>OX608049.1:1887230-3330158 GCA_951509405.1 Machimus rusticus
CACCGCAGGAAAACCGATACAGCTAATTTTGCCGATAGGTGAAAATATGATAAATCGTCAGGTTAAGTCGTAAAAAATAATTTTCTGACACTTTGTAAGCCATTAGGGTTGACACATTCCCCGAATTAAAAATTCATCAGGCGTCGGGTTGCATAAGTGATCCGGGCATAAATTAAACGACTGGAGGGCCACCTAGCCCCGGGGGGCCCTCCTCGCCGGAACACAGAGCACCACAGCAGCCGACTGGAGCCCGAGGAGCCCCAAGATGCCGGAGACGATGTGATTGTGGCGACAAAGACGAAGACGGGGAAATAAAACGCTGCCATCAGTCATAAAGCGATGATGACGATGACTTTGGAATTGTTTTCGGAGGACGTGCTTCGGTCATGTTTCCTTCTGTGGGCGCCCGCCACTGCTCCCCGGAATGATGTTGTCACAACATGTAGGCCGGGACCGGGATCGAGTGAGTTATGTTCCACGATGGGGGCGGTCTCGTTGTGGGCTGTAAAGTTTTGACGATTACCCGAAGGAATTTACACATTGTGACCAGATTTTCGTGTAAATTGCTCCGAGGGCCTTATTTCCCAGTTGTAATACCAAATTAATGAGAATTATGACAAAGTTTTGACTGGTATGCCACTTTGGACATTTTATGTTTCTTTTAAGGTTGAAACTCTGCAACAATCAACCTACCATATACATATAAGAAAGTGATTTTATTCTAATCTTTAGTCTCACCTCACCTCACATATTAAGAAAACTATGGCATTAATATTTCAAAAAGGGAAAAAAAATAACAAATTAATTTCGAAATTTTTATTAACAGACACAAAATTTCATCCAAATTTTATTTTCAAGTCGATTTTAATTGCAACTAAATACATATATCTCGAAAAAGAAAGGAATAAATTAAAATAAATTCAGACATACAACATTAGATGTTTTTTATAATACAAAAATAATAGCGTCCAATTTTAAATACATTTGATTAGAATACATATGAAAAACAATATAATGGAAGAAAAAAATTAGTCAATTGCCAGTTCAACTCTTCAGCCGAAGTTTTAATAAAATATTTCTAAACAAATATAGCTATAAATTAGAATATAGGATCACTAAACAATTTAAACTCAGACTTTCGTGAAGTAAATGAAATTGTAACATTGACTGCCCGGCGTATTGTTGTCGTCGATAAGTCTAAAAAGAAATATTCACATTTCATACAAAAATGTTAAGTAAAAATTGAAAACGTCTTCAACTTAGGGTTTTGATATAATTGCCAAAGTTTTTTTTTTTAAAGTGCTGAAAGCTGCGTTGGACTACAAATCTCGGAAAGTACACAGCTGACAATTTTTTTTTTCAATATGCAATTCAAAATCCGTGAGGAGATCTCAAACTCAATCTAATCCAAAAACTAACTTTAAAAGTGAAAAGAATAGCCTTTCATATCATTAATTTAATTGAAAACAAAATATTGCGACGTTATAACCTTTAGTTTGCACCAAAAATCAGAATTCATGCATTTCGTAAAAATACATAAAATATTTGTGGATATTTAAGACTGTGGCTGTGGCTTTATACGTTAGCATTTTATACCCATAATGTGATTTGAATTTGATCTTACTAACTAAGATAATTTCAAAATTTAATTTACTTTCTTACTTCTGATTCATATTGTGCAATATTTTAATACATACTACTGTCTGAAGAATATAGAAGGCAATACAACGGAAAACCTAAATAAGGTGAAATATTTTAGTCCTTTGGTTATCCATGTGATATAATCAGACAATCAGATTGGACAGACAACTAACAACTTTACTAAAATTTTGCAAAGGTAATGTTTCTAAATGAAGGCTCATTTTATTCAAATTTTAATTACAAATATGTCTAGTTTTATATAAGGGTCAAATTACAGAAAATTGATCAAAATGTATTAAAACCCAATTCAGCGCAAAAATCGACGGCGTCATCAGTCTACTTAAGCAGTTCAAAGTAGTCATTACCCGAAAGACCTCTATTAAGGGTCTCAGCCTTTTTAATCAAAGCAGTCAGGCGTAGTGTCGTCTCAACACCACGGTGCCTCGCCTCTCCATGACAAAAATAAAACAAGCGATGGGAGCACTAGAAACGCTTGAAAAGAACTTATCCAAGATAAGCATGTCCATTAAGGCGCCAGTAAATTAAGTAATTTGCTCACTTAACCCAGAATCCTTCAGCCCTTTTTGAATCCACTTTTTCCCTCTGAATCTCCTTTTTTTTAAATCACGAAATTCCCAAATAAAGTACTCCAACAGCCTTCATTATCCGCAAAAAAAGATAAACAAAAACAAGAGAAAAAATGCGGAGATAAACAAAAAGGGCGAAGCACCATGGAGGGCCCCATCACCTTTGGAGGTGCCTTTTTGGGTCGCCTTGCACAAAATCCTTAAAGCAAAACTGGAGGTGAAAGGCAACCGCCATTCAACCTTGTGCGAGGTGGTAAAAGGCAAAAAAATAAAAATATTTAAAAAAAAAAAGGAATCCAGAACCTTATCACGGTCTTGCTAATGTCTTTCTTACCTTCCCCAGTTAAGTGATAATCCAGCGCGACAATCCTCAGTAATCCAGAGAAAAGGTGTGCTACGTGGCATCCATATCGGCAACTGTCGTCTTTCTATCCCGAAAACGGCAGTGGCGCCCCGGATGAAGCCCTTTTAGATTCGCCCCTCTGGTTTCACTTCGCGTTTCAGAGGAGCCCTTTTCTTGTAATCTGAAAAGAAAACAGGTCACCGGTTAGACTAGAGTAAGACACGACTGCTGAGGAGATGCTCAAACACTTGAGGCGTCGTCGTCGGCGTCAGAGGCGACAGCCTCGAGTGGCTCCTCATTAAAGTGATAAGCTCCAAGACACGGTATCTTAGAAAAGTGCCAAATATTTACAGATTGGTCGCCGGGATTTTCTAGAAAAAAGAAAAAGAAAAGATTTTCCCGATTGAGTTGCACCCGCCCAGGCCTAGACTAGACGGGGGCAGCGGCGTATGGAGTTCATCGTGCGTAAGAAAAGAAGACGTCTTCGGAGACATCTTCGAAGACGTTCGCCATGAAGACACGACAAGTATATTTGCGTGTGGCTCGATAAGCGGCGCAACTATGGCGCGGGAGGCCCCAGTCATGTAAACAGAATTAAAGTCGTGATGTGACCCTTCTCAGATTAATATTGACTGGAGGGCCCTGGAGAAGAATAGACGCTCCCGGAAGTCGTTGTTAACGCTGGAATTTTTGGTACTTGTCCCCGTCAAGTCAGAGAGACCATCTCGCAAGAATCCCAGCTATTCCCGGGGGACTTTGGCTAGCAGGTGCCATTAGCATTTACACACATCTGTTCGCGCTCTGCCTACTGGAAAATTCTGTTTTTAGCCCTTAATGAAAGGCACTAGAGTGATTTGTTATTTTCGTTTATAATTGTGAAATATGGACCACATGCGTGCCCAGGCGGCATTTATTAATGGCTCCAGTCCTCCCTACCATTCGTCTTACCTTACAGAAATTAATTAGGGAAATTTCTCAACACGACAAAAAATATTCAGTGCTGGCCACATCTCAAATTCACATGTGAACAAATTCATCATTGCTGGACTTGATCCTGGCCAACGAACACTGAAAGTTTCATTTACAGGGCTTTAAATTCCAAAAGAGGAGACCCTGAAGGAAGAATATCTTAAAAATGTTCGAAAATATATATAAAAATTAATTGCAGTTCATTTATCAACTGAACGCTCGAAAATTCCAAATTTTAGAGTATACGCGATGATTTCATGGTCCCCAAACTATAAAACTCTTATATCAAGAGGTTAGAATTTGCCCAAAGGTCGTTTACCAGATTTATGGCTTGGAAATTGAATCTTGATTGCCGTTTTTATAGATGTAGGTGCTTATTATTTGGACTTTGGAATTTTGTTTTGCAAAATCTAATTCCCCGACATTTCGAATGGAATTTTAAACTGTCACAAAAGCCGAGAAAAAAAGTCGTTACATAATTTATTACATCCATGCTCTCCAAATTTTTAATTCAAAACAAAATTATATTATACTCAGCGTTCTCCGCAAATTTTTACTCATATGTGAAATAGGCAGGTATTACCAACTTTTACGACAAATCGCTATAAGCCACATCGTTATTTTCGCATAATCCAGAACCAGATCAGGAAGCCCATGAAAAGAAGGCACTTAATGTTAGGTACTTGTGCTTTATTTGCGTTCGATATTTTGGTTAAGTACATAAATTGAGACAAAATTTTATAAGTTTGAGAGCAATAAAATTGTAGTAAAAGTATATAGTATAGTTATAAGTAATTAAGGTGTCCCTAAGATTGGTGACAGATTATAGTTTTTAATTATGGAATAAGTGTGAAAAATAAAGTCCATCGAACTATATTTATGGTCCATTCAGAATTTAGGTACCTACCACATACTCAAAAATATCTTTCAGTGTGGATTATCCACATTATTAATATATAGATTCTCCTGGCCGTCAAATACCTTTAAGGAATTTGTTAATTAACCCTATCATATTTATATAGTTGTAGTCATATTTTTTATTGTAAAATATAGCTGTCTTTCTCCTAGTTTGTAAAATTTATGTAATCTGTAGACTGAAATAAATAACTTAATAAATAATCTCTGTTTCTACAACTACAGGTCCTAAACTGGTTCCCTGTAGCACACAGGTGGGCATCGCAGTTCACTTTGAATTATTTTTGATGACTTTGAAACTGTCGAAACTACTCAAAGCCCACTCGAGATAATAATCGCCTTTCCGAGTACCTTGTGGTCTTAATTATCTCTTATTTTCCAAAAGAGTTGAATCGGTAGAAATGCCCAGAGCTGAGTTAACTTCTTAAAAAGTTCTTATCTCGGGGCCTTCTGCCTAATTGAGACGTTCGTTCACAAGGTGAGCCGCCTTCGATCGCATTTTCGCCGGAATAGGCTCTTTCTTCTCCTCAAATATGACTGCCTGTAAAAATATCGATTTCCAGGTAATGCCCGTCGTAAAGGATGTTTATGGCAGACTGGCCTCATCCTCGGGAACACTTAATAAACCGGGGGCACGGGAACCGGGGACAGGAAAAATTTTCTGCCTGTTGCTCTTGAATTGAACGCGACGCGTCACAGCCATTCAGTGGCTGCCTGGGAACTTTTAACAAGCAGATGAAAGGTGCGTCCCGGAATTTTATTTTCTCCGCTTTTGAAGATTTTTATCGCAAAATTTAATGATTTTGCCGAATGCTCTAGAGAGGCTGTCTGTCAGCTATTTCACGGTTTGTGGTGCAGCAATGGCCTTATAAATTTAGCTCTGGGGGACCAGGGAATTGCTGCGAGTCGTTAGCGAGACAGAAAATCTTATTTAATTAAATTTTCTGAACAATTATTTTGAATGAAAAAACATCAAGCGGAACTAAATCCGCTTAGTGCGTTGGTGCTGAGAACGCGTGGGACGCGCTTTAAAAGCAATGGACTACTTTTCGTTTAACTTTACATGACCGAAACTATCTCTATAAGAAAAACCTGCGAATAGAATATCAGATTACCTCGTAAAGTATTTTAACTGCGGCTGAAAAGCTTGTAAAAATTAACACCAGAACTAATTATTCCCATATACGATGAAGATAGTAATCAAAATTTTTCCTAATGAATAAAAATGAAATTTCTTGAAAGAAATTAAGAATTAAGAAAATGATTTCCGTCTCTTCGTAATTTCTTGTTAATTGTAATATTTAAAAATTTTCCAACTGCATTTGATATCCGAAAATTCTGTGTTTTTTCCGACTGATTTACGTTTTATTTCTGTCTTTACTATCTTGACGGAATATGATTTCAGTCTAACTATTATATCCGTCAGTATTCAGCGCAAATAATAATTCCCGACTGACTTTCGATTGGATTCCATCTATACCTAATTCTATTTTCAGTCTCTTTGCCGTCTTATAAAAATCGCTAAAACATTACCTGTGATACGTGAAGTAGCTGCGTTATAAGAATTTTCCAACAAAAGAGGTTTAGTTTTAAAATTCAAATTAAACCAAAAAACTGACTATAGCTACTAGAAGTGAAAAAGGAAATATTCTTCCAAAATGTTTGAGTTACTTAAATTGAATTTTTACAAATAATTACAGTACTTATTAAAACAATGAAAAAAGAATAAAGTACATTTTTATATTCATATTATAAGTATGGGATAAATCTAAGTGTCTTCTGCTGGCTTTATCTCGGAATTGCCTTCGAAATACTGAGGGTATCTTTTCCCACTGTCGCTTATTTTTCCTAGATTATGGTGAAAGTAATATTTTAAACGGGAAAATGATACGTAGGACAGTCTGCGGTTTGCCTACGCAGCAAATTCGGGGAGGGGGGGATTAGTCGCAGACATATTGCATGTCAGCAGATCCTGCGGAGACGCGCCTTTTGGGGGAAAGAGCGTGAATATTATATAAATAGCCTTCCAGGGCATGGACGCCAATTTTTCCCTCTTTAGGGAGCAGAGCACCATCCTTGTCAGGAAGCTAATGGCCCTCCCCAGCACAGATGGATCCAAATTGGCCATAAAAATGTCAGGAGCAAGCAGCACGGTTCTTAGCTCCTAGCAACAACCAGTTTGCCTCTACAAATTTTGGCTGCGTTGCTCTGCGTTCTCGGGAGGCTGAATATAAATGATGCAGGCGCTAAGAAATTTTCCAGGCGGTCTCAGAGATGAAATTGGGTATTTTCATTACACCTCTTCCGCAATATTAACCATTGCCGATAAGCGCTAAAAAAATCATAAATCCCGGAGCTTCGCTGATTTTCGTGGCGCTTGTATATTTTACCCGGGTTGTTATTGTGCTCCGACACATCCAATTCCCCATACTCCAGTCAGTGGTTCGAGCTGATCACATGAAAATCCAAAGGAAAACCATCACCCAGGCCACCACCCACCTGTGTGTCGGGCAGCTGAAAATCGCTCGCCAAATCCTGAGGTACCTTTGTAGCGTGCCTTGTTTTCGCGGCACATACCCTTCCTACCTGAGAGTGCCTATACCTTGTTCGGTAATTTGCACTGTGGGTTCAATTCCCGTAGGAATGGGGTAATATTTGACACGCAACAAACATCGCATGTCAGTGGAAATACCCACGGGTCTGGGCAGCATACTCTCCTACGATATGCGGGAGTCTCGCGACTTTTCCGTTATATAGGCTCGCGCCAAACCGACGCGGGCCGACGCAACGGGGAGGCTCTACGAAAGGCATCATCATCATCATCATCAACAGCAGCAACACCGCGCTCCGTCGACATAACCCGCGTCGGGACGACGACGGTTTTTCATCCTTTATGGGACTTAATTACACGCCATTAGAAGAGGGAGGTGTTTATTAGAGCGTCACGGGTGTGAATAATTGATGGAGGCTTATTAAGACAACAGGTTGAGGCGGCGCGCCAGAAAAAGGCTCGGTTCTTTCGACTGGTTTTGGTGGGGCTAAAAACGTAAAAGAAAACGCACCCGGGTCGAAAAAGGTGGTATATACCATCCCTCACGAAATTTAATAAAGCTCAGCCTCCACTTGCGCCCTTGAGAAAGTCTTAAAGGCAAGAGGATAAAGGGGAATAAAGGTGGGGCAAACCCAGTCGGATTTAATTTGTTATTTTGACAGTTGTCGCTAATTATGGATTTCGTTCGTTATCTGACCTGGGCCCTCAGATCAGGGCTTGATCGAAAGCTGCTTAACGGCTTTCTTATGGAAATTTATGCCCCTCGGGAACCTGCCGACTTGTATAGAAGTCTATCTATCTATCTTGCACACCAGCTCAGAAATTCCCCCAAGTGCGCTTCGCTTATTTGAATATTTTCTGTTTCCCTGCCATAATTTGCCCAAGAATATTCCGGAGACGAGTGGCAGTGACTTCTCCTTTGCCTTTTCTTTATTTTTATAAAGGAAACATTTGCCCAAAGACAAACGACTGAGCGGATTCGGAGAGCGCGTCGCGCCGCACAGCGGACCGCAAATCTTCATCTTCCGCGACGGAGTTAAAGGGCACACCGCCGCCGCACCGCTGGTTGTCCGGGGCCCAATTAAGTGGAAACATATTCTGGCAGGCCCATGAATATTTACATAAATTTCCACCTGAGGAAGGCCGGCCAATAGGCAGCCTGTTAGCTGGCCAGCTCCACTATCCGACTATTGTGTGATTTCTGGCTCAAATGGCCCTAATGATTCTGTTTACATGGGCTTTTCTCCAGTTTTCGAACGCTTTGAAGGAGTTATGGGAAAATTAGCTCAGGCCATTGTCTAACATTTAAGAGCCGAGTAATCTATGTGTCTGGAAGGGTTGTAATTGATGAGATTCAATCGACTGATAACAGTCGGCGAGTTGCGGGTACAACAAAGTAATCTATGAAATTACAAGAAAAAAATATGTCCTTTGTCGTATTGTGGAACCACCCGTTGTTTTCGATGTTTCTAAAAATAAATGTCCTTTGTCGCATATCTAAAATATCCATTGAAATCGATTTTTGTCGAGAAAGATAAAATGAACAAAAAAGACAATAAATAAGTAGAAAAATAGACAATAAATAAGTAGAACAAATAACAGAAAAGTATGAATGATAATTGTTTTACTTCGGAAGACTTTTCCTTATGGTATAATATCAAATTTTATTTAAAACTTCTTTAGATTGCTTTAGAAAATTAAGGAAGGGAGGAATTTACGATATTGCACTTTGTAACATATCCTATCTTATCTATATATTATGTCTACTGTCAACATCCCTTTTTCTCCACTAACACTTCACCAAACTCAATAAACCAAAGCCCAAAGGATGCGTTTTCGTTTCCGCTTCTGACATCACATACTCACTTAACATTAAAATACGCTATTTGTTTAAAATTTGTTTAAATAAAAAAAAAAATAACACCACAGGTCAACGTCTTTACTGGATAGGATACAAACAAAAGTATGTGTTTGTGAAATTTTGCAAGAGTCCACTGTAGAGATATATTCCTCTGATAAAATAATAATGTTTTTAAAAACCTCTCGCACCATGCCACATGAGATACCTACTTATCTAATACTAATTGCAAGTTATATACCATTTCGACTTTTAAATTTTTAGAATGATCATTTTTTTCGTCAGAAAAAATCACCTGTAAAGACAAAAAGAGGTAGGAAGATATGATACAAAACTGATTAATGATAGATTAATTTTATAGAATTTTTCTTTTAGATTATATGTAATTCCAAAAATTAAAAATGATCCAGCACATTTGCTTCGAACGAATTTGAAACATAGCTCAAGTAAAAGTTTAAATTCTATATGAACCTTTGCTTAGGGTCTATAAAATAAATTAACTCGGGAAAACGTAATATGATGGAATATTTTTATTTTCATATTGGTAATTTACAAAAAAGTCTATCAAAAGCACCGAGATGGTTTTCTCTCAAGAGTAGAAAAAACCATACAATATGCAGAATAATGCAATCCGTAATGTCACTGGAGGATTGGTGTTAATAGTTTTATCTATACTTCTATAAAATGAAGGATAATTTGAAAATCTCATATTTCATTAAATAGAAGTATTTACTTAATTTTATAGACAAGTATGGAGTCAACATAACTTATTAATAAGGTTTTGTACTTTTAGTTATCTATATGATTTAATGGAAAAAATTGGCATTTTTGAATCTCCATGATCCAATTTTTCCATAGTACTGTCTGCAAACCGACCTGATTACTACTTTTCCGCTTAAAATATTACTTTCACCAAAATCTCCGAAAAATCAGTTGAGAGGAGAAGGTATCACTGCCCAAGCGGCTTAACCCTTTCTTTTTGTAGCAGCCACACAGTAGCCGGAGGCGCGTTTAAATAAACTTTTGATTCGCAGCCTGGAACCCTTCACCGGTCGGGGCGATATCACAAATTAAAGGTCTTCCCGAACTTATTAATTAAATCAGTCCCGAGCAAATGCGATTTAACCTCTTCTGAAGGGTAGAGAGGCCCGCGTAAGGACCCTCATCAAAACCTTCAATCACCCCAAAGCACAATAGGAAGACACTCGACTAGGGCTCCGCGCAAGCTGCGGCTCGGTTTCAGCCTTTTTTACAAAAATATTTTTAAAAAAAACAAGATATTTTTTTAATCAGCGCACAAAAGCGAACGACCGCCGTCATTTGACTCGACATATCTGCGGCGGTCGAGTGGTGGTCCGCCCTCGTTCATTTTTTAATTAAGGAAGAGTTGTGATCCGGTGTCCTTTCCTCTCCCGCCCCATTTTGTAAAGTGCCTTTTAGATATAATAGACGAAGCCTCCGAAAACCCACGGAAGGTGCACACCAGCAGCAGCGACAGACGAGAAAAAGGGCAGGACAAAAGGCTGCCGCCGGCTGCCAGGATGTCCCACATTCAAGGAAGCAACTTTTCGAGGCAATTTGTCCCGAGGACATTCTTCGCCAGTGTGTTCCTGTGCAAATTTTTGAGGTAAATAAACACATCCCTGCACCGCTCCCGGCAGTACCCGGGTGGTACCGTGGCCACCTTAACCCATGTTGGTCGGGGTCTATCCTTCGGGTTCTGCTTCTGCTCGAATGGACTGCCCGGTGGCTAGCAACTAGCAAGCAAGCGGAGTTGGCTAACAGACGGAACCAAAACGGGTCCTGGCCTGTCATTCATGCCCCCCACCCAACTGCACCCTCTAGTACCCAAAAGTACGGGGCGCAGACCCTTATCGCACGACCATTTTCTTCTTGCAGGAAATTACCAGTTTCATTAATTTCTTGTTATATTGACGATGAAATATTCATGGACAGGCCTTCTAGGCAGAAGTGGGGTGCGGACAGGAGGAGCCCCAGAAAGGTAGAACAGGTAGGTCCGGGGCTGTGGACTACATTTTTGGCTGTTTTAATCAGTTCCCTACTGCGGCTACATTGTTGCCGGTGCAATTTATTGATATTAAGGCACATGGACATTTCGTGCCGGAGGTGTGTTACATGCCCGGGATATAGGGTCCTGCATAAAAAAAAGTCGAAGCTATTCTTGGAGAAGCCGCAGGATATTTGCCCTCAAAGGCCAGGGAGACTTCTTTGGGTTTGCTCCGGGCTGTGTGGCTGCATGCGAGTTTCAATTTTTAATGAAATTTGTCTTCTTTGTCAGAGGTTTTTTGTGCAGGATCAGCTGTGATGAAAATTAAACAATTTCCTCTTCTTTGAACGAACATTTTTCGCTTCTGGGCAAATATGGGTTGAAGTTGAATTTTAACACTGCCGAGTCATGATAAAATAACTGAGATTATTAAAATATAATGAATTGTGATAAAATTATGTCACCGAATTCTTTCCCGTTCCGGGCATGCCAATTATAGGCCTATCAAATAAAAATAATTAGGCTTTAACGTATATCTAGTAACATTTTTGTTTTGTTTTGGGACCCGGTCTACCCCATCCCCCTAAGGCGTAATACCCTATAGATTGGACAGACAACACTCTTAATCATGATTTAGTAAATAACTCATTTAGCACAAATTATTAAGTAAGTGAAATCGTGACACTCTGTCGGAGGCTACCAATTTACAATTGAGAACAAACATTTGTATTCTCCGACTGCATGTCTGCACGATTTGATATATCTTTCTTATATCTTTCAGTTCCTTTTTTATAAGCAGTTGGGTTTTTTGGTTTTTTAATTATAGTTTATTTTTAAAAATGCATGTTACTTTTACGTGTTTATAAATTTAGGGCAACCTTGCATTTATCTTTTTTTCGTGGGTTCCTTGTCGTAAAACAAACCAGATGGATAAAATGAAAAATGGTTTTATACCTAGCATCTGCCATTCATTATGATTGAAATGAGAACATTTCGATTTAACTTCGTTTACTCCAAAAATATGCAGGTAAACCTTTGCTTGAGGCTAAAATGTAGAACGAATTTTTCGAATGAGCTTTGAATTGTTCGATTTCGGCCTCTGCATTAATTAAACTGCAATTTTCCCACACTGACCTCAATCTAGGCTCCATCTCACGAAGGTTTCGCGTGATCAGCGGGATGGAGATTGGGGAGCCGCGCACGGCTGCGACCTGAGGGGGTCGCCTATTAAATTTTCAAGTTTCCGAGGCATCCAGCTGGGAAACGTATTCGCAGCCAATAATCGAACTGTCAACAGATTTTTCGTCTTTTTCACGACTTCGATGCGCGCAGCACGGGGTAATTGGGAAAAAAGTTACGAAAACAAACATGCCCCGGTGGTTGCTGGTGGACCGCTTTCGGGGTTTCGCGGACTTGCGGGCAAAGGTCCGCGGTGGCGGCGGAGTCTGTGACCAAGCGCCAGTAATGCCGCCGTGACGGTGCCGGCAAATGGCGAGGTAATTTCCTAAAATTACTGGCTGCGCCTAATTATCGTCCGCAACAAGTCATAACGGGGGGAAACCGCAATTTGTCATGCACGATATGACGGCGGTCGACTGTGCACTTGTTCCGGCGGGCGACGTCGCCACGCCGCGCGCCGTCCCCCCTGCCACCAAGGACTTATCCCATGAATCAGAACAACGGCCAAAATGCGTCGCGACGCTCAGAAATAGAATTCCGGCCGCAGGGCAGGGCTGGGCATGGATTTCGATCGTTCCAAAGGTGCACGGCTGGTTACATCAATCAATCACAATTTCATCCATCTGTCCTCTGGCGGCTGGTAGTCACGAATTCCTGAAAGGGCCTGCAACGGGCCAACAGCGCGCGCATTCGGGGCCTTTTTGCGGCTTACTTGAGGCGCAGTAAAAGCGCTTAAGGACCCGTGAGCCTTTTCTCAGGGTGCAAGTCGCCTCGCTTTGTCTCGCGGCTCAAAAGGGAAAAATCTTCTTCACAAAAGAGGCTGGTCTTATACCTGGGCATTCGTTCTTGGGATTAGTCTGCCTGAGCCCGGAGTCCTTTGTTGGACTCACGTTTCAATTTGCTCCTTTTGAACATATTTTTTTTTCTGCCCTCGTTATGCCTTTGAATTGTTTCTCCTTATTTTTCGCTGGAGGTTTGTTTCCTCCGAAAAATTAAACCGGCCCTTGCCTATTTTTCGAGGCATGGAAAGTAGGTGACCGAACCCGGCCTTCGCATTGCAGCACCGCTGTGCGTAAGAGCCCCGGAAAAGGTTCTTTCGGTGCTGACGGGCTTTCTTTAAATTTCTGACAATACAGCGTCCTGATTTTGTGCCGTTTATGACATCTTTATTAAAATTTCCATATTGGTCTTTTTGACGAGTATTTTTTTCATTATTCCACAAGGGCAAACAAGTGTGACTTGATTAAGATCTTTTATACTTCATATGTATTTGTAAACTTAAGTGAATATTTAAAAGAAATCTTTGCAAAAAAGGGTTCTTTACAGTCAATATGTGTCTATTACTTTTTCCTGGGTACACTTATGATAAAGATAAAAACACTAAAAGTACCTAGGTACATACATACATAGGTGAAATTTGAACGTTTGACTTAAAAGTTTTAGTATAATTACCTACTATCTTAAATTTCCAAATAAATGTCAATACACATGACCCATCAAACCCATCTATTTATGCGACATTTGTATAACGCTAGCAAAAATGTGAAAGAGTTTTGTGTTGAGAAAATTTTATAGTGAATCGACGTTTCTAATTCAGTGCAAGACTTATTAGCAAAATTGTATTAAAATATTTTGGAAGTCGCCCTTTTATTAAATAACAAAAATAATTCATTACGTTTAATTGCAATCACTTCAAAAACAAGAATTTATTGTTCTCCTTTTAAGTGTTAAAAGACATTTAAAGTAGAAATTAGTTAAAATTATTTTATTCTAGATATTTGCCCTTCTGCCAAAGTGAGTTTGGTCAATTAGCCATTCTGACCCATTTTCCGCTAATACCTATATATCCGGGGTGTTGTTTGCACAAAAGGTCTTCCACGTCGCTCTCTCTTTAAAAGTAGAAAAAAAAGATAGTCCTAACGATATAGTCCTAGCAATAAAGAGACAAATTAAACCGATTCGACAAGTAATTTAAGTCGCCATACAAAATTCTTGTCACCTACTAGCATAAAAATAATATGTAAACCTTTTTTATTGGTTAATTAATCAACTTGTTATAAAAATCTGCAATTAGGAAAGTGCATTAAATGTGTCCGTATGCGTCAACCTCGTCTTTTGACAGACATCCATTCGTATACATAAACCCCTAAATCTCCGGCACTTTGCTCGTAAATAAAACTATCAACCGCGCGATGCATTAATTAACGTCACTCCAACACCGCGCTCCTATCTTCGTAGCAAAATATTCCCCTGGGCCAACATTGCGCGGCACAAGTTGATTTTCCGAGAAATGCGCGCTAATTAAAGTGCCCGCCGCAGCCTACTTTCTCAGCAAATATTGCATGCTTTCCCGCTGTCTTCGCTGAAGTGCATTTGCCGGGATCCGCTTTATGTGGAGCTGTAAATTCCCCGTCGGGACGCCCTGTGATAACACCGCTAATCAGTTGATAACACCGCTCTAATGGAAAGCGGTGCCGCTCATCTCAACGGATCAAACAAAACAAGGTGTATCCGGATCATGAACCCATTACACGACCTACGAAATTTTACTTATGTAGGTACGTGTCACGAGTTGGGTGCTTGGCGTGTACTTGGTACGGATTCTCGATAAACACCACTATCTCAAATAAAGATTTTAATTATACCACTCTACAATTGGCCATGAAAATCAATGACTGTAAATTAACCTTCGATATTTAATAAAGGAATATATTATTTTTTAATTATTTAAAAACTTTCAATATAATATTACCTACATACCTATTTTTCCAGTATTTTTCAATATATAAATGCCTATAAAACATGACAGAATATTTGAACCTTTAATTAATGTTAAACATCTTTAATTTATTACTAAAAAGAAAACCGTGGGCTCTATGTAACAAAGTCTATTGATAAATTGCACAATTTTCGCATTACATTCAAGAATAGATAGAAAATATTAAAAAATTACTAATATTATTGTTTCAATGGTTGATTTTGTAATAAAATAAGTATCTAAATGAATGTGTATGTGTAACCAGTTTTAGAACGGCATTAGAAAATATTTCAGAATTAAGAAAATTATATGTTATATGTAGTAAATTTTCAAAACAATAACTGAAACCGTTATGATATAATCGCTTCATATTCATATAAGGATAGCCTTTGGCTAAGCCTGTCTTAAGGTACCTGATGACAAAAAACTATAACATTCTGGAATATGAATTACATACATACATCCCAGCAAAATTATATACTTAGGATTTATATTAAATAATTCCCAAATTGTAGTTAATTTTTGGTTGTTTTTAAAGTGATTGACATTTTAAAGAATTTAGTAGGTTCATTTAGGCCGTGTGCCAGTTTGGCTTCAATTTTACTGCAAAACATAGTCGAAGTTGAGTCTACTTTGACTTTCATGCACTTTGTAACCCCACAAAGTGATGAGAAGGTACAAGGCAAGTATACAAGTTAAGTTAAACTGGCACACGGTTTTAATTCTGTATTTTTCTTCTAAAAGCATTATTTTATTAGAAAGGACTGATTTAAAAAAATTTATTATTATTAACTTCATTCCAATCAGTTGGCAACCCTAAGTGAGTTCCCGAGGGAAGTCGGGACAATAAGCTTACAGCAGCCCAAAAATACTGTGGCAGCAGCCGGGATAAGAAGTAAAACTCCTTCTACCAGTCAAGAGAATGAGGAGCTGCAAGTTTCTGAGCTGGAAGCTGGATACAGAGAAACCATCTCCGTCGTCAAATATCGTTAAACATTTAGCTCCGCTCAAATATTGAAGTTTTGATTAAAAACGGGCGAATAAAACTTTTTACGGGATGCATCTAAAGTAGACGCGCGGTGGGAAGGAAGACGCGGCGGCGTTCGTGCGCCCCAGAAATCTGCAATTGCAGCAGAAAGGGGTGACGCAGCGTCGTGTCTTATCTTGGGGATCAGACAGATGTCATCCGCGTGAGCCGGGGCTAGTTTCTGCGTTTCTTTCTTCCCGGTCCCGAAACGAATCCGGGAACTTTGCTCTCCGGCGACGACAGGCAAATTGCATTTTATCCGGCAAGCCGCCCCTCCCTCCCGCGCTTCCTGTGTACACACGGCGGAGTGCAGCGCCGGGACGTTGGACGGCATAACAAGCTACCGGCATCACAAAGGCCGACTCCTGGATATTGTGTTCGGGTGCGTCCCCGTGCCGGGCTGCTGGATTTCACCCGCCGCCATACCGGGCCGAGTCCCGCTCGGGACCGGTCGGGGGTGTGGGACACGTTGTTAAAATGTTACGCTACAATAATTTTATTCACCGATTTCGAGTGAATGTGCTGAAAGAGAGAAACTCCCGAATCGAGCCGGGATGGAGCCCGGGCGGGCGGCCACCCGGGAGCCTCGCAAGTGTCGGGGAATTTCCTTTTCGTTCGCCCTGCCAGAGCAAAAGACGAAAGTCTTCTCGGCGCTTATTATTCCTTCCCGGAGCTGGAGCAAGGAAGCCAAGTCTCCTGGAAAATTCTATAAACTGTTCCTTTGTTGCCGGAGTGCTTTTTTTCCCTGCCTGGATGTTAAAATACTCCCGAGGAGAGTACCTGTGACTGGTGAAAGGCAGCTTTCCAGAAATTTTTTATTTATTCACTCCAGAGGCGCACATCGCGCGATCCTGGTGGCTTAGTAAAGCAGAAAAATAATTGCCATCCGTTGGTGCTGGGACCGCGCCCGCCCAGCTGGATTGGAGCTCCCCGGCCCCCCTTAATCCATACAACAAACTTCAACCCGCCGGATACGGGGGCCCTGTGGAGGCGGCGACGGCGGCGGAGTAGCACTAGTGCTCCCAAGCCGGGCTATTCAATCCGAGAACCAAACAATTTTCGGGATTTTTCTTGTTGTGCTCCACGGAGTGATTTTTGTGCCAGAGCAGGGTGGGACTTTTTTTTTACATTTGCCAGAAGTTTATTTCCGCTTTGTGCACTTCGTTAGTGAATTTGTTATTATGAAATTAGCCACAATGCGGCTGCAGGGCGTGAAATTGACAAGCCTTGTTGAATTTGCCACCGAACGCCACAAGATAGGGTGAGAATTGCAAAATTTTCCGGTTGTTATAAGTTTAGCGACCAAAAATGAGAGGTTTGTCGGTTGCACCACTTCCAGAGGTAGCTTATTACGTCATCATAGTGTTCATTTTGTGAAAGTTTTCCTTGCACAAAAGGTTCGTGTTGATTACGGTAAACGAAGAATTTTCTTTAAGAGTTATATAGAGAATGTTCCTATTATTGTATATTTTCTTTTATTTAACAACCACCATTTTTTATCAATTACTATATTGTAGAGTACTCTGTGGGATTTTTTTGATTTAAAAAATAAGTAAAAAATAAACTACTTAATATCTCCTTTTAATAATAATACAGAAATAAAGAGTAGGACACGTGCGGATTTTATTTCCTAATAATCACATCATCGATATGACTTCCGGTTAGTCGTAGGGAGTGTCCGAAGCGGTCCGATGTATTTTACGCTATAACGCATAGCAATCGGCTCCGCTGAATACTGCAAATTTCGCGGAGATTGTTAACTGTAATTTTACTTTTTAGGGAGGAACTACCACGGAAAACCAAAATAATGACGAATTATAACCTGAAAGCCACTGGACATAATAAGAACAAAATTGTCAATGAGAAATCAAGCATTCAACCTTTTATTACTTTTCGCATATACATATGTATTTTGCTGAACCCAACTCATGCTTGCTCATATTTAATCTATGCTTACATCAAGCCGGAATGATCGTGGCTTAAACCTATAATATAGAGCCTTTTGTTTGCCCAGTAGTCCCATGCGTCCCTATGCATTACATATGTGCAACCAATCATTTAAATCAATTGAGTGGTTTAGAATAGCTTCTAAAAAGAGTCAAACCAACTCTTACGAAATTTGTTTAGAAAGGGTGTGCTTCGTTTTCCGGAGCAATGAGTTATAATAACTACACTACAAATCTTAGTGTTTTATTTTAATACACTAAAAGTGTTTTAATATGACGTCACCCATTTGATTAGAATGGTTTCGTTTTTAAAAAGACATAAAAGCGTTTTAAAAACAATACCATGTTAATCAGATGAATCAGATGGGCGACGTCATATTAAAACTCTTTTAGTGTATTAAAATAAAACACTAATATTTGCAGTGTATAATTATTACTAATTAGTTGTACCGAAGCCTTCTTCTGTACATCGCTGTGACTAAGGAAATGAATGAAACATTTGGCAATTTTCAAAACAAGATAACCGAAGTCTTTTCTGATATAAAAGACTTAATTGCAGGCATCATATCTCATGGGAATATAATTTCCATTGTCTGAAATGTGCTGATCTAATTTCGTTTATTTTTCATAGTTTACATTGCTGTGAGTGTACAAACGTATTTTGTCAGCTAATTCAGCAAAATATCAGAGTTCGTGATTGGTCTGCGCTTTGAGGATTAATAACATATCGATTTCACATTAAGGGACATCTGTTACTTTATAGGAGAATTTAGTTTCTATTGTATATTTAGCTAAAATTTGTTTTTGCTCACAAATTTCATTATTCCAGCTAAACGATTAATCATAGTGTTCTAATTGCTTTAAATGAACATACTTCAACAATGGATCTATCAAACTAGACTCTACAGCATGCATCTAAACATAACATTGTTCTTAAGGAGATGGAAGGGCAAAAAATCAAATAAAAAAAAAAACAGAATGTTTGCCTGAGTAATTAAGATGTTCTTTGTGTTATAAAAAAATCATTTAATAAGAGCCTCACTGGTTTTAGTAGGTACGCTTACCTGTTAATTGCCTTCAATTTTATTGTTCATTTTATTTCAATTGTTAATATAAGGCACATATCTTACCTGAAAAAAAGATAAACATACAAATTAGATTTAAAATAAATTCTTGTTTGGGAAATATCAGAAGGTTTGAATACTCGAAGCCTTGACCCATTACACACAACAATAGAAAAAAGTTACTGTCCACTTCAGGAATCGATTACTGCGTGCGCCACAATTTATTCCCACTGCCGAATTTAGGTCATCATGAATAAAACCTTCCACAAAACCCTTCGACCAAACCAAATCACAACTAATGCCCCTATCTCTGGTCTGAAGCTCTGTGTTGTTTTTATTTCTTTATTTCTTGATTTCAGGCAAATGCCCAAAGCCTGAATTTGTTTAAGTTTCTTTTCGACAAATATAAAAACATTTATTCAAGTTAGAAGGACAAAAACGAATAAGTTTCTGTACAGAATAAAGTAAACAAGAGAAATTTACTCAAGATACGAAAGGTCTTCGGATAAGACCTTTTCGTTGTATGCCTACGTAATCCAAAAAAGAAAAAAAAAATCTCAATCTAGAAAGATTTAAAGTCGTTTAAACAGTAGCGGGAGGAATTTTGAGAAGTTTCCTTTATTTCTTTCCAGTTGTTTGCCGGCCTGAATGCCTTGTTTGTCTTCCTACCTCTGGCCAGGAATAATGTTTGTGCAACTCGACATGTTGATGTCGTCGCTGCTTTTCTTCATTACTGCGTAAGCCCTCTAGCGTAAATCAATCGCAGTAGTTGTATTTAATTTTTTTGAGACAACTTTTTAAAAGAGATGACATCTTTTCTTTTAAATTAAAGTTTTTTTTTAAATACATAAGTATATCCTTACGATACTTTCGGACATTGTTATCTTGAAAATATAAACTGATTTTGATTTAATTAATAATTTACACAAAAATGACGGAGAGATGATATTAAAAATTGTAAAACTGTTAACGGTCGTTTGGAAATTGTCCCATACATTAGTAATTTATTATTTTAATGCTCAGCATATTTAAAACAACAATTAAAAGAAGACAGATTGAAAAGATTTCATTTGAATTGTTTTTATTTTTTACGTAACATCGCAGTTATTTCATGCAACGTTATTCGAGTGACAGAAATAACGTTTTTTGCTTTTTATGACATAATTTTTTTATTAACATAGTCTGCCTGACGATGAAATAACTTAAATTTTTTATATCATAATAACCTTTTTCAAAAGTCCACACTATTCAAAACGAACAAAATCAAAATAATGACAGGCACGATAGTATTGTATAAATACATACCTTAGTTTGTTTAACAACGCAGCAAGAAACTCTAATTGCAGAAATTGCTTATTATTTTTTAATTTATATAAATTTTTACATATCTTCTCCGGCAGAACGGACGATGAAATTATATATATTTTTCTACCACCAGCTCCGTAGCTATGAGGCATTTTCTTCACTACCCAGGTTAGTTTTAGGCAAATTTTAGGATTTTTCTATATTTAACATATAATAGGCTTAAGAAGCACCTATAAATTATTTCATTTTGAGGCCTTTTTTCTTTCATCCGGAATAGAGCCAATATGTGCCATACATATGTATATTAATATAGTTCATTCCCAAGGGACTACCAACACTCTATAATGTAGTTTAGTATATTTAATTCTATATTCTTGTTTTTATTTTTTATGGGTAGGTACTATGACAATATTTCCGTTAAGAAATTTTAATTTTAGTTATTACAATCTTTTCTCAAGTTTTTCCAAAAATGGACTTACACCAATTTCAAGATAACCGGTCTATATGGCCAATGTGATTTAAATCTTAATTGAAAAAAATGCAATGACAATTTTAAGTTAAAATTTTCTGGAAATCAATTTTAAGCTTCTGATTCATAAACTTTTTCAGCTTTCAGAAAGGTTTTGGAAGAGTTATAACAGTTGAAAAGTTTTTAAATATTTTTAAATCTTCTGGACTATCCCATAATTTTGATGAGTGTTTGAGAAATTATTAATTCGACTTCATACGGCGCCTTACACAAGGCTTGGCCTGATATGGGTAAATGGCACGTCTCTAGAAAAATCGTAATGGACTTGTTTATTTTCCTGGAACAATCGTTAACCCCTCCTAGCACCTATATCTTGTACACGCCCCTGTTGCAAGTCACGACCCGCGGAGCTCTGTGCGCAGCCCATCAATTCAAGGCGACTCCGCAAATAAATTCGCGAACATAGCCGTCGTCTCAAATTAGAAATCAATTTACGGCTGGTGATATCTTCCGCGAATTCACGAGCACGCTGGACCCGCGAGCCCCATAAACCGCGTAAAGTGTGCGCAACTTGTCTCGGCCGGGAACGAGCTCTGCCACCGCAGCGCGGGCCCCAAAGTCCGTTCGGGGCCGCTTGATGGGCTCCGTGCCTTTTTCACTTGGCGGCCGTGGAGCGCTCTCTGGCGGCTATTGTTTACAATGTCCACTGCCCCCGTACCAGCGCTAATGAAACAATGACCGCGAATCGATATTCAAATTACATCGGCGTCGTCATCTTGTTATCTGTCCACTTCTCCGTGTAACGGCACGAACGCCGCCGCGCCGATTTCGTGCGCGGTTTGTTTTTTTTTCTGATTCCGCGTGCCATTTCTTTTGTTGTTAATTTTTGTGCTGTTTGGTTGTTCCGTCGTGTTTACAAATAGCTTTCAAGTATGGTAATTAATTAGTTGCTGTGTGTCGGGCCTCGCTCAGCATTCGACGCTGTCTCAGCGGCGTAATCGCTGCTCGGTAGGGCGATAAATGTCCGCGTGAAACCCGTCGCAACAAAGTGGGCAGCTCGGTGTCGGACAAATTCGCAACATTGCCGAGTCCCAGGTGGATTCATTACGACCAACTTGAGACCCACCAGAGACATGGTTTCCAATTTTCTAGACCTCTGTTTCGGCCTTAAGCTATGGTCAAACGCGCTGGACACCCCCAGGGCAGCTCCCAACTGTAGGCGTTCAGTTCGGCGGGCGATTTCAATTTTCGATCGATCTCACGCGCCGAAACAATACAAGTAGCAGCTGGCGGGGTGGAACAGCGGGGGGTGACGAAATCGATAAATTGACTTCTAATCGGTCGCCTATTTCAGAGGGAGAGGCTCATTGGTTTTGATTAAAAGAAAGCGCCACAATTACGAGGGATCAATCCGGCACGAGGGGCCGCATTTTGCTGGCGAGGGTTCTAGAATGGGAGTGTTGCCAAGAGGACGATACACTACACTACGAAGCATAGCCTCAAGCACATGGTCGTGGGCGAATTTTAATTTTGCACCACTTTGACGGGATTCAATTGGGAAAATTGCAATTTAAGGGACAAGTGTTTGCAAAACAGGGTGACAATTTGGGAAATTGGTCGATTGGAAATATGGCCGCTGTCCGGGGGTTTTCGTTGTCGACAAAATTATCGAGGAGGGTGGAAAATGACCCGGTTTAAGACGATTTATGGGCGATTTTGACAAATTTGCAAATGAAACATTAAATAGGTGAAAACCTGGAAACATTTTTCTTAAATTAAAACCACCAATAGTTGTAGAAATTTAAATTCAGTTGTTGTTCAATCCTAACTCCTCATTACTATTTGTGTCTTTTAGATGTAAATAAAGTTAGCATGACATTCCTTCCTTAAAAACAGCAATTTTAAATGCATGACAATAAAAAGTACGGAAAATTTAATAAAATCGATACCTTAATCAGATTTTCAGTACAATCAGAAATGGAGGACACCATACCAATTAGTTATTAAAATTTTCTTGGACATACTATCTATCTACTATTTTTTTATTTATGTATTATTAATACGCGAACACATGACAACTTTACAAACAAGGTCTATTTGTGATTATTTGTAATTTTCCTAACTGAGTTTTAGTAACATGCTTCTTAATGTTCAGAAATCGCCTAAGTTAGAAAAATCAGCACAAACAAAAGTGAGAGAAAAAATATATTATTCTGTCATACATCATATAGCAGTTATGATAAGGGTTTTAATTCTTCCGTGAATTTTTTTACATTTTGTTATTTTGTAGTTGCATTAAAAACGCAAATACGTTTTACGAATTTGGTATGACTAAATTACTAAATTGTATTATGAAATTCAGCTTTCAGTTTTGATAATTTTAAATAGTTTTTAACTATCGAATAGCCTAGACAAAATATGTTTTAGAAATAATATATTCTTTAAAAGTTACGGCAAGCTTAAAATGTCTGGGGTGATTTATACCAAGCAACATTCGATTCGCATTTCTTAGGCTCACCACTGAGGTGTGCTGGTGCAGTAAGGTTTAACTCACGTGCATTTAGCCTCTTTGAGCAAACTAGGGGCTATCTCATCTGTCATCGCTCCAGTAAGAACCGAGCGAAACTATTGCGATTTACGACCACTTTGGGGCCTCCCTTTCAATGGAAAACGAAAATCCATCAGCGGACAGCGGCGTGTCTCACATGTTCCCGCCTGAAATTGATTTTCTTCCCCATAAAGCCTCAAGAAAACGACGCCGGAGCAATTACCAGCAGAAGCCATTTCGCAATGAGACAGCAAAAGGCTTCCTCGCCCTAACTGGCCCCGCAGAAAGAATTTAATTTTCTGCAAATTATTTCGAGTACTGGGGCCGATCGTCGTAAAAGACACACCGTTTAAACGTGCCGGACGTCGTCGGGGCCGCCGACAGATGCGTTCTGCCCGTCCATTCATCGTCTGGCCCGCCGCCCGTGTCCACTGTCCGTCCAGTTGCCGCGCCGCGCGGCGTGGAGGAGCAACAAAAATTTTTCAATTTTTCACCGCGTCGAGCAGCAGATGCCCGACGAAGACGATTTTGCAATGTTTCACCTCCCGGCCGAGAGTGGCACAAAGAAAAACACTTAATTGCCGGACGGTCAGTTAAAATGGCTTTTGTGCGGCTGGCACCGTCCCGCGCGAGGTCCGCCCCGGGCGAAGATACAAATTGACTTTTGAGTGATCTCGCGACCTGGGCCAAATGGATCTTCTGTAACACTGACAAAAGGAGGAGGCCTCGTTACGTGGCGGCCTCGCGCTCGAAGGTCTTCCAGGTGGTGGATGGATGTGTTGAATGCCGAGGTACCACACAACATACAACCAGCCAACATTCTTCCGCCAAAGACATTGAGGGTTGCCATGTGCTCAATTACAAATTTTGAATAGCTTTTACTTCCCATTTGGACTACTTTTAGCCCCTTCTCCTACACTATGGGGCCACGTTCGTGGTCGGTTGTTCTATTGAGCCAAAAATGATAATCACGAGTCAGGTTCGTGGCAATTCGATTGGCCCAAAAATGATAACCAAGAGTTTGGTTCGTTGCAAAAATTATAGCTTAGTATAAATTGTGCCATTTTAAAATGACTGGATGCGTGGCTGATCGAACTGTCGAGTGTGCTGCGTGCTTTTGGAAATTAAATCGTAGGCCAAGGAGGTTACAAAAATGCCCCTCATTAGCCTTAACTACTATATGTATAATAGACTAAAGGCTCACAAAATTTTTGCATTTGTTGAAGTTTCTGGTAAATCTTAATAAATCTTAAGCTCAGCTAAAAACGTCTGACGTTTTTTGACAGTTGCATTATAAGATAATTCTACTAATTCTACTAGTACATTTAAATCAAGTAATGCATCAATTTTTCTCAATACTACGACTTAAATTCCGGCAAAATTATAGACTAAACAACACTTTTATCAGATTTTCTTAAGGTTTGTGCGGTCGGATCCGTACCCTTGAGACATTACGAAAGATTCCGAAAGTGAATGAAAGGTAGGATAAGGTTTTTATAGTTGCTGACACTTCATACAATGAAATAAAATCTTGAACTACCAGCTGTCGTAAGGCCATTATACATAGTCAGGGTTATTGGAAGTAATCTGTAATCTCTTAGAACACTTCAATAAAATTAAATTAGCACTCGATAAACATTTTTTTTTTCAAAGGATGATCCAACTTACTAAAAATTTGGAGATTTTGAAAATCTTTGCAATAGTTGGTATACTTTCTATAGTAGATAGTGGTGTATTAAATTAATGCCCAATATTTAAAACAAAAAAAATGGCTCCAAACTATGGAAAGAAGTGTTGAATTCTTTCGTTTGGAATGGAATTGTTTTAGAAAGTGTATGAAATAGCGCATTCAGAATAATTTTTTTTAAGTATTTGTTAAAGCGTTCTTAAATTATGACCTTAGCTGGCCCTTAATTTTAGCTAATGGTTTTGATATTGAAGCAGTACGTACTTAAGCATTTAATTATTGTACAAATCATATAATATAAATAAAACTCTTTCTGCGATTGCGCAAGTAAAAAATTACTACAATTCCTCAAATGTTTTTAGGTAACTAATATCCAAAAATGTTTAGTTTCTTTTCAGAAATATCTTTCCCTAAGCTTTGTGTAATGTTTTTGAATGTTTTTTATCTACAAACTTGAAAAAAAATTGTTCATTTTAAATTTGAATGCTAGGTTGCTATAAATTTGATTGGACATACTTTGGAGTGTCAATGACAATTTTATTTTAATCCCAATATAGATAAGAAAGAGTAATACTGGTGATGTTTTGAATTCACTTTTTGTTCTTTAATAAACGCTTTCTAATACAAATTGCGGATTCGTCTTAAAATTTTTTCATAGCATTTCGTAAAATGGTAACCCTATCTTTTATGCCCGCGGCAGAACGCGGAGATGCGCCAGTGCTCAGTGGGTTCGGCACAATCAAAAACTCATTTCCTCGCGGACTAATGACGAAGAGATTTTCGTGGTCAGCCGACCTGAACGCGTTGGTGAGGGGCCGGGCGGGACTCGGGAGCGTGTGTTGGTGTTCATCAATCGAAAGTTGATTTTTTCAAACTTTTTAAGATGGGTACAAGGGACCCGGGGCCGGTGGTAAGACGATCGGTTTTGTCCCGTAAATCAAGGCGAAATGGGGGAGGGCCGCTCGACTGGAACAGAAAAAACGCCAGAGACACAACAGGCGGAAAGTCGAGGCGGGCCCGGCTCATAATTTATTTAAAGTCGACAGTCGGAGCTTAAGTTATCGAGGGTTTCCGCCTTCTGGTCATGCCCCGGCAAAAGTCCGGCTACGAAAGTGGCGGCTCCGGGGCGGCGCGGTGCGGCGCGACGAAGACGTTACGATGGAAATTTTCCAAACAAGACCCGCTGTTCGAAACGGAGTTTTTCGCTATTAAACATTTACGAGAATCACCTGTCATCCCTTCATTGTCTCTGCGGGCGATTCCCACCGGCCCTAGCGACGTACCCACGGAGCGCCCACTTCGCCTCAAGACAAAGACCCGTCGCCTCACGTGGAACTCACGCCCGAGGTCCGCCTTCCCGAATCCTCAGGGAGTCGAGCCGGACGAAATATGGGCGAACACAGGTAGGAAATTTGCTCCTACACAAAGTGGTCCTTTCCCGGCACTATCAGGAGCGGCCATCTGAATAATTCCTGATGAATGTCCCTGGCGGCGTTCCCATGTAGTTTTGATTTACAACTGGGGCCGGCCCGACGTCGTCTCCTGCGGGAACACCATAATCATTACAAGCAGATTTCCCGCCTTTTTTCAGTCCTTTCTTTATTTTTTCCAGTTTTTATGACATGGGAGGCTGGCGGTTTATGACGTTTTTATGATGAAATCCTCTTGACGCCACTCGGATTATTTAGAACGGTGACAGCAGCGGAATTTTAAATTGAGCGCTGCACTTTTTCTCGCAAAGGCTTTCGTAAACAGATACAAAATCAGACCCTAACCTAATCGGATCAAATTGAGGAGGCTGCCCTTTTGTGGGAATCGTAAAAAGGATTTCTTTTAAGCACCCGGATACTTATCTCATTTTTACGGGCTACAGTGTTTAGAGAAGACAATTTATAGGATGATAGCGAAAAAGAAAAGATTTCGGCCATTTCTCTTCCTTTTTTCAAAGTAGGTATAGGTAAATTTCAAATTTAAATTATTTAAAAGTGGGGCGCATTCAATATAAAATAGAAGATTATCTCCATCTAATACATAGAGGTATTTCTTAATCGATTTTTACCAAATTTAGCCTATACGTTTATCTGGCCAAAATGGAAGGAATTGTTCAAGGGAGTGGGGATTTAGAGGTTACGTAAGTTATATAAAAATGGTATGGTCCTCAAAACTTTCGTATTTTTTATCCGCTATTGATCAAACTACATACATATTGACAACATGTAGCTCTTAGTCGTGTTACAAAATGGTGCTGATCGTTCAAAGGGGTGAGGAACTACATCAGTTTCAAAAGTGATTTTGCTACCACAATAGCTGATGCATTTCTAAATGAATTTTGATCAAACTTTACGTAAGCATTTATTGGTTCGATATTTAGGTCATGTTAAAAAATTGCGGGATTTGGGGAAGGAGGAGGAATTTTTATTTATTTTCGATTTTTAATAAATTTGGCCATATCTCAGCTATATTCGCAAATGCGGTGGTAACTATAGAAGCTTTCATCTCAGAAGTATTTGTTTGCAATATGTATAAATAATTAAAATTTAATTACCGCTCAAAATAACTAAATAGGCGGTCTTGCTCATAAAAGGGATGTGTGTATTTCACATATCCAAAGAAAATCGTCTGGTTCTTGACACAGAAATGCCGAAAAAAGGTGAATGGCGTCGTGTTGACTCTTGAACACAATTCTTCCGCCGCTAGCACAATTTGCACCAGCAGAGGCCATTCTACCGGTCTGCAATTCATTTGCCCGTCCGCAGAACGTCTTCATTTGCCACTCGGCTGATGCTGTTGCGTCTTCACGACGACAATCTTTTCCCATTCTGCCCATTCATTTAGCACACCCCCCGCGCCCGAAGACCCGGCCCCATTTGCCTGCGTGCCAGCAGCAGTAAGACGCGGGGTGGTGGCTTGGTGTTAATTTAATTGCTTCTGCATGGGATTCATTATCTTGAAATATGAGATCGTAAAACGAGAGGAAGAACACGACCGATTCGACGAATGTCGGCCGTTCGCTTGTCAGTTTCCTCTTCCTCCGCAGGCGGTCGTATCCGGACTAGGTTTCGATGACCCTACCGTGGGTCTGTACCTGAAGGTATAAGAACAGGTCCAAGACGTGCCTGCGATACTTCTGACGAAAGTTGACACAATTTGAAACCTTTACAAAGGAATCGAATTCCTTTCCTTGAATTTTTTACTCTCGCTGCGAAGAAGGTGGCGAGGGTGTGAAGAGGTACAAAGTTCTTCCCTCCTCCAATGTTTTCTTTGATCTAGTCAAAGACATTTTGTGAGGGCGCTGTCACGTTATTCGACACTTATTAAATTTTTTTTTTGCTGCACCTTTCAAAACGCCTTTTAGCTCACTTACCCCCAACGTATTACCTTTAAAGACAAACACATAAGTGCCATTGGTTCAATTTCCCATTTTCTTCTTCCGGTGAAATTTGCCAGAGGGGTAAGTGAAGTTGTTAAAATTTCATATCCTTGGTGGGTTAATTACCAAAAAATAGCGTCAGCAGTAGCAAAGCCCCAATGAATCATTATAAATTCCGTACATACGCATTTTTTTCATGGGTTTTTAAAAAAATAAAGAGCTGTGCTACTCCCACGAGAACAGTGGCCCAAGCACATCCTCAAAATCAGGATTTAATACCCCCTTTGAAGAGATGAATTTCATCAGCATACATAGCATTAAAAAAATACATATATGGTAGAAAAACAAAGAGGCAGGGAAAGGCAACAAAAGCCACCAGAGAGTACCCGCATAAATTACATTTTCGCCGCGCGTTTAAATATTCAAACGCGGTATAAATTATAAAGCTCTGTTCGAGCCGCGGGGTACGGTGGCGGTAATTGACGAGCCGCAGCTTCTCTCTGATGGGCTTCAGGTTCGTCGCTTCAATAGCCCGCGGCGGTACACTTGTGTCGCCAGGTGTTCGCATCTAATCCCCGCCATTAATCGATCCTATCGGAAAAATTGAAAATCTCGGATCGAGATGCTGACGCATGCATATCCACGTATGTGTCGCACCCGGCCTCTGACCCCAATTAACCTTTACCCCGAATAGACCAAGGCAAAGTCCGCACCTGTAAATGGCAAAGTTTTCTTAGGCTCCTTGGTTTATGCTGCTCTATGCCTGATTATGCTAAATTTCTGGGCAATTGCCCAAGTCAATCGGTGTGCTCAGCGATCGATCAATCATGCTGCGGCACCGCGCTAACAGGTGGCAGGTGGACTGCCAGCGCACCGGAGAGGTTACGTTGCAGGTTGCAGCGACTGTTGAAGGGTACAAAGCGATCCACTAATGGTTTAATCGGTCCCCATTTGAGTAATGTGGGCCTCGACATGCTCCTTGCGCGGTTTTCTCGGGTAAATATATGTAGCTATTTCGCGTATTGCTCAACTAACGTGCTAAGCCGTTAAATATCACTCGGGGAATGTACTCGGCTCACTACATATCCATCGTGACACAGGCTTCTTGTTGATTTCATTTAGTGAAGTATTCATAAGAATTTCGACCTGTTTCAAAGGTGAAAGCTCCGTCTATGGTAATGAGAATGTGATAGGTAAGTCAGTTTTTGTAGTTTCAACGCCGACAGCTTCATCAAGCTGTTTTTTATGTTAATATCTATACTTTTTTTCCTTCAAAACAAACTAACAATTAAATCTTTAAAAATACACATATCAAACATTTCAAATAATTGGGTTAACCACATATTAGAGAGCGATCAATCATACTTAATTCGTTTACATTTTTTGCCATGAACTCGTACATTTCAACTCTGTTTTTGCGTGGTAGGTTTTTTTATGATAATAACACAGCCAGCAGAGAAGGAAAAATACTCTTTTTTCCACGATTCCACTGCGAAATCCAAAATTCCTACTAATATTATCCGAAAGTGTGCCTGTTTATCTGTCTATTTGTTAGTCTTTTACGCTGAAACTACTAAATCGATTTTGTTGAAATTTGGCATGGAACTAAAGCAAAGAGCACAGAACAACATAGAATACTTTTTATCCCTTAATGCAAGGAACCCAAGGAACGAAGAAAGTAACATGCTCCTTTTTTTACAATTTTTTAGAACCTTTTCATCTTATCATGTACATATGTATAAAATGTCATATTTTAAAAGTATAGAAAAAGAGTAGGATACATTCTCCAAAAAGAAAAAACTTTAAATGATTCTCTTAAAAAAGTTACTTTACAGTTTGTAGTGTAGATCCAAAACAAATGGTTGCAAGTCCCTTTAATTTAAAAGGTTCTAAGTTAATTAAAATTAAAGAAAAAACCGATATTTTGTACCTACTAAAAAATTGCAGATAAGAATATGTACTATGTATATATGTTTATGTATATATTGAATAGAAGATAATACATCATATGAAAACAACCGAAATTACCACAATCTATTCTATATTTTTAGAATCATATTTTTCAACAATTTAGTGAAAATGAAATTTGAATTATTATTGTACACTATCATGAGGGCAATACGTTTTGCCAACTCTGCTTTGGACTTTGGAAACTTTTCCATCAAAGTAGTCAGTTGAGATATCAAATCAAAAATCAAGTAAATTATAGGTACAGTATCGGCACTTAAATGTTAGAGTAACTAAATATATGTATAGAATTGCTATGTACATATTTAAAATAAGGAAGTGATTCAAATGAGGGCGAACTCGTGGGCAGAATCTATTAAAAAATTATGTTAGAAGCAAATAGCATTTATAGACCCCTGGCGAATTTAATTTTGTAGGTACTTAAATAGAATTGAAACATGTGTACACATTCATTTTCTCTGGTTCATACCCCTGTCCAAAACCATCAAAATGCGCCTTTAACTCGGCTAAAATGAAGAAAATTATGAAATTCCTCGATTTACCCGCCCACACGCAGCAAAGGAGAAATGAATGGGCTCACTTAATGGTACCGCGGAAATGTGCAATAAATCGCGATAACGACAGGACACACCATTAATTGCCCCTCGAAGCCTGCCATAAATATCCTGGGGCCCTGTGGTGTGCGGGACGCACAAATCCCCCTTTTTCCCCCCACTCAAGGAGAGTGAGGGAGGGCAGCAAAATTCATTAAAGCTATTGCGCGGGGCGGATAAAGCACCACGTAAACACTTTAACGGCTCGCCAGAGAGCAGAAGACCTCTTAACGCGCCAATAAATGTAGCTGCCAACAATAACAGCGGCCGTGATGTATGCGGCCTCGTAACGAACCTAATCAAAAGATGATAAAGCCCCGCACTAAATATGCCCCCCATCAATGGACCCGAGCCCTTAAGTGCCCGTCTCGGATGAAATTCGATATTTTATAGGTTAGGTAAACTTGTCCGAGCCTCGGGGGGAGGAGCTGTGGCGTGGATGTCCGGTGCCCGGTATTCGTCGGGCCGACGACTCCGTCGCGCCGCCACCGCGTCGGTGACATCCATCACAGCGGGAAAAGTAAGTATCTTTCGGGCAACCCGACTGGATTATTATGACCGCCATAATTTGCCCGTTTTAGGTTCAGCCCCTGCGGCTGAATACAATATGTCTGAGAATGCAGTGAGGACGAGAGTTTAGCACCACAGGCCCAAAATGCGACCCCTCGGGTACTCCGACTATGGTATGTCATTCGTTATTATAGGGCCCCACGTCCTGCCCGGGGACCTCTTTAATCGACCCGCAGACTGGAGCTGATGTCATAATCTCAAGGCGGTGCGATTTCAAGCGCCCAGCCCCCGCAGTGTGCACACCACCGGCCACCCCGGCCCCGGAGGCTGAGGCTGTGGACACTAAATCGCTGGCTGCGGCTGTTTATCAACCGATTTCAACCATGGCTACGGCGATTTATCGGAAGAGCCTTAATGGTCGGCGCACACGGGCGTGATTCATGGTGATTGGGTTATGAAACTGCCTGAGATCTGTGCGATGTTATGTCTTACAGACAAAACCGCTGTGCTCCCCGCTTCCGGTCCGGCACGGCACGGTCTAGTCTGCGTCTTCCGCTGTTGCTGTCGCCGCCGCCGCTGCAACGCCGATAGTCGGCGACCGATGCAGCCAGCCGGGACTCCCCCGTAGGGGGTGGGAGTCGTGCAGCTTCGTTCGGCTGCATCGCGAAATTTATCTCTTTATTTATCGTTTCAATTTTGCGTTACCGAGTCTGAAATGGTGCCGCCATAAACATGTCCAACAAGATCAGCCAAGCCGAGCTCTGGGCTCTTGTTTTACTTTCACGGCAGCGTCCAGAATGCATCGGGAGGAAATTTATTCGCGAGTTCCCTAGGTTCCAGCTGCCCGATCCCAAGCATCAGTGCGGGACGGGATGACAAAAATTCTGGCCGGGGCTCGGTTTTCGTGCTAGAGGATGGCCCACGCATTTGACCAGAGGTAATCCACAGAATATCCTCCATAAAGTTCAGTTTTGTTACTTTCCTTTTTCTTATATTCATTTTTGCAATATCTTTCCTGAACTGTCTTGGGGTATTCCACAAGAAACCCTCCTCGGCCAGAAGTAGATCGGGCCACCCAGCGGCTCTCAACGGCCAGCCCGTCACGTTCTAGTTTTTTCAATATTTTTATCCTCTCTCTCGCCTGGATGGCTGTGAAAATGCAAAATGCGAAAATTAAATGCAATTTTGCGGCTTTTTTATTGCAGCTCCTCTGCAGCGCCGATGGCGTAATGAAATCGTCAACGAAAAATGTGTGGTGCGACTGGGCGGGCGGCGAACAGCTAAACCCTTTAAAACCAAGGTATGGCGTATGGGGGCGTGCTAATAGCCAGCGAATTATGCAAAATGTTTTCAGGCGAACTATTTTAATGGAGCCGAAACGTGAAAATATTTATTGCCGTTGTTACTCCGCTAATAAAATTAACTTCTGTCAAATTAGTGAGAAAACGCCAAAATGCTGAATGCTTTTGCGGTGGGTTTTTGGGGGACCGGGTCGAACATGGATTTTTGTAAAATGTTCGGATCAGTTAAGCTTGAAAGTGGTAAAATTTTTCCGGAATTATAATGCAATTTAAATTTGTTATAATGTCCCGTGATGCACTGAAGTGGCGATTTCAAAATTAACGGCTATATGTCAATAATAATAGTAGTTATATAGTTCAGTGGAAATTGTTTTGATACCTACATTACATTACATTCTGTTTTCTAATTAAAATCATGAAATTGTTTATTATACAATTTGTGACGCATTGTTTTTTTACCGACTTCAACTACCTACTTCATTTTTCTCCTGCCATCTTTCAAACTGTCAAACTGTAAAATCTCCAAAATTTATTTTTAATATTTGTTCAAACATTTCGAGTTTTAACGAGTTTTCTTTATTATAACATTAAATAATTCGTCATCATTAATATAAGCCACTAACTTGCTTTACTTTTACAAAAAATCTTTAATATTGATTGAACTGATTTTAAAACAATTTTTTTTTTTCAAAAGGTTTTAACTACATATTTGCGAGTGGTTTCTTAACTGTGGTGAAAATCTGGTAGTTATGTTGTTTCGAAGATATTCAAGTTTTATTAGAGCTTGTGTAGGAAATTCTTCCTCTATTACAATTAAAAACTTGGAGTTTAAGCCCAAATATTTATAAGCCTATAAAGCACCCTCCATTTTAGCCCTTTAAGAGCACTCGCCCCTCCAGTTTTTGTGGCAGGGGTTTTCCTATTTATTATAAGTATTATTAATTCTTTTAAAATAAAATGGCCGAAAAAAAACGGTATCAGTTTTAGGTAAGCCAGTTACGTGCAACCCTTTAATATAGTTATTTTCTCATGCAACGCTATATAGCCTATTTTTTCTCAACGTTTTACAAATTTGAGTAATAAAGAAACCGCCGAAGGGCAATTTCGCCGTAATTTTCGAAGATCCCAGATGGTTGGGTTTTGATCTTTTGATGAATGAATTAGGAGCAAGCCAAAGACAAATCGTCCGACCCAGAAAATTTTCTTACATTACTCCTTATGAGCGGGGTACTCGACAATCTCCGCCGGACAGATGGCACATCTGCTCGTGAATGGGGCCCTGCCCCGCCACTTGAGGCAGCGCCGCGTGCCGCTCAAGTGAATTCCGACTGTGACAGAAGGAATTTGGAGGGAATTTGTCGAGTGAATCCCGCGGGATCGCGTGGTGCGGCACCGCGCACGGAAGTGCTTCAGCTATTAATCACGAGGGCAAAAATAGGTCCATGCCGCCCACCTCCTTTGAGATCTAGATCAAAGCGGAGCTCACACCCGACCCAGCGCCACCCCCGTCTCGGGAGCGCCCCCGCCCCCCTGCTCTGGGGGCTCACGGCTGTGTGTCGTGTCGTGTCCAATAAGTCGGCGTCGTGCAGCTCGTCGCTGGGTGTCAGCAGGCACGGACTTCAACGTGAAACAGTGTCATAATGGAATTTCCCATTTTTCGCCATTCTGTCCCGGGGTCTGGCCTCAACCCGCCCGGGACGGGAAAATGCTTTTAAATAAATTTCGCTGGGAGCCTGTCGCTTTCAAGTCCGCTCGGCATGGAACAGATGTCGCTCGGATCAAATTTCGTTGACCTGTGAAGCAGTCGCCCCTTTCCCCGGGTTTTTTGTTTTTTCCTGGATTTTCACTTTTTTTTCTCTTTCGCTAGTAATAATCCCGACGTGAAATGGGTTTTGGGTGCTACGCCTGATTTGTAGGAGATTTAAAAAAATTTTTTTTTCTGTTCTGGCCTTTTCCGGGGACGACCGTGATACCGATCTTCTGCCGGGGGCTCCGCATAGTGGGCCTAGTCTAGCCCCCGCGCTCGGGGTCCCCAGAATGACGGTGATGTAGTGATAATGATGATTCAGGGTTCAGGCGACCGTTTATTTTTATTATTTTTGAGAATTTTCCGAGGTACAAGAGTCGTTAGATTACTCTTGGAATTGTGTCTGAGTGGATTGGATGATTACGGCAGCGAAAAGGCAAGGCAAACGTCTTCAGGTTGCTCAGAATTGTCACTAAGTTATATGACGACAGGAGAATTATAAGAACTTGGTAAGGTAGTGCTGGATGATTTGTTCTTGTTGGCCAACAACGTGCTTAGACTGCTTTCCCTCATTTAACAGGATTTTTTCCTACAGCAATTTAATTGCACATTCTCGAGGATTTGGCCCGGAATAATTTGAAATAGATTAAGTTATTGAAGCGCACTTATTTTACGCGCGAATCATCTCCTCTGCTGAATTACTATATAGGAATTCTTTGCTTTATGATTTCACATTAATGTTCATTAGTTTTATATGACTTTACACTGCACTTTATTTGGAAGTTTATTAAATATCGCTATACTACATATTTTGTATACCTACTTATAAAAGAAGTAAATTCTTCCTAATAGTGTGGTATGATGAGAGCCCCTTACGAACATTTAAGAGAACTAACTTGATCACCAATCGCCGTTGATGACATAAATAGATCAAATTTAGCTAATAATAATATTTGGTGGTCAATTAATGACTTTTTTTTTTGGTTTTCCTCAATTTGCCGTCGTTTTCAAAGGTATTATAAAGCAATGATTACCTACGCAATTTTCAAAACACCCTAATGCTTCGGTGATAAATTTTTTAAGTTTTACCTTTCATCCTTAATCTCTGAAGTAAATTAATTTTTTTCGGGATACAGTACACTTTTCAACACATCTTAAAAGATGTAATCAACAACAAATTGTTTTTAATATTAAAAAGTACTTAAATTAGCTGTTTTTGGTCACGCCGGACGTGGTAGAATCGAAAAAAACCTTTTTGTGTATTGCATTTTATTTTGTTGACCAGTTTGAGCATGTAAGCGTTTCCAAGAAAAAAATTGTACCCTTTGACACAATTTTTTGTCACATAGACCTGCTGAAGTGATCAAAAATAAGAAGAAACATCATTATTATTATTATTAATTGGATGAAATCCTGCTCTTCTGGTATTTTTAAAATTTACGATGGCTCTGCAAAGAAAATTCCTTTTGGAAAGCTCCTTATGGTACTCACTTAAATTTGCCACGTAAGGACTTTTGTAGGGCATGTCGTAAGACGGCTGCTTTTGCCTCGCACATATTTCTACTTTCTAGATATAAAACGTTACGGAAGATGGATCCGAAGCGATTATTCCTCTTCTAGGCTGCAAAAGTGAATAATTGGTGAACGCTGTCTTTTGTTGGCCACTCGGGTTCCATTCCCCGGGCGTAAGCTGAAAAGACGAGACGTTCCTCTTTTATGCGAGCCCCACGAGCTGGAGCCCGGAGTTGTCAGTTGGAGCAGTCTGAGTCGGCTCCAACTCATCGAGGGTCCGATCTTTGTGAGTGGCCCGTGGAAGCATGCGAGTCGTGGGGCTTGGGCCCGCTCGGGGGGCCGCGGTTAGGTGACCCTAGCGCTAGCGTTCCAAGCTTTATATGGGCTCTAAAGTTGCTTTTCAGGTTTCTTGGCCCCGGCGAGCAGTTTACCGGGCAGCCCAGCGGTCTTTCGCCTTATTCGTTTTCCCCAGGGAAATGTTATTCCTTAAGAAATTAAGATAAGACGTGAATAATTGAACGGTCCCAATTGAGATTTTCGTGATTTATGTCCCAAGCGGAGCGCTACTTATGGAGTACCTGTCACGACGCGGGTCTAACTAATGACCTACAAATAATCGTGTTCCGTCTTCCGCGCGCCCGCTGATCAGAGTCCGGCCCGAAAGTGTAATTGATGTAATTCCTGGCCATGTGAGAAATTTTATTGATGGACTTTGCTTGTTGATCATTATGTCAAGGCTGGAACGGGTTTCCCCATCGCGCTTTGATCTTCCTCTCTATCGGCGGGTCGATCTGCCCAGGTTGGCCGATTGTCCAAATAAAATACGCGCGCGGAGAGGAGCCCTCGTGGGGCCGGTGGAGTGTCTTCTTTGATTTTTGGGCACCTCCTTCCCATGCTGTCTGTTTGTTATTCAAAAGAAGCGCTTCGTTTCGTTTAATTCGTTTACAATCGATCGCGGATACAAGTGGCCGATAGATGGAACTTCTCGCTCAATTTATAGACTCCTAAGTGCCTGCGGTGTTTTTTTCTTATCTCGACAAAGATTTTATTCGAAGAATTTCGACAGGTTTATTTAGCTTTTTAACAACTTGACCTTGTGACTTTGCGGTTTTTAGCCAGGTGCTACTGAAGCGCTTTAGACCCCCGCAAATTGCAAGTCAGGTTATTCGCTATTTGTCTACCTTTTAGAGCATCCTATCTAATGACGTTCGAAATTGTTTGCAAGCATACAATTGGAGTGTTTCAGACAGGTTCAGCACATAGCTAGTGACTACTTTATTTAGATTTCAGAGTAAAGCCCCAAAATCTGTTAGCGCATAAAATGAATAGTTCGTATATAAAACATTGCTAAAATTCTAAGCCCAAAAACTAATAACACCTTGGAATTTTTTAGAAACATGATGATAACAATAAGACAATAAAATTATGCACTCGAGTCAATGACACTGTTATTTCCACTTTAAGAACTGAATGACTGATGTTAATTAATAGAAAATCAAAATTATATCAAAAAGAATTATAAACCAACGAAATGATCAAAAACCAATACCAGCTAGCAAAGCATTATTTTTGACTTAATTTGTTGAGTAGGTACCTACCTAATAATGATAGAATTAGTATAATTTGTGGTTTCCTCTTAATTATTTTTTGATTCTCTAAAGCAATCGTTCCGAAATGTTTGCATTGGATACTTTTATGAATTTAAATAATTGCTACTTTACCCTTCTTTTATGATGAAAATAGACTTAAATACAACCCTGATTTTATTTCTGATTCTGGCGGTTATTTAAAATTCACTTTTTTCCTACATAGTGTGCCCAAAAATAAATCAATATAAATATAATTGTTTTTTTATTCACTTTATCATATAATATACCTACCTATACTTTGGATCGTTGCCTTCATAAAAACTAAATTCTGCTAAATACTTATTTTGGCATTTTTCTTAACAATCTGTTTAAGGATATTTAGGTAAGCATATTTGTTAATTTTATTGTCGATAAAAACCAAACTAATTTCGGGGGTAGAAATTGACATGCAACCCCAAACCATCACTATGTCTGACTTTGAATAGTAGCACGAATGTTTCTTTTGTAGAATTCAGTAATTGATTTTCCGATTCATATTAATTCTTACTTTCATCAGCAAATATGGCTTATTATTATTATTATTATTATTAAAATAAGAAAATAATTCAAAAACTAAAATCTGACTACGACAAAAGTAGCCTAAAACCAGAAAAGATGGAAAATGGAATGGAAAAGACACAAAATCGTATTTTAGTTCCAGTTAAAGATTTTAATTTTGCTATCGAAATGGCGGGGATATTAGAAACATATAAATTATATATTTTTGGAATGTGGATGTTCTCGTATTAATATACATATAGATTACACAATTAAATTACATTGCTAATGGGGAAAAAACCACAAAAAACGTGTATATGTATTTGCATTTCCTTTAAAAGTACAGGGAATAACTATAAAGCCAAATATAAAATTACATGATGAATGAATTTCAATTTTCGTAGTTCCGGGTATAGACAGCATAATAAAAAAGAATGAATCTTCGTTTATTAATTTTTTCAATTAATTCTGGAGTTATCATTATATGAAAAACACATTTAAAATGTTAGATCTTCAATGGGAAAACGTTTTTGCAGCACAATTAGAAAAAAATAATTACAATGTACATAAATGGAAATAAACAATTAACCAAATTAAAACTGGTGTTTCAAGCCATATCGAAATGGAAGACTTTCTTGCTTAGTTAGAAAAAGAAAGGTATGAACTTAAAAATTGTAAGTATTATAGGGATATGCCGATGAATTGAATATTCTAATAGGACTACGATTTTAAATACCTACTTATATCTGAAATTGTGCAAGAGAAATTATTCAAATAACTCAGTTTTATTTGAGGCAATTCTACAGTAACAAATGACGAAAATTCAATTAAATATTGAATCTTGTTCTTTTTATTCAAGAAAAAAGGTAAGCAATAGAAAATTTTATTATTATTATGCATTAAGATACAATATTGATGTCCAAAACTTGGCACAAATTTACTACAGGATTTCGATAAAATTTGGTTGAATACTTTACAAAATTTCTTAAATGTAACGGACGCAGCATTGTATTGCAGCCAACAGTACATATAAAAGCCAAAATTTTAATGACATAAATGACGGGCCTTTTCAAGTTTTCATAGTGTAACAAATATGAATGTTCAAAACATAGGAATAAAATGTTTCTAAAAACAAGGATTACGTAATTTTTCGAAAGAATATTACTTAGGGCCATCAGCTTAATATAGGAAATGACAAAAGAACTAAAATGTTACGTACATAATATAACAAAACCACCCCTTCATGAATTATTTGTTTGAGACGTTGTAGTGTAGGTATTGAAGCAAATAACCGTCAAGCTCAGTTTCCGGTCGGGAAGGAGTACGCACGCAGTTTATCATTCTAGAGATTTCCTAGATTAAGTAAAGAGTGCCTTAATTCCTCCCCAGCCGCACCCCTGCAATTTCAAAATGCCAAGCAATTTTTTCCGCACGTACCGGACTGCCATTCGCAGTTCCTCGGCAGCGTCACGGTCGAGTGAATCCGAGCCGGAGGAACGTAAACACCCAGCCCAGTCCTGGAGCAGGGCGAGGCAAACCCTTGCGGCATCGCAAATCACTATAAATCCTCGTCTCATAATTTTATAATCGCGCTACATTTGGTTCAATAAACGGAGCCCCAATTTCCCACCTAAGTCACGTACAAATACAGGACAAACAGCCGCAGCACGAGCCCCGGACTCCCGGCCAAATTGGGTCGTAATGCAGTGGCAGCAAGCAGCAGGCAGCGGCGGTAGTAACTCACTCCGATGAGTTTCCGAGGATGTCTTAATAAAACAAAACAGTTCCCGCACGACGGTCTCATAAAGCATAACAAGGCCGGGAAAAAAAGGGAGCAGCTTAAATCTCGTTGTGGATAAAAAGACTGCCATAAGCCCGAAAGTGGAAAATAAAAAGCGGGAGGAAGCCCGAATCACCTGAGGGTGAGAACGTATCCTCCCGAACATCCTGCCAGCATTAGCCCTGTCTAATGACATTATCATGCGAAGTGGTGCTGCTCTGGCCGGGCTCGGGCTCGGGCTCGGTGCCCCCTCATAGACACTCCGCACCTTCCCGACTGCCAAACACCGGGCGAATCAACTTCAGTATTTCACGGGAAAAGAAGGCGACCCGACCCGACAATGGCACTATGGCAGTCGACGGTAGGCACAACAGGAGTCGAGGGAAGGGACGCTCTGGCAGAGGGCTAAAATATCACCAGAAAGGGCCGAGGGATTTCGGGAGGAATGCAAACGAAGGAACGAATCGGCCGATAAATGGATGCGAAAATGGCAACGTCCTGCGGGCCCCCGAAGAATGCCATCGAAGGCCCTCCACAGCGGTGCCCGACGACACTTTGCCTAATTGGGTCTGACAGACTCTACTCACCTGAAATTCAAAAAGCGGCCACCTCGGGCCCGGGTCTCCAACGGTTACTGGCTGGCGGAAGGAACACGCTATCCAACTGTGCGATGGGACCTTAATCCACTTACACCGGATTTCACTTGAAATTCAATCACTTGAACAAAATTTTCTTGATCTGCCCAATTCTAGGGCAAGATACAGAAATTTGACACAGGAATTCACAAAAATGAAACTCTAACCCCCCAGGGACACACTTCTCACTTAAGTTTGGCGACCTCAAGAGAACGCATCGCCAATCTACCTGCAATTAGCACGGCAATTTACTGTACTTGCACAGACTGGACTTATGCTGTGTCTTAACATGGGAAAAAGATTTGAACGCGTGAGAGCTTAAAAACGAACACTCCCACTACCGACGAGCGCCTAAACCGAACTGAATACGGCCAAATCCAAGTCCCGTTTACTTCCCTTTCTGAGGCTCAACCGCGAAAAGTTGCTGTTGCCGCTTCGGACAGTTGTGGATGGTATTCGAAACTCTTTCCCGCTGAATTTTCTCTTTTCGAACGGAATTCCAACAACAACGCCATGCTGCGGTGAGAAAATAACCGAGATTTTGACGCCATATCCGCTCTTAACGGTCGCTTTATTCGAAAAGAGTCGATGATTAATTCGAACTTCACCACTCCGAAAACTAACGGTGGAAGAGAACAGCAACAACAACATCCCGTTCTCTTTTTTCGGACTCCGGTTTGTTTTTGTTTTGAACAGATACTGCAAGCAAACGGGTTTTGTTGCTGTGTTTTTTACGGTAAAAAGAAAAAGACGCGGTGGACGACGCTTATCAGTGAAAAATGGCCTCTTCCTCAAGGAACTCAGCTTCTTTTCCCTTTCTTTTCGAATCTTGAAAAATTACACACTCCCGACAATGCTAAGAGAGTGTCCCTGTTTGTTTTTGTTTACACCGTTAAGAGAGAGAAGCGGCGACTTCTTTCTGGGAGTTTAGTTTCGAGTGTTTTTTTCTTCTTTGTTCGCAAAGTGACAACGTAAACGGCAGCACGTGCTTTTTGCTCAGATTTTCCCACGCTTTTTTATTTTCGCTGAGCTGGAAGCATGGCCGGGGCCGGGGCATGTTACCCGGGATGGTGGAAGATGACTTTGCGAGCTTCGGGTTTAAAATTTTGACGTGGTTAAAGGGCTGAAAGAAAAGAATCCCGGTGGCTGAAGGGCTCGCTGACGATGGCATGGGGACGACGGGCAAAGGCCTGTTTTGGTCCAAGTCATGCAACTGTCATTAACTGCAACGGCGACGACAGGCAAATTAGCAGAACTGTTCGTGACGACAAGACTTGGTCCGCAAGCTAGTTTAATGCAAGCGAAGAGGATGACTTGGATTATTCCAAGTTTTTTATTCCGCTTTTATTATTAATTTTTCAAACATGCTTCGAAATTGGTTATAAAAGTTAACGACTTCACAGGGTGCGTTTCTTAAAGGAGATTTAATGCGTGGAAAAATTGCTGACTTGTTGGGTATTTTATAGGCTTAAGTAATTTTTCTTACGCAATAAGTATATGTTTTTTTTATACCAAATGTCTACTCTACAAACTGAAAATTAAATATGCGGTTTGTATAAAAAAAACGTTTAGCCAATAATAGGCAGTAGGTATGTATAATGTATGTATTATTTCGAATGCATGTTTTCTTATTGAACGCAACCAAAAAGATGAGAGAAAACATGAAATGTGAAATGCCAGTTTAAGCCGCCATTAGAAAGTGGCAATATGGAAATGGAAAAGTTGTTATTTGAGGGGGAGTTACCTGGAATTGTTTAACAAAACTAGGAATAATCACAGGACCCATAAATAGGAAGTGGTACGTTGGCATCCTCGTTAATTTGGTTTATTTTCAAAGTAAAAAGAATATGTTACGGTTACCATAGAAGGACCTTCGTTGTTTCATTTTCAATATTGTTAAATCACGTGGAAAGAGGAAGGCTTAAGAGATCGGAAAATTTAAGTAAGACCAGTATTTTAAGGCTGAACCTATCATTCGGCGCAGGCGCATACACTAAACTAGGGATTTCTTTGTCGTTTGTCTGTTTTCTTTCCTAAGCAATGTGTGGCAAATGTATATTTCAGACAATGTTTCAATTTGTAAAATAATACGTATAAAAAGATATTTTCAAAAAATTGCTAAGGGGTCGGATTTGGGGAATTTTCATTGTCACGTCAAATTTCGATATGCCACTTTTACCCTTAAAATCTGATAAGCTCGACTGAAATGTTTCTTCTTATTATTACATCAATTTTACAGTTTTGTTTAAAATAAGTGACATACCTAATATTTTTTTAAATTTGACGTGTTGTGTTTTGATTTGTAGAAACTTTGAACCCGTGTGCGACATTTTGGAAAAACAACTATAATAAGTAATAGGGATAGACTTTCGTTTCCCCCTTAAATAAACTCAGTGAAACTTTACGTTTGAGTAAGTGAATTGTACACCTCATTGAGCGCGGTGTATTTTCAATTACGCAAACTTCTCTCGATTGACAGACAGAGTTACTTAGAGAGTTGGAAGACTAAAATTACAGAGTCCCACAGACCCTGGGATCACCCCCGCAAGTGGAGGAGGCGCTCGTTCAACCCGCAACATGGCAAAATGGTTCAATAGAGCTGATGAAATATGCAACGGTGTGACGCATAATCAGGAGGTCTTGCACCTCGGCGCGGCGGTGAAACAATGTCACCTCTGGGGGGCGAAATAGTTTTACGTTAATAGCAGCCGTGCACTGGGGGCGGCCGGGGCGCGGACTGGAAAGCGGACGGATGGGGTGCTGGAGGCAGTGCGCCCCATTATCAATTCCGCAGAGTTCTCGGAAAGTCCCTCCACTGCAGGAGGATGCCGCCGTGAACCGTTCACGACCCCAGTCAGCCTTTCAACTTCAAACAGTGGAAATTCCTTGAAAGAGGAAAAATCCGACGACCAACCTCCGCAACTTCGAGTCAGAAAAAGATGTCGGAGTGGATGTAGACAAGAAGACAAGAACAGGAGCCGGGCGAACAACATTATTCCGGAGGAGCGCTCCGGCAGAATGCCTCGTGGTTACACAAAACAGCCCGAAAGGGTTGGCACAGGAATTTAGGGGGTGTAGGGGCGCCATGTTTACATTTTGCAGCAGTTCAATCGAACCACACTGACTTTAAAGCGCTCGTAAGCTCTTTGCGCGTCTTTAAAATTGCTCAAATACCACTTCGACATTAGCGGCGGGCAATTCCACTGGAATTCCGCCGCAGTTTTTTTATATACAAATATATATCTATTTTTTTATCCAGGCTCCATTCCAGCGATGTCGTCTTTATAAATAAAAAGTTATGACCCGCGGGGGCAATTGTTCTGTCAATCGTGCGCGGAGCACCCAAAGACAGATTGATCGCTGAGAGGCCCATTGGACAGGCTAAGCTCGATCGAAAATTGATGGGCTCCCACTGTAAATTGTCCGAAAAATATTCAGCCGGAGAAATGCATGGGGAGCCTGCGGAGCCCCCGACGACGAGAACGACGACGGCAATTTATGGGACAGACGCTTTGCGCCGATCATTAATCGCGTGATTTGAATTTATTGCGTGAAAATTCAATTTTTATTTGAAAACTATGCTGGCTGTGGGATTTTAGACTCAATCGGTACTCATCCGCTCGACTGGTTGTATTCTTTCGGGCTCCAGTGGCCGAGGGCGGGGGTCAATCGCTGGTTTAATTTTTGTAACAAACTAAACAAAGCGGTTGCAATGGTCCCGCCTGTTCGGAGCGTGATTTAAATAATTTTTATTGAGCCCTTGAATTGGGTGTTCTAATGGGCCTAATTATGGGGAACGAGTTCTTTAACCGTCTCTGAATGGGGCATTAAAGCCCCCTGCACTAGATGAATCTGTCGCGGGCACGATGCACGCATGAGTAACGGGGGGCCCTTTGAATCTCTCAATGGACCACTTGTCAGACGCTCGACGGATTTTAAATTCAACAATGTTCCCTGACCACGGGCTCTTTTAAATTTTTAAAATTCGTGACCCGACCGTGTCTCCGGTGAAGGAACATGTTTCTTCATTCTTTGACGGTCTAATTTTGGCCGTGATTTATGAGAATGCCGTCATTACAAGGGCTCTGTCTGGGCATCAATCTGTCTTTATTTGAATAAGATCAAATTCATTTTCCTTGAATAAATTTCTACATACAATATAAAGCTAAATAGTATATAGTTTCAGAAATCTAAATAAGTCTAGTCATTTTTAAATTTTTGTTTAAATTAATGTCGACCTAATTTTTTTATAGAACATAATTTTTCTTACAAAAACCGGTCAAATGCATGTCATAGCGAGATATGATAAAAGTTATAACCTTGATAACGTTTTTTACGCTCACTGGAAGTTCTTTTCAGAATTTCTAGAAAGTATCTTCACTTAATTGTCTGCCATAATTTTCTCTGCAAATACTTTTATTAAGCTATGTTTCATGTAGATAAAGTTAGCGAAATAACTGCTACAAATCAAATTGTTTTTGGTCTTATAATTTTAAAAAACAAATAAGCCAATATGAAAATCTGTCCAGTTGTTTTTGCATGGTATAAACATACAAAATATGTTCAACCTAAACATTAATGTGTACTCATAAAATTAATGTAATCATATAACTCTTTCTTAGCCAACTAGAAATAGATATATGTATATATGTACTCATTTGTTGAAACGCATAAATAATAAAAATAATGAAGTCAGTTTAACTGATAGATTCAAATTCTGCGAACGTCAATCAAAAATAAATTGATAAGATAAGAAAGTCTTAGGTAAGATTTCCGTGAAAAGAGTTGCATTTCGGCCTGATGGCATGAAATCATGTCATGGCAATCTATAAAAGCAGGTTTTTCTGTCTCGGGCTATTTCAGATGTATCAAAATATTTGCATATGTTAACTTTGAGTTATCTTTATAAACAGAAATTTTCTGGTAATCTAGAAGCAAAACGGTTCCCATCAGGTATGAAAGAAACCTGCCCACTTGGTTCTCACCGATTATAGGTACTACCACTACCCATGAAAGAGAGTTATTGTGACATTAATGCTAATAGAATATTTCATTGCTTTTGCTTCTACATTTTTCAATGTTCGAATAGCCAAAACACATTTGCTAGTAGCATTGATGACCACACCTTACAGCCTTCACTTCATCAGCTAACATAAATTTTAGTTTAACAACACATCAGCATGGCCGGTTCTTAATTTGTTTCTATATAAATAGTGTTACTAAATGTGTAGGTATCATAAAATTTGAGTTTGTTGTACAAATAATTTACAATTAAAATACTTTATGAAATAAATCTATTATGTATTATGTGTACATTTTCAACTGTCTCAGACTGCATGAATAGTTATAGCTTCAATAGTTGTGAATGTAAGGAATCTGGGTTATCATATTTCTCCATTTCATTGCTTTATGCATTTTATCTTAAAATCAGTGTTATGCTTATAGAAATTGGGTTTACTGTAAAAAATTATAACATCTCACAACAAGAAATAAATAAGTACTTAAAGTAAAAAATGTACGTGTAGATATATGATAGATAAATTGCACATTGTTTCATAACTAAATGGAAAGAATTCTAATTTGCTTATGTATAGGTAGGTATGTGATACTTATTCCTTTTTTATTTTCGAAGTTTATTTAGATCGAGATTTTTAATCGAACCAAAATGCACTCGAAGGGATTATAAAGTCAAGGATAATAAAAATTAAAGCCTCTCTGTGTTCAAGGTTAGCGCAAGTTTCCTTAGACTGCCATTACTTTCCTCAGAAAACGTAATTTGAAGAAATCATGAAGCCTCAGAGTTTTAATGGGGCAACCCGCAGCAACAATTAAATTCCAGTCCACAGAGATAAACTCAACATTACATGGCCCCAAATCATTCGGCATCATTAGTCACTCAGCCGTTGTGGGCCTACCATCACAAAAATCTCCTTGCGCTGCCCCAGCCCCATCTTTGGGGCTCCGGGGCTCGGCACTGAGCCAACGTAGATGCTGTCGAGGATAAGTCCGCCACCGACAAGACAAATCTCGGCAGAATCTCCTTCATTATCTCTCCGAAATGTTTTATAGCCGGGAACATGCCGATTAGAGTTCTATTCATTAGGCCTGGCCCCGCCTGGGTCCTAACCCGTTTGCCCGCCGCCCCGCTGTCTGAGCTCCATGGCCGGAGTTCGAAAGCCACAAAATCCGCGCGTACACCTGCTCCAGCTCCGCGGGGAATGGAGCCCTGTGCGGATTGTGTGCGTGTGGAGAAAAACTGCCGGGCGTTCTTGAGGCAAACCGCGAAACGAAACAAATTGACGAAATTCATCATCGCCGCAACGCAACGAAGTCGAATTAATCGTAAACAAATCTCGGAAATAAATTTCTCTCAAGTTCCAGCCGCAATATGAGAATTTCAGCCTGGAACCTGGTTAAACTGTATCTTCGCGGCATCGTGGTGGTGTATGGCTGGTCTTCCGCTTAATTAGATTCGGCCCGGGGACAAGAACAGATAAAAATCCGGTTGCTGCAGAGCTCTTCGCTCGATTTAATTCAAGAAAATCGAAAATTCCTACGATTCGAAATTCGCCTTCTTCTCACCCGGTTTTGGCTGAGTGCCTCCGCAAAGGAGATAAATCGAAGGATGCCCCCGAGCGCATCCTGTCGCTCCTTTGTGACGAGGCGGGTAAATCTTTCGCAGCCTCCGCTACCGTCGCGATTGTGCAGGCGAATTCCCTTTTTCCTGCGATTTCTCTGTCTCAAAAGGAGCCGGAAGGCGCGGCTCTAAGATTCCTTTGAGACGAGAATGAGGGACGCTGCAGTGTAGCTCTGATGAAACCGCCGAACGGAAGGAGCTCCGTTTGGCGCACGAAGGTTAAGATCCCCAATTGCTTCGCAATGAATCCGCCGAGATTGGAGGAGCCCTCCACGCTCCACCGTCACCCGTTGACGATTCGTGCCGGGGACACATACAAAGGAATTTTCCCGCAGGGCACTTTTCACAATGAAATCGCAATCGCATCAATAAGGCTCCGCCGAATGGAAGCGGCAACTTAGTTTCGCTTTGTCCCTTACACCATCGCCCTCTAGCCCTTTATTTTTTGCGCCTTTCCCTGGCCTAGGCACTGTGAAAATTGCACAGGAGAGGAATCAATTTTTCGTGGGCCCTCCGAGCTATGATAGAGTTTTCCGAAAAAAGACAGAAAGAAAAAAATTTTTCAAATAAACCCACAGAGGATTCCTTTTAGTCCGCAGTGAAGCAGTGATCCGCAAGGGAGTGGGGCTTACTGGGCGAACACAGGGTCTGTGCGGGTGGATTTTGGCCCCCAAGGGTATTTAGGACGTGGGGTGGCACTGCGACACAAAAGGAAAGTTTGCGTTATGAAATCTCCACTGTGTCACTGCTGACAACTTCAATTCTGGGATTCCCCTGAATGGCCCTGCCTACGCCCTTTGTTATTGCCCTTCTGCCAAACTTAACTGATTCGAGTTAAAGGAGTCTCTCGATACAACTTCCCCCCGCACCCGCCCCGCGATTCTTGTACGACGGAATGTAGGACATGTGTCGGAAGTGGAAATCCTTTTTCAGCTAGAACCGAACGTACAGCGTGTTCTCTCCTGTCAGCACCAATTGTTCTATTTTTTTTTATTCTTTTAGATATAAAGTACGAGTTTTCCCAGAACTTACAAGTGTCCTCCTTTATCAGAATATTTGACCAGCCTGAAGACCCAATTCTTATGGGCATATGGAGTGTCCACCCGAGCCTAGTTTTAGGATAGAGTGATATTCAAATATGGCGTTAATTTACGAATTAGTGGGATAGGTATAGACAATTAGTTTAACCCTTTTTGCTAATTTGACAGACCAGATGCTTACAAAATATACCATTAAAGGGAATATATGTCGAACATTAGTAATTTTTTGAATTTTTTGAGATAGAAGTCGAAGGACTCATTATTTATTCTTCTATCGATGTTTATAAAACAAGAAAAAGCGTATTATATAAGTGATAAGTATAATCAATAATATGGTACACGTTTTATGTCTTTAGAAGCCTTAAAATTTGATACAAAATCATATAAAATTATTTATATTAATTTGTCAATCTACCTTTGAATGTAAGTAATGTAAAAAAAAAAAAATAAATATTTTCTGGTACAATGAACAAGCTGGATGTTATACCTACTCAGTTTCAAGACTACTATTTAAATAAACCCATAAAAAAATACAAACCAAAACTTATTCAACATTTATTATACAACAAAATTCGCTAAAAACCAAAAGTAAATACGTAGGTTGGTGTAATAAGCTTCAAATTGGGAATAATATGTTGTTCTTCACTATGCACGAAAAGGTAATATTTTATGGTTTATTTTAAAAGTATACTCATTCATAAATCGAGTATCGATCGTTATCGATTTTATTTCACATTAATTTTTTTAGAGTCAAGACAAATATTCGGTCCATAGAGAGCTAAAAACATTATTTTATGATTTTTTTCATCCGTAAGCGTCTCGACTGCCATATAATTAAAAAACAACCCTAAACGTAAATAATTATGTCTGCGAACCCACTTCTACCTAAACATGTTTCAATTTTTAAAGACAATTCTGCTCGAGCTGGCTGGATATGCCTTCAATACACCAATACGGCGTGCGTTCCAAATTCATTCGTTCGTCCTCCACCTGAAGCGAATAAAAATGTTCGTTCATCCCTTCTAGAAACTCTAAATTCTTAAAATGTTTGTGTTCATCTCGTTCAAAAATTCATGCAACCGTGTGTAGGGTGCCCCACAACTCCACCGCTCCGCCAACCTTTCTCGCTCCCTCATATGCTATATGGCGGCATATCTTCTTGGTATGTGGTAGTTACACACGTCTAAATGTGTTCTACTGCAAAATTTATGCGCCGCTACGAGTTATGATTTTTGAAGCGCTCGCGAGCGATTTGGCGAGCATCCCACAGAACGCCATCCCCAATTGAATTTGAACATGAAGCGGAATTTCAAATTTCTCTAGCGCCGGAAACGGCGGAACGCGTGCACAGAAATTAAATCCATGTTTCTATCTGCTCAGTTAAATTCGACATGCTTGCATGTCATAAAATTTAGCGTTTTGTAAATAGTAAGCAATAGTTCAAATTTAGTCTTATTGACATGAATTATCTTCGTTATTATAAGTATTTAAACGTGTTTTCTCAAAACTACTTTTTTGAAGACTGTGATGGGTACTATACATAACTCAAAAATTGTAAAAATTTTGTCTCTGATGTATCGAAAGTAATCAATAGAAGATTTTCTTTTAGTTTGTGAATAAGGTTTTCAAATTCGCGAGCTGAAATAGTCGCGCAAAATCTCGTAAATTTTTGCTTCGTATTTCTATCAAAACCAGTTATTTTGGTCAAATGCATCTTTCGAATATTTTTGTTCAATCAGATAAAAGTAAAAATAAGCAAGAAACTTTACCTGAATCATTCGACAGACACTGCGTGCTTATGTAGATACGAGAATTTCTAAAAAGGTACATTTACGTCATTTTATTTACAAGACGCAAAATATAAAAGCCCAAGTAACCTTTAACTGCTATTTTTAATAATAAAGTTATTTCTCTCTGACAAAATTAAAGTTAAAAATTTGAAAATTATGCGAAATTATTTCGTTAATTTCACAGAGTATATTTCGAGTACTTTTACTGGGATCTGGTGCAATGCTTGGGAAGTCTTGTCTCCAGTTACCCCACGGATAGTGAGCCTCTTTTCTTGAAGAATGCAAAAAATCTTGTTCCCAGACCTGGAGCATCTTGACTCAGTCGGGCACAGCTCATCTGTTGAAGGTTGGCTCCATGGAGCACTGATGCACTCGAGTGGGGGGCGTAATAAACTTCCGCTTGTTTACAAGCTTTTGATTTTGCGCGCGGAGTGAGGGGGTGGCCGGGTGGGTTTCATAAAGACAACTTTACTTACACTTTGCCCGCATTCTAAGAAAGTTGGATTCTTGGAGCGAAGTATGCGGGGGACACTTCTTTCGGGGTTAGGCGCAAAACTCTTGCCGGCCAAAGGGCTCCCCTTCGCACGGACAACCACCGAGCGGTGCATGTCATGACGTGGTACGTGGCGTTCAACTATTTATGGCACATTACCGGGGGTTCTGTAAACTGTCGGGGGAGCCAAAACCCGCCGTGACAGGAGATGGCTTCCTGCGGGAGCAGCTCCCGCACATTAAACGGGAAGAAGGCGGCGGCCGTAAATGTTTTATAGGCTCGGTATGGCTCCTTCGCCTCGATGCCAGCGACAGACGCTTATTTTTCTCATTTTCCCCAAAGAATTTTCAATTACATCGATTTTGTTGGCTTTGTCGCCGCTGCCCGTACCCCGCGGCGTCCTTGTGTTTTTGATGCTGTTTTCCACCCTCCCGCTGCCGTGTACAGGGTGTAAAAAAAAAATAAGAAAAAATGCCAGGGAATCGTGTAAATAGAACACGCTCGAACATCCATCGCCCCCCGCCACCTATCCATCGAGCTCGTGGAGCTGCGTCAAGGGGAGCCCTCTGGAATTTTTCCATCTTTCCCTTACATGACCCCCTGCCCCAGAAACAGTCCAGAAGGGCTAAGTTTGCTTTACGACCCTACCCCCGCCGCTTCCCCTACATCCATCCCCACTCCCTTCCGCGACCGGATAGAATATGTGAGCAAATGATGACACATAACTTCCAGTGGTGTGAAAAGAGCTTTTAATTTCGACCAGGAAGGGGCTCCCGAGGGATGGATGTCTTGTAATGGGTTTTTTGTGGAGATGGTTTTTTTCAATTTACATTACCCGGGACCGGGAATGGCGGTTCATGGTGGCCAGAATGGCGGATACTTTTAGTGTCAACGCGCGTTGACCAATTTCCAGCGCTGTTCCGCCACGCCATTGGCCGGACCCGCGAGCTTCTATATCTGCTCGTGATTTTCAACAATTTTCTACGAATTAAATTAAAACTTTGCCCCACGCTGACTGCTTTACAGCAATTCATTTGCGATGCGGTGCGGTGGTTCGGTGTGTGTCCAACAGCAGAAGTATTCCCGCTACCAACATCAGGAACAGCAGAAGCAGCAGTAGCATTTAACTGAGAATTCTAGAAATTTTAATTTGCTCTGAAACTTATGCCGGAGCCAGAGGATCTGAATGGAAGATTGTTTGCCCGCGCGCGATAGAAGAAAACGCGTGGGCTATTTTTCTGTTTGCTAGGTCTTTGACACAATTATGACTTTTGAATTCAAAGGAATACCCCTCCATTTTTAGTATGGTGGCGCCCCTGTCTTTACAGCGAACTCCAAATTTCTCCAAAGATTTAGTGAATTCACTCAATAATTTAATTAGCGACAAGGATGCTCAGCAGGATAACAAACTGGTATAAATTCTGGAATTTTAATTTTTTAATGAGTGTTGAAATGATGATGAAGACTCACGAGGAAATACTGAGAGAATATAACGAAGATTGGAATATTAAAGACAAAAGTTAACCTAAAAAATAAACTAATATACCAAGAGCTACCAGTGACCACTTTTAGATTGTTATTTCAAAAGTCATGAAAACTCATACCTACATATTACTGAATATTGAATTGAAAGTCACTTCTGGCAGCCCTCCGTGGCCGGGATAAACTACCCTAACATTTTAAAGAGGGTAAGAAATAATATTCATCTTAGTCAAAGTATCAGTCATAAAATTTGTAGGAAATTATTTTCGATAGTATTCAGTAGGTATAGAGGATTTATTTTGTGAGTTTTCATGACTTTTGAAATGACAACCTAAAATTGGCTCTTCGTCTATAAGTATATGACCGATAATGGCGGTAGCACAAATCACTTCAGAATGCGATGTCAGATTTGAGTGCAGTTTGCAGAAAGGACATAAGGCAGAAAAGCTCCGGGGCAGAAAACATTTCAAGCTTCCCATACAAAAAGTCGGCAGAACGAAGGGCCAAAGCCAAATTCTAGGCATTGAAATTGCTATTTTCGAAGACCATGTTATGGGTTTCAAAAATTAATTTACAAACCAGATTTGTAGAGTATTTTTTCATTATTTCAACACTAAAATATTTCAATAATGAGAAATATGTATCTTTCGAGTGGTACAGCATTGCAGATAGCTTGGTAAAAAATTAAATTCAACGGTCTTCGCCGAAACTCTATTTTACGGCAATGATCGCAGCACTCGTTGCTGAGTGCAGTGAAATTCTGCAGATAACTAGCCACTCAGGATAATTGGAGCCCTCGTTGGCCATGCCTGATTTAAAGGGTTCACTGGCCCACGACGACCTCCAGCAATTAAAACCGAAAGAAGTCTGACTTCGAGCCGGAACCGTCCGCCGGCTTACACAATTCGGCTATAATTTTCCGGAGGAAACGTGACAATCGGCCGATGAATTTCGTGCTCCTGCTCCGTGGCCGGTTAATTGTAACACGAACCGAAGCGATTAACCGTGAAGTAAAATTTTTCCTGCGGTGTTACCCTTGAACTCCGCTCCCGGGGCCCGCTGAGAAGGAGCACCTCTGCAGTTCCCGACTGCAGGTAACAAGCGCATCTCCGATTTGGGCCCCATTCCCCACTTTCCTCTTTCTAAGGTGGTTTTCGTAGTTTCAGAACTGTTGCTTTCGAGCAATTTGAAATTTCGCTTGGTCACGACCTGCTGCTGCAGAGTGCAGTCTGCAGTTGATGCCCCCGACCTCTTTCCGGCCCGAGACCTCTGCGGCTTCAGAAAGCAATTAATCAACTAATCGAAGACTATCGATCAGCTCTCCGCGCCGATTACCATGGGAACCGATGCAGTTGTGCAGGGCGATGCGGTCGAGGCGAGGTGAAAAATTCGTGGGCCACTATAGTGCGGTTATAATTGCGCTATTACGTGGCCCTCGCGTGAAGAAAGGCGCACGATGGGTGCTAATTGGGGTCACTGTGTCGCTCGCGCTGACCACCGGCGGAATGTCCTTTGTCCGGGCTCACGAACACATTTCGGGTGGCCACCGCAGAAGGCCCCAACCGAATTGCGCCAGTCACTGCAGCAAGGTCCGGGAGGCCACTCGCTGCTGCTGGCCCCATTTAAATTCCTACAAGTCACCTTCGTTACGTCGCTGTCGTCCTCCCAATCTTAGCCCGATTTCCTGCCGAGTCACCACCGCCACTGAGCCGGCCTAAGGAGGCTCCTTGGCGTGCTAAACGGAGGCAAATTCCCAAAATTATAGACCTCCGCGCCGGTCGATCTATTATGCAGGCCTTCCTCAGGTTACAGCAGTTCATCATGGACTTACGGGGTTATCCGGCGGAGACATCAATCATGACACGACCGCCTCCAAGTAAATAGGGGCTCAGCTCGGCCGTCTGTGAAATGTGGAGCAGAATGGCCCCAGGTATCACTGCAGGAGTGGATGACGTGCCCTGGGTCGGGACAGGTGAGATAATCATCAAACACATGCCCTCCTCCAGGAGCTCCTGCGGTGATCCATGACTTTGCACTGCCCACCTAATTTTCGGTCTACTGCCGGATTACCTCGAGGACACGCCACTGCATTGTGACATATTACTGGGGAGCGATTAGTTTACCTACTAAATGCACGACATGCTAAAAACTGAAGAGGTGTCAGTTTGAGTTACGAATAGCAATAGGATTTGCAAGAAAATAGTGCGTATATGTATGTACGCGTTTTTCAAAAATTAAACCAACCAGAAAGTAACAAAACCAAAAAAAATCAGTCAAGAGTATCTGAATAATAAATTAATACGCGCATTTATTTCCCGAAGCGAAGTTTTAGGTAGCGTTAAGTACTTTTTAAATTATCTTTGCCGGAAATTCGAAAAGATAAGATTACTGAGAGAATACCCAACCGATAAATATTTTATTTATCCCTTCTATTCAGTTAAAAAAAGATACAAAGGCGCGTTTGATATCTTAAAGGGTTGAGCGATACCAGATAAGTTATAGTTATCTCCAAGGAACGTGTTGTAAATCTACACCAAAAAGGACACCAAGTTTAGGTCCTATGGAAAAAAGTTTTTCCTTACCGAACCTTACAATAAAATAAACATTGAAATTATTTTACAGAATATTCATTTTATACTTTATTATATTCTCAGATTTTTCGAAATACATGTTTTCGTCAATGTTATTATATGTATGTATACAAACATTTTCTAATTTATCTATGAAAATAACAAATATTTGGTCCGTCAAATGAAAGTTCAAACAATCATAAATTATTTTCGTGTGTTGATTAACATTAAAATTTAAAACTTAATTACATCATCGATAGAGACATTTTAAATGATTGAATGAATTACTGAAAAATAATTGCTATTTATTAATTTTTAGCGTGCTTTTTAACCATGTGAGTTTCCTTAAAAAATCAGACACACGAGGAACGCTAAAACAATTCGTTTCTTTATTTTGATGGAAAAATTAAAATAGACAGAGACAAAATATTTACATATGTAGGTACATATTTATACAACTTAACATTGGACTAATAAAGTGTAGGTTTAACCATGAAAATAAATATAAGTATTATTTCCAAAGAAAAATTTCTTTACATTGATTTATCAAAAATTCGATTTAATTAAAATTAACGTAATTTCTCTTTAAAAACAGAACATTTTTACAAGCTTTTGTTTACTTTCACCTGTCCCGGTGTCTGTAATGGAATCTTGCAAGTTAAATTTGACCAACTTCCCGGTTTCCGATTGAGCTGAAATTTTGCATGTATATGTATATCGCGTGACAATGCAATATTATGATGACATGGAGCATCAAAAGCTTGTTTTAAAAAAGTTTTTTTTTTTTGATATTGCTTGTTTCTTAGTGAGATACTAACTTTTAAAATATACAAATCTATATATAAATAAAACCATGTACATATAATTTAAAAGCGCTTAATTCAAAAAACAAATTCGAATAAGCATCAAACCCTTTCTTTAGTCTGCAATACTTATTTGCAGTAAAAACTAGTGAAGAAAATCATCTTCAATAACCTCTTAATTTAAACATGGATAGGCCCTTCTACAAAAACTGCTAAAACTAAGACGAATTGTGGCAACTTTGTAATGTTGTAAGGAAGAGCACCAAGAATTTCTAGAAAATTACTGATGCTGCAAATGGGGATAACTGCCGCTGCAATCAGTCTCAATTAGCCGGAGCAGTTTTAGGCTAATCACTCTATCCGCGGTTCATTCACCGCCAGACATATCCGGATGAGTGCACCGCAGACCGGCTAGACTCGAGTCAAGCCTCAAAACTTTTAAGTGACGCAGATAAAATGAAACGAAAAAGTCCACTGGCCAAGTTTATGATCGATCACCTTTTCCAGCAGTGGATGCAGCCATTGTCCGTCCAATTAGCGCTCCAAGAAAACAAAAGGAAAGGCCCCCAAAGTCGCCTCATAAACTGCAGAAGACGGCTGTGTGCGGCTGCGAGCAGGCCATCGTCTTCAGTCGAGAAACTTAAGGAAATTAAAATAAATTACAGGAACACCTGGTAACGGTACTTAATTGCACGTAATCATCAATTTATGCCGAAACTTAATGAACTCTTCATTTGATGATCACTTGGAATTTACGACCTCTGGACTGGCCGCTGGGGAGCCTACTGGCTTTGTCTAGGTTTGGGGCAAGGCTTGGTGCACATGGCCCAGTAATTGATCCCCGAGTTATTCAGGCAGCCCCTCCTCATCCCCAGTGCACCCTCCTGCGTTCGCGGTAGGTGCATAATGGACTCGGGACACGCGAGGCTCCCCCGGACTCGATAAATGTGCAGTGGGGCACTCCGGTGAGCCATGCACTCCGCAGTGTGCCGCCATAAATAACTCGCGCGATGGACACATTTACATGGTGCGGCGGACAGTCCGATCCGAAACCTGCAACACTGCAACAAGTCTGGGACGCTCTGGAACGCTAATGAATTTCTATGGCTTGCGGCCCCCCGCCGGACAGCTGGGGGGCACAGCTCACTAGCTCCATTGCCTCGTGCTCCAGATTGATTCCCTCCGCGGATCCCGCATTTACTACTCGTGTATGTTATTGGAAAATTTGTATAGAGAATAAAAAAAATTCGAAAATTTTCTGAAATTGGAGGATGCCAAAAAAGCGTCGCAAATAAAGTTGTCGCTGGCCGGCAGCTTTAATTATCGGCCTGGAATTTATGGGCTTTTTTTAGGCGCAGAGTCTAAATTTAGCCGTTTGAATTATGATTTATGGCCCTCGATATGGCATGTGCCCAACTCTCAGTTGCCCGCGAAAAATTCCTTCTCTGATGCCGCGAATGCTGCTGTGGTCCATGTACACAGCATTCGCGCATCCTTTGGACGGCGACTTTAAAGGCGGGTTCTCATAAGAGCCCGCGATTCGCGGTGGTGACGGCCCCGAGGTGTTTGTTTAGACATCTTAAGGTGTTTGTTTACCCAGTCCAGTTCTATTTGGGGCACAGGGTTATGCAGACCTCATAGTGGCCGCTAAGCGATGAAATTCCGGCGGCTTCGCGCCGCACCACTCGACCGAAGATGCTCCGGCGATGAGTGAATTATTAGCTGCGAACCGATCTAAAACGCAGATAACGCGTTCTTTAAGTGCGTTGGATGGCTCATCTAGATGCTGGAATGGAGCATTGATGCTTGTACTGTAATCAAGTTTTGTTTCGCACTGTATGTGGTCAAATAAAATGTTTTCTATGGTATACAAGATTTTTTAAGAATAATTCAACAGTTTCAAGTTTTAAAAGCCATTCTCAGACTGGAAATTTAAAAAAAAAAACATGATATTATCTGGATAGCTCTGGAATTACTAATAATTATCCAATTAACCTGAAATGAAATTTATCAAGACCATTTAAATTTATTGTCTCTGCTGTATGAATTATTGTGACATATCTAAGCATTTTAATTATGTATGTATATCTAATTTTTTAAATTGAAAATAGTTATAAAATTCCTCAAAATATTATATGTTTTCTGTTTTCTTTTTTTTTAATTTCCGTGGTTCATACAACAAAGACATTGCATACATTCAAAAAATTGCCCCTGTTTTATTGCAGCTTTATATTTTGATAAAATATTTATTTTAAGTATGAGAACTTTCCTTTCAAATTCTCTGTTTATAAGGCGAATGAAAAGGTAGAAAATATGGAGTTGAATTTTTAAAAATACTGCTTTTATTATGTGCACAAACTATTTTCGATTGCAATGTATAAAACTGGGAATTGAAGAAGAGTTATTTACTTTTATAACTATAAAATTTTTTGATTTGTATAATTTATGATTATGAAAGAATAAAAAATTTTCATTAAATTGAAAGTGGTTATCATCATCATCCTATGTAAAAACTCATATTCAATTAATATCAATTTATTTAAGGAAGTTCCGGAGATAGGCATAGCCTTTTGAAAAACGAGAGCTGAAATAACAAATTTTCTAACCGTTGCTTTGCTTCAAAACATCAATTTACTATCATTTAACTAAAAATATTTCCACAAAAGCGAGCCGCCTTCACTTACGTGGTCCACGTAAATCATACAGAAAGAAAGGGCCCCTCGTTATTTTAGTGTTACATGTAGAGCATCATTACAAAATCGTTTAGAGCATAATAAAATCATGTTACGTTCATCTCGGCTACGGGAGCAGTTCAAAACCATTTTAAATAACTTTTCTGCCGTCATAAATATTTTGGTATTCGCCCAGAAGCTGGTAATCATCGATGGCACGTTTAGGAACGCGTGCAGCTCCACAAGATTACAGTCTGGGTGCATTCAGATGCGTTCGATTGCGCCAGATCCCCCCATTCCGCCGACGGCACGGCGGCACTCCGCTCTTAAGATGGAAGCGAAGTGGCAGGTTCAAGCGTGGCAAAACACCCGGAGATGGCGTTATTAGTGAGCCACATAAAATGGGGCCCCTCGTCTTAACTATATCTTCGTTCCGCGGCGCTGTAAAAGGAGCTAAAAGTTATAAGACGGAGCGAATAAGTCCAAAAAAGGGAGTATATGCAATTGGCGGCAAATTCCGCTGGGTAATTGAGCTGAGCGATATTTTAGACGCCCTACGCCCTCAATCGCGAGTCGCAAGTCGGTTAGCTTTAACTTGGCTGGCTGTGGCGATGAATTTGTAGCGTCTCAAGTATGAAGACGGTCTGAAGGGAGCTTCTCAGCTTAAATATTGTTGCCCAGACGGCTTGTCATTAAGACAGCAATCATATTTACAGTAGTAAAGTAAGTTAATGATTGGTAATTTACCCTTTTGATGAATTATAACTCAAATGGGTATCTAAAGCCCGCAATTTTCAGGGAACTGTTGCTGCACTTCCTCGGAGAAGTTTACACCGCGGAGCAACATATGGTCCCTAAAAAAGGAAAATTTTCAAATTCCACTCAATCACCTTCACGTGCTGCTGGTGGGGGCGTCAGCAGCGTGAAACGTGCCGTCATCCCGCACAGTTCGCGTCTTATCAGGCGTGATGGGCGCCAGGAACTCCATCATTTCAATTCGTAACGTCGTGCAACAGTTTTCCCCCTTTCTCCCCAGCAACAAGCCAGAAAACAAATAAATTCCCGAAAAGGCGGAAAGGCGGAAAAAGCGATGCGTTCCACCGCCCAGCCAATCAATCAGCCGCAGTCGATCGACGAATGATTGATGGGCCGTGCAGGTAATAATTCGTTAAGCCCCCCAGTGGGGCTCGATTTGGCCATCCCGTCCGCCCCGCGACTGTCGCACGGCTTCATCTTGATAGTCCCCCGAGCTATCGTTGTTTAGTGGCTTTACCACGGGCGCGAAATTTGCATATATCCATCGAGAGGTGGATTGGCTGAGGATTTACGTCACCTCTGAATTATAGAAAAGGACCCCTCCGTATATTTTGGCTGACGTCGTTTGCTGCTGCCGCCAGTGCCGCCGCCACGTTTTTCCAGCGGAGCTCCTTTCGGTCTGCTTTGCATATCGGGGCAAGTGCATATTCCGTCGGGTTTGATGGTCTCGGATGAAATATGAGAAATAGGAAGCACCTCGCGGGACGGCGGCTGGGGAATAAAGCCTTGGCAAAATGCTTACAAAATGGGATGAAGTAGTTTCGTGCTTGATTTCAACTCCTTAAGATGCTCCTTGCGATCCTGGCCGGCGGTGGGTTGTGGGTACCTGACGGAGGTCGACTACCCGCCTTTATGCTGATTCCTCCCGAGCTAAGTTCTCATGCATGTTTTATGGATTTCCTAGCCGCCGGATGAAGGCTGGGGATATCTTTAGTTAGTTCTCTTCAAATATGGCGGGATTTACTGGCAGGTGTTTACATGGATATGATAATGTCCCCCCCGCTCGGGATCTGTGTCCTGGCTGCGGGTCGAGCACGGGTCTAGGGATGCGGATGAGGAACGCTTCGCGTGCTCTTCCTGGCTTTTGATGGTTTAAGTGTGCTCGTGAAACTTTTATGAATTTCTTCGTGCCACCGAAAGAATGAGATTATTGGCCAAAACAATTTCGTCCAATTTTTTCTAGTTTTTTACCTGCATTTATTATTTCAGTTTTTAGGGGGAAAGTAGTTTTAGTCGGCATGAGCTTAAAAAAACTTCTTTTGTAAAGCAAATTTAAATACATATATTATGTATTATTGCTTGCCTTCTATTTCTCAGAGAAACGTTTCTACTTTGTAAGTATTATTTACAGCGGGAGGAAATACATGGCGCCACTATATTGATTTTATATATTTTTTTCCTTTTCTAAAAACACTGCTAATATTATAACATTTTGCAATCCCGAGTAAAAATAATCAGCTGTTGAACAGAGGCTGAGCGACGGCCACTCAGATTTTTTGATTTTTTAGGGACGTTCGCGGCCTGTACCAGTGTAAAAAAATCTGAAAGGCTCTACATTAGGGCATACGGCGGTTTATTTAGAATGAAAAATCCAATCGACCATAGTCCAAATAAAAATGATGAAAACTTGGCCCTTGAATTGAATAATCTTTGTATGCAGCCGCATTTTTAAAATTGATTATTTTTACTCGGGATTGGACGTGCACTTATGGACAAAATAATAAATATAGGTACTAAGAAATTATTTAGTGACCATTTTTTCTTGCAAAAACTCTACTCAACTGATTTCACAATTCATTCTGTGATAACTAAACATACAAAGCATACAAAACATCCTTGCTTTAATATAGACATTTAAATAAAGTTGTACAAGTGGTGCACCTTCGAGTGGACAAAAATAATAAATAAAGCCAAACGTTATATTTATTGAAACTAATTGTTTTTTTAGACTTATTTTTTGGCGAACGGTGTGGGTCTTTTGTTTTCAATAAAGGAAATAATTGATAATAATTATAATATATGACAAATAATGATTCAATAACACTGGTTAACGCCAAATTTTTTCTCAAAGAATTTGCATCATTGGAATCATATATTTTTTGTAGAATATGAATTGGTAATTAAAATGGCATTTGATATTCCTATATTGTGGTTTAGACTTTCATTTAAGTCGAGCTGCAAGCTTTTATGATGAACCTTTATTTTTTAATGATTATTCATAAGTGGTCAAAATAGAGTTCAACATCCAAAACTACAAACGACGAATACAAAAATGATAAAATAAATTTAAACTCGGACTGAAGAAAAGAGTTCGTTTTTTAGACAGGTGATTTATCCATTTTTCAATAATTTCTTATGATTTGGACAAAATCAATTTAATTAATTGCATATGATAAATGTGAAGTATTCTTTTATAACGATGATCATACTTTGGCCTAAAATGTCTTACAATTGAATTTGATTCGTTCTGTATTCACCGCATCTCTCCTCGCTTTTTCCAACCAAATGCTTGTCAATTGATGAGAATCACGTGCTTCTTTGGAAAAAAAACTCGAAATTGATTAAATTGGGAAAGTTTGCCCTTCTCGAACAACCTCGCTAATTCTTCGATAAACACGAAGATTGCGGCAAACTTCCCTGGGATTTCGTCCATCTGGATGGGGGAACAGTGGCTCTCAATTATTCCTGTCCACAGAAATTGAGTTTTTGCAAAAGTTTTAATTACAAATGAATGCCGTCCCATTTTTGATGACGACCACCGGCGGGAAACTTTCGTCAACCCCTTTTGCGTTCCACCAGCGCGGAACATAGAAAATGCATTCTGCATAATTCGTCTCCCCCTCATAAGCATAAATAGCGAGCATAAGCCTGTCCCCCGAGCGGCGCGGCGGCGGCGGGCGACTTGCATAAATAATTTTTAATGCGCCGACTGGATGGCGGATCTCCATTATTTGTACCCTGAGTCAGCTCAACTTAAGAAGGAAGGCCCCCGCGACATCCTCTGAGGAGCCGCACACAACGAATGTTTTCTGCGGCGCTGGCGGCTCCGAGGAGCGGATAAAAAACCCAAGGAGGAGGACAGCAGGGAGCGTCTCGCCGGACGAAAAACTTCTTTATCTTAAGATATTTAGCAGGCACAATTCGCCTGAGACGGGCGGGATACACGTGGACATTTATTTTATCTCGAAATCGGATTAAGGTCTTAAAGAAGTCTCTCGTCCTGCTTTGATTGCTCCCCATTCAGAACTCCAAGGGACCATGTAGGGCCCATCTCGGAATTCCTCAACAGCCTCCACCCATACAAAGTAGCAAAGATTCTTGCAGAGCGGCGATTAGCGCATTAAGTTTTTGGTAGGATGAGTGCGACCGGAGGATGTTAATTAATTAGGTACCTTTCCGCATAAGTAGTTCGATAGCACACTTTATTGAAGCTAATGCTACCAAAATAGACAACATCGAAATCAAAATTTTAAATATACAATTTTAGTTTGATGCGTATAACGATAGCAATAACAATGACAATACCGATTTTCATAGGTTTACTAGAGACATGGCAGTATTTATGAAGGATCCGTAGACCTTTCGGAGTCTTTACAAAATAATTAACAACATAAATAAAATTGAAATATAAACATTTTTTTTTAATAGAAGATGCTCCTAAAAAGGAAAAAATAAAAAACTTAGATAATTTTGGAACAAAAATCTATAATTATTTCCTATAGTGAGAAAAGAAAATTTTAAAATGTTTCTAAATTGTAAAAAGCCTATATCGATCCAATGCGTGTATTTCGCGAGATATTCAACCGTTCCGGAATCCTTTTTTTACCCACAACACATCCTCCCCTGTACTCCTTGTAACAAATTGAAATATTTTTGATAATAAATTATTGTTGTAATTGAAATATATTTGAATTAGATACCTTTCTGAATTAATTTTCAATCAGATTTTGATGAAATGTTGTAAAAGCATTCATTTGAAGTCAAGAGTGATAAATATGCATGAGAACAAATTTGTTTGCCGCTTTCGCTTTTGTACATCCCAAGTCCCAAGATATGTATTTAATTTTGAAAGATGCGTTCATAAAAATTGTTTTGTGCAAGGGTTTTTAAAAAGATAAAAAATTAGGGGATATAAGGGAATAAAATGTAAGTCATAGGCTGTGCATTTATCAAATTAATAAAAAGGTAATAAAGTTATTTGAAAAAATATTTGCATAATTTGAATATGTGGAAGTTCGGTACATGTTCAGTTTCAATCATTATATAATGAAAATGTGAATAAATAAGTAATTGCAATTTGTTAATCACTGCGGATAGAATGGAATCGGAAAAATATATTGCTCTTGATAGATCCGTCGGAGCAAATTCCATGTCTATTTACGACATATGAATTGTATAGTATATGTATATGATTAAAAAAATAAATATTATAGTAATAAAAAATTTAATCGAACTCAAAGAGATTGCCCAATAGATATGTAAAGAAGAAAATCAGCAATGCTATGACATGAGCGCAATTTTTGGGAAACTCAAATAAAAAATTATATTTCTAAGCATACATATATGATTTACCAGATAGTGTTAAGTACGCTTAACTTAGAATTTTCAATTACAATTTTGTCGGTGTCGGTTGATTTGAAGGGGAATTGTCTTGTCGCAAACAATGATCATAATAAGTCAAATAATCGATTAGTAGAAGTCAGAAAGGTGTAGTGAGTGAGGTGACAACAATATCCCACTCGACGTTACTTCAAGACACCTGAGCGTCTTAAGTGATTTTAGTCTAGACAAACTCACACTGCGTTCCGTGCCGAAGCAAATCAAGATGTAAGTCGGGTAACGTGACACAGCCCTAAGACAACACTTTCCCTGACTTCCGTCGTGTCAGCAGCCCCCGCCGAATGCACTCCCGTGTCGGATTTCTTCTGATGGCATCTCCGGCTTAATCTTAATTCGTTCAAATCAAATTTTCCACCGAATCACATCTGGACGACGGGAACTTGTCTGGCGCTGGATTGGATTACTCCCGGGTCCAGACCTCAGACAAGAGCGGGAACAACGCGGACCTGGAGATGTGATCGCAGCAGGCCCAAACAAAGCGCCCCGTTAACGAGCTGCGATTTATTTACACGAAATTTTCTCCCGCCTAACGAGCTGAGCAAACACTTCGGACGCGGGCCTCGTGCTGGCCGTGTTTACATTTCTAATGTGTTCCTGGCTTCTTTTTCAGACGATCCTCCTACGCCGTCGCGGTGTTTACCGACGCTCGGCTGCAGCAGCCGCGGAGCCCCGTTCGAATTTTTGAGGATAAACATGCCCGAGGAGGCCCCTGGCGGTGGCCAGTCGGATGCTCGGGGCTCCCTGATGGACCCGGAGGCTGGCGAGCGACAGGCGTCGGGTCGCAGTCAAACAATCCGGCGGCTGTCGCCGGCCGCGTCGCGCCTTGACGCTGACATCACCTCAAGTCGCGAATCGCTTGCTGTTTTCGAAATGTCGTGCCGAGCGAATCGAACACTCGTCCAACGGCTGCGATTTTGTTTACCTTCGGGATAAGCACCGTGGTAAGAGTGCTTCAGGGAGTAATCGAGGCCTCTGCTACACGGAAATGTGAGGCTGTGCAATTTTGATTTAAATTTTTTGTTTATAGGATTAGAAAAGATTGTGACATATATGTATAACATCCTGAAGCTTTTTAACTCTGTTGACAAAAGATCTTAAATGTTATTTTGCAAATATATACATATTTGATTTATTACTTAAATGATAACACATAATTTGAGTGCTATAACTAGCAACTCATTCAACTTTATATTACAATTTGGAGTTCCTAGAAATTAATGAGTGCAAGAAAAAATAATTACTTTCTGCGAAAATAATCTACAAAAACAAATTAAAAATATAAATCTTCTTAATTCTACTTATAACATACTTTACGAAATACTACATTCAGCATTATTCTCGATTTATTACTTGCTAAAACATATCTTTATAAAAACTTAGCTGCTAGATTATTTAAATTTTTCTTTAACGAGTATTACAAAAGCCCGAAAATGTAGTTTAACTTTTAAGGGTGGGAAAATGCTATTACTTGCAGTTTTTTAATATAAATATTTTCGAATTTAAATCGGAAATTGAAAATTTACCTTATGGATGTAATTATAAGATTATTTTCCAAACTTAAGCCCGGTATTGTGTTCATTTTTCCCTGGTCGCCTGACTATCAAAAATTTGACTACATTGATAGGCATAATATTTCATTGGCGCTGGAAAAAGAAAGTTAGCAAGTTGACGTGATTTTATATCATAGTATTAATAGTACCTACATATTAGAAGAGAAATCTACAATATATGACAGAGATATAAACGTTGATGCAACAATAAATTATGATTATAAAATTTTCAAATTACTATAGGTACATTGCGAAATGAATATCCACTGTTGTTTTAGTGAAATTTTTTAAATAAATTCTTTATTTTATTAAAAATAAAATTAATTATATGCATTTTAGAAGTACAAGTTAATTTGAATAAAGATTCAATTTATTTGCGTTTAAGACTATAATTAACACTTATGAATGGATGGTTTAAGGCGTTAAGTTTATTTGCGTATGGATTACATTTATTTGTGAATGTGTCAAATAGCATAGTACATATATGTGTTTAGCTTAAACTTATTTACCATAGGATCAATATAAGGTAAGATGGAATTAAAAATCCTTTTACCAAAGTAATTTTTAAATAGTTATGACTTTGGAATGTCAAAAGTTCCCTTTTATTTGTTGTCACTTTCTGCAACTGCACTGATCAATTTTTTGTGTATAGTGGCAAGCTGGTTAATTTAGTAGGAAAAATCATTTAATTCTAAAATTGGGTTTGATAGGTAAGAAGCAATACATGTTAGATCAGTCATAATTTTCATCAGAACTCAGACGCAAAATTACTCGAAGGCATTAATTCGCAATTTGCTACAGCAATTTAATTCGTTAGAACATAAAAGCGCAAATTCGAAGGTCGCCAGTTCGTTCTCCGTGCCTATCATGAATGTGCAAATATTAGAGAAGCAACTAAGGATAGAAACTATTATTAAAAAATCTGCTGAAGTTCAAATAAATCGAATTTCCACAAAAACGTTTAGCTTTTTTCATATTCAGGGCATATCCAGTTTCCGTTCTATTCGAGATTGAGTTCTTTTATTCCCACCACTATTCTGGCAAAACAATCCTTTCAGGGATTCTAATGCCCTCCCTCAATAGACCTACCAATTTAGGGCTCCTCACCCGTGCATTGGCAGGCCTTTGTGCCTCTCGCTGCAATTTTCTGCCTGAAAAGTTCCATTTCACGCGGCATTTTTTGTAAGCCAATCTGAGCTCCGGGGGTGCGGGGTGCTGCCCGCCGTCGCCGCCGCTCATTGTTTTGTGCAAATTCCAGGAGCAATCATTAAGCAGTCGTTTGCCGGCCCCAACTATCAACTCGTCACAGCACGCGACCACCCACGCCTCAGTCGCTAGTTCGCCTCTGATGGGACGGTGCTCCCTCGAAAGCGGGGCCCCAACCCCCAACAACGAGTCGCTTACCTTCCCACCCGCAAGAGTCGACTTTTAATTGAATTTGAATACCGCAGCGGCGGCGGCAGTGGTTCTGTGGCGAATTCTGGACTCTTCGGAGGGATGGGCGATTAGATGAAATTCCGCTGATGCTGATTGATGGACCGTGTCGCGCCAGCCGTGTCGAATCAAATGCTTGAGATTCAAAAGACACGCGAAGGCAGAGTGAATTCGAAGAGCGTCAAAGACCAACAGAAGAACTTTAGAATCAGGCTGATCCTTAAATGAAAATTTAAGTAATTAGTTAGGTACTTGGCAAACTGTGTGTCATTTGATGACTACTCTAAATTTACTTAACTATTAAAACCCTCTTAATGTTCACGGGAATCATTTCTAAATTTCAAAGATAATTAATAAATTTGTATTAAAACGGAAATTTCTATAAATACATATTACTTTAAAAATTGACTGTAAAACGATCCTAAACTAAATGAATATATTGAGCATTGATTGAAGTTGCAACAAACTTAAAGAGACATGGTGGAAAAGAAAGGTAATAACAATAACGAATAAATTATTTTGTATATATACATACATATACCATTGATACATATCTAAGTATATACTTACTCGGTCTTCATAAAATCTAATAGAGTGTGTTACAAAACAGATTGAAGCTATATGCAGATGATTAATTTTATTCGCTAATATGTATGATAACGACCCCAAACACATTGGAAAATATGTGAAAAAGAGGTTGATATTTGTGTCATACCATTTCTCCAAACATTTTTTTGAATTCTAAAAACTTAATGTCTAAATGTTTATTTGAATAAAAAAAAAAGTTAGTGCCTGAATGTTTATTTGAATGTTAATGTCTAAATGTTTATTTGAATAAAAAAAATCGCATAACTTTTTTCTTTGAAACCTGTATATTGATTGGACCTAAATTCTGTCCAAAATGTGTCAAGTTTAAAAATGAAATCAAATGAAAATCGACCAAATATTTGCAATTTTTTAAAGATATATATTTTTTGATATAAAATAGTAGGTACTATCGGATCAACTATATGTATATGTATCTACATATACATATACAATGTAAGATAACGAAATTTTTAAATTAACCTTTGAGCATGTGTAACTTTCGTTAGGGTTTTATTTTATTTTTTTTTAGTTCACCCAGAGGGAAACAACATTTGAACTTTAAAACCCACTTTGATTTTGTTGTTTCAATTTATCAATTTAGTCGGCCAATATTAGCTGCGTTTTTTTCACAACGGATCTGGTTCTGGGTTTACTAGGAAATTTTGCATTGATTTGAATTAAAAAAACTATATAAAGATTTTAAGTTTTGCGAAAAACACATCAAATTGCGTTGATATTTGCCCATTCAAACTTCAAACCCTGAACCAGATAAATTTTAAGATTACATTTTAGACGCAAAGTAGGTATAAATCCAGACAATTCGATTATATGTTCACGAAATAAAATAAAGTTCGATATGGGCAACTATTCATAAATTTCAATTCAATGCAAAATTTCCTAGTAAACCCAGAACCAGACCCGTTGTGAAAAAAACGCAGCTATTACCTACTCAATGATACGAAAATGTAAAAGTTTTTTAACTCTTCAACTTATACTTTTATTTTTGCCTAGAAGGATAACAGTCAGATAATATTGTTTTATATATGAAAAAGTCATAATCGTTAAAGAGAGCAAGAAGAGAAGGCGGCACCTATAGCGATAAAAATTAACGCGCCGCTTATCTACTGATATTAGCTATTGGCAAAATAAGGATTAAAGGGCAAGCAAAAATGAGGTTTCGAAGGTAGCTTCGCTGTTGCGCTGGCAGGTGATTGCTGGCCGCGTTTTTTTGCAGGAACAATCATCACGTCTTCAGTCCTCGGCCTATAATTACTTCAATTATAGGGCCGTGCTCCCTTTTGTCTAAGTTCGAAATTAGAAGCAAATTAGCTGAATTCTAGCCTTAATGCGCGCCGAATTAGAAGTTCGGCAACCGCTTCATTTCCATATCCCCGGGGAATGGGCTCCGGATGAATTTTTTCCTCAATGGGCACGTCGACTTCGCTTCAAGGCGTAATTTGAAGAAATTTTAAATTATACAGCCACCGTTGCGTTGCTCCTGAGGCTAATAAATTTCCCCGTGCTCTGGTTCTCGGGGGGTCCTGGGCCAAGTCCGTGCCGTCACCTTCGAAGCACCACATCCCTCGCTCCGGTCGAGGAATGACAAATGAGATTCTGGGATGAATTTGGGACGTCAAGAAGCTGCTGGAAAATTATTTAGTGCAGGTCGTTTTCCATATTTAGGTGGGAACGGACCTACGCGACCAGATCATCACCGCGACGCCCCATTTCGTTTGATTTGGGTGATTTGGGTGACATGGTGCGGTGGTGACAGAATAGGCACAGATCTGGATCCAGCCTCCTCCATCTCGGTTTTAGAATAATTTAATGCGGCCACAGGGAGGCTCCGCAAATGGGATAAACTCCAGCTGTGACAATGTGACGAAAGCCTCATTTAATTTGCAATCCTTCAAAAAACGCACAGCATCTGCTGCCGGGTGGATTACCTTCGTTTTTACAAGGCCGAGAAAATTTAGCCCGTTCGTTACCTTTTCCATCTTGCCACCACCATAAGGTCCTACACCAGAGCCCAGCGGCGTGTCACGGAATGAATTAGAATTCTCGCATGGCGGATTATGCACGACACGAACTCGTTCTGGAAATTAAGATGAGCCGGCTTTTCCTGGGTGGGTCCATGGGCTCGTCGGTGGTAGCTGGATACCCCCCGGAAAGAAGTGGGAGGGCCGCTGACATCGCGTAAGACTTCCAAAAACAGTTCTACAGTTCCAAGATGACAAGAAGCCAAAAACTTTTGAGCTAATTCAAGACGGAGGAGGAAGGATCTCCCGAAGGCGTTCCCGAGAAAGTCGTGAGCCGTCCTTTGTGTGTCGAAGGATTAACCAGCGCTGACGCGTATTTTGCGAATTCAATGATGGGCTTACTTTCCACCAGCCGACCCCTCACGGGGGCCTGCAGTGTGAATGGGGCGCTCCGGGACCGGGGCCCTTTGTGTCCCGGATCCTCTTAGATTGAGCCCTCGCATAATTGAAGGAATTCGGGAGGCTTTCGGTCCTGAATCTTTCAAAACACTCACAGCACGCAGCACATGGAGATTTTCCCAGGGAATCAGTGCGCCTTGCGACATGCTGTTGTTGCTCCGACACGGAATAACTTTTAAACATTTTCGCGGTTCATTGCGCCCTGAAAGGGATGCTTTGCGCGCTCCACGGGGTGCGGGTGGGCGCGAACAGTGACACGCTTTCTTCAATTGTTTGTTTGCTCAGTGGTTACGAATGCCAGAGTTTTCGTAATTTTGGGTTGGGCACAGTTTTGAAAGTACGTACTAAAGTGTATTACTGCGGACAATGCAGAGATTTCTGGAAACTTGTGGGTACATGGACAAGAAAATTATTTTATTGGGTATTTCTTGTTATATGTTTATAGTAAATATAAATAAAAGGTTATCATTTATATGAAAACATTTTAAGAAACTTTTTTAAATTTTAAATATTTAAAGTTAATGTTACTAAGCACTTTTACTAAACTATGTAAAGCGTTGTCGTAAAATCAGCACCAGGACAAAAACAACGAATAGCGCAGATTTATACGTACTTCATTTAAAAGGTCGATTTAATTTATTGCCTTTAAAAATTGGATGCCCCTTCTAAAGTACCTACAACGCTACAAAACGCGTGTCGAATTTCAATTTCTAGCGCGAGCAATAATCCTGGGGATTGTAATTAAAATATGATTTTTACATACTTTCAAAACTTTCAAGCCGGTTTCCCAAAAATTTTGTTTTTGTTGTCGTATAAACAGGTGGGCAGTCGTCATTCAACCGATCAAGATGTAATTTTGATTATAGCAGCATACTAAACTACATGCATACCTGAGTCCTTAATGACACACCCTATAATTTTCAACTTAAATTGTCTATTGTTGTGAACGTAAGAAAAAAACGCAGCTTATAAAATAACTAAAGGCAGGGTAGTCGTTCTCGCGACTATAAATCCGGAAACTTTACTGTCTATTATACTTAAATTTTTTGAGTGAAGATTTCATGAATAGATTTTTAAAATTATTTGGAAAAATTAAAAATTTAGTGCCCACTGAATGCAATTTTCATTTTAATTACACTGAACTAGATGAACTCAATCTTACCTTAATATCTATCTATTAAAGTGAGATTGCTCCTTTAATGTGACATCCAATCTCTACGAGTAATGGTTATGGAGGGTTGTTATTTAAGATACACTTTGGCGAATGGGTTTGTTTTTAAATAAACTAGAACATTTTTATTGCATTTGGTAGTATAAGGAAGTGCATCAGGATTTGTCGTAACACCGAAATGATACTGGCTAAACGTTGAAGCCAACATATCGCTGAGAAACTGGGGCTCGTTAAAATCAAAAACTTGGGGAAATCTGTGTACCCTGAGGGGATTTACAACACTGTTTTCGGTCTAAGGGCATTCAAACTTAATGATTCTTAGAGATTTCGGTTGTCGAGTTGGTCCCAACCACCTCAAAAGTTCCCTCAGACTGCGCCCTTCGAGCTCATAAACCTCATCATATCGTCCTTCAACCGAGTCATAACAAACCCGCCGTCTGATATTGGAATCGCGTTTAACGACCGACTTCAGCGTGTCTTTTCAATAACTCTGCAACTTTTACGGGGATATCAGCCATTAACATTTCATTTGAGCTGTGCCGAGATTTTACGGCCACAACTTTATGTCGAACTCGTTGCGAGCATCGATTGATTCGAACCATTTCGATTGGAGTTGTCGAAGTTTGATATTGCAATCGACCAACCAACTGGACTGTAGATAAATACGTAGATTTGGGGAGCGGCACGGGGCAAATGGCTCAGCGGGGTTTTACAGCACCCCCGAGGCAGGGACTGTTTCAGTGATGCTAAGGATCGGGAGCCTGATTTGCAGAATTTCGGGATCAATATTTATGTCAAAAGGTGGGATAACCTACATTGGCGGCAAGGCCCATTCCGCACGTACGATGTTCACGCCGCCATTGCGCTCTTGTTCGCTATGTGAAAGGTGGCTGCTATAAATTAGGCACGTTGTGTAACTGGAGATTGTGAAAATTTCGGGGATGGAGTAAACGAAGGCTGCAGCCGAACTAAAGCTAACTAGCCGCCGCCATTGCTGTTGCAGCAGCAGTCTAAGCTTTTTGGACGTCCCTCGAGAATTGGACCTGCGAGTCCTGCAGGATGGGTCATTTGAGTCGCATCATTAATCACCCATTATGCAGCTGTCCACCGACCACAGGTGGGACTCGAGTGAAAAGAAGCTTTAAGATTAAATTAAGCTAATCCCATCTAGATCCTTTGGGATAAGCCTGCTGCAGCAGACGCAATTTATGCCCCAGACGAGAAAGACCTCTAAAAGCACCCTTAAGTCAGAAAAATGACTCCCTGTGCAGATGACATTTAAATAAAATTAAGGAGGTTTGTTAAAAGGTATTTTCGTCTTTTAGCATCTTTTCAAAATATTATGAGTATTCACGTTTTTTTGGATGAATTAATAATTGGTTTGATATTATTCTATAAGCCTCTCACTGCGCCTTTCTTTTGCTTCATTTATTTATACGGATTTAGATGTGTTCGTTATAAAGAAAAAAAGAATCAGTTGTAAATTCGATCCTTAAAATATTTCAGTATAAATATATCCTCATTAAAAAATTTAACTTACCTTTTAACAATTTTTAAAATCATAAGATTTTCTCTTAATTTGAACACGCAACTATTGTAGAAGATGTAATTAAAATTGTAGGTAGAGGCGAATGATGTCGACGATTTTAAATCTTGCCTATGAACTATGAAACAAATTGATATTTTCAAACAAACATATGATAAAAGCTCCGCCTGACTGTTGTTAGCTAAATGTTTTAAAGTTATGTCCAATTAAATTTCAGATTGTTTTGAGATACCACAAATTCGTATAGTTATTTGTACACCCGAGGCGAAGTTTTAGATATCGTTAATTACTCTTTATTAAGTTATCTGTGTCGAAAATTGGAACCCTTAAAGTGCACATAGGCGCGACTTTTCGATACGGCGCTTTTAAAATCAAAAGGTCTAATTTTATTTCAAGCAAGTTGATATATGTATATAACTCAAATAAATCCAATTTTTCAATGCAAATAAATTTTATGTTTTCCAGGGAACTAAGATTATTAGTAAAGAGTTTCAAATATGGTATCCAAACTTCCACAGCTCTTGAAGGTCATGATTCTAAGATAATTCAACATGAGATTCTCGTTCTTATATACGTAATTTATGAATATATTTTTAAAAATGAATTACGAGGTTGTTCCATTATATTTAATATTAATGAGTATATTGGGAATTTAAATTCCTAAATTTGGAAAAAATGACGCTTTTCTGAATTGGAAAATTGAACCTATTTGATAGACTTTTGATTTTAAAAGTGGCTTTATTGAATTGAAATTGGATCAAGAAAAATATAAATTTGAGAGGGCATTATGGGAAAATCAAAAGTTAGGAAACAAGAAATATGTGAATTATAAAATTGCCGCAATCACGAATTAGAACTACAAGGTCGCTTATTTAAATAAATCTCAAGAATTACGCTGACAAAAATACCACGCTGATTTCTCTCACGTTTAAGCTAAGGTGATGAAATCCATAAGAACCTCGGAAAATTCTTCGAAAGCGAAATCTGCGACTGAACGTCAGCCAAAGTGAATTCTCACGCTCATTATGAATTTTCCCATGGATAACAAAACGCGAACCGTCGGGAGCTGCGCCCGTGTCATGTGGGCAGAGGCCCCAGCACAAAGGCAGCTCCAGCTCCAGCGCAGCATCCGCCGGAGTTAGTTAATCAATGCCTGGCAAGAGATTTCGTGTAAAGGTATCACCTGCCACGGGGGCTCCGTCTAGTAGCTGGCCCCTCGCCGACCCCCCGCCGCCGCGCAATCTTTGGAGTAATTAATGCTCTTTAGATAGACTAAACGAGAAAATTTGCACTCGGCTCGAGAGATTGCAGCGGCGGCAATTAATTTGCATACAGGAAGGAGCGCAAATGTGATAACAACCTGTTCGAGAATGCATCCACTGCACGGCACGCCGCGGTCGGAGGCAGCTCCCGGAACGGGGGAGCGGCGGCATGGGCTCGGCACGAAGCGCTGCCACCGGAAACCCCAACTGCAGGCTGGAGGCTGGCGGAGTCTCACGTCTGTCGCCTGTCCTGTCGTGTAATGCATCGCTCCTTCACGGCTGCCTGGCTGCGCCGAGATGACACCTTTCGTTAGACGCGAGATGCAAAAAAAGTGGCAGACATCTCGTCGTCGTTACGCTGCACCGAAGACGCTCGAGGATGGGATGTCAGGCCACGTCAAGGTGTGCACGTTGCCCCACATCCAGAATTAATTCCTCATCCAGGTGGAACTGGAGCTGGATGAGCTGCTCCCCTTGCACCTCGGGTCGGGATCGGAAGGCATCTGAAACTGGATACAGGCAGCCCCTACGCCCGAGTGCCCTTGAATTGCAGCCGACTGACGGAGGTGTCACCTCGTAACCACTTTGACCAACGTCGTTTAAGAGCCGCTAAGAGTGAGGCAGTTGTTGCTTTAATTTAATCTGGGCCTAGAATGTTTGCGAAAATAATACTCTAATTAAACATATTTGAGTCTATTAGACCCAACTTACTTTAAAGTACAGGAAAGAGGTCAAGTTGGGATATTTAAATCTTCTTAGAATCCAAGTGTGATAGATTCAGATTTTTTGAAATCTTTCTTCCTTTTGTCACTTATTGGATAAATTATGTTCATATAGGTACATAGTTAAGGAACATAGGAGAGCGAATGAAACACTACTAATTGAGTCGTTGTTGTTTTAAGTCCATTTTCGACTTAAGTCGATTTTAACCTAAGCGTATATGTACCTACTTTGAAATAATGTCTACTTTTTTATCATATTATTTTAACAACTTATATAATTGAATCTTATTGTACAGATAGTCCTCATGTGAATTTTTCATACAGTGTACTTATAGTAATTTCAAAAATAACGACTCAATTATTTCAAAAAAATTTGTTGTAATATATCACGTTTTTAAAACGGACAAAAAAGTATAAAATAATTTTTCGTAGCCTATGAAGACTTCTAATCCCATATAGAATCCTAGCTCCACACAAATTGTTCTGAAAATTTGTGATTGCGAATTTTTAATAGCTATGAAATTACTTGGAAGATTTAAAACGAAAAACATCGGGACGCATGCGTAGATATAATAAAAGGTCATCTCCATCTCAAATTTTATTGCACTTCAAATGATCTGTTTTATTGTGTGAGTTTTCTTAACGAGAGTTTGTGCCTACACTTTTTACTATAATCTTCGTTTATGATAGACAGACTTCCATATCCGAACGCGATTCACCGAGAACAAAATAAAAATTTTCTTAGATGAGCAGAATTTATTTTCAAGTATACTTACAGAAAATTGATTGAAACTGATTAAAGTTTTAAAACTATATTGAAATGTTTGCTTCTTTAGGTTTGTGATATTACGAAGATAAAACCTGCAACAGTAAGAAATAGTATATGTACTTATACATATATTTTTTATTTCATCTGTTTTTTCAAATATACTTTTAATAATGCTATTTTCGTACGCATTTATATATATCTATTATATTTACTACATATACATATGTACATCTGTCAATCTATTTATTTAAAACATAAAAGACTTTTAATATTGATATGGTCACTATAAGATGTTGTTAGGTTAGCTAATTACGTAATAACATAAGACAGAAGGTCCCTTAAGTAAGGACTGAATAAATTAACCGACTTGGTATTACATGGATCTCACAACTTTTTACGGTAGAAGAACTGAGTTGCGAGACTTGGTTTTTTTTTACAAGTTATGTTTTTTATGGCTATATTTTAACGTCAATACGACAGTAACATGGAGCTCTTGAATTGTGAGTAACACTCTCATCGCACTTGATGGTTGTTTGGTTATAACTATATTAACGACTATACGTTAGTGTCACTTTTCGCCAAATATTTAAAAAATACTTTTTATGCTATTTATTGTATATTACCTACCCTAAGCATATATCCTGAAAACTTTTACCGCAAATTTCACAGCCCCTTCCTGTCTAAGTCGCTCAAATGCGAAAGGTGCTTGTACTCAGACTGTATAGAGTTGTTCTGTGACTTTCGAATGTTTTTAGTTTTGTTTTTCTTGAAGCAAATCTCCAAACGGATGCCATAACTCAAATGTTTGCCTATAAATTTTATCCAGCAGCTCTCCCGCTTGGTTTATTTCGCAAAAACACCAAATGCAAGTCCAAACTTGATTCCATCGGCTCCCAGCAGAGGTAACACCGCTGTGGCCGTCGAACTCGTAAATACCTGCAATACCTCCGGTTCGAGTTGGTGTTTTATCACCGTTTTATCATAAGTAGCTCCAGATAAAAAATTGCCTTAATTGGAATTCTCCCCGCACACCTCAGCGCCGTGGAGACTCCGTCGATTCCCGGCATCAGGGAGCCCTCGAGCAGTGGTGGCGGTCGCAATAAACAACCGCCGCAATAAAACGTCATGGCAAAATGCAATAACTGAAAAAATCCATTACTGGGCGATTTGTTACCAAGGAATGACCGAAAGCATGCCATTGAACCATTAGCACCGCCATTTGAAGCAATTTGTCCGGTCGTCTTGCTGCCGACCGCCACCTTGGAATGCCTCCTCATGCACAGCGGCCGGGACTGGGGGGTGCCGGGGGAAGTTGGGAGTTACACACCAAAACTCTGCCGAAATGGGCAAAGTAAGGCAGACCCATAAATACTGACGTCAAGTGGCCAGCAAATTGATAACAGAAATCACCACGCCAACCGATCCCGTCTGTTTATAGTCCGCCCGAATTCTGGAGGCCCCGGACGGAGCCCCAGGGAGCTCCTCTAGGAGGCTGTGGGCTTCTTTAGCCCTTGCTGGACACGGTTAATTCTGCTGGTGATTGGAACCAGTGCGGTTAGCGTCGTCCGGCTGAATGGGGCTCCGGCGACTATCTGCGATCTGAAGGCCCGCATTCGGGGGCTCGCAACAATAAGGGCCTGACCACAGTCCACAGCCCGAGCTGATTAGCCGTGTTGGGGGCTGCCCGTGGACCAGGAAGTCCTCGTTAAGAAGACGGACAATGATGATTTATAGAATTCGGCGAATTTAGCTAGACGTGCATTGACCTAAATCGACATAAACACAAGACCCAAGTAAAACTCGTTGCAGGTAAGTTTCGACAGATTGAGGAATCTACTCTGGATTTATATCGCTTTTTATATGTACACTCTGAAAACTGAGCATAAATTCATCCAAAACATTAGTTTCTATGAAAAAATTCAGTACAATCGTAAAAGTAAACTTTTTTGGTGTAATAACAAAAAAGTGTAAAATTATATATATCACTTTTAAATTTTCTTTTTTTACTAATTTCAGCAAATTTTAAATGATTTTAGACCAAACTACGTCAAACTGACATACATATATGACCCATAAATTCTAATATTTAAACCGAATATCACTGAAGTCCTTTTGCAATGGCATTTATTCGAGCAAAGACGCGCGTGTTCGAAAATTTGTGCAGATTTTATTTTTTTTAATAGCAAATCTATTAAAGAAAAAATTTTCTTGTAACACAACAACTATTTTTAACGTTTTTCTTTCATGTATGAGTTTATTACAATAAATGAGCAACAAACAATTAATTCTACTATCCCCTTTATTTTTTTATATTGCTGGTTTCTATTGTTCCATACCTTGTTTCTTACTTAAAAAATCGTTATAGTTTAAAATTCAAAAATTGTTTTAACAAATTTGAGTAAATGTCATAATCAGATGTGTTAATAAGAAAATATTTATAACATAAGTAAAAGTGTTTTTATTTTCGTTTAATAACTTTTCAAATTTGTATCCTTCTATTACTCATGAGATTTTTTTTATTACTATCAACTTTTTGCAAGATATTCAAGTTCAATGGCACCAAAATAGAAAAAAGGTAAGGGAAAAATTTATTCTTCTTAATGGTGAAGTTCTATTATTTTTCCATGTTGCGATGTTTTTCTCCGTAGGATTCGATTCGCTAAAGAAAGGTGATCCCCACTCTGGCGGATCATGTTCAGGCTCATTCTGGTCCCCGCCTACAGTCTTGTACTTGCTCCAGCAGCCAGAATTAATACTTCCGAGGAGCAAAGTAAGGTTTCTCAATGATTAAAGGCGGACCAAATTGCGGCCGAGCTCTGAAGATGTTTCCTGCCATTAGCGCTATTGAGAGCGGCCTTTAAGCCATTCACGCCATAACTCACGCGTGCCGAACAAAACTCATGTTAAAGGCGAGGAGCACTTGGCAAAGGGCTGTGACACGATTATGACTTGATCGCGTTTTCCGCTAATTTTTTCCACTCGCGCTGCAAGGCTTGCGGCCACTTAGATTTTGTTGAAAGTGAAATATGCCATAAGCGCGTTAAGCGCGGCATCGTGCCCTCTGCAGTGGTCAGCCTTCTTAGCGGCTAATGCGATTAGCCGCTTTTGCGTCCACCCCGACGTGTCTCGGTCCTCTGGCCATCAGAAAGAGCGCCGCCGCCGATCTGCATAAAATATATAATTCCGTGTCCGTTCCCGACCAGTTCCTTGGCCACCAGGGCCCTAAAATAGAAACCGGAAAGCAGTTAGGGTCTGTGAATTGTGGCGGATTAAGTGTGCGCAGTGCGACTAAAAAGACCCTCGCGCACTTATGCACGTTCCGCAGGAGCGTTAGTGGACAAAGGGGCTAAAAAGTGCGCCGTTGCGCATTAATTGAATGGATTGGATCGGGATACTCTGGGAAACAGGATAAAAAAGAGTCACCCGCCGATGGAAGATATCCCATCCCAGTCGCCGGCGACGACGACCGACGTCGTCGGTCGTCGTCGTCGTCGCTGAAAGCCGGAGCCAGTTCTGCTTTCCTCGCCGCCAGATTTACGGCCCTGGAAGCGTTAATATTTGCAGAGATTTGATAATTCTGCCCCTGCCGTGTGACCCCCGTGTGATTTATAGTGGCGGCCGGGCCCGATCGCAGCGTCTCGTCGTCGTCTTGACCGGAGAGGATTAGCCTGAATAGCGTCTTGGGATTTGCGCGCCAAGATCCGCCAAGATCCCGTCCGTCTGCAGCTCTCTCGCCGGGCGTGCATTGTGACAAGCACGCTCCTCGAACGACGGACATGCGGCTGCGACTGGTTTCCAGGTGATGAATGGCGCGGAAAGGCCGCTTGCTTGCATTAATTCGTCGATTTATGAATGAGCGGAAGGAGTCGGGTCGGGCCCGCAGCAGGCGCATAAAAAAACACCATTTTAATTGGTTTCGTGTTATCAAAGCAGTTAATGATGGATGCTGCGCAGATTTACACCGTGTCGCATGGCGAAATTTACATCCCGAGAACTTGCCTACTTCGGGAATTGAGTGGAATATTATTTCGCGCTGATTTATTGCCTGCACCGATTAAAAATATTGCCAAGAGTTAGGCTACCTCTGCATTTTAGGGTCATGCGAAAGTTTCTCCTGGAATGGTGGAGAAGTGGATATAAAATTAAATTGAGTACAAACATGAAATGTTTTCAGATCGGTTTTTGAATTATTATGGAGAAAAAAGAGGCAATTATATTTACAATATATACAATTGAGACCGAACATGTAATTAATAAAATATTTCTTTAAGAAAATAATGATCAAATAGTAGTTTTCGACGTTGCTTATAAAGATGTGAAACTTTTTAAAATTAAATAATTTGACGATAGCGGATAACCAAAAAACGTAATAAATGATAGGAACGTTTCATAAAATATGTAGGCAGGCACGTCGAACTTTTTCCCCGAGAAGAAAACTTTAGTTCTACATTAAAATTTTAGTTCTATATCGCAAAATACTTTAATGGTATTAAAACATAGCCAAGCCCATACTTTAATTAAAAATCGTTGGGCAACTGGGACTGATCCTTTTTTTAAATAGAGTGCTGCTGCTTTTACGTTAAGTAGGAAAATATGCCATTTCTTTTAATATGTTGTAAAATTGATACATAAAAATTGCTATAAAATGGCACTTCGCACATTATGAAAGTTACATGTATCCTCATTTTTTAACGCTATTTTTCTCGTACCCGTGAGGTGATACTGCAGAAAATTAATAAACCATTAGCGTCAGTTTTCTTGAATTAAATTCAAGTGTTATTTTAAAATATTGACAATTTCTTACTGTTGAATTTTTTGGCACCCCACCAAGCAAGAGCTGTCTAGATCTATTAGCAGCAGCAGACGGTGCAGCATAAATGAATATTTTCGATTTAGTGCCAATCAGGGTGAACATTTGGTCGAAACGACATCCTTCCCACAGGGTTCGTTCGGAAACACTTTGGGCGGTATCATTCTTTTCACAGAACCTAACCGGAACTCGGAAGAGGATCGAGACGGAAAGACAAAATAGAGCGTCTGGAAAAAAAGGAAGGCCCGGTCCAGGCGAGTCCCATTCAAGACAGGGCTGGACGTAGCCAGTGTTTCGCATCCTGGTCTAATAAAGGACGAATTTTCTGAACATAAATACACCCTGAATCGAAAGCCTTTCAGAGGAATGTTTTCACATTTGGTTCCTTTCTTTCGAGGGAAAATCCGCTCCGCTTCCTGCCGTCGTTAGCTATCAAGTCCCTAAATGGACTTTGGGGAGCATACAGGAATTCCGAGCGGAGAGCGGGACTGACACTAGCTGCGCTGCGGGGCACAGTAAATAACCTTTATTTTCTGCACTATAGATCTCCCTCCGTCTGCTCGTTTTTCGCATTCGAAGTGGGTTTTATGGGACCTTTCATTGGGAGCGAATCGACGACCGCACTGGAAGGAGCCGGAGCCCGTCCGGGTGCTCCGGTTGTCGCCGACGCTGCCGAACGATACAAGTAAGTGCACATCGCTGAGATGCTGCGGGAATTACCCCCAGCCCCCGCTCAAAATGGGAACTATAAAAATATCGATGTCATGTAAAAAATATCAAAAGATACGACCGATGGCTCTGGTGGGGCTCCCGGGCGGCTCAAGGGAGCGGGCTCGAGTCGGGGCGCATTAAGCCATGCTACATTGACTCCGTGCTCGAACGCCAAGTGGATATAATACCATCAAATCACATGTTTGGACTTGGGTTTTATGATTATGTGGAATGTCGCATGGTTACGGCCGCCCCCGCCCCCCGCAAGGATATGTCCTCTGTGCATACTTAAGAGGGTTTGACAGCATTCCACTTCCACCGGGAGTGGGTAGTTGCCCCATGGTCATGTGCATTAGTGGAAAGTTTTCACTTCAATGATTTTCTTTAGATGACTGCTCGGGATGAGGGCAACCTCTCAAGAACGACGAACGAGTTATTGGGATTCCTTCGGGATGTGTACTTGGAACTTTCATCGACGTACGACGGCAGCGGCGGCAGCACCAGCAACAGCAACAGCAGCACCACCGGCACACACAAAAAAGAAAAAAAATTGGATAAGAAACGACGACAAAAAATGTCTGGAAGGATCTAAAAGATGTTCGCTTCTTCTGAGCCTTGCTTGCCCGGGTTTATTGAGAAATTCGAGACAATTTGGAAGTTTATGCCGAGTGCGTTTTAAGCAAATTTATTTGGCGAAGTTCGATCGTCACAGGGCGGGCCCAGGACATGTTCTTTACTTTTCGATGGTATTTCGGGGAAATTGACATTTTTTTGGGTTCATAATGGGGTTTGAGGAGACATACATATGCCCATCTATTGAAGGATTATGTTTCTTTATCTTGAGATGGTACCTCTTGCCTTGCCATAAACATAGCTCAGGCAATGGGCAATTTCGTACATTGTCCGATGAAAATATAGCAATAAAGAAACAGGTCGGGTATAAAACTTCCTATACGTTCAGCGTTCTTTACGAACCGACGTTATTAAAATATTTTGTTATTTTATAAAAGAAGTGAAGGAACTCACAAAAAAATGAATGTTTGTATTAAACAGTCATGATGATACATACGCAAAAACATTCAAAAGCGTGCATAAGAAAGCAAAAATAAAAAAATTCTAGATGGGTTTCTCATTAAACTCAGTTATTATTCTCGTCTTGGTAAAAAATGAACACTTACTTATATTTACTATCATTACAATATAAGTGCAAGTAATGCAAGGAGGACAAATTAGAGTAAAGTCATGGAAATAGTAACCAAAACCATTAGGCCCATCCAGATTATTAAATACATTAATGTTATTTAAACACTAGTAAGGACAGGGGGACAGGGTTGGAAGAGGAAGATTTACTACAAGGTTTTTCCCTGCTCTCCGATGCTTCCAATAGAAGAATTATTTAGTAGATTTAAAGTAATTTTTTTAAATCGACTGTTTCTCCACTATATTACCACGATATTTCCTCTACGAATTTTGGGTTAACATTTATTTAAGGATATTAAGATTTTTAAATATCATCTTTTTTCTTTTATACTTCCTTTACTGATGCCAACCGGCAGGGCGGCATTGTGGGAATGTCAATAGGCTATCAAGTTTTTATATATTTGTTAAAAAGCCTTTGACAATTTCAAATTGTTTTTGAAAAAGAAGCAAAATGTGCTTAAATAGTTTAGTTTACAAATATACTCTGACCGGTTAGGATCAATATTTTCTTATATATAAATTGAATACTATTCAACTCTAAAAAATCTTTCTCAAAAGAATTTAAGTCTTTTAATTAAAGAATAATGATTTTAACACAAGCACGAATATTAATTTAAATAGGAGCATTTTCGAATACAAAATAAAAGCATTTTTATATTAAATTTATTTTCGTACGTTTATGAATAAGCTTTCTAGAACTTTCATTACGCAGGCTTTATAAGTTGATTTTAAATTTCTATGAATACTGCAAGTCTATACTCAAATTATCATATTAATATTTTAAAATTTGTATATATATACGGTTACGGTAAGGGGACGACGAAGTACGTATTAGCTTAGAAAAACAAGTAACTTCGAAGCAAACAAAAACTCTTTAGACTGGTTTTCTTGAATAGAAAATAGGGTTCTTGATAAAGTCGAAGAGTTGTTAAACTTTGTTAAAGTCTAAGATCCATTGAAATTAATAGAAAAACTCGGAACTAATTTTGCGGTGTGTTTGCTTCGACAAGCAATAACCAGCCCCAGGGGGAGTTCCGTGGTGGACATAGAGGGCACTACTTTCGGCAATAATCTCAGCTCGCAAACAATGCAGAGCCTCCCATTTTCGACTTGGCTGTAATTAGACCACATCGCATCCAAGACCATTTATCCGGTCGCAGGCGGCCCAGAAGCACACATCATCTCGGGAACGAACCCTCCTCGTCTCCGGGAGACATGACAATGGGAAATGAGATAAACTTAATGAAAACCGATTTTCCTCACCTTGGACCCCTCCCCCGTCTTGGAGCGGGAAAGTAGCCAGCCGGACGTCGCCGGACGCTTAACACTATCCTCTGGGGGCAAACAACAGCAAGTTCACCCTTTGGCCCCGGGTTGGGGCGTCGCCTCCTCGACCCGGGCGCCGGGTCCCGGGACCCGGGGCGTGCAGCTCGGTTGACCGTCGTCCCTCACGTCCTTCTTCTGGGAGAACGACAAGAATTGGAACTTTTAATGGTTATCCTCGTGCCTTTGTCCTCTCGGTCCGTCGGGTCTGGCCAAACATGTTTACATTCGGATTTTATGAAACTTGAGACTAGCAACTCTCGGGGCAAGTCCCAGCGAACGTTATTAGGTGGCGGCGGCCAGAGAGTTGCCCTTTTGTTTGCCCGGCCGGAGCCGGAGACCTCCAATGGCTAAATGAAATAGCGCACCTACCATTGCCCGGGAAAAGTCGGATTTTTAGTGAAGTTTAGGTAAGAGCAGTTTGTACAAAAGGATGTCCACCCGAGTAATTGTGAGAAAGACGTTCATGGGGTTATTGTGCAATTACATTTCGTTTTGAGGAAGTAATGGAATAAGGTATAATAATGGCAGTTCATGGATGCTATTGACATTTTTTGTCTACAGATAACTACTGGTGGTTCGAGGCGAGTTTTAAACTGCCCGTAAAATGGCTTTGACAGACTACAGGAATAATTGGACTTCTTCAAAATGCAACGTTAAAATTCAGAGATATTTTAGAAATGAAATGAACATAACCAAGTGGTTGTCATTAAATGAGAGCGACACTTCAAATATTAGAAAGTGCCTTTTGGCACTTAATAATTTAATAATAATGTTTTTTGAAAATTGGATGATTGTTTATTTTTAAATTTTTTTCGGCTCTTTTAAGCTTTATTTTAGATTTATTGTATTTGAGGCCTTGAGGCTTAGTCATATTTAAGGCCTTTTAAAGCATATTACTAGGTACTCAAAATAGTTTTAGACAAATTGTAGACTTTTTCTACCAAGCTTAAGACCTCAATCCGCCTAATTTTCTCAGTGTAGGTCGTCTTAAATGTTTCCGCAGCTCAACTTTATTAAAAATTTTATTTTTTAATTGAATTAATAATAATATTTTTTGAAAAAGTTTCTCAGTTGTTTTAAATTGCTGTGAGTTAGAAGATAAATAAGTTTTTCCAAATAAAAGCTTGCGATAGCAGAAGCTTTATCCGTTTTTTAGGCAAAGTAAGTGCATGACGAAACTTACTCGTGAAATGTACCTATAAGGGGTTAAAAAAGAAATATTGTCTTTAATTTTTGCGCACAATCGGATATACATATATATGTATAAATTTATAATAAATATGTGTATGTCAAATTATAAAATAGCAGAGAAATATACCTCGAGATTAAACAAATACAATGCTATTGAAAAAATATTTGCGCATAATTCTTATTCCGTGTTTTCACAAAGGGTGCAAATAGCTTTATTCACCTCCTACACGATGAATATTCGACAAATCACCCCTTTTCAATCCCAGCACGGCCTAGCAACCCTAATGCAAATCGAATGTTATTTCATTTGTAAAATGAAAAATCCCACCTCACCTCGATTCACACGCGCCCGCCCGAGAAGTGTCCACATTTAATTTTCTCACCTTATCAGACGAACTGCCCCCAAGTGTCCACTTGAAGGAAGCAACCTCATTTCCATTCTGCGAATGTGAAAATTCTTTGTCGTGCCGGCCCCGTAAAGCCTTCAATTTATTTGGCTGTCAATATGTTCAGGTCGAGTGGCTTGAATTGGATCCTTGAGAGTCCCACATGAAAAATCAGGCAAATATGTTACTGTGCCGCTGGATTGTCCACCAACCATCCATCCGGTTGGGATGGCAACAGCAGAAAAGAATGCAGCACGAGGACAGAAGGGTTGGAACACCGGCACAATTTCAATCATCCCCTAGTGTAGGTGAAAAGGTTGGAAGGTATTCTAGGGCACGCAGACCCACTCCTGGACGGGCCTGAGCAGGTCTCAGCTGCTCCGATCCCCCCTCAGACGGGTCGAATTGTAGTCCTGGTGTTTATTATGGAGGTGCAAATAAACTGGTCCGCAGCCTTTGCCCTGAAAGGGTGCTCTGCCCCACACTGGACGGACCCTGCGACTGAATATTATACCTATACCGCAGACCTGGTTTGCATACCCACCCAGAGCCAGGACAGCTCGCACCGATCAGGAACTTATCTCGCCAGGGAGAAAACACAGCCGGGCCGACCCTCGAGCGCTATAAACTTGTATAAATACAAGCACGACACTATCTCCCAGATGATGTCATTTCATGATTTACGACTCGATAAATAAAATTTATTTCATCTGACAGTCGCATATAAATGGGCCTGACAGGACTGGCGCACTGGGTGCGGCGCGGGACCGTGCGGATGGCGTGCCAAAATATGCGAGGTGCTATCCATCCGTCCCCCGTCGGCCCCGGCGGGTACCCTTTGGGGCGGGATCCTCCACGGCGCAAGTAATTCGAGTCTCAACTAAATAATTCGATTTCGCTTGAAGGGTGTCAGGTTGTCTTCGACAACTTTAGCGGGAAGATGCTCTCGCATTTTTATCGTCCATCGCCGGTATATTTTTATCCGAACACTTTGATGGAAGAGGGAAACTTGCGCAAGTTGCCGCCAACTTTCGAAGGTGCCATGTATACGCCACCCGAGAAACTCCACTCTGTAGACAGAGCCCAAGGGCTCATACGAAAGAGTTCTGTTATTGATGGTTGTGCATATTAAACAAGTTTCGACCTGTTTATTGCAGAAGCAGCTCCAGAATCTGGAAAACTGGCGCCGAGGAAAAAATTTCGTCTAAATATAAAACAATGCCACAAAGAGCTTTACTCTTTAGGGATACAAGAAATGTACTAAATTTTAATGAAGATATGGTTATTTAATAATAAACAGCAGTTGCTTTCTCTGCTGTTAAAGTAGAAGAACTTTTCTAATGTATTTCATTTTTTGATATCAGTTTGACGTAATTCCCTACCCCTGGTGTATAAAACACTACTACACCTAACTTTAATAATTTATCATATGTATCTACATATGTTTTGAAAATTTAAAAATAGATTTTTTTTGTACTGTGTATCGGACATAGAGTTTTGCTTCACTGTATATTTGTTGAAACCTTATACAATTATATGGATCCCATAGGTTGCATGTTTACGAGAAAAAAATATTGTAAATTAAAGGTTTTTAATGTGATTGTTACAAATAGCGATTATTATCATTAAAAACCGACCAATATTTTACCTTACGATTTACGAGTGGGGTATTTTCTGCACGAGTAGAAGATGAGCGAGTGAAATAGCCCGGTTTATTCTTTGCTGCACACTAAATTATAGTTTAAAACAATCGTTAGACTTTGCATATTAAAAAAATTAGAAAATTTAACTTTTATCACATGCTTTGAAGTTTAGTCGTTGGGGCCTATTAATGGCGATTTGACACGATGGAGAATTTTCGCGGGTAGCAGCGGATCATAGGATGAAAGAAAAAATCTTTTCTACAACAAACACAAACCAAAGTTATACGACTTTTGTAAACTTTTTGTGTTCACTGTTTGATAGCGTCTGCTGCGTAAAAGTTGTCAAATCTTGTATCCTGACTGTCCAAGTTGTAATACACTCTATATGATTTTTTTTATGTCCTATTGCGAAGCCGTTAAATTGGCGTAAGTGATAATTCAAAAACTATTTCATCGATCTACACATACTCTGTACCAACTTCACCTTAATTTTAAAACCACAGTAAAATTTACTTTATTTAAAGCTTTTCGTAAATTGCACTTCTCTAATTTTAGCACTTTATGTATTACTTACTGACTGATATGACCGATCATAGCGATTTCTGTATATGACACAACAGGTGAGTTTCCGACTATATGGGTAAAATTTTGCATGACTCACACGATGAGTCACTGGTCTCGAATGTGTTAAAAATTCCCTGAACCTTTTAAGAGAATGTTTTTCTAAAGGGAAAAAATAATTAATTTTTGAATGTTCTAAATGTTTTTCTCTAGACTAGATCCACCATATCAAAATATTCAACTTTGATAGTACCTACCTAAATTTGAAATCGGCAACGTTATGTTTTTATTAAAGTTTAGCTTTATTATAAGGCTAGTTGTGTTCGGAAAACGTCAGTTACGGGTCAGCTAGTAAATTAATTATTTAGCACATATGTACATATTAATATTAATGCAAAATATTATCCGTAAATCTACCTCGCTCCCAACATAATGATTATCCCGCGGCTCTGAAAGTATTACGACAGTGGATAAAAATACGAGCATTTCCCCTGCCTTGTCCAAATTTGACAAGGGTTGCTCTTTCCCAGCGCCTAACAACCCTCGGGATGTTTTAATCAAATCATTTCCTTAACACTTTAATCCAGAGAAGAATGCGACAGTCTTCGGTGCATCCCTGGGTGTAAAGGGGTCATTTGAGGGTGTGTGAGATGAACCCTTTCCGCGCGATGAGGGGAGTGCGTTTGGGCCGTTGGGTGCTCAGTGTCCTCCCAGGGGACCGGTCAAATTGCGTTTAATTGTTGGTTGCAGGCAATAACAATATGACAACCGTCAAAACTAGTTTAGGACCGAACATCGGGCGTCCTCCCTGCGGCTGCAGACTGGAGGTGGCTGGTCCTGGAAATGGGACTACTGATATTGCACAATTATTGTTGCCCGGCTGAGGGGGTTGGGCGCCGATGTCAAATGTGATTTGTGCCGGGAAGGGGCTGGCTTGACAAATACTTTCATTAAAATTCATGGCAGTGCTCGGCCACTGCCGTCGCCGTTTCGCCCGCCTGGCCGGAGTCGATGCTGCTGTTGTTTTTACTATTTACCCTCGAGGGGAGTCCTTAAAATTTCAATTTAATGGATTTTGTCTATTTGTATCAGAGAGTGTTCCTCATTGGCACCAATTCTGCATGTAGGGACGCTTTAATGGGATTTCATTAAACATATTGCGATTGCAGGCGTCATGGATGTGTTCATAATTCCACATTAAAAGGCCTCCACCGTAGCCTGTGTCGGCCGACGCCTCTACTCTATTCACTCGGGTCATTTGAGCCCGGACCCATGAGAGTACCACACAAATATTTCCCGAATGTTTTCAAGCTAAGTCGGCTTAAGGGACGATTGCCTTTGTTCAAAACTAAAACGTGGTGCTGCTAAAGTAATAATTTTACCACAGATAGAGGAACACAATGCCTACGTAGAGCTGAGCATCCTCAGATTTTGTCGTTGTATATAAATTTCAATATTGACCAGGACTATAGCATTAATCCAGTCAAGAATCCATCTCCATAAAATCAACAAATTTTCCCCAAGTAATTATAAATCTCTGGCCGACGCCGACGCCGACGTTGTCCGTCGTCGTTCACCCTACACCAGGGGGCGAACTCTTCCGTGTCACAAACTCTTTGGCTTCTGATTTGTGAATTGCCATGGACTTTATGTGACTTGACGGCGAAATATGCTAATTTATGCCAGCAGTGGATGAAGAGACGAATTTAAATCGAATTATCTTTGAGTAGCGGATTTCTAGCGCCAGGTGATTTGGAGCATGATGAATATGAATGGGATAATTAATGGGAATTCATATGTATAGTAACTGCACAAATATTTTCTTTTCAAATATTTAGAAAAAATATATTATAAAAATTATTCGCGCGTATGGTAAAACATACATATAAGAGTTATTTATTAATATTTTCTGTATTACATATGGCAAAACCGGAAAAAATTATAAGATTGAAATTTTGAGAGTCGTTTTAGTCAAAGACAAGCATTCACTTTAAAAGGTTAATCTTGCCAAGATATTGCTAAATTAATCTGGATCTCTGGATGGTATGTATACCATGGTAAGAGTTCTGTTTTCAATGTTTCACTAAGTACGAGTAAATTTAATATTTCTTTATGATGAGAAATTTCATGGAGTTTCAATAACAAACTAGTCTAGAAGTTTAAATTGGTACTCTAAACATTTCAAATTGTAATTGCTTTTCCTGAACTCATGGTGGAAGCATAAAAAACCTTAGAAAGTACGAGTTTGAAATACTTACAGTTAGATCATATTCAGTGAAAAATGTAATTGGAAATGGTAAATATCTTGCCAAGTGATAAAAACATTTATAGTAAAAAAAAAATAATAATAATCGAATTAATTATATAATTTTTTCAATAAAATATTTTTTGTATTTGCATGAGACTTCTCATAACCGTGCATTTTAAGTCAAGTAAGCGAATTAAATATGGCAGCCGAAACATTAAGCTTGTTTTTGTTGTTTGAAACATAAAAAGTGTATGTGTGTAAAATCAAGGTCACGCATCCATTCAATGAGATATAATTTTAAATCGTGATTTTGGAGGTGAAGAGTTGAAAAGTTTTCAACAAATTTTTGAAAATTTACTAATTTAGCGACTTAAAATTTTCTAATGTAAGCGTCCGTGGTGACGTGTAAGTACTAGGGCTAGTCCTTGCAAATTAATCTAGAAAAGAAACAAAAAGTAAAACACCTAAAAAATAAGCAATGTTCTTAAACCAAAGATAAGTCTAGGAAGAAACTGAAAGTTACTAATAAAAATAACAATATACATATATCTTCAAATCAGACTGAAAAAGAGTTCCTGTACCCATTATGCCAAGAAAAGTGTCAGGATCGATCTACAGAAGACTTAACAGAGTGCAATAGTAGTTGTAAGTGGATTTACCCCGTAGTTAGGCCTAAAAATTCGCTTTTACCACAGGGTTCAAAAATGTTATTTAAAGAAAGCGTTATACATAGGAATTTTATTCTAGGTTTGGTTAATGTTTATTAGGGTCTAACAATGGAGAATAAAGACTATTTTTTTGAAACCAACCACAAAGCAGTTTTATTTTGGAGGGTTTTTTTTACAAAACAGCGATTTTAATGTTATTTCATGTTTTTCTTGTTTATTGTCTTTTAAATGCAGAAGTAAGAAGTTTTCTGCTGCAGGTTTTTATTGTATAGTATCCTTGAAAAAGACACCAGCTCCATCGTGAAAACCAAAAACCGAGTGATGGAGCTGCCGAAGAAGAGGCTCAGAGGATTCCCGTCTGCTGACTTATCCCGCAGGCATCGTCAGCGGAAGGTGGGAAAGCTGCGGAAACAATGCTGCTGCTAGGATTTGCTGCTCTTTAATTCCGCGGCCAGACACCCGAGCCTGCGAGGCTATTAAAATGAAGTCTCCGTCGTGTGGTCGCCGGGCGGCTTTTAATTACCTCGGTTAAGGCGATTACAGTGACCACAAGATCCCGGTGATGGATTGGGTTTCCCGGGACCCTGACACATTCTTTTGGGGATTTTGATTTAAAGCGGGGGCTCGGCCGGCTGCTGCTGGATTAAGGCCCTGAGGGATGTGCCGACAATTTCGAAGTTTCCTGATAATGGGGCGAGACAAATGGCTTAGAACCAACACTGAGCTGCTGTACCCCTGGACCTTACTTATCGCCGTTTCAAATATCTAAATCGACCTATACTTATCAACAATTTCAAGGTGCGCTGACAAAATTCAGTCGCCTTTACGATTTAATGCTTTCCTCAAGTTAAGTTAAAGCTGAGACTCAATTCTTCAGGAATGCGTAAATGCTACCTCTGTTAAATTTCTTGTCTCCGATTTCTTCACTCTCATTTTCGAGGGCTATCGGCGTTTCTATGGACATTAAGATATTATTACGCCTGTCCATATGGGGAGCCCGTGGAGATAACATGATTTCCCCTCGCTTTCATAGAAGTTGTACTTTTCGAGGACTTAAGACGGCAAAATCCGATTAACGCAGTTATGTTTTTCGTTGATAAGACCTTACCATACGAAGAAAGGTGTCGGAAGAATAGCTGAGAATTGCTTCTTTCTCCTCGCTCAGAAGCCTTATCCTTATGCTTGGCTTCTACCTTAATGGCGGCAGATAGCTTTAATTAAGGAATTAGCCGATATGTAGACAAAGGAAGTAAACTCTTTAAACTAATGAAAAACTAAATACTTACATTTAGTATTTAGTTTTTCATTAGTTTAAGGAGTTTTTCGATGCATCTTAAATGCTACCTTTATAGATAGAAGAAGAGAGCGTGTCATTAAAAAGTAATTTAAATCAAAAATTACTGAAATAATTTTATGAAAATTTTAGGAACATTATTAAGAGTTTTTTTTTCTATGCTGACTGCCTATATCCCTAAGCCTATGTAGAGAAGTTTCACTTCAAAAAATATTAACAAAAGCCCTGAAGTTTTGAGGAAAACTATACAGCAAAAATTTCAATAAAACCGATGGATTTTAAGAACTACTTGGATCGTAGACCAAAAATAGTTTCGCATGTATGTACATGTGTACATATACTTTATATAAGCAATTCCAAAACCTTTGCATATGTATATCAATTTTCATAAAAATCAGCAATTTAATATTCGGACCGGTACCACAGCGTCTATGGTCCTGTACCTTCATTTGAGTTCATGACAAACTATAGCAACAACCGCCTCCCCTCCCCCTTGGCAGTTCTATTTGCTTGAATGGTGGCATTTTCACAACTCTTCGGTTGAAGAAACGTCGCACAGGCTGGCGTAGGCAATGTATTTGCCTTGATTCCGTCAGTTCACATCCTGCAGGTGAGCTCGGGAGTTGGAAACTTGGGGGCAATATGGCTAATGGCTTATCCAACCATAAATTAATTAATTCCTAATAAAAACGCGCCGCCATCAGCCCGACATTTTCCTTCGTTCGCCACCGAACAATGTTGCAATTCCCAAGGAGGCCGTAAACCTTTTTATTGTGGTGTTCCTTGTCGTCTGGGCTGCCTGGGGGACTGATACGCTGAAGGAAATATGGTTAATGACGGGGCTGGCTATGGTCGCTTCCTGCACTTAGTCCTCATTACCACCGTAGCAAAATGCGCCCTCCCGGTGCCCACCTTGCCTTTTCCTTCGGCAAGGAGCCTAAGAAAGTTTTCCTGTCGGGGCTCCAGACCCGCAACAATAGGTGTGCGCCCGTTCTGCCGTACCCGGTTCGATCCGAAGAAGGCGGAACACCCCCAACTTTTTCATTGCCCTACTAAGTGCGTGATGGTTTGGTTTAAGTGGTTCTTGCGGAAATATGAAGACGTTCACATGAGAGACGTTGCCACAAAATTGAATTTGCCTCGAATTTAAGAGCCGAGTTACCTGATAATGGAGTCAATTAAAAATTATGAATAAGGACGGAAGCGACGGCCCTCATGCCACTGACAGTACTAATTTTTTCATTGAATTAGGTCGGGCCCCGAGGAGCACTCTGCGGCCCGGGCTCCTCCTGGTGGCTGGCTGCCCATGAGTAGAACAGCTTCCACCAACTAGCCACTGTGGAGCTGTCTAAAGTAATTGGGGTCTTGTAGCAGTTTTTTTATGAGTTGCGACCATCTGGGAGCACTTTCCTTCCGCCGAACAGATTTTTACGGCGAACTAATTTCAGTGAAAACTTTCCAACAGTTTTGCAATGCGGTTTTTTTTGTTTTCTGAGAACTTTATTAATTAGTTTTTGAGAAAAATTGCTGCTTAATTCATTATGTCAAATGAAGCAGAAAAGAGGATTATTTAGGTCAACATTGCAAATTTTCAAAGGTATTCAGATGCCCTTCACTTGCTTTTGCATTGGCAAATTAAGGTTATGTCATGTTTTTTATACCCTTATAATTTTTTGTGAGATTGTCTATATACAACATAAATATGTTGTACATCTCTTGACAAAATTTTAAAAGTTAACTTGTTAGATTTTTGTTGTTCATTTTTCCACGTAATACCAATACACCAATACGTACCTAATACAAATACTTTAAAGTAGCGTATTTTACTATAAATTAGAAAGGAGCGTACTTTTAATTCGAACTAACAATTGTGAATATTTTTCATAACAAATTCAATTTTTTTCATTTCGTTTTAATCTATATACATACATACACTTACTTTTAAAAGTGTATCGCATCACGTAATTTCGACAGTGTTATCCCCTTCTTGCTTGTGGTGTTAATCGATTTAATAAGTTGAACGGCTCAATTGGTACTGAGAGTTTTCGGGATAGCTGATTTGAAATTTGCTGGCACTGCAAATGTCAAGCGATCAAAATGTTATGTTTAAATTGTATTTTATATCATTTAAATTTCTCTTTGAAGCTAAATAAATATTTTTTCTGTAGCAAATAGGTACCTACCCATCTATGCTGAAAAAAACCGATTTAATTCTAAGACGATAAAATGAAACCAAAGAACAGAATGGTTAGACCTTTGAAATAAAAATGTTTGCTCTTTAATTTAAATTTGTTGCTTTTAAATGAAACATTTTCTTCATAAAATCAAAGTATTTGCTGCTTCACATTTACGTTGTTTCAACATATTGAGCTCTAATAAAATATTTTACTTTTAAATTGGAACTGTTTCAAGTCTAAAAACGGATTTTCATCAAAGTGAAATCAACTTCAATTCAGTGGTGATTGTATTAAATTTTGATTAAACTTGAATTAAATTAAGTTTTTTCTTAGACCCATTAAAGTTTCATGACGTCTAAAATAAGTTATCATTTCTGGTATTTTTTTTTATTTACATACATACCTACATATATTCCAGATATCGTAATAAATTCCTTTTTCGATGCATCACCCGAAGCATCAAAACAAAATATTTTCAAGTGGTATGAAATTGTCGCGATTTTATAACGTCGCGGCACTCAGGCATCAGATTAATCTTGTATAATATGTCAGCCCACATTTGCATCTCTTATTACATTGACTATATTTGGACAGTCTGGAATATGTTTGCTACAAATACAAGTGAAAAAATTCTAAATTGCCATCAAGTTCCAAACGACAGATTTTGTCCGATCTTTTCACGCCACAAAGGTGTCAAAATTAATCCGCTCTTTGTTGCGGCAACAATGGCCGACCGGACAAATTGACGTGACTTAATGCCTCTTAACGGCGTCTAAGTACTTCCGGTGCATTAAAGCACATGCAGCCGGGCCAAACTGGCATTTTACAGTCAGACTAATCTCAAAGAGAGAGCTACACAAAGCAGCCAAACAGATGACGTCGTGTCAAAATTTCTAGACGGAGCATCCGCACAGCATCAGCGCGGTGGACCATCAGAGGAGGTGACTGCAACCTTCAAGATTTTCATCACCTAAGCGGATCCGCTTTGTGCCGGGGGCGAGTTTTGGTATCGATTTTTGGGCAAACAAGTCCCCCTTTTTCGTTAGAGTGCGCCAGGCTAATAACAATAATCCCGGGGAGCACAATAAATTTTGTCGAAAATAATATTAAAAACAAATCTCTCCCGTGCCGGGCCTGACGGCGGCGGCGGGCGGCGCGACGTCCCGCCCATCAATTTTAATTTTCGCACAGCAAACCGAGCGTCAGCAGTTCTTTTACATGTAAACAGAATTTAATTAGAGTCGGTGCGGGGCCATAATTTCATCACGCTCTTATTAAAACATTTGCCATCCCCTTAGTGCCCTTATATTGCCGGTGGGGCTTCTAGACCGCGGGGGAGGGGCGAGCGCAACATCGGAGCCGGGACACAAAGCCGGGCAGTGGCGCAGAGAGGTGCAGACGCGTCGAAAAGTGAAGGAAGGACCACGAGCCCCGCTTTGGGGGCCACTAAAGACGACGGAAATGTAATAACCCTCCCTTTTTTAGCATCAACGGGTGTAATATCGCCCCGGGTGTATTAAGTTTACTTTGCCCTCATAAAACCGCCCCCGCACTAAAGTGATTCCCAGGCGGCCTCTGTTCCCAACTATGTTTCCTTTGTGGGTGCTAATTGCACTTAGCGAGCTAAGAGCCTCCGGAGACGGATCCCCCGTCTGCGGCCGGGCCTCCATCAGCGTCATCGCTTTGTGCCCCCAGCCGTCGCTTTGACTTCTGCATCTTGGGGATGACTTGACGTCGCGGTGCCAAGCCGCCAGTCGCTGACAGCCCAATTTCATGGCTGCTCGGGATGCAGAGATAACTCCCGCTGCCCCGGGGCGTAATTAATTTATTTCAGTCAAACGCGAAAAGGATTCATGCCGGTAGGTGGCGGCCGGGCGGGCCCACATGGACCAGGTTTGATGCAAGATGCCCGCCAGCAGGTTTCCTTTCCAGGTAAAAAGCGTTTCATTAAACTTCACATCGTCAGGTGCATGCACACTGGTGAGGATTTTAGGGATCGTGGCCACAGGTTATTCCAAAAATAATAAGGTTTGTTTTTTGGTGCAGTGAGCCTTTTAAATTATAATTGTTTTAACTTATTTTGGAAGAAATTGGATTTGAGGCTTCCGCACGAATTTTAGTGCCCATTAAAATTGTCAGTATCCCAAAGTATTCTGTAGCGTGGTTACTTAGAATTCACTATTAATCTTTGCAGCATAACATACATAGACTATACAAATTACGAATGAGAATAATTTTTATAATTTATTTGATTTTAATAACAGTTATTTTTAATTTTTATTATTTAATAATTCATAATCCCAATTTTTATAAAATTTTAAAAATTAAATTTTAATTATTAATTAAAACCTCTTCCTTTGTTTTCTGAGACTAGATTTCTGGGTAAACTTAATTAAAATCACCAAAACTATTCAGTCAAGAAATTACTCCACCAAAATTCCAACAAGAGATGCGTTTCGCCTTCTCTCAAGGAGTAGTCCAATTGTCACTGTACCGGAGATTTGAATGCCCCGTAAGAGGTCATCTATAATTTACCTACGTTACATAAATTCAGCAGTTTTTAAACCTCCCACTCTCCTATGTCACAGTGTGCCACATTTGCTTGAATATAATCACGCCCAAATTAACTTGATTATAATTAATATAATATCGCATTGAAAAAACATTTTTCAATTTTCAGTAAACGCATTTAGTTTATATTCAGTTTCTCCAAAGTCCAGTTGATAAATATTGAATAAAATTTACGTATATAAATAAGTAATAATAATATCATTTCACTTAATAGATTTGAGCCTTGTTCTAACTTTCTTTAAATTCAGTCACTTTTGACTTTTTGATTGATTTTTTCATTGTTGGTTACATTATAGTACCTATAATTCGAGAGAAAAGGCCGATCGACTTATTTTGACGTTAGATATATGTATGTATATGGAAAAATTAATAGAAATCAAAGACAACTAAAATTAATTATTGAGACTTTAGAATATAACTTAGGGAATTTTTATCCAAAAAAGGCTTTTCTAAGTTCTATTCGATTAGTTTCGACAAAAATTAGGCAAGGTCCGTCATATACATATTTTCAAGAAAAACTATTCGCAAGGAATTTCAAATTGAATATAAAAAATTGGAGAAATTAGGAAGAGACATATGAAACGCCACTTTTTACAATCTGTAGAGTTTCGTAAACCTGGATAATAAAGCCATCAAGAGACAGTGAAATTTTGGTATCTCATAGCATGCGACTAGTAACAAAATCTCATCAGATTGACAACAAACACTAATAGCTTCGGTACTGCAAGATTGCAGGTCTGTACTTTTCGTTAGACGTGACAGGGTCCAGACCCGTTCATCATCGAAATGACTGAATGGCGACTGCAATTTGGCATCTGTCCCAGAGCGCATTCTTAGTCCTCTGAAGTCTAAGATACTTCGGTTGGCTTGGGTGGGCCCGGGCCGCAAGGTGATTTTAAGGCTGATCTGAAACTGATGGAGTGTCTTATGGCTGGCCCAGTGCCAGAAGGAGAGGTGCCCTGCAGCAATAACTCAAGCAGTTTGTCATAAGCTAATGTGACAGGGCCCTCATAACGACACACACGGCATTAGCGAGTCACTCAGTTGGTCATGAGTGGAAATGGAAAATGCCCACCAGGAAAATATCTAGAACGTGCCTGCCCAAATTGTTTCACTAATGACCTCCTTACAGTCCTTTTGTGCTGCTCCGGTGCGGGGCAGCCGTGTCACAAAGGTGGAGCACGGTCAACACGGCCGCCAGCCTACCTCAGTCTGAGTGAGCAAACATTTCACTCGAGTCCTGAGTGTTTGCCCACTTTGTTTTAAGAAAATTCCGGGCAAACACATGGGCTCCATTGAGACCTTGCTAACCATGTACAAGGTCCTCCGGCCCGAAGACAGAAAAGTGTTTGTCTAGCTGCTGCAGGAACAAGGATTTGATTAATTGAGGACTCTCGTTGGCTGGGAAGCGTGTGATTAATGGCATCCTAAAGGTGAAATAGGAGCCCATGAAGAGCGCAATTATTGACAGTGTGATTTAGAGAGGCCACTAAGGCGAGAAATTGATATTTGTCTTTCGTGTATTGTCATTAAACGAACGTCTTAGCGACTAATGGCACCACGATGATTATGAATTTATTTTCCCAGCTCTTTATAAATTTTCGGCTAAAAATATCTGATTAATTAGAGAGGCATGTATGCATAATGAATAAAGTATAAGGCGTTCAGATTTTATGTTATTTTTATGCTGTGATAAATGCTATCGAGGGAGCTATATTTATCTTAAGAAAGTCATAATGCGTTAAGGCAAGAAATCTTTTTCTGTGGATCTTTAACACAACTCCTGTTGGAGTTGAGCTTGGGACATTCAACCCATGAGAGCAAGGGTTCCATCTTTTTAACAAAATTGTATCATCTCAGAAAGGGCGCAAAACAAGTATTTTGCGGGAATGGCTTTATATTTAATTAAAATATATTTTAAAGCACAAAAAAAAAAACTTCAAATGTTTTGCAATTGCTAAACTATACATTTAAGCTGACTGCTCGTCAACATAAAGCATACGTGTTTTTTTTTTTTTAAGTAATTTCGTGAACGGTAGGACTATATTATAAACAGTGCATTGGGCAGATTTATATAAAGTGAAGGGGAAAAATCTCATACAGAAATACAAGTTTATTAGTTAGAGCCATAGAACTATCAAAACATATGTATAAACATAAATTTTTAATATACAATACATATTTAAAGAAACTAAAAAGGCTTCATTCAGTCTGCAAACACAGAGGATGGTTCCGATTTGGTAATAAATTGGCCATGTTGTATAAGAACTGGCCGGATTTTTGCAAAAAAAAAATGAAAATATTCAATTTCGTCTGTGAAGCTGATTTCATCGATTCGTTTATTTACAAAATAAATAACAAAACCTCATCTGTAAAATAGTTTTGTCGCAAAAGTAAATCCTATATTCAAGTTCATAAGTTGTATATAAAGTGATGCAAAAGAGCAGCACCTATCAAATCAACGCACACGATGTTTTTGATTCTACTTGAAGAGTCTTACGGTTACGATGAAAAAGAGAAAGTTTTTAATTATAATTTACGCATAGGCTTAAGCTTAATTTATTCATACAGAAATGGAAACGCAATAATATAATGTAAGACCCTCGTAACTATCTCAGAAAACACGCATTGCCGCCGTAATCATCATGCTCACGTCAGATCTAATTACAATCGGCTCCCTGTTTTGACACGTAATTAAAAATGTCGAAAAATGAGCGTTATACGATCTGACAAGCGAGCCCATTGTGTGTGGCGGCTCGGCAGCAAAATCGGCATCACCACACCGCGGGGAACGTATTTAAATGCAAATGAGACAAGTCCAAATTCGATTTTGAATGATTCCACGAGACGTGAGAGTCCTGGGAAGGCCGGTGGCGCCTATTCAGAAGCCCATGGGCCGACACGGGTGACTGCATCGACCGGGCAAAGTGGGCAGGGGCAGCACCCGTTTAATTACAATGGCGTCTAATAACAGGGCCGCCCCGATTTGATTTATTAATTAAAGCCAACACAGCGCCTTCCACCCTCGCCTCGGTGGGTGCCAGCAAGGCTTGCGGATGGGCGCTATGAATTTGATATTAGAGCCGACCGAATCCCTGCAGCCGCAGTCGAAGATCCGGCTGGGATTAGACCCGGGCAAACTAGCCGGCCCCTGCCGCAAGAACGTGCATAAATCGCAACAAAGTGTTTTCCGATTTTCCAATTTGAGGGACACACACGGCTGCCGCTCGATGCTGCTGCTGCTGCTGCCCCTGCAGCCGTGGGGTCCTGCAGGAGCGGGGGCCGCTGCATCCGGCGGGTTCTTGAGCGGGTTCCCAGGCACATAAAAAATGCATTAGTAACAAGTGCTCGATTCCCGGCCTTTTATATTCATCTCTCGCCGTGCGGAAGAGGAATGCCGTTCGGCACAGGATCCCCTTTTATCCAGGAATGCAGGCGCGTTTTGTGTTTGCGCTACCCACCGCTGTCGTCGCTCAGCCCCCACCAAATGGATACGAAATTGGGGTTTGTCAGCTGGTGAGCCCTTTTCAACCCTTTTCAATTGGATGCTCTGATATAAGAAAACTTTCGCACTTGATGCTGCTGGCATCCGAGGACCTGGACGGGTCGGATGGATTCCCAGCGCCTCAAGGAGCAATCCAAGGGACAAATGATGTCTTCATTGCGATAAAGTTTCTTCGCTCCGGACACCGCCCGGTGGCAGAAATGTCGTCGCCTTTCCCTGCATATGTCGCGAATGGCGCCCAGACCCGGGCCAGGATCATTGGGTTATTATTGCATACTTTTATGGTGCATTGCGCATTCCTTTTATCGACGGGTGCAGACATTCTGGGTTTGCAGCTCCCGGCGATATTAAATTCAGGACCCTTTCCTGTAATGTGCTGTTTGTTGCAAGCTACCGTCGCGAGAGGCACTTTTGTAGCAAATTTTTCAGTAATTTCGATATCTACACGATATTATGTTATTTTCGACAACATTTGCAAACGACTGATATCAAGATGTTTCCGCATTCATAGAATTTTTGGTAAAAGAATTATTAAAAAGCATATATGCTGAATTTTTATAAAAATTCATAGAAGGTTCTAATAATCATAACAATATACACGGAAATTACATTCACACCATATTTTTGGTACTCATTAGATATTCCAAACTTTATTTTTCGAATAATCTACATTCCTGATCTTCGTTGGTTAGTCGGCTTATGATCGTGTTTGACAAACTGAAATGCAGCTACCACGCATTATGAAGATATAAAAGGATCCTCTAATTTATTCTTGTTAGATTGGATTCGAATATGTAAAAAAATATTGCTATTTTAACGATTTCTACAATGAAGGAATACGATAAGTTTTCAGAAATTACAGGATGCAGTAAGCAGACACATCCAAAAATGTTTATTTATATGTACATATTTGTAATGTAGTGTAATAACTCGCACATGTTTGAACGTTAGGAAATTTACATTCATATTACTCTAATAAAACACAATTTTCTTCATTTATGTTTTTCATGTTATTTTCATTCTGGTAATTTTTATATGTATACCTAATTTTTTAACTGTCCTAATAAAATATACTTATGTATAGAAAATAAAAATCACATCGCTCTACATATCTCTTATTTATAGAACTTGTCCATGCATAGGAAATTACGCCAAACTTTCATGAGATGATAAAGATTAGATTTTTTTATTGATCAGTCAAAAACCTCATAAACTTAATTTACTCCGCATGATCCGCGGGAGCTGACATAAATCTCTGTCAGCCGTCAGAAGAGCACCTCACACGACCACGCAATTGCATCAAGATACAAGTCGAGCTATTTACCAGCTGCAAAATGCATCCGTCAGCCGCAATTAAATATTTATCGATACGGCAAACATCACGTCGATCAGCTGCAGGCCAGACCAGACAGTTCGATTTGATCGCAATTTATGGCGAAGAAACATCTGTTGTCTCCTTCGTCTATTAAATATCGATCTGCATCGATTCGCCGTCAATTGAGTCGAGTCGCCCACAGTCATCGTAGCGACTGGAAAATTCTTTTGAATAATTTTTTGTGCGTAATTCGCAAAGAACACGAACAGGCCGCATCCCTGGCTGACCTTGTGTTCAATCAAAGAATTTATTGCAATGCAGCAGAGTCGGCGCGCAGAGTCGACTTAATGCGAAGATTGGAGTCAATTTGTCATCTTTAAGTGCAGCGCGTCATTTGCTTACCCTAAGGGCGTGATTTGGGACTGCAAATTTATATCCTCTTTGAATTCTGTTTAGCAGAGATGTTAATTTATCGTTAATGTAGGTACTAGACAAATCTTTAAGATATTTACAAAAAAGCTTACTAAACGTTAAGGCCAAAAATTAAATGTAACTTAAATGAGACGTAAGTCAATAGTATATACAAACTGCGTTCCTATCCTCGAAAAATATAATATACGCGATTTTTGGAAATCGTTACTTTACTGATTTGTTTTCATTATTTTTACATTAAAGACAATCGTCATATAACATGTGAAAAAGAAGGATTAGAAAATAATGCTATAGAATTCATTTTTATTTTGATGCAGAATGACATAAAATTAATTATTATTAATTTAATTGTACATATAATCTTAATATTTTTAATTAATATGCATTTTAAACTGGAGTGAGTAATGGTCAACTGATTCATTAAGTATTTTCATATTATTTTACATATTTTCTGCTTTTTTAAAAATTTGCCTTGAAAACCGCCTGTCTATTTTTCCAGCTTACTGAATTTTGTACTGTCCGCGAACGTGTTAATATGATTAGGGGAAACTAATATGGACAAATAATTTCAAAGATTACACATTTATATGTTTACTAAATCGGCTCCAAATAGTCATAAATTATCTGTCATATATATTTTAGTGAATGCTCCCAAACTCAGGAAAGGAACGCGGCTTATAATACCGGAACTCACAAATCTATCGCCCGTATCAGTCGCAGCAGCGGAAGAGTCAATATTTTGAGCTTACCTAATTTGGAAAACACACAAAAACCTGCATGGGCCCTATCACGATTTGTTGAAGAAACTCTTTGCTTACCTGCCTTAACAGCGGTGCCCTTAGCCCACGTAAATCCGCTGATAAGAGCACATCCGGTGTCAAGGAACTCCCCTCAAAGTTCCATAAATTGAATTAAACTCTAGCAAGTGGAGTAATTAGAATAACCCGGAGCCTTTCGAGTTACTCCATACTAACTGTTAGATATGTGCTCGACGCCCTCCAGAGAGATATGATTGACACCCGGTCTAAATCCCACTCATCGATGTAATTTCTGTTTGCGCCGTTTTAAGACGCTTTAATCCAATTTGGAGGTTGGATAAATATTTGTTTTCGTCGCGGTGTGCGTTTCTAGTCTGGGGCTGGTAGGACGGAAGAAACCATCTAAGAACTCGCGCCGAGACGTTGTTGCCAGCGTCGAGACGTTTCGGCTGTTTGATTAACCATTCAACGCTTTCTGGAAATTATAACTTGAAAATTATAACAGCGCGGTAACTGTTCGGTGGCTGTGCACCAGGAAGGGCCCAAATGAGAGCGCACCCGCCGAGGCAAGCAAACTTCCGCGAGAGTTTTCCTCTTGCCGAGCTGAACAGCGCCAGCTTCCTTCCGGGGCAACTCTAATACCATATAATACATATGGTAAAATTTGGTGTGCGGCCCCTCTCTCCTGCCCGGGCAACAAGCCCGGCTGTGATAAACTTTTATTGCCTGCCAATAAACGCACTCAATCAGTGGGACATAAAGCGAAGCCCTAAGAGCAATCGATTTGATCGCCAGCGACTGTCCAAATCACTCATCGATCCGGCCGGCGGGTCACAGGTCCGGATTTCGGGATCCGCTACATTTTGATTCTCGAAACCCTGGCGATAGCAGGCGATAGACCCGAAACCAAAGCAGCAACTTTGTCCGGGTTTTGGTCCGGGTTCTTTATTTGGCGGCCATGCTATGGATGGCTCCCGGAAGGGATTCACCCGGCGGTGGTCGGGTTCGGTGTCACATGAATTCAAGTCAAACGGAAGGCTCAGGCGCGCGCTTCAGTTGCCCTTTTTCGCATCGCCTTTCGATTTTAACCAGCCGCCTCTGATATGGCGGAACTGCCCCCGGGTGTGATGCAAATTGCGCCTATTTTATCGGATTTCATCTAGCCCGCGAGTGTTTTGGACAGACGAGGCGCGTACCCGGTCCAATACGACCGGGTCACCCTCGGGATGGGTTGGCATTGTTTTTGACAATCACGGCTAATTCCACGTGGACATAGGTTTCAGCAGAATGTAGACGACGGGGGGATTTTATGGCACTTCTTTTCTGCATTTCATGCGCCACTGGGGGGAAAGGGTTTGCAAGTGGTCCCTGTCTGAGGGCTTCTGTTACAAAGGTGTGTAGAGGAACCGCTTTGTGGCGAATTCTCGCGTATTCACGTGGAATGCCTCGCCGCGGACGTGAAATGAAAACGTGAACAATCGCGGTGCATGTTGCAACATGAGAATGGGCGAACAATTATTTTTAAAAGCGCCATTATTTTGGGGTGTTGCGCTTATCTAACCGTTTGGGAAGAAATTTAGTAACCGATAAGAACATGCATGCAGAGAATCGGCTATAAAATAAAATTTGTATACACCACTAAAGGCGTTCATTCATTATGTAAGCATTCTAGTTTATAAATTCGCATTGCATATAGATAAACCCAAAATAATTTAGGCTGAAGTGAACGTTTATTGACTTTTTACATTTTCACGCAAACATAATTTTCTCCATCGTAATTTTTAACAATGTCATGATAGAATTCAATAGAAATTTGTGACACCATAACTAAGAAAACCAGAAACAGTTTAAGAAAATCTTAAATTTTAACGAATTATGTACCTACCATTAAAATATGTACCTCTTGAGCGTTTTTGATTTTATTTATTTCGAACTTGCTGTTACTATTTTTATTTTTTGATAACTGAAGACTCAAATTGACGACAAACTTTTTAAAATTTAGGACGTTTCGATTACATTTCGACTCAATTATTATTATTAATTTACTCATCAATCAACAATTTATACATTCTACAGACTATACTTAACGTACGGGAAATACCAATAATAGTCAATTCGACTATACAATTTCTAAAATTAGGTACATTCTGAAATTAAATTAAATGAAAATAAAAATTACATCTCACCCGTTTAACAATTACAGTCCTTTTCTCGAAATTTAAGTGTTTGTTTTTAATGTTTCTAGTTTTTGTTTAGTTTCTTATTTCACATTTATCCGTATTGTATTCATATAAATATTTCTTGCTTGCAATTGACTGTACTTAACTATAAATATAAAAGCAGAAAATAAATTATTAAAAAACTCACTTTAAATGTCGCGATTATAACAATATGTAGGTACCTACATAGCACGTAGAAAAAAATGACTCCAGCATAATTGTTTCCAAAAATATTTATATCCAATATTTGAAAACAAAACTGGAAAACGAGTTTGCTTTTACTCTAATTTCAAACAATAAAATGAGATTTTTTTTTATCCATAATCTTAAACTTTTAAAACTGAAACCTAGATTTGAAAACAGCGGACAGAAAAATCCTCTCTTTGATTTCAAATCAATTTCTGATACCGACTATATTCATATACATAGGTATATACTTACTTATATGGAGATCAATCAAAAATACGCGTAATTGATCCAAGAGGTTTCAAAACGTGTCAAAATCTCGAATTTAAAGACGTTATGGAGTAGAAAAGTATAAATAAGTTATATGTGCATATCTACGATGCCTTTACAAGTTCTTACGAGTAGCCTGCATTTGCTGCTCAACTCCTGCGACCTGAAAACCAAGATAATTCACGAATAAATCCTCAATTTTCTGTGCGCTGGCATTGTTTCAAGAAGGCAAATCTGGTATGTGGGTCCGGAGCGATACGGGTAACATGTACCCAAACCCGAAGCTCTATAGCAAGAATTACGCGAAAACTTAAAGACTTTACTTGGCCTATTTGCGGCTGGAGCGGAAAGATAAATATCTCGTAGATGAATTGAAAAAAATTATTATCTGCGGCTGTTTCCTTCCGAGGAAGAGGCCTCGTTTGGAGAACTGGTGCTGAGGCGAGTTCTGGAACGGCGATCAGATTATGGGAGACGAAAGGGGGTTCAATTGCGCCCTGTTGAGTCGAAAAATGTTTATATGTACAAATGTCTTCCACGGCGTTGGCAGGATTTTGGCGAATGAGCAAATTTGCACAGCTCGCTTTAGACCTTATTTATTATAGATTGTCCAAGTGGTAAGAGAAGATAGGGTAGTGAGCTATTCATTTGAGAAATTTGCATATAGCTTCCATCGATTTGTATGGGGAAATTTCCATTAAATGAACGTAAAACAATTTTATTTTAATTTGCAGACATTAGATGGATCTTTGATGAGCTTCACACTAAGAAGGCGAAAATGCGAACATAATTACGCAGCGCGAAAGCTATTTGCACCCTTCCCAACGCGGTCGCCACGCCACCCCCAAGAAGGGATATTTGCGTCCTCCGTGGGCACAAAAATGTGAAAGTAATTTACCCATTTATTTCAGCCAAAACCACTGCCGCAGACACTCCAACCCGGCGACTGGGAGGCTCTGCAGAGACACTTGCTCATGAATAAATGAGGAGCTGCCATTAAGGCAGAGCCACATCAATCACATATGCTAATTAATGAAATTACGCGGGTAAGACCCTGCTCATCTGAGGGGAAAATTGCTTGAAGTCTCCTTGGCGGCGCACTCAGCTTCTCCATAATTAGACCCTGTTCCGTTGTTGGCTACAGGCGTTAATTTGGAGAAGTCTTACAAATCATAAGAAATCGACAATTGGCGATGTTTGGGTGCCGATGAACGAACTCACAATTAGACAGAGTTAATTAATTTGGAGCTCGAGCAACAGGCCCATCGCGAGGAACCTGTATACTGTGCTCAGCTCCAATAATATCCCCACGAATTATGAGGAATGCGTCGTTAAGCACCTCTGATACCCAGCCGCGAGTTTATTTATCGAGCGATAAATTTTCTTAATTGCATAGGCTCAGTCATTAGATGTGCCTTCCTTGATGACGAATGGATGTGTGCTCAAAACAATTCAAGAAAAAGTAGGTGATTTGTAGCACAATTATAGAATTAGGAATGCGTAAAAATTATTTCAGCTGAGGATATAAAATCCGACACGTCTTAGACATTTAGCAAACTTTCTCAAAACTTATAAGTGAATGGTAATAGTTTTTCATACATTTCATTTGTCTGTTTTTAGAATAATTTTTTTTTATAATAATAAAATACACATATGAATAAATAATCAATGAACATAGTTGGATATTTGTTATGGAATTAATTAATAAATTAATTAATTTTTTTATAATTTCAACTATTCGCATTAGTTTATACCTGATTATTCCAAAACTCGCAAAAATTAAAATAAAAAACCCAAACTTGAAGGGTAAGACCAGAGCGCCGAAAAAATAGCGTAGAATATTTTGTAAAAAAGTTACCAAATTTAATTTTTTTTTATTGTATTGATTATTCTAGTTTATTGTCAAACCTCTATGGAATACTGTAGGCATTTTTAAATTTATGTATTCGATTTTTTTAATCTTTTTACTGAAAAACTCATAAAAATGTAACTCCCCACGCAGATAATACCCCTTGAATTTTTTATTTATATTTTTTTTAATTAAATAAACATCTTAAAAAACCACTATGACGGATGCTGACCGCATTTTCAAAATTTGGTACTTATCCAGTTCTATTCCTCGACTGTGTATTCCGACTCACCCGCTTTATTTTGTTAAAAATATTTGAATTAATAATATTATATATTAACTATTGTATGCGAATATTTCATCTTATGAGAGCTACATATGTCCATCTATAAAATTCTTCAAAAGGTTTGTCTGTACTCACATTTTAGTGCGCACCACGTTTTCAAGAGTAACATCATAGTTCAACTTCTTTATAATTTTCATCATCCATTTAAAATAAAATAAAATGCTGGTTTAATTTTTATTAAGAGATAGTAATGTTGTACGCTAATTATCAAAAAGGTTTTTCAAGGAAATCATATTTTATGCCTCCGGTGTCCTTGTGTTTTTATTTGCAAGCATTGCATTTTTCTTTCAGGAAAAGTCGTGCACAATTTCCGCAGCAGTTCATCACTTTAGGTTAGGGGACAGGCATTTTGGGTGCATATTTAAAATTCCACAAATTCCCGAAAAAGCAATTTCATAAATTTCGATAAAATACCTCCGGGGTAGTACGAGTATCCGAGCGCAGCGAACAATAGAGACCCAGAAAAATTTCCTAGTTCACACTTTCAACTGAACAATTATTCGGAGAACATGTCCCAGGGTTGTTCCCTTTGTGTGCACTCCTCGTAAATTTCCAAGTATATTTCCTGCAGGAGATAGTCACTGAAAACTCCTTTCAGGCCGCAGTCCTATTAACGCGGACTGGACGACGAAAATAAGAGGACAGCCCGGCCGTCGCGGTGCCTGCAGACCCCGGGGGACTCCCTAAATTTTCCTGGTCGGGCCCCTTCGATGAGAAACTTGGGTGGTGGTGGCGGAAATGTTCGCCAGCATGTTCATTTATGCAAATTATGAATTCAAAAAGCATGCGAAATTGTTTTGACTGTCGCTGTTTGCAGTGCGGACAAGCACGGCCATTGGGATTGGGGTCTATCTGGTTCCCGCAGGATAACCCTTTCACGGCACCACCGAAACCCACTCGTTACAGCTCCCTTTCACACGGGGCTCCGGAATTGCCTCTGCAGAGCCCAGTGGGGCCCCAAATCAAATGTGCAACGTCGGGCGGAGGCGCCGTCAATTCCTAGGCTTTTGCTCTTTTTGCGGAAGGATTGTGCTCGGCATAAAGAATGCCATCATCGGCCGGCATTCGAGTGCGCGACAGTTCCGCAACCTGTGCGGGCTGGTCTGAAATTTTAAAAGATCCTAGGCGCAGGCGAGCCCGGCCGACCGGGTGAATGCTCCCGGCCCAGAGGCATACGGATGATGAGGCTGATGGCGACGAGATGGGAATACTAAAAATTTATTAACAGAAAGGACGTGCCTTAAATTATTTCAGTGGTAGGGCCTCGTTACCAGCAGGACTCATAGTGCTCGCCTTTTGTATTCCGGTCTCCAACTACTTTTCAGGAAGGAGTAAGTAAGTATTGCAAGTTCAGAAATGCCAACTAGATACAAGGAATCGAAAAAACAAGCGAAAAGAGGACAATTGCCACTAACTAATGAGATTTACTCATTTTACCTTTTTTAGGGCTCCGTAGCAAAACAAGGAACCCTTATAGTTTTGCCATGTTCGTCTGTTAGTCCATCCGAATGTCACAGTCATTTAATTTGTAGACTGTTAAGACTATAGCGCTGAAATTTGGTATACGTACATATATATAGAAGAAAAAATAATCATCATCATTGGTATATTGTTTAAAATGTTAAAATGCAATTACCATTTTTTTTTTTTAATTTTCCTACCTGGTTCAGGTTAAATACCCAATTTTACATTGAATTGGATTTTAAAAGCCCTCACGTACATAGATATATCAGGATTTTAAAATTTGCATCAAATTGCCATGATACTTACTCCAAACTTCGAACTTTTAACCAGATAAATTGTTGTATTAAGTTTTTGACGCAAAGTGGGTAAAAATCCAAACAATTTGATTTTATTTTCGCGAAATAAAGTGTAATGTGGATAATTTTTCGTAAATTTCAATTGATTGCGAAATTGCCTGTTCGCCTGAGGCTCTAAAGGCCAACATTGAATCTATTAATCCCTGAGAGAGATCTAATGCTAGGGATTTCCGGATGTTATTTGAGAGCCAACATTCTTTACTCTGTGGAAATTTTGAACTAACCAAATTATTGTATTAATTTGTTAAAAGTTAAAATTCATGCAATGAAAAAAATTCATTAATTTCAAAGGAAGTGCAAATTACACCACTTTAAATAATATACAAACTGTAATAAAATAATACCAATAAAATAGTAGTTGGATTTCTGCGGCTTTCTTAACTTTTAAGGTATTTTCTTTCTGTTCAAGACTACCAAATAAATCCAATAACGTTGTTGCTTTCAAAAAGTCGGAAAACTTTATCGTCAGCATCTATTTATAAACAAACTGGTCAAAGAGGAAGTTCACTCTTTATTAATTACGCAAACTTTAGTTTCTGAAAGAATTTTTAAGATTTCGACTCTAAAAGACATGGTGGACTTTCATCCAATTTGATCCAATTGAAGTTCCTGGTCATCTCATTAGTCTTATCTCTTTAAAGTTTGTAGTTCTTTGATATGAGTTGGGAGCTATACACCAAGTTCAGTTGATGCTTTTCCACCAGGCACGCTACATTCTCAATTTTTTTATAATTCAACATAAAAAACTTTTCCTTACCCCTGTGTGTCGCAGGAGCATCTTTCATCGGGTCAGTCAGCGCAACCTGACGCCCTCGCCTTTCGCATGTTTGCCTTTTTTCCTCGGTCATCACATGCAAGTGGTGCATTTCGGTGTAATTAATGGACCGCATATGTTGGACCCGTCCCACAGGGTTCCTGGCTCGAACCTTGTGGTATCGTTAAATGGGTGCGAAGACGGGAGGGAAAATTTGTTTCTGCAAAAAAAAAGAAAAGAATTTCAAAAAAATTTTTGCAACAGGGACAAAACTGCAATAAATACAAATTCAGGAAGCTCGACGGGAGGGACAAGAACCCGCACGGAACCATGAAAGTCCCAACTAAATCGGAAGTGGAATAGAAGGCGGAAGGCATTGGGGACCGGGTGCTGCCATATATCACCATATCTCGACGTGAAATTTATTCCGACACGGATTAAGTAGGTCAGGCGGCTTCCTGTATGCTCAGGGACGCCAACCCGGCAATGATGTCCTTTATCAACAGTTCGCTGAAATTGGGCTAGTGAATGTCTTTAATGCGGGCGTCGACGAGCGAAAACGGGCTCCTTCCGGGCTTCTAGAAGGCGAAAAAGGGCGGAGGGTTTGCGAAGGCATCGCAAATGAACACCTCCGGCGAGGAACAGCCATCCGGACGGGTATTAAAGTTTCCATTTCAATTTGCCAAGACATCCAGTACCCGCCGCTGGAGCCCATTTGGATGTGGGACCGGGATTCAAACCGCTCCATCCGTTTCCATGATGCCACCGGGCACCGGAGGGCACCCGGACGTCTGTCCACATGACGCCCGATAACGAAAATGTTGCTATCATCAATTCGCCGCACAGTTCGAGTCTGTTTCTTGAGTTAATTAAAATTCGCAATCAAAACTTCTGTCTGACACTCAACTCGGTTTCATTTCCGAGCCTCCCCAGAGGAGGACCGTCTCCAGACCGCTTCCAAGGACAATTACATAAAATCTGGATCTTCTGCGGAGCACTTTGCCTGGTCATTTATCCAAGAGGATGGAGACGACAATTACAAATTGCACTCGGCTGGGCTAATGCTCACTTGTGGTTGGGACACCACCGCCCCCGTCATCGCCGCGCCCGCGCCGCACCCGGCTCATGTGGGGCTCCTGGGGGACGTCCTGGATCCTGCGCCAGCCAAATCCCGTCCCCCTGGCCAGCAGCGCGTCTTCGACATCATCGCCCGGTGGCTCCTTTTTGCATGTGTGGACTTCTTGTTCATTAGATTCTAATAGAAGTGCCGCAGAGGGGCATTACCGGCCAAATTGGATGGAATCCCAAGGATTGAATAATTTTGTTGTTAACATGCCCGGCTCCCCAGGAAATTTATCTTCAAAACCATCGGCTGCGGGGGGTGTCAGCTGACGGGGGACTCCTAACTGGGCTGCGAACCTAATTAATTACACGTCGGGTATGACTTCTTCGGAGAAACTGCAGACGGGGGCCGCAAGGGTTTTCGAGCGGCCAGAAGATAGTCGAGTCAATGGCCCGAGATAACGCGCACATCTTGGGGCCAGAGGCGCGGGGGACTTGCTAAACCCACTGCCAGGGTGGATTAATTTAGAAGTAGCGACTATGATTGAGTGATTCCGATGCACGCCATGGAATTAGTCTGATTGGTGTTACGCTTATGCTGAGTGATTGCCAAATAACGTATGTGGCCAGAAACTCAATAATATCTAGCAAAGAAAGTCTTAATAGCTTTAATGTTTCTATGCATGAAGTTACATATACCTACCTTCAGTCACTACAAAAAATATCCTATAAATTTTCTTAGTCTTATTATGTAATGTTTCAATATTGTCGTGCAACTTATAAAATTACCAAGTAGGTACCTCATACTTTCCAAGACTCTCTTTGAAAGTTCTAGTTAATTTACGACACGTTATCATGAAGGCAGCAGTTTAAGGTTTTCATAACTGATTTGTAATTAGTTGTAAAATTGTATTGACAACAAATTTGGCATATTTTTGCATTAGGTATGAAATTTTACTGAAATTAAAAATGCCAAGGAGAAGTACAAAGGCGAACTTAATTAAGCACTTGAAAGAGAAGTTAATTGTTGGGTTAATTTCTTTAGAAGATTCAGGTAAAATTTAAATTCAATTAGAAGTCAGGTGCTTTTAGATAAATATATTTGGAAATTGTTCCAGACTCTGATAATGGTGAAGAAGTAAATGAAACCGTATAGATAGTTTGTTTATATCAATAGCAATCTCATCATTCCGCTACAGCATCCCATTTAATAAAGGAGTTGTAAAAAAATCTCGTGACTGGTGTTGTAATGCGTTTTCTTTACTAGATGAAAATAGGGAGTAAATCGTACGAGTTAGGTGGAATTAGTTCAACACCATATGATTTGATTAAAAACGATTCAGTATTGAGTAGTGGTCATACGTGAAAACAATTTCCTGTTACACTAAAATTTATTATGGTAATATCGTTTAGGATGTTTAATGCCAACTTCTTTAGAATAGGAGATGACCAGATTTCTATAGTAACGAATCAGGCTTTTAAAGTAATATTAAACTTAAAAATCAAGCTATTATAATACATGTACAGTACTATACAGTATACATTTGAATTAAAATGTTAATAGATCTTCTTCTAAGCTCATGTTTATTTCATTTGCCTTTTTTCAAACATACTTTTTCATGAAAATTATTCTACACGCCTGTTCCAAGAGAGATAAGATGTAAATCAGAAGTGGAATCCCAGAAAACTGTCCTTTTATTTCAGCATGATACTCAAAGCAGATCTATCCCCAAAACGAAAAACTTTCGTCCGCAGGAAGGCGATAAATCCTTCGTGTCGCGTTCAACACTTTCGCTTTTAGTAGACCGCCATGTTCTCAATAAATCAAAACCCAGATCAAACGTGGCGACAAAAACGAGCAATGGGACTTCCAGGTGAGCCAGCCGGCCCCATAGTCGAATGCTGGGTGAGACGACTTAATCACAGGAAATCTCTTTGTCGTGGGTCCATTAATCAACCTCCAGTTCGAAATCAGTTTAATTCTCTGGGTTAATTGCTCGGCTGTGACTCATTCGGTGGCTTTGCCCGTGCCCACCCGGGTCCGGGTCCGCAAGTAGAGCACTCCGCAGCCGGCAGCAGGCCCTCCCATATGCAAATTGACTGCAACCGAGCGAGTGCAAGTGCGAGTGCGAATTATCTCGTTAAGTTGACATCAAGGAGGACGCTGAAATGAGCCCCATTCCATGGGGCGACGAGGAGCGTCCCCTGTCCATTCGTGGCCTTCCTGGCGGCTAATTGCTACTTTGGTGCTCTGCGGAGCCTCCGCAAATGGGTTGGAGTGCGTCAGCAGCCGCCCAGCCCCAGACGTATCATCGCAGCCTAATTACACGCCCTGGTCCAGCTGGATGCTGGGCCTGGATCATTTACAGATCCATTACTCAAGTGCCTTTGTGGAATCTGTCAGGGTTTATCAGTTTCAGGTATCGGAGCCTCGCGGTGTGGGATGCTGCCCGTGCGGTCACTGCAAACCTCTTCGAGTCTGCGAAAAAAGGGAAAAAATTAAATAACGATACCTGTTCTGTCTGCGCTTTGTTGTGAGCACTCGACGTGCCACGGATCGTCGTGAGCGGGTCAGGTGAGCAGGAGCAACTAGGGTTAACGCGGAAACATGCAGACCTCGACGGAGGCTGCACGAACGCTCCGCTCCTCTAATGAAATCCACCAGGAGGAACAGAATACCCGACAACTTCTTGGGCTCGTTGGACTGAGAAATTCGAGGAAGTGCCAAAGGTGAGAAATCTTTCGCCTGTCTTAAGATAAATTGGTTCTAAGGGGTTCATAAAAGAATGTTACAAAGAAACTCCTGACACCGTTCATCTGTTAGCGTGATACCCTTGTAATTATTAGTTTTATATCCAACATTACAAACATGAAACAATTAATCCTATAACGTTCATTGTTTATTAATGAAAACCATTAAAAAACCAACATTGTGATTATAATTATTTTTTAAAAAGGAAGCAAACTTTAATTGCGTAAATCATTAGAGCACTACAGCTGGATTTAACTTTTTGGTTCTCTAGGTTTTTATATGCAGTGAACGGTGTCCTAGGTTTTCTCTTTTTATTGTTAAATATAATATATTCAATTCTAAAAGATAGATGACAAATGAGTACGATAATGTATTGGTTATAATGTAAAGAGTATACATTGATTTGATAAATATACCTACTTATATGTACATACTAAGCCCAATCAAAAAGATCAGTTTAATTTTTTTTTCTTCATAGTGCATACATATGTATGTGTGTAGGTTGTTCCGTTTTACGCGTTTTAAAAACTCGCTACAGTTAATGGAACAATTTTTATAAGTCGTTTAAGAATTTTTGAAATTTTCGAGAGTTATACTTACAGTGGTGTGCAAAACATTTGGAACGAAAATTAAAATTCCTTTCTGTTTACTGCAAGAGTTTTAGGTATAGCTATAATAGGACTAAGATACTGCATTCGGGTTTCTTATTAGCTTAGCTTTTTGTTATGAATTGAAAAAGATTACGCTTTAAGTTGCAAATGTAATGCACACTGTACTTGTGAGTTTTCGGGCATCCTATATTAAGACTGAAGCTTTATTTATTTTTCACTATCAATTTGCAGAACTATAAGTGAAAGTAAGTACATGGAATACGAAATACAAGGAAAAAAAATAGCAATTATTGATACCATATTATATCCATATTTACGGATCGTTAAATTTTCAATGAAAATTAATGCTATGGATTGTTTTTCTTTTTAAATTATGTTTCAAACGCGGCCAAATATACTTACACAAATTGACAGTATAAACATACCTATGTATATATGTACATTACGTAAATGTGTGCCTTTGCGTTGGACTTGAAACGAAATTACACACTTAACCCTTTCACAGTGAGGTAAAATTACGAATTCTAGTCAAAAAAAGGTCTAGTTTTTTCATGTTCGGAAATGCTTCGACATGTAATAAAAAATGTAAAAAAACGTGTTTTATATGTACATATCTTGTACTTGAATGGTACTTGACGCTCTGCTGGTGACTGTCACGGGATACACTGTGAATGGGTTAAATAATATACTATTTTTTATTATATTAGTGGTAATACCATCAATAAATAGAAAATATTGTTTTCATCTCGATTTGCAAATACATAATGCCATTTATTTTAAAAAGTACTTAAAAAAAAATCTATCACTTAGTGTATAAGGCCTAATTTTAAGGAACAGGGTAATAATGTTAGGCACCGGAGGTGCCAACTAAATTTAGAGGGTTCTAAATCAATTTTGCTACACATAAATCAAAGTTGAAATGTCCCTCTGGACTGTGAACAAGGACCTCGTAATTCGTGCTGTACTTCAAGTAATTCGAATTTAACGACGCGCGTATTTCACCGCGCAAAGTGGCAACTCGACACTGCCACAAATTCGGCCCTTAAGAGGCATAAAGGCAATTCCCTCGCGTGATTGAGACAATCTCCGAGTTGGCCACGAGCGCTGTTGTCGCTGTCGCCGCGGGCCCATTTGCATTGATCAAACCGTCGACCCCGCTTAAGTCGCAGCGAAGCCCTCAATAGAGCTCAATAGCGCGGCGCTGTAGACAATCAATCAATCACAATTAATTATGCTAATCAGATGCAAGCAGTTAATTAATTTAAGAAGGGCCGATACACAGATTGCGACTGGCGGGGAGGAGGGAGGATGCTGGGGTCGGGTAGGTGTCACTGCAGCCAGTCTGCCGACACCTCGCTTGTCCCGGAGATGCAACAGCCAGCGTCGGGGTCATTAGTTTGCCTCTTCGATTTCACCTCAGAATTCCTCGCGGCTGTGGCGCGGGGCCTCATCTCATCTCGGAGGTTGGCGTCGCGCCGCCCGTGCAATTGCATGCGGCTCGTAAATCAGACCCGCTCGATTCGTGTTCGATGCGACGGCGCGCGGGTCGTGCCGTGCTCATCGCATGTCGCATTCATTAGGTGAGAGGTCTGTCACCACATCGCGGGCCTAATTGGAAACACCTTCCGACAGCGGCTCTGTCCTCTCGAAATTTTTAATTACTTCTCGGATAATCATCATAACGCGAACGCGCTTGGGACGTGGGTTGCGCAACGAATTTCAATTTTGAGCGACACCTGAGGCATGCACTCAGCAAGCGAATGACACGCGTGTGACGGTTTTATTGCATTGTTTAATGTATCGATGGCAGTAAATCGTGGCAATTAAAAAAGCCCGTCAATTTGGTAATTTTCAGAATTCATTTTTAAATGCCGGACACCTTGGTATGTCCAATCAATGGCACCTCTTCGAGGAAATCCATAATTTTGTTTGCTGTTCAGTGGAATGGAGCTGTGGGTTTCGTAAGGTGTGTCAAACTGTATTTAAAGAGATCCACGTAAAATTATTCATTCTTTTATTCCTTTAGATTGAGACGGCTGTCGACTGAATTTCACAGTGGGCAGGATGATGAAGACCAAAAATTTCAGAAATAATACTTATTTTTCAGTTTTTGTGCCATACTTTTCGACAACAGTTTTAGAGAGCCCTGTCCGAATCCAAGTCTTCGTCTTGTTATAACATTTCGTGACGACACATCGAGCTAAGCTCTGTTCGAATTAATTTCTGTGCTATGAACTTAGCTACGTAGTATAACAGTTTAGATTGCTTAGCTTGATGAGCGTGTCATGGTTTGGGTTGGGTTCATGAGACGAAATTAGGAAAACTGCAGGGGTATTCTTTGAATACTGTCGAATTCCGCATTTTTGGTTTAGGTACTTTGGTTAATTTAAATTTAAAATATCAAATATCGAGCTAAGCAAACGAATTCGACCAGGTTTGCTTCGTCTTAGTTGAAATACTAGATCAGTTTGTTTGCTGACGTCATAAACTGCCATAAAGAGGCGAAGACGAAGACTTGGACTCGGACATTTTGAACCAGCTCATCGCTCAAATCAAGCAATGAGTCCGCTAAATTATTGAGCGTTAAAAAACCGGGTTTTTTTTATTATTATTATTATTTCTATAAGGTCGCTGTAGAACTACAATGGTTATTAGCGACCATTTAACGATTTAACATCAGATTTTCTGGTACATTTCTACTGTCTACTTATGTATAGACTACTTCTATGTATGTATAGAAAATAAATAATAATTTCAGCTAAAATAATACCTTCATTCTGTCTTGATAGATGCATGTCGACGAATTAAATTAAACGAATAATTTTGAGGCAATCAACTTTCATTAATCCCCATTTGCCGCATTACACCTCTCAAATTGTGTTCTTCTCTCGCATTAAAATTCACTTCATCCCGGTGAAAGCGGAATTTTGTCGAGTATTCCTGGCTCCTTGTCCCAAAATCTTTTTCTCAAAGCAATAAAATCAAATAAAGAAGTTGTAAGTGACAAGAAGATATGTTTCACGGGAGCGGAAGGAGCCGACGAGCGAGTAAGAGGCGCCCTAAAATCGGACCGAAGACACGCGGCTAGATTTTTAAAGTTAAAGTTAGACGAGGAGGCGCCCGAAGGAGATATCCCGTGTCGCAGTCGGCTCAAATCTTTTTGCATATAAATTGAAAAAGTTTTGATTGGACAAATTACACACTTTGTAATATTTCCGGGAGGAGCAGCCCCAACAATGGCGGCACGCCCGGGGCACTGCCGGGCCCTTTTTTCAGGCTGCTCCCCATGCGAAGGGCGGAAAGGCACTGGGGAAACCTCTCGTATTTATGCTTCCTTCCGGTTCAGTTTTTCTCTTGTTTGCTTTTTAGATTTGCCGGGAAAGTTTCGAGGTTATCATAACAAAGGGAATGAAAACAAAACAAATCTGCTCGGGGGTGGATGGCAAGGAGGCGGGGGTGCAATAATTTCGTTTTACAAATTAATTTCCCTCCTCTTAGAAAGATGACGATGACGATGTACCTTGCAGCTGGGTTGCGGGCGCCGCCGAAGGAGTCGCCACTGTCGCTATGTAATAATGCGTGCTTGTCCCCGATTCAGGCTAAGGCCCCAGCCCCACTCAACCCCACTCCATTCCTGGCCGTGCCACCGGAAGTCTAAACATGACTACTTAAGGCCGATATTACGCCCTCTGGGCATGAAAAGTTGCTTTGTCGAAGCCATGCGATGGCCCCCGCGCGTCATCGTGGTTCTTTCGTTTGTGCGTCGACGATCCCCTCGGAAAATGCGTGCTACAGGGGCCCCATTAAGTGGCCTCGGTATGCGTGTTATGGCCAAAAGCTTTCACGACTAAGCTCCGGGCAGGAAGACTTCTCTACTTCCTTCTGCATTTCTCAGTGTTTTTTCCCATTTTCTCTAATTTTTTTCGCATTCCTCCGTGGGGACTTCGGACGAGTTCAATTCCATTTACAGAGGGGATCCCGAGGCATAGACAAACTGTGTACGCTCCCCGGTCACCCTGTATATAAATTATTCCGGATCTAAGGAGGTATTGTCTTGCGATAATCCCTGCATGCTAAGGGCGAGTTCATTCTCAAGACTTAGGGATCCGGTTCCAGCAACAGGGGGGACATGTGTGCAAGGAATGGCAAAGAATTTTGAATAATTTTCGATTTAACCGACCGGAGAATTTGCAGCACTGCTGGGACTGCTGTCCTGGACGTCGAAAATCAGTTGGGGAGAAGATACTTATGGATGTTGGGTACATTAATCATTCGAATTGGACAAATCGCCTTGAAGAGATAGATTGGCATCGAAGAGCCATACGGTCGCTTCGAGAATGCCCCAAGGGTGCACAGTATATGAAAATTCCATTTTTGGATATTGTTTTTAGGATATTGTATTGTTTTTGACATTCAAAATTGATTTAAATTATAATTGTATTATACTACAGGCGAACTTTATATAGGAAACAATCAATTATAGCTGAGACACACAGTTACAATAAACTAAACTACGTGCGTGTTACTGAATATCTGAAATGAGCTATACTAGGATTTTTTAATAGCAGTATGAAGTAATAAATTGGTCAATTCGATAAAAATAATAAATAGGTCCAATTTCGGAGAATATTCGAGGAAAAGCTGAATTTTAGGAAAATCAATTTCATTTTCCAGTTTTAGAAGTGAGTGTTCCTGCAGTGGTAGGTGGCAGGTCAACATTGTTGTCATTTTTAGAAAGCATATTAGGATAGTTGGATGTCGCTGCGTTGAGTACCTACTTAGATCAAAAGATAAAAATAAAATAGTGACATATGGATGTGATGTACATACCATGAAAAATTGAAATTTACGAATCACCCTGTAAATTCCAAACGGTTGACATGACACCTCTGTCTTTTTTTATTATTTTATTTATGAATTAAGTTATGTTATTCATTTTTAACAATTTTTTAATAAAAATAGTACGATTTCATTTCAACAAGTACCTACTGTGAAAATTATAGGACGATGTATTATCCTTCAAAATGATATCCTCCTCTTTTTAAGATCTCTTTAAATATCCACTTGTAGAAAAACTGCGGAAGCTGCAATGGATTTCATACGGCTAAGCGCACGAGCGGAAATTTTCCATCCGTTCATACTATTGTAAGTGGAGAGACAGATACTTTCACCAACTGTAGCTCTTTTCTAAATTATATCGTTTTTTTTCACACAATCCAGGCATCCTGGATTATGTGTGTAAAATTGGATGCAATTTCGCTAACTCAATCAAGCGCTCTGTAAATTGAATGATATTAAACTTTGTTTGACAAGCGGGAACGTTGCGACGGCGACAGAAAAGTGTAGGCAAAACATCGAGCCAAAATTGAAGTGCTGCCATATCAATATTTCCGTAATTTTGCATAGCTCCATATCTCATCAAAAATTCTGGTAGTTTTGTGATTTAATTCAAACAATTTGAATACAAATTAAAATCCTTTGTAAAAGCACATCTCTTTTTTATTATTGCGACTACATACGTAGACTACGTAGATTCTTTAATCATAATTTTAATAAGTAAATTTAATCAGGCTTTAGTTAAGTTAAGTGCCTTAAAACTTTTAACAAAATTTTCCAATAAAATTTTTTAAAAAATGTCTCTCAGTGAGGGTTTCATTGCCTAGAAAACTTACGCAAGCTTCTACATATACTTAAACTCGCACCGTGAACCCAGAAAGTGACTAAACGAGAACTTAAATGACGATCACAACTTTAACTTGCATTGTGAAATCGGGATAAGATTTCCTAGTTGGCTATACGGAACCCTAAACATCGATATTTAAAAAACCTGGAGTTGCGTTGCCCCTTAAATAAGTTTTATTATGACTATAATATATGTTACGGCAATTTAAAAACAAAATGAAGAAAGAAATTAAATTAAATTCTTTCAACTTTAAAGACATAACCTTGCTATATTGAAATTTAAGTAAAAACTGTTTAAAATTGTATATAAAATATGTTATGGTTGGTTTTGTTGTTATGTACATCACATTTAATATTTCCTGGTCTTTCTTAATGTTTCGCTTTGCAGCAAATTTAAAAACAGAGTCAAGCATATCTTTGAAGATTACATGCCAGCCCCGTACCAATTAAAGGCAGACGTGCCTGCTTAAAAGGCCATAAAATGTAAGCAATAATTGCAGAGACCAAGGAGGATGAAAGAACCGGACCTGTCTGGGCTTATGCAAATTATCAGGCCATCAACGACTCGCTCGCATGGTCTAAAGCCCCATAAAGCCATAAACATCCACTTGCACGGCTAATTTATATTTATGAAACATGAAATTACAAATAGGCCCCGGCTACACGACTCCTAATCAGTAGAGCCAGTTAACCCGAGATGTCGCTCATTTCCCTCTAATTAACCCCTTCCCTGGCTGGAGCACGTCGTGCGCTCGAGACTACTTCCTCTAACCGTCGCTACCTTTGCCTACCTGGCGGACAAAAAAGGGGAACAAGTCCCGGGTCCAGAAACTCCTCCTAACTCTGGTTGTCACTGCGAAAGGGCAAGATCTGTCGATGCTTATCGCTGCGCTGATGACTCTAAATCCCGCGGTTCCGCTAATGAGCGTAGGCCGGAGCTACTAAAGATCCGAGGCCCTTTAAGATCTCCGGAGACAAGCCAGCACCTTGAATGGACCACCCAAAACGATCCGCCGAGATCCGGGCTGGGAGACAAAGGTAAGAAAAATATAAAAAATAAAAATAAGTCGGCCCTATCTTTGGCTCGTATCTGACCCCGACGACCATCTAGGACCGCTTTATCTGGCCAGCCGTCTTCTGTTCTCTCCTGCGGATAACTCGCCGGCTGTCATATCGATAAGCAGGAAGCCTCCCCAAGACAAATATTTATGGATCTGATTAGGACAGGTGTCCCGGGACCCGGTGAGAGCGGCCCTGCACTATCCCCGGGATAATCGTGTATGACATGCCCGCTATTTGTTTGTGCTTGCGATAAGATACTCCGCCGGGGGCCGGGGGCCGGGGGCCGGGGGCACGCCGCCACCAGTGTGCTCGGTGCCTTCCCAGGCCCCAGAATTCCGTCCATCGATGTGTTATTGATCGATCCACATCCACTTCTCAGGAACGTCGGGAATTCCTGTGCCTGTGCACGGGAAGGGTTTCATGGTCGCTGGATTTCGGTTTAATTCGGAATGTTTGCCAGCTATGCGAACGGAGCATTCAAGGTGAGCACCATGGAAATCACAAGAGTGGGGCTCGGGCTGCGCCCCCGGCCCCCGGCCCTCAGCCCCAAGCCCCCAGCCCGAACCCGACGTGCATGGCAATGCTCACCGATGTTTGCTCAGTGCGGTTTAATGAACGATAACATTTATTGGGGGTATGAAGGGATTTATGAATATTTTCCAAGATGTAAGTTATCCCGGACGATAATTGATTTAGTGCGAGGGGGCCCCGGAAGGGCGGGCGGCCATGAAGTGCCGGGTAATGGGGCCTTTCTCGGTGTTGCAGTAATTTTGTATAAGCTCCCAAGCCGTTCCCCCCAGACTCGAGTACCTACGTACATATGTGCTCTCTGCTCCGAATTAAAACTGCTCCAAACATTCAACTGGTTTCCATGTAATGTGCAATATGTACGGATTCGGTTTTACATTAACTGAATAAATTTTCTGAATTAATGCTATGAGGGTTTTTGAAGTGCACCCCACTTGCCCGATTTAATACATTTTCAATAATACACTTAATTGTCGATAATTACAAGTCATAATAAAGATCAATTTCTTGTTACTACTTTTAAAGGTTTATTACGAAAGGCATCACTCATTTTGCTGCCAATAAAGTGGTAATTAGATTCTTTCTATAGGATTTTTTCCGTAGATTACGAATTCGTAAATGAAAATTCGAACAGTTCCCATTTTCGAGAAAAATAGGGTTAAACGATACAAAATACCATCTTTACACCGATTATGGAAAACCATTGAAAATATTATAAAAATACAAAAAGCTTAAAATCATTTACAAGATTTTTGAATTTAATCTTTTACTATAAATTGATTATTTCAGGAACAATACATGACGAATATAATCTCAAAGTCATGAATAACTAATTCGCGAAGATGTCTAAAAAGTGCTATAGAGGCAACTTGTATTTTCTCTTTCTGTACTTAGACACAGACTTTTATTTAAGCCACGTTGCAAACTTCCGTGATGAACAAACCCCTTTTTTAGTGATTTTTTTAAGATCGCTAAAATATTACTATACGGTTACAAAACTATAAAAATTAGGCATTAAAAATATGCAACATAATCAAATATGCTTGAATTATATGTACAATATGTAAATTTTTCTTAAACTATTTTCATTTTTCATAAGTTGAGTGATTTTATCTTGAAATGCATTCAACTTAACTCAATTTTATTGTAGCCAAAAAGCCCAGCCCGCCATGCCAGGGATAGAAGATTTACTTTGATTTTCCGCTAATAAAGCATAGTTCTCATAATTTTTCATTCTGATTTTGAAAAACGTGGCTTATTAAAATAAAGATTTATAACATAAGTTGAAATAAAAAAGTCAATAATATAATTTTTTGTGTTTAGGTTAGATCATGAAAGACGAACTCTTCCATTGTTAAAATATTTTCATTTATTCGTTGCGTCAGTGGTATCATTCTTGAGTCTAGTAAATGCTTCCTGATATTTTTTGATACTAATAATAGTTTGAATAAATCTACTTTTTCTTTCCTGTAAAATGCAGGATTGTAATCACATCCAGTGAATACGGGATATTCTGGTAAACTTTCACAGATGTTCAAAACAATTTTATTATATACATTTTTATTACCTTTTTGAATATAAAGAAACGTGTCCGCTTCTGAATTGCAGATTAGATTTAAACAATTTGTGCGGATAGTCAAAATTCTTAATTAGTTTCAGTTTTTTTGAATGTTTATACCATCGATTGCTCAATTGCTTAATATGATTAAATTATCATTTCTAGTATTCTTAATTCTTCATTTAATTCAGTTTCTGTTCGTCATGCAGACTATCATTAAATGTAATGACACAGGGCGATATGTCTGAGTGATTAATTGGGATTTTATCGGAATGGCTTTTAGTTTGATTTTATTTAATAGCTCAACCTTCATAATACACGAAAGAACCAATTATCACTCGCTCCTGTAGCACCACCTGAGCAGGTACCTGATTAAAAATACATAACTATCTCGTACGGAAGCATAACTCCTCATCGGCCCACGCAGTATCGACAAATTAGCCTATAAAGCGGACAAAGCGTTCATAATTAAACGCAGCACAAAATGAACGCGGCAGGCAGCAGCTCTTCTGGAGCCACAGACGTGAAAAACTAGAAGACGACGAGCGATCTCCGGTCGAAGGAGGAAATAAAAGAAGCTAACGAATTTCTCTGCGATTACAGCCGTGAAAAAACCAGCCCACAAATTCTCGTGATCAGATTACAGAGCTACACGGCTGAAAGGGTTCTCAAAAAATTTAATTTTTTTGTTTTCGTGTCCCCGGACGCTGAAAGGTCTTGCGACCGAGTCTGGCTTTTATAATCGCATAAAAGGCAAGCGTCGTCGACTATTTGTGGCGCACGTATGCACGGATATCTTAAGCAGGAAATGGTCCCAAATTGAAATTCGATTCATTAGTGGAGATGACTTTCGAGATGCCTAAATTGACACAAAGGCAAACGAAGGGAAATGCAATTAATTTCAAGCTGCGTCCGAGGCACGTTTTATTTTCTCGAATTAATGCGATACTCCCCAGGACTTTTCGAGAAGACCTTCCGGACTGTGGGATATCTTCTTGACAAATTTCTCAATATATTTAAGGCAGTCAAATAAAACAGCAAAGAAAAGCAAATGTGTGCAGGTATTTCCCAATAAGTGCTATTAAATTAAACCTAAAATCAAAGAAAGGAATGTAATATAATTTATTGTATCGATAAACAGGTTTATAGGTTATGAGACTATAGAGATCTGACTCTATAAATAAAAATTTTAATTATTTTAAATTTGTGCATAGAAAGTACTGCGTTCGAGCAATATATTCCGCTTTTCGGAGTTTGCTGATCAGAGAGAAAGTCTTGAAGGATGTAGAGATCGACGGCTTTAGAGATAAAAGCTACTAATGGCCTCGAAAGTCAACTTTTCGGTTTTAAAATCGGGACTAATAATTCCGCATACTAAAAACTTTGATCGATTTTTGCAAGAAAAGTTACTAATTTGACTGCACTATTCGTCCTTTGAAGTCAAACTACATATTAATTCTTAATAAATATATTTCCAAACGGCATTTTGGCAAATGGCCCTTTGTAAAAAAAATTAAATTTTCGAGGATACCCAAATCCACATATTCTCCACCTTCCGTTTCATTGAAGGAAGATTGACTTTTGGGTGTACAATACCATTTGCTTGAAAAATTGGAGCAAAGCTTTGCAAATAGCATACCATTTTGATAACCGGAACGGAAAAAATTCCTTGAGCATTTCTTGAGCGTTTTTTTTACATATGTTTTTTACGGACCAAGAAATTTCTTGACAACAGCATTACGGCTTTAAAGAATACCCAACTATTCCTTTTTTTTTAAATGTTATTTCAAAAGTACTGCGATGTCTCTACAACGTCGTCAACTCATTTTAGGAATACATGGAATATTTTTTCAGAAATTGTATTAATTTTCCTAAGAGACGTGAGTAGTTACTAACGTCTTTTATTAGAATACTCTTGGATAGTGAAATTTTTTATCTCGGGTGGACTATATTTATTGCCTTTGTACTCCCCCCTTTTTAGATATAGACATTTATTAAGCTAATATAATTTTAAAATATAAATTTTGATATTAGTCGGTGCATGACACCATACATTTTTGTTTTTCACGGTCTTATGGGAATTTCAGCCCAAATTTGAGCCGGTTAACTTCACCCGACACGCGCCGCCAAAGTACGCAGACCGAAACAAATTCGAATCATCAAAATTTATCTAAACTTTATCAAAGTTTGTCGTCAAAATAGAAATCCGGGATAAATCTCAACGAACTTGAATTGTCCCTGATCTAGCTTAATCCTTATTTACAGTTACCGCAAATTAAGTGAAATTTTAAAGTATTCCCCGCCGCCGGAGAGCTCATAGTCACGCGAAGTCCATAAAATTGACTTACACACCCGGCACGTCTCCCATCTGGCAGTCGTCTGCTCCTGGATTATGAATAGCAATTAGGGATTGTGGGCTAATCCAGAAATAATTACACCAACATCTGAGCTGGTGCTTTCCTTTCCGCTCCCGTTCCTTTCCGTTACGGAACGTCCCGGACGGTTTATGTGCCGCTCGCGTTTCTATCTGGAAAAGCGCTTAGTATAGGTTCTGGAGCGCCCACCTTTCGCCAGAAAAGTTTGCTATTGTATCTGTCGCGAAAGAGCAGAAGATCGGGACGGGGGCTGGTAAGGTAGAGGCTAAGATTTGGCGCCAGAAGCATGTTTTAATTAACTTAAGCGCTGCCTACTGTTTGAGGAAAAAATTTTTAATGGAGAACACGTCTTAGGGGGCTCAACGTGCCTCCACTGTAGAGTGTAGTCCCGTTCCGGGCCGGTGCAGGCGCGGCGCCCAGGCGGACGTCAAGACGCGATTCTCTGCCTCGAGTAAATCCGGAGGAGCACTCGCCGGCTAAGAGCAGGAAAGAAGGACGAAAAGGATAAGGGCTGAATGGAAATTCCATTAAGATAATCCCATTAGCATAAGATGTCCTCTTCATTGGGATCTAGGCACACAGTCGATTCCCAGAGCGCTGCCAGGCGCTTTTTTCGCTGTGGCAAGCGCTACGCTTCATTGAAATTCCTTCTGCTTCGGATTTGTAGGTTTATTCAACTTGAAGATTTTTTCATTGGAATTGACGTCTTAAAGTGGCTTTTACCAACTGGAGACAAGTGGAAAATTTTCTTAGGCAAATGGGGTTACCAGGCGGAGTCCAATCCCCAATATCGGGTAATAGTTAAGCGAGCACCCTATATCCAGAGCAAATCATAAAATGAAACGTTCTCAGCTCATTCCCTTCCCTCTGCCCGTTTTCCCGGAGTCAGCAGTATTTTCCAATTATGAGACCATCAGTCGGCTCCAATCAGGGAATCCAATCAATCAATGGCCGAAGCCGGTAATTCCGGCCAGTGAGTGACGGAATTGCGATTCCCTTTGAGAGCGGTCCGTTCGCCCTCGGGGGGTAATTGGGGCCTCAGACCCCGGACTATTTGCATTTTAATTGAGTTGTTCACAAACTGTCCGCAGATCTGTTGAGCTCTCAGTTTGGCCGGCCGCAAGTTGCCCGCCCGGAGGAGATGTGCTTTTCGGCCATCACTGTCTTAACCGGCCGTGATTTGTCTGCCGATTATGGACGACGCTCGGATGATGATGATTGATGTCGTCTTGCCGGCGGCGTGATTGCCCCGTGTCAAGACTAATCCCCGCTTCTGTTTGTTTTACCTATAGACCGTTACGAGATAATTCCCAATTATTCCCCTGATTGGATAATAAATGGACATCTTCCGGTGTATTCCGGAGGTTACGCTGTTTACGGTGTCTTTCAGTTGAGTTAAGGTCTCTATTTAATACAATGTGACTCCTAATTGCAGTAGATGGAATTTTGTTATTTTAAAATAATTAATAGTATGTAAGTCTCCCTCCACAAAGAGAAGTTAAACACCGACTAAAAAGTTAACAGGCTCAAACGTAGGCCAAAAGAGTTACAGCTCGCCCGTTCTACACACAATGTAGCCCGTCACAGGCACGTGGGTACAAGTCCTAACACACCTAAAACAGCTCAAATGAGGCATGCCGAGCATTGCGTCAACAACAAAGTTAACGACATGATGAAAATTACTTTGCATAGCAATTTTCATTATTTTCGTAGTAATCTTAGTGCCTGTTTTGGACATTATAATGGTTGTTGCGGGCGTTTTTGTTCGCTATATGGTATAGGTTCGGACACATGCATTCGAATATGTGCCTAATTTGGGCGCATGTATGCCAGCATAAAATTTGTAGGTACTTGGGATATGTTAAAAAAGTGGACTTTGAAAAGCAACGGCTCAGTTGTTAGTTCAATACTTTATTGAATTGAATTAGTGACTACTTCTGAAAAATAATTTATGAATTTCAAGGTAAAAAGCTTCTGCGATTAATTAATATAGGTACATATGTACATATAGGTATGCAATCAATGGTAAGGGGATCCTACGGTTGCTTTTAATTATTTATCGGAATAACTTGAAATGTTCACAAAATACATACCTATATTCAAAATAAAAATTGAGTTTTTGAAAAATCGGTCCACCCTAACCCCTTAAGTCTCCCAAGATTCTGAAATTGACTGTATAAAAGGAACCATTGTGTTTTATTATTATTGCACTAGCTGCTCAACTACTAACTCGATTTGCACTTTTCGTTAATAAAAACTATCGAAGTTGATCAAATACCTACATTTAATTTAACCACCACAGCCGAATATAAAGCGAGATTTAGTGTGGTGGAATGAGTGTGCTAAATGTGTTAACATTTGAGGGAAACTTTCTTAGAAAAGCTCGCCAAAATCCGTTTTGAGAAAAGACTCTTACAGCATGATAAATAACTTATTCTACGGAATAAATATCAATTTATTCGAATCTCAATGTAGGAGCAATGATCGGTACCAAACGTTAATGTGTAATGTCTTAGAATAATTTTTGATTGAGTTCGTAACATGAAAACTTATCTTAATCCGTCACGTAACTTTAACATTATTCATACAAAAGGAGGCGATACGAAGTATGGAAACTCCTTTTTTCCACTGTAAGTGTTTCAGCAGGACTCCATCTGCCTTCCTGTCTTAATCCATCCTCCAAGTTTCCATTAATAACCGTCCAATTGTCTTCCTCGGGCTAGGCTCCATCTTAATAAATTTGAGATTCATCAGGCTCGATTCAAGCAAAGCTGTGCTGAGCTCATCAATCATTTAAGCGGCACATGTGGAGTCTGCGATTGTTTTCGGTTGTACAACCAGTTTACACGATTAAGGTCCTGTCGTGCAGAAAGGCATCTTGCAAGATGTACGAACGTCTTCGAAGGCTGAGGGCTTGATCCGGCGTGGGCCTCAATTTGCATGTACGTTGCCTTCCATCGTCCCAGACATGTTAATTTCGTTATCGCATACAAATCAGACCAGTTGTTCCAAGTGTGCCGCCATTCACTAATTCTGTCGCGTATATGGGGGAGGATGGGCGCCAAGTCAACGTCTTTAAGACAGGAGCAGGCAGGAACCGCTCTGAACCGAAATAGTGCAAAAAAATATTGAGCCCTTGCAGTGAGCCCCTTGCGAAAATAAACATGCTCGGGGCGGCGTAAGGAGCGTTAGGAGCGCTAAATTTGCATAAATTCAGAGAAAATGTCAGGACAAGTTACAGCAAAGACGGTGGTGGTTTTCGCTTGCTGCGAACAATCGGGGCCCCGGTACCCAACGCCACGTCGCCAACGCCCCGAAGACCCAGCGGACCCGTTCATGGTGTTTTCCTTCACAAAGGATTTTCCTCGGGGTACGGGCGGCGTTCCAGGGCTGTTGTTTTTCTTAATCTTACACTAGTTTCAACGCCAAACTCCTTTACATTTTTTTTTTTTTTTGATTTTAAAGGTTAGGGGCTAGACCCGTCGAACGATAAATGTGAAAAGGAGCCCTCGCGGCTGTATTCCACGGTGCGCGGGACGCAGTAGCGAAAAGTGTGAAAAAATTGCAGGAATAAGACGCTGCTAACCAAGTAATAAAAGGAAAGACGACCCTTGGACTCTGGCGGAGGGTACGGCACCCGGGGGAAATGAACAAATTCATTCTCATGTAAATATGACTCCATAAGAAGGTTTGCGAACAAATTTCCCCGATGCCGTCTGGCTCACGAAATGGTGGGCGGCCGTTTCCTCTCCGGCTCCAACTGTCGTTATTTAACTATTCACCTCCATCACCTCACCTTGAGCATCCCACCAGAGATTTATAGTCTCTTTGAGCGACTTTAATATAAGACGTGAGCCCCAAGGATGCACGGTAAGACGTCATAAATAAATTCCGAGCTTAAAACTGTTTAGCATAAGAAGTATCCTGAGGAGGGGTACGGGGCCGGCGGCGTCATCGCCCGGGAGGTTACACTCTCGGCAATGAAGTGAATTATTCAGGAGTTAATGGAGTTTCTTACAAATGTGGGCTAAGAACGATTACCCCGTGGCTGCCGAGTGTCAAGAGCCGGCTACGCACCGCAGTCGGGTCGGGGGCGCAGGATTCACGGAAATTGGATCGTAATAAGCCCTGGCGCTGAAAGCCATCGTTCGAAAGTGGAGCATCCAACCACTGGAGCCCCCATCTGCTGCAACCAGAAAATATTCATTTCATTTAAACGAGGGTCTGACGAAAGAGGGCACTAGTTGGAGTAATTTTCACTGGATTCCGACTTCCGAGTGCTTCGAGGCTCAGAATTAAGAAAGTTATTAAAAGTTAAAAACAAAATAAACTTTAAAACAAGCTACGCTTTAACAAAAGAGCATGCGCTAAATTAAAGAATGGCCTCGCCGAGACACCGAATTTCATATACTTATGCATATTGCTAACGTTATTAGTGATACCACTATAGTTATTCAAATGTTGTCAGAAGAACAACACTCTAAAAAATAACAATATAAAATAAAACGGGTGCACACTGTACAGTCCTTGTAAAATTATACCACGAATTTAATGTTAGAACTTAAATGTGTATATTTCAAATTTGTCACCATTTGTCTTTAAAAATGTAGGAATCTTGCACCAAAAATAGAATGATGTAAATTTACAGTATTTATGTACGAAGAATGTAGATTTTAACCTAAATAAGAGAGAAATTAAGTGTAGAACTAGAAACACTTTAGTTTAAATTAATTTAGATTTAAGTTAATTTATTGTATTGTTTTGGTTTTTCTTGTACAGTCAGGGCAGTTGTCTGTTGACTAAAATAAAATAAAATAATATTTGTAAGTCGTTTGTTTTGTGCTCTTTACGACTTAAACTAAACGTCAGTGAATAAAATTATAAAAAAAAATGTATGGGATAGGGAGGAATAAAGCTAAACTTTAATACAAATATGACGTTGCCGATTTCAACTTTGTCAAACGTTCAAACGTCAGTCAGGAGGGAGCGCAACATGCCTTTTTTCGAAATCGCATAAATACTATTTGTATTAATCGCCATAACATATCGAAAATTCACGAAAATAAAATTCTATAATAAGATCCATTCCTTGTCCTCTAAAAACACTACCCTGTTCACTTTGCCTGACTATACAGTTTATTAATTTATTATTTACCTTATAAAACTAAAACTAAATACTAAAAATTCAACAACTTAAAAGTTTGAAGTAAAAAATAAGTTAATGAAAAAAAAAGACATAAACAAGACTGTATATAAAGTTCAAACACCACAAACTAAACATTTTAACTCTTACTATTCTTATCCTTAAGAAAGTATTTAGTAGTAGGTAGTCGACTTTATAAAATTCATGCTAATAAAATCGTGACTTGCAGTCGGAGGTTATAAATATTCGTTCTCAATTGTAAATTGGCTTTTTTTACTAACTTACTTTTTTATGGATTTTTGCGAATACTTCTAAATTATTACGTATTTTTCTTTCAGTATTATTTGCATAAATTAGGTATTTTTACGTATAAATAAAGCCTACTATAAAAAACGACTAAAAGGGTTCAGAAAAAGAGTCTACATGTGTTGGCGGCTTTCACTGATGGGTGTCTGCCGTATTTAATGCATGCAAACAGAACTACATATAGTGGGCCGCCATCCCCTTCTGCATTCAATTAGTGCCGGCGCATACTTAATTTTGTACTCCACTACAAAGCCTCTTTGCAACAGCCAGGGGGCAGGAAGGAGGAAATGCATTAAATCTTCTAGCTGGAGGATCTATTGAAAATGCATCCCGGCAGGAGTGCCCACTCCAAGGCGACATTGAAATTCGCGATATTGTTGCTCGACACTCGACAGTACTAATCGCGCCCAGCCGCGGGTGCATTACATTAATACATATAAAAATCCTTCTAAACCGGGAAAGGACCCATTGAGACGAGTGCAAAAAACCCGAATCCGGCGGGGATTTAAAAGGTCGCGGTGACAATTGCGTACGCAACCGCCGCGCCATCGCCAAGTGAAATCGAAGCTATCAAAGAGTGCGCCTTTCGAGGGCTGTGGAGACCCATGGCAAAAGCGGGCAAAAGGATTGTCCCCGCGAGCACTTCTGGATCCCATCCTTGGCGCTAGTTCCCTTTGTTTTAAGGGTGACTAATGAAGAGCTCTTGAAATCCTCGAAATCGGCGAAACCATGAGATTGAATTGAAAGCGGGCATTAGGCGCAAGACAACTTAATCCCTGGTTTGTGGCAGAGCCTAAGGGCGCTGCACACCGTTTTCGAACAAAGGGGCGTCCCCGGAAAATGCTCGGCTGGCACAGAGAGCCAGGATATGCAGCCATAAAAGGGATTTTAATCGCGCCATCCAGTCATTATGATTAATTCCCGTGAAACCCTTTTTAATATGTCCTGGGACCGTCATGTGTCGCAGACATGTTCATATGTTCCGTCTAAGGCCGCAAAATTTATTGCTCGCGAAGGAGAGATTTTAAGCTATTGCTGCCGCACCCGGGGTGTTACACAACTTAGGCCCCCCATCGGCCGGAGATTATTCGTTTTTTTTTTAGCATCTTCGCATAAATCTCAGCCTACCGGTGGATGCTGCTGCTGCACCTCGGCTGTTGGAGGATGGGCACAAAAGGAGCAAGTCCCAACCCCGAGGATGCACGAGACCTGCAGCGAGATGGATGGCTGCTCCATTTATAGCCGGATGACTTTTATTATCCCCCGACTGGTGTCCCTGTCCATTTCGACCTGTCGCCCTGATTTTGATTTAGTGGCTTGCGTCTGCTCATTTGCACGCTCTGGTAATGGAGCATTAACCCGTCCAGGTGGAAGACGGTCTTCGGGTTCTCATTGTTTGACTTGATTTACGTCATATGTGTGCGCCATGGCTAGAGTTCACACCTCAAAGGTGGTGCCCGTGCCGGCGGCCGGCGGCTGTCCGACGCGCGCTGCTTTTCTGTCGCGCGATTTTAGACCTCTGATGAAGCTGTGAAACTGCTGGATGGGGCTGGATGCAGATATTTTTCCTGTTTTGTGGCAGTGATATTAAATTACCGAGAGGCTGCTAAAATATGGCTGCGCGCAAATATGCGAAAGGGGCCCATCCAGCAAAACCTTCGCTCGCGCTGGAAACAAATGATGAAAGCTTGCGAATTTATGAGACGTGCTGATGAAATTGCATGAGATGGATGTGGTCTTTGCGAGGGATGCAGTCCGGCATTCCGCTTGTTCAGTATAAAAGGTAATATTTTCGAATTAGGGGTGTTTTATGAATGTCTCATATATGAGCTCATGTTTTTGGAACGTCCTGTTACACCATTATTATCATTATTGTTATTTATTGCGTTACACTCAATGGCTCGTGCTAGCTTTACCTCATCATATAGCAAACCTTCAACAAAGCAATTTAAATAAAATTTTAAATCCACTCACGTTTAACAATGCAAGTCATAACAGTAATAAAACCAACTTTTAACTTTCAGAAAATATCTATTATGTGTGGATTGCGCTGAGAGTAATCCCTAATTATTTACATTTGAAAAAGTTACCTGTTATTATAACCTATTGCGGGACTGAGAACTAAAATGAATAGATATTTTTCTAAATTTCCGCATTTATTTTAATTTTATTTCGATCGTACCACTAGTAATACACTGCTTCTCATAATTATAAGTCCACTATAGTTCTCGAAGCATTTAGTATAGGTACTAAAAGTATAAGAATAGAAAATAAGTTTATCATCAAGCGGGATCAAGATATTATTATTTATTTGTTAATACAATCCTAGTAATAATATAGATGAATGAATTTTGGATTCTAGCACTAAATTGTGTAATTCCTATTGTATATACTTTTAAGGTTGAATTTAAATAAACAGTATTTACACCCTATAATGAATTCCATGTGGAATACATTTTTACTTGGAATCAAACTATACTGATGTGAGTTCGAAAGAGTATAGTAAATTCCACTGGAGTTGATACACAAAATGCCTTATGAAATTCAAAATCTTAAAATCGAATTTTCTTGCCAAGTTAAATGACAAACACTTTTGAATTTTGTTAACAAAGCGGAAATATTTATCGACTTTGTTGTTGCTGAAAAGGAAACTAATCCTGGAGCATGCAGATATTCACGGCAAGAGAGGAATATTTTGAGAAACCAAAATGTAACAAGATGTCATAATAATCATCATATTGTTTTCTGAAATGGCTTACAAATTACCAAGAAATTTCAATAAAAACAGTGAAAAAATTACGAAAGCCGTTCACTCGCCCGAATATTAGTACAATTTAACACCACCAGATAGTGTTGGAGTACGACTAAAGCAAATTTCCTCTGTACTTATTTTAAAATATTCAAATGAAGATAGTAAGTAGGTAGTAGACACTTTTAGCTTTATTTAACAAATGCGTATTTTAGATATATGTATGTATAAACTTTATATTACTTATATTATAATCAAATAAAAATTTGTTTTACTTATTTTGCATCGTGAATTTTCATCAATTTGGAAATAGCAAGTATCAGCGAAAAATCCAATTTTCTATAAGTTTCCCAAAAAGCAACGAACAATGAACCTATGGGTTAACCCCAATGAAAACTCGAAGCCCGAAATGGGATTAAAACTATCATCGCATCCTCAAACTTTCCCGATGAGATCAACGTTTGCGCCCACCGCCCCACCGCCCCACCGCCCCGCCGAACTTTCTTTCATCCAGCGCTTCCGCAAAGAGTCCTTCCATTAAATTTGCATCGCCAGAAACCAGGAGCCAGTCGCTCGGGAAGATACAGCCGAGGTTCGCGGGGAACAATGAGCGCAATCCGATTTTTCAAATGGAAGTGACTCCAGAGAACTTTTCCTATAAAATCAAACACAGAACGCCATCACCGGTGGAGAGGGAGGGGGCAGGACGCGTTTGCCATCTCCAGACAATCCACTTTAGCGTCCCAGGCCGGGCCGGGCCTCCCCCGACGGGTGCAACGCTTCACCCGTCTCACTCATATGCGTGTGGTACCACGTGGGGTATTCCCCTCCCCTCCTCCCTCCCCATTCTTTGGTAATCGGATTAAGTCCTTCGCGCGGGCACTAGGCGCGCTCCAATCGTTTGAGGTTTCGATCCGGCCGAGGGTGGTAATATGCAAAAATTGATATCCTCCGACTATGGCCGGGACGGATGGGATCTGTTGCTGCTCCCCAGCGTCTCCCTCAGCTGGATCAACGTGTGGAGTGCAGTTAAGATGATGATGCTCCGGAAACCAGGACCCGGACCCCGGACCCCGGATCCCGACCCGAGACTAGTAAGCTGTTTGTTCTTAAAAATGACGATAACTTTTATAGGGTGATGCCGGCTGGTGAAAATTGAGGATAAAAGCGACATCGACGAAGGGTGCGAGCCTTTGCGGTACTTTTAAGTGCTTTGAGGTTAAGATATAAAAGAGATGTGCAAATGGGCTTTTGAGACTTTGAAGTTTATTTTTGAAGAAGAAAATATTTTCTGACAACATGAGAATTCCATCTAATAAATTTAAATATTTTTAGAATCTTTGCAGATCATTTAAGTATACTCTAAGAAAAAGACAACATGATACATGTGTATAAAAAACTACCTTTTAACGGTTAAATATTTGTGCCAACTAAACTCTGTTTCAAAGCTATAGTCGCACCATGTGATGTGAAGGTATGTACGTTCCCATGACTAATTGTAACTAAATTATTTTGTTATCAGAATTAGAAGAAATAAAGAAAACTTATATGCGTAAAAAGTAAGTAAAGTCGGTTTGAAATCAGCAAACCCAAAAACCCCCAAGTACCAAAATTTCATAGCTTTATTGTAGTTATAAATATCGATATTTTAATGAGTATTTCTTAATAAAGTCATGTGCTATTATAAATAATATAATTTTTTAAAAGAGATAACTTCTACACTTATGTATTAATTTAATATTTAAAAATTAATTAATTTCTTTGTTTCTTTCTGCAATAGAAAGGAGTGTAACAAGCAGCTGTCGTTGAGAAAACTCAGACAAAACTTCATATCTTCTATTATCTATGCATACGCCCCATGTTTTTAGTTTTAAATTTTACAAATATACATATTTTCATACCAATTAAGAATTCACAATCACAAATTTTCAGGACAATCTATGTAGATCGTACGAGATATCAGGTACTTTATACTTTTAGTCCATGTTAAAAACGTGGGATATTTGAAAAAAATTAAAATATTTAATTCTCCCTCTCTCCCGAAGTAAGATATTACTCTATCACATGTAGCTTTGAAACAGAAGTGAAAATTGGAGCGAGTAGATGGAGTTTAACTTAGGTGACGAATAAGAAATGGGAGAAATATTGGGTTTACGGTTTAAAACTAATTATAATCGATTATAATCGGCCAAGCTTAACTGGAGATATTATCGTACAAAAACCTCTGTCATTATGCTGTTTGCTATTATTAATTTTATAGCCATTTGAGCTAATTTAATTTATAATATATTAAAAATAAACTATTTTATTACGCATTTCTTATTGTCTATGTTGTATAGGTAAATAAAATCAAATACTTTCAGCCTAATGAAAAGGTCAAAAAAGGTAAAAAAATGGGAGTTTAATAACTCAGATATCGTAAAACACGATTTGTAATCCCAAAATAATTTTATGCCTGCTTAGAAAATACAAATAAACTGTAATTATTTCCTATCTTAAAAGGGTTAGAATTTAGAATAGCTCTAATGAAAATCTCTACCTCAAAAGAAGCAAGCGCCGCCCCAAATAGACTTTAAAGTGCTACCTTGCAATTACTCCCCCGCAAATCTTCTGCTATAAAATTATTCGCATAATAATTGAAATCTGATGCCGCTGAAATTATGGCTCACCACACTCAAATCATAATTGGGAGCGAACCCCATCCCTTTAAGCTCGTCTTATCCAGATGAAACTGAGCTGGAGGACGAAAACGTGTCTTCCCGGCGCTGTCTTTCGTCGGGGAGGAGGGGACCCACCCTTTTCTTGGTACAATTCCAATATCCGTCCGCAAGTGTAATCCGACCGTACACCCGTCCAAAATGGTCCCCATAAAGTTTACATCCCCTATGATATCGCCGTCCTCTCTATTGAATTTTCAGAAGTCATCTTTCAGTGGGTCGTCTGACGGAGGGCCCCACGAGCAGACAGTGGGCATTTGTAACCCTCTCGAGTTATAAAATAAACGGCCCTGACGGCACTAAGGTCGCTGAGAGAGCAATAAAGCATCTTCAAGTGACAGATGAACTCACTTAAAATCGGTTACAGCGTCTGCAAGTGCCTCCTGGCGTCCCGATGGTATCCACTCAATTCCTGGATCCGATCTGTGTATGAATTCAATAACTTCCCTGTGTTTCAGCCGCGACCGCCCGCTCGGGCCCACTGCAATTGTTCCTCGAACTGAAAAAAATAGGGTAAAAGCTAACCTCCTGGACCCATCGCATGTGCACATTCATTCCGCTGCCTATGAGGACCCAGCCGAAGGAGTCCTCCTGGCCCAGCCCTCCCGTCTGACAGCGAGCAACTCCACCAGAACTCCCTCATCTCCTGGCAACTTTTCAATTTTCGTGTGCTTCTCGGCTAAAGGAAGCGATTTTTTTGCCCTGAGTCCTTTTCGACTCGCAGGAAAAATCTTAAAGGAGGTTGAGCAGGGGATGCGATCATTCAGAGGAATATCTCCCGTTGGATTTTCATTGATAAAGGATGAGATCCCGAATTAGAATTCGATTCAACCGGATTTCAGGAATCTCCCGGATCGCACAGATATCTCAGTCATTTCCACGATGTAAATAAGTCGTGGAGGTACTGAATAAAATTCATTGTGCTACCAGGGAATAGCGCTTCTGGATAATTTCTGGTTGACCTGGATTTTAAAGGAAATCCCACCCTCTCCGGACGACATTATTTACTTTCTCCCAGTTAAAATGCTTAATATATCTGAAAATTTTCAGCACGGAAAATTTCAAGAGTTCAACGTCTTCAACCTATAATAGTTCCGAAATTTCACTCCTGCAAATTAAACGACAGGTAGTTAACCTGGAGTAGTTTCGAAACTACTCTGCTCTCGTAAAATGCCGGAGGAAAGAAAGTTCGGCAAAATTTGATCTCCTTTATTTTAAAATTGTAACGATGTACTTTAAAATTTTTATGATTCGATGATATAATGCACTAGAGATATAAAACTATATAATATATTTTCTTCCTGAAAGAACGAACGAAAACTTTGATTTAATTCCTACTATGCTTTCATAATCACAATTTACGGTAGAAACGCGATACGAAATTGAAAAATCTAACTTAAACAATTTTGCAGCCCTATATAATCGAACGAATTTAGCGGCTCTCCATAAATATGCATAAACACGAAAAGATTTTCATATAACTAATGATTTCGAATCGAACATTGAAAATTTAAGATGGCGGAACCAATAGATTTTAGATTTTGCAGATTTTTAATTTCGCTGAATACCTGTTTCGATATTTTTGATATTTCGCCTGTAAGTGTTTTGTATTTAAACTCAATTTCCAAATTTTGAATTTTCAAATTTAACAGAATGTTTTCATTCACTTTAAAATATGTAACCTTTAATTGAAGTAAAATTGAACCAATGAACTTTTATTTAATATGTATATTCTATGAATTTAAATTAAGCACTGAGAAAAATTTTAGTAACCTATAATAAAAAAGTAAGAAAATATTGTTTTAAGAATTTAACTTAAAGCTATTTTTAAGACCAAATGTTTGTTAATTATTCTACGACATTTCATATTAGGAGGAGATGTTGGAGCCTTTTTTGCTACAGTTAACCACTCTAAATATTTGCTAATTTTGCTTAGCCACAACGATTGTCACTGTCCGATTACGTATTCCACTACTGAAAGTATGTAGCTACCAAATGTGGCTATCAGAGCCACTCCGGCAGTGGTTACGTAGCTACTGCCAAACAAACCACTGTTGTTATGAATAGCCACTAGTTTTAAATCGAGATTTCATTACTTTTTATCATCCCTTAACGTGCCCGAGTGTTCCAATTATAATTATTTATTTTTTTCTCGTCCAGAAAATCATAAAAAAATTCAAAAACCTTTGAAATATACACATTCATTTTTGATAGTTTGTGAAATATCTTTAAAATTCTGCTAGCCACAGTGGCTATATTACACAATTTCCACTGATCAATAGTCACTGCAGGGTTTGAAGAATACGAGTTTTTAGTCAAATGATTGATGAATGGGTATGATTTTTAGCTGCTAATTTATAGTCACTCCACTATAGTTGCTATTTCTGAAATTAGTAGAATAAAGCCCAAAATCAAAATCAAAATTACTTATACAAATCGTACTTTTCTTAGTGCGCCTAATTTTTTATCTCCTGCATCATTGAAGCTGGTTGTGTATATAAAGCGGTTTTATAAAATTTAGTTTTACTTTAATAAAAACTTTTACTTAATTTTATACCGTATATTTATCGGCATACAATTGATATTTTATTTAAATACATGTAGGTATTATTGATCTTTGCTTGAAACCTTCAATTATGCTAAGAACAACATTCCTCGATGTGTGGCCTTTTCGATCGTCGACATGTATAACTTTCGCTTCCACCCAATCAATTCTGTGGGAGTTTCGCCATATTAACGAATGCCTTTCCGAGCGGTTGATTAAATCAACAACCTGTTGGTGCCTGAAATAAAGTTGTACCTGAACGAGGCCGCAATTCATATCCATCGAAGTAAAATGCCAGAAAAATCCTCTCAACAGCGACGACGATTGCAGCGCGCAACTTCATTAGGCGCGAATGGCGCACTTAACGAAAGTGGCGAGGATCCGACGACCTGTCGAGTGCACACAATCGATTAACAAATTGATGCCATCAGACGCGACATTAGACGCAGCGAAGGCGTCTGGGGGGCTGGCGGAGTCGCCTCAAGACAGCCCGGACCCGCATCAATCTCTAGCCACAGCCAGATGGGTGAGGATGCCATTTGATTGCGGAGCCCTGACAAAGATTTGTGGTGCCGGGGCCATCACAGGTGCTTTACAACTGTCTCTGAGCTCATTAGAGGTCCCAGCAAAGGTCCCACATTGGAATCTAAATCACTCAACTCGACACCTTTAAGCCGAGCCTTAATGGACCTGCAAGTCGCTGCGCCTGTGTAGGCCGGTGTGTCATGGCTTCATCTTGCGGACCCGTCACGTCACGTCCGACGAGCGAGTCGTTGACTCCTCACCTGGCGGCACCGGGCTGCATTAGACCACTCCGAAATTATTGCGTAAATGCACTCCGCAGGGGAACTACGACGGCTGCCGGACAGCAGCTCGGACCCAGTCACCATCCAATTTGGGCCCTTCTGGCCTCTTGGACACTAGACTTTGGGGCCATTATCGAACTCGCTTCGATTAATAATGGAATTTTATGGGGCCCTCGCTCCGCCCGGGCGTACCTCAATTTGCTAAGTGACTGATTTTTTATTTATAGGTCTATTGCTTCGTCTCGGAATGATTCAATTGGGGCAAATGGACGTGGGGCCCAGCCTGACTGGCTTGTGGTCATATTCGTAATCGGGTTCTTGGGGATACACCGGAAAATTGGTGATGGACGATGAGCACTGAAGGGCTAAACCATTCGCCATGAGCAGCATTGGGCAGCCTCGAAGTGAGACTGCTGACGAGAGATTTGGTGCCTTTGGCCTGAGGGAAGAAAACTGGGCAATTGAGTAATGGAGCCATTTATCATCTCGTGCTAGTTTCCACACCCAGCAGGAACCCGATTATTTAGAAGCACCTGTTGGACCACAAATGGTAATATATGGCAACGAAGCAGCCGTTTTAATAAAATTCGCATAAATTCATTCCAGAAGTTACCGTTTGTGAAATGAAAATGGATGTATATGAGAGCATTAAAATGCCAAAATTTTACATTGCTTAATATTAAAATATACCAAAAACTATAAAAGACACTTTAGTAATTCTTAAGAATTTTAAAATCACTGGGTTTAAATAGAATATACATATGTAATTATTTTTCCCAAAATCTTAGATTACTATAAAATTGTACCTCTGCTAGCCTTTAATTATAAAACATCATAGATGAATAAAGAATTTACTTCTAGCACTAAAATGAGAAATTCCTATTTTTCCATATAAATGAATTCAAATTTAAATAAATGAAATATAAATATAAATAAAAATAAGAATTTTAAAATTCGTGTTCGCAAACGCAAAATATATAGAATTTATCGTATAAATTTTAAAACACAATGAATGCGAAATTCATACAATATTGAAGGCATATTCCACTCCAATTCATTTAAAATACCTCAGCTCAGTGTAGTAGCTGGTCTATCTTCTTTATTTATCAAAATGGAGAACTACAAATCAACAATTTTAAATAGCGATATAGAGACTGTAATCATATACATTGATATAATAAATATGAACTAAATGATATTGCAAATGCTGTCATAGCACTTGTACTATGGAAGGAATGTTAAAAACAATAGTTAGAAAATATAATTAATTAACGGGCAATATCTACCTACTTCAATTTTTTCATAGGGGTCAATATATCAAAAAACTGCTCCTGCATTGATATTCAATCACTATAATATTGTCAAAAATAAATTCGATTTTGAAAAGACTTACAGTGTCCTATGATGTTCTAATAATAAAAATAAAAGTCGAAAATTTCAAAAGTTTGACTTTTGCCACTTCTTTAGCCTAATTTTCCAAAAAACGACATAACGTTTTGCTTGTACGTTAATATTACAAAACAATATTATAGAAGAGAGTTAACAGAATAATAAATATACCTTATAAATATACCTTATCATCGCACTCACTACGGACTAAAATTGCACCACGATATTTTTGATTTCAATTTATCTTGCCAACAATTAGAAAATCTAATAAATAGCTTTAAATTTTCTAATATACATTGAAATTACAATTCTTATTTTTCTATATTATCACTGCATAATTAAAATAATTGATATCAGCTGTGTTTCTTTCAAAACGGAACCGGTTCTAGGTCTACTAGGAAATTTTGCATTGAATTAGATTAAAAAACAGTCAACTATATATAAAGATGTTACGTTTTGCGAAAAACGCATCAAATTACCATGATACTTGCCCATTCAAACTTCAAACCTTGAACGAGATACACTTTTGAATGACATTTTTCGCATAAAGTAGGTACGTATAAATCCATATATATGGGTAACTATTAATAAATTTCAATTCAATGCAAATTTTCGTAGTAAACCTGGATCTGTTATAAAAAAAAACACAGCTATTGTACGAATCATTGCAAATATATAAATTATATTAGGTTGTGAAACAAATCCACACAAACGTAATTCAAATTTATTTTGCACGTTTCTGCAGTTTTAGACATCGATTCCAGAACTTTAGCCATTCTAGAACGTAATTCAGGAACAAGCGCCCCAGGGTCCATATTTCGTCCCAGGGTGGCAGTCAAGTGCTGCTCTTTCGCCAATTTTATTAATCCAAGGTAGCGTGAGAGGGCCCCAATTAGAGGGCATTAGGAGCTACTTGCGTGACTCGCGGATGTTAACTCGTTCGCAAGGTCCCAACCCAACCGCTGCGTTGAGCCCTCGCTTTTGGCCGATTGAGGCCATTCTGTTGGCCCCAAATATCCGAACAATAAATATTTAAAAAATTTTTAAATGCCATTTACATATGCCATCAAAACAAAGATAAAAGGCTCTCTATTATCTCCATGCACGGCACAGGGCCCCAGCAGGGCCGCTATCACCGGATTGCGGGCAACATGAAACCACTTATGGGGCTGCAGTGCCATTAATCACTGCCAGGGGGACTCCACAGCGCGACTTATTCGGGCGCTTTGCAGAATCTGATTTGACGAAAGTAACAAATTGCGCTGGCTTGCGGTGCGGATGGGGCTCCGAGGGCCTCCAGGTCCACGAGGCCCGCGTCGAGGCCCCGCCATCTGAAGTGCGTGTCTAGACCGCGGCATTCCGCGCCCGCAGAGGTTAATTGCAGATTGTCGATTTCTTCAAGTGTGCGCGAACGAACGCGCCTCGTCCAATTGTCGAGCCTGATTAGGGTCCCGATAAAAAGGTGATGAATGCTGCCAGGCGATGGAGCACTTTCCACCATAAATCATCGAAACCGCAAAGTCGACTATTCGATAAAATTTTCATCGAACCATGAATTTTCCGTTACAAACACTGCAAATTAGTTGGTGACCTCTGCGGTTCACGAGCAGATCTGGCAAAGTTTTGGTTTATTCCCCAACAAATTGAGCCGCTTTGCAGAAAACCGGTAACATATTTCAAATTAAAAAATAAATAAATATTATGCATGGCAGTATAAACTTAGAAAGATTCAAGTTTTTCTTTAATGAAGTAGAAGGCAGTTAGTTTTGGGAAAATTGTTACCAAATCAATTGCCAAATCATTTATATGTTATAAAACTTATTTACTAGAACCTTCAAAGCTAAAATGTCCCTTTCATGCCATGTCTCCCTTACTAACTTTCTGGATATATTATTATTATTATTATATTATATTCCTATAATAGTTAAGGCCAAAATTTCTTGCAAAACAACCTCGTACGACTGTTGTGCGCAAAAAAAAAAATTATTAAAACCCTTCGTGCAGCCGCATTTTTAAAATTGATCATTTTTATTCGGGAAAGGTCCAGTTTAGCGAACCATTTGCTATAATATTTCTTTTTTCAAATTGACTGAAACTTTTATGGTTTTCAAGGAGAGGGCGCCGAAAACTTCGGATGAGCTTCACTTAAGACAGTTTTCAATTCGTATCCGTACTGGACGACCAATTAAAATTTCCTCACTTTTTTATTTCAAAGCAACGCGTACTTTTTCCAAGTATGCCAACTGCTACAGGGGTAAAGGGGTTAGTAGCCGAGAAATCCCTTTACTCTTACAACAAATTATACTTAACCTCTATGCCAAAAGTTCATTTCGAACTGAACACCTCAATTGCGCCAATTTAATTTCAATAAATCGTACAAGTCTTAAGTTGAATCAAAAATGGTCACTAAATCTCGGCGTTTATTGACGACTTTATTAAGTGTAAAGAGCAAAACCTCCGGCACGATCAGTCCGTCCGATATCCCAATAATTTCTGCATGTCGCAACGCTTCCCACTTAACGATCGCGCACGAAGCAATCGCGGCTTAATTGCTCTCCCGGACAGCGTCGCAGACTCGCAGGCAGCATAAATTCGAAATTAAAACAATTTCTTATCGCACTATCTGTACCTGGAGGGCTCGGGGGCAAATTAATCCGAGAAGTGGTTTATGCTGTGCCGTGACACACAGTCTCATATCCGCGAGCAATTTCCATTTTCATTCACCGGTGCCCCCGCGGCGGAATGCTGAGTGCTTTTTATTGAATGAAATCTCCGGAAATGCACAAAACCCTGGCGAACCGCAGGAAGGGTGAGCTGCAGAAACAAAAGTTGGACATGCAGCAGAAAATTAAACACGACGGAGCCGGGTGCACCCTGAAGGCAGAGGGCGCTCGATGGATGTGACTGTGACCGTCGCGTCGTCAGAATCGGAACACACCCAGCTCGAAGGAGCAGTAACCAACGTGCCCAAGGTGTGACTCGACAGTCGACGCGGGCCCGCTTTCTGACTCTGCCCAGGACCAGTCTGACTGACAGCACGATTTACGGCGACCGGCCGACTCGAAAAGTAAATGCCTGGCAGTGGTACTTAGGCTTTTATAGAAACAATAAATTTCAGAAAGTTCGCCATTACAGGCCGATCTGCAGTTGCATCATGCAAACTCATATGCACAGTTTGACTTATGCCGTCATGACGTCAGGCCATATTAAGCAAATAAACTGGTGGCCTAATTCGCGAAAATCGATAGTTTTCGCCTCACCGCGGGGCTCGTAAAATTTGTTGAGAAATTCATTGCAGCCCTATTTATTAGATCTACTCGCGACCTGTGATGGTTTACCCATACATGCATGCCCATCACAAAAGGATTGATAAATTAAAAACTTCTCAGAGTTCTTATATAGTCTTTAATCAAAAACTAAGTTCAATTCGAAAAGTTCAGTACTTAAGTGGAATCATTTTTTTTTATTAAAATTAACAAAAATCACTCTTTGATTACATTTCTTTTTAAGCTAAGTATACTTAACCTCTTCGATCAAGCCAAATATAATCACGAGTCTGGTTCGGGGTAAATCGATTGGGTCAAAAATGATAACCACGAGTCTGCTTTGTAATAAAAATAATAACTACGCACTATGTCACTTTGAAATGGCTCGATGCATAGCTGACCGAGCTATTGAGTGTGGCTATGCGCTGTAGGAAATAAAATCATAGTCTAAGGGTTAACACTTTTTTTTATTTATTTCTTTATATAAGTATATATAGGTACCTAGGTATATATTTCTAAAACCATTTCGAATAAATAAATATTAAGAATTATTTTGGTTATAAACAATTTATGAGATAAGACTTCCAAGAAAAGCCCATAGCCCTTTTTAGCCTCCAAGGAGAACATTTTCCATTATGTACTGAAAGTTGAATCTCTAGTGACCCTTCAGCTGGAAGAAAATTGGGTCGGGATAACACAAGACTTCTGGGATACTATTTAACCCCGATCTTGCTAATAGATCGGTATAATTAATAAAAAATTGAGTAAAAATTCACGGGCTACTTAAAAAAGATGCCTATATTCTGTTTAATAGACTTTGAATTTTTCCAATTAGAATATCGATGACGTCGCAACATTGGCGATGTTTTTGTTGAATAGGCATAATTAATTTCAATACAGAAAATCGTTTTTCGCCGTTTTGTTGAAATGGCTTCATATCGATGGACAAATATTAACATTTTGCAACGCTTTCGATAAAGCTTTATTGCTTTCTTATTAATAGGAAAATACTCCACTTCGTTCGATTGTGTTTAGTACTAGATTTGGTGCTATTTTTATGACGTCTCCGAAGGCAAAGATTAATCCATAAATTCCCACTGACAGCATAATTAAGCGAGCAGTAGAGCGCATAAACACAAAAATAGCACTTTTATAAATTGTTAACTTTTCGCTGGGAGGGCAAACAAACGGCTGCCAGAGAAGTCCAGGCTCGTTAAGAGTCTCCGTCGGAAATACACTTGCTGGTGGCCAGCCTGACGAACCTCCTCGGGGCCCGTGAGACAGCTACAGATGTTCTGACGAGCCGCGTCAAATGTACTACGAAATTGGAATTTAAGTCATAAATCTTTAGGCAGCTGGCTCTCTACTTAATTGGGGCCGATTAGCCCAGTTAATCTCTCCTTCCTTATCGATTTCCTCCTTTGACTCTGTGTGGCTGCACGACGTAGCCCCAGCCAAATGAATCAATATTTGGGGGTCTTCCCGAAAATGATAATTAATTGGTTGGACATTTCTAGACATATTACCTCAAGCACTCCAAGGATTCTTTCGCTTTGTGTCTCTTGGCATGTTTGAATAATGGAAAGATTTCCAGTATCACGTGTACCTTAACCTTTAACTGCTCACAAGTGTCCATACATGTGTACAGTGATCTAATACATTATGAACAGCTTTCCATTTATGATAACTAGCTTGCTTGCTTCCGGTGTTGCTTCGACTACCTATTAATTTGACCTAAATATAAGTAATAGCCTTCACAATCCTTATAAATACGAGTATGAGCAATAGAACTATCATATTGTTACATTTGCTACAAACAAACTCTTTTCTCGGTGTACAATTAATTAAATGTTCATTAAATTATTGGGTATTTGATCAAGCATTCGAATTTGAATCATGAATGAATCGTGGAAAATTTGGTCCCATATTGAGTCTGCTTAATTTCTAAATGTTGAAACCGGATACACGATCAGTATCTCCAAAAACTCCAAATACCAATATTTATGACAATCCATTGAAAGCAGCCTACAATGTTAAGTCGGGATATGTAGTGCCTTCACTCAAAAAATGAAAATTATCGGACCAATCATTAAATCGTGATTGAGCAACAAACAAACATATTCGTAGATTCGAAATTAAAGACTTTAAAATACCTATAGTACCTACCAATTTTCAATTAAATTCGTTGAAGTACCATAATAGTATTCCTTAAATTTGATTCTTTTCATATCATTTTTGCTAGTATCCTAGAACACTTCAGAGCAAAATGATAAAAATATAAACGGGACGAGAGCATTGTCAATCATTATTATGCCTTAAAAACTCTTTTGCACTCAAGGTTTTTTTCACCAAAGTAGGCACCTATAGAAACACCACTCGAGTGTAAAGGATTAATCCAGAGTTTCATTAAAAAATTACCCTTAAAACACCCACCATAATACAACCGCATTCGTCTTAATAATGCTTAGCACCCAAATGAGTAAATATAACCCTTTCTTCTAAAAGCTGCGGAATACCTGAAATTAGGTAAATTACGTAATTCGAAATTTTAAGGGACAAAAATTGCTTTCCAAAATCCCGTCACTTGGTGGCTTAGATTTGCTGCAAAAATGCAAGTCTTTTATAGCGACGGTTGTGGTTGATGCAATTAAAATGGCTGCAGTATGCAGACCGCTAAATAGTCGTAAAAAAAAATTACTGACAACAAAAAATTGTTTAACTTTTTGCATAAGGCTGCGGTCACAACGCCTGTGAAGGAATCAGTAGAAAATTTTGCTGCAAAAACGGAATCACCCAAAGTTTTGCATGTGCTGGCCACAGGGGCTAAGCAAGAAGAATAATTACGACGGTTTGGTTGGCCCTGCATTGCGGGAAGGAATAATATGTGGTCCAATTTATCCCGACGTTGGGCGTAGTCCCTGGGGGTAATTACAGGCACTTTATGACGTCTTTTTGGGATCGCACACCTCCTAGGAGCCATAAGTCCCGGATATTCCTCACTGGCGACCATTCGGTCTAAGACGTCGTTATAGGTGTCGTCACCCCAAAATAGGACGGAGGCGTTCTACCGAACAAATTGCTTCGTGCTTGATGGAGTAATCCCTGGCTTTCGTCGTTTCGGCGCCTTTTATTAACTGGGCAGTCTTCAAATTTGCCGAGGAAAGTTGTGAAAATTGGAGAGTGCCGTAGAACCCCCCGGTGAATTATTGTTAGGGTGCTTTTAAGTGGGTTACGGAAGAATTTTGCGTATCTAAAAGGACCCAGGAAGGGGAGTCCCTTCAAGGGAAAAAATACTATCGAATCAAAAAGGACAGACCCAGTGATGTGCAACACACCGAAGGGACATAAATGGGAAATCGCAACAGCACGGGACGGAAGGAAGACGTTCATCGGCAGAAGCAGACATTTTTTTCTTTTTCTGCCACAAAAAGGCTCTCTCAGGGAAGCCAATCAGGCGTGCGACACCTCGAGGCACTGATTCACCTGTACACGGCACGGCAATATCATCTTGTCCGGGGGCACCCAAGGAGAAGGGATTGCGGCCCCGATAATGCCGAGACGGAAGCATTTCCGTTTCAGTGTGCTCCTCTCATGTTAACTGACTGGAAGTAACCGTGCGGGGGTGGATGCTTTTAAAATCACATACCTGCCGGCGCCGAGCAACCGGAGATACCTAGAACTGATTCGAAATCCCACAAAAGGGCGCGAGGCTGTAATAAATACATCTGATGGGGACTTTGAGCAGCTCCCCTTTTGTCTGGGGCTTCTCCTGCGAAAATGCTTCATTTTGTTTCACACCTTTCTCGCTCAAAATCTGATTATTTCGCCCAAGTTGCTCTACAATCGATGGTTCGGAACTCAGGGGGTGAAAAACGTTCGGGATGAATTAACCTTGAAATTAGGAAGCATTTGGAAGAAATGTACAAAATCCACTTATTGTGTAAATGGTTTTAAAAACTCCATGAAAAAGCTTAAAAACTTTACTTTATATATAATCACAACAATTCTTATAATATCTTTAGAACTACTTGGACACGATATCCTAAAAATGACGTAATATCCGAATAAAAATATCTCATTCTTTAGTAGGTACGCCCACAACGCGCCCGATGTTCAACCAAACATTTTCCATTTTTAAGCCCACAACAGGTATACGGTTGTCGAAATATCACGCCTGCATTGTGCCTGCAACAGGCGTGAAACGCGTCCTCACAGGCCCCAAACGGGCACAATTATCTACTCTTGTAATATTTCTATCAGCTGGTTAAATGACAATCATTCAGTTGATTATTTGATAGATTTTGAGTTTGAACGATAAATTTAATTTTAAGAGCTAGAGGCATCCTCTATTGTTAATTTTTATACCCAATATAATATTGTTGTTGCACATTGTATTTAAGTACAATGTAGTAATTTGCTATGATACAAGAACAAATACAACGTAAAGTAAATATCCCTAATATTTTAAATTACTTTAAAACTATTAATTGCAATTCATTCCTAAATTTGGAAGTGTATCAAACGAAAATGAATTTGATTTAGGTAATAGCGTTTTAAATCTAGAGAATTGCCAACGTTCTTTCAAAGGATTGAAATATAAAAAAATCATTGTTTCTGACGGGCGTATGGTCGAAAATTAATTTTTTTTTAAATTTCTGTTTCTGCCTAAGAAACTACATACAAGCCCCCAGTGGATTAAATATACGAAAGAATTGTTTAAATTAAATTAAAAATTGGCTATGTCTGTAAACTGTTCCATCTCAAGCAAAGTAAAAGAGCACACAAATTGTAAATCCACCACCCATATTCTTGAAGCACAAAATCAAAGAAAAGTAAGGGATTTTTAGAATCAATAAAATGTGGACATTACCATCTTTATTGGGTTCCAACTTCCTCCCAGTAACTGAAGTTTGCTTTTTCCTGTGTTATCAATAATCGTAAAACGAGTCGAACAAATTTAGCCATCCGTCGTGGAATTGGGTCCCCTGACGGGATCACAAATCATGATGAAAACAGCCTCATCAAAATGCATTATCTAATCCCATCTAGATTAAGTCCAGATCCAATTAAGAATAATAATCTCATTCGTTTCTGCGAGCTCGGCGACTATGAAGCTCACATGTTGCTCACACATGAGTCCCTGGGGAGACCAAGGGGTCAACTCGACTGCTGTAGTTCGTCCAGGAGAACGTTCGCTGGTCCCCAGGAGGAACATAACGACTACTTGTCGTTCTGATCAAAGAAAATTATTTATGACGCCACACAGACTTCTCTCGTCATTAACCTTCGAAAAATTCATTGGATCCAAGAGGCCTGCCTCCGTGCGATAGTCCTGCTAATGCCTCACATTTGTATTGGCGATCTTTGTCAGTGCAAATACCAGAATAATTAGAAAACGATTTGCTCTGTCAAAAATAAATGAAACTGGCTCCGGATGGTTTTTTGGGCTGGACACCTTGTCACCGAGAAATCTAAATGGGGTGAATTATAACGTGCCGACGACCATGAATCAAACGAGGACGCGCGTTGCTTGCGAATCAACTTCTCGATTTGGCTCTTTTGGCGACCAGTTAAAATTGCTATCCGCGAGGAATTTAAACAAGACGCCACAACTCGCAGAAGTGGGGGTGGGGCCCGCGAAGTCGCTAGTTGGATATGTGGGCTCCGGGAGGATTTGTTAGAATTTTATGTTTTAGTCTGCTCCTCGCAAGTCACACTCTGCTTGGAATTCGTTTGCTATTTGTTTGGCTCTGACTTATGCATTCCACTCAATGGATGTGTGCTAGACGGCGCGTGGTGACAACACATGCCGCTGCAGACAGGTTGCCAACATTTAGTGTGGACGAACTGAGTGCATAGCGCTGTATTTTGCGGTTGCTGTGCTCTATTTGGGTGCCCTTTGATTAGGACATGGAATTCCACGTATTTCATGCACGTACTCTTGAGGCAGGGCGCCTATACTGTCGTACGATGCCATCTAGTTGACAAAAACGAATTCAAAATGAAAATTTAAAAATTCGACATCTTTACCGAGTATTCTTGTGACCACTGGCTCCTTTGCTTTTGTTTCACAATATAATATGTACAAAATAGTTTTCAGAATTTCAAATAAATTTGTATTATGCTACTATATGTGCAAGGCGACACAAAAGAAAATTATTCATTTACACACTGAAATAAAAAGTTTATAAAATAAGGCAGAACTCTCTTGAAGCAATGTATTTTAAACAATTATGGTTATTAATACATTTTCTAGCTTACAAACTTTAGTTTAAGACATATTTTCGAAAAAATCGGAACTTTTCTAAGCCTTAAAATCTATAAATTGTTTACGGAACGAAAACTTCATCGTATTTTTCCTTCTAATAACTTCAATTCCGATGTTTAACGATTTGTTAAACAACAAATAAAAATTAGGTAGAAGACTGTTCAAATAATGTTTGTGGAAATTCTTAATTTGTAACATACATTTATGCATGTATACGTATTTAAAGTTTTCTTTTAGGGCAATAAACATTTTCGTTACTCAGTATTAAAAATTTAATTTTATACAGTAGGTATTTGATTTCGAATAACAAATTGTTCTATTTTAAACACAGTTTGCTTAAAAAAATATATATTTTCAAAACATTTCAAATCATCTTCGTGTTCATTTAGACCAATATATTTTACAAAAGTATTTCTTCTTTTATTTTATGTATATATATTGTATATATTGTATATATTGTATTTCAAAAATTTTCGCAGTTCATTTCTCTGTCATATACACAAAGAACACCACGCATACCTAACCTATGCTGAGAAAATGAGCGTCCCCAGTTTAACTGCTGATTTCATTACAACTTTTGTTAAAGTAACATTTTGTCGTTAAAAACAAATCAATTTTGTCTACATATTATTAAAATTCTCAAGAACAGGAGAATTACTAACTGTTTTAATTTACATAATTTTCTTTTTTAATTTAAAAACGATGTTGTTTTATAATGATATTTCTTCAGGAGGTAATTAATGAAACAAAGACGAAAGTGCGTTGCTCTGTTAAAATAAGAGTTTTATTTAACAATTGTACCAATTTACAATTAACTAACCTGTTAAAATAAGAGAAACAACATTTAAAGCCTTTATTTAAAAAAATCTTTCTATTTTTGAGGACAATTTATTCCCAATGTCACATCCTTCAGTTAGTGAAAATTTAGTAGGCTTTTCGGTTACTCAGCAAGGAAAAAATTAAGAAAAGTGCAAAAGTGGTTTTCTTTACATATTTAAATAAATAAAGCGTATTTAGGTTCTTTAAATTAGAAAAAAAGATGGCTATAAATTAAGAAAAACAAGAAAATACTTTTTCTTTCAAATTAATCAAAAATGTTCTTGTAAAATGAACTACTTATGTACATATGTATATATAATATATCAGTATTTATTCTTGATTGAAGGGAAATTGTGAATTGAAACAAGGATTATTTAATTCATGTTTCAAGATTAGTGTTCTTGATACTTATTTAAAGAAATATCGAATTTTCATGCAAGTAAGAAACTGGTATTCTTAATTTAACTTTTAGAAAATTATTTGTTTCAGTGAAGTTCACATAACATAATTTTTCCGCAATACAGACAGCCTTTGTCCCATAATCCTTTCTAAGCAACTTTATTCGGGATGCGCTTTATTCCGTCTTAAATAATACGAGCCGTATGCATTCAGGGGCTGAAGTTTGTTATATTTATGCACAAAAATACATCGAAATTCTCCAGTTCGAAAATATTTTGCTCCAAAGGCGACGCGTTGGGATGTGGCGTAGGGAGACCTCGGCTGGAGTGATGGCAAATAATAAAAACTTTTCCCGAGTGATTTGGAAAGCACTAAAAAGAGATTGAGAACTTATTATCCCTGCGGTCTGTCGCCTCCATTAAAAAAAGGAAGTTGCAAAGAAAACCACCATCTCGATTTGGATGCTCGGGAAAGTTCGTCACCTCCCCAGAAACTTCTTGGGCGACAAACATCGACGTTGGATGCCGTCACCACCTCCGTGGGTATAAATTTCCGCTGAAATTAGTTGTCATTTTCATAAGCATTTTGTTATGCTGGGGGATTCACTTAGTTTTTTTAAGAGCGTGTGTCCGCCGTTCGATTACAATCGAAACTTTCTCTTTTTATGGAGCAACTTCGTCCCAGGAGCCGTTGACAAGTAAATAAAGGGACCCAATAAAAGTCTAAAAAAACAGGCGGGACGCTCCCGAATCCTGCTAAGATAGAATCCTGGATCCCATTGAATCCCAGGAAATGAAGTCGTTCCGTCGATTTTTATGGCCGACTACGATTTCGCTTTTTTTTTCCATTTCCATACCTCCCTCTGGTGGATCCATTGTGCGACTCTGCACAAAGTTTGTGTAGCCGACAATTTATGCGATGATATAACTTTCGGACAAATTGACAAGAAACTGCGAATTTTTCTCGATTGCAATTTGCTCTCGTGTTTTACGAGGACGAAGGACTCTGGTCCAGAGTTGGTGCGACGGAGTCTGCAATTTCAGGGATAGCGTGACTGCACGGATGCTGGGCGCGCGGGCGAAATGTGCTCACACTCGAAATTAATTAGCCTCTTGAGGGAATTAATCGGGTGTTTACGCAAACATCGCAAGGCCCCCGGTAGTTTTCGGCTGAATAATTTACGCCGACGGCGGCGGGGGAAGGCCGCTTTATCGAACAACGCGTTCATTTTGAATGAGCGCACCCGGGGGACGAGGCGATGATAAATACTGAGCGACAAGGATGGATGCGTGTTTTCCAATTACGCAGCAAATTCATCAAATTTTAACGCTACCTTTAAAGTCAAGTAGCCTTCTGTTAAGCGTCTACAGGGAGTAAATTAATTGAAAAAAACCGAAAGGCTTAGTCAAGGTCCGAGCTGCAGATTTTCCGTGAAAACGTCGAAATGAAATTATAGTTATTGCTTTGCGCCGCGCCGTTTTTTATTTCTTCTTCGATGCTGCTGTAGCTCTTACATTTGTTCGCACTGGACTTTTTAGGTTTTTAAATTCCTTTTGATGCGAGCTTTCCTCTGATTTGCGTTTTCAATAATTCCGCGCACATTTACGACCCATATGAGACGACATCTTTCAATTTTTGTAATTTTCAATTTAATACGTTTTTTACGTATAAGGAGTGGGATCGGTCCCCACGATCACGGCGTCTGTGGCAGGAACACCCAGCCGTAGGCGTAGCCACACTAAAAATATCGGTTTGGAGTTCTGGATCGAAACGCCAGCATTTTTTGAACTCGCCTCGGCGGGCCTCGGTGAGTCTCGGTGAAGGAGCGATATTCCTAAAACAACTCACGTAAAGTCTGAAGCGTGGCGGAGGCAAGTCGGACCGTTTGCCGGATAAAGCTAGGATAATAAAATAAAAGTTTAAAAGCTAAAACCCGATTACGCAAAAACTTAAAAGAAGCATAAAATACTGTAGAGGGTGATTAAATATCTGATTCAATAACAAAGGTATTGAATTAAAATAATTGTAGTCGGAGATAAAAAAAAAAAAAGTGTACGAACCTAAATCAATACCATTATGTGTTAGTACCGGCAAAATTCTGGCAGTGTCAGTCAATAGCTGCGTTCCATTGGACTGAGTAAAGTACTCCTAAGTACTTCCCCGATGGAAACACAACTTTGCTCATCGAGAGTAAAACATATGTACATAAATTTAAATGTTAACATTTGATCATATTATATGTATTTGTCGCTCTGTTGTGCCTTATTTATTAACATGGAAATATTTATATATAAACATGTTTTGCCAGTTAACTGTTTATGACGAATAAACTCGTCATGAAAGAAATGCAAAATTTTGCGTTATTACGAGTATATAACACAAAATTTCGCAATTTTTCATGACGAATATATTCGTCATCAGTTACCTGGTTACCTACATTTTATTATTTGAAGGAAGGCTTGTGATAACTCCAGAATAGCTAAAGTTTGAACCAACAATGAGGAAAAAGCTTTCATTTCCATGAAAACCTAGTACAAAAACCACCACGGGAAAATGTGGTGAAACTATCATGTTTCATGTCATATTTTGCTGATCATATTCCATTTAATTTTTAACCCTTTCGCTACAAAACGCCACCAAACGTCAAGTAAAATGCAATAGATTTGCTTTTCTCATTTCGTCAAAATTCGTAAGTATACTGTTGCACGGAGGTCGGAGCTCCCTTCCACGTGACACACTTTGCAGCGAGGACCCCCGTAGCGAAAGGATTAAGTGAAAACGTATTTAGGACATTGTTGTTCAAGAGGTTTAAAAAATTAATCAAGATTCTCCGTTTCCGAATATATAATATTACTTTGTAAGTTTATTATTACTTCAAGAAATATCATACCAAGAAATAATTATTTCAATTTATGTATGTAGATAGTTAATTTTTGGACCTTGGAAATATTTGATTTTTTTTTCGAAATTTGTTTTACACATATAAAAAAAATACTTAATTTGAATTAAAGCAAGTAAGATAACCAAAATCAAGCTCTATGCATATTTAAGAATGGCGAAAAACATTCCTTTATTTGTAAATACTACTCGTAAAGAGCGAACAATATTCAAAAGTTTATGAAATTTCAATAAATTTTCTTCCTTCGAACTCACATTCAAAGTACCGCTTGCAGCAATCCGGGTAGGGTTGTGATTTGTTCACAAAACCTCCAGGTTTACAGTATTGAAGACCGTGAGATACACAACTGAAAAGATGTAGAACCATATTTAGATAAATAATTTTCAAAAACATAAACATTTTATAAGTATCATTCACCCCTTTTTTGACCAAGAACCGTCTTCTTTACAGTCGATCAAACCACAAGCAACATTATTTCGGCCCTTTTTGAGCTCTTTTCCGTTGTACATACACTTCCCTGGATTATCTGTTAAAAGTTCAAGCACATATGTATAACAGTTTGAAAAATTCAAAAATGTACGCTACTTGGATCAGGAGCACTAAAGCCCATACTGGCAAGGCAAACAGCTATGCAGATCGCGATAACAATACAAACTAAAACTTTTTTCATTTTAAAATATTTCTTGATTTTTTAGCTGACAGTAGGTATAACTTGCTAAAGACGATTTAAAGCATGTAGCAGCTTTCCGGGTTTAAATACTTTTAGCAGCAGCGAATAATCATCGTTTCAAATACCAAAAGTTCCTCCTCTCGTAAGCAATATAGGATGTTGTTCTTAGAACAACAATGTTTTGTCTCTTTCTTTTCAATACATTAACATTTTATTTACAATTCTGTTCTAATTGCACAATTTAGAGACGTTGGTATAAGAGACGTCTTTATCAGTTATTGTGCTCAGAGATTGTTTTGAATATGTGATAAGAATTGTTATTTGCGAACACGTAATTTCAAAAAATATAATGAGATAATTGATGGCTTGATGGTTTACAGACACATATTCATAGCGGTTTTAGCTTATTACCAGCCGAATTATAAAGAAAATTCAATCGACTAAAAAAATCAAAATGTTTCATTTAGGTACTAAATTTTATATTTTATTAAATAAGTACGTAAGTAAGATGAAGAACCTTTTTTCTAAAGGTTCATTAGTTGGTTTCATATTTGAAGCTATTTATAATTTAATTATTCTTTTATTATATTATCCGATATGAATTCATGGACTCTTAGTTTTTCGAATGAAAATAAAAATCTATCTTTTTGAAAAATTACTAAAGCAAAAATAGATCATTACGATTTAAAATATACTAAAATGCGGCAAGTGAAGAAATTGCAAAGCCACAGCCACATTTCTAAGTTCGAAAAAATATATATTATAGTTAATCAAAGGATTTGCTGAATCAATCGGCAAAGTTAGCCCATACAGTTAATAATAATAAGGGGGAAGTAATTCTGATGAGATACTAATGACGGCTTCCGGGAAAGCAAATATCAATCAGGACAAATCCCACTGAGAAAGTCCTGTCATACAGCGCCTCAGCCTCAGTCTTAGCAGCTTTTTTCAACTAGGCCAGTGCGTCCATAAACCGGGGATTATGTGGGCTTAGCGTCACGCAACGCCCCTCCTACCGGCCGTTTTTCGCCGACGCTGCAATGAGCGGCCTTTTGCGGCGCCCCGCACCATATGTTTTCGTTATTCATAAACCAGGGCTGCCGAAATCACAGAAACATCCTAATTTTGTCCGCAGAGAACCCTCGACCGGGTTGGCACCCCAAAACTGCTCCCTCGATGGGGCGTCAAAGTTAGGTGATATTATAAGAGGCGAACGCAACACTCCCACACACACGTCAACCGCTACGCCATTAGGGCCAACTGTGTGGCTTGCGTTTATCGCCTTCGCAATTTATGCCCCGCATTATCTTATTATCGGATTTCCCTACTTTTGTAGCAACGGGTCCGCCACCCGTCACCACCCGTTATCACTCACGGGACGACATAAGTCGACAAATCCGACTTTTGCCCAAATAAACTGCCGAACTTGTGCTCCGGCGAGTCGTCCCCGGGTCAGGGTAATGCCTGCTAAATGAAGCTACTCCGGATGCTACCCGTCTATGAACCAAAAAGCCGTCCGCCAAAAACCATGAGCAACTTTTGAGCGCACTGTCGATGTCTTTTTGTTCGCGACTCAAGCGGTGGAGCAGCGACGAGGATTGCTCCAGAATCCTTTGGGGCATTGTCTCACTCCTGGCGGATTAAGATTCCTCCGGGGAGAAACACATGCTAAAATTAATCAAACGGGGCCATGAGCGACTTCGCCGTATTACTCGAGGATGTTGGCAGTTAAGCTTCCCGGTTTTCTGCGGATGATTACTTGTGGCTGCGGATTAAACTCCATTCTTTCAGGGGGGAGGGGGAGCTACCAAAGCCAGCCCGATTTAAAATCTAGCACTCTTTTGTCTTTGACAAGAAGTGCGCTTTGAGTATTTTGCCCGAACAATGCAAGAGATTTGCGATTGCGGCTAAGAACGAAGCTCTACCTTTTATTGTGAAATATAAGTCTGGATTTCGAGGGATTTGCTTCATAGGTAAGCCTTAAAATTGCAGCATAAAGCAGCATTTCTAATAGGACGTGAAGTTCCGCATTAGAGTAGGCTCTTTTTTAAAATATTAGCACAATGTACGTATCTTCGACAAATCCAGATTTCACATATTTTACCTATCATTAGTATTACTGATTTCCGTTTTCTACTATTACTTGCGTTAAAGACATTATAATAACAAGAAGTGCCAAGCTGCAAATAACAAGAAAAACAGTTTTGAGATTTGGTACACGAATATACGCAAATCTTCCAAGTTGAGCAATCCAATACTGCTATGTATTGTAATACTAATATATGTATTAGTTTTATTTATATTAAAACCAAAAGAAATTAGTTATTTAAATTCTTTTTTTATTTTTTTTTTTAAGGTGGTAATGTATATATTTTCATTTTACATAATACATTAAAAAGAAAACAATAGTTTTACGTCGACTTGTAATTACAAACTGAAAGATGGCTCTTATGCTGAAAAAGTGAGGAAATGCTCAATTTTAATTTTTATATGGAAAACTGGAGCTTAATCTCAATTTGAGTGAGAAACTCAGGTTTTCTATATATAAAAATTGAAATTGAGCATTTGCTCAGTTTTTTTATGCATAAGAGCCAATATGTAGGTATCTCTCTGATATAATTATTTATTTTTAAATTTAAACTTTAAAGCTTACTATCGTAGGGACGAGAACAAAGTAGCAATGAAGTTTGGACGTCACAATATTTTTAATATTCATTTCTTACTTTCTTACTAATGAACTTATTTCAGTATGGAAGTCAGGTACGTCTATAGCAATGAAACACTTTTTCCGACCATTCTTAGGAGTTTTGAAGTATCGCTATCACAGCAGCATTTTTTTAAACCCAAAAGAGTAAGCCTTAATTAATTAATTAATTAACAAAACTAATTATCTAATTAACAAAACTACAACAAATTATTAACAAAATTAATTATGTAAATCGATTAACGAAAAAGGAATTTTTAAAAGGATTTGATTGGCCTGAATCGCGTAAAACGAAAGCAAACCAAATTTTTTTTTATTTAGGCAAAAAAAACCTTAAAAACTCATGAAGGAATAAAGCAGAACGCACTCATTGTGTTCATATTTAACGAAACGAGGTACACCGCTTACGGAAAAGCTCTATTTTAATCAAATGTACGCAGAGTTTCCGTACCGCACCCACAATCAAACTGCGGGGAGCGGGCTGAATTAAAATGGTTTCTTTGTCCAACTTTTCTGACTCTCATCAAAGTGAGTTTTCCGAACCGTCCCTTTTAGCTTCTTTGACATTTAATTTCATTCTTCAACTTCCGTGTACAAAAGGGGACGAAATTGAAATAAAAAAAATGCGAAAAAGCGGACGTTTCCGCTTTACTTCAGAGGCTAAATTGTTCGCATTTGGGGCAGCCTCCCACCACCGCTGGCCGTTGTGCTTTATAAATTTGCTTCCCGTGAAAAGCATTCTATTAACCGCACAAATATGAACTCGGTGTGTACTCCCACAACCGGGACGGCACTCACCTGCTGAGGTAAGTCCAAATAATAAAAAATAAAAAAATGGAAAAAATGGAAAGCGACTGAAAATGGAAAAGTTGCTCAACTCAAAGAACACCAGAGAAAACGGAGCAGCCCGATTTGAAAATAGCCTTCGCCACCCTCCCTAGCCTCTAATAAATGTTTCCAAGACTAAAACAGCGCTCGGAGCAGCCCAAATCCGCTCGCTTAATAAATCATTTTCAGTCAACGAAAACTTTTTGTTTCGACCTCTCAAAAAAGAACACACACCCAAAGTTGGTTTGATGGGTGGCGCCACCTTGCTGGAGCCCGCGTTCGGGATGCAAATTCTATTAGAAACTTGGAGCCATGCAGGGACCCGCTCGCCTAGAGCCGCTCATAATTGGCATGCACATTCCGATGCACGTGATCAACCCCACCTGGGAAGGTGGTAAATACATACATAAGCAGCTCTACCTAGCGGCAGAGTTGCCACAATGGAATGAAAACATAGTGAGAGAATCATTCATGTAGGTAGAAGATCCATTCAAAATAATTTTTTTTTCTCTTTTAATAAATGCATACATTATATATATACCTATGTACATATGTGTATGCAATAACATGCACATAAAAATATATAAAATGAAAAAGTAATCGAACCAACTAACACTAATATATACTATTAAGGAAAAAGTTTGTTCTTAACGCTACCCTGTCAACATGGACGTACATATGTACATACTTATAAAGCATAATAAAATATAAAAACGATTTATTTGAAAAGAGCTCTTGCAAAATTTAAATAGAACTCAATGATTTCGCAACGAATTTTGACTATATCCCTGCAAACCAAACGATTCGTAAATGATCGGAAAATAATTATTTTAAACGAGTATACGCGGCTATAGCGAAGTTTCAGTTCAAATATGTTTTGTTTAAATTTTTAAATTCGCTACTGTTGTAATAAAGCGGGAAATGCACGATACAACAGTTGTACCAACCGTTGGCCCGATTTGCCGTCGGATATGCGATGGTTGTATCGTGTGTGCGCGTGAAATCCTCGGCCGATATCGCACGGTCGCAAGATCTGGACCCAAAACTTGCGATCGCATGCAATGGATTGTGTGTAAATTGAATGGTGTGTTTTCAATCATACAACCGTTGCATAAGATTTCATTACCTATTTTGAAAATTCCATAATCATAGCCATTCAAAGATTAGAAAGTAAATGGCTATAAATTCGGGTTGTACGAAAATCGCACCGTGTACGTGTGTGTGCTTTAATGCACAACACGTAACAACGCGAGTCGCATTGCAACCGTTGTATCGTGTATTTCCCGCTTAAAAATACAATCTGCTTTAGGGGTTAATTAATTAAACCTTTTGGTCTGGATTATTTTTATGCTGCCTATACAGCTTTACTTCACATTCAGGCTAATAATCCGGGCCATGTACCATTCTCGATGGAGTCATTCGTTTGTTACTTTTTCCTGGAATTTTCAGTACAGCAGCGAAATACCTTGGTATATTTTCAGTTGTTTGCTGCTTTGAGCCGAGGGATAAACTGAACCTCCTTGGGACAGTTCCGCTGCCGTGGCAGCACCCCGTCTACATTTGTGGTTCTAATGCTGCACGGAGCTCACCTCCACTACAAATCAATTTTATACACCCCCAGACGCTTTGTTGACTTTTGTTGCGGGTAACAGGTTGAAAGTTTATTGCAGTTTTCACTTAACCACCCCCACCTCCTTTTCCGGGCTCCTGGGTGCCCCTTTCCGGGGGCCTGCCCTTCTTCTTCTCTTTTTGTAAAACATAAAGTTAATTCAACAACGTCGCTCTCGTCGTTATATTCATACGATGGGTGGCAGCTAGCTGGAAATTTTATTGGGCCAACTACGGCCCTTTTATCCCCTCTCTTTGCTGCCCCAACATGCACGAATGGGGCCCATTTTTATCCCCGTCCCGGTCACCAGACTTTTCACTGTTCCCGGGTTCCCGGTCAAGCAAGGCGTTTTGTTTCTGTGCATTGTTGCTGCCATCCAGTCGCGTCCACGTCCTCGGACCCGATGACTTTTTGTGCTGATGTTCCTTAGGCACAAAGGGGTCGGCTAATTGTAAGGAAGTGCCCCGGAAATTTTTATTGCTCGAGTCTAAAGTTGAAAATTTATGGTGGCCAAACCCACGAGGACCCCAAGGGTGCGGACAAGCGGGGCTCGGACGGGTCATTGTGCGGCTTGGAAAAAGTTTTTCAATTAAGTACACTACGGCGGCGGTGAAAGTGTGCTTCTGGAAGATGTTCGGCGCGGCGGCGGCTGGGTCTAGACTCTAGACTCTAGACTGAATATCCTTATTTTCAGTTTGGTTTTAATTTCAAGGACAGTTCATTTATCTCCTTTGGAACAGAGCTTCGGGTCGGAGCTCGTAATTGCCACTGTATAAATGCTGCTGGGAAAAGCAAACAAATTCACTGCTTTAAGTAGACGATGAAGTTTTACGTGGGTTTTGAGAAGCGAAAGATACACCCAGAGCTACGAGTAGATTGGTTAATGGCTGGCTACAAACTCTCTGAGTTTAATAAGTGGAACTCAATTTTAAAGTGTAAAAGGTGCAATGTGCTCTTGTAAAGGGTTATTGCTTAATAAACTCTAACTACTGCTCGATCGAAACATATTATAAATAATTAAGGAGGTAATTGGTTCTTATCTTTGATGAAGGATATAACATTAAGGACGAAAGGTTGTTAGCCGCTTCGCATTTCAGAAACATGAAATATTATACTTATATAACTTATAAAAAGGAATGACATGCAATCTCCATATATGTATGCTCTATAACTATAACCTTATTTGAGCAAGACAGTTCGAAAGAAAGAATTAAACATTTAGGCCCCAAGACTCCAAGTGTGGGGTTTGCCCGAATTGACAAAAAATACTGTTTACCATCGATCGGCTAAGAAAATGCAACCTTAAATGAAGCACGTTACAGAATTTCCTTTCCTTATAATTTTCACCTGAAATTTTACTTAACTGGATATGAGGACTGACGTTTGATCTGCACGATCGTGGCGTCTGTAGCAGGGGCACTGTCTATTCAGCCACACTTAAAAGATTTGGACCGTGGATCGAAACGCCCTCCATTTTTTGCACTTGTCTTAGTTGTCTTAGTCTTCCATTTTTCCTTTCTATACAGAAGACAGACAGAAGTTACAAGTTTTAGCAAAACATTTCCAGCGTTAACATTTTCAAAATTTAGTATTGCAGGATATCCGATTGGGATTAAAAAACCGAAATATATCAAAGGAAAAGCCGGTAATGGCTGTGCAAATATAGGAAAAATCGATAAAACCGGAACGCGCCCCTTAAATCAAGCTAGTCCGCGCGTGCAACAGTGTATTTTTCATTATTTCACAAATTCACAAATAACATCCCAATCTGTGTGTGCCGCAGAGCCAGATTTCATCTTTTTTATGGCCCCATAAATCCCAGTGGATACGTCGTCCGGCACGAAATTAATCCACTTAGAGGCAGCCTTCTCACAGTCGGCGACGGCGAGTCGAGCGGGGGCGGCCCAGGAGCCCCGGATTCTTGAGAATAGAGTCAACAGAGGCGCTGGTCACCTCGTAACCTTTCTATTGACTCCTTGCGGACATTATTTGCACCGGTCGGCGGAGTCCATGTAGTCATATCCGATAACTGCCAGGAGAGCCCGAGAAGGGGCGAAGGAGCTTCTGCAGAGGTCCTGCTCGGTGCGGCTGCGGCAGGCGAATAAAAATTCCGCTTACAATTCACTTTTATTGGCGCTGTCCTCCTCGGGCGGTCAGCAGCCCCAGAGCACACGTGGAAACATCTGCAGAGGAAAGAATTAATATTTGTAGAACATGCTGGACGCTGGGATCCGGGGCCCACCTCCTGGCCAGGACCTTCCTTAATCTTTTTCGCCCGCCCGGACGCTCTGCCCGGCGGGATAAGCCAGACGTCCACAGGCGGTTTAGTTAGTGTGTGCACCACTTATCTTGACCGGCCAGAGCCGATTCGGTGCGGTTACATGCCGCATTCACCGGGAGCTGGAGCACCGGAGCACCCGGACCACTGCAGCAACAATGTGGGGCGCGAGACTTTGAAAAAAATCGACGACTGGCAACTGTTTGTGGTACGTGCCGTGGCGAATCCGCAGAGAATTACGTCGCATGGTTTGGGATTCAGCTCACAAATTAAGTGGGATAGGCACGGGCTTCAATTGCGTCGCGTCACGCATCCCGCAGTCCCCACACGCATCGGCACCACATCGAATGGGAGAAGTCCGTCTGTGTACTTTGTATGATGAATTATCTCGAGCCTAAGCAAATGTTAGCCAACTTTACAATGAAATCAGGCGGCGAACAGGGGTTATATTGGATGTACAACAAACTTGTCGAAATATGGGGGAACGGAAGGCAAAACTACACACTTCACCAAAAACTAACTATATAAAGAAAATAAATGCTTTATTATCAAATGTTTACAATACAATGAATAAAATTCTAATATCTTTTTTTTTCCTAGACCGATTCACCCCATTTACGAACATATCTGAGAAATCCAGTAAATATATTCGCAAAATTGTCAACTTTTATGTGAATTTTGATCAATAGCCGATTAAAATTCAAATATATGGGGTCCAAACCATTTTTAAATAACTTGCGTTATTCCCACGCCTTTGACCAATTCCTCCAATTCCAATTATGAACTTAGCTGACATATTGTCAGATTAAATGTGTAGGCGTATAGGTTCGATTAAGAGATTCGACCTCGGTCGTGCCCACAAAATTTGTTATATACCATATATATACCTATATAAGATATAATTATGTACAAACAAAATTTATTTTTGAATTCTTTTCGACCTCTAAAATCCGTGTGGAAACCTCAAACACAATCTATTCGAGATTTCGATTTCAAATTGTTTAATAATTTTCATTTTTTAATTCACAATTAGTTTTCCGCTTCAGAAAATTATAAAAAATAGAAAAAGCCTTCAAAATAAACCAATTCATCAGTAGTTTGTGAAAGCTTTCTAAAATTCTGATAGCCACACTGATCAATAGTCGCTGGATTTATACATACATACATATGTATCTATATAGAATAAGAGTTTTTAGTCAAGTGGCTTTCACAGTGGTTAAGGTTTTTAGCCATTGATTTAAAGCCACTCCCCTAGTGGCTATTTTTAAAATTAGTAGAATATGTCCCATTAGATAAAATATATTTATTTTACAAGCTTTTATTTAACTTGCAATGTTTGTATGTGTGTATGTATGTTCGGGTCAAATCTTGCAACTTAATTTTAAAGCAGTTATCCTCAACCGATTGAGATGAAATTTTGCATACACGTTTAGTTTGGATGACAATGCATATTTAGCTAAGTGACGTCATTCTAAATCCAATATGGTGGACGGTCCAAGATGGCGGACTAGTTTTTTTTTTTTTTGTGCACTCCCATAATATGGGTATCAAATGGAAGGGTTTAACAAGTAGAATACGATAAAAGCTTGTTTTTAAAAACTATTTTTAAATTCGAACTTTTTTACTTACAAATCGAATTTTAGCCACCTATAAAATTTTATTATTTTTCTTAGTCCAGTCTTTTCTGAAATCTTAAAAATAGTAAAAAACAAACAGTAAATTCAATTTTATTTAATGTAGGTAGGCCTTACATTTCGGTTTGGGATGACCCAAACAGGAGACCCTGGTTGACTGACCCAGCCACCCCCGAAAAACCCCAAGCGCCCTTTTGATGGAACCCTCACTGAAGTTTTGAATTTCTCAGTGCGATTGGCTGACGAAATTCGATTAAAACAAATGGAGGGTGGTTTTTAGTTCACTTGACTGCAGCGGCACTTGAATCAAAACTCCGGAGCAAATTTCACTTGGCCCAAAGCCACCCCCACCCCCGCCCTCCAAAGTCTACAAATCTTCAGAAGGCTAAGGGTGGGTGCTATCGCAGGACTCAATCACGATAATGGTCTTGCGTTGCGCGAGATGCCGCTGCGATGTGTTCGCGCCTGATAATCTCGCATTAATAGAGCCGGGATTGTCGTTCGTTTTGTTCTTATCTTGGGCTCCCATAAAGCTGCCCCCTGCCACCCCCGCCGGCCAGGGGGCTGGGGTATTTTTGCATAATGACTCCCAGAGCTCCCGGCATTCGAGCAAATGGGTTGTTGGCGGCTTGAATACAAAAGAAAACAAGACAAAATCCGAAAATGGAAGGGAAAATACCACTCGGCATTCTGCGAAACGAAAATAAACTCAAACTGGAAAGCACCCAGTCAGTTAAGTGAAATTCAAAATGGACGCCGGGAATCAGTGCTAATTTCGGGAGAGGCACTTCCTCAATTCCAATTTGTCTGCTTTTCGAAAGTGACAATTGAAAAACGTATTGACATTGTGGGAGTACAGAGGACGAATTGCGTTTGTATACTTAAAGGAATTGAAAATTTATTCGCTATTCTTCATGCTTCTCTAATACACCGAAAAAAAAGTCGTATGAAAACCATATTTTTTTCATATTAATTTTACATTTCAATAATTTTGGAATTATTTAATAAGAAAATTATGAATTTGCTGCTTATTCCTATCAATACAATAATTTTCGTATGATTTCTATACGAAAATGAGAATTTTAATAAGAAAAATTTAAATTTAAATTTAATAAGTACAAGAAATTTATTGTCTTATCAAAAAAAATTATCAAATATTTTCTTATTGTTTTGAAAAGAATACATTATGAAAGATATATGCTAACCATATAAATTTAAAATTACAATAAGAAAATTATCAACTTATTGTAAAATGTATTAATCTAATACGATAAAATGTCAATGTAATATGATGACATATAAACTTTATAATATCCGTATCACCCTACAAGTTATTTTGAAAGTGTCATCACGCGTCATCGCCACAGGCACATTTTAGCGGGTGCAATGGATGAAAGCGAAAACGAGGTATTATTATCAAGTGAAATGTGTGACGACAAGAATTTGCAAAACATTATAGTGATGACAAATAGTGAAAACAGTGAGGAAGACATAGAAATGCTAAAACTTTTGCTAACATGGAAGCTGCAGGATCTATATTCAACATTCATTCATGCAAAATTTTGTGTTGTATATGAGTATACTCGTGATAACGCAAATTTTTTAATTTTTTTAACGAATATATTCGTCATAAACAGTTAACAGGTTAATTTCATGTAATACCTACTTTTCTTTAAGATATACGAAGATGTATAATTTTATATTAAATAAAAAGAAAATAAAAATAATAACCGGACTTTTATTAATTACAAACCTACTAATGTATATATACATGTTTTTGTTGATAGCAATGCATATTAAAATGATACTGTTTTTCATATAAGATAGTATCAATGTAATATGGATTGTTATCAACATAGCTACAATTCTATAAGAATATTTTATAATATCAATACGTTTTCTTATAAAAACAATATGCTCTAATACTGTTTTTCATATAAGATAATATCAATGTAATATGGTTTGTTATCAAAACCATATGCTCTAAAAACGTGATATTTCTTCGTATCACTTGCATATTTCAACCGTATTGGATAGATTTTGTATCGGAATCTTATTAATTTTACAGCGGAAATTTCAGCATTTTTCTTTCAGTGTACTTTACTTTACACTGATACGAACATTTTTCGTATATTTTTGGCATATTATGATATTAATTTTTTGAATATTACTTTAATATTTATTTTTTGAGTCATATCTATATATTAATACGTGAAGGGAAATCTTTGGACCCCTTTTTAAGCAAATTGCATGTACTGAGGAGTTTGAGATTTTGCATGGTTAAAGTTTATATAGAGAAGAAGTGCACAAAGCTAAAATTTATATATAATATGTGTTATAAATACATTAAATAAAATAAAATAAATTCATTATTTACGTTCATACTGTCTATGTCGAACGCATAGTAGTCTGTGGTCAAACTGTCGTAATTTTATTATTGAAAGTGCCAATTTCAAACACATAGTAGGCTGTGTACAGTTGTATTTTTCGTAGTAACCTCGGTAGGTCGAATTTCGACCACAGGGCGACCACTAGTATGTACTAAATATACAATAGGATCGAATCTAGATTGAAGCCGGATTTAATTCCATTGTGGCGACGTCAGTAGACGAGTAACCAAAAAAAAAGAAATTCTAATTTAGTGTAGTTCAAATTGTCATAAAAGCAACAATTCTGTTTTTTTATCCAAGATATTAATGATATACTAAAATAATAAAGATAATAAAGGAGGATGGGCATTTTAGCCGATATGACCAATAACAACAAGCGATATATCGAGACTTGTATTCGGTCTGCACAATCGTGGCGCTTGTGACAGGAACACTAGGTCGTCGTTTGTCAGCCAGCCGTTCAGTAGCAAAAAGATTTTAGTCTATTTAAAATTAAATTGTTTAAATAGATTTAAGGTGCAAGCTTCTACGCTGCAACCTATTATTTATATGTATATGCTTAAATCTCTCATAATATTTAGGGATAATAAATTGATAGTGGATGCGCTATTTATTTTGTCGCTATTTGTAGATACATATATGTACATATTTATGTCTCATAAACTGGTTTAAACATTATTGGCAAATCAATTTAAAGCCCAGAATCAAAGGACAGCTTTGCCTTTAGAAAATTGACTGACTAAAAATTTAGAAAAAAAAGAAAGAAAGAAACTTTCGAATATTGTAACAAAAAAAACAGCCCGATTCCCCGAAAAATAAAATAAATTCTCAAAACTGGAAAAAAATCTGCCGCCCTGCAGAGCAATTTACTTAATCCCCATCACGTAGGTAAAGTTTTTGCATGTCGCGCTGAATAAACCGACCATTTTGCCTCCATGTAGGTAGAAAATGTACCAGACACTTCCGGAAACCTCCTCTCCGTGGTCGTCATCATCATCATCATCTGATCTACCGCCAACCCCGATAGGACCTATCAGACAGACCGCAATAAAGGCGAAGTCTGTAAAAAACCTGCTGAGTAAACCAATGAAAATCAGGTTCCAATCTTCCAGCAATTTGTCCTTCGAAGGATGCCACTGACAGTCGGACAGACAAATTGCTCCTTGGGATGCCACAGAGCCCTTTCTCATGGCCAGCAGCTGGATGCGGAGCAATCTGAGTAAGTTATTACAGCCCCTCGCATAAATTTTACAGGATTTCATGGAATAAAAAAATGTTTTCAAGACAGAAAAGGAATTGTGTGGAGTCTCAGGGAAGCGTGCACTCCAGCACAGCCCATGAGGGAAGCAGCCTGGGGGCCCTGGCCGCCTGGACACGCTCCACAGACCAAATTGACACAAAATGTCAATATTTGCTGAGTGGACCCTCGTCAAAAGATACTCTGGACACAAATTTAGTTTCATTTTGCCGAGTTCCTCTTTCATTTTAATATTGGCCCATTCTGACGGGCCTTTGTTTCACAATAAATGTCGAAGGGCACGACTGCTCCTGACTACCCGGACTGTCGGATATATCCATAATTATTGGCCAAAATTCACTGTGATTTCCCTGCAGTGCCATCGATGTCACTGCCAGGACGACAGGACGCTCCGTCGATCATTGTGCTAATTTTGCTAGGTTACTATATGTATAGTGAATGGCGTTCTCCTTATTGTTTCTATGCGAAGTCAACTCGAACTGAAGGATGATGTCCTGATGGGTCGTTGTGACAGTAATAGGCCATCGTTCCTATTAGATTGTAAGTTGCTACATTCGAATACTTGCGCGGGCGTATTTTATCATATTTAAGAACACAACCGGCCCTGAGAAGGATGCTACCCTACAACAAACTTTACTAACTTTAACTATTTTATGTAGTTATATTTGCTATTTCCTAAAAAAAATTTATAGATAGTAATATCAATTAACATTTGAGTTAAATTTAACTAACAATTTTTACGATTTACTATTTTTATAAGCTCTACTATTTAGAATAGCCATATTTACAATTTCTACAATTGTCAAGTAAATTTTTTTTAAATAATAAATTTTAATTTTGCCAAAAAAAATTGTTAAAATACCGCGCCATAAAAATTTGAAAATGTTTATCAATTTCCTTGGTCAAATTAACTATTAAAAATAGTCAATCCTTTAGCCACATATCGCTTTATTAACATTGAATTGCTCAAAACACATTGGCGTGTGGTGGCTAGAGGGCAGAGCTACGCGTGTACTAAATAATTAGGAGTTCCTGGGTTCGAATGGTGGGAACACAAGTCAACTTTCTAAAAATGCATCGGAATGGTCGGTGGGTACAGCAGCCAAGCTGCCAATCCGCAGCCCCAGGTTCAAATCTAGCTTCGGTCGGCAATATGCGAAAAAATCAACTTTTTCTCGTCGTCAGCAGATTAACTATTTTTCACACTGAAGAATTTTAAATTTTACTAATAGTTGTAGCTGACTTAATTAATTGAAATAGTTGTTTCAACTTTGTTCATAGTAAATTGAATTTATAAAAATTATTAAACAATGATTGGCTGAAAATAGTTAATTTTGTATTCGTTTATAGTAAAATGAACTATATTTTTCTTTCAATGAACATGTGCAAATCGTAATGCTCAAAATAATTTCTTGCGGAGTAACTGAAAAAATAAAATAAAAATGCCTTCCCTGGTTCAGGCGACATGTGCCTCATGAGCCATGTGCTCCAACTGAATCAGCTCGCGCCAAACCTCGAAGACTCCACTGAAAAATTCTCTTCCGCCTGACTTGTTCGATGAAATTCTCGTTTTCCGAAAACGCCTCTCTGCGGAAAATTCCGTAATAAGAGTTTCCCCATTTTCCCAAGAGAAGTCGCTCATTTTTACTGTAGGCGTCCTTCAAATCACTGCTTTTCCTCGGCAGCCAAGAAGAGGATCAGGAGCAAACAAAAGGAAGAAACGGACCCGAGCCGAACTAGCGGAGGGGAGGGGGTTGATGTCTCGCAGGACACGATTGAGCCCCATTCATTCGTCTGTAAAGCACTGTTAACTTACCCCCAGAACGCCGCCGTCGGGGGATGGAAAAGTTGTGTAAACACTTTGTCATGACGGCACTCCCGGAATACATCAGAAGGACCTCAAATTGCCCATTAAGGGCGGGGTCCTTTCACTTTTACACAACCAAATTTTGCACTTAAAGTCACGAAAACAATGCGAACCGACAGTCAGGGGCTACTTTTCCACCCAGTGGGGGTCGTGGGAAAATTTCACTCGAGAGGTCATCTGAGTAAATTCTGAAGAACATTTCGAATGCAAATCTGAGCTTCCTATGAAATGGAAAAGAAAAGTGTGACCCTCTCTGTAGGGCGCACTGAGCGAATGAAGATCCCTTTCGCGCCCTCGCAGTGGTTCTAGTGCTCATTTTGAAGCTTTTCTTCGGTTTTTCACCGGAAGAACTTAAGACGATTATGCTAATTAAATACGCCAAAGTGTCCTTTTGACAACAAAAGCGACAGCAGCACAGCCCCGGACTGGCCGGACACTCAAGATTTGAGAAGGTGATTCGGGGCCGCGAGGGGTGGAGGGCCGAAAGCCGAACTTCTTCTATCCAACCGCCAGGTTCGAACCTTTTTGCACGCCTTCGCCCTCAGCACAGCCCCCCGGACGGCTAATCTTGTTAAAAGTGTCCTTTCTCGCTAATGGCCTTTGTCTTCGGCGGGAATTAATGGGATTTTTAACAAGAAATTTAATTTAATGGAAAGTAATTTCGGTGATGACCTCTTCCTCCCGCCCTCATTGTCTAAGCCCTTGTCCTGCCCCTTTGGCCGCGGTGGACACTTTTCCCTGAATCAATGGCGCTGGGCGGCTCGTGGGAGATGAGACTACTTGTGACCAGGGACGATTATTTCAAGAATTTTTAATACTTTACACCCGACTGAAATTGAAAAGGGTTCGTAAGCAATTGTGTCCTTTTTTCTAAGTTCCTACAAGAAAATCCCTGTCCCAGCGGATGGTTTTACAATAGCAATGGGTTGAGGAAAATTAATTTTAATCACCGCAACATTTTAACGGAATTTAATATCTGAAATTTTGTAAAACTTTCTTTTTAAAATTTAAAAATAGGTTTTTAATTTCACTCTGATGATTTTTTTCCGGTTCCAATTAAAAATAAGTTGCTTTTATCACCATAAAAAGGCGAGAATCTTTTGAGAAAAACGAATATAATTCTATATATGTGAGTTAAATTTTCGTACGTACATAAGCAATTCATTCACGATTTAATAAAGAATCGTTAACGAGTCACTATCGAAAGTTCAAATAGTCCGACAGCTGATTCATATTCAATTCTTTAAGCTTAAAAAACTTCTTTTACCATTCATTCTGTCCAGCCAAATTTTACTTCGCTTCACTTCCTGAGTCGACTATTATTAAAAATCGTATCAAATCAACTAAATTTTAATTATATTTTATTTGCAAAGAGTTAACATAAAGAAGGTGTTATTTGTAAATAGATTGAAACTTATTTTAAAATATTTTTATAAATATATTTAAGTACGTATAGTCTTCACTGACTTAAAATTCTACAATTTCAGTTTCAACAATATAATGTACCTACCTAATAAAAGTTTTATTATTAAGTAATTGTCTACGTATTACCATTACAGTCAGGATATTAAAATGTTTAAATTAAAGCATAATGGTGACGTAAAGCACATTTAATTATACACTTAAGATTATAACATAATTTTTTAAATAAAAAGGCATATACTGATATACATACATCTAGCATATTAGACAGAAGATTTAAAAGCATCATTGGAAAACTTAATTAAAGCGAACAGCAGATATCCTGATGATCGATTACTAAATAATTTGACAGCTTGTGTAATAACATAATCAAAACAGAAATGCACTTGCAGCAACCAATAAATACCAAAAGCATGAAAGCATCAATTTGAAGTAGTGAAACCTAAAAATCATTTAAAAGCTACGACCTTTCCCAGGTAACCTATTCGCCCCTCGACACCGATAAATTTGTGTACCAGAGTAGAATTTGTGGTAAATAAAACTATTAATTACTAGGCAAATACTGCTGCATTTACTCGACAGCACTTTTAGTTCCAGTGCCCACATAAGGCAAGCAAAATAAAATAATTTTCACAGGAATTTCAATAATTTTATGGTCGCGACCACTAGGAATCACTGGATCGAATGAAATTGTCCAATCCACTGTGGCCTAGCAAAATTCCATTTAATTTCGGCTCGCTGGAGTTTAGTGCGGCATGTCCAATGATTTTCGGGAATTTTCTATAAACTTATCAGATTTTGGATAGCATTCGCTGACTATGTTTGCCCGTGAAATGGAAATCCCCCACGAAAATCAAAACATTTCGCTACTAATCTGAGCAAATATTTAACTTGTGTCATATCGCGATTGCCGCTCCTGTGTGGGGAAAAATGAAATGCCCGACTGTATAAGTCTACATAGCTGACTAGCAGAAGGTTAGCCTACGGACTGTTACCCTGCGCTAGCCCTTTTAATGCATAAACCTTCCGGGTATGGTAGGGTTGGGTTGGACCCCGGATACCTGTTACCTTCTCCCCAATTCTGTGGTCCGGCGAGTTGCAGAAACCACTCCTATTCCGGTCGTAATTCCCGATTTGTCTGCTACTTGACATCTGTCCCGGTTTTACCCTCCGGTTCGTAGCGATGGGCCCATGGGCCCATGGGTTCCAAATTTGAAATAACCACGTCAGGCTCTTGACATTCCACAGTTTGTTTAGACTGGTGGTAATTCAGATTTTATACGATTCCGGGTATACCGGAGTAAAAGCCAGTAACCCGGCGACGCCAGGACACACCTCCGGTTCACCCGTTCACATGGGTATAGTAGGTGGCGACAATGAGCTAAGGTCGCAAGCGTTAATTACAATTTATAATTAAGGGAGTGTAAAAAAGGGCTAGAACGGAAGGGTTCAAAAATGCAATTCATTACTTTTTCACGTTATTGGTGCGATACGACGCGAAGGAGAGTACCCGGCGGGTTCTTCCGGTACAGTCCTTTATGAATATTTTCATGTTCTGCCGGCATCTGAATCTCATCCACCCACTATTAACCACAGTCGGTGCGACTACATTTAATGTCGGGTAAGTTTACCCGGTGCCGCCTGGATGTCGGAGTCTCTGCCCGGTGAGGCGTTCGAGGGTCGTAATTTATTCGAACGCACAATGGCGAAAATTTTTCTGACAGCCGACGAAATTTGTAGTGTTGACTTGGCCAACAGCCGAAACCCTCACCCGGATCGGCCGCGGCGGCGGGACACGCCCGGTGCAGAGAGATACCAAAAGTTTTGTGTTTACAGTCCCGTGCAATGAATAAACACATTTTTCGAATTAATGGCGAGTGAACAGTTCGCAACTGAGAGCTGCATTTACCGGCATAGCGGCGACAGTAGAGTTAAAAGGGTTTGGGGCAGTCGCTTTTTGGGAAATTAAAAGCTCAAAAATTATGGTCCGGCCGATTTCAATTGGGTGAACTACTCCAACTCAGTCTCCACTTTTTACCCGCTTTTTTTGGGTTTCTGTTATTTTTTTTAATTACGATTGAGCAATGGTTAAAGTTTTTCGCGACGGTGTGTTTGACGACCGCCGCTTTTGTTTTATTTCCCATCGAGAATTGATTGAGTGCAATCCAGGTCCAATCCGCACTTGCCCGCTTCCTGTTTGTCAGGGAACGGAGAGGCTTATGGTCATGGATGACAGGCATGAAATTCAGCATCCCCCAATGAAATGGATCTCTGGTCATCAATCATTAATTGCGCGAGAGGTTCGTTAATCACAAGGGGAACAGGCTTCAGGATTATGAGTTTTCAGAGGTGGCTGCAGTTATTTTAAAAGGTATTAAGTTTACCTGGAAACCGATATTGAGTTTGGGTTCTTTTCAGCTAATTAAACCTGTTTATTACCACAGATAGCTTTTCGTAATTACTTCGGATTCTTTGCGTGAAAATTGGTTTTAAACAGTTTTTATTTTTTCAACAATAAAAATTCAATCAACAGAAATGAATGTTCCTTAGAAGAATTGCTTTTATAAGCCAAAATCTCCATGAATATTTACAGAAATAAAGTAAAACATTTATTTAGCACCTTACAACCTATCTAGGACTAAACTTAAAAAGTAAGATTTAGGGGAAGGGGCTTAAAGCGAGCGCCTTAAGATAAAGTTTAAAAAAACTGTCTTAGAAATTTTACTACTGTCATAGCAGGCAAATTTAATGCGTTTTAATTGTGTATCAATAAATTATCTGTTTGTCTTAAAAAACGCGGTAGCTATCTAAATTTTACTTAGCAGCGGTAGAGTAGTGCTGGGCTCTGCCCGCTTTGCCCTTTAAGACTTTGGTGTTTTCATTTTATGCTAAGTATTTAATTTATAATGGACATAATACATATTTCCTTAAAAATTATACAATTTTCGACCCATCTAAATACAATATAAAGTATTATACTTTTACCTACATAATGTATGTATATAAACGTCTGACTTGCTCCATAAATCATTTTTTAGTACCTACATATTTACATTACTTTGCGCAATATTTGATTTATGCTTCGAAACATACAGAATGCATCAATCTTATTTAAAAAACTTCTTTGCAATCCTCCCTCAGGAACCAGACCGAATTATGTACATAATAATCAATTACCCACGTGCAGGAAACGCACTGCAACAATCTCAGAACAAATTTCAGAAACAATATCTCATCCCTTTGGCGATGGTATGGGGGTGAAGACCGTGCACCATGCAACACATGTCCTGAATCGAATATTAAAAATTAACTGCCATCCGAAGCCTCGCAATGACTAAGGTCTCGGAATGACGGAATTTCGCTCGCAGAATTAATTTCAATGCAAAAGACGTCGTGTCGCAGCCCCGAATTTAATCCACCCTCAGCTCTCAGGGCCTTGAGATACAACCCGCATTCCATTTTGGCGTGAAAATTAAGTTTTCAATTTGAAAAGCCGAAGAAAGGGTGCAGTCGGGCCAGGGCATAGTGGATGCACCGCGGCTTCCTTGCCTTGCGTCTTAGAAATTCAGATTCTTTTGTTGGAGAACATGAAACACGAATATCCAACAAACGCCGACTTCGCCTTCATCAAAGATTAAGTAGAAGAGCAAAACTAGAACCACATTTTCTGGCAGTAGAGGATCCTCGTCACCCCACGTAACCGTGAGTCATTCGGTTTACAGGTATTGCAGGGTTACAGAAGGGTACAGAACGGTACAGAAGGGTCTCTAGCGAAAAGAGGTCGACGAACAGTGGCGGAGGCACTAAATTTAATTGGAAACGCGACACTAATTCGATTTGCTTGTTATCAGTCCGCCATTAATGCACGCCGCTCGCTCTTCTAAAGATGCATCTTTCATGTTCTGCCCGTCCGTCCTGATGAATTACCGCCGTCGCGACGCACCGCGCCGCTGGCCAAAATCGCAACACGATGCGAGTTTTACGATTTCCCACCCACGGCGCATGGGTTAAATGGGGGGACACCAACACCTACGAAAACTCATATCCATTTTACTGTCGTATGTGCAATGCAAACCTTCAATGAATTTAATCACCAAAGATCAGGCGCACCCTGGGGATGGAGATTTGCTCCCTCATGTAATTCCATCTGTTCCAACATGTGCAACGTAAGCGAAAATACCTTGGAGCCAAACTGCCAAGTTTAGGGTTAAGTGATTGGGGTTACAAGGACGAATTGGCGGTGGTTGAGGCTGGATGCTAGTGGGTCTCAACCCCACCGCTGAATGATGCTTTTAAAACTCGCAAACGAATGCACTTTCATATTGGAGTGCTCCAATTGCAGATTGCATAATTTTATCCTAGACAAAATTTGTTTGGGGTTCAGATTTTTGAGGTATACTCAATTTCCCTTTCAAAGGGACAACGAAAATTACTATAATATTCTGAAGAAGCAGAATCCTCTTTTCCTCTTTAATTTATTTTCACCGTTCAACTCTTAGTAATAGTAATATTAAAATTAATGTACCCAGATCTGAGAAATTTTTCCTTCTTTTATTTATTATTACGTAATATTCTAAAGAAAGCCAGCCAATAAGTATTGAAAGAGATGTTTATAAATATTAAACTATTTGACCAATCATTCTAAAAATTAACATAGTTCTATTCTGCTAGATAACGAATCGTATCGTAATTTATGATGTAATCAAAAAAATATTTTTCAATTTATGTCAAAAATTTTAATTTTCAAAAATTAGTTGAAATATTCTAAAATCTTTCAGTTGATGAAAAGTATTAAATCAACAACTTTATTTAACATAAGTGTATACAGAATTAGGTCTCAACTGCGAAATGCTCGTGGGAATAACAATGGATAAGCAGGTGTTTTTTAGCAAATAAATTACCGATTTTGTTTGTGTTATTGCCTTCCTTATTTTATGAAAACAATTTTGAGTTGAAAACAATAAGCTCTTAATTATCACAATTATTGCCATTTTTTTACCAAGCTCATTCCAAAACTCTAATTTTTAAAGTAAATGAAAGTAATTCAAATGAATTACTAAACTATTTACTGGTTTTTGTAGCATTATTAACTAGTTTTCATCTGCTAAACATTAAAGATTAGCTGGACTTTGTTTTTATATTCTAAAATATGTCAAAATTTCCATTCGATATTTCGTCTCCGTTTGGCTTTTTCAAAACACTCACTGCCTAATGCTACGAGATCGATCGAAATTATAATAAAAATTTTGGAGGTTTACACTAATTTAACTTAATAGGTCGTGAAAGTTTAAATTTCGATACGGATTGTGAATTACACAGATTCTAAAGGCATTTTACCTTCCAACATGGTGATTGCCTTCTTTAATGAAAACATTACATGCAAATTCACCGACATTACAAGGTGATAAAATATACCTCTTACTGCCTACAAGTTCGTTTATTATAATTGTAACATTCTGTACCCAAGTAGCATAATTGAAGGTTGTCAATTAATTTGACGAACCGATTTCGACTTTTTTTCTCAATTACTCATTTAGGAGCCCTAACAATCGCTCTGTCAATTATAATCCAGAACTTCTAATTTAAAAATGCTTCAAGTGCGTTATACCCTAAACGAGACAGACAACGCTCTAAATCATGATTTACTAAATGAGTCATTTAGCATAAACTACTAATTAGTGAAGTGGTGACACACCGCCACTTCTTAATTAGAAACGATCGGCTTTCAGTTATGACGGGTGCTCGAAAATTATACTTGTTATTTGCAATGGATAGTGCATAGTAACTATAGTAACTAAGTACAAAAACTGCTGAATTCTAGCAAATTTTTCGTCATTAAGGTATAAATGATGGAAAAAGTCGGGTCATTTAGTAAATTATAAATTATAAAGATTTTCGTAATTTAGTTGTGTGAACCCATGACACACAACGTCTAAATTAATAATTAGTACTAATTAGTAATTTACGTGTACTGTCTGTCTAGGGTATTAGAACTATGCTTAATTTGAAAAGAAAGTTTATCAACGACACTAAATGCCAAAAAATTAGTTTAGTTAGCATTTAGTCACTATTCGCACAAAGTCTTATAACTTACAAATTGTAGCTCAGCCAATTATAGAATTTTACTATGTATTTTTTTAACTTGAGTCTTTTCTGAAATCCGAAAAATAGTTTAAAAAACCAATGAATACTCGTACAGCTTTTTATTTTCCTATCCGCAAATTCGTAAAATGACAATCGAAATTCAAGTCGTAAGTATAAGGTGTTTGTCAGTCTTACTCACACGATTTTTAAAAAACTAAAACAAAAGTTTATAGGAATTTCTGGTAAATTGATCACATATGCTTAAGACTATTGAGCGATAACAGTTCATTATGTATTTCCATTTCTTAGTCTATAGTTATTGGGGCGATTTAGAACAAGTAAACATTTTAAAAAATATTCTCGAAAGCTTCACGAGGTGTTATAAATTGTCAATACGTATTCACAAATTCCTAAGACTTCTATCTATCACGGAAAACTTGGGGTGTTTATGGAATAGTAAATGTGTATGTCGTCGTTAAGAACTAAAGATCTCCGATGAGACACTTTTGCAATTTAACCTTTGTTGTACGCCATAGAAAAAAATATATATTAATACGTGAAAATCGAAAATTGCCGTACGTTTTTTTAGTATTTAGTAGTATAAAAGAATTAAGGGGAATAAAACTTATATCATTTAAAAGATACTCTGCCATAAATAAATAAAAACAAAAACCCCGTGTGTATGTTGCCTTTAAGACAGGTAAAATACAGTGAACATACAAACATGAGAAACACATAACAAACGCTTTAACCAATTATGTAAATGAAAACATTTTGATCACATTCACGACTGTATGAGCTTAGATCTCTTTTTCGACCTATGCGATACACCTACTTGTCATTCATTCTCAATTAGAAGAATGTCATTGTATGCATAAAAAAGCGTTTTAATACTAATATACATATAAAATAATCTACCCCATTGCACTTATACTCACAATAATTTTTCACGTTTTTGTTTCGTTCTTCACAAAATTGGTGGTTTTGTACATAAGAGATCTTAATTCCCAACGATGAACGATGATATTGTTTAAGGCGAAGAAGCATTTCAAAAATCAGTGAGATTGATAAAAAACTACAATATGAAAGTAACTCAAATATTCGTAGCTGTTGCCTTTTGCTTATGGGGTTCTGTAGCAAATAGTTATCAATCGAATCCAGATGATGAATTGTATACTTCCAAAGAAAAAACTTCAATGCTTATTGTGCAAATTTATGTTGGAAGCACGATATATGCACAAAATGGACGGACAACACTTTAATTCTTGAGTATCTTAACAAATTACATAATCATAATCTTGCTTTATTTGAAATTACTTCCAACCAACCAAGGTGCGAAGAATATGATGATGATTAGTTTCAAAAGACCCAAAGTCAGAGTACTTACTTCATGCAGCAAAGGACGATTATGTAATACATTGTTCCGAGTTATGTTACAAACCAGATTTGTGTTACAAATGGAACAAAAAAGACATGAATGTGGCGAAGGAATTTATAGAGGATGTTGCATGGCTGTCAGGAGATGTCCTTAATTTAGGAGATAATCCACCAAAATGCGATGTTCGATTTTTTCTAAAAATATACCTCTGATGTATGTTACTGTTATACATAAATTTCGAACTGTCATTATATTTAAATAAAAATTATTTCAACCCGGTGCGGATTCAAAATTTCAATTTGACTTTTTTGTGTTTTGTTTTTAATTTCCATCCAAAAGCTCTCAATCTTTAAATCTATCCCCATTAATAAAATGCGAAATTATTTTTAAGGGGGCTTAAACTGCTTGAATAGGTATAGTTTATATTCGGCAGATTATATATTTTATGAGAGTAAACAAGCGATGATACATACAAAAAGATGGAGAGAGTTGACGAACACCATGACCTTCTCCTTGTATCAAAACCATGGTATCTGCAAATATGTAGAACCCAGAAAATAATAAGGCCCAACATTTCAAATTTGAAGGAAAACAGCAGAAGCAACCAATTATTTACAAATAATTTCCGACATACATTAAAAATACAACCTGACCTTACAAGAGTCGATTCCAAACCGATCCTACTTTGATTCCGATCCCTGCATTCTTGGATGCTTCTGGGGAAGCGGTAGACGAGCTATAGAATATTGATTCCAAATAGATCTCATGTCCAGTTAATGTCATGCATTCTTTATTGCTCGTATGGTATGGAATTTGGGGAAAAGCAGTAAAAAAGCTTTCTTGCTTTCTTGCTTCCTCCTAATGACATGCAAAGTTAAAATGAAACGAAAGTGTCCAACAAAAGTAGATCCAAGCGGGAAAAGAAGCAGTCCAAGATGCGAGCGGAAGCAGCCCTTGGGAAGACTTAGATGCATGACCCTTCGTTGGACACTGCATTTCCTTTTTAACATTGCATGTCATTAGGAGGAACCAGTAAAAAAGCTTTCTTACTGCTTCCACTTAGCTTCTCTGGAATGCGAATGGAATCTCTCGAAAAACTTTGATAACATTGGTCACCACCAACTTTTTATTCAAAAAATTGGCAAATCATTTGTATAAATTTTTTCCGTAGATTACCAATTTGTGAAAACAAAAAGCTTTGAAGAATTTCGAAATAATCAGTGAATTTTACTTTTTTCCCATACATGTAAACTGATTTAATACAACGGATAACGAATAAAGAACAGTGCAAGTGCACACTCTTGAAAAACTTATTTGCCAAGTGTATAATATGAGCTATAGAGATAAGTTGCACTTCATATTTATAGATTAGGATAAGGCTTTCATTGAAGCCATGTTGAAATAATGTGCCATTTGTATGGAGAATAAGGAAAAATTAAATTTGTTGGCCAATGTAATCTGGAAATATAAATAATCTGAGGTTTTCTTAAGCTTGACGGTAGGGTAGGAGGTGGGTTATTCCATTCGTCCCTCCCCCTCAGTTCAATGCTGGATCCGCCACTGAACGAAAGACTATTAAGGGGACTTAGCACCTTCGAATTTAAAAAAAAATCCAACTTTTTTTTTTTATAGAATTTGTTAGAATGAACCTTTAAAAACAAAAAAAGTTAGGTATATTGTATGGTCCAGGCATCGCAGATTACATATCGGTAAAGTTTATTATAATACAAAAAAATATTGAATTTTAACTTAAAACGCAATTTTCTCGAAACAATGTGTTTAAAGTTGACGTGCATGATTAAGAAAAAAGTATTTATCCAATTGTTCTGAAATGTTAACACGTTAAAATAAATCGATTTTCAAAAAAACGCACAGCACAGATAAAGGAAAAATTGCGAAAACCGTAAATTTTTAGTTACATCATATAATAAAAATATTTTTAATAATTTTAAACTTACTACCCCTTTCCTCATGAACGCGTAGAGGTATTAAATTGAAATTTATATCAAATACTCAGGTCTATAATACCTTTAAGCTGTAACAAAATCAAACTTCTATGTCAACGCAATCAAAAGAAACAGCAATTTAAGCCGCATATTTTCAAACTCGCAACTACTCGCAAGGAAATCAAAACCTAAAGGGTACTTCCAGTCGACCTAGAATCTTGAAATTTGGCATGAAGCAATGTTTTATAGCATATATAAAAGAAAAATTCCGAAAACCTTAAATTTTTAGTTGCATTACAAAAAAAATTATTTTTTACGGAACCCTCGGTGCGCGAGTCCGACTCGCACTTGGCCGGTTTTTTTTCGGACTTTTCTGAGGGCAGTTATCATGCACGCCGTGGTTTTTTTATGCTTTTTTAATAAATTTGTACCAGACGACAGTGGGCCACAAAAAATATTTAAAAAATGTTTTCGTGTACAATTAAGTATGTACAGTACATAGTTTCATTGATATGTCTTTTTATTCAATTTAAAATTAACCTTTGAGAAAAACAATTTTTTGAAAATGTGAAGGTGCTAAGTTCCCTTAAATTTTCATAAATACAAAATAATAGGAACATTCACATTTACTTGCGAGGGTTTCCAATTTCCAATACATCGAAACAAAGGCATATATTGCCACTTGTGTTTGTTTAATACTAAAAATTTTTTGTAAATATAGCAAAGTTACTGTACATGTTTTGTACTTTCAAAAATTCTTTAGCATATAAAATGAATAAGCATTTAATAGATCATTCCAGTTTCACGTTTAAATTCAACATGAAAGTAACTTTACTCATCTTAATAGTGGCTCTCTGCATGCTAGCACCAGAATGCAGCAGCCAAACTCCGGAGGAAGAACAACGGCTTAACGCATTAAAGGCCGATTTTGACAAATATTGTAAGGCCTTTTGTAACATCCCCGGTTTTTGCATCGAAATGGATGGCAGCGATTTGACTTTGGAAAACATTGATCAAGTGCAAACTGCAGTAGACACTATGGCATCGGTTTATGAGAGAAAAATAGAACACCTGCCGACTTGTGATCTTTATGGTTATAAAGAGTAACCTGTTCAATTGGGTCTTAAAATAAAGATAACTTTTGTGAAAAAAATAATATATTTGTTTGCAATGTAACATAATCCAAAACTTAAACATGCCAACTACCACATCCGGCACTTGAATCTTTACATGTAACTACATCATGAAAGCATTCTTAAAAATTCTGGTAGTCAACGAAAATTTATGGTGATTTATAAAATATTTTACTTTCAGCTTATCTTTTAATTTAAGTCCAAAACTTCAAAGCTATTCAGTAACAGCTTTACTATTCCTTGAGTTCTCAAATATTACTTTTTAATCTTAAAAACGAAGGATGGAGATTGCTTCCAATTACTATACATGTTTTCTATTTCTATATAAATTGTTTCTATTCTTGAGGCTGGATTTCTCTCTTGACAAATACTCGAGTGTTCTAAGCAATTATGGTAAAGTTTTAGTGAAATCAAGGTGCGCCGTATAAAAATTCAACGTTTCCGTTTTTAAGTTTATAAGGGTTAATTTTCCGTGTATTTCTGGAATTGTAACTTTCCCATTAGCATACAGTGTTCAACAAACCAATTAATTGTTTTATTTTATTTTTCCTTTCTTTATCTTTTACAGTTCTTAAAAAACTATTAGTATAAGCAAAGAAACTGAGTTCGCATATTTCACAGTAAAGTGCTTTTAGTAGAAAAGAAAAAGGAAAAAAAACATATTTTACCAATTATGTTGCTAAAATAAAGCTGATCAAATTTTATACATTGGATTTATCAAAACATTAGAATATTTTTCCAGAAAAGTAAAAAGAAACCTCGGAGTAGTCAGAGGCAACTTTGAAATGTTTTAAAAGCCAGTTAATTTCAAGTGGAATAAAGTGCTAATTTCTAAAGAACTAAACCTACACATGTGGCCCAGGGCGTGAAGAGGTTAATGTCACTGGATTATACATATGTATCACGGAAAAAAATTTGTCGGGAATATCGCGTCGTTTTGGCAATATCCCTGTATTTTCCGATGGATTTTGGGACAGTGCATTATTTTGGTAATATTTGTGAAAAAAACAGGGACCAGCGTAAAATGTTGACATTATTTCCTGTAACTTCTAAGGAGATCTGTTGCTTTTTCAATATATGTATGTTGTGGATTTTATGGCGAAAACGTTCGTAAATTGGTTGGGGATTTTTGCTATCCAAATTTTTTTCCGTGATATATGTTAAAAAAATCTTAACATACATCATCAATGGCTTGGCGGATAATTTAGTATTATTTAATTACTATGGCATGTGATCGTATTCCTTGAATAATTCTCGAACAATTTGAAATTGCTCCACGCAAATCTCGTTGAATTTTTTAATAGAATTAGTCATTTTAAATACTAGCTGAAATTTATAAAATTGCTCTTTATAAGACGGAAGCTTCGCTGTAACGAATTCCTGAATTTTTAAAATACAACCATTAACCCGACTGGTAGTGAAAAAACGGAGATGGTTCTAAAATTTACGCATAAGACTGTAATAATTATTTCGGAAATTGGCCTCATTCATACATGTATGTATATAAACTAATAGGAATGGAAAAACTAAGCTTTTTTAAATAAAATTTAATACCGTGTGAAGAATTCAAGAGGACCCCGTGAAATGTTCTAAAATAAAAGAGGTAGCAGAAACTAATCGGCGCCCGCGTGTTTCGAACAAATGGAAATTGATTGCGGCGCCAGTAAATAATGCCATTTGCCTGTAAAAACTCATTTTATGCACTTGAAAGGGATTCCATTGATTTTCCCGGCAAATGCAGAGTTTTTGCAGCTAATCCTCGGAGGGGTCCTCGCAAAGCAAATTTGGATTTTATTTAGCAATTCCCCTGAATATGAATGTTTTTGATAAATGCTGGCATAGGCAGGCGCTTTTTTTCGTATCGGTTCTTTTGTTAGAATTATGTACATAGGTCCAGGGCACGTATGTTTTTCAGATTAACACGACCCCGATTCAGGCGCCAGGGGATGCCCGGTATCTGGTGCCCTTAATTGGGAGATATTTTATTAACAAATACCGCAGTTTGAATAAATACGAGTCTGATCCCGTGGTGGCCGGGCAAATTAAAGTGCCCAAAGTGTGAAATGGATTTAAAAAAACAAAAGTGGAATGCTATAGTCACCTTGCTTAATGCAGACATCCGCACCCACTAATTAACTCGCCGCTAACGAGTGGTTTCACAGTTTGCCGCAATTAAAATGTCATCAAACCCCTTTTCCACTTGAATGTCCCCGTTTTCGAACCCTTCTAGGGTACAGCATAAAATACATAAATAAAGTGTGAAGCAGCCGCCACCCATCACTCATTTGCTGGGTGTTGCAGTCAGCGAACCCAAAATTGGGTTGCATCTATTTTCGCAGGACATATGCGGGGGTGGGTTCAGCGCATTGTTGCACTTGACATCTTCTGACCGCGAGCAAAATCCCTTATTTTATAAAGTCCATCCGAAATTGCATGCCGTTGTTAGTTCGCACCATAAAAATTCTCCGGCTAGAAAATTTAATTAATGTCGCAGCGGCGGCGCAACGTGGCCACGGAAAAAGTTATATCGTCGTCGTCTGTGGCGTTGATTGCGAAAATTTAATGGTTGCATTAAATCAGTTTTACGATTTTATGAATCGTTACCAAAGTTCAATGAGGTGCTAAAGCAATAATGGCTGCGAATTAGACGGCAACTACTGGCTAAGCGCCCTGCCGCGAATCGTGTCCGGCTGACCAGGTTTTATATTTATTGAACCCCGCCTTCCGTGGCCGGCGCAACTATATGACATCATAAAACTGATTGCAGGCCCTTTCACCCCCAATGGGGAAGGACATGAGCTCTAAATTTTATTAGTTAAGGGTAGACCACCACGCCATGTGTGTCGAAGACTGAGACTTTCTAAATAAATGAAAAGACAAGCTTTAATTCTGCTAAAGACAATCATTGTCCTTATAAGAAATTATGTAAAAATCTACGCGAATTTAACGCTTGAACGACATATATGTATGTACATAGCAGTCTCCTTTTTCTCGTTTTCAATCTGTTTCAGATTAAACAGCAAAACGATTTTACGGTTGTCAAATTCATTTATTTTCAGAAAACCAATAAAGTAAGTACAAAATAAAACATTTGAGCACCCCAAAAAAATGGTACGCACACGTAGGTACACTATATATGAACGTTTCAGCACTTCCTTATGTCTTATTTCTATGATTTTAAGTAAAACGATTTTATATTCGCTATTAACTTCCATTAAGTAGTATAAAATAAGTTTTAAACCATGTAGAAAATGTAGGATCGATTGACAAACCCCTGATGGTTCAAAAACCACTGCCCACTGGTTAAATTTTTATACGCTTGTATGTCCAAACTCTTAGCAATTGTTACTCAAACATCTTGACAAAACATAATTTTTATATTTCTGGAATGAAAAGAAGGAAATTCAATCAAACCTTTTTGAAAGCCATCACCTCAATTTTACACATTGAATGGATTGAAAAAAATCATTTATTCCAGATCAACGATACTTATTAGTATTAAGTTTATTTTTCTTTTTATGTGAAAAGTAGTAAGAAAATCATTGAAAATTTAACAAGGATGTAAGGAAACGAAAAAGAGAACTATGAACTTTGCAAGGAATAAAGTTTTTAAGACTATTTAAACATCTTTTATTTCATTTCATTGAGTTTTTGTTATATCATTCCATGAAGATTACTATACCTTCTTCTTCATAGTAACAAAAATATCAAACTTACTTACAAGTCCGACTTTTAAAATATGTATTATGTAACACTACAAAAGAAAAGATGTATTATAGGTTTTAGGTAACCCAAAGTCAAAACACATGACAACTTAGCTTCTCAAAAATGTTAACGTATTTAATCTGGTTTAAACTGGTTAATCAATTTTGTTTATAAAAAAATTATCTAATGCGTCAGCTATAATTTCATGCATGGATACTTGTGCAAAATAAATAAACGTATACGTCAACCAGATGGTATTGCTTTGGATTGGTGATGTAATTGAAAAATGCAAATAAATTTTTTAAGTTTTGTGCAAACAATTTGTTTAAGTTCTTTTTTCAATATCTTTTCATTTCAAAAGACTCCATAAATTTGTATATAATACAGTAGAATGAACGGATTTTCAATAGTACCCCTTAAAGGTTGGAAGAGAGAATTAAAATTTGATAAAATGAAAACAACATTGATCATATCAGTTATTGTGTTAGTCTGTCTCGCAGGAGAACTTAAGGCAAAAGAGTACAAGTATCCTGATAGCCTAGAGATATTTAATGCAGTATACAACTCATATTGCTCACAAAAAATATATCAAAAATTAGAGTATTGTTCAAGATGGAAAACGGAGAAAGTAACTGCTGACAATTATATGGAATATGTCCAAAATGTATACCAATTATTAGGTTTACATTATACTTAATAATAGACGTTTTGTACAAGATGTTAATTATATGTACTTATGTCTAAATAAATACATTGCACAGCCATTTGATGTTTTATTATTTATATATCTTGCATTAATTTCATTTTATTTCAGTAAATTTAAATAAAAGAATTTAAAATGAAATTGTCTTCTGATCAACGTTTGTTCCAAAACTCCGCCTCCTCTAAAATTGGTCCTTCGCCCTTAAAATCGCAGTGCAAAATTTGCGAGCGTAGCGTATAAGTTCTTTAAAAGCTATCGTAAGATTTTGGTTGGGTTCGTTACGTCCCCCATCAACAAACAAGCAAGATATGCCGCGCCACAAATTCACAATGATAATTTCAATGTTCAAAATTTGACTTTGGTCCTTCGTCCTGCCGAATTTTTATATAAGAATATCCTAGAATTTGTTTCTGAGAAAAGAAAACTTCCCTGTCTTGTGGCTATTCTAAGGAATCCGAATCCAGCGTCGCATTCTGAAGTTGTTGTATGAGATGTATTTGTATGATTTGTTTAATGATATTTAATAACTAACGTGCAATTATATTTTTACCCGACTACGGCAAAACGTTATTATTTTAACAGTCTTTGTATGTGGCTATGTTCCTCTGTTCCCCCCTAGCTCTTAAAGTATTTATTGTAGTTGAGAAGTAAAGGTATCATTTTATGCATCTTAATAGTCCACGTGTGATAGGATATATGAAATCACAATCAAAAAATTCGAAATATATATACATACATACATATATACTTATATTACCTCTTCTAAAATATTTTAGATAGATACAAAGACGAATAGTTTTTAGTATTACTGTTTGAATAATTATCAAAATAAATTAATTACGATTAAGAATAGTAATCTAATGATTTCCTTACCACCAAAAATTTTTAGGAAAAATAAAAGTTTTAAAAGTAAAACCCGACTAAACAAAAACTTATAACAAGCATAAAATATTACAGAGAGGATCAATCCTGATACAATTACACTTGTTTGGATTAGAAATAGTTGTATAAGAAGGCCAAAAATATCTACAAACCTAAAAGAAGAAAGTTATTAAGTTTCATTCATTGACGTAATTGCTACTGAAAAACTTTAATGTAAATATTTAATCTTATTCAGACTTGATTATAATTTTTTAGGAGAAACTTCATCAGATACTTCAGCTTATAACTTAATAATTACATATTTTCATACATAAGGTTCGCGTGCAAAATAACGAAGAGTATACGTCAACCACATTTCGGGGACGTAAATAAAAAACAGCATCACAGATGACAGGCTGTCCAAACAAATTGTTTAAGTTCTTTTTTCAACATTTGGATACACATGTGCATATGGGTATTTCAATATCTTTTAAATTCAAAAGAGTCCAAAAATCTTCCTGATATAAGATCTGTGTAGCATTTTGGATTTTCAATTTTTTTTCCAATAAGAACCAAATCTCAAAATCTTTTTGGTGCAAAAGTTCTAAAAGACACAGCTTGCTATGTATGTACCAACATTTTAAAAACAGATCCGAGGAAACTGATCGTGTTTGTGTTTTATCTTTCATGTAGAATCAGGCAGAAAGAATTTCAAACCTTTTAGAAAATATTACTTTGTTTCAGTCTTAATAAGTTGAAATCAAGCCTATCAAAATATTATTATACGAGGGTATGAAGGAAACAACCAGATACATTGCATACTTAATAACTAAATAATAAGTTCTATTGCTTGTGACATTTAAAAACCTATGGTTCCTTAACATTGTTGGTACCTACATTAATGTTCAAATTTGAAAAAAAGTTCTGGAATATTCATCTCACAATGACTTTCCAATGTCTGCAAATCAATGATTAAGGCAAATTATTCAACGCAAAGTGGAGGAATCTTTTTACTCAATTCTTGATATATTAATAGGGTAAAACAAGGACTATATATCACTCACTCGCTTACAATACTCTCTTATTTAAAATGTTCAAGTAGTTAATCTTGCTTAGTCATGATTGTAATATTTTTAAAATAAATAGAAAAATAACCTGTTCAAATGTCTAGCAACGTCAATGGATTGTTTCACGTTGTAGATTCGTGTGCAAAATAAGTAAGCGTATATGCACGCTAAATTCTCAAATATAGCGACCTACGTCTAATATGGCTATTTAATTTAAGGAAAACCGAATAAGAATTGTAAAACCTCATGACAGACTATGCCAACAAGCTGTTTTCGTCGAATTTTATTTTCATTTTTTTATTTGAAAAGCTGCGTAAATGTTCTTCCAATACAAACGGCTCCTTCTTGTTGTTAACTTTTCAGTTTTTCCAAGAATATTGAAAACAAATTTTCATAAAGTGAAAGTATAATACTGATCATATTGTATTTTATATTTAATTATATTGCTTTTTATGATAGGAAATTTAGAGGCGATGTTGCTATGTATACTTAAAATGTGCATGATGAGTAATTTTAATTAATACTTCTGGTTCCTTAAATTCACTTCGATTCATTTGAATTTAACTTAAATCGCAACTTGATCAATGCTCAATAAGATAACTTGACCCGGGTCCATTAAATTATTTCTCAAGCACTCCAGATTATGTCTCTGTACTTAATTCTATTGTCAATAAAGATGCTTGCTTTTAAAAAGAGTGTGCAAGCTATAGTATGTATTATATGTACATATGTACCGATATAAGGACGTTCTTGTTTGGTCCCATAGAGCAACATTTTAGCTCTACGTCTAAAAGAAATCCTCCCAAAATTTCAAACTCCTGCACCAAACCCGTGAACGGTGCAAACAGAAGCAATTTTATGGGGAAAATTACTCTGTTACATAAACGTGATTAACTCGTTTAAACCATGTTTAAAAAAATTCTTATAGCAGCATTTTGTTGAGAGTTAAATTTACTACCAAAAGGTCTTAAGGACTAAATTCGTATCGGTTCGAAAACAATTTTTAACATGAAATAAATGGATACATTTGAAAGCTTATTCTTTCCACTTAAATGTGTTAGTTGTTCATTTTTGTCGGATTCCTGTTAAACAAAGTTATTAAATAGCTGTTAAAGCAAAAGTAACTGGTTTTACGTAATTATTGCCCACCAAAATCGACAAAAGCAATCTTTGTTTCTAGTCAAGTTTAAAGAACGTTATTTAAAGCTAAGCAACGTTTATGTAAATGATTTGAGTCCTGTAAATATAGATTTTTGTATATTTAAGAAATCATCATTAGATTAGTGATACGTCAGTTAGTTAAGCCGGGTTTAGTAGAATGAACGGTAGAGTACGAGTCCGAATGCACATACTTATCTAGTTACTGACATATTGCAAATACAGAGTTGTGTTTTATTTATTTATTTATTCAGCCAATTGTCATACCGACATATGCCCTGTCCTTAATGATAAGATACATGGAAAAAAAATTGGGATAGGAAAATAGTTCTCGACAAATTTACGAACGTTGCCATAAAATCCACAACATATATTGAAAAAGCAGCATGCTCTATTGGGTTCATATTGGGGCTATTAAGTTAACTCCCCTCTCCTGTAAAAAAATCCGTAACTGCCTTCGCTTTATGGCACGGGGCTGCATCATGCATAAATTTAGCACCATCTTCTGGAAACCAATCGTTAAGCCGAAGAAGCATTTGAGTTTCGAGTACTCTTAAATATTGCTGATGTCGTATAGTTCCATCCACAATATAAACTCCTGGAGCTTGTGAGGAAATGATGCTCCAGACCATAACTTCTTGAGGATGCCCTACGGTTTTTTTAAGGCATTCTTGACTGAAGGCTTCACCGGTGCGCGCGCCGTTTTACATATTGACCGCTTTCTTCCTTTACTTGAAGCATTTATTCATTACTGAAACATACCTGCAACAAAACCACATAATTTTAGCAAGTCAAAATTGATCAAAATTAAAATTACAGCAAGAAAAATTTCTGAAAACATGAAAAATTAGAATTTTGGTGACACGTACATTTTCCCAATCTTCAGCAGACGAATGTCTCAGTTGTTTTGCGCAAGATAAGCGTTTTGCGATCATCCTAGGGGTTAATTTAGGTCTTCTTCGAGAGCGATGGGCATTCAGTCCTTCTTCCTTCAATTTTCGTCTAACAATTCTGGCCGAAACTTCCAATCCTTCTTCGCTTAAACGCGCTGCCAACTCGATTCTTGTAGCCAGCCCATCTGTAAGCTAGTTTTGTACGGACGAGCTGCATCATATCTCTTGGACAAAATTTGGATTTCCTTCCGCAGTTCTTCCTTGAACTTGTTGGTTCCGCCAATTCATCCTGCGAGGATGAATGATTTTGATTTTGGTCACCCTGGATTGAGCAACCTTTGCAATTTTTGCAATTTCTTGCTGGGAATATTTTGTCTTGCTCTACACTTTACAGCGATCTAATCAACTTAATTTTTTCGCTGGTAATATCAATTTTCCGATCCAAATCTGAAATTTTTCGAAACAGTTACAAAATAGTCAAAATATTTTTTTTTGCAAAATTAATACTGAACGCAAAATCGACTTTATTGAAATGATTTTTTTATAGATACTACCAAAGGTTATGAAAATGGGAACGAAAGGAGTCCCGATATGCAAAAGTGAGAATTTCCCGGTTTCTAGGAACTAACGGCCGGAAATTCCGTAAATTTTCAAGTGATCGTAATTTTTTGGCCACGTCTGTACATACATATATACATACATATACATACATATATATTAAATCGATTTAAAGGACGACAGCACCATAAAGAGTTATTTTCGGCCTCAAATTCTGGCATTTTTTATAAAGAAAAAAATAAAATGTATAAAAAAAAATATAGACATACATATATGTATGTACATATGTATGTATTAAGAATATAGCAGAAGTATCTTAAAGTAAAACCTAGAACAAAAAATTAGTAAAGCATCCTGCATCCCTAACAAGACAGACCTTTTATAATATCTAATTTCTATCTTACCGCTAAAATGCGTTAATTATTTTCGAATTCTGCCGAAAGCCATTTTCCATAAAAATAAAATGGATTATAAGGATTATATGAATTTAGCCACTAAAAACTGTAAATCATCCTCATAAAATCCGTCATTCAAAATTACATCCCCATCCTCAATTTGTGGAAATGTTATGCCACACAGGGTGACTCGCATGCAAATTTGATCGGAAAAAGGTGCCAAAAACACGCCTCCTCTAATCCGATAAAAGCTTTAAATTAATGTACCCATAAAACAACGTAAAACAGCACTAAAATCTCCCGACGAGCACATAAACCCGCATATTTCGGTGTTTTGCTAATTTAACGCTTGATTGCCTTATTAATTCCTTTGATAGCGTCAGTGTCACGCCAGCGACACTCCTGCGATTTCCCACGTCCCAATCACAACAAAACCAACGAGAAAATATATCTAGTGAAGTTTGGGGAATATCTTTGGGGGGAAAAATAAAATAAAAATAAAAATTCAGTCTGTCGCTCGACGTCAATCAACTTCTTTGTTAAGCTATTAAGTTTCCGGCATCCCTCCGCTATCCGCGGAGTTGCCGTGAAAGGCGTTTAAATGCGAGCTACGCAAACAGAAAGCGGCTTTTAATCGAAAAACAAATCATCGGCTGCCGTACGCTTCATAAAACTCCCAGCAAATGAGGTAACAAAAACTCCCTCGAGAAAGTTGGGGGCGGCGGCAGCAGAATCCCGGCGAGAAGAAATCTTTAGCGTCTTCAACCCAATTCCTTTACGGCTTTTTGCCCAAGAAAACGATGACGACACGTGAGGAAAAAGAATTCCAAGCACTCGAAGGTGCGCGATTGAATTTCAACGACATCATAGCCCTTGCAGTCAGACAGATTGCGGGGGGAGGCGGCAAGTGTGAGAAATAAGTAAATAACCGCCTCAGTTCAATCTCGGCTTCATGGGGCCCTGGCTTTAGGTACACATACCCTGGCAGCCCTTAAAAGAAATACCTTCATACATCCCCAATCCCAAAAATGGGGCTGTTTGGGGGTGAAAGCGCGGGGCGCTCCCAAGCGCCCCCCTCTCGGCTGCGGCGTTACGAAGACAAACAGCCTGGTGATTTACCTGCCAGGTAACACCAGCGAGTAATGGGGCCACCTTCCGATTCGTTCTGGTTGAAGCTCCAGCAGAAGCCCCCGTCGGTGGAGCCTCCGCGCCCACGGGATCATGTAAATATGAATCCATTCCGGCAACCCACTTACTCTAGGTCAAATATTTCTCTAGCTGTGATTACTCGCAATCGAATCGAACTGAATTCCCTGGGAATGTTTACATGAAAGGGAATTTGCCGGAATGTTGACGCAAGATCCACTTCAATTTCTGATTTGCGATTCAACTAATCCCCTCCCCGGGGGGCCAAACCACCTGCCATGGAGCATGAAGGTGCGGGGCAGGAGTAATCGCCTAATAATTTTCCTCGCATGGATGAATGAAAGAGGTAAGAACGATTATCCTCTGAAGATATTCAATTTCGGATTACCGAGAAAATTACTCGTTTTATCAATTTTACATTTTGAGAACAATATCCGCTCGCGGAATTACTTCATTTTTATCTGATTTGAGGATTTTATCATCAACCATAAGAAAATATTTCCGTTTTTGAGAATTTTTTTTAAGGAATTGGAAAAAATTATTCAAAAATGTTTTTTGTAATGGGTTTAGCAATGTTTGTATTTCAAATTTATATTTACAAAACCAAAAAAAAACGCGGTCTCCAGCCCTTCGTAATTGCGGCCATATCCAGAGGATACTACCCACTTTGCTCCCGGATTCCCCTGACTTTGTTTCTCCAAACTGCAAAAACAAAACAGATTCCTATGTAGGTTTTTTCCAAATTTCAAATTCTGTGGGAAATGGCAGCCCGGAAAAAATACATATCCAATATTTGAAATTTCAATTATTCTACGAAAAACTCCAACAAATGGTATAACGACAAAATTTCAAAAAACGTTCTTTCCAGAAAATCTCGGTTTAAAGTTTTACATTGTCATGAAACACATTCAACTTTCGAGAAACATATGTATATTTCTCGGAAATAAAAGCAAATATTCAATAATCCTTCTAAAGAAGCATTTTTAAAAATACATATGTCGAAGAGATTGAGCCAAAAGAAACATCGAATTTTATAACCGCTCAGGAAGACAATATCTCTTTAAACTACCAGAAAATATTTCGTCATAAATAATTTTTTTCTTCCCTCGGCCCTATTCCTTAAATGAATCTAAATCGAATAGTAATTACTAGCAAAGATATCTTTGGAAACTCTTTACGATGTCAGCTGAGAAGTAGTCTGTAAATATTTTATTTCGCTTTTTCTTAATTTATGGTAGATGCTTTGAAGACGACTCCGTAATGTTTGTGATTGGAATGTTAACTAATGACTTCCGAATATTTAAGTGACATCAGGTTTTACCTTTTATGTAAATATATGTAAACGTATGTAAAGGTACGATCCAGAGATATTTATGTCCTACTATCTATCCGTTTTAGAGTTCCATGGGCTATGTAGGTAAACAAATCGATGTACTTTCAGACAGAGACAGAAAATAATCCTTATTTCTAAAATTTTAAACAAGAAATTATTATTTCATCATCATTGCATGTACTTATGTGTGTAAATATCATTCTAAAATTCAATTCGACAAGATCAAATTTAACCGAAGTGCTACAATTAAGCCACACTGATTTTGTTTAATTTGCATCAGCTGCACCACGGCCGCATCAGGTACTAAAGCTTGTGAAGAACTTTAAAGGCCGCACGAGGATCGAACTCGACTAAAAATGAAATCGACTCAGCCGCGTCAAGACTTACATATGATATTTCGAACACTCATTACTCATCCTGCTATAAGAAAATAATTGCATATGTAAGTTTACACTAAAATAGGAAAGTAATTCAAATAAGAAATGTTATGTTTCATAAAAAGAAAATACGTTTTATTTCGTTTTCTGTATAATCTCCTTAAGTTCTATTCATACAATCATTCGACTAAACGGACAAAGCGCTGTATCGTAAGTGCGGTATGCACGGGAGCGTACTTATAGTAAAACTGTTAAAACCATAGAATATATTTTAGTTAAAGTTTAAACTTAGCCTAGTTATACCCGCAGTAGAAGCGATTCCAAACTCAGCATTTTCCTTTCTTTTTTCTCAAAACATAATTCAACAAAATGTGAAAATATGAGACCCATCGGAAAATTATTCACTTTTTGAGAAAAATACTTCAACCGAATTTTATATATTTTATGGTATTATCAGATTACGTGAAAATCACCACAATGACGCACAACGCAAATCAATGGTAGTATACTACATACATACATGAATCCTTAGAAGTTTATTTATTTTTTGTATCATTTTTTTGAAGCATTTGATGTGAAAATATTTCTGGGGAAAGAAATTCTACAGCTGTTTTATATTATACTCTTATTTACGCTTCTTTAAGTAGACTCATAAATGAAAGTTAATCAAAGATTTTTCATAGAGAGAAGATTCACCAACAGTCTAAAAAATATGGTTTGACACCCACCCGTCCCTTTCTACTGCAAAGCACAATTCACAAGTGAATTCAAATGTAGATTTTGGTTCAAGAAATGGTCTATTATTTACAAATCATAAATAATGCCAAATAAATAAAATATTCAGTCCTCTCTTTCAAATCCTGAATTTGGCACATTAAATTAATTGCAAAATCAAATTAGTCGCATGTATAACATTTAATCTAACAATCCAACAAAGATAAAATAAAACTCCCAACGATTTTGCGTTGCTTTTTTAACCAAAAAAATATGGATTTAAGAAAATTACAAAAAATAAAATTAATAATTACATACTATTAATTACAAAAAAAAAATTAATTAAACCAAATCAGAAAAGTGTATGTAGAAATGTCCAGACAAATTTTAATTTTTCTGCATTGCAAATTGCAGTTGTCTAGCGACCCACCAACACCAACAGTTTTCAATTCAAAATTAATTGTATCACTCTTACGTGGTTGATGACACTCACGAATAATTAAATTGTCGTATTCCATATCATCAAGAAATTATAATCGTTCCATTAGAACTCTTGAATATCTACTAACAAATACTGTAAGCTGAAATAATATTAATAACGACAAAAAACATATATCTTGAATTACCATCAATAATATCCAGAAGTATGATTCAAAACTAACGTTCGTAAATAGCACACACAATTTTTAAAATTCCTCACTTTTTCCTAAAAGTTAAAAATATATTTGTGGGGAAAGCAGATTCTTATAGAAAAACTTCCTCAACAGCAACCACAGCCATAAAAACAAAACAAATAACTTCCTCCGAAAACATAACCAAAAACAGCACACTTACAGCAATAAAACCCATTTCCTATAAACAGCTGCCGAAGTGCATTTGCATTTAATTTATGATTCTAAAATTATGCTATAAAAAAGAAAGCAGTAAATAAAAGGGAAGAAATGTTGGCATCATACCCATAACTGGCTCTTTACGATTTGTACGTGAGCATTTTGCCTCTAGAACCAGTTTTTCATAGAGCTGCTTAAATTGCTTGGACCTTGTCTTGTTGAAAAAATAAAATAATCTCAAAATAACGTTCTATAAATATGCAAGGATCTTTTGTCTACGCACTTCCTGAGAATTAACGTTAGTCGTAAAACAGGAAAAAAAAATATGATTCTACGGTTGCTTCCTTGCTCCCGAAATAAGAAATTGCTATCTAATGCTTTAAAACAGAATACCAAATGTCTGTTAAATCAATGATCGGAAAGTGGATTAAAATGAACTTGCAAGTTCTAAACAGTATGAGATTTTAGTTATGACTGGCTATGAATTTAACTACATACAGTGGCAAAACTAAAAACTATTGGTGCTGCTTTATTTTTATTAAAGTCCTTATAGCAACACTATAGCCATCTGATATAGTTTTCAAGAGTAAAAAATTTGCAATCGTTTTGACTGACTATTTTCTCTCGTTTTGCCAAATGTCTCTTTTTGAGAAGTAAAGGGATGGGATACAATAGACGATACGCGTTTTCGTTGCGCCGTAAAATAAATTCGATTAAACAAAAACCAGCTTGGCTTCATACAATGCATGAGTGGCGATTTTGCTGCGCCACAAAGTTCGGCAAAACTTGGAACTTTATGGCGCGGTTACTTCATTCCACGCTGCAATTTCTATTTGGTTCTAGGAACGATCTGAAAATAAGGACCATCATAAATAACAGCAAATCAAAAGTTTTTATCGTTTTCTATCTTTGCATTTAAAATTGTTTTTGAAAACCTGATGTATTTTTAAAGCCAATAGGTAACATGTATGACTTTGATTAACTTTAGCGCATTCATTTTCAAATTGTTTGGCTTTATTGATAATCCAGCAAAAATGTAGCGTCGCATAGATTGCATCAAGCAATGTGTTTTTTATTCATCATTCCTTGGTGCGGCGCAACAAAAACGCGTTCATTGTATCCCATAAATAAAGCCCCAAGAGGTTCAAATTTTTAACCATGCTGATTTAAAAACGACTTTGTAAATTATGTAAGTACGATTGTGGTTTGATTGAGACCTTAGAGGCGCAATTACTTGACGGCTTTCTGTATTTTTTTTTTGCAGTCCTTCATAAATCATTCACACATTAATTAAATTCGCAAAAGGCCTCCGGAAAATAATCTCATTGTGAAAAACGATGATCCTACCAGATACACTTCGCACGAAACCATGCCATCTCGAAATGAACCGTAGCCGCGGAATAGTCGAGTATTTTTAATTAAAATGTCATAAAAACCAATAAAGGACGCAGAAATTATGGCAATCTCATCATTCCGCAATTACAATATCCGCGATAGGCATCAGGGCTAAATCCGGGGGACTTTATCTGCAACCAACCGCAGGCTTCCGCCCACCGGTCATCATCATAACCGAAAATAAATAAAAACGAGAAATAATGTTTTTCATTTTTTATATATCGAGGGAGGTGCGGCGCATAGAGCCAACCATCGAGATGACACAAAAGCTGATAAAAAATTAAAAGACAAGGTGAATTGGAACGCAACGCATAGAGGTGCCATAAAGCGCGCGATAACGCGCTGGGTGCTCCCGACCATAAAAGTTTTACTGCTCCGGGCATGTCGATCACTTAGCGTGATGAGACGGGCGAACTCTATCGATTCACAGATGGGAGAACGTTACAGAAAATCTTTTTTATTTTCGCTTCATACATTTTTTAAAGTAGCATGTTTATGCACTTCCAGCATCGATGGAGTGATAAGCTGCTATCAACGTTTTTATGGTCCTCAACATTTATGAGCATCCTTATAAATCCCAACCTCCACCGACTAAAGCACCAATATCGCGCTGTTTGAAACTTTCAGCGCAAACTTAAAAATTAAAAATAATAAAACATCAAAAACATCTTCCTTAATCACATCCGCTCTACTTCACTCGCATCCATGGACATATCCGTGAGATAAATGATGATATGATGCAGGCAAAAAAGATAACTTCGGTTTATTTTTCGTCTTACAGCAGTAAAAGGTTCATAGGATTGGTATTGCCCTCTTAAAACTAGTAACAATGAGATCCCTTAAACTCAAGAGGTTTGACTCTATATCCTCGATTCGAACAGGAAACGCAAAACGGTAAGGTAACACAATATATATTAATTTAATTTATTTTTATTTTCTTGTCCAGTCTGTTGCTCCAGGAGTCTTCTTCACTTATCGGACTTGGTCCTTCCCTTTAGGGACTTTTCTGACTTTTTACTTCGCGGGAGTGTCGAATAACTGGCAGACATTAATTTTTCCTGAAAATACAAATAAAAAAATACACAATCTATTAATAAATATTATAAGTATTTAAATTGTAAATGCAAAAACAGACGAGCACTTTTGTTACTCAGGATGCACTCAAATCAAAATGCAGCAAGGTTTTTATAGGGAATATTTTAGTAGTAAAGGATTTACGCATACGTCCCAATATCCGTACTTTTTTCTTCCGAATTTCGAAATTTTGTTAACCAACTTTAAGTTTAAACTACAAGGGCTATAGCATATATATACATAGATTATATCAAAAGATTTAAGTCTTGGATTTAAACTAAAGAGGTAAGGTATAACCGCAAACTAAAATATCATTTTTAAAAGTATTTTATATAAAAATCTAGCATTTTAAATCTTGTTTTGCACCTGAAAGTCCGTCGTATAATATGCGGTGCAATCCGAGAAAAGTCTCAATTGTAAACTCATTTCATTTTTATTCCGTTTTCCATTAAATTTTTAATCTTATATATATGCCAATCAATTGAATAAAATTACATAGTATGTTCGTCAAACAAAATTCACAAAAACGATTTTGTTTTTACAAACGGGGATATTTCCTAAGTTAAATTAAGTCATGGGACAGCAGATTTTTTTCAGTATCTGCACGACTTTTCAAAATTAATTTTATAATTCGAGCGCATTTCTTTGTGAAAATTTATTATTGGTTGATTGTTAATACGAAACATTCTGGACAATCTTAAAGGAAATTTATGAAAATAGTCATTTAATATTTGTGTTTCAGCTTGTAAGTTACCATCGCTATGACATTGTTTTAAAGCTTATTCGAATAAAATATTTCAGGCTTTTAAACGCATTTTTGATTCCCTCTGTTTGAATTAATCAAATTTCACTTAAGGCAAACTTTTCTCAAAAAATCTTTACAAATAAATCCAAATCAAAAGGAGTTAACAAAAATTCGTTTAGGTTAAAAATTCCTAAGAGGACTCCCAAGATTCTTACAAATTTATTTTAGTTACCTTTGACGAAAGAAAATAAGTTTTAATTCTAAACAAGTGACAAAAATTAATATGCGTATAACTGAGAATATTACAAATGCGAGACGCAATAATTATATTTAAATAGAAAATTTGAAGCAACGATTTTGAAATTCACCATATTTCAAGTATGTTTGCGTTCTTTCGGAGTCCTCAAGAGTATATATGTATGAATGTATGTATGTTTAAAAATTAAAATTAGCCAAAATTTTGTCCGACAAATTCCTCAATGTATGCAAATGATCGCAATCAAAGCATAAAAATGTTTCTTGAGGTGCTATTTAAACTGCCTATATATGTATATATGTAAATACATATTTATTTTACGAAAAAAATAGACGTTTAAATAAAGCAATCATTTTTGGATCTTTTTTATAATTTTCCCGCTTATTTTAAACTTTCAATTTCAAATCAGTGAAAACCCAGAGAAAATAAAGAAAGCAAAAGAACATTGGCTCAAGAACGAAGAAAATGATTTTGTTAGTAGATCGCCAGAGATGAATTCATAAATCATATTTGTGTTCAGCACTCAACTACACGGGTTTGGTGTTAAATCTCCTAGATACCAACAATTGCAAGCAAAGTATTTTTTTTTCCAAAATGCTAAAAATCAGCTTAAGCAACACTTCCAAAATTAAACGTTTGCTTGCCTGGATTCAAAAACAAATGATCATCGATGTCTGGCGGTAGGCCCTTCCGAAAAAATGGCTATCAAATCTGAGTTTCTTTGTGAAATTCGTCCAAGGGACCCGGAGTCTGTTTGGCCGGCTCAGACCGAAACAAGGACGGAAGGTAGTTTTTAAATAGGCTCTTCTTCGTCTTCGACTTCCCTTCGGGCTTGGGGGAAGGGGAGCGAGAATGGCTCGCAGGTGAGGTCACTGGTTCTAGGGTCTTTAAGGAAGCTGTCGACTCCCGAAAGGAGCTAGAAGGAATTTCTGAGCGAGTTGGTTTTGGTGGTGGAGCCAGTGGTAGATTTTCCAATTTGGACGGTTTCGTTAGTACCTCTGGGGGCTCTGGCGCTTTTCCCTTAGTGTGGTTTACGGGACGTTTTGATAGATCTAAGGCAGAGTCTGTCAGGTGGGGTTCCATAGTTGTGGAATTTGAAACATTAGTACTTAGCTTAACGCTAGTTACAGTACCTGCATTTTCTAAATTTGTTTTAAGCACAGATAATGTTGCTTCTGACTCTTTTGCAAGATTTTCAATTAAATTTTCAATTGGTAAACTCTTTTTTCTTTCGCTTTGTGATACTTCAACAATTTTACTTTGAGAGTATTGAGCAATCGATTGAACATCTTTATTTTCTGTAGGATTGTCTATTTTACTTATAGAGTCAGGTATTAAGTCAGGTTTCATCTGAGATTCCATTTGATTATTTGTTAATTGAAAATTTAAATTTTCGGAATCAAGAACAACAACTTTTGCAAAAGCATCAAGTCGTTTTGACGGACTTTGTGCATTTTCTTCATTTTTGTCAGTTGGTTGAGTTGTTTCCAAACTGTCGTAATTCTTCTCAGCATCCACATAAGACGATAGTTCTTCACTATCATTTTCAATATTTTCTTCAATTGTTTGAGTAACGATCTCTTTATTTTCAGGAATAAAATCAACAAATTCTTCGTCATCACTTGCCGTAGATATCGTGTCTTTAAAATCATCTTCTGTGCTGTTTGTCGGTGGTGATTTTCGAGGTTCTTCTACAACAATGTGAATATTTTCATGTAATTTTGAAAAACCTTCTTCTCGTGTTTCTGTAATGAGTTCTTCCTTTTTATTATTATTATTTTTATTTGCTTGGTTATTCTCCATCCACTTGCAAAATATCTCATACTTTTCGCGCATCTCAAGACTCATATGTTTGGTATCAAATTCAGTGAAGTCACCACCACTGCTTGCCTGTTTTGCAGCTTCATGCTCCTGAAAATATTGCTCATTGCTGAAAAATGCTTCATCTTTCCAGTCTTCGATATTTTCGCGCTGTTCATTTGTTGCTCTACTCGACTCTTTGATAGGATTGAATTTATAAGGAGTCATATAAGGAGAAGGATGAATAGGAGTACGAACTTTCCCTGGACTATCATACTCGTCTGTCTCTGCAGAACTTTCGTCCTTTAAACGAAATGTAATAAAACAAAAACGGAAAAAAACACAATTGTAAAACCGAAATATAAATATGTCTACAAATTAAAATTTATTAAAAAATAATATAGAGAGACACTAACCTCTGCCCTTTTTGCTTTAAATCTGGGGCGTGTAGTATTCGTCATTGAGGACGTCCGACTGAGGCCTCCTGAAATTGGTTCTGCACTGGAATATCCCGAACTAATATCTTCCGAAGATCGAATGTAACTGATGGTATGAAAAAAAGAAGAAAACGAAAAGAAATAAATGAATGGATGAACAAAATTAAAATAACAATAAAACATGATTCGTCACTTTACTTGTAATTAGTCGGAGGTATTTTAGGCTCAACATCAACCTCTGAGAAATACATCGTCTGTCGTCCACCAGATGATGACCTCACTGTCTGACTTCTCGGTCGAAGTCTTTGAGGCCGAACGACCTCGTCAATCTGAAAAATATAATTTAATATTCCAATTTTTACCGAACTTTTATACTTTAATTTAAGTTTTTTAGAGAGAACGAATAATAAAAATTCGTATTCGAAAGATCAATAGCATACTTCTTGCCTAAACCTTTTATTTAACAATAAATTTATTCGCAAAAATCGTTTCGGAAAAAATTGAATTATTTGTCTAATTTGTGGCGAAAATGCCACGGTCTAATATGTAAACACATACTGAAAAATTTTAAATAACGCACGGTTATTTCGTTGCCATTCCTAAAAACAATTACCTATCATCTAAAATTTTTAACTACATTCTAGACTTAAGCATCATATGGAAATTAGTTTAAGCTAATTTCGAAAAAGTAGTAGCATAGCATATTCCAACAAATATCAATCGATTTTATTAAGTGACAACGTTTTATTTTGTCTGAATAAATATTGGTCAAGGAAATTAATAGATCAATAAATATATTTTGCATTGGGTTTTCTAATGGTACTAGATGATGAAAGAATTTACGTTAATTTTTGTTCTACCAGGTTACAAAACTTCTACGGCTAAAACTAAAAGTAAAAGTGAACTGATGACATGTAAAACTCAATTCCATATTTTAACAAGCAATTCAGAGGTTAAAAATTAAATCCTTACCAATTTGATGTATTACTGCAAACAATTCATATAAAACTTTGAGAAACAGTGATGGAACTAGGTGTTTAAATTATTAGTATTATTATTATTTTTTCGAATCTACCTACAATGGGTTGACCATATTATAATTTACATACTTATTATGAAAATAATCAGTAATGTTTACTGGAAATGGCAACGAAAAATACCAAATGTTACTTAACACTTTTTTGTGTATGTGGGATGTGGGTATGATAGTACTAATAAGAAATAAGGCAAGTAATACAGCAAAAAGAGAAAGAGGGTCGAAATTCCAATGAATAGAGTAGAAAAATTCCTTTTTATTAAAGAAGAGTTAGAAATCTTTAACAAAGTTTACCTGAGTTTCATCAATTGCATGAGGCAAAAAGCCGTATGCGCTAGAAGCTAAAGGAACCATCTGAAAAATTAAGTTAAAAAATAAGTCTATCGACAGATATGAAAGATGCAATTGAAGAACATCGCGGATTTTTTTCCATAAGTAATTAAATCAAAAATATGGTAAAGGTGAAAACAGTTAGCTTTGCAATTACTAGGTTCCGATAAGTTCATTTCATAACGTTAAAATTGTGTCATTTTCAATGTTTCAATTTTATATCAAAATTCGTCAGGAATCTTAATCTATAATTTTCTTGACCGTCTTAAGTGGGTAAATTTTTAGTAGTGGATATGTATCTAAGAGATACAAACGACTAAAAAGTTAAAAATAAATTTAATTTTAAACTTTTAGGTTTCAAATGCCTAATTCTTACTTTAGAAATTGGAGCAAGTCTAAATTGAGTTAGAAACTAAAAGTTTTTTACAAGACTACAAGACTATAGACTTTAGTACTTGATATTAATTTCAACTCAATACCTCTAACAGTTCCTGGGAGGAAAAGTCTTAAAAGGCGGACAGAGAAACGGACAACTAAGTGATCTCATAAATGTTCAGTTTTTTCATTTCGAGGTACGAAACCCTAAAAAAGATAAAGAAACATATTGCGTAAAACTTTTTATGGTTTAATCATCCAATTTTGAGGATTTTCAACAATAAATCATTCCCCGAAGAAATTGTACAGAAGTGCTCCAATAATCTAGGCTATACGCAAATCTGGTAAGTAGATAAAGCAAGGGTGAAAAAAATTTGGAAAATATCTAACAACTAACGACAATACTCACTTCATCTTGCGTCCTATGCACATCCGGTTCTGATAAATCACTCAAACTATAGCTCCTCCTCAAAGTCTGGACGAGGTTGCCTCCACCCTGTTAACATAAATATATTAATTTCCTTTTCAGTTATATAAGAATATATTCCAAAACTATTTTAAGAGTCAGTTAATGATTTAGTAACTGAGTTAAGAGCAATTAAATAAAATAAAATAAATTGAACATACCAACCAAGAAAATTAATGTTGTGCGCGGTGTCAGCGAAGGCATTTTATTCATTCAATCAAACCAAGGCGGATGTGATTTATTGGTGCGGGAATGGGATGAACCAAAAAAAAAGTCAAGCTCAAAAAACGTTCATTTATTTCTCACAAAAAAACACTGAGATTTGGTAACAGAAAGATTTACATAAAAAAAAATAATAGTCGTCGTATAAAAAGAAGCTTAGCCTAGAGCAGCCGCAACGCCAGAAGCAGCCAGTGCATTCTGGAAGTGGTAATTTTTCGACGGTTGCTAAACTGCGGTATGAGATCCTAGTGGAGTGGACACAACTCAAATAAATTTATGAAACTAACTAAGGCAAAACTTAACGTTAAAAGAATTTTTATGAATTTTAAGTGTGCGTCTGTGGAACATGCATCTCTGGAAGAAGGGGGTCCATCTCAGCTGCATGAGTTTCATTAGTACTAGAGTATAGTCAGTCAGGTCAGGTCTACCAGTGAGGAACACGCTTTGAAAGGCACAAAGTGGTCACACTGCGACTGCATGACTATTCGACATCGACGTCGACATCAGGATCCTTCTTGATTTTGCGCCGACCTCGAATCGCTATTTTGCTAGCTTGCTTTTTCTGAGACGCGCCGGTCTTGCGCTTGGGATGCTCTCGAGCCCTTGCTGCGCCAATGTCAACCTCTTCGACATCTTCTTCGTGTATGCGGGGTGGCCTTTGATCAACGGAAAACTCATCATCTTCGGAGGAGCCCTCAATGTGCATATTCATTGGGTTCATTGTTTCAAAGGACCTAGACCTTGATACTGGAGCGTCTGTGACGTCAGACCGGTGTATGATCGAGGACAGCGCAAAGTCTGACTTGCTCGCTTGAAGCAAGCCCGGATTGTTGACGGCCACGTTTTGAAAGGTCTGTACGATTGGTAGAGAGAGGGTGGTTTCATGTGATGAGTGTTTATCAACGGAAAATTAATTCGAAAATAAAAACTAATTTGGGAGGTGAAATGAAATTACTATATGCATGCAAATGTTACTCAATTGCCAAAGGATTTTTGAAGGTTCTGTAACGCAAGGTAAACGATAAAGATTTAGACAGTTTCATTTTACAAAGTTATGAGGTCTATATATTTAAAACTAGAGATAAAACTCTGTTTCTAATCAAAACATAACTTAAAGTGGAATTCCAAACTTTTTTAACCAATTAAATGCCCACCGTACTACAGTAAAATATGAAAATGCTGTTACGAAAATTGGAATTTATATTTTCAAAACTAAAATGAGTTTAATTTTAAAATCCGACAATTCGAAGTAACGAAATGTATTTAATAGGTTCAAACCGTTAAATTTTTTCAAAAAACTAATCTACAGGCATCCCTCGAATAGCACGGTACTTGAATTGCACGAAGTCTCGAATAGCACGGTTAAAATTTGCGACAACCCTCGAATAACGCGGAGTTCGAATTACACGAAGTCGCGAAAATTACTGTTAAAAATTAAGTTGTCGGCTTATAAATAAAACCGACTGTCTGTAATGACGCAATAATGCATTTGAATAACGTAATAGTTAGTTCCCTCTTCTCCAAAATTGTATGATTTTTTAGTATCAAATAACACGATTTCGAATAACACAGAACCAATTAGTCGTGTTATTCGAGGGATGCCTGTATATATGGGAAAATATTTGGGCTTGAGTAAAACCCACAACATTGACTTTTAGAATTTCTTTCTGTCTATTTGGGTTTTTGAAGGCGCTTCAATAAGGAACTTTTTTAGGGGTTTTGATGCAATTTTCAATGTTCTATAGATTGAAGTTTATATTAGCAAATAGAATGACGTTCATTCTGATTTTTCTTTTATCCTAATTATTCTTGGACCCTTTACTTTACTTTAAACATCCGAAAAGTCAAGCTTTATTACCCGACTGCTAGAAGGAGAGTTATGTTTTTCGAGTGTATATATGTATGTATGTATATTTCTTTGGCACGCTCTGTAGCCTAAACGACTTGATGGATTTTAGCTTGAGAGGCGTCGTTAGATTCGTCTCAATTGTGAGAGTGACACTGGGTATATAAAAATTATGAAAATTAAAATAGCCGATTTTCGGCGCCATATCATGTCTTCAATTTTTTTTTCGCAGTCGGGTTTTTTTGTTTTTTTTTCAATAATATTTGCTAGTTTTTAAAAGTGTTTTATATTTAGAAATTCTAATACTGACATATGTTCGCTAAATTCAAAAAGCTTGCCATTCATAAATTTCAATTCAATGCAAAATTTACTGCTAAATCTAAGAGATGGATGATGGAGTTTTAAAAGAATTTTAACTACCAAACAAATATCTTACTATCCTTAAAAAAAAACTCCCTATAATTAGTAATTTGCAGTGTACTGAATTCGGTGAATTTGCAAAATCTTAAGACGCTTTTAAAGCTAAGAGTTAATATTTTGGGAAAATTAGTTATGTGTATTTTTATTGATTTATAAATTCTCAACAATAGCAATTCTGTTACAATAAATGAGTGTGAAACTGAATGGATAAAAACTACCTCTCAATTCAAAAGCAATAAAGTCGTTTTTCGTTTCAGTACTGCGGTAAAATCAATTGTAAGGCAACAAATTTGAGTTGCTTCGATCCACTTTCCAGTGTAGCCTTGCACACTATGACCTTAAGCATTATTTGCCCCAAAAACAGTACGTTGGCAATCAAACTTCAAAGTACCTATGGTAAAATCGCGAAACCTTCTGCAAAAGTGACCATGGCACCTAGAAAGCGGCTTGAAACCAACAGCACTTCATGACCGAATTCAGTGAACCATTCAAATCCGGACAGGAAGGGCGGCATTACGGCAGCATTGTCAACATATCTGGGTAGTTATTGTTCGGAGACATGGTTGAGTTCGTCTAAATTCGCGTACCTGTGAATCTGCATATCGCGTCTGTAACCAGACTGCATACTGCCCGACTACTTTCAGCAAATTCCTATAACTGGAAATGCAAACAAACACTACACGACAGAATTTTATTAGTCTGATCAAAGCCAGCCAAAAAGCAATTCGCGGGCGTAATAACATCTATTGAACAAAAAAAGCATCAGAGACCATTTTAAAAACACCTCGAAACTATATATAAAATGCGTTACAGAGCCTTCAGCAGTCTCAGTGGCAAATGCGTCGTCGGGTGGAGGCATAAATGAAAAGTCAACAGGTGAAATGAGTCTCTTATTTAGGCGATTAACAAGCAAAAAGTATAAAAGTCGTTTTAATCTATAAACAATCAATAATAAGTAAAAACATAAAAGATCAAGAGCGAGAAGAAGATATGTGATGAGTAAGATTAAGTGCGTTTGCGTGAGCGAGATCGGTTATTTGGCAATCTAACGAAGCTGCCCTGCTCCATAAAGCAGAGGCAATCTGTGTATACCTTAAGAGCGGTCTGCATGATTACATTTGTTGCATAGTTGACACCTTTTGACCCCAGCTGCAAGACGGCCGTGTAGCCACGTTCTTTGGCTTGATTTAGGTACTCATCTATTTCCTACAAACAAAAACGATTTCATACATTAAGAATTTCAATAGTATTTTCAAAATCTTACTTGTTCTCTCCTTGTGAGCATCGGGTGAACGAATTTCCTATAAAGAGTTGAGCTGCCCTTGGTCGCTGGCGAAAGTAGCCAGAGCACTATGATCACTTTGAATTCATAATAAAATGGAAACCACGAAAGGAAAATATCCGTGAATGTTTCTATACATGTGAAAAATGCGTAAACTATCCAGTACATCATCCATTTTACCTAAAATATACGAAAATATGTTATAAAATTTCATTCAAATATTAGTTTTAAGTTAAAATAACCTTAAGACTTCTTAGCTTAAAATAATCTTAAGATTTTACAGATACTTCAAATGAGCAGTGCAATCTTAGGATGTATGTACATAGAAATCTTAAATAGGATACACGGGTTATGTAAGTAAAATTAATTTGAAATCATACAAATTCTTTTAAATAGTTTTTAAAAATCATGAAAGCTTTTACAATCTAACTTTTCTGCAAAACTTCTGATAACTAATAAAGGTAAATTGAAGACTCAAAATATGTAGTTCATATTTTTAGTAGATATTTATTTTTTGTATGATGCTTCATATTATTTTAACGATTGTTTAATTTTTTACTAAATTTAAAATAGAGAACAACCACGTCAAAAAGCTTGATATTATAAGTCGCCAAACATATTTTATCGGTCGCTGAAATTTGTGAAAAGTAACATACCTAATGCATGAAAGTGCATATTCAACACTTTGGACGCCCATTTCATGAAAGTTCTTAAGGAAACCTCACACTCAATTTATGCCCTGACTTTATATAATAAGATCTTTAGAATTTCATTTATGTTAAAAATTTATTTATTTAATTGATATATTTGATAACCCCATTTCTGTCAAATTTGCTGATTTCTATGTCTGCAATATAAGCGTACGCGGTATGGAAATCAAGAAGCTCGAAAGTAATTAATATCAAAACTTAAAGACGGAGAGGTGATACACCATAAAATTGTCCTTTATACGTATATATAAAATTATACTCATTCGGTATTAATGTGCCTCACTTTAAATCAAGGAAAATTAGTCAAACCTAACTTATAACACATGCGGCGATACTTAATTTGTCTCAGCATTTCATTCGCTTCCAATGTGAGACACCTACATTTATCAAACTTTTTATACCTTGTGAATACCAGACAAACCAGAAATAAGTAGTAAAAGATACGTTTTCTTAGAAGCAAGTCGGAAATTCTTAGCAAGCACATGGAGCTTCGTTACGCAATTCAATAGAAGCAATAAATCGTTTGAGAACACACCCTCTCTTAACATTTAAATCCATCTCTATAGATCTCCTCAATTGAAGTCTTGTTTTTCACTTTTCCTGAATTAATAAGCTAATTGAACTCTTGACTTGTCGCCGCACGTACCGGATTAATTGTAAGTGCCTCTCTCCACGCCTCACTTCAAAATAAGTTCTGAGCATACCTAGAACTCATCGATATTGTACCTCGATTAGCCTATAGAAATCGCGCAATAAATCCCCGGACCACTTGACTATTTATGATCCACCGAGTTAATTCGCCCATCGAGTGGTGCGACGACTCACACCGCGAGTTTTGGCTGCGGACAGGGCAAGAAAACGATCTTAATAAGTCGTTTCCGTTCTTCATTTACATGGGCTTCAAGTGAACTCTATAAGTAGCCATGCAAGCGAATCTCTTCTGCACCGAATACGCAAGTGGGTAAATCGCCGCTAATACTAATTTTGTTGCTTTTGGGTCGAAAATCCAGATGCAGTCAGATCGGAGCTCAATAGGCGAAGTTATTTGGAAAATTGAGGCCAAACTGTTGCAATCTGATTTATATTGTGGAAAATCAGAAGTTAATTACTCCGTGGCCCGGCCGGTTGCAACTTTGAGTGGCTCACGTTACACAACAAGCCAGGCACGCATGCGCTCAGTGTTGGAATACTTAAGCTCATGATTTTGAGACGCGTGCAAGATCTCGTTACAGATTTTCGTGTTTTATTTTTTTGCAAAATCACTTTGTTTGAGGAAGTGTACAGCCGAGTGGCTACGTACAATCCATTCTGGTTTTTTTTATTGTAATAAATAGCAAGAAGGCTTCTGTGCAGGCGATTTTCTTACATCATTTATTTTAAGTACACGCAATTTTAATGCAATCACTAATTTTGGTATAGCTTAGCATTGAAGAATGCAGTTTTCCGTCAGTTTTTCATAAGTGTAATTAATGTTTAATTTGGATGAAATCTAGAACTAGATCACAAGTTTTATAGGACTTGACACATGGTACATACTCTACCTTCTCCAACACCACATTCTATCTTTAAATCTGATATTGTGTTCGTTTAGCGGCTAAATATTTTTGGCAATAAAGTAGTCAAATTTCAATTAATTTTTGAAAAAATCTAAACAATATTGGTTTTTTCATTGAAATAACACAAAATATATTATCTAATTTTGAAATATTAAGAAAAATTACTCTAATACAGTTGCTTACCTTGGAACTATGCATGATTCAATATCGCTTAATTTATTCGTTTTAACAACCGTCAAAAATAAGCGTGAAAAAAGGCGATATATTTCTAAATAAATAGAAATAATTATTTTAGTTACTAAAAATATAATACCATTTTTGTTATCAATCTGGCTAAATATTTCGCAATTAAATTTCGCAGCTAAATTTCCATATAAAAATAAATCGTTAAATGAACACAATACAGGACGTTATCGAAGAATATGTGAGCGCGGTAAAATTCTTAAGTCAACCTACTCATTAAGATGCCCACCTGAAATCATAAGTTCGCGCCCTTAAATTATACATATTTCTGCAAATTGAAAGATCCCTAAATGACGATGCTTTTCCCATATAAATAACGCTGAATTTCCTGTCATACAGTACAAGTATAAAATATCCATTTTGTTGAGAGTTTGGACCAAATAAAAGCAATCAATAAATCATTTGTAATAAAATATCAAAGGATCAAAGGAAAATGTATAAATATTTTAATAAATAAATATAAATTCTTATAAGTCTTGTTTCAGAATGTTCGCATTTCTATATTATTTTTCTATTTTGTGTTTATTTGTATTTCTTTGTTACAGAAAAATCGGAACTCTGCAACGACTTAAAAATAGAAATGTTTAAAAAACAAAGAGGCTCCAAAGTAATCTTGGCATATTTTGGTGCACCAATATCTCTAATCCGTAGATTTTAAATTGTTTTTCTTAAAATTGAGACGAAAAAATTAAAAATTAAAATATTACTCACATATTCTTTGACATTTTTTGTCCTCACAGCCTTGTAAGATGCGTACGCAGGATAAAGCGTTCCAAATGCCAATCTGAAAGCAGGAAATAGTAAATTTTCACAGCATGTTCTCGGGCAAATAAACACGGCAAAAAGGAAGCATATCCCCATTCCAGTAAACGACAACGGAAGTGGTAAGCGGCTGAGGAAATCCAAAAACCTGCCGAGGCGTGTCAAATTGTCAGCGACTTTTTCTTTCGTAAGGGAAGCTGTTTGATCATCACGATCATCACTAAAAAATTCGGAATCCGTCAGCGATGTTAGAGACTCGTTATGCTGCTGTAGCCTCATTCGCATAAGTGCAGCATGAAAATCGGAACGAGACTGTCCACAATACATGTCTAATTCTCGCTGCAAATGGGGCGAAGCGAGGATCTCCTGGAGCTGTGCGCCCTTTCTTGCCTCGTAGCGAAATCTCAAGTCCCCGACATTATTTTTGTTGAATGACGGAGGATCTTGATTATCGTAATTATACGAACTTCGGCGCATTTTAGATGTACGCACTGAGAGAAATGTAGCCACACATTAACGTCCCGGGACACTTTTCAGAACGACTGTTGCACAATCATCTCCATTGCTGCTCCAATTAGGGTTCTAAACATTTCTGCCGAATAAGACGAATATGTACTCGAAATGCACAGAATTTTTTTGGGAATAATAAAAATAAAAAATATTGAAAAATACACCAATTCGACGGAGGTTGTGAATATGAGAAAATTCTGAGGAGAACTGAGTAAGAAAAATCACAACAAACAGCGACAAGTCTAAGGCGCTGTCTAGCTATGCTCGAGGTGTGCGCGTGTCGAACTAAAAATAGCCGAAACACCGAAAAATACTTGTGCACAATTCTCTAAAAGATATACCTAGGACCGTTCCGAACATGAAAATTATTGACGATGGATGCTTCGAACGTTCGCATTTTGTTGCCGTCTTGACTTGATGATGAATAGGGAAAGCATCTGCAACATCTGCAATATACTGAACCAAAGGCCCTCCTAAAAGACCTGAATGTCTGGGACGCTAATTTTGTTCGATACAACGCAACGTCCCGGCAAAGTTCTATTACCGAAACTAGCACACAATTGTTAATTCCGGAAAATTAATATGGCCATATTTTTAGAACGCTACTTTACATGAATGGACTTCCTGGGTGTATGTATTGTTGAGTGGTAAACAAGCCAAGATTTTCAAAATAATATAATAAAATACATTTAGGGCATATGTCAGAGCAGTTTAAACTAAGTTTTCGGAATATCTTCTAAATCTGGTGAAACTTAGACTTTGAGAATATCTATCCATGATGTCTGTTTTTTAAACAATAATATTTTTAAACAATAATAAAACAGTTACAAGACATACAAAATTCAGCTTACTTACGGAAGAGTTAAATGAAAAGTGTTTAAGCATAAAAACTAAAATAACAATAATAGTATAAAAATAACGACATCACAACGGAAATACAGTAAACACGAAGAAAAACCATATAACAAATCCCTAAGGTCTTGGTACATGCTCGAATCTGAAGATCGAGACAAATGTCTCAATATAAATAAAATAATAACTTTTATTAGTCTTTTTGTAACTATTTAACAATTAAAAATATTGGCAACAAGCAAAGCACCTTTATTTACACGTCCGGCCAATAGATGTCGCTGTTCGTGAAAAACCCCGAAAAATCAGAGAAAACAAGTTCTTGTGTTCAGCGTAGCTTTTTTTACATTTTAATGAAGTTCCTCAATTCGATCTCTTTTATATGTATATATAAGTTAATCAAAAAAGTATTGGTAAAACAATGATTTTCTGTAAAAATACCCATCCAAAATATAACAAACTGAAATGCAGAATTTAAATCGATTCAATATTTACTTAATACGTTCCATCTTTATCAATCGATAAAATCTTTTCAACTATAATCAAATCTTTTAATATATTGCATATCTATCGTGGGAAAAATATAAAGTTGAAATTATCCCATGAATAATGTTACTGCCCGACTTATCGGTTATGATAATGATGAACCAAAAAAAATGGAGCGAATGCTTCCAAGCGCATATTTGCTTTCGCTTTCTATGCATTTAAAACTGAGCTCAAACTTAATTCAATGAGAATATACAAAAAGATACCAATGGCGATGGATTGCAAAAGGAAACTAGTCCCTGATTAGAATTACATCACTTGACTTTATAATTTTTACTACAATACTACGACACTATCACAATACTCGTAGTATGGAAATTATGATATAAACTATTTATGGTTAGAATAAAGGAATATAAATTGAATTTTAATGCACAAATATTTTCCCAGCCTTCCAAGTTTGCTGGAAGGCCCTCAGTGGGATTAATTAAAATTTCCATATACCTCCGGAGTAGCGTGCGTGCGTGTCAGCGAGGTGCAAGGTGATAGCAGCCAAGTCTGGATGAGTCAGGTTCAATGCCTCCATGTTTCAGGTTGAATAAACTCCGAAGTAACAGATTTTTGAAATTCGGTAAACTACCAACGCAATCGCCCCTTAAATGGCAGACGAAGTGAAGCAACTTTTAGTAATGCCAGGTGACAACAAAGGTCGAGCTGGCGCTGCCCGAAGCTCACTTTTAATGAGGATGGCTCAACGGGCCGGGCCGCGCTAGGCGATAAATTGAGGATTTCACACAACGTAATTACGGATTAAAAACGTTCACCTGCAAGTAGGCGTAGACAAAGGCGCAATGAGAATTAAACGAGATTTTAATTAAATCTTTCTTCATTCGGGCGAAACCACCTGAGCTTTTAGCATTCCTTTTTTTTTTGCAAAAGGTGCACACCTCGTTCTTTGATTAGTTATCGATTCAGTGAACATAAGAACTGTTTTTGAAGGCTAGCCTATTGTCTAGCAAATTCCCGCAAATATTTAGCACAACAAAAACCGTCTCTTTTAATAACAAAATATTATTATTTTAATTCCACTCTTCCCGGTGGCAGAAGAAAGGAGATCAATACCTAAGTCGAGTTTGGAAATGAAACTATTAGTCGATGGGATGACGATTTCTAGTTTCTTCAATTAGTTCTGCAGGCTACTGTCGTGAGGTTCAGTAACTGTCAGTAACACAAAATTGCGTTGAAAATGTTCCCAACCTACTTGATGTGTCGTTTTAACGATCATCATTAACTCAGTAGAAAAATTGATCTAAAATCTCTCCGTCTTTCCAAAACCCACTAATTTATGAACATGAACCAGATATTGGTCAGACAAAAAATATACAAAGTTTGGTCGAAATCACTTAATAAATACGAGAACAATCATGGAAACAAAATAATGTTGATAAAAATCGATAATACTGCTCCTATTTAAAAAATAATTGATGACCTATCCCATTTCAGCCGCAGAACTCTTTCCCAGTTTAAACAGGCATTCTCTTCTCCTTCTGCTAAAAAATACTTACATAGTATATTTTACATTTATTTTTTAAGAACTGAGTGAATCTTTTACCAGTTGTGGCATAAAGTTTTCTGAAGGATGACGAGTGTTGCGTTACTCACTGTATGTACTATTGTACTATTGTACTATATGTACTATTGCACTATATTCCGCATCAATCATCTAATAAATTAAGTACTAAATGCTTTTTGTTAAACCACGTGGAATCTCCAGTAGAAGCTCTTCCAATTTAAAAACAAAAATTAATAATTTGTACAAAAAATGTCGTCGTGTTTTTGCAGCATATCTAGGATCAAACTTTTTATCTGGAAGACGACGAACAAAAGATACTATCAGAACCAAAAGTTTAACTTACTTAATTTTTATTTATTAAGCAGTGCCTATTATTTTGGCCACCACTGTATATATAATTAAATAATTCATTACAATTTCTTTAATACTATAATACATAATGTAATACAGAGAGTAATCGATAACTCATTACCTATATGAGGTCAACATATAAAACTAATTTTTTGTTGTATGGAAACAGAAACTTTGTTTTGTTTACAGAAATCATTAGACCAAAGCGAAGTCACATCAGAGCCCGAATTAAATTCGTTGAAGGCACAAAACGAAAATATTTAATTCAAATGTGAGAGGTAATCCAATTCTCAATAACAAAAACATCGCTTCATTGGATGGTGTCACATTGACGGCTACTTCTTCATTGTGCTCGCAGCACAAGAAGATGAATTACATAATCTGCCAAAATCGGCATCTTACCAGCTGACGTCGTTTGCCACGCGCAAAGTTTCGATCCGGGCGACTGCACATGGTTGCGACAATGCGCAAATTGCTTGCTCTGCAACTTTTAATCAACTTCATTTTCCCGTCGTCGAATTCAGAGCATACCTCTTCCATTTTGTTATGTGGGAGTTCGTGCGGTTGCCTATTTCTGTCGCGGCTGCTCCACATCCTGTGGGACTACACTGCTACCTGTGTAACCGCCCCACGAATATCGCACAAATGTTTCCCTTCGAGGCGGGGGTGGATGTCCCGAGCACTTAATAACCCCAAGTATGCTCAGTGCTCATCCACGCGAGTCATTCCTGCTCCACGGGGACAACATGAGTACCAGCGACTGGCACAAATTTCCGAAGGCATAATCCAATTCTGGACGCTGGAGCCATGGGGATACCGCGCCAACAAAGCGAATCGGAGCCCCTCTTCTCTTGCGGAGCCCGACATATGCTAGCAAAGGCGGTTTCCCCCTAATTGGCACCCACGACACACAACGCCCGAATTATCATAAACGCTTACGTTAACGTCTTGATCTGAACGGCTGATTGTCACGAATGGAATCTGGGAAATGGAGATGATTCGCAAATTGGATTCATTTCAGTGCGAATTGCCTTTGATGGCTTTTGTCATTCATTTTTAATTGTCTGTGAAAAAGTTTCTTTTCAATTTGCGTAATAAATCACGAACGGCGGTAATTCATTTCGGTCATAATTTTCATATTGACTGCAAGAGCTTTAAAAAATTCCTTTATGGATGTGCGTTGCTAGAAAAATATATAACTCAATGCAAATATATGTATATTATTATTTATTTTAGTTACTGGTTTTATTACAATGATATTTGTATCCTGTTATATATAGACTAAACGGAGATTTGGAAATTCAAAATGGCGGCAAACCCTAAAATTTTAAATTTACCATTTAAATATGTAAATCCAGAATTTAGAAATTATGAAATTCGAAAATTACAAAAGAAAAAAAATTGTTTTTAATTTCTCTGAATTTTCTACATTTCCAAGGTGAGCTAATCTTTTTAAAAAATGCTTTGTTTTTCTCTTACAAGAAGTACCTATGTATATGCATCAATTTTCAATGCATTTTCATTAATTTGAATTCTGATCGACATATTCTTCACTTTTGAATTCATATAAATTTCCATAAAAGTTTCATCAAAATTAGTGGGGAGAGCTCAATGTACGAACAAAGTTTTCATATTCATTACCTTACGATACATGTACGGACTCTCATCATAAAATAAGATTCCTGCTTAGAAAAAAACAATTTTTCTCCCCCATACCCTTCCCGAATACTTCTTCTCTTGTGCAAAAGTATCCAGAATTTGCTGACGTCACGTTCCTTCACCAATTAGTAACTGAAAAAATGGATTCAATATTTCTTCGAGCGAGTTTTGTTCTTAGAGATAATTTAAGAAAACCAATATTCGAGTGCTATACAGACAAACACGTACCCGATGTGATTTTTCAACTACTGGTGCTTATGATTTATCTTAAGGGAGAATTTCGGTCTAGAAGTGCGAAAAAAAAGTTATTTTTGCATTAATTTTTGCAATCCTTCATTATCATAAAAATAGGCTGTCAATTTTCAAAACAGGTCCATTTAATTTATTTTCAAATTTGTTTTTTTTTTTTTTTAGTTCAAAATAATAGTCATCCATCAAAACATATTATTTTACGAATTTTAAAAAATAGCAATAAATACAATCAATACAATATATGTGCCTATGTATGACATACCTTTATATTATTTTTGTTACTATTATTAAATTATTGAATGTATTATAGTAAATATAGTTTTCTTAATCAATCTCTAGAATTTCTAAAAAACTGAGACTGTACTACACAGTTCCAGTGATATATGTATGTATGAATTTTAACCAACGCTCAATCCTCAAAATGTTTTAAAAGTGTTGTCGAACTCAAATGGAAAATAACGCCCTATTTCAAGTGTTCCATAAATTAAGTTGTCTAAAAGAACAACTTCATCTTTGGATCAATATCTATGTATAGTCTGCCTACAGACACAATTTTAACGAGGCGAGCATAATGCAAACAACCTTAAATGAAGGCTAGGAGAGAAAATCGATGAGTTTGGGAAAATAATTTACTGACTGACATTCATGCAAATATGAATAGAAACATGGCTAATCCGGAAAAAAAGCAGCCAAGGAGATTGCTCCTTACAGAAAAGTCCAAGAACGTTTCGAAGAACATCAGCTTCGTTTACCTTGTCGAGATTCCGTAAAATTGGCTTTCCTGGTAAGAAAGCGAATTGTATAACTTCTAGTGCTGCAGACTGGCCTCGTCTTAATTAATTCATACCATTTAAGGAAAAAATACGCGACTACCAAACGCGCTTAAAACTCCCTTGCAATTCCCCTTTGTTGCAAAGACGCTGTTGTAATTACGCGCGTAATTCAAACCGAAACATAGAGGCAGATTTCGCTGAATCATTTGGTCGTGGGGCGAGGAAATAAGCGCCAACACGTCCAGAAATAGCAGCCCCAACGTCCCTTTGTCTCGGGCTGAAAAAGAACCAGCGAAGAAATCGCTAGGCAAATAAACACGTACAAAGAAATGCACGCGATTTCTGGCAGCTGTTATTTCTAGAATACGTTCCGAACTGGAACGGGGAAAGGGTTAACCACTTCTTCAAGGCGAGGTTAGTAGCACTATCTCTAATTGTAATCCACAGATAATCCACAGTTCCCTTGCTCGGTCCCAGTTGGAAATTCACTGGGTGCTCGTTTTGCAACCACTCGGACCCGGAGTATTTTTAACCTAGAATCTGAGCGTCGATTGCTAGGGTGATATCGCCGAAATCGATGCATTCACGTTTGGCCACTGGATTTTCCCTTCTTGCACCTCAGAGGCAGGGCAAGTGATGCACAGCTCATCCAAAAACCCCAGGATACGTATTTTAACATTTACTCATAGCTGCTTGGCTTGTTTATTTTCGACAAAATTTATCATCTGGCTACATCCAGTGCCACCCAGGAATTCGCTGAATAGCCCATTTTATATGCTAGCGGAAATGTTTGCCGAAAAAGTGATTTTTGGGCCGGAGACCGTCCAGCTGAGGTGAATGTTTTTGGCCCGGATGGATTGTTTATTTTGACTGGTACTCCGTTCGACTGAGTTGCTATTAAAGTGAAGCTATAATTTGGCAGTATGGTAAACAATTTCGGGGTACGCATAAGCTACCAATGATATAGGAGTGCTATCTAACTTTCTTCGACTGAGTCGTGAATACGCAATAAATCATTTAATTGTTTTCAAAACACGATACTATGAATCAATGTTTCTTATCATTGGTAAAATAATTTTATTTCCGAAAAAAACAGTAATTTTATGATTCAACGCAAATACAAATGATTAATGACGATTAATAGCTACCAGCAGTAAAACTGATAGTCATACATTGAAAATGGACATCGATAGAAATGTTTGTCATTTAGATCAATGGGCACAGATTTCACGTCTTTAAAAAATGATATTTTTATATCTTATGTATGTCTTACATTTCCCTACTCAATGGATTTGCTTCTCTGTGGCACAAAAGCAGCAAGGGTGGCCTTTTCTTCCTGGCCAAGCAGCATTTCACGCATACTCAATTTCCAAATTGTCAGACGAATATATTGGTTTGAATTTTTTTAAGAAATACGGAAACATATCTTTAAAATCGAGAATAAACAAATTCCTAAATTTTATTCGAAAGGCCTAAAGAGGAAATCACCGCTTTGCAACTTAAAAATTGTTTTTTCGAGTTCGTTTCATTTTTTTTATAATCTTTTGAGGTCGTAAATACTAATTTTTTGTGAATATCATTGTTCTTCGTATAAACAAAAGAAATAGGATCGGTGTACAGTTGTTGGTAGTTCCAATTTTTGCGCTGATGCACAATTCAATCTTTAAAATAGAGCGGAGAACCATCGTTAACTTACCGAAAACTTAATGTACCCAAGAGTAAAAACAATTTACAAAATGGTCTGACCTATCCTACAAAAAAATATTTCATTTTTACAGATTTAGCAAGTAAAGCAACTGCATGGAAGACTTGCCATGACTCAGACAATTCTCCTCCTTGCCCAATTACTTTGTTTACTCGGCTGGGTGCTCTTAATTAGGAAACAAATTGAAGTCTTCAAACAATTTACTTGGCTATTGCCCTGCAAAACGTACCTAAGTGAATTTTATGCCCTTAAAATTGGAACAGTAAAAAAATGATTTCACGATGCTCAAAAGCATCTTTAGAACGTCTCACATTTTAATTACAAGAAAAATTAAAATCTGTTCGTTCTGATTTCGGTTTGCATTTAGGTGCTTCTGAAGCTGGAGTCCATGAAGCAAAGATAGATCAAGTGCCAGACCGCTGACTGCATAGTCTGCTAGCCAATCCCACGCGAAAGTATTCTTTTGGAAGAGCAGCAGTTAGTTATAAACGGCATTGAATGCCAGCTTGAACTTTACAGCCCACTCAATTTGCGGATTTTCAAAGTTCTGTGTATTCTCCGACCAAAGCCCAGTCATAGAATCAGATTATCCGGAGCCCTTAATGGGGACATTTGGCCTAGCACCTTGGCAAGAAACAGCCAATTAAGGTGATTTTGTAATTATATTTGAATTAACCCAAAAACTACTATCGAATGAGTCACAATTGAGACACCTTGCCTAATTTTCATTACCTTCACCACTTATTGCAGCGGCAAGGTCTCGGAAGAGTGGTTGGATCAGCCGTAGAAGAGGTCCGGAAGCCGGCAAATTACGCATAGTCGTCATAGTCAAGCGCTCTTGCCTCACAGGGTTTCAGCTTTTATAAAAAAGATTTTCACGGTCAGCGCGCGAAAACCGCAGACGCACGGGGCGATTGGGGCCAAAAGAGCGACTGTCGCTCAAGAACATGTGCTCTACGAGGCTGAGAATCCGCGAAAGCGCCTTCTTTGGGGCGGACGAGTGACATGGAACTTGAGCTGGTGTGCGCCGTTGAACCTCATCGCCCGACAAGTTGGGTTGGGGAGCACCAAGTTGGCACCGCACAGAAGGCTCTGGTCACGCAACAGACCAATTAATTGATTTGCACCCGCCAGTGCCCGCTTTGTCGTAGAAGCTGAGCGCTTCATTGTCCGGGTTTCGACTTTCTTTGATTGTTTTTCAATTACTTGAAGTTACGAAATTAGTGACCCTGAAGTGGAAATTGGACCACGGAATGGGACCGATAATCAATAGCAATGCCACCCTTGCAAAACTGACCCACCGGCGAGAGATTATTTCAGGAAATTCACTCAATGGAGACAAAGAACGAACTGAGCATTGTTCCCGAAGAAGACCAGTTTGACGCCTTTTTCGCGATTGCCCAAATTGAACTGGTTTTTCGCATTCGCTTCCATTTAGGGGATCCTTCTCAAAAACCAGCACCAAATCTCGGCCAAAGTCAATGAACAAATTTTTCAGATCTGCTGACAGCCACCACCACTCCGTTGCAGGTACCGTTTGACAGGATAAAATCAATTTTTGCCTTGACGAACTTCGGTTCGGGGGCCCATCCAGAATTCGATTTTTCACCCACGACATTCCCAAAAAGATTCCCGCAAACTACTTACATGGCAACGCGACTAATTATAGCACTGATCATTATCCCTGACGCTTTGAGCACTACATTTAACAGCTAAAAACACAATTTGAACGCACTGGGCACAGGCCACCGAATAAAAACAAACGGAAAATTTCAACGGCGCATCCGGAGCCGCTCGGGTTCCTTGTTTCGCTGCACCGGTCGCATAAACTTCGTCCGACCGACCCGAAAACTTTGCGGAAAATTCTGCGATCGCATTCACCGGATAGCACTCAGCTGGATTCTGGAATTTAGCAGCAGGAACAGCAGCAACTTGATTTGGCGAAACGTTCAAACTTTCAACATAAAATGCGCACCGTCGACATAGCGCTGACTGTGTGGCTGGAGGCCGTCAACTTGCTCTGACCGCTCCGTTGGCTGGAGTTGTTGTTGATTTCTCTGGCGCGCCACACAGGGCGAAGCGAGAGGAAATCGGGCGAATTCGACTGACAAGACAAACAGCTGTGCGCTGCGCGCTCCAGCAAAAAGAGACAGCGGCGGCGGCAGGTGCAAACTCCGGCGGCGAAGCGGTAGATGGAGAGCGGAAATTCGGATTTCTGTGCGATTGGGCAACGCTGTCAGGCGAATTCGCATTGGCCGACGCCTAGTGACCACTAGACAAACGAGGATAAAGCGGCTTTAGCCATAAGTACAGTTAAGGACAGCACTGAAATTCCGTTACTTTGTATTTACAACCCTATTCATAAAACTTAAAAGTAGCTTATAAAGGCTTTACCATGAAAATGCCAAAAAGCGTTATTCATAAATGTTAAAACAGTCTTCCAACAGCTTTATAAATTGAAAGAATTTACAGATGGCTCACGCCTACATTAAATTTAAAAAGGTGCTGATTTTACAATATCTGCAATTAATGTAAAAAGTGAAATTGAAGAAGCTTGCTATTTAGTTTCCTTTTTGTATAAAAAATTTTTGAAATCCTTAGTGAACCAATTAGCCAGCCACACACGGGAAGGTTTTTTGTGTACTACAAACACTCGTACAAACATATGATTATCGTGTGTGGGCAACTTGGCGTACAAACTTAAAACCGTCCCAAATACTTCTCGTCTTTGATTTTTCCATTGTTTTACTTTGTTTTTCATCTGTCAAGATGAATTGAATTGACACACTAAAACTATTAACTATTTTAGTTGCAAAGAGTTTACAGCGAATTTATAATAGTGTATATTGAAAACGTCCATTAGTTATAAAAAGACTTATAAATAATGAACGCATAAAATCTATTTTAAAATATTTTTATGAATACGACTATTAGAGTTTAGACTTTAGAACTAGCTTTTCTAGCTTCTAACTTAGAGCAAGTTGTAATTTTCTAAATCCCTTAGACTTAGGGAGATGTAGAATCACGTGGGGTAACAGGCCGTACGATATTTTTTTAAAACAACACTCCAAAATAAAACTGTTTTGCTATTTCAATCAAAATATTCTTTCTTTTCCTTTGTTACACTCTTATAAACATTAACAAGAAATGAAATCAAATTTTTATGAATATTTTTTTTTTTAACCGGTTGTAGTCACTGGGGGTCCAAAAGACTCCAAGGAAACTTTGCGGCTCCGTAACTCAGAACGATTATTTTAAATTTGAATTTGTGCTGCCGTCTGTTGCCACGGTCCACATAATTTCAATTAAGCTCTGGATATTGATAAAATCAATCAGCGGTTATTAATAAAATTGTAATTTTCAAAGTGAGAAAGTATTTTTTTTTACCTTATTTCACTTCTTATAATTATAAATCCTATATTAACTTCTCCTATGTTTCAAAAATGTGTCAGTCACTTCAAACTGCAGAATAAATTTACTTTTCCCAGTACAGACAAAACACTTATCTTCATACGAAAGTATTTTATCTGAGGAACATGTCTCTAAATTTGTACTTCAAAATATTGAAAATTGTATATTTGATGACTATTTTTCCAAAAAAAACGTCAATTTTTTCAAAAATTAATTAATTTAACTTTTTTCGTATAGTTTGTTATGAAATAACAACAACATTTTAATTCTTTATAGGTAGGTACAAAATATTTTTTTTCTCAAAAATTTAATAAAAGGCATTTTAACAACAATGTGACGTTGCCCGTCAACAATATTACGTCTTACCTTACGTAAAGATTCTGCAACATGACCACCTGTAAAAACACACGCGTAGCGAGCTAACGGCTCTCACACACACTTATTTATAGAACTCAATGTTACTTATTATGTTTAGAACAATTAATTTGTCAAGACCAGATTTTGCTTAACATTGTTTATTAGGACTCTTCATGTACTGTTATTGTTTTGTTCAAATTTAGAATACTTATGAATAATAAACAAAAATTAAAAATTAAACTTATTTTGATTTAAACAATTTACTAAATATACAATTTACTTAAGTCACCTTCCTAGGGTTAGTGAAACACATTTTACAAACTTTGCAAAACAGATGCAGACCTGCACTTGAAAAAACACATCAAACCCAGACAAATTAGTCGTACATAAATTAGACGAAAACAAAAAGAAATTATGTCACTGGTGATTGCACGGTCCTTTTATATTTGGCTTTAATTTTCAGAATACTCGAAAAGTGGAAATACGATGTGGTTAAAAAGTGGAAAAAAGTATTTTTGCTTTTATGGTTTTTTGGAATATACATAGTTACAACATTGGAATGCATTTAAATGCCACTAGCCATTTTATCACAATATTATAGTCATGTATTAGTAATTTTCTTCTTAAAAAACATGAACATAAACATAATTGTGCATACATATGTATGTAAGCATGCAGAGGCTTTCGGGACCAGTAATTTTATTTATTAACATTTTAAAGTTCTGTAGCAAAACAAGGAACCCTTATAGTTTCACCATGTCCGTCCGTCGGTATATCACAGACATTTTATTCAGAGATTATTAAGACTATAGCGCTGAAATTTGGTACATTTATAGATTACCATTTTGAAGAGAAAAAAAAATATATTTAAGGCTATCCTACCCTCCCCATACATAAAAAGTGGGGATGAAAAAAAAAATTTAAAATCATTAAGAGGTTTCTTAACCCGTTTCTCAACATTATGACGCATTTTTGAAATATTCGACGCAAAAGTGGCTATTTTCCACTAAATCTCAGTGCACCATCACACATTTAGTAAAAAAAGTTGATTCTTGCAATAAAAAGAGAAGGCAAATTGTAGGCTACTCAAATCTCAAATCTTAAAGAAAATTACTTTTTAAAAATGTACATACTTTCAACTTATCTTGTTTTTTATCTTAATTTAATTTTCCATGCCGAATATTTTTGTTTAAACACGCTTATGTAAATATATGCACACAATATGTATTTTGTTCAATTTTGAAATCCTCAAAGATGATGTTTTATTTAAGCCTAAGATATTGTATTTCTCTTTCTTAGATAACTAAAGAGTAAATTTTCACGAATTATAAATTATTTGAATTCTTTGTTGTAACGTTGTTGTAACTTTCCCTACACGTTTTTGTAAAAGATGAAAATAAGTTGGTTTATCATTGCTTTTAAACTCATTAGTAAGGAATTCATATGATGATGATGATGATTTTCATTCTATGAACAATATTGCGGTGTGTACATATGAAGCAAATTCGCCTTCACTAAGCCACCACTGTATTAATGTTCCAAAATGATTAGTTTTATCATACATGATTTTCGCACCATATGTGAAAAAAACCAGACTTTTTCCAGGTATATAGACATAGACAAGTGTATGTCTATACCAAGAAGATTGCTACAATCATAAGTCGAATACATATACTAATTATAAAACTCATTTTGTAACATTTATGTATCTTCCCGTGATTTACATATGAGTTATATAAAAGGAAGGAATATTTACTTTCAACAAAGCTAATTTAGTAGGTACCTTAAAAGTTAATTGTAACGTCCAAAATCCATGACAATAAACAAAACGCATCTACCTACCATATCTTTTGCTCATTTGTGTCAGTATGAAACGGTGTGAACAAATAACATGCACTGAGCCTCTGAGTAATACCTATTTGACGCTCACATTCAGTATATATATAAAGTGTAAAACACCGTACTATTCAATTATCAAACCAGTTTTTTACCAAAATCCATCATGAAAGTGCTTCAAATTCAAATAGTAATTGCTACAACACTTTGCATATGGAGTTGTATAGCAAGCGATTCGGAAGTTGAGGAGCGCCGTTTGCACTTATTGCGAACGAATTTTAAAAAAAATTGTGCAGATTTATGTTACAAGCCGCTTCAATGCCATATTTGGATGGACAGCAACATGATCATGTCGAACATTGATAAATTTGCTAGTGATGCTTTTAAAGTTTTTATATTGCACACGACACAATTAAATAATTTACCGAAATGTGTGAATGTTGATCAACTCAAATTGCAAGAAGAATTAAAGGAAGAAGACCGACTTTACCTCCAGAGGTACAATTTTAAAAGATATTGCAAATTTCTATGTTATCAAGAACCCGAATGCACCCGTTGGACGGACGATAAGCTGATTTTAGCGAATATCAATGTATTTGATGGTGACGTACTTCAACTTCTAAATGCTTACATTGAGCAAAAAGATAATCTTCCAGTCTGCAACAACAATTAATTTTAATATTTACGTGGGCATTATGAATTTTATATAATATGTAAAGGATAAAATAAATTAATGTGTCGACTGGATATATTTTATTTCATTTTTTTTTTTTTTTTATTCATAGAAATAATCATTAATTTATGGCATGGTATTCATACACAGTATGGTAAAGAACTCAAACATATATTATATAAGATAAAAAAAAAAATTATTTTATATGCAATTGTTGTAATTGATAAAATTATAATTTTTGTTTTGCCTTATTAAATGTACAAAGAACTAAATTTCAATATGTAATTCTCCCGTCATTTTTTTTTTCATCTTATTTTATAACATAAAGATTATGTAAATGTTGGAATAAGTAACAGTTTATATATAATTTGGCTGACTATCTTTTAAAATTACATCTTAATAAGTGTAGTCGACGATCTAGGTTACGTTTGATTACCCGCCACAAAATTACACAGCTGTTTATACAGAGTGTTTTGTTAAGGTTTGAACAGGGGTATGCCAATTGATTCTACATAATCTCCTCAATGTTGATCAGGAGACCTTGTAGAACCGATTGGCATACCTCTGTTTAGACCTTAAATCTGTGCTTAAATGAACATGAATGTTTATCATCTTTGATATAAATGTCAATTCTATTCTATTAACACAAATGGATGCAAAGCAAGCAATATTTCGATTAAAAAGTATTCAAGTAAACATTTAAAAGTTGTAAATTTCGTCATCATTTCACATCCGACTAACATTTTTATATTTGATGTCAATCGTAAATTTTAGTTAGTAATAGGAAAGACTTTATTGGAAAGTTTAAAAATATTTGTAAATATGTACATATAGCATTCCGGTTCATTAATTTATAGAAGTAATAGTCCGAAGCATAAGAACCTGTAAGACGCCTTTATCCAAGGGACAATCCTGATCCTGAAATATTTACAAACTGCTTATATGTAGGTACATGTCTGTATTTTTCAATAAAACCAATTGTTGGTTCGAACAAATATATTTTTAATTACGCACCGGCTGCCTCGGATACTTGTTACTACTCATTCTGAGATATTTCGACCCAAAACATTTTTAGGGGTCCAGGTGACCCCTTGTGGTCTTTGGTGGATTCAACAAGAAATACATAAGTTATCTCTATGCTAGTTTCAAAAGCCCCAGCAACGTACCACCTGTTAATGCTTAGATTACGGTCGCTATCTCACGCATGTGCCACAGATGGTTCCTTGGTGCTCGTGTGACATGCATTGCCTATTGTGTTTGGATTTTAAGATGTGTTTTTCTGATGCTATGCTAGATGAACTTTACAGCAGGAAAACGCTGCCATATATACCGAGAAGGTCGTGAAAGAGTGGTTTTGGCAAGAAAATGTTTATGTTTTAGCTTGGCCTGCTGGTTGGAGAGAAATGCTAAAAACTTGCATTCAAAAATTCATAACCACACAAGATTTTTGGAGTGATAAAAGAATTGAGGATGTACCTAATAATTAATAAATGCAAATTCCCCTTCTCGTGAGGCGCATGAAATTTCTATCAACAGTCAACCACTCACATCATTATAAATGCTGTTTACATATTTATTCAGACGCTACGCCCCCGATTTTATTTTTGCGTCTGATCAATGGCCTAGACTAGATTGATGAGGATCTTCATCATCATTATCTTTCTTTTCAATAAAACCATTTAACTTAAAAATTTTTTTTGCCTATTTTATTTTTTTATTTTTTCGTTTTAGCATATACAAAGTTTAAGAGTTCTATTTTCAGGGCGTCCTGCTCCTCTTCCGATAGTTTGGAGAGGTAGCCATCAAGCACGACGTAGAACTCCGTGTTCCTACTTTTTTTGACTTCCGTGGAGATCATGTTGGTTACCGTATCCATTATTTTATTTAATCTGTAAAATGTACTTTTATTTCTGGTAAAAAATAGGAATTTAATATACTTATACTTCTCATTTGCTTCTTCAAAGCTCCTTGAAGAAGTTAAAGGAGCATCGGCGGAACATTTTGATCCTGAGGGCATATTGGCAGAGCAACTTGGTCCATTCAGGCGAAAGCGTTCAGGTGCATCCGAAGAATTGTTCAGTTCCAATTTGATGGGCGGCTCTGGAGAACAAATTGTGTCAGCCTTTTCGTCCAAACTCAACTGAACGTCTGAAAATTTTCTAAAAACAACTAACTATATTTAATGAATTCGAAATTATTGAACCCAACATAATATTTAAAATTGAATCAAAAATAAGAAATATATATAAGATTTCCACATAAATCTTTTCAAGTTTGTACAGTTGTGCGCAAAAGTTTTTAAGACCACCTGTTTTTTGGAGCTGTTCACTTTAACAAAATAACAGGGAAGTTTTGCCTAAAAGTTATATTATGATTTCAATTAAAAAATCTATTTTTTAGCAAAAGTGAGCTGCGCAATATATTAAGACCACTTGAATAATCTGGCAAAAACTGTGTATTTCTTGGAATTCAATTAAAAAAATAAAATTAATCCATGACTATGAATAACTCTTGATGACAACGTGGTTTACTTCAGTTCGAAATTAACATTAATTTAAAATAAAGTAAGCAATATTATTCAGATACCATGGGGAAAAAGACCGTTAGTTCAGAAATTTTGTGGTAGGGTTCTTTTTTTAAGCTTTTAACCAAAAAAGGTGATTGGTCTTCACAAAAGCCAAATGAGCGAAAGAAATATTGCTAATCAGTGCTCCAAAAAATTGAGGTGGTCTTAAACTTTTGCGCACAACTGTAATATAGCGTGATTCTTTAGAAAGGGGACAAACTTTAAGGGGTGGTAGGGGACCCACAGAGGATCGAATTGAGATAAGACACCCATGGTCGGAAATGCCTGGTTAAGAAGCCACGCCCTTTCAAAGTTTTGCTCTGGGCGCCTGGGTGGTAGGCAGATTACCTTCTGTGCCTAACATGGCTCTTTAAATAAGAAAGCGGTCTGAAATACATCCAACGGCTTTCTTCCGGCTTTGCCAACTCCTTTACATATCTGTCGCGCAGAGACCTCCACCGGTCTTGGCAGTATTTTACTGCAATTGAAAATTCATTAATATAATTATTATAATAAAGGGATACGCTTCAATTACTTCCCGCGCCAGAAACTTTGGCCACATCGCGCCAAGCCCTCTCCTTCAACGGTCTGTTGCTGTACTTCCGGAGGGTTCTGTCGTACAGGCATTTGTGGCTCTGGACAACCTTAATTAACCGGTCGTCAAAAGTTGTATCTGTTAAAAAAATTATTTTTCATCTGGCTGTGTAACTATTGTTTGTAAATATTCCTCTCTTACCTGTCATTCCCATATAAATCCGAGTTTTCGCAGTCAGTGAAACAAACAACTGTCAGTTGTCAAAGTTGTCGGTGACGGACAGAAATTGGATTTCGTTTAACTTTTTCTTCCGTCAGAACTTTGCCATCCGTCGCGTCGCTTTGGGACATGTTCCACAAAAAATCAGATACTTCAACCCACGGTATGCAGAATACAATACCTGCTAAATTTTAGCCGGCCGCACACGACGACGGTTTTTGGCGTACAAATTTATAACAAATTTTGTTTGTACGGCGTTTTACCGATAAATGGTGTTGATTTTAATTTCTAGAGCGACATATAAATTCAAGAACAAAATCGCGACTTCACAATCTAATGCCGGAGCAATATATCTTGGCGGATGATAAACAAGGTAAAACTATATCAAAATCAAAAGTGAGAAATATTTGCTTGAACGCCAAGTTGATTTCACACGATCAATCTCATGTTTGTAGCTCAAAAACCGTCCCGTGTATGGGGCCGGCTGATATATCGGTCAAAATTAAAAGTTAAATACCTCGGAAACTATAGCCGACCGACAAAAAATTCCTTCAGATCAGCAACTTTTCCTTCAAGTAATCTTAAGTCAACTGATTAATTTGTATTTACCGCGAAAAAAATATGAAGCTGGAAATACCTGAATTGCTTAGCACGAACCAAAACCTGCAAGCAATCATCACGTCGCCTGATAACCTGAATTCGTGGAGACTTTCACAGCTGTTGGAGGTAGAAGCCGCGGGAAACTTCTCAGGGTTGCATCAACTCAAAATGTGAATTGCTTATTTTTCATGAATAAAGGTTGTAAAATGCATATTTTTATAATAAATGATATTATATTTCGTAGGTAGACCGACTAAGTGCATTATGGCTCTCTAGGAATCTAGATTCTAGATAAGTTTACGTTTAATTATTGATAAGAGTTTCGTGTCCAACCCTTACTAAGTGGATAGTCAAGTCAGATAAGCACCCAAAAGAGACTTTAGCTCAAGTCAGCAGTCTCACCGAAGAAGATCCCGACGTTGGACGGGGAGAAAAACCTGCCGTGGTAACTAGCTTCCGACTTCTAGCACTTCTAAGCCCCAGCACTGTAACTACTGAGATGGCAACATTTTTAAGCGCCTCCAAAGTAAGTAGACAAGCCCCCAAAAAGCACCGTTCCACCCGATTTTGCCCTATTACGTTGCTTGTGATCTTTGCCCACTTGGTTATGCTGCATTTTTCCGCACCCTGCTAATTAGCATTATTTTTTAATTTTAATTAATTTATTCAGATCGTTCTTAGCAACGCGAGGAGTTTTAGCACGAAACTAAATGAAGTTGTTATTGTATCAGCCGCCCGCACGCCGATGGGCAGCTTCCAGAGCTCCCTGGCCCCGCTGTCAGCGACTCAACTGGGGGCTGTAGCTATCGAGGCGGCTATCCAAAGGGCGGGAATCGGAAAGGAGGACGTCAATGAGGTCTACATGGGGAACGTTGTGTCCGCCGGCCTCGGACAGGCCCCAGCTCGTCAAGCGGCTATTTTTGCTGGACTACCCAAAAACGTGTGCTGCACCACCGTGAACAAGGTCTGCTCCTCGGGGATGAAGGCGATCATGCTCTCCTCCCAGACTTTGATGCTTGGCCAGGCGAACGTGATCGTGGCTGGCGGCATGGAGTCCATGTCGAATGTTCCCTTCTATCTGAAAAGGGGCTCCACTCCTTACGGTGGGATCAACCTCATCGACGGAATCGTTTTCGATGGCCTGACCGATGTCTACAACAAATTCCACATGGGCAACTGTGCTGAAAATACAGCCAAAAAAATGGGCATCTCCCGAAAAGAGCAGGATGATTATGCCATAAATAGCTACAAGCGATCGGCTAAATCCTGGGCAGACAAAATATTCGAACCAGAAATTGCTCAAGTCCGCATTCAGCAGAAAAGGAAACCCGAAGTTGTAGTTGCTGAAGATGAGGAGTACAAACGAGTGAACTTCGATAGATTCGGCCAGCTAGCAACTGTCTTTCAAAAGGACGGCGGCACTGTAACAGCTGGAAATGCGTCTACTCTAAACGATGGAGGAGCCGCCCTCGTTCTAATGACCGCAGAAGCAGCTCAGCGCATGAACTGCAAACCTCTAGCTCGCATCGTAAACTTCCAAGATGCTGAAACAGATCCTATCGACTTCCCAATTGCCCCTGCTCTAGCCATCCCGAAACTGCTTCAGGCGTCTGGAGTTAAAAAGCAAGACATCTCCATGTGGGAAATCAACGAAGCCTTCTCTGTCGTCGCTGTGGCGAACATGAAGAAGTTGGACATCGATCCCGAAAAGGTCAATGTCCATGGAGGAGCTGTTGCCCTTGGCCATCCGATTGGAATGTCTGGAGCCAGACTGATAACTCATTTAGCCCACGCCCTCAAACCTGGACAGTATGGTTGCGCTGCTATCTGTAACGGCGGAGGTGGTGCTTCCTCAATGCTCATCCAGAAATTGTAAGCCCCAAAGTTAAAGTGCCTTATCCCTAATCCAATTTTAATCAATTTATTAAAGTCATAAATTGCATTTAGGCAGAGATTATATATTTTATTACGAATAAATTTTTATTCTTTGTACCTCGCAGCTTCTTTCAATTCTTTCTTATCAGAGAAATTGAGTCTTCGCACTCAATTCGTCTTCTTATAGCTGAATTATATGGCTGAAAACATTTGTCGTGTAACAGAGCTATAAATATTCTAATAGAATAGAACGGCTAATTTCTTAACACATTGTCGTAGATGACGGCTATTCAGCTATAAGCTATGTATAGCTGAATATTTTGCATTTGCGTCAATATGTTAATAAAATCATTTTCTATCGTTTCCAGATCGAACTTCAATCCACCAGGCGATAAGCCTCTCTTGACGCTTTTCACTAAGGACCCGTGCCCCCTCTGTGATGAGCTCGTGATGGAACTCAAAGAAAATTTCAGCGGAGAATTTAAATTTGAAAAAGTTGATATAGCAAAAAAGGAGAATGTGAAATTTTTGAGACTCTATCGTTACGATATCCCAGTGCTGTTTCTAAATGGACAATTCTTGTGCATGCATCGGTTAAATAAAAGTCTACTCCAGAGGAAATTGGAGGAATTGAAGAATCAATTTTGATGCTAATGCATGAAACTGCATTATATTCTAGTCCCTAAAGTCATACTTCTGCAAGAAAAAGGAACTGAATTATATATAAATTATTTTACAAATTATTTTCTTAAAATAAAACAAGTAGTTTAGTTAATTAGTTATAATAAAATTTTATAGCTTTTTCTTACAACTATATTCAGCTATAAGCAAATAAAACGATGTACATATTGAAATAAAGTCACTAAAGATAATATTTACACCTTTGAAAGGGTTTGGTAATAATTTTTCAATGATCGATAAATGGTTTTTACATGAGGAACTATTAGTAAACCTTAAGTAAACTCGATTTAAAAATCAAAATTGGGTGATTTCAAAAATTCTTCTAACTGCATCCTGGCTACGCTAATAGACCACAAGAAAAGTATTCCTTCTATCGAAAATATAATTCACAACTATCGTTTACTTTATGTGTATTAACGCATAAATTTGAGTTGATTTGGGACAGGAAATCGAGTGATCGGTTATTATTTGTCAGTGTATATTTCAAAGATCTTTAAAAATCTATGAACGGACATTCTAGTTAATATCTTGTTGTTTTTAATAAGAGTTTGATGTCCAATCCTTAGTAAGTGGACAATCAATTCAGGAAGAAACTTAGCTTGGCGATACCACTGAAATTCTACTGATGGCAACATTTTTAAGTTCCTTCTCTAAAGTAAGTAGAAGAGCATTCAAAAGCAACCTTTCACCCGATCTTCCCCCTACTAATTAGTATTATATTTAATTTATATTAATTTATTTAGATTTTGCTTCGCAGCGTGCGGAATTATAGTACTAAATTAAATGATGTTGTTCTTGTATCAGCCGCCCGCACACCGATGGGCAGTTTCTTGGGTTCTGTGGCCCCGATATCGGGGCCTAACCTCGGAGCTATAGCGATCGAGGCGGCTATTAAAAAAGCAGGGATCGCGAAGGAGGATGTTAATGAGGTCTACATGGGGAGCGTTTTATCCGCTGGTGTAGGACAAGCTCCAGCGCGTCAGGCGGCTATTTTCGCTGGACTACCTAAAAACGTGATCTGCACCACATGATGAGGAGTACAAACGAGTGAACTTCGACAAGTTTAGCCAAATAGCACCTGCTTTCCAGAAGGAAGGCGGCACTGTTACAGCCGGAAATGCGTCTACTTTAAACGATGAGAAGCTGCTGTCGTCCTGATGACCGCAGAATTTGCTCAGTGCATGAATTGCAAACCTCTAGCATGCATCATAAATTTCAAAGATGCTGAAACAGATCCCATCGACTTCCCAATTGCCCCAGCTCTAGCCGTCGAGAAATTGCTTAAGACGACTGGAGTTAGAAGGAGGACATCTCCATGTGGGAAGTCAACGAAGCCTTCGCTGTCGTCGCTGTAGCCAATATAAAAAAATTGGGTCTGGATCCCGAAAAGGTCAATATTCATGGAGGAGCCGTTTCTCTTGGACACCCGATTGGAATGTCTGGAGCCAGACTGATAACTCATTTAGCCCACGCTCTCAAATCTGGGCAGTGTGGTTGCGCTGCCATTTGCAACGGCGGAGGAGGTGCTTCCGCAATGCAATATTAAGAAATTGTAAGCCCATAAACAATAAATTTATTAAAGTTTAAATTGCATTTAGGCAGAGATTATATATTTTATTACGAATAAGTTTTTATTCTTTGTCATAAGTCGAGTCTTTTCAACCAACTCAAGTTCTTATAGCTGAATTGCGTGGCTGAAAACATTCGTCGTGTAACGGCTATTCAGCTAGAAGCTATATATAGCTGAATAGCCCGCATTCGCCTCAGTATGGGCGTTTTTAGAAATGCATAGTTGCGTAAAACTTGCTTTTGCATAGTGTTCGTTAATTCAACCTTCATGTTCACAAATGCAATCTGACCACGCAAGTTTTAGGCATCTTTGCAACCAAAATAAGAACCTGACTTCGCTCACTAAAAAGAAGAAGATTGAGAGCTGTCAAATGTTCTAACGGTTTTCTCAAGTAGAGCTAGAGGTGCGAGAGGGAGGACATTTATGAATGCAATTAAAATTGGGGATTTTGTTCAAATATGCAGTTGCGCAGTTGACTTACGTGAAAGTAAACCGACTGCAAGTTTGACGAAATGCATGCAAGCAACCATGAATTTCTAAGAACGCCCTTATGTTAATAATTTCAATTGTTTATCGTTTTGTCGTCAAACACCAATCGATTTAGAATTAAACCTCTCTTAACGCTCAAAAATAATGAAGATCTTGAGACTTTGCCTGTACTATTTATCAACTTACAAATTCTACTACGTGCACCGGTTAAATAAATTTAATAATATGATTATGTAATTATATGTTGCATTTCATTAATCATATTACGCCACGGCTATGGTAAGTCATCTTTATAACGACTTTTCGTCAATCCTCAGTAGTGCATTTTACTTCTTAACTTATTGAGACCTTATTTCTTATAACAAATAGTCAAAAATAAATGTTTTCTAGACTTTTAGAAGTCTTTAGGTTCTTTTAATCTTAGTGCAAGTTTTCATCCTTTTGATGCCATACGAAAATTATATGATTTTTTGAATAGCAGATTTGTGTTTAGCGCACAATTTTATTTACCGATATAAAGTTCGCGCATGTAGATCAAAACCGTTATCTTTTCTTTGTGGGGCTGCGTAGTCGTTACATTTGGTAAAAATAAATAACAAATATCCTATACTATTTTTAATTAACATTTTGGCCACCCCTGGGTAAATGTGACTAGAAACTCTCCACAACGTACGTATGCAAGAAATGTGTCTAGACTGCGCTTTTTCCCGCAGTTCTGCTTCTGCGGGACTGTGGCAGATGTCAGCTGAGTGGACCAAATCGTCGGTACTTTTTGCAAGACGTCAACATTCCTCGGCAGGAAATTACAGAGGAGCTCTTTGACTGAAGCCGACTGGACACATCCCACGGATTTCGCGTAAATTCTTCAACTGACCAGGGCAGAACGAGGCTTGTTTCTCCCCGGACGTGAACGACTCCAAAACGTTTTCATTCGCCGGAATTGGACGATATTTTACGAGTCAAGAAGGCGACGGGTTTCTTGTGCGTGAAAGTGTCACCCGCGATTGCCAGCGGAGTTGTTTTTGTTTTGGTCCAGTCGCTCCGTGAAAAGTAAACAAGTTACCTGACATGATTTAGTTAGCTGAAATTTTGTGCTAATTAACTTTTCGGAGCGCAGCGTGCGACAAAAAGTGATCTGAAATCTGCCAGTGGACATTTTGGGTGCCGAGATTTCATCCGGTGAACTCCCCCAAAACTTTGCGGAATGGTGGACATGAACGTGGAGGTGAATCGACTTCACACCTTTCGCGACTGGCCGACCAATGCCCCCATTGACGTCGCCCGCCTGGCTAAGGGCGGTTTCTTTGCAACTGGAAACTTTCTTGAGACGCAGTGCAACTGGTGCAACAAGAAGATCTCAGACTGGCAGTATGGGGATCAGGTAACTAGAACTGTGCTTCCCCGATTAGATGCGGCGGAGAAAGATTAAAGCATAATTTCTTTAAGGTCATGGTAAGGCACAGACGACTGGATCCGCTTTGTCCGTTTGTAATGAACCCAACGAGCTCGGGAAATGTCCCATCAACGGCCACCTCCAACGTAAGTCAGGACCCGATGACAGGAGACGGGCCCCAGGGAGACCTAAAGAACGAAATGTGTCGACTAGCTACCTTCAAAAACTGGCCAGTAAGTTATTTTCTAAACAGCTAAATTGAAAACGCGATAACGCCTTATCTCGGGAAAGAACAGGCTGAAAGATAATCCGTGCACTGATGGGGCGTCTGTCGAGCAAGCTGGTGCATGCTCAATGTTTAGGTATTTTTTCCATCAGCGGATGCTATGCATAAACATTTAAAGATCTAATCTTCCTGGTACAAATGGTTACAGTAGATGTTGATCTTAATCGTTCACTGACTCATAAAATTCAATAGTTGGCTAATTAGTAGGCAAAATCATCATATTTATTCAGTCTTCGTTAATTTCGTAATTTTAAGGAAAAAGTATGCATACGTATACATATATAGTATAATAGTATTTATTTATTTATTGTTTTATTATTATTAGTAGAATCCGTACCAGTTATGACTATTTTGAAAAAATCTATCTACCTATTACTCCCAACCAGTAATAATAAAAATTTGAAGTTTAAGAAAAAATCAATGGCTTCACTTTTTTCTGGCACCTTGTAATTTAAGGTATTTTAATATTACACAAGGAGTTCGGATTTTACGTATATTAAGAGGCTACACCAATCATTTCCTTGGGATGTCCTCAGATAATTTTTGTTCTTTAACCGAAAAAATGTCTTAGGAGATGCGCTTATTTAAGCCCTTATAGATCCTTGTAAGAACATCGTGCCGGAACTCAGTGAAAAGCAGATAAAAGTACCTTTCCAACGATATCTCACTTATTAGGATTCGTTTCAATATGTAAGTGTTATAATTCAAAATTTATGTTCTGTTCCATAGAAGGGTTTTAAGAAACGAAAAACTCACAATTTGTTAATGAAATTTTTTGCTCAAGACATTCCAAGGAATCGATTGGTATAGCGTTTCCTGGTTGCTGCCGAAAGTTTTTTTTTAAACTTGAAAACTTCTAATTCCTTTATTTTATTTATTCTTTTTTTTCGTTTACAGAATCCAAACATTTCCCCTCAATCTCTGGCTAAAGCTGGTTTCTACTATATTAACAAATTTGATCATGTGCGCTGTGCTTGGTGTAAAGGAGTCCTGGAAAATTGGCGAAAAGAAGACAACGCTTTCGTTGAACATAAACGATATTTTCCAGATTGTCCTCGGGTTCAGTTGGGACCGCTGATTGACATGCGTAGTGACGACTTAGGAATTCAGCAAACAACTCCTGCACGTCACCCAAAGTATGCAAGCCTAGATGCTCGATTGAGAACATTCGCACGTTGGCCAATTGGAGAAGTCCAAAAACCAGAAGTCCTCGCCCAGGCTGGATTTTATTATCAGGACGTGGATGATCACGTTAAATGTTTTCATTGTAATGGGGGCTTAAGATCTTGGCAAACAGAAGATGATCCGTGGTTCGAGCATGCTCGCTGGTTTCCCAATTGCCAATTTTTAAAGTTGGTCAAGGGACCAATTTATATCAGTCAAGTGCAGGAGAAGAGTCGACAACCGACAACAAAAGATGAGGCACCGAGTCAGAATTCGGAGCAGATCATGACTATTGATGAAGCTATGATGACGGAGGCGGTAAGACGAGCTCTGGAAATGGGACTAAATGAGGGAAGAATACGAAATGCGACTATAAGGCATTTGGAAATGTATGGCAAGCCGTTTGAAACAATTGAGGTCTTGGTAGAAAATGTCCTCGAAGGACAAGCCGATGAAGAAGAAGATGATCCTAGTGAGAGGAGTTCCTCGATTGTCCGAGAAGTTTCGAGGATTCTAGACAATATATGCTTCCCTAGACATTACCACGGGGATGGAGAGTATATCGATAATTTCGGTTCCCTTAGTGAGGAAGAGGATAATGGGGGAGAAACTCAGGAAACTCATTCACTTGCTCAGAATATTTCGAATAATGTTGAATTCCAAAGTGAACATCCCCGCAGCAGCATTGGACTAAGTCCTAACGTTGTACCTGATAAATCTAGTTCAGCTTCTCCTAGAAGCACTTTGGACAAGGAAGAAATAGTCACAGCTGATGACGAAACGAAAGTTGTTCCAGATCTAAAGAAACAACTATCATTGGAGGAGGAGAATCGAAAACTTAAAGATGCTCGATTATGCAAGGTTTGCATGGATGACGAAGTCGGTGTGGTATTCCTTCCCTGCGGGCATTTGGGTATGTTATTTCTAAATGTTAATAATTGATTGAATACACAATTTTTATTTCATTGCAGTAACTTGCGTTCAATGTGCTTCCGGTGTGGAAGCGTGCCCATTATGTAGGACAGCGATAAAAGGTTTCGTCCGTACCTTCCTATCGTGAAGCGGCAGAAACATCGCGCTTTGCAGACTTACAAAAACCAAATTATTGCGTCACCCTGTAATTTAGCTTTTTCAAACCTTAAAACACTCTATATCCCTAAAAAAATGTACTGTTTTAGCGGTTGTGGGAAACGCCAGAGCACAGGTACTTCGAAAATTCTTAAAGCGTTTCAGGATTGCTGACATTGAATTGGTTTTTATTCACTACATCTCGGAAGACGGTGTTATTGCATAAAATTATTTTAAATATAAGTAATCGCAGTAATTTTGTTATACAATTTGAAGTTTTCTATTATTTTTTTTGTGCAGACATATTTCGGAATTGAGGCAGTTATAGGTATGGGTGCACGCTAGATTGACTCCGTCCTCTTTTCGTTTCTTCCTGACACCCCGGTACATATTTCAATTTAACTCCATTGTTGTAGACATTCTTAAACAAAAGTGAAATGATTTTTATTAATTATAATTCTTGCTGATATTGCGTACCTTTCAATGTTATCTCAAACAATATCTTAGCATTCCAATAGTACGTTAGCCCAATTTTAATTATTCAGTTTAAGAAACGAAATCGTTATCTAACGTGCACGAATGAAAGGCTATTATTACGTATGAATTGTATGTTCCTCAAAAGGATTCCTACGCTATAAAACTTTCCTTACTTTCACTTCTTTGAAGTCATATCAATAAGTTCCTGAGTATCCAAAAAACACCATTTTAGTAGAACGTTCCCTAAAACAATTTGTGGGTAGATCTCAGCTCATAGGCTTTTTAAATCACTTCGAACAAGTATGGTAAATTTTTTAATGATGTGTCACCTGGAACTTTGATAAATAGAGAATTAAAAATGTATGGCAAAAAAATTAAGTAGATAAGCCTAGGACGTTTGTGATTTCTTTTTAAGCTCATTTTGTTGTGTATAATAGGAATAAAATGCCCAAAATTTTTGACGTTTAATTTAAGTGGATTACCTGTTTAAATGACGATGTTTTACATGAAAATGGTTTATATATTTATCGCATGAAATAAATTATTTAAACAGTTGTAAACTGAAAAATTCTATTTTTTTAAACAACATATTTGTAAATTTAAAAGTGAAAGCAAAATTTGATCACAAGATTTTTAACTGAAGTTGAGACATTGGGGTATTAGTGTGACAAGACAAGGTTCAAAAAGATATCCAAAAAATTCCCTTTCAAAGCGAATATGCAAATTCTAATGTTTGGAACATAAAACCCGCCCACAACTTCTCTAGAACCATTGCGGATTGTCTCAATTTTCCTTTTAAGGTCACGATCGTGGATCTAGGCGAACATTATTTATGTATGCAGTGGATCAAATATGATCTATGTCTACAGATTCTTGTTTTGAACTGGTTCAGTACCTCCTACCTTGTTCATACCATGCTCAATCACATCGCGATCATGCATTACTTCCCTTGGATACCTGAAATGAATGAAAATGTTGAAAGCTTCTTAAGACGCTTCAAAAATTACTCGACCAGCTGACCGCTTGAAAAGAATGCGCGTGTTTTGTTTTTTTTCATACCCCACTAGGAAAATTACCTGTGCATGTGGCTTAAAGCATTCATCATCGCCTCAATAATCCACGAGCAACTATAGTGACCAATACTAAAATCTAATCTATCGTACTTATCCGAAAGAACCAGTCTTGGCAAGAACAGATTCTGAAGGTGTTATGAAGATTCATATGATTTTTCACAAACACTCGCTCAGAGTGAAATCTGGACTTATTTTTATTCGGGACAAGTTGCTCACTCTTGATATTTTCAACTGGAAATAGACCCGATCCGCACTGCGATCGACTGGTTGTGATCATCGTGAAGGGCCATTTTGCATCCAGACCATGGATCTTGCATCTTTTCGTGAAATGGCATAAGAAAGGAGGTGTGTGCATACTGCAATTGTAAAACTCCAACATAATCTCGTCTTGCGGGTGTAACGACTTATGGCGTAGTATGTTGGTAGCGATACCACATATAGCTACAGTGCTCTGGTTACCACTGCAATGTGACTGGGCCCGCACTAAGCTCTACCACTAGCCGCAAAAGAAACGAAACCACGGAAACCAGTTTCAAGCGAAACGTTGAAGCGGTTAGGTTACTCAGATTCGCGTACTCTGAGCTCGGGTTTTAGTCGATTTTACTTTTGAAGACAGTAAAGAAGGGTTGGCCAGCCCTAGCCCTTTGGTTTTTAAGGTTTGATCGGTTAGCTACAGTGAGGTACATTGACCGGCGAATGGTATTGCTCAAGTGTGTGCTAAAAAAGTGGCTTTTTTTTTTAAAGTATAGAGTGATCTCTATTAGTGAAACGGATATTTCTAGGGCTGAACAGCAGCTAAATTAGCTACAGATAAACAGGGTCAAATATTTTTGGTTCGCATAAACATATCGGGAACGAGTGGAGAAAGTCAGCAGAATTTCACTAGACGGACCCGGTTAACGTAGTTCTGAATCAAAGCCCACAAAATATATATACATAGTCAACCTCTGGTAAGTCATATTACTTCCCATAAACTACGATTGTTGTTTTCACGATTTGTAAAAATTATCTGAAAGACAAGCGATTAATAAAGACGCTATTTTCATAACAGAAGACCTAATACCCGAAATTTCGTTATCTTAATCTGAAGAAAGCATGACTGTGTGATCGCGCAAAATACCTTGCCATTTCCTTTCATAGCTTCAGAGACAAGTTGATCTCATCTTGCTAAGTTGCCTGCTGTGAGTTGTATCATGCAGTTGCACTTGCTAGCTATGAAAATCGCTAAAATGGTCGTTAACCCCCCATTGTAGCTAGTTCGTGACATCGTAATGCCTTTAAATTTTTCCTTATCTTCTCAACTTAATTTGTGGCGTCTCTTTTTCTATTCTCGTTGGAATGGTACTCAAGACCTAGGCGAAGTTCTTTACATGCACCTCTTCGGTTTGCTTGCGCATACAACTCCATTTTCCCAGCCGTGATTGCATTCGGCATCATCATCATCATCATGCAACGCAGCCATATATCCATAGATCGTAGTACTTTCCAATTTCGGTGGGTATCGTGTGGGTTTAGATTTTGCAGACAATTTATAAAGATGAGCACTGGCTAATGGGGGGGAAATTTGAGGTATAGCTCGAGGTATCCGTGTACGATCATAAATATTTTAGACATATTAACAGTGGGTTTGTCTAGAAGTCCTTAAAATGGTATACCTTACCTAATCTTCAATAAACGCACCGAAGAAAAGAGCAACACGAAGAGGGTCAATGTCTTGATCGTTAAATTATGGGACTTTGGATATCTTTGCTTTTTCTACCCAAATTTTATTAAGTTAAAACGACAAGCCACGTTCGAAGCTTTGTTTACTATGAGATAACAGTTAAAGCGAGATTTGAAGATTTTAGACTTTCTGATTCAGAAAGAATTTCTCGAAGGGAAAGTGCGATGTTTCGTCTTTTGTGCTCTGTTGCTACTGGAAAATGAGATCTGGGTTCTGTTAAAAAAGCTCATTTTATTCAAAAGTGCCTGAAACTAGGGCATTCAGGTTTCTATATTCTTTTGACTTTTTTTCAGATAAGCTCTTTTATTTAACTTAATGTTATTGTAAATATAAAGCGGATTAATTTATGATCATCATTCTAGTATATACGTTACGTTACGTCCTAGATGCTGGTTGCAAACGAAATTTATCAACTGTTAATATCTTCAAATGAATAACACAAGCCAATAGTTAATTTGATGTTCGACAAAAGAAAGCTCATTTCTATAGAAACACACATTTTCAATAACGTTACATTTGGATTAAAATAACAGATGAACTCGAAATGTAAATTAATTATAAGGTTTTTTTCCCACTTAACTAAAACGATATTCTGTAAATTAAAATTTTCGGAAATGTTCAAAATGAGGTTTTTTGTATTTTATTATTAAATATTTTAACAATAATTAAATATAATACATAGTAACTAAAAACATTGTTTTATAAGCAAAATGCAAGCAGTCAGTACAGGTGATTTCTTCAGTCCGAAACATCTTAGCAAAATCAAAGAGATTTTTAGTCAATAAAATATCGCAGGAACTATAATAAAAAGGAAGTTTTAAACAAAAAATGAAATAATTAATCTTCAGATTTTTAATTTTTTTGCAAAGTTTTTCGATGGTAAAATTATTCAGATTTTCACCTATTAACATAATTACACATATACCCAACGAGAATCAATGTTTAACTTTTAATCAACTTTTTTAATATATATATATATTATTAGTAAATGGCATTGGGAGGTATTTAATTGAAGTTATTATTGTACTTCGCTGGAATTTCTTTAAAAGACTTGGGAATTTTATACCCGAAAATAACTAAGCTAGTTATATTCGAGTTAATTTCATATGAATTCCTTTGATGTCTTTTTTGGTACATGTGTAAGAAAATCTTAAACAATTGAATGGTCCCATGCATCAATTATTAGAAAACTTAATTACTTACATATTAATTAAACAACTTATTCATTGTTGTGAAATAAGACATTCAAAGAAATATGTACTTAGATTTATCACCAAACTATTGTGTAGTAATTTCAGTGTAACGGTGATAAACAAAACAATGGACGCTATCAGCTATTTAGTAATTACATGAGACCAATAAAAATATGTAATATAAAAGAGTGTGAAGAATATATTCATATGCACTTTATTATGCTCGTCATCGCTTCAATTTTTTCGACACTTTAAGGTACACACATTCAAAAGGAATTAGTTCAGCTGAAATATTAATCGTGCATTAATTACTAACAATAAGATTGCATTTAAAATTATACTAAAAATGTTGAAATTAAAGAAATAATTTGAGATGCACTTTCTCTAATGGATGCACTTTGAATTGAATAAAAATGTCCACGGAAGCATCTGTGTATTACAAAACTTTAACAAATGATAGGATTTTGTTGTAGTACAAAAGGCCTTCGGGTTTACATCAGCCTTGTACTTAAAATTATCTTTCAGTAGATTTTTCTCTAATTGATCTTTGAACCACTGAACCTTGATAGATATCCAGTGCAGATTCATCTAAGAGAAAATCTTAAATTATAAAAATGCTGTCAGTGATAAATTGCCTGTCTGTTGAAGATATATCAGCACAGCTCTAAATTCCGAGATAAGCCCAGCTCGATATAAAACTAATTGCAGGTCATAAGGCGTGCTACGAAAATTACTAGATATGGGTCTTGAAAACGCTTACACTGGAAACCAACAAAGCGGCAATGCCAGCCAAAGAACTTGGGAAGATTCGTTATTTATGAGTCGCTGCATCAAACAGTAATTTAGAGGTTTTGTGAAGAACAAGGCGACCATCAAGTGAGTATAAGAAAGCGAATCCTCAAAGTGGCAATTTGTACATAAAAAGAGTTTATTTTGCAATTTAACCACAAAAACTGGGCAAAGCAGAGAGCAGTGCTCCCTTCATCTTAAATACAGTTCGCCCCCCGGGCCCAAGTCATTTCTATTTTTGCAGCCAGCCCGAGTTAACTTTGCCCGGCTGCAAGATCTCGTGAATCGAGACAGGAAAATGATCGACCTAAACTTTGTAGCAAATTTATTGCATGCATAGACGACGCATGCATCCATGAGCTACATAATTGGGGCCTAACCAGGCAGCTGCATTGCGATGTCTTGCGGCAATCGCGATGCCTTGCTAATCGCCTTGTTTAGCACGGCTCGCCGGACCGATCGCGACACACCGGTTGTCCTTGATTCGGAAGTACCCGCGATCGGCAGCGGCTTCTCGCGGAAACTTGCACTTTTCGCATGAGCCACTATTAGTCACCTAACGAAACAGGCTACCAGTTAGTGTGACAGAACAACAATCTACATCTATCCAATCATCCACTCCAATTCTAAGTTGTTGGTGGAACAATTCAAAACCATGGCCAGTGAACTCGGCGCTCCACATAATTTAATAGGAGCATAATTTGTGCCCGAGGTGCTTCTGTCCGTCCGGTAATAGGTCCTGTAATTGAATGATTGCCTCGCATGACCCCCTTTCGCGACGCCAAGAACAACGCGTGGGTCTTCCACTCGGATGAGACGTTTCCTGGGTTCACGATCTTTTCTGAAGCCGACACGATCATGATGATCATGCGGCATGTTTCGAATATGAAAAAACTTCCGTGGTATGGTGACTTATCTGCGAAAACAATATTTTTTTTCTTTTGTAGTCGAAACCATGTTGAATGACCGTAAAGGAAAAAATAAAACAAAAACATAAAGCATTTAATTACAGACGATCTACTGTTTATGTGGGATCACTGATGAAATTTATGGATTTTCACATTTTTGTGGCTTCTCGCTTTCATAGGTACTGAGGGGTAAAATTTGCTGATTGAAAGTGAAGGAAGCGAATGATTCAATTGTTGCGTATTAACAACATTTGTGCAAATATTGTGCAGAGTGTCGAGTTTTACTGAAGCGCACTTAACGATGTTGCCATGGATTGCGAAACAAATTGCTACAGATCTCTGATCGGCGGTTAGTTAAAATTAATTCACTAGTTCTTTCTGTTCGTGCATCAGCGTAACACATTTCAATTTATTCGTTTTATCCACAAAAGGGATTAATTTGCATCCCCGATTTTTGAGAAATAACTTTATTCGATCGATATTTTCACCAACATGATAGAGTACAATCTTCAAGAACTTGAATTATTCTATTATCAGAAGAAGTGAACAATTTTTTCCGGTAATTCTTTTGTGAAAACTTTATGAGTGGAAAACTAGTAAGTAACTTTAAAATAACAGGTTAAGTAAATACTGAAAGCTGTACATTTCGTCTTTTAAAGAAATTATGATTTTACTCAAATTATATAATACTTACTATAGCCAACATCTGTAAGAATTTTAAAAAAATTACATTCTGTTATAAAGTCATTCTTATCTCTATGCTACCAGCTAACAATTCATTAGAGGGAAATGAATTGCTGACAAGCACGCATTTGGGCTTTAAATTAATGAATACTTTAATTTAAATAAAGTAATAAATGAACACCAAATTAAAAATTAAAATTTTAACTATTGAAAGCATATTTATTAACAATTAGCTTTACTGCAACCGTCCTGCAGTGCTGTGCCTCATTTCTTTAAGAAGTTTTTCACCGAAAACTAGGTAATAAGGTCAAGAAACATATTATTTTAGGAGCCTAAGGCGTTATTATACCTTTGTTTGAATTAAATTGATAGTGCAGCACAAACAACGCGATGAATACGTAAAAAAAAACTCAAAATTTATTACAGTTGTTAAAACTTTGATAGATAGCCTCATGTAGCCGAGGATTACTTTCTTGTTGAAATTCGGTGGTCCCTATAAATTAGTACCCTACCAATGCCAAAAGAGGCGTCACTTAAACTTTTTTACAAATTAGGCGTACAATAAGCAATCTTCTTTTTTCTTTCCGCTACAAAAACTAATTGCCCATTGTACTGCGCTCGATTAATGCAGCTCGCTGTGGCGGTTATTACACAATAATCACACCTACGAATAAACCTTCGGCTGTGATTCAGTGCGCTTTCGCGAACAGCTAACTTTGGAGCACTTACAATTTCCATTCCACTGCTCTGCTGCTGAAATGTGATACCCTTTGAATTTCTCTCGGGTAAATTGCAAATTTTCTTATATTGTATTTTTTTTTCTACTCAACATAATTCCCCTACTAGGGTTAGCTGCCTTTGTTTTGCCAACATAATTTCGCCTGGTGAGGTCTTATCGTCTACTTCGCGGACTCTTGATGCTTCCGCGCTTATCTTTCCGGATGTGCCATATGGGCGCGAAGTAATGAAAAAAAAAGGAAAACATAAAAATAATAAGCGGTGAAAAACCGCTTTGTTTTAGTTTATTTGTTTTATTTATTTTTTCTTCACTTGAACAAATATTTTTGTTTATGTTAATGTTTATGTATGCAATCCAGCTTTTGTCTGAGAATACAAATTGTCCGCATTGTTGCTAGTTATGTGGGAAGCGGGTTCGACATCAGGTTCTTCAGACGTGCTGTTGTAGGAAGTTGTAAACTTCTTTTATTCTGTTAGACGGGCAAATTTAAAATTCGTTGCACAACATAAAACAGTAGCTAATTTGAGCGTTTAATGCCAGAGGTGATGATAACTGGCATAAAGTGGTATATGAGTATGAATAAACTTCTTGCAATTTCGTGTTTTACAGTTTCATGCTACCTTTGTTTTATTTAATTTTTTACGTGCTCTTCAGTTCACGCCCTATATAATGCTGTGCACTGAATGCAATTTTAACTAATCTTTTATTGATTTTCAGCCTACTAATTGAATTAGTTGTAATATGTAATTCTAAGTAGTGAGGTCAACTAAAATAGTTTAGAAACTAATTTCGTAAATGTTTTTCCCACGGTTTTAGTTCTTTCAACTAATGTAATTAGTAGGCTAAAAAAGTAGTTAATTTTTCTGATCTTTTTCTTTCAGTTCACATATGTATACTCTAATTTTTCGTGTCATTCCATTTCCATAATCTGATCACAACTTTCGAATCTTTGTCGGTTTGGTCTTATAAAATTACATAGCAGTATATTAGGACAAAATACATGTATATAAACAAAAGTATGCATGAGCAAACTTGATTTCAGACATATGTATCCTTATCCTCAGTATCATTCCTATATATGTATTATGACTTCATTTAAGCCACTCTACATACTCTATAATGAATCTTAATTGTTCGATAATTTTTTAAAAATGATCAAAATACTGTCTTCTGTCCGATAATGTTCTATAGAAAGATTTGGCTGCTTACTTACTTTTATTATAAAAACCTTTTTATTTTACACCGAGAGCCGTACCAGACTAGGAACATTTCTAATTTCGATCTGTTTGTATATACTTAGTAATTTAGATGAAATTATATATGTAGGTACGGATGTAGATTGAAAAAGTAGAAATGATCAGATTTTTGGAAAAATAATATTTTTTTTATTTCAATTATCCCATTCAAAGTTGTTATAAGAATGTCCCCTCTTAAATAAAAATAATAGCAAAATAAATAACGTAACCGAAGACGAAAGAAAGAGGAACGATAAATATGCTGGAAATATTTTTAGTTGTTCAGGGTTCAGAAAAAAACGGAATAAAGAAATATCAATATTTGCTGCCCTGACACCGAAAACAATGACCTAAGGTAGCAATTTTCTCCAATTTTAAAAATTTAAAATGTCACTAAGACCAAGAGATTTACACTTGGGCTAAATAACTAACCTAACTTTATAGAAAATTCGTTAATTAAACATTTCCTTCGTACTGAACTCTATGCTAAATCTTTGAACGTTATAGGGTTCCCCAAACTTAAAAATTTGATTCGATTATCACAGCACAAAAGGCGCCTGACCTTATCTAGCTAGAAAATTATCTTGAAGCAAATCTGCTTATGCGTCCCACTTGAGTAAATCTGCTCGTTGAGAAGCCAAAAAGCAATAAAAAGTAATGATGCTTTCAAGCAAGGTCAATTAGTATTAATTCGAACCCGAGTTAAACATTGTGAAACAGTTTGCAGAAATGTGTGGGTGTTACTTGACCACGGCACAGTTGAACCCGCAGAAAGGGTTTAACTGACTGTTAACCCACCGATTTCAGTCGTGGCAATTGCCAATTAACCAAATCTAGATAAAAACATAAAAATAACAAAAGGTCTTTTCCGTTAACAGCAGATTCGTTACCCCTTTTAAAATGCTACCATGCAATTTCCTTTACTATTTAGCCGCAGCTCCGGTTACCGAAAATTGGCTACTAAAAGACGATAAGAAACGAATACCTGGTGGACCTTGAAATCGAGAAAATTTGAAATGTTTTTTGTTGCAATTTCCTAACGCTTTGGGGCCTTTGGGCAAACATCAGTCGAAAGAAGCTGCGATTTCTTGCATAATACCGCGAGCCGTTAAAGAGTAGCATCCGCGGGATGTTGGTGATGACCGCACTGCTGACCCGCGCCGCTGCTAAGTAGGCGAAGTTTAAGGTTGACCGTGTGGCGAAATTTTGCGAGTTGGCCAATCGGTTGTCAATTTGCTACTTTCAAATTTGCTTAAATTTTGCCTTACGAACATTAACGATAAAATTTACTGAGTTTAAAAATAATTTAGACAACTGAGCATTTGATCGATTTACAGCGTTTCGTAGGAAAATCCAAACACCCTGTATATGCACGTAACGTATCTCTCCTTAATTTCTTTGCGGATTTTATCAGCTTCTCTGTAAATAAATTATCTTCATTTGAAAGAAATTAAAATGCATTGTGAAAAAATTCGGTGGTACTTAAAAAGTTAGCTATTTATTATTTTTTCCTACTATTTCTATTCCCCCTCAAATCGGCAAACGGTTGCACTCTACCATACATATTGGATTTACTTTAGATGAGTTTTCGTTGATGTGTTTGTTACATAATTAAAATAAAACTCTACGATTTCGAAAAACAATCCTTCTGAATTTATTGAAAAATGAAGTTTTGTTAATCTTTCAAGTTTTCTTGTTAAATATTTTTTTAAAGTAATTTAAGATAAAAATTTAATTCTGGAATAATGTAAAGGGGACTTTCTCGAAACCACATTTTTCGAACTTATGTAAGCTATAACTTTTGAACGAAATAAGATATCAACTCATTTTTGGTTTTATGTTAAAATATACTTAATTTATTGCAGCTTATACGGCGTTTAATAAAAAAAAATATTTTAAGTAATAAATATTTAAGTTTTTCGTCTTATCGAACCCACTAAAACTTATCTTACTCACAGTATTTTTTAAGAATTTATTTTCCATTTAATAGCTAAAGTTTCAAACTTTTATGTAAGCCTCCATAACATTAATGTAGTTTTTTAGGAATTTCCAAAATTAGCTACGCTGTCGTTATTTCCAATTTTTGATATTAAAAAATTTTCCTTTTTAGATTCGTATTTAAATATCACCCTAACTTATAACATTCAAAAGCAGTTGTTTATTTAACACAAATTTTAATTACACGAATATGTCATACACAGACTTGGGTTGATAGAAATTTTAATTCTAATAATTTAGGATTTTAGGATAACTATAGTTTTTATATCAACGAATTGGCCCTGTATTATTCAGAATTGTTACAAATACATAATAGCAAAAAAAAAAATTTTAAAGACTTGTTCTAAAGCTATCTTGGCAAGAAGCTCCGATTTTCTATGCAGCAGAATTACAGTCATTATAAAAAATAATTCCTGAAATTGTCAAGTCGTAAGTCAAGTTTCTAAACTTTAACACACAACCCCTGATACAAGTTAAACGATTAATTTTTGGAAATGATTTCTACTAAAAATCTTAAGTAAAAGAAGTAGGTATACATCTTTAATATAGTTTAATTGTATTTTTATTTTAAAACTAGCTTTTAAATGAAATGTGTGTTATTTCATCAGTTTTCCCCACTTTATACTTCTGGAATTAATCGATTTTGCAAATGAACGGTTCAAATGCAATCATTCAAAGATTTATTAAAAGTATTTCTTTTAAACGTTAAAGAATATTTTCTTTTAAATAGTTCTTACTGGGAGGAGTGATTGGTTTTTAATTGAGTGACAAATGTTGTTTACGTTTGCGAGTGCTCGCTTTCATTAGCCTTACCTTCCAGCAGTTTCAGTACACTGCACCCAAAACGATTATTTGAATACGTCCAGGTGAAATTGACGAGCTGTTAAGACCACTGAACTTTTAACAAAAGACATCGTTTTTTGTCCCTTTGTGTATGATAACCGGTCATCAACAGTTCCGGAAAATTTTGAACGTGGGTACAAACGAGAAAATTACTAAAAGACGGCTAACTGCACTCATACGAGCAATTAGCGTTTATATGACAACGTGACCTGGCGGAAGGTCAACCTGCACTCATTCAGGTGTGGTTGATAGAGGTCCACTGGTGAATGGCAAACAAAAGGAATTATCACGAACGTACGGCTTTTTGCACCTTTCAATTTAAGTACGGGGTGTAGTTTTTTAGCCACGACAATGGCAAAAATTCAAGGTCCTGTCAGAGAAGGTAAGGTACCTTTAGTTTGCGAAGTGCGATGCCAACAACATTCACCTGGGCAACAGCACACTTACCTGCCACCAGGCACAGTCTCTAGAAAATTTCAGCACAGGCATACCTGATTGATCTGTGCGTGCGTACCTGATCGATACTGATCGTGTGTTCTTCGCCCGTTTTGCATTGAGATCACCTGCAAAATTACAGTGAATCAATTTTTTGCCATCGTCTCGTTTTTAACGCAATATTTCGCGCAATTTTACTTTGAATGTCATCAACCGGTGTACCTGCGATCTCTTACAGTGTGGCCAATTATTTTACAACTGTGACATAACACCAGGTTAGTGACATTGATGCTTTCTTTTCCCATGTATCTTTTGGTGATTTTTCGTGAAAACCTAATGGCAAGGTCATCGTGAAATGTTCAAGAGTTTAAATTTCGTAAAAATGAACACGTGACTTTTTTTGGTATTGGTTTTAGGGCGACATTATTCCTAATAATTGGGGTATGGGGTCTTGACCTTACACACGGTATCATCGAAGGTGGTATCAGTGTGGTATGCGGATTACTACAAACTTACATTGCAGCTTCCATAGAGAGGTAAACAGCTGACATTGAAGGCTTTTATGAGCCGAATTGTTAATCATAGGAAAGTATGAATTTAAGTGAATTAAGTCAAGGTTAATTGCACAAATAAAAGAGTTCTTCATTTTGTAAAATTTTAAGGAACTGGAATATGTAATAGTAATTATATATTGTATCTACTAAACACTATTACTACTACTATACTTGTTTCTAAATAGGTACACAAAGACGATTTAAGAAAATAACTTTAAATTATTTTTTGCTTAGTATCTTGCAAATAGTACATATAATGCAAAATTGGAATGAAATTAATTGATTTCATAAATTTAATTAATAAATTTAAATATATTGTTCTTGTTTACGCCGAAGAGTTGCTTACTAATACCTACTTTTGAAACCTAATGGGAAGTTTTTGTAATTCATAAGAAAATATTAACAACATATATATGTATAGCCATAGATGGGTTGACGTTGATGATAATAAATTTAGTAGTTAATGTGGGAAGGTATCAGTTGATAAAAAATGAACTGGTAAAATAAAATTGGTATCTCCAAAGTTGCATATGTATGTAGATTTTTTTTAATTAAAAGAAAATCATTACTTAAAAAACAGGTTTCGAAAAAATCACATTTCTTTAGTCTAGTCTAGAGTTATTATTAAAATAATTTCCAATTCAAGCAGAGATGAAAACGCTTTTGGACTTGTTGATTTGATATGGGATACTCCCAGGATAAGATCAAAAATATAAAAATATAAAAAATGCTTGTTTTCGATATTGTTGGCAACATTATTTTTATTGAGTATATTCATTTATTTCATTACGTATTTTTCTTTAGACTTAAAAAATGTACTGTACCTATACTTCTTTTGAAAATTTTCAAAATACATTTAAAACCAATACAAGGTAAGACTAAATTTAATTTGGCAATTTATTATAATAAAAACTGAAAATTAATAACTGGTATCAAATGCCCCATTTTGTATATACATATATGTAATGTATGTTTTCGATATGTAGTATAGCATGTTGAATTAAAATCACCGAAGTATTAAGTAAGTATTAAGGGTCTGATGGTTTAACTTTCAATCTTCCTCGCTACCTATATCTATAAATAATAACCTTTTGTTTAGGTTTGTCCGAGAAGACCTTTTATATAATTACAATAATTTACAAGTTAACACTAATTTTCCCAAGGGAAATGCCTACACTCTATAAAGCTATCACCATTCACCATCGCAAATGGCTTTTCCATTAACTGTACAATGATCTTTGCAGCCATCAAACCCGACTTTCTCACTTCTAGCTAAATTTTCTGCTTGGTTAATTCAGCAAAGAATCTCTAAGAAATTTTCTATCAAGTTCATTCATGCTCTGGCTCTCAAACAAAGATTTAAAAGATCTACACTTGCCATAAGCCGACAAAAAAACCTCTAGAGGAAATAAAAATTCATCCATTGATAAAACAATCTCTCATTTTGTTCCAGATCGTTGAGTATCAACCAGCTTGATGAGATCTTAGCCAAGTCAAGAATTACTGGAAGACGTTCAAACAGCGAGGTAGCGGTATAAACCTGCAAAATGTGGCCATAATCACGTAGAAATATTATATAGGAGAGATCAGCGAGCCGCATCTTGCGGTCATCTTCGGTGGTTGCTTACCGATATTATATCGGTCTGCATATTGCAAGTAGTTCGTGGATCTTCGTAGTGATTATAAACCGATCTCTCACGATCGAATTAAATAAAATTTAAAATAAGGCAGAAGAAATGAGGTCAGAGAGTAGTAAATCGAACAGCAATGATGAGGAAAATTCGAGTTCCAGTCATGACTCTAAAATTGCAGCCTATTGCACCATCCGATCGAGAAATTTAGATGGCGGAATTCAGTCATCCACTGATTCCGAGGAAAGTGCCAGAAAGACTGATCAATCAAATTTTTGCACAATGAGCAAGAGGCTAAAAAGTCTGATCCCACAGTTAGAAGATAAAAATCTTCCATATGAAAAATTGGAGGAGTCTGGATATTTAGATGCATCCGGTATGAATTTTGGAATATCTAAAGATCTCTCAACCGAGTCTATCAAGAATGCTTGCGATTGCTATGAACTGAGTGATGATGAGGCTGATCACCGTCATACCGAAGCGATAAACAATACTCTTCTTGAAAAAATTGAAAATCATTTGACCAACTTCAGGCGTTCTTCATTGAGGCTATCCACGAAGTCTGCAACACTTGATCGCAGCAAAAAACATGATCACTTTCATCCCTACTGCACTTTGAGACGTGAGAAAAGACCTGCCCCAGAAACATCACAGAATCCGATCACTCAGCCATACGAAAAAATTAATGAAGATCGAGACGGTTCGATGACCCCAAACCACCACGACTCCGTGGAAGCATTCAACATTCTTAGCGAATTGGATGCTATTTTGGACAATCATGCAACAGCAGAAACATCCTCACTTTCGTCATCATCACCCATGCGTGGTGATCCCGAGATAATCGAGGATTATCTTCTCGAGCTGGACGCATATCTTGATGAAATCGATCAGCTTTCTTCAGGGAGCTGTGAAGACGACAAGTCAAGTACATCCGAAATGACATCACATCAAGATCCCGATCGGGTTGAGATCAACGGATCTTCAGTGAAACAAAAGTTTCGACGGTCTTTCACGCTCCCCAAGAAGTTCAGATCGAAAGAAAGGCATCATCGGCGTGAGCCATCAGGAAATAGCGCCGATCACCTGAGGCGTGGTATTGCTTACCGAAGTACGATTGCAGCTAGCCGGCCGGCAGCACTTGATCGCGCAAATGACGCGGATGCAAAAGGTAAGGAGGAAACTTCTTTGCCGCGTATGCAAGCAAACTGCCAATGATCTTCACGCTTTCATGACTTTTAAATGGGTTTCTAGTTTCAGCGGTGTTCTCAGTTTCTTCGCTTATTGAGCGACTGTCGGGCAGCCTGTCACACCTGAGACCACTTTCTGCGGCTTTTAGGCAATGCGGCACGAGCGTTGCTAAATTTCTTAATGTTTGCTAGATCCTCTGGGCTCTGGTGCATGAGACTTTAAGAGAAATTAGATTTTGTGGTGAGATTATCAAGTCTTTTGTTTGGTTTGTTTGGGGGCAGTCTCTGCGCTATACCCAAGGGCTTAGTCACGTTTGCCTTTTCTCATAGTACTTTTTTGAAATCAGGGAAATTGCGATAGAAATGGATGGTATCTAAAGTTTGATCTCTTTGCTTTCAAAATAATTTGCGTTATCTCACTGGTGTGGAAAATTCTCTAATCCCAGATATTTAGTGTCCTGCTTTTAGTACTGTAAACGCTTCTTCTAATCGTAATAAAAGTGAACGTTGAAGTTTGGAGCCGATTGAGGCTGGTAATTATAAAAGCAATTACGAGAAAGCTGTTTCTTTAAAACGATCAATAAATCATCTATCGAGAAACTTCATTAGTATCTATTATACTTTTTAAAACTTTTATAGAAATGTACACACATATAAGTACAGATCACTTATGGTAAAAATCCATAAAATATGGCATCAAATAAATAAAACTATTGGATTGTATCCAAGATGGGAAACTACTACTATATTTGACTGAACTATTCGACGGTTGAAAAAAAATTTCAGAATTTTTGAAACGTTTTCATTATTTTTGACCGATTTTAAAAGAGGCTATTAATCGACCCGTGTGTGCTATATACAATATACGTATTTCTTACGTCTGTTCTCGCGCGCATAATTTTTACAATATGTAAGTACATGAAAAACTGATTTGGATGATTCTTTTCTTATAAAATAACAAGTAAATTAAATAAAATCTCATTAAAATATATATGTGTATGAGGCTTTATATCTGATACAAAATAGCGTATTTTCAATGTTACTAGCTTCAAACTTATTCAAAACGATTAATAAAACCTAAAAAAAAGAAAATTAAAGCTCTATAAAATAATTTAATGTAGAACTGCTTCATAATATGTAGCTTAGAATATAACATCTGAAGAATCAACTAGACGTTTGAGAAAAAGGGAATGTAATTTAGTCTTGTTAAAATAGATCAAAAAAATTCAAACTAAGGAATAATTCGACTAGAGCTGAAAATTGGTATATACAGGCATTAAACTTGTATATCGTAGCCGTCGCTCTTACCAAACTTGTACATTCAAATTGATTATAAAAGAGTAAAAAAAATATTTTCTTAAATTTGAATATCTAAAATATTTTAAAAATTGTACATACATATTAGGTTTAGTAAACGCAACGACGTTATGTACTTTTTAACTTATTTTTTAGGACAAGAACTTAATATATCTCAATAATTGTTTTAAGTCATTTACTAGGCAATAACAGTACCTAATAGAAACTCTTTCAGATTTCAGATCAAGAATTTAACGTAACCTAATTTTCACCGAAACCGAATTCAAGTGAGAAACTGGCTGTTGTTAGCCAGTTTTATTGTAATTAGAGCTTCGTTGTTTTACACTCGACTGCTTTTATGGAGACAATTTCGGTTTATTTGCATAAAGTAATAAAGAAACAAAGAAGACAGGAATAATGCTTCCATAGTTATCTGAGGCCAACCATTCAGGCCGAAAAATAGAACGCTCCGTCACCTCTTTGAAATTTGAAAAGAAAAATTCAAGGTTAAATTAAGTGAAGAAAGGAGAGCGGAAAAAAATTTAATTAAAGTGGAATATTTATGTTAAACACGAACTCTCAGTTTAAATCTGATAGTAATAAACCAATGTAAATATTTAGGTAAAGGAAAAATGGAAGATAAGCTTGTTATTTTGAAATTCTTCCAGTTATACCAGACGTGCTACGCTTTCTTACCTGTCGTGTCTTACCTGTCCGAGTGCCTTACCCAGTTACAATGTAACTCCTGGCCACATTACGAAACCTAAACCCGGCAAGTAATAAGTGGTACGTGCTCTATTTTATTTATCAACTTCAGATTTGAATTGTTTGTGCGATGCAACGATCCGACGAGTGTTAAATGCTGTGTACCAACAATATCAGTGTTTCGGTGGATTGTCCACTATCTATCTATTGGAACCATTTGTTAATGACAATCAATAATTCAATATCTCCTGATATCAAAATACTCTCATTGAAATTCCATCTTGTGATATTACAGCCTTCGCATTCCCAGAAAAATTAAAATCAACTATCATCCTTGAATTGACGCGTATTGCATTGGATTTAAGTAAGATACGTCCAAAACGTAAAATTTCATAAGAGAATATGTATTTTCGTAACGCACAGATAATAAGTGTTTTTTGATTAAAAAATTCCATTACCTATAGACCTCTTAAAATTGAAAATTTCTCTATAACTTCTACGTAAATTTATATAAATAAAAAATATACTTTAATTTGATACGAGGACATTCATGATAAATACATATTTGAATTAACACTCAGATTTTATTATGCAATTTATGAAGTTGTCGGCAAAAACTATTTTTATTTTTATATTTAACTAAAGTTTCAAATAAGGATTTTGCTTCACATTTTCATTTTAAAAAATCATATAGAATTGCACATCTATGTGCAACTAATGAATATTTTTTATGAATCGATGGACATTTTTATTTGTTGATGAGAAGTATCATAATAAAAGGTACTCCATATCTTAAGTTGGATTATGTGTAGTATCTACAGTAAAAATTTCAAAATATCGAATCGAGCATTAAGGCGTAATTGAGTAATAAAGAAAATTACAATATGTACAAACTGATAGAATTGTCCACCAAAAAAAAGTCTTCGAAAATTTATAGTTGCCATTAAAATCCAAATTACTTCATAATCTATTGGTGTCATGATGATGACCAAAGTAGCATAAAGTGTAATTCTACAATTTCCATTGTTACCTAAGATATGTATGTACTTCTAAGTACATAAGTTTATCAGTAATTTTCACTTTAATTCAAAAATTCCTCAATTGTTCGATGATAATTATTTACTAAGCAAACATCGCCCGAAGGTGTCTGTCTCATGACTAGCAAGATTATAACTTACTCCTCAATTGAAAAACACTTTGCGTGATAGTAATGTTCGTTTAATTTTCTTTTTTTTTTTCAATCAAAATAAAATTGCAAAATCAATTAAAACTTCTTTTGAGAACAAGAGCACGTCTTCGGTTAGTCGCTTGACCTCTGATGGTTCCCACTAAATTGCCGAAATTTACGTTCCCCTGCCAATTAGTTGAGAGGTTACTTAGCAACGCTGCGCCAATTGCTTCTTGTTTATTGGTTCTTGTAATTGAAGAAAACAACATTTTAGAGTTCGATCGACTCGACTTCCTTGGGGCTATTGTCTGCTAATAACACCCAGACATTAGGTACTGGAGAAGAGCGGGTGGGATGTCTTGAATCAAATGAGTCACTGTAGTCAGTAGCAGTAGATGTTCTTAAGAGACCTTGGCAATTTTTGTTTTGTTTTTTAAAATGTTCTCATGATGGTAATGATTTTAAGACGCATTAATGTAAATTTTATATTTTTGATATGCGTCTTACATACAGAGTGAAAATAATTGATTATTCTTATTTATTTGCACGCCTTATACTGAACACATTGCAGCTTCCACGAATATAAACGTTAAGTATACCTTACTTTACTTCAAGACATAGCACTATCATATATTGTATGATTGATGAATTTTTAGCGAATTCGTGGTCGGCTATTTTTAGTTTTATATAGAACAAGATTTCCCGAACCTGGCGTTGATTGGAATAGTTATTACTTATTACATATTTAATTAGTTTAATAGTTCTCACATTATACTTCTCTAAAGCTCACTCAGTAATAAAAATTGCCTTTTCTAGAAGACTTTGCACATGTTTCATAAAACTTAATGTAGTAGCTCTAGTAAAATTTACTTAGTGGTCCATGAAATTCCCGAGACTAGGCACAATATACAATTAGAATAGTTTCATATAAAGGATAGTAATATGCATGTGTCATGGGATGCAATTTTAAAAATATGAATGTAACATACAAATTATTTTCAGCATTACTGATGAAAAAATGTTTAAACTATGTACATACATACCTATGATCTAAGCCTTTCTAACATCAGTGCAATACAATATAGTAATTGATGATTGATTGATATGCAGAATTAAAAACACAAAATGAGTTAATATGGACAGTCAGATTTTTATAAAAGTTACAATTCTCATTATTTCAAATATGTATAGACAAAAATCTGAATAGTTTGCCAAGATTTAAATTGAATGAACAAGGAGAATTTTAACTCAATTTTTCCTGCTTTCCATGATAGTTTGGATTATTTTATATAGTAACATTTCATGCAAAACAATTAATTATCTCGATCGCTAGAATATTTTATTTCATTACTTTAAAAGTTGCCACTTTCTAATGCAACACTTTTTTTTATCCACATTTTTCCCATAAAAACGAACTCAATAATTAAATTACCTTAATGACTGCAATCTGCATATGTACATATGTGCGCTACCACCACTATCAAGTCTAAAGAAAATCGACACGCTCCCTTTACGTTTGTATCCTATGTTCATAGATTGACCACTCGCAACCCTAAATTACTTTTTTTTTACCTTAACTAGAAATTACCATTCTACGTTTCCTGTTTGCTTGTCCGTCGCACCTGGCGGTTACCAAGCAACAAAATCCGCAAACCAAAATGTAAACTCTGCATTCGCCTGTACTTCACCTTGCAAAGATGAAAGATACTTTCACCTGAATAGATTCTTTAAAAAAAACAGCTTTTTTAATATAAAATTACCGGGGTCAGTTGTGTGACGTAATTGATTAAAAAAATAAACATCTATACGGTGCTTTTTCATGTTGCTACTTTATTAAAAATACTATTGTTTAATTAAATGACGAATTTTTTAAAATTGAAGATATACGTGCCTTGCATCCAAAAACATGGCGTCGCCACTCCATGCGTAAGACATCACTTTTAGTGCTACCGGATCATAAACAGAGCTTCCCGAATCAATCTGCAGAAAGAAACGATGGATCATCAGACCCTGGGTCGTGTTTAGCTGACCCATTTACGCAATCACATAGTATGCCGCTGAATGTACTAGAACCGGATAGTATTACACCATCTAGTCCTACACTAACATCACCGACTCCTTTACCACCTAGAAATAGTATAAATTCAGAGGAGCCTTCTAGAGATGTGAGGCGTTGCTTGTCCCAGGAGGACTTCACCTACCGTCAGGATCTGACGCATCTCGATATTATCCACGATATTCTTAACAATTCATCACATGAAAACAGCCAGCGGCCTCGCCAGTATGGGAGAAGAGCAGAGTGCCATCCCCGGGTGATATCCATTTTAGCTGAAACGAGTGCTTCCGGCAGCCAGCGGATTATCGTTAACCACGATAGACCTAGAAGTGCTCCTGTGATACCTGCTTCCAGGTCAACAGCACTTTCACCTTTAGCTTCTAGTGAGTGCCCACGGTACATAGGCTCTGAGCCGAGCTCAGTTGGGTCATCACGTAATCCTAGTCCAGTATCGTTACTTTCCAGTACTGCATCCAGTTCAGTGGTATCCACAAGCCCTGAGAGGACAACTATGAGGTTTGTAAAAAATATACAAATACAATTAAAATAAGTCGAAAAAATAGGATATACATATTTCGTAAAATGAGAAATAGATGAAAAGTTCATGTAAAATCAATCAGATTAATTTTTCGTAACGATTTCAGCCGTCAAGTAAAACCTGAGAACGTAAATTCATAATACAAGACGAAAATTCAAAGTTAAAATTACCTCATACTTCATTCTCTTTTCAAATTTTTCATGTTAAAAAATATAAGTATACGTATGTTAATAAGTGCTACTCAGAACAGTATAGGTATCGAACATTGACTTAAGCCAAAAGCAAATCAATATGGCCCTTTGCAAATGAGTTTACATTAAATTAAGCTAAACACAAATACATATATTTTACCCATTATTTTACATTAAAATCCTTTCAATTTCCAAAATTCCGTCACCATATTGGGACCGCCATTTTGATTTTCAAAAATTTGATAGTAAATTTGAATTTAGTTGCCCTAAAGTACCTTTATAAGTACTAATTATTACTTAAATTCGTTGAATTACAAAACATTTTGATCGCGCTATTTGATCCGCCATCTTGAATTTTTAAATTTCGGTAGTAAATTCGCAGCATCTCTGAAGACCCCTAAATACCAATTTTCATGACATTATCTTGAAATTTAAAATTATTGTCCACCAACTTTGAGTTTTAAATTATGTATTATATAAAAATCTTTAAAACTTTTCTAAACATTTTTTCATATACATACATATGTATGTATAACTCGAAAACTGTCCATTAAAGTGCCTTAATTTTTATCAGGACTACAGAGATTAAAATAAAATATGTAGGTATAATTTAATTTATAAATAAAATTTATTCACACCTTACATAGCAACCAGACAACCGGAAATTCCCCCCTAGATCCAGAAAACATTCAAGTTCCTAGAAATGGAGGAAACAACTCTCAGTGGCCCCATGGTTTTAGCCGGATTTTAGCGCTCTTATGCTGCACTTTAGGATTATTCAACATTTCTCGCTTTGCCATCCTAACTATCAGCTATGGAGGAAATTTTTTGCTCCAATTCCTGATCCTATCCATAATTTTCGGCATTCCAATGCTGTGGCTTCAAATGTGCATGGGCGCGAAAGTTAAATGCGGCCCTATATCGATGTGGAAGATAAGCCCTATTTGCAAGGGGATTGGAATATCGCTGCTTCTGACACAGTGCGTTATAGCACTATACACCACCATTAGCCTTGGATGGGTCCTCGTATACTTCAGAGATTCCTTCATATCCCGCAACGAGAGATATCGATGGCAGGAACCCTTTTCTATCTATAGACGTCCTGGAAATGGAACTTATAATTTAACCGAAACGGTAGCTGATTATTTTAATGGGATTGTCCTGCAGCGGTGGCAACTTGGTCTGGGAAGACGAATCGAAACTGGAGGTGTCAGGTTCCAGGTAAGCCCTGTGAGTTTGGAATCTTTTTCGACAACTCATGTCGAAATTTTGTGTTTTGTGTCTTGAGAACATTCAATTTTGTCTAATATCTTTCTTTCTAGCTGGCATTCAACCTGGCTATCATATGGTCGATTGTCTTCATAGTGCTTTGTAAGGGTCTCAAATCATTTGGTAAAATTGTCCTTGGATTAACACTGCTTCCGCTAACGCTGTTTATTATTATTGGATCCAGACTTCTGTATATTATAGACTTTTCGAGTGTACAGGTAGGTGTCTTGTTCCTTCATTGCGGTGATAGTCCGTTTATTCACGTATAAGCTCCATCATCGTTTCATTTCATCAGCACCAGCATACAAATAGTCAAGCAGACTTTTGCTGATCCTTTTCTAATAAAATAATCGATTCACCAGGAAGTTTGTAGACATTCATTTCAATTGGTTTTAATGTTTTCAATTTATATAATACAATAAAATATATGAATATATTCCAACTCTTCCATGACATTGTTCAACACCAATTTTGCCATAAAACAAGTAATATACTATAGGAAAATGTTCTATTTTATCATGTTTTCGAAAAAAAAATTGATTTGAAGAGTATGCATAAATGTACTTTGGACATTTGTTGCTTTTCCATTTTTGATGAAAAATATACCTAAAAATCACTCAAAGTTAGTTATTTCTTCCTTAAACACAGAATATCTTCCAAGCTTCCGATTTTGAAGACTTCTTAGTAAACTCCAAAACTTGGATAGCAGCCGCACAAGAAACGTTCCTTACTTGGACACTGCTTGGACCGTCAGTGATCGCAATATCAAGTAGAACATCTGAAAAGTGTGAAGGAAAAACTGTTTTACGGAGGGATGCTATACTTGTTGTTCTACTAACACTTTTTGGTCTATCATTAGCAGCCCTCTTTGGCTATGCTTGTGTTCAAATTCTAGAAAACAATAAATACAAATATTTTCCAGGATCGTACGGTAAGAAAAATTGCTTAATTTTTCGGGGAAATTGTTAAAACTGTTTTTTTCCAGAACACATCGATACCTACGTATTCTTGTTTTCCTTGCAAGCTCCATCAGCACCCAGCCACCTGTCCATACCTCTAAAGTGGACACCGCACTATTCAAGCGTTCTAGGAGAGACCTACCGTCGTCAGCTATCAGCTTCATACCGCGAAAGTGGATACCAAGCGCTCAGGCTTGTTACAGAGCTATTTCCAGCAACGGCGGCTGTTGCCACACAGGACTATATCTCATCCGTGTGGAGCGTTATAACATATTTAATGTTCCTCATGTTTGGATTGGCCCAGCTCTGTGCCATGTGGAAGCCCATTTCGAGTGCCTTAGGAAATTCTACAAGCTCTGTGCTGCTCAGTTGTGTGACTGGTCTTCTACTAGGAATTCCATTCGCAACTGAAATGGGACTATCCATAATTCACTACCTTGATTTGATCATTGGAGGATCCTGGTGGATTTTAATATTATGGACTGCCCAAATTTTGGCTGTTTTTCTTATACGTGGCAGACCTTACAATGGAGACGTATTGGTGAATGATCTTCATATGTCTGGATCAATGTCTGCCTTTTTGGCGCTTTCTTGGAACGTCCTTCTTCCAATTGGATTAATCGCTTTAGCCATTGTACAATATAAAATTTCCTTGTCGAATCAATTCTTCCATTGGAAGGGTGTAGCTTACTTTCATTTATTAACAAGAAAAATTGGTGGCTTAGTCCAAATTGGATTTTTGTTGCTGGTACCTTTAATCGCATTCGTGCAGATTTATAGATACCTGACGAGTGGACCTCCTGATATTTTGGATGTAAGTATATAAAGTATAAACGCATATTTCAAATTTCAAAGTTACGAGAGTTTATTTTAAATCTTAGTAAGAGAAAATTTTGGGGCTTATATTAAACTATTACAAAGTAATTTAATAATATTTTCCCTGTAATACCAAAATAGCAATCCGAAACATCTACAAACATTCAGTACCTAAAATGCTGACTGTAAATTTGTAATACTACGCTAAAATTATAATTAATTTGTATTGAATTGAATATTTTTAATATTGAAACCAAAAACTTTCAAGATTTCGGAGAATGTATCGTTTAATGCTTCGAAGATTCAAAGCAATTGGAGATGAAAAAATCTAGTAAATGATAGATGTAATAACAACAAAAATTATTTTTTTTTTACTTTTCTTTAGAGAATTCAGCTTTTATACCGCCCAACGCAGACACCTCCACCACATCGGAGGAATCAAACGAACAATGAAAGACCACCTCCTCCTCAAGTGTCTCCTGGTGCCCAGCTATCAAATCTGGAATCTCAACCCGTTCAAGACGATGCCCCGCCTAAATATACTCCGCCGCCTTCCTATACGACTGCAACAGGAGCACGACTTGCAAAATTGTTGAGACAGAGCATTCGAAGGAGTGTAAGACGGTAACAGTTTTAGGAAATCTACAACAATTTTTGAAAACTTATCAGACTCATTTGCAGAATCTTGGGTGAGCCTAGCCGACCTCGACCGTCCATACCAACTCCAGCTGGACAAAATTCAAGAGCAATTCGTGATTCTAGTCTGCCGCCAGAATATTCAACAGTGCTATCGAACCCATCGGGCAATGACGCTGATCTAAACCTGGAAATCGGTCCGAGGCCTTTATACAACAGCAGCACACAACGAACGCAGTCCATGGAGAGGAGGCCGTCTTCGGCCATTGAGCCAAGGCAACGTAACGCAACTACGTTCACCGCCTTCGACGTTGCGCAAATATTGCGAACGTCCCATCGACATGAGAGGAGCGTTTCGGCCATAGCAACCTGCATGGACAGTGTCCTAAGGACTTCCTCCATTCGAGGAAAAAATTCTCGATCCGCCGAAAATCTCGTTCTGAACGCAGCTCCTCTAGGCGAGAGTAATGCGATCGTACTTAACAATGAACCGTCTATTGGCGAAAATACATCTGTGATCTAACTAAGTGAAGCATGATGGCATCAACGTCCTCCTAAGCGCTACTAAGCGCGCAATATTTATTAAATTATTTTAGTTTAGAGCTCTTAATTCCCTTGAAGGGATCTTAAACCGTCCGTACTTCGATATGACTATAATAGTGTTTCTTCCTTTTTATTTTTTTGTATATAGCTTTGCAGCGAGTACTCGTTTAATGTTTTATTTAAGACCTGTAGAAAAAAGTAATATTATCAATTGAATTTGTTGTTTTATTTAAACTCGCATGCACTCATTAAGGGATGTGAAAACGCATATAGGGTATTTTTTCGGCCCCATACGCCAATATTTTAGCTCTATCTAAATCTGAAATTTCAGACTCTTAGACTAAACCTGTGAACAGCAAATATTAATAGAATTTAATCGCTCTATACCTTTTAAGATTTTCCTTGAAACTACCGAAGACTACAAAAGAAATTTCATTCTCAACAAAATGCTGCAATGAGGAATTTTGTTTTAAATATTTTTTAATGAGTTATTCACGGTTATATAAAAGACTAACTATGTTAAAGATGAACACTATGGCTTTGAGATATGTATTATGTATATATGTATATATAACCTTCTCCCTAAAGTTGTTGAAAATATTTGGATCGCTCTGCTGATGTTATTTCACTGCTAATGTTATTAGACTTTTCAGTTTTTTTTATTTATTTTTATTTTTTTTAAATTCCTTCAAATCTTACTGTACTGTACTACTGTACTGCAAAATAAGCTAACACAACGCTCGTTTTCTTAAAAATTAAATTATATTCTCGTTCATTCAACTCACAGATTTTTATTGCGGAAGTATTCAAAATGATAATTTAAAATTTTATATAGACGTACAACTAACTATGAACAAAGATGACCATAAGGAGTTTCCATAGTTTTTTAAATTTTTATATTCTGTTTACAACAAAAACAATTGCTAATGAGATAAAAAGATTATACAAATTTGAAAAATTCCGCATTTTGTTATTGACCCTAATCCTATAAACAGGGACTGTACATTATGTATGTATGTATGTATGACGAAAAAAAACGGATTTCAACTCTTATTTGCTGACTTTTGTTATATCGCAGACATTTTCAAGTTACTTTTGAACTTACTAGCAATACTTACTATACATATGTAGATATGTATACATATATAATACTTTTTCTAGAAAATAGAAATATATTTTTAGTTTTTGTTAGTAGAAATCGCCTTTTCAAAACGGGTTACGTCGGCAACGACCATACCATGCTGAGAGCACCGGTTCTCGTCTGATCACCGAAGTTAAGCAGCATTGGGCGCGGATAGTACTTGGATGGGGGACCGCCTGGGAACACCGCGTGTCGTTGGCTCTTTTTTTCTGCTCATTTCAAATACAAAAGAGTTCATTATAGCACGAAAACACAATTATCAGCGGTTTATTTAATGGGGACCAATTTTATTTGAATTTCACTTACAATTAGAGAAATAGGAATCTTTCAGAGAAAGTATTATAATAAAAATAGCCATGGTATTGAAATTTTCGATAACACCTGTACGAAGAGTACATTTATAATACCCAATAAAAAGAAGCTAATTATTATATTTTTCCTTTTCTTTTATTTAAAATGTTGTTTACATTTTACAGTATTATATATAAAAAATTGAGACATTTAAAATGCAAATTAAATAAACAATTGTCTATCTCGCTACATTTCAAGTTTTCTTTCTGGAAAATTTTACCATATAGAACATTTATATAAATAGTAAAAAGCTTATAAAATGGTTTACTTAACAAATACCGTCTTACGAATAACTTTGTTCTTAAAAGCAGTCCAAGTTTAATTTATCTATACATTTAGTAGGTCTTCTTTCTTCAGTAATGTGAGTATTTTTACAACTATTTAAATATATAATATTCAATTTAAAGATCTAATGAAAGTCAATCGCCAACGTTCTGCATCTCATTTTTTCTAAATTTTAAATGTCAAAAATGATATTACATTTTCCAAGCTTCGATCGAAATATGGAATGTGAATCTCAATTGAATTTCGAAAATTTAAAAAATCAATTTTAATTTCAATTCGATCGAATACGTAGAACATAAGCGATTTGATTAAATATTGCTTTTCTTTAGAATTTTATTCGATGACTCTTTTATGCACATCAAAAATTAAGTGGAAAATATCTAAAATATTTCCTCGTTTTCCAATTTAATAATACTTTTGGTTTTCCCACTTCGACTTCACAACTCAAAAGCGCTCGTAATATATACTCAATATAGGATTTAAATTAATACCTCCCGAAAGTCATATATTAGAAGTACATAGTTCACTACACTTAACAGATTAAAATATTAATATTGTCGCAGTTGAGCATGGATTCCTAGTGCCGCTTAAATAGATCTGTTGTTATTAAGCCTCATATCTGCTGATTTCTAATTGTAACTCAAAATTGTCCATACCGAGACAAATTAATTTTCCCCACACGTGAGGGAAAAGTGCCACTAAAACGCACGCCTTTCCGGTTGTAAAGTGGCTTATTATCCACTAGTGCTTTATTGTGCAACTCGGGCGGTGCGTAGCCGATTGCTTACGCTGACGCAGCTAAACAAATTCGCTTCGCTCGTGCGTTTATTGCTGCCAGCGTGCGCAATCGGCTACTTTCTGCCCTTGCTGCACAATATACTATTACTAAATTATAAGTAAAAATTGGAAGTAGTTTGCTTTCCAAAAGTAAGCTTGATTTCACAGTTTAGTTGAAGAGAATCTCGAATAACACGTTCGCGGGCGCTGGAACAATGTTTGTGAGAAATTCTCTTGTATTCTTAAAAATTACTTCACGCTTGCTGGCGGCCTTAGCACCAACTAAAGGTGGTGGATTTCAACTTTGTTAATTGAAACCATTTAAAACGCTTACATTTTGATATATTTTTGGATAACAGCAGATACGAAGCGTTCAATTATTCTTTATATTAGGATTGTGAGTTTGTGATATATCCATTAACTAATAACAAAAATCGTAAAAACAGAGGCGAGTTATATTGGTTCTTTAGAAATTAAAATAAGTTGCAGCGTGCTACAAACAAGATTCTTTGTATTCATATAAAAAACATCACAGTCGAGCGTCAAGGATTTTTCTTTTTTTGCATCATATATTTTTTCAAAGCGTGTGTTTGATATGCGTTTTAGTTCTATCTACTGTTTTTAATTAAAAAATATAAAACTTTAAGTCTATAACATCGTTTTGCTTATGACTTTCAGAGAGAATAAAATAGAGGAATTGTTAATTGTTAATCCTATTTTTTAAGTATCTTAGCGATGTTGCAAGATTGGTTGTAATAATCACTAATCATGTTAACAAAATAACTGCAACACTAAAAGATGACGTATGTATATATGAAGAAATGGTACGAAATCTATGCTCCTCTAGATATTGGCTGCACGGCAACATTAAATAAACAAACTGAGCTACATTGGGATTCCGTAACGACAGATTTAAAAGAGTCTAAATTCTGAAATTAGAATATCTCGCAACTCTCTAACAAAAAAGCTGTTAAAGGTAGAGGCAGTATAACAGTTCTAAGATAGAACGACAATGGCGTTAATTTTTGGTAATTCCGTATTTTATGCTAGGTCACTAAAGGATTGACTCTAAAAATCAGACTAATTGATTGGACCTTAAACTTTAAACCAAACTATTATATGTCCAAAATGAAAGTTTATGATGAAATACTACTAGAGAAGGGACATTAGACAAATGAAAAATTTTAAATTCATTCAATTTTAAAACTGCAACATCGCTCAAATCACTATCGTCATTTTGAAATGAGTCCCGAAGTATATTATACACCTATTCCTTACGAATAAAAATTAACTAATTCGATATGCAAACTTTGTACAAATGAAATGAACTAAACAAAATTAATAACTGGATGAGCTATTCTTAAGCTGCATAATGCGATTCCAAACAAAGTTGCAAATAAATGAATTTAGACGGTGTCACACTGATGTCTCTGAGTTTAATTTTAAGACAAACTTATTACTCTTTGGATCAACGACTTCTTCGGATATATTGAAGTGGGGCAATTTGTGTAATGAAACAATGAGCGACACATCATTCTGTATTAGCTGAAACGTACAATTATTCGAAATAGGTCTTGAAAGTAGCTCATCACAAATCAACGACCACGCTTGAACTGATTTTCTTTCTTTTTCACTTTGTAAAACCGGCGATTCTGTTAAATAGGGTTCAAGAAAAGCTCGGGGAGACAAATCATGTTTCAAACAGTGTGCCAGATGCTTCAAAATGCTTTCAAAAGTATGTCTAGGCTGCTGACGAGTCACGCGAAGATACTTTTGAAGAGCCCTTGCCATTGAAGGGAAAACAGCCTGGGCTGCTTCTTGTGGATCTAAAGGAATGGCCGGTGCTGGTTCGTTGTGGATGCGTTTAATATGTGTAAATGCTTCTTCAGCAGCGGTGATTAATCTCGCTCTACGCTTTTTAACACGTCTTTCATATTCGTGTTCTTCATAGAATCTTTCGTTGTGGGAAGAGTCTCGGCGTCGCGCATTTGCGGCTAAAACAGCACGGCTTTGACTCTGTTGTTGAGCAGGACTTACCCCGTCTACATCATAATACTTAAAACTCGAAGCGATTTGTTTCCTCTGCGATTTTGAAACTGGTACCCTTTCCAAATAAGGGTTATAGACTGGGAAGTCGATGTAATATTTCTGAAGCACCCAAACCGCTGCACGCTGTATGCTGAACTGCCCCACTGCATAAGACCTGCTTATGCCATCAGGGGAGCGAATTACTTTTATGTAGTACGTGGGTTGTAAATGCCGCAACTCCAGTAGCACAACAGCAATATAATGAATGAAGAGTAGGGTATCAACGAAATTAGTCGCATATGCAACTAAGGACTTATAGTCAACAGCTTCTCCGCCTTCCACGACAATTTTTGGTCCGTTCGTAACTTGCACAATATAAAAGAGCCAATAGGCAAACGTTGATACGGTTACTAATAATAAAACAGTCGCTCTGAATAAAAAAATTCGGGGCATTGTTGCGACCGGTCGGCGCAAGAACAAGGCCCACAATCCTAAAGCTAATAAAATCAGCCTTGCTGTAAGCGATACTAACAACCCTTTGCATTCACTACTGCACGCTAAAAGTTGGGTTTTGATGATTGGCGTAAGTTCGGCATGATCGAAGGCAGATGGAAAAAAACCTAACTTCGGCATCATAACCATTGCAATCGGAGAGAAGAATGCAATGAACCCAAGGATGAGAGAAAGCGTCGACTCAACATATCGCTGGCAAGCAAAACCTAGTCCTGATTCCGCATCTCGACTCCATGCGTTGTTTATGTCCTCCATCGATATACTCTGTTCGGATGTATTACCTGTTACGGCTGTCGTGTTCTCACCCCAGTTTTCATCTTGAGGTAAAATCTGTACTTCAATTATTTCCTGACCATCTCGACTATCGTCACCTGAAAAAATTAAAGTTTATAAATTATTTTTTAGTTAACTTCTTAGTTGTTTTGTTTTTTGGACGGAACCCTGTGGAACTCCAAATACATATTACGCTCTCTTGCCACACTGAATGTTTTTGAAACCTTCGTTAAGGTTGTCTTGCTAATGAGGTAGCTACGAGGTCTTTCCGCAAGATTTTATGAACACATGCATTAAATATGTTAATTCATTTAAAGTTATACTTTTAAGATTCACCGAAATATTTATTAAATCAAATATGTAAAAAAACACCCTTTCATTTTGTCTCAGCTTTTTATATCTGTTTCTTCACTGTAAGAAAAAGGAGGCACAATGCGCATTGCGTCACGAGTAAACATTACAATTTAACAACCCAGAGGAAACTAAAAATCTGTCTTCCTAATGTGGTTTCCCCCTTAAAATATATTAACACTGCTGTATCGCCGAAGTCCACTATTGGAACTGTTTTTTTACTTGTTTTTCGTAAACGTGATGCGATGGAACACTGGGTATTCGTGGGAAAATATCCTATAACTAATCTATCAATTATTCGGAAACAAATTTTTGTAGCATTCAAAAAAAGAACCTCAAGTAAGCTCTGTGGTCTGCAAACGGACGTGACTTCCGTTAGTTAATTCTTCTTCTTCTGCCAGTGCAGTTCCAAATGTTTAGAGCTCCTTGTTTATAATATTATATAATAATTTATTTCGCTTCATGTTAGAAAAAAAAGTGTAAGATGTTTATTCTTAAACTCTAGATATGCAAAAATTCAGACTATATAACTCGAGCAGCTAATGCTGGTATGAAATTCATTTGTAATTACAAATTTCAGTCATAACGCAATTAGTTAGCAGGTGTTTTATTTTATTGATCTATGTGATATAAACATTTTCATTTTCTTTTGGATAATTTTAGCTAGTTGAAATGCTTAATTGATTCAGGAATTTCATTGTAAATGTTTGATGCAGTAGATCGCAAACCCTTGTTTTTACGATTTGTGCTGGAAATTTCAATGTTTATTGAATACTTTTTCCACATATTAATTTTATGTATCACAAATCTGTTTATAATTAGCATAATGCTTTTCAACAGCCCTTTTCTAAGCTTGTATATAAAAATAGATTTTCAAAAAGGATAATATCAGTAACACTTGGAATTTTGGACTTCAAATAAACCACAGTCGTCGGTGTACTACTTGATCCTTGATAAAATATGAGCATTCAGCATTTGATACCCTGATCAGTCTGATCGAACCGCTAGTTTAATTGCCATAAACCAACCTCAGAAATCACAAATGGCAAATCGTGCAGAACCTACCTGTTAAATTGACACTTGTCTGGAACGGTGCCATGTCGGAACGTTTGTTGCCCTTTGAATGAGTGCTCCTGTGGGAATGTCGGGTTCGATCTCTGTGATGATGACTACCAAGGGTCCCTCCACCACTGATATTTACACCCCCGCCGCCTGTGCTAGCTGTTGCGCTGTTGTTGTTGTGACTCCGAGAACGCCTCGATCTTCCACTGTGCTCCGATTTTACCGACTCGGTTTCCATATCAAATACACAAAAATCAAATAAACTAAACGTAAGTAACCAGCAGAGTCTGTCGTCGGCATTCCTTCTCACTGCATTCTATCGGTTCAACATTTGCCAGCAGCAGGTGAAAATCACAAAAATCAATAAACCTTCAAAGTATGGCAAAAAAAAATTTTTTTTGCATTAGTCCTTCTCAAGCAATTTCACGTAAAATCAGGGAATTCTTCACGACATTTTAGAATATTCCTCTAACTGAGGTTTTACTTATTAAATTGCTTCAATTTTACCCGCTCTAACATTCACTTTTTTCCCGTAATACTCGCAAAAACAAAGCACACCCAAAGTAAAGTAGCCATTTTCAGAGTTCATTGCATTCTTGTTTGAGTTTACAGTTCTTATACCAAAGCATTAGTTCTAATTACTCACATGTTGGCAGCAGTGCAGAAGTGGTTGGTGCAAGGGATAACGTCGGGTTGCTGCATATGGTGCATACCGGCTCGGCTGCCAAAACAAATTTTCAACCCTGCCCCGGATTTGCCAAACAAATTTTGCCACCATACGTCACACCAGTGTTCCCAACCGTACGATAATTATCGTACATATGCGATAATTTCGTGGCTGGTACGATGTACGATATCACGTTGTTATCGTACGCAGATTGTACGATAATTTTATGTTGGCATGGCAATGGCATGGCAGTTATTCTCTTTATTGTCAAATGTCAAATCAGGATGCAAAGCAAAGAAGAAAGCAGTGACTGGATTGGTGGATATGTTTTTATATTGACGAGTAAGTATGCCGATGAAATACTTTAATTAATTAGTTGTAAACTATTTACTCTGTAGCTGTAGAGTGCAGAATGGGTTCTTTACAAGAAATGAGTAAACAAATTGATGCGGATTTGGACGCCACACCCACACAAAAAAATTCAAAAACTAGCAATAAACATCGCCAACAAAAATTTAGAGACGCCTGGCTTCAACATGAGGACTATAAGCAATGGCTTACTAAGGTACCTGAAGATAAGTATAAAGCTCAGTGTCGTACGTGCAATGTTGTAATAAATGCAGAGCTGACTGTGATAAAAAACCACATGGCCTCAAAAGTTCACGTAAATCGTCGCAAACCTCTAGAAGCTCAGCCGACCATTTCCAAGTTTAAATCTTTAATGTATAAAAGAAAAACTACATCAGAATCTACGGATAAAAAAATTTGCGATTTGTATGGTGACGCCGATGTGGATGAGTTTAATAGTATTTTAATGCCAAATGAGGAGTTTTAAGTAGGAATAAAAATGGTCTGAAGTGAATACCAATGATAAGGTTCTAAGATTTTGTTATTTTATTATTTGAAGATTATATAAAATGTTATGTTTGCTCTCGAGAATATGGAATAAAACATATTTGAAATAAAATGAAAAAGTCTTTGATTATATTCGTCACTAACGCACTAACCTACTATCTCTTTATATTTATTTTTTTGCTATAAATTCGAAATATTAGTCCGCTGGATCTTTAAAACAGTGCAATTTTTCCAATCGAAATTAAAATATTGGCGACATTATTGATCTTCAAGTTAAAAGAGAAGTATGTAGTTCAGGCCTGTCCCATATGGTAAAAATATAGTTAAAAAAGGTTATTTTAAATGTGGAGCAATAGTTTATAAGTAATTAATTAGAAAGTATGCTCAAAAATATTGATATTACGTTCAATAAGATTTATTTATTAATTATAGTCATTATTTTGAAAAGTACGATAATTTTGCTCCATATACGATAATTCTACGCTACTGGTACGATAATTGCCTCGCTTCAGGTTGTGAACACTGCGTCACACAGTTCTGACACTCTAGTAGGCTAGGCTGTGCTAGTAGGCCATGTCCGATACCGTTCAATGTTCATTCAGTTGAAGAGACGGCCGGTCAGGACGGTATTTGCGTTGCGGACGTCCAGTTTTACAAGAAAATTTAGAGAATTCATTTGTTTTCGGCTCGTCTTTATTAACTTAGTTAGTTTATCAAAACGTTATCATTGTTTTATTATAATTATTAGTGTTTATTGTTATTATTTCCAAGAACTGTGAAAGAAGTATAAAATTATCAATTCCTGATAGACTGTAGCTAGTAGATTATTCCGGGAATCCCCCAACAAAGAAAAGTGACGTGGCACTGTACTTGCACGGGACTGCACCGCACATTTCGTAATCGCAATTGGAATTTTATCACATTCTCGAAGGAATATTCGTTGGTTTCTTTAGTCAGTATGGTGGAGCCAATGGACTTGACTGAGCAGGTAAGAAGGTCTCTTTCTGCAAGCACCTATTCTAGGCTAATGACTACTTTTTGCGCTCAGGATGAGCAAATGCTGCAGGCCAGAGATTACCAGGAGGAGATCCTGGAGAGAGCCTTGAAGCAAAATGTAATCATTTATCTCCCCACTGGAGCGGGCAAAACGTTTATTGCAGTGATGGCTATCAAGCGGATGTCCAAAGATTTGGCAAAGTAAGTTCAATTGTCGTTCTCCAGAGTTACTCCCGACCGAGACTCATGAGGCATTTCGACGTAAAGGGGCCCATACATGATCGCACCGCTCGCCGAACTGTCGTGCGCACCCAGAACCGCTTCACTACAAAAGAGCGCACTTGGTTGGTCGAACTTCACTTACTTTCTTCATTTACTTGTTTCTATCTATAACTATTACTTTTCCTAAAAAGTGATGTCGCGAACTTCTCTCAGGTTTGCAAAATATTAAACTCGCTTGGAAACCGCGCACCAGGTTCGCGTAGCGTGCTATACACGGTGAAACACATCGCACCGCACCTAGGTTGGACGAACAGTGCTATCGTCTATGGGGGCATTAAATTGAAACCTGTTTATACGACAATTAATAGCTGAATTGCACATATAGCGCGGAAAAATTGAATAAGCCTGCCAGTTTTCTTGTAGATGCGAAATTTTATATATATTTCCGGACAATTTTGAGTGGGGAAAAAAGAAAAAGTTTTTTAGTCTTTTACATGGCCTTAGATGATATAAGAATTGAATTTAAGGGGTACAGGCCTGACTCCCCTTGATGGACCAAGGTGATGTAATAAAATTTTAATCAGTTATTTGTTTGATGTTTTTAGAATTAAGAATTCTGGAAAAATGCGGCTCACTACTTTTAAGATATAGTCGATTTCGATGCATTGTATTAATTCTGACATACGTTAAACCTAACAATCTTATTACATTTGATGTTCCTGTTTTCTTTGGTGTCTGCATGTCCACCTTGTGGTGTCCTAAGAAGTCGTAAGTCTTCCTCGAGTCACTAACAACTGAGAGGAGAAAAGATAAAATTGAGGAGAACTGCTACTGCGCACAGGCCGCTGAGTATTAAAGGGCTCTGAACCCCAAAACCATAACCTGACACTGATGAGCTGGTCGTATTAAGGGACTATTGACGCATGGTCAAATTGACTGCCTTGTGGCACTATCGGAAAATAATAAAAGAGAAAAAATCAACCAGCATATAAAATTCCTGAATGTTATGTACATATGTGATTCCTATAGGAATTTTATTTTTATTTATTTCTATGCAAATAAATGGGCCTTACTCAGCCTTAGTCCACGAATCGAATCGAAAATATCTTACAAAAGCCCTTTTTGGGTTTAGACACGCGGCAGTGTGTTAACCAAGTTAGGAAAGCAAAAAGCAAGTTTTCACTTAGTAACATTTCTCTAATATAACTTGAACTTAACACCTAACCCAACAAAGTTCAAGATCAAATGGAAAAACTTTACATATTTTAGCCCTTGATGTGCCGTCGATTGTACTTCATACATCAACTTTAATGCTCAGATTTTTACTGATCTAATTTTTATATCTACGAAGAATCATTAAGAAATTTCAAATCAGCAAGAGTTCTGTAAGTTCTTGTTGATTTCATTTCACTCGGGTGAAGGTCAAAAAGCGTAATTCCCTTATTAAAATACCACTGTCGAACCAGGATAAGTAAAAGTAGTGACTGGACATTTTTTCTCTTTCTCACTATAGAAGAACAGAAGCGGCTTACAAAGGTACATATAACATTATGCGAAATGTGAAGTAAATAAGAAATAACTGATTACGTATTTACTCAAAACCAAGTAATGCACCCAGTCAATAGGCTGATTGGTGCTTTTCACTATCTCTTTTTCTCACCTCAAAGAAGGCAATATGTATCAAGCCATTAAAGTATATGGTATATGTAGATTTATTGTTTAATTTGTTTTGCTCTGGGGCCCGGCGTATATTGAATTTCGCGAATTCAGCGATACTCTAAACATAAGATTTCATTGTGAATATTTATGATAGAGGTTTGAATTCTAGAAGATAAACAAAAAATTGTTTATGTAGTTTCTCATTCTCCGGTTGTTTTTCATTACAGTGAAATGGAAAATAAACTCGTTGCAGTAGAAACTTCCACAGACTTTGTTTACAAAATATAGTTCCGGTTAAATTAAAATTCAATTATCAATTATCAACCGTTTTAAGAAGTGCTATTTGCAGCGTTGTTTTTTCCAAAAGGCACGGCTGACACGAGCACAGGGGTGCCGATCTGACGGGCCCCACAACACATATCTACATGTATATTTATGGGAATATGCAAACTTAAGCATATTTGGGAAAACTATATTTTTTAATAGGAATTCCTCCAGTAGAAAGAGGAGTTTGTAATTCGTTGACTTAAACCAAAGACCTTTAATATGTACATACATATATTAAAGGTCTTTGCTTAAAATAAACCAAAAATCAGAAATACGAAGAGCTTGCAAAACCACCTGTTGAATTGAAATTCTTTAATAAAGTTCCTATCTTTTAACAATCTCATTTCAGTTATCTTTGACTTCAATAAGTTTTTCCGTTGAAAGTGATAAAAATAATCCGATAGAAAAAGCCAATCGAATTATGTACATTTTTAGAAGGAGAAATTAATTGAAATCAAAGGCATATAAAATAAATTTGTGAGAATTTTAGTAGCTTTATTAAGAAATTTTTCTCAAAGAATGCTTTTGTAAGCTTTGGATTCGATTCGAATAAATTTAAGAATACGGAGCTTAGTTTTTACAATAGACCATAAACTTTACAAGACATATGGAATGTGTAATGTATGCAAAAACTGAACTATCTATACGATAAAATTACATACATATATCAAACAAGAACTTAAAGTTAAGAAAGAAATATTTTTATTATAATTTATCGTGATTATTCCTTAATTAAAACTAATGTTGGAGCATTCATTTAAAGGCCTCTACGCGAAGGTGGCAAAAGGACAGTGTTCGTTACGAATACTGTAGCGTTAGCAAAGCAGCAATGTACTGTGCTGCAAAAGCAGACTAATTTAAAGGTCAACGTCTATACAGGCGATCGAAATGTTGATTATTGGGGACGTGATAGATGGGATGTCGAATTTGAACAAACCCAGGTATTACGAATTATGAGCAAAACCCCTTTTTTTTTTATATATATTGTATTTTCTATTTTTCTTAATTTCTAGGTAATCGTGGCAACTTGTCAAATAATTGTGGATATCGTAACATCTGGAATTATAAAATTAAGCGATTTTAACTTGCTTATATTCGATGAATGCCATAACGGCACTAATAAACACCCAATGCATAGCCTTATGGGTCATTTTCGCTACTTACCAGAGAAAAATCACCCAAGAATTATTGGATTGACGGGTATATTAATGAAGTCTCCAACTATAAATACCGTCATTCAAGAGCTTGTAAATCTGGAGGCTACTTTTAGATCTGTAATTGTGACTGTGTCGAATTTAGAAAAATTTAAAAACGTTTTGGTGTAATTTGGTAAACAACATTTAAATGGGTTTTATAATTTATCAATGTTTTTCCAGATATTCTACAAAACCACATGAAGTTATCATACCTTACTCAAATATGAACTACATTAAGAGTAGCATTTACGACAAAATTACAATTTTAGTTGAAAAATGTAAAGAAACAGCTCTAAATTGGAAAGGAGACGAATCGGATTTTAAAAAAACAAAAGCTCTTAATGACAGGACTGAATCGGATCCGGTTAAAACTGCAATAAACCGATTAAATGATTTTCTTTATCAATCGAATGATTTGGGGCCCTATGGGGCGTCTATTGCTATTATGACTTTGTTAATATCTTTGGAATTAAGAAAACGATCAGCTAAAACTTCAAATATGCGAAATTTGTTCAGAATGTGCATTACAATGGCTGATAGAATTAGGCATTTACTAGTTCAACAACTTTACGATGAGGATGATGAAGAGGAAAAAGAAGTCGATGTAATTCTTTTAAATTCGTCACCAAAGATGCAGAAGCTGCTTGTCTACCTTAAGAAAGAATTTTCTGACAAGAATCCAAATGACATATCATGCCTAGTTTTTGTCCAGCGACGCACAAGTGCTAAAAATGTGTATCACATCGTAAAGCGTTTCGCTAAGGCTTCTGAAAATCTTCCTCTTAAACCGGCTTTCATGGTTGGCAGAAATACATCTCTAACGGAACCCATTACAGCAATTCTTACAGATAAATGGAGTGAAACCGTAAGCATTGTAGATATATACATAATATATAATTATACTATAACCAAGCAATTTTTGTACACGCAATATTTTTTTGTAACTGAATAAATTTACAGGCCATTAATGAGTTTAAGAGAGGCGATGCAAATTTCTTAGTTGCTTCAAGTGTTCTCGAGGAAGGTATCGACGTTCAAAGTTGTAACTACGTCATAAGATATGACCCTGTTGACACTTTCCGAAGCTATATACAAACAAAAGGTAGAGCACGAAGTAAAGAGAGTACATTCGCAATGATGGTAGAATTAAACGATCACCCAAAAGTTATAAAAAGGGTCACAGAATACAGACAAATAGAAGAAGAATTAAGAAAGTTTCTAATTGAGAAGGCAATTGATAGAAAGAAACCTTTAACTGAAGATATATTAAAACAATTCCCAGTTAATGTGCCACCATTCCGAACATCAAAAGGAGCAACACTTGAAGCACATGCAGCATTAAATTTGCTTAATCGGTACTGTATGTCACTTCCAGGCGATTGTTTTACAATGTTTAAGCCTAAATGGGAGAAAATTGAATATGTCCAAACGAATTTTACGAACATAGTAGCAAAAGTTTCATTACCTCCACAATCAACTATTAAGGAACCTATTGCGGTAAGTGTTAGTTCTCAATATAGAAATGAAAATTTATTGTTAATTGAATTTCAGAGCACTCCAATGCGAAACGTGTATCTTGCTAAGGCTCATGCTGCCTTTTTAGCTTGCGTACAGCTGTATCACAATGGTGAATTAAATGATCATCTTTTGCCAATAACACCAAAAATTAGCAATCAAATAACGGATAATTTGTATTTTCAGCATTGGCAGGAATTTCCTGAAGGTAAATTAAGTTCAACAATAAATAGGATAAAGCTCAAAGAAGAGCTGAATGTTTTTTCCTAAAGTCCTTTGTTCACGAGGAAGCTTCATGCTTACATTGTGAACATTTGTTTTCTAATAATTCAACTTCAAGTTTGTCACCGTCGAGTTCCTTAAAAAGGGCTTTGGAGAAACGACTGAAAATCATGAAATTAAGAAAAAGTAGCGAACCTGTTGAAACAAATATTTATCAAGTCAATTTTACATACATTATTGTGTTACAATGAACCTTTAACAAATTTTAAGCAATTAATATTAGATTCTAAAAGTCCCCCTTATTTATTTTCAGACAATCCCAAAGAGGCTGGAACCAAGAAAAATAAACGTATTTATGACGTGGTTTACCCATTAGAACTTTCTTCAGCTATGCCCGAAGTTGGGAAGGACTTTTTCTTGTATGTTATCACCGTTCAGCCAGATTTTGAAGTTGACGAGGAAAATGCGAATGTAAACAAACTTCTCCAAATGCCGACACAATATGCGATCGCGACAAAGAAATCTTTACCGAAATTAGCAGCAATGCCACTTTTTATGACTCAAGGAAAGGTTAAAGCTCAAATAGCACATACACCAAAAATAGCTAAAATTAGTACCAGTGAAGAATTGATAAAATTAAAAAGATTTCATGTTATGTTATTCCGGGATATATTGCAATCATGGAAGAACTATTTGGCCTTGAATACACGTGATGAAGAGAACTCGTTCCTCATCGTTCCAACAACGAATGACGGGGATATTAATTGGAATTTAATTGAGAAATTCCAAAATATGAGTAGCTCCCGTGAAGTATCTGAAATTCAGCGTAGTCGCATGAAATACGAACCAGAAGATTATGAAAATAGCGTAATTAGCACATGGTATAGCTCTGACGACCGAGTACGATATGGAGTAATCCGATATCGTCCTGATCTAACTCCTCTCAGCCCCTTTCCGAACGATGTATTTCCGTCATTTGCCGCATATTTTAAGGATAAATACAAGGTCTCTATTATGCAAAAAGATCAGTTCTTGATCGAAGCGCAGCCGTTTACTTCGAGGATGAACTTTATTATCCCTGGCAGTGGAGAAGATGGAAAAAAGAAAAAGACAAGAAAATTACTTGATATATTGTTAATTCCTGAATTATGTCATAATTTTAAATATCCCGCTGACATGTGGCTAAAGGCTCTATTCTTGCCTACTATTTTGCATAGAATGCACTACATGCTTCTAGCCGAAAAATTAAGAACTGATTTCAATGCATATCTGAATGCCAATTTTCATAACTATTCACCGGCGGATTTGATTGTAGACACGACCCTTAAACGGATAGATAACACGAAATTTTCGAAGGATGTTCAAGCCCCACTTTTTCCAGATCCAAAAGATACTAAACCGAAACCAATGAAAGAGGTTAAATCGTTCCTAGACCAGAATATGTATAACTGGAAAGAATATGAAGAGCCTTGTCATGTAGACAAACTTATGGATCAGGTATACAAAATAGAACTTGATTACTATCATCAGTTCATTACCAATAAAATGGGTGACATGTCTCTTATAGACAATGACCAATCTCGGCCAGCAATTACAATAAATCCTGAAAATCGTCCGGCCATTTGTGATGTGCCCTCTGACGAGAAATTGGCTATTAAGATTTTGGACATTTCTGCCGAAACCATGAGGAGTCCGGAACAATGGGAAATTTTAAGTGCCATTACGGCAGCTTCTGCTAATGATGTATTTGATAGTGAACGTATGGAGCTGCTGGGAGATTCATTTCTTAAGTTTAGCATTTCTTTATTTTTACTTCATAAACATCCCACATGGAATGAGGGAATCTTGACTGAAGTTAAAGGACGTTTTGTCAGTAATCGTAACTTGTTATACCATTCCATTAAACTAAAACTACCCGGAACTTTGAACGTGAGCTCATTTAAACCTAGAGATGATTGGCAGCCACCGCTTATTTCAGTTCCGAATAACGTGAAGAGCATTTTAATCAGAGAAGACATTAATCCAAGAGTCCTTTTTGAACTTAAAATGGATCCAGAAGAAATTGAAAGTGGAGTTTGCAAACAGCAAACTTTGGCTGATTTCCAAACATACTTTAGAGTTGAAGATACGCTTCTTACACTAGAGAGCGAAATGCACTCTTTGATTGGACGTACCGTTGTCTCAGATAAAAGTTGTGCTGATAGCATGGAGGCCCTTTTGGGTGTATGCGTCCAAAGTTATGGAATACGCAAAACATTTCCCATTCTAAATTTCATGGGGATAATTAATTCAACTGAAAAACTTGAACATTTTCTTGACTTAGATATGGGAAATCCACGTTTAAAGGCGTCCGTCACTGATAATGAAATTAATGAACTTTTGATCAACTGCGATGAATTGGAAAAAAATATTGGCTACAAGTTTCGTGATCGTGCCTATCTCTTGCAAGCTTTGACTCATCCGTCTTATCCTACTAATCGATTGACGGGTTGTTATCAACAATTGGAATTTATCGGCGATGCTATCCTGGATTTCTTAGTATCATGCTACATTTTCGAAAGATGCAAAAACATGGGGCCTGGCGAATTGACTGATCTCCGATCAGCACTTGTGAACAACGTCACTTTGGCATGCCTCTCCGTTCGCTATAAGCTTCACCATTTTATGTTATCACAAAATTCGTCTCTATTGCAAGCTGTTACAAAATTCGCAGATTTTCAAAAAACACAGAAATTCAAAGTTACTGATCAATGTCGCATTCTGCTCTCTGAGGATGGTAATGTACCACCAATGGCTGATATGATTGAAGTGCCAAAGGCACTGGGTGATATTTTTGAAGCAGTTGTGGGTGCCGTATTTTTGGATTCAAAGAATGACTTAAAAAAGACATGGGCATTTATATACGGCTTGATGTCCCAGGAGATTCAAGAGTTTATGGAGCATGTGCCTAAGCAGGTTGTTAGAATGCTTGAAGAATACCATGGAGCTTCGCCGTCTTGGTCGGATCCGGTCGTAGATGATGATGTTGTTATGGTGACATGCACATTCACCTGCAGAAATGAAATTAGGGAAGCTGATGGATATGGCCCAAACAGTGCAACCGCAAAAGCAGCTGCGGCTAAACTTGCGCTGCAATGTTTGCAGCAATCTTAGTATATTTTAAGATGTTGTATTTTTTAAAATATAAGTAACATTTTATGATGTACTGCAATTATACAGTTATTTTATAATAATTCATCTCTTTACTCAACTTGATCAGGGGGCCGAGAACCACAAATCGGTATTCCATAACTCGATATCCTCAAATGCACTCGATCGAGAGTTTCGTGGACAAAATAGCAATCGATTATGCTTTATGCGATAGTGCTGTGAGTGTTTTCGGGATTTATTTAAGTGCCAAAACATATATCTAACTTTTTGTTTTACTTTTCTTAACAAGCGGAATCGCTGTCGCTTAAAAATATCCCGCGAACTGTCATAAACTTAAACCTAAATGAAGTATGATTTTGGTAAGTAAAGCTTTCTGTACTTTCAAATTTTCAATTTCCCATAGAGCAATACTTTCAATTGAGTTACAGAAAGACTGAAATCGAGTCGATTTTTATTAAAGTATATAGGCGTTCTTAAAAAGGTAGTTATTACATTAGGTACTTCAACACATATATGTATATACTTATAGTAGCCATTTGCTTTGATTAAAACGCATAGGCGCTATTATGAGTTAGGTCACATTGGGTTTACTCGTTTCACTATACGTTTGGAATTGCTGATAGGAGGAAAACCCAAATGGATAAAATGCTGTTTGGGTACTGGTGAATGTGCGCAGCCACCGAAAATTCTACGCTTTTATCCGTGCTTAGATGTATCCCTGTCGACTTTACTCTCTCTGATATTGATGATAAATTGTTGTATGTAAAGTTTAATGTAAATCCAAATAGCTAAAATAAGAAAAAATTTTATATTAGTTTTGCCTTTTTTCAGATATTAAAAAAAACAATTTTATGCTCGGTGTTAATTAGAACTGTATAGCAACAATTCTTAGTGTTATTACTATTATTTAAAAACTTAGTTTAAAAGAAATTTATATACATATATATTTACGGTTCTAGAGGTAGATACATACATATATACCCCTTGAAAATCTCGTGAATGCTGACCAAATTTCTACAAAATTTTTAATGTAAAGAAAGACCAATAGTTTTATCACTCATTTTGTTATATCTCTGCTAAATATTCAGTAACAAGACTTTACACCCATATCCCTAATAGTGTATGACTTCCGATAGATACCATTTTTATATCATTATTTATATCATCAACTTGACGCTTAAATCAAACATAAACAGAATATTTCATCTTTTCATTGGGTATTTTAAACTATTTTGTTACGTTTACTCAATCACATGTTAAATGAATACCGACAATTTAAAACGAATAATTAAGTCGTACGTGCTTACCTTGTATGTTGGAGCAACCCGTGCCAATCTCTCCCAATAATCTCCTGGCTCTCTTTCGTAAGTGACATCTTGTTCGAGATCGGTAAGGATATCATACATCGTTGTATGGAAAGCTCTAATTTTAAAAATATCGTAATTAATTACTCTAGGTGTAGTAAAACATTCTCAAAATTCACCTATTCCAAACAGTTTTTCTTGTAGCTCTCCATGAGCTTATCTTTTTCATTATTTTTCGTTCAATAGTTTTTCGAAGCTCTATAACATTTAACATAGGCTTGTAGTAATAGTTAGTTTTGTGTACTCCTCCGATGGGTGCTGGGTTATTTTTTGTAAAGAGGGGAATCCAATTGTTCGAATTATTGAGATCGAAGTCAGTCATTGGAACTCTCGTTTCACTTTGCAGATTACAGTACACCTTAAATTTTAAAACAAAACTCATATATCAAGGGTCAGTTTATATTGTACAATGGTTATTTTTGAAATGGTGATGGTACTCAAATATATTCTTGATTTTTTCGAGGAGAAGTAATTTTAGAGACTTCCAATATTGAAACGAAATTACTAAAAGACATGTAGATAACTTAACCTTTTGCGGCATACATTTTTCTATTGATTGGAATTCTGTTGAAAATTGTTGCAGAGGTTTTTAGAGTCGCTGGTTATGAATTTTGCAGTTAGATTTCATATTTTTAAATAAATAAATTGGATTCAAGATGTCGGCTTACGGCTTCGAATCTTAACAATGACTCCAAAAAATCATTATGTATTCAAAGTGCTCACAGTTCCTTCATGCTTTATTTATTTAGTCATATAAAAAGTTAATTAAAAAAAGAATACTAATAAGGCTCTTAATAAAATTAATTAGAAAAACGGGATAAATTAAGAGTTTTGAATTATATTTTTAATGTTTTGTTTAATCTTTACTCATTGTTCACATTTTCCGCTATATTTTCATGGTTGCGTGTTTTTGTTTTACAAGCTACATGAGATTACTAACAGAATTAAATAATCATAATGATGCATGCAATAATTCTGCTACACTACGCTACCAATAATCCAAAGCATTAAGGCTCCAATTTTAAATACTTACATTATCTTGCCCAATAACATAATAAACTCGAATGATTGGAGAAAATACTTCTTTAGTTGAATATTTCCTAGCACTGCATGGATCCACAAAAACATATTCTTCGTCCTCTTTTAATAGCACAACAGTCGATTCTCCATATGGCAATGCAATTCCAAGAACCAGCCAGGCTTTTATGCCTATGCTCAAATAAAAACAAGCCAATAGAACACCGAGATCTTTAGGGGAAGCCCATGAAGTATCCAGAATTACCTATGAATAGAGCCCATAAAATATGAAATAATAGCACAAATGAGAGTACAAATCATTACTTGGTTATTGAGCCAGACTCCATTTAAGCCTATGCATTGATTTGAAGTCTTCAAAACTGGAATAAGGGACACAAAACGTTTAAAGTAATCTTCCACGCCAGTTTGGTGTTCACTGCCTTCTGTTGGAAGTGGTATTGGCTCTAAAAGTCTTGTGATGCAAACTCTTTTTCCGCTAGCTAAACTTATGAGTGGATCTATAAAACGTTCTGGACACATTTCTTTGACTTGGAGGCACCATTCCTGAATATGTAACTAAAATTACATAATATATTGTTTTTACTTGTGTATTTATTGCAAACGCTCTTTTTTTAAAAGCTGAATATTAAATAACTAAATAAATCAAGCATTTAAAAATCTTTCGTAATCGGAGTGGCTATCATTAAGCGTAGTCGTTTATTTATTCCTAATATTAATATACATATTTCTTTAAGTCACACTAAATTCAGAACTAAAACGTTTGAACCCATTATATCTTACCTTAACCTCCTTTAACTCTGAGCATTCAAGACCAGACATATTCATTTTTGTTAATTCAAACTGTGGTTCAATATGAATGTAAAGCGACAAAAATACGACCTCTCTTATCTCAGGAATATCCTCATTAGAGCTCTCGGCATCGTTGGTAGTATCGAAAGAAGGCTTCGTATATCCAAGGAGGACTTTTGGGGAGTTTACTTCAAATACACCTTCAATCTAAAAAAAAAATAAAATTAATGTTTTTGATAATATACTGATTAAAATATGTTACACTTTGTCTAAGAAAAATAGAACTTAATGGTATTCGGAATTCTCCCAGCCAATTTATGTGAATCCTCTGATAAACTTCCATGGTTCTGGATGCATCGTCGTTGATAAGATCCTCAACATATTCGTCAAAGAGTTGAAACTTAACATCGTTTTTAAATTCATTTGGATTACCTCTGCAATTGAAATTGAGTTTAGTTTTATTTATTTATTATAGTAGTAGACTTACGAAATTTGTAGAACCAATTGCTCATTCCAAGTAGGATTGGATCCTTCCGCCGTCATAGTTCGGAGAAATTTATCTTGATATGTAACCGATACAAACGGATTAACATTGGTGTATTTTAGTGCTACAGGAATCAATTTTGATTAATTAAAGCAAGTTAAATAATATTAAAAAGAAGTTTTCAGGAAAATTTTGTGTATATTTGTATGATATTTTAATTTGGTCGATTTTTTTTGCCGTTATTATTATTGTATTTTGAATATCAGTTAAACAATATATAATTTCCTTGTATATGTTAGCTTTATTTGTCTAAAATAATTTTACTTTCATTCTACTTACTGTGATATATTGACAGCGATTCACTATCTCGTCGTGAGTAAGCTGCTTTAAAATTTCGAACTGGTACTCCTGTAGCCCGAACTACGGTCACAATAACATTAAAATTAGAATGCTCCGTCGATTGCATAGATACTTGGGCCGTTTTTGGAGGATTCAATGGTCTACTCGGTCCAAAAAAGGCCAGTATAGTGGATATAATAGAGCTAAAAAACATATTAGGTATTTTATTCATTTTGCCACTAAGAAAATCTAGCAGATATACGTACCTAACGGTAGGAGGATCATTTCCAATGAGTAAATTAAGTGCCCCATCTTCGGACTGATTTAGCTGCCTGCAGTGATTGACAATAGTTTCGTATAACTTGCGCAAATATTTTTTCCCATTATGCCTTTGTAAATCAACTGGGTCCATCCAATTACCTTCCTCTATAACTTTTTCCTCCGATTCATCTTCGAATTCATTATCGAAAATTGGAACGAACCGGAGATCTTTGTACTTCATATCATTCCTATACCTTAACTTCAAAAGCCGTAGCCTTTGGTTATTTTCTAATTCTTCCTGAGCGAAAAAGCAAAGTTGTTGTTCATTTAAAATGAAGGTATCGTCATCTTGTTCATATCCCTCCTTTTTTTCTGGCTCATTTAACTTTCTAACCAAAGGTATGCAATCTGGATCTTGAGGATTTATAAGATGATTGTCATACCAGCATTTAACAACGTTTCTTGCTATCTCTGTTCGTCTTTTCGGTTTTTGAAACCAAGTCTCCTGTTCAGTATCATGGTTTAGTGCTTCCATGTCAGCACAATTTAAGGATACTTTTAATGTTCCTTGAATTTTAAGATTTTTAGATACAAAATTCAAAGATTCATTATTTTCAGAAGGTCCAAATAAATGTGCTCCTGCTGGTAAAAAGAGAGAAGCAACCTTAATATCTGGAGGCAACTTTCTAGTTTCATATATCTGAAAAAAAATCTAATAGAAGAAAAATAGAAATAACAACTGCAATCGTACTTCAATTTTTATGCTTTCCGGAATCCTTTTTTCGAGTAATACTGAGAATGATTGATTTATAGGTGTTATAAATGTTTTAGACATTTTAATTTGTTTTGTACAGTCTACAAATTGATCATCTAAAAATATTTTAATAAAATATTCTCGCCTCTTTTCCATATTTCTATTAGGACCAACAATTTTCCCTAGATGCAAATCAATTGCCGGTTCGCTTGGAAGCCTGCTGCAATTCTTCAGAGTTTCTCGAAGTTCAGCCGTAATCTGATCAATATTTGGTTTCTTTGGAGCAGGCAGATTGCTTTTTCGGTTGTTTCTTTTCTGCTTATAATATTCACCCAGTTCTTCCCGCACAATTTCATTTAGTTCAATTTGAAATCGTTCGTTCCAGGTTTTTTCTTCTTCAGTTGGATCTACATCTTCAGTTCTAATAATTAATTTTACAGTAGTCCAGTTGTACCCTTGAGTTTTTCTTACTTTCTTCAAAGCCATCCATGTTTCTAAAGCACTTTTTACAAGATTCTTTTGGGTGAGCTCTTCACGATGTAAACTATTTCGTAAATTGCGAGCGTGCTCCATATACTTTTGGAGCTGCTCAACGTTTTTTTCCTCACATTTTTCTAATAAATCGCTAATAACTCGTCGAATGGTCATCAATTCTGACACTGTCTTTTGAAACATATTCTGTGATTTACGTTCTCTGTATGCAACAAATATTTCTTCTAACTTCTGTGCAAGTGAGTGTTCTTCAGTTTGTAAAGGATGCAGGGTAAATCCAAGTGTTTTTAGGCAAATTGTCAAAATTCGCTTGTTACTAATAATTGACTGTTTCTCCTCGCGAAAGTACGGTACCATGTAAAAAATTGGTTCAAAACTTTTACTGCATTCTGTTTTATATAAATTGAAATTCTCGCAATATTTCTTCGTATTCTTCAAACAATTTGAAGATAGAATTGAATCCATACTTTTTTCTTCGTAGTATCTAGATACCATACGTAACATATTTTTGTTTTTAAAGTTATCAGCTTTAATAACGTAAAATCCGTCCTTTTCAAGATTTTCAAGCCTTTGTGATTCCACATCTTCAATTTGTGGAATTTCTTTTAAAGATGGAATGAAAATCAAATTTGGTTCAATAAGTATTTTTTTAGATTTTTCTAATTTAACAGATTCGATATCTTCAATTTTTATATAAGATGAAGCTGGGACAAGTTTTTCTCGTGCTGAAGTAGATGTTTCAGAACTTCGTCCCGTTTCTTTTTGCGTTTCCTCAGAATCATCGGGTTTTTGCACATTTTCAGTGAAAAACTCTATTTGTTTAGTTACCTCACTCTTTTCAATGTCTTCAAGATGTTTACTAGAAAGGAGATTGTCAACCTGTAATCAAAATTAGTCAATGCAATAATTGTTTTTATGGTTTTATTTTCCTTGTTCATCGCACCCAAAAAACAGGCTGTATCGCTTATTTAGTAAATTTATATGGCTTAAAGAAAATTATCTATTTTTGACAACAAAAAAAAAACCATGCGAAAAAAGAAAATAGTGCTAAAAACGCAAATTCTTTTTCGAGTAGTGCGGTAGGTAACTTTTTTCCACACGAGTGAGGGAAAAGTGCCACTAAAACGCACGCCTTTCCGGTTGTAAAGTGGCTTATTATCCACTAGTGCTTTATTGTGCAACTCGGGCGGTGCGTAGCCGATTGCTTACGCTGACGCAGCTAAACAAATCGCTTCGCTCGTGCGTTTATTGCTGCCAGCGTGCGCAAACGGTTACTTTACGCCCTCGTTGCACAATATACTATTCTGCAAGCGATTGCAATTTGTGGGTCGCTTTTGGATATTGTTATGTTTCTTAATGCCTAGAAGTTATATACTATGTAGTATACATAAACATACACCGACAGTGAACCTTTGGTGCTTTTGTTAGTTCTTTTTGACTGCTCAAAAGAACTAACAAAAGCAGTTGACTTTTTGACTCTATTTCTATATTGAGATATTTTAGCTAGTAACTTTTAGCTTTTAAAACAACATACCTCCCTCTCCATAATTTTGTAATCTTGTGTTAATGTTGCTTTTTTCTTGGTGGCTTTATTCTTTCGTCTCTTCCTTTTATGCATTTTTAGGCCGAAGAATATGTTTTATCCAACAAAAGTACTGTTAAACAACTAAATTAAGCCTGACAGAACAATGTTTGTTACAAGAGTTGCTTACCTGTCGTCACAGCAACCACATTCGCGCCTTCCGGTCCGTTTACCCTAAATTATATTTTTATTTCTATGTAGCAGGAGCGCTCTCTATGAGCTCATTAGCTTAACTTAGTAAACCGGAACCACGCGGAATGCTGAATGTCATTTGTCACTTCACATATGTTGCAAATGTCAAAATTGTGTATTTTTCGCTCAGAAGCTGTAAATACTTTTTGTTCAAAGCAAATAATCGAGAACTTAGTGTGAAATGTCGAACGATAAAAGGACTATTTATGTTGGTGGGCTCGCTGATGAGGTAACGGAAAAGCTGTTAAACGATGCGTTCATTCCATTCGGAGATATCGCCGATATTCAGATGCCGGTCGACTACGAGTCACAAAAGCACCGTGGATTTGCATTCATTGAATACGAGGTGGCCGAGGACGCCGCAGCAGCTATTGACAACATGGTAAGAAGCCTTAAATCTGCTTAAAATATCAATTCAATTGATTCATTCATTTTTATGGCGAGACGGTGGTTTTGGGGTGTCTCTGATCAACACCTATTAGACTTTTTCCCGCGCTTAGCTAATCCAACTTTTTCAGTCAATTTTTAACTTCCCAATTATTTATATTTAATGAAAAAATATATAAATGCTTATTGTCTCATTTTTCCATAGAATGATTCCGAGCTTTGCGGCCGCACAATCCGCGTGAATCTAGCCAAGCCGGTTCGAGTAAAAGAAGGAAGTATCAAGCCTGTGTGGGCCGACGACGACTGGCTACAGAAACATGCTGGCGCTACACTAGAAAAGAAATCGTCTGATGATAAATCAGATCAAGAGGTAAATTATCTTTCAGTCTTATTTAATCCCTAACCATCTATTTAATTCAGGATAATGATTCAAATCCCGCTGTAATAGCAAAACCAGAGAAACGCAATCCGCAAGTATACTTCGATATAAGAATTGGTGGAAATGATGTTGGTCGCATTGTTATGCTCCTAAGAGCGGATGTTGTTCCTAAAACAGCAGAGAATTTCAGGGCGTTGTGTACACACGAGCAAGGATTTGGATATAAGGGCAGCACTTTTCACCGGGTTATTCCCGAATTTGTAAGAGTTAAAAAAATTTTGCTCCATTAATTTAACTAATATAAACATTTCTTAGATGTGCCAAGGAGGTGACTTCACAAATCATAATGGGACTGGAGGGAAATCAATTTATGGGAAGAAATTTGCCGATGAAAATTTTACACTTAAGCACACGGGATTTGGCACACTCTCGATGGCCAATTCAGGTCCCAACACTAATGGCTCTCAGTTCTTTATTTGCACAACTAAGTATATTTTATTTAATTAATACAAAGAATAATTAATAAACATGTTGTTGCTTTTGTGTTTAGAACCGATTGGCTGGATGGCAAACATGTCGTCTTTGGACATGTTATCAGTGGAGCTGATGTGGTAAGGAAAATTGAAAGATGCGGAACTAAAAGTGGAACTCCAACACAAAAGGTCACGATTTATTCTTGTGGCGAATTAAAGTAATACATTTTAAGCTGTGTTTCTTTTCTCAACCGAAATCAGACTTTAATTTAAGAATTTAAGATAAATGAATCTAAAAACTTATTAATTATCTAATTTAACTGTTTCATATGCGAGGTCTCAGCTAAGGGGTTTTCTTTTTTTGGATCATATTCCACGTATAATATGCTTCCAAAAAGTTATTTACAAATTCTAGAGAACTCTTAAAAAGTAATCAAAGTCACGATCTTGATCGAAAATAGAATAGTGGAATGAGAATCTCCAGTACTTTTTTAGCTTAAGATCTAATGCGTTTCAATAACTTTAATAGGTTTTATTTCATTTCATATATAACTTGAAAAGAAGAAAGATTAACAACATACTTTTAATAATAAATAAATGTCCATAAAAGTTCTCAACCTGGCAATGCTCCGCCAGAAAAATCCCATTTCAACTGCTGACGTTTCATGCGTTGTACAAGAAAGTTGACAACACACAGCGCCAGGGTTATTCAATACGTGGACAAGCTCGGCATTTCTGTCACTTTTCGAACAAGTTCTGGGCAAGACGGCACGTTAAATTCGCTGCAGTCGGTTTCTATATTTAATTGAATTGTGAGTGCAGAAGAAAAATGGTAAGCTGAAATTCCAAGTTCTCCCTAGTAAATTAGAAATAGAAATTTGTGATTTTCTGTGTATCTTTAAAATTTTTAGCCAGCTCCTGCAAGTTCGACTACTGTTGGAGGTGGGAGTCGCTCCCCGAGCAAATTGGCTGTTCCCAGGAGCAGCGCTGGAGGTAGCAATGTAAAACAGAGGAAGACCACAACAACAACAGCCGCCAGGAATCGCACCACTGGCGCTGGATCTGGAGGAATGTGGCGCTTCTACACCGACGACTCCCCTGGCATTAAAGTGTAAGTAATCTAAAACGTGCAATTTAGGAAGTCACTGAAGACCTAAAATCTAAATCCTCTGACCTATTCTGGCCAAACTTAAGGAGTCCAATTCCAAAATCCACAGTTAAGCTTTGAGTCCATTTATTAGAATCCATTTAAAACAACTCTGGGACTAATGAAGCTATTTTCTTGTTTAACAGTGGCCCAGTTCCTGTCTTGGTCATGTCGCTGCTTTTCATCGCCTCCGTGTTCATGCTTCACATCTGGGGAAAATACAACAGGTCGTGAATTAGACGAAAACCTACTCAACCCATTTTTCGCACGCTCCTCTCATCCTAAGACTTTAAGGTTCTCATGTTTCTATCGTTTGATTGTAATTCATTCCAAGCACTTTTGGATCCTGCAATTTTTATATAAAAATATTTATCATACGTAAATAAAACAAGTTTAACTTTTGAAAGTGCAAACAGATTTTCAGAGCAATGGGTTTAGTTCACTAAAAAATTGGTGAAATGTGATAACTACCGCAGAGTCAGAATCAAAAAATGTTTCTATAATTTTTTTATATCCATTTTGATAAGGCATCTACATACCCTGCATATGTCCCAGCTAAAGGAGCCACCACAAAATTTTTCATACAATACTTTGTAAAATCTATCAGGGATTTTAAATTCGACGCTGTTTGTAAAACGTCTCATGTCGAGTCGAAAAGTTTTTAAATATTGATATTTTTACTTGCAATTGAGCTATTATTAAACTTTTTTCGATTTATATCGATTGTATACTTTAAGGTTTACGTTTTTTGTTGTTTTAATCACCCTAAAATTTTTCGTTTTTATATGCCTTAAAAAAATGTCATCATCGAAATCTGAAAACATTCCTTTTTTGCTGAAAATAAAGTTTCATTTCTGTTTTAGATTCCTGAAAGATCATATTGTCAAAACTCTACCTGCTGGGATCCTAAAACTCCTAAGCGGGAAATTGACGACCCAAATGTGTTGTTACGATATCGTTTCAACGATTGTATTAAAGCATACTACATGATTTCCCCATTCCTTTCTAAATTGTTATATTATATTATAAATAATTGTCATTAATTTCCTGAATTTTAAGATCATTCAGGAAATTAATGACATTTATTTAGAAATTCCATTCAGAATTTTTTATTTGGTAGAAGCCACTTCAATTCAATAATTTATTGAGATTTCTATTGAGCCGTTGAGAATCATAGTGGCGTAGCCATCATTTAGCCATCACCCTGTTAAGTACCATATTAACTATTAAAATGTGACTTACGCCACTATGATTCTCAACGGCTTATACAATGTACATCGTTCCAAGCTCTGACGCACCCAGTGGCTTTTCAAAAGAACGAAATTGGTGCAATAGTTGCAATATTGAAAATACACCATCCACATACAACCCGTCGTATATGCGACCGCAAGTTTTCGCTCGGCTGTGCAATATCTGCCCAAACGAGAACTTCACGCGCATACACGATACAATTGTATCGTATATTTCCAGAATTATCGGCGAGAGCACTGATTTAAACGGCAATTAGGCGAGGACCGATATCAATGGTGATAACGCAGGTTGGCAAGTTTTGTATGAAAAAAAAATGAAATAAGCGACATAGTCGAGCTCGTTAAAAGAAGAAAAAAGGTTGCTTTGTTTCAGCACCACTAACACTAAAAAAGGAAAGACCATAATGAGGTACCAAAAACATATTTTTTTTAAATAATTTTATTTAATTTGATACACATTTTATTTTTATACATTGTGTAGACTTTTTCTTCAGTTGATCTGCAAGTAAAGAAAAAAAAACATACTTAATACAATACAAGTTTTGCGTGTTTTTAAGGAAATAATAATATATGTATCAGATATGTACGTGACAGCACAGTGGTTTGGGTTCAACTCAGAAGAGGGAACCTGAGAGGTTACTAAGTATCATCACAATAAAGTCAAAGTGTTCCAATTACATTTCTATCATATTTTAAATGCGCCAATATTTTCGTAAAAAAATAATTGCAAAAAATTAAATTATTTATATTGAAATCGATTAATTCTCGTATAAAGCTTGAAATTAATTAATTTACTTATTATTATATTTACCTTTAAATATCCTTGTACTAGATAAATAATCTGTGTATGACTGTAAGATCCATTGAAGTGTCAGACTGTAGGTTTTACGGTTGGTCTAAAATTAAAACAAATTATATTAAGAAAGTGTTAAATAAGACTAATTTAGTTTCAAATGAGATTTTATCAGTTTAAAATTGTTTTCATGAAATTCTCAAATGAACTATACCTTGAAAATAAATCATCATTTAAAATCTATAAAACATGAATATGTATATAGAAAAAAATATAAGTTACCTTTACAAGTCTGTTGAAACGGCAAGGTGTTTAAGATGCCCACAAATGGGTATTTTGGTTAGCAATAAACCTGGAAAATAGAATAACAATTTCATATAATACCTTCGGTTATAATATTGGCACGAAATAGTGGGAAAATAATTTTCAGCATCCTTTTGGTTATTTGTGAAAGAATCAGCATGGTACTTTCAGAATAAAGTTATCATCAATTAAATTTTTGCCCGACTTTTTATAAGAAAGAAACAATTTCTGCAAAGTTATAGTGGTGTGTGACGTAAAAAGATTAATAACATTTGGAGTATCTCGTCAGGTCTTTTTCATTAACTCATAAACAATTGAATTATTTTAACAAGCTTGAAATTTAAATGAAAAATTTGAAAATTGGAGATTTTACTTTACATAATAAATTTATTAAAAAGTTATTTGCCCTTTTCAAATAGTTACGTGGAAGAATTTAACAACTTCTTCGGATATCTACGCATTAAGCACTGCCAATAATCCCGATTTTCATTATATTCTTATAAATTAACTTTGAAAATAATTATTCAAAAAATTGGGAAATAAATTGAACTTACCTTAGGAGGACACCGCGAAAATTGTTTCTTCATCTACACCAATTTCCAATGTGATTTAGTTCCGGGCTTTAAAAATAAAAAATTTGTTATATTCCTCGATCTAATATTTTACCATTAGAAGTATATTTTTGCAACTTTTTCAGAATCCTTTTGGTTAATTTAGAGAGAATCAGCATTGTTCTTTCAGATTAAAGTTATCATCAGTTTAAGTGCGCTTTCTTTATACAATAAATAAAAATCTTACCATGCATTCTTTAAGAGCGTCAACCAAACGTCTGCCAAATCGAATTCAATATTCCCCTTTCTGAAAAGAGAAAAACATGATGAACATAAGATATCACAAGATTTTAACACTAAACTATTTAATAGAGTAAATCAGTTGGCCGTTCTTATCTATCCGCATTGGACATCAGATAGTGAACAATCATCACTTAGAGCTATTTTGTAAGTTAAACGAAGAACAGATTTTTGCTTGCGTAAAAATGTAATGATACATATCTTATTTTTGATTTCTCTAGAGGAGAGAAATCGTAGTCTTCTTAGGCGAACTCATCGCTCATATATTTAGCAGATTTAATCCAGAAAAGATGCTTGAAAGTGAGTTGAGTTTATAGACAACGTAAATGGATTTGCCGGCTAGGTTCATATTAAAAAAAATGTGAAAAATCATGACCGCGTGCAGTTAAAATCTGCCGAATTTATTCCATACATTTTCAGACTTAGATTTGAGTATAAATAAAACAAACTAATGCCAACTAAGAGGAAGTAGGAACGATGCATCGAGAAAGAAACATTTCATTATTAATTACAATCGCACATTTTTTCCGGGAGATGTTTTTACGTACAATTGAAGCAAAGCCGAAAAATATCTTACCCAGAGAATCTGTAGAAATCCAATCAATCCATTGTGCAACTGTTTTCTTATCAGGACACCTTCGTTTTGCGCTTGTAATACATTTTTGGTAAAGCTAATTCTTTACTTAATTTTAGATAATTATATTTAAAACACCACTTTAGCTCCATAGTCCGAACCAAACTACGACCACAAACGAAATGACAGATTTCAGTTTCTTTGCGGTAGAACAGCAGAGAAAACTCATTTCCGGGAAAAAATTGTACTAGAGCAAATGACGTATATATCCGTCCTTGATTAATGCTAGTTTCATTAAAAGTTGGAGAAACTGTTTTGCTAAAAGAACATATTTTGTTAAATTATTTGAAGTAAAAATTAATAAATAAATTATTCTAATTTAATATTTATTTTTTTCCATTCCAAGATATTTCACGGGGAATTAAAATAAATATTACAGCAGTTGCAATATTTCAAATTCTCCATTCATCCATTTCAGCAACCATTTGTACTAGAATAAATACCAGTGTTGCAATTGTCCAACCGATTAGCCGGCCACACACGGGACGGTTTTTGGCGTACAAATTTGTGACAAAATCTGTTTTTTTGTACGATATTTTACCCATAAAAATGGTGTTGGTTTTCATTTCTTGAGCGACATTTAAATTCAAGAAAGAAATCGCAACTCCACAATCTAATGAAGGAGCAACTAATCTTGATAGATAATAGACAAAGTAAAACCATCTGGAATATTTCCACCAAATTTCACTAAATTCTGAGAACGTTCACAAAGCTTGCTTAAATATCATACAAGTACCACTACATAATTCAATTATCGGTACAAAAATATTATTTTAAAGCTGATAACATCCTGCAGCTATTTAGCGAAATACTATGTATTTGGATAATGATATTCACTAGAATTACTTAAATAAAAAAAAAGTAAAGTACATAGTTACAAAATATACAAAAAATAAAATATATGTAGTTCAACGTTGCCTTCAGGTTTATCGCGAAAAGCTTATTGGTCGCACTGCTTTAAGAAATTCTATAACATTATTTTGAAGTTTGTGATTATGCATTTGCTCATACTCAAGATTTGTAATCACTCGGAAATACGAGGAATTGATTAAACTATACAAATCCGGGTTGTACTACGATAATGTAAAGAGCGTTAAAACTTATAAAATTTATAGAGCATAAATAACATACCTTCAGATTTCTGGCCGTAGGATCAAATTGAAGAACGACTTGGTCTAAATCAGTGCACAGCTCCTTAATTGTGACGAACTGACACTCTTCTGGGGTGATTTTCACAGTTTCTAGTGCTGATATATCTTCTTCGAAACTCCGGCACTGGATAACGATTACTCTGCGGCTTGAGACAGCATTCCATGCAGATATGCAGAATTGCATGAACATGCAGACAAGTCCAATGCATTCGTATGTGTGATTCTCAATCGACAGGTGCTTATCAGGAATATCTAATTTTAAGATTAATTAACATAATTGCTCTACATGAAAATGAACATTGAAAATATAAACGCATTACTTTTGATATACAGTACAGCATCTTCCTCAGGAAAAATATTTATGTCTCTGCTTTGCAGCTCCTGCAATTGAAAATATTTAAGTTATTTTTTTTTTATAAATTGGACGATTGGTGTAGTGTACATAGGTTGTTCATGAATTAAATAGGATGGACGAATAATATTAGGAATTAAATTATTAAATTATTAGGCCTAGTAATTCAGTAGCGAGCAAAAAAAAATTCAACAATTGTTATTGGAAACAGTTCAAATACAATATAAGTATAACTTTTCGTCATCAGACTTAAAAGTACTGTAACCTCCATACAATAAATTGTTTTATATATTTCTGTATTTGTATAGTCTGCTTTCCCAAATTATTATAAAGGTTTTAAAATTCAAACGACCTTTTGAAAAGACATCGATTTTTAAAGAAGCAAAATAAATGCAACAAAGAATTAATTCTATTTTTAGACGGTTCTATAATAATGTCCTTTTCACTTTTCATCCAAAATTTCAGATCTAATAGTGTAAAAATGCAAAGTAATGTTTGTATTTTCTTTACCTTCTTAAGGATCTTAACATCTGCAAAAGTTTTCTCGTTTTTGTATATAACAATTGGAAGACCTTTCGACATTTTATAATCCCAAAGTTGAACATTGTATCCGTCTTCGGTTATATCAACACATAATCTAGCGTACTTGCCCTCAGCATAAAATTTTACAATTTTGGAACTAAAAAAACGAAAGCATTGAATATGTTATTAAACGATAAAAGCCATATAGTACTTCTCAGTATCAGGTTGAATGGTCCACAATCGAAAAGGTAAATGGATGTATCTTTTGAACGCAAAAGCAAAAATACCTAAAGTTGAATAATTAATAGCATATATTAAAACAATATTAGGTTATCTACCTAAGCGGTTTGTCCAAATTTTTACTTTAAGTTTATTGCGATCAAACTCTGTCTTGAATATATTTTTTGTGGACCACTTCGGATATTCAATGGGTTCTTCTGAAATGTGTAGATAATGTTAATATAAGTTACGTTATTCAATTTATAACATCTTATCTATGTATATTCATATAAAAGATCATCACATTCTTTTGTATTTCCTACTTTGTCGTTGTTTATCTAATACTAATCAATAGGTATTTAAGTTTTGCAAATGGCACTTGTCTAGGTCTACCAAAGTAATGAGTAATGATTAGTGTTTCCATCCGAGAAGCCAAACCGGTTTTGTTTGTATGTCGAGCATTTATGGTTTCTTGATCATAGACACCCACAGTGAGAAAGTTTTAGCAACTTATAAGGAATTTTTGTCGAAAAAGGGCTTTTGTAAATTCTTTTCGATTCCATTTGAACGGCTTTAAGAAAGGAACAGAGCGGGTTGAAAACGAGCGTTCTGACCCCGGACTGTTTTCAATTCGTATCAAATTTCGATCTTGCCATAGGAAAAATCGGCCAACGTCAAATTTTGGACGTTGAAGTTACCATTTTCGGCCTTTATCGCTTGTTTGCTGACGGATTGGGTCATTAGAGATACAGTTAGAAAGCGAAGTCTCAGCTTCAGACGTCTCTAAAAGAACTTATAAAGTATTTTCTAGGTTCAGCCCTTGCAAATTTTCAATTGCGCGATTTTAGGGGGAAGGACAAAAAGGCGGGGGACTCCGAAGAAACGTTGATCAGAAGACCATGTAGAATCTATTGGCGTAATCTGTTCAGACCTTAGCAAGAAAACCTGTATTATTCATCTACACTGAAAGAAAAAGATTAGAAAAACTAACTACTTTTTTAGCCTACTAATTAAATTAGTTGATACAACTAAAACAGTGGGGAAAACATTTACAAAATTAGTTAGTTTCTGAACTATTTTAGTTGATTTCACTACTTTAAATTACATATAACATCTAATTCAATTAGTAGGCTGAAAATCAATAAAAGATTAGTTAGTATTGCTAATTTTTTTTTCAGTGTAGAGTTATATTTTTAAATAAAATCAATAACTCTTACCGGAACATTCCACTTTACTATCAACAGACTCCAAATCACTTTCCACGTCTGTTTGAGGTATAAAATCTTCATATTCTTCTTCTTCTTCTTCTTCTTCTGGTTTTTGCTCTTCATCTTGATCAAAAAAGTGCAACAATCTCTTTACTTCACCTTTTTGAACAGATTGTCCAACATTGGCCTTTTTTTTTCCTTTTTGTTTCTTGTCTTTAACAGAAAAAGGTAAAAAGGATTTAACGGAAGCTGCTATCGATTTATGGGAAAAGCCTTCATCTTGTTCCAATCTTTTAGGTTGTCTTGGGGGAGGCTCTTTTTTAAATATGGGCAATTTCGTAAATTTTATTTGTTCCAATTCGTGAACATAATCGGAGAAGAGTTTTATGGTTTGATCTTGAATACCCTTTTGAGTTAAACTACCTTCCTCCATTGGTATAATAACAACTGGTTTGATAGCTTTAAAGATTGGAAACAAACGATCAGCCGGAACTTTCACAATTTGTTCTTCTTTTTCCTCTTTTTCACCAATCTCAAATTCCTCTAGAGCAAATTTCTTTTTTGGAGCACTACGCTTTTCGATGACCATTTCCTCTGGAAATTTGTGAACTGAGGTAAAACGAGGTATTAAATGATTAATGATATGAAACATCATTGGTATTTCTAATGTTCTAGAAAGGACAAAGTCATTAATAACGACGGGCGTTCGCAGTTCGAGATCCGTATTCGTTTTTTTCAAAACCTCCTGTGTTTTCTCCATGGTTCTAGGCGCCTCATACCATTGGCACACAATCGGTTCTTGCCATCTACAAATTTCATAAGGGACTTTGAAAGTTAGAATAAAAAAAGTTAAAGGCGGTTCTTGTGCTTGATATTCATGTTCTTTATCAGCATCATAATTTTCAGCGTCTGCTCCGCCTCTTTCTCGATTTTCAATTCCAATACTTTCAAAATCGACGGATTTGAGGAAACAGTTCTTATTTTTGTACTTGAGCACTACAGGATGCTCGAGCCATGTCATTGTCAGGTTTGGAAAATTTGTTTGACGAGGCTTTTCCACAAAATTGAACTCGTAGATACCGCCCATCAATATGTGTTCACGTAAATTTATCTAAAAGGAAAAGAAAATTTGTTATAGAATAGTTTTACTTGCGAAGATACGCCCATAATATGTATGTATATTTTTTTAGAAAAGATAACAAAATTGGGAACCGGCAATAATACGTTTTCTGGGACTTAGAAAAAGAGATTGGCAATAATATTTGTTTCGTTAATAATTTACCATATTGAAGGTAGTAAAAATATGAAACAATATCTGTACTTTATATGTAGGTTTCCTAATTGACTAAAGAAAGAAAAGCAGTAAAGTTACAAACCTCTCCTTCTTCTAATAAGTATGTACATTTATTCAGAAATTCCAAGTATTGTTGTTCATCAAAATTTGTAAAATCTTGCTCAATATCAGGGAATGTGTTATCATCTAATTTAATTGGTTCGCGAGTAAAAGTAGGTTTTTTCTTCCCTTTCGGTTTTCTTACTTTCTTGGATGCTTCTTTGGCCTTAGCAAAGTCTCTCTTGCTACGACTTTCTAGTTCTTTCTTAGCCTCTTCCTGTGCTGCTTTTTCTCTAAAAATATAAATAAAATTTGTAATACTAAAAGCAAAAAAACATACATATTAGAGAACATACGCTTCATATTGTTGCCTTTTTCTCGTCATTTCCATTATTTCATTACTACGCAGTTCAATTCTTTTTTCCCATTCTCTTGACAAGACTTTGTCAATATCTTAAAGTATTCATTCCTTTGGCATGTTTAACCAAATTAAAAAATCCAAAATTATTTTACCTTCAGCGGTGAATGCTTCTGGCATATTAAGGGTTTTTGTAAACTCACTGTAATGATCATATTCCAAATGTAAACCTCGAAGAGTTAAATTGTCGCACAAAACCGCAAAAGGTAGGGTGATTTGGGTCTCTAGAGCATACAACTTTACTTTTTTCTTAGGCCATCTAGTTTAATTTTTATGATTAAATTTTTTTAAGACCCTTGAATATACATATGCAGTTGAAGTCGAAAGGCATGATTTAAAAGATTTCTTTTTTTATATCTCTTTGTTTGAGTGGATGTAACTTACATACATATATACATGGTGAATATAAAATACGTGTTACATCATACACCAAATTTTCTTACATCATAACTTAATCTTTTTATTTTTTATAGTGAAGTTTCTTTTAAAGTACACTTACTAAACAGAAAACAATAGTGCATTAAAATTTCACAAAAATCCATTCACTATAACCTTCTACTTTTTTTTTACTTTTCTATTAACTTTCCTATTGCAAATGCACTTGGTATTTTTTTAAAGTATAACTACGTAAAAAACAAAATTGAACCTATTTCACTTCAACTAACCATAATCATTTAACTCTGACTTAAGTAAATCAATTCCTTTCGACTTCTTAATTATAATAAAATTGTATAATATTACAAATCAGGCAGGAAGTGTATTGGTACGTGCTTGAAAGTCCATAAATGAAATTTCATTTTATCTGATTTGAAATTGTAGTCTGCTGTTACACTATCCAAGTTACTAGAAAAAAATATTAATAATAAATATATAAATTAAAATGTATCATATTTACTTTAAATGAGCTGCCGCATCACGAACAAGAAAGAAAGTAAAGCTATCAATGCATTCTTGAATAGCTTTCAACAGAACGTCTTTGAGCTGAAACGTATATGTACTATAAAAATGTTAGACTTTAATTTAAATAGTTCAAATAGGTATAAAACCAAAATTCAGAACATTTTGATTGAAAATATATCATTTTTTACAAACGTTCTCCATCGATCTAGAATCTAGATGTATTTAAGAGACTAAATTTTGAAAAAGACAAATTTTTAACTCAATCAGACATAGTAAGTGTTTTAGGTTTATTTAGCTTAATAACGAATTTCGTGTACAATAATACGTACATACATATACTATATGTATATGTTAATATGTTTAAAAAATTCAAGATTAGTTTAATTTTCAACTTTATTTGGATGGTTATGTGAAAATGAGTTTGTAATTCTGTGTCTTCTACTTTTTACTATATGGAGTGAATCTATTTTGCAAGTGAGTGTCTCATATTTCGCGTTTTGTAAACTTAAATTACATTTGTGTAAATTAGAATAACTAGCTAAATTATAAAATTATTTGTAATGAAATGCAGTGAAAGAAACTTTTGCGAATATGCTAAGAACACTAGTTAAACCATGTTGCCTCTCAGTTTCAAAAATATCTTGCATAACTCACCTTCAAAAGATCCATATATATCGCCGTAGATAACTTTTTCGATGATGCTAAAACATTCCTAATTTCTTGAAGTACCTATAAAATTAAAACAAGGAAAATTATGGAAATTTTTTAGAATTGTAAAGTCCCGAGAATTAGCCGTCCCATGAATATGTTTTTGTGTAAATTATGTTCTCAATCATTAATCTGGAAGACTATTGCTATGTACTATGTGTAGTGTTGGTTTTCAATCAACCAGGATGTAGGTAATAAATTACCTTACAATTTAGACTTTAAAATGTTGTCTTGACTGAATAATATGACCTAAGAAACAAAATTTATAGCTTAACCTCTATACATAAAGAATAAATCTCAACTTTATTTCTTAAGACTAATTTAGTACCTTACTCACTTTTTCTTTGCTACAATAGGGAATAGGAGGGCTATTTGAAATTTAGCTTGTGTATTAATTAACTTCGCAAAGTACTAGACTGCATGAAATCTATAAAATGTTCAAACAATTTGTTTTACAATAGAACAAAAAATGCATACGTTGCACACAGTCACTGAGCACATAACTGATATATGGATTAGTGATAGAGGTAACCCTCGTATTTTTAAGCCGTGAATTAAATCTGTTAAAGTGAAGTTTAAGGCAGTGCTAATAAAAATTCTTCCGCTCTTCTTCAAACATATTAAGCTGAAATCGTGCAATTCGAATACCGTGTAAATCGAGGGTTACCTGTATAGCAGTACTATACTATATGCAAATCGAATTTGCGCTGCTCCTAGGCCAATTTATCACTTTATAGTTTTATAATTCAGAACATAATTATCGCTTAAAAATCTGGAACTCTATTAATAACATTGTGGATAAAATACGAATTTAAATTGGAATAAATTAATTACCGTGAGCATTCTTTTGATATGCTCATTGTATTTATGGCCACGATCCTCCTGCAATGCCTTTAAGTGCTTTCTTGTGCAGTTGACTGCATCGATGTCCTGGGTGAGGATACTTCTCTCGTTTATCTGTAGCACCCACGAGGGCGTTTCCTCAATTTCCAAATCTTCAAAATACTGCCATTTAGCCAAAAACGTCCTGATTTCAGTGGGGCTAGATGGATTTGGTAGCCCATCACAGCTTAGATACTTTTTCCACTTAAAATATTTAATAAAAATCGATTCTGTGAATGATGCTGAGATACCGTAAAAAAATTTTCAGGAAAAGGGATGTATTTTAAATTAATATTCGACATCCTCGTAAATTAAGAATGGATCATTTAAAGCGGGATTCTTAGAAAGTGTAGTGTTGTAAAAACATTTCTCATTATTATTGTGGTCTTGAAAATTAAAATTGCAACGACTTTTATGAGACGATTTGTCAGTGTCTAATTTTTAAACCCTTACTTTAAATTCGCATAAGTGTTTACTTTAAAATTTGGAAAAGCGGCACCGTAACAATAATTTATACCACAAAGTTTCGTACCTAATCGTAATCACGTAAATATTTTTGTTTTTCTTACTTTTGAAATTGCTTTTTCTTACTTTTGAAATTGCAAATCGAAATATACAGAACGTGAAATGAACGTTCCTACAAGGTTTCATCGAAATCCGCGGATAGATCTCAAACTTAAAATAATTGCGATTTTGGACATGAAGAATTAATTTAGAGGTAGGGAAGAGGGTTCCTCTCAAACAATGATTGGATGGTTGGAAAACTTAGTTACAAAACACTCTGTTTATGCCATAAAATAACACTTACAATTTCCTCTTTTTTCTTCTTTCTTAACGAAGAAGCCAATGCAGAACGAATTGCTAAAAAATATTAAATCACATTGGGATTATGAACACTTAACACTTTGTGCTCCTACTCTTGATCTTTTCCTGGGTTTCCCAAATAGCTTCAAGCCGCAAATTGAATTTAGTTTCTTGGGCAGTAACTTCCTGCCGAGTCAACAATTTTGGTTGGGGTATATCAATTTTCTTTTTCTTGACATTTTTTTTTTTAGGCATCGCAATATTTGTGTGACGTATCCGTCTTTTCTACAGATCATTTATAATTAAAATTTCTGTTAGGGGTACAAAAGACAGTTGATATTATGACTACTCGATTATCATCTTTCAGATAAGGCAGAAAGATATCAATTTATTACATCATTGATTTGATGTAACAAATATTAATGTAAAAGCATGTTCTAATAACAAAAATCCATAAAGTTATACAAATTAAATATTTAATTTATTTATTTAAAATGAACGACCCTGCATTTTGTATGAAAAACTAGTACCGATCGATTTGGCTGAAATGTATATAAGTCACAAATAGTTATTTATCTGGGGTATAAATCATGTCAACTGCACGATACCCATCTGGGGAGTTTTTTAAACTTCCTTTTTTATTATTTGTAAGAAAATTATTCCATTGCGTAGTCGAATCTTAGAATTACTTTGCAAAATCTGAACATGAATGAATCAATCAAAGTCAATTTCTACGTTTCTAAAAAACTTCTCACCTCTTTAATTCTGTTAGAAAATAATTAAGTGTAGAACTTAAAACAAAATTAGGGCGTTTTTAGAAATGCATAGTTGCGTAAAACTTGCTTTTGCATAGTTTTCGTTAATTCAACCTTCATGTTCACAAATGCAATCTGATCACGCAAGTTTTAGGCATCTTTGCAACCAAAATAAGAACCTGACTTCGCTTACTAAAAAGAAGAAGATTGAGAGCTGTGAAATGTTCTAATGGTTTTCTCAAGTAGAGCTAGAGGTGCGAGAGAGAGGACATTTATGAATGCAATTAAAATGGCGGATTTTGTTTAAATATGCAGTTGCGCAGTTGACTTGCGTGGAAGTAAACCGACTGCATGCAAGCAACCATGAATTTCTAAAAACGCCCTTAATTATATTACTTTTAGCCTTGATCTGATAATTATATGGACAACTTATCTGCGATTTGTTTGTTTACAAACAGATGGGTGAAGGTCGATGTTAGACGAGATTTTGTACTATCTTTTAAGGCGTGTTTTTTAAAGGACCCTGAAATCTTATTTTCAAGTAAATCTAAAGCAATTTTATAATTAAAAATCTCAGATAAATTTTTGAAAGATTTATTTTCAAAGCTAAATTATAATGATTTTTTTTCTTTTTTTTCCCTTTTTTTACATTTTTTTTTTTTTTTTTTTTGAGGAAATAACACTGGATAATGCAGAGAATATAACGAATCTATTCTAAATCATATCTGTGTGTAAGATATTAAAAAACGTTACAATATAATTAAATACAACTCGTGACAGTAATCTATTTCTGCAAATTTTACATCATCACCAGATGAACAAAGTTCAAAGAATTAATGATCCAAAAAGTTAACTGATAATCCAGAAGAACTAGTATAATCCGACAAAAGTTAGGTTTATGTGCAAGTATATTGTGGACTCGTCGAAAAAACTATTTTATTCAGAAAAACAGTGTGAAACATCCTAGGAATTTTGCGCTGAGATTAGTGTTGTAGTGTGCTTTTCTCGTTCTGAAAGCAAAGCAGCTACCGCGTTTTTCTCATTATAAAATCAAAGCTGACGCGTTCCGATAGCGTTGAATAGAACATTTTTCGAATTTGGTAGGTAGTTTTTTCCTATTTTCCTCTGCCGGCTGGAACTAGAGCTGCTATCCATGGCGTACTATAGTACAAGTGTTTTCTCCATTGAAAGATTGGCGCTTGGTGGTATCAAACTTATATATAGACCCTGCATTTAATCCTTTTGGATGTTTTTTCCATAAAAGTACATGTATAGTGAAAAAGAAGCTTAAACTATAACAGAACCAATGCAAAATATAGAAGGACGACAGACGAAAAACAATTAATAATCCTAAGACAATCATTACAAGAGGGTAAATAGGAGCAAATCAAGCGATTGAATTTGTTTGTTTTTTAAGCTTTCGTTTGTGGGTTAACTGCTTTTGAAGATTTTTTTCAATTATCTGATGACATAACATCTATATCATCGTTGATTGCTAGAACTTGCTTGACGAAATCCTGGTCAGTAACGACCTCGGCTAAGGATTTTAATATATCAAGAAGTTCGTCCGTGTCCAAATTTAACTGCGGCGCTAACTGATGTAGATGAGAGGTGACATTGTCTGGTATCTGTAAATAAAATAAATAAGACATTTTAAAACAATAGATTAGAATCAGGGAATAGTAGCAAGAGCAGAAAAAACGACAGAAAATATTTAAAAGAAATTTTATTTCTGCTCTGTTTCTGCCTTTAAATCAGAGATTTCTAAAAGCTTTAAATGATTTTTTCATTAAAAACGATTTAATGCAGTAAATGAAAGAATTTTAAAAATTAAACTATAGCTTAATGACATCTTTTTTAAACAATAAAAAATGTCTAATTCAAAATGAAATTTAATAATGTTTACCATACCTTTGATGGATTTTTGAAGATGCTGAACAATTGCTTAACTTTGACACTGGTGTTATTTTGGTCATCGTAGAAGAGAGTAAATTGAGCGTCAGATGGATTTAGCATGAGAGGGAAATATAAGCCAGCGAAGACACGTCCCTTTGCATCGCGGGCAAGTAATGACCTGAAGTTATAGACCAGGTTGCGTCGTACAGTAACATCAATAGCAGTCCTGTAGGGTCGCTCGACGTAGACCAAGGAAACTTTATATTGTTGATTTTCGCGACGAGTTTCCCTTTCGACCCATTCAATATAGTTGTTATCGTGTGCGTTGAACTGATAGCAGTATTCTCGTTTGCAGTGCTTCTCGTCGGATTGGACAAACCATCCTGGAGGGGTTAAAATGGATTAAATCATATTCGACAAAAGCTAACTAAATTTTCTTACCTGTATGAGGGTAGCACTGATCTTTCATGACAGTAACAGCTCTTGCAACGTGATACCCTGGATCTAGTATCAGCATACCTTCTCGACCACCGATTACAATTTTCATAGCGACCAGCGCATGTTCCTTTTCAACGTTGGAATCAGCTGAACTAAGTCCAACTTCGCGGCAATCATCGATGTACGCCTGTGGAGCCTCAACAGCCTCTTCGCAGGACACGATGTAGAGATGATTAGCGAGCTCTGGGAAGATCTCCACAATTCTTGTAACAATCTCCATGGCCAGGCTAACGCACATGTGATGACGCCTATTAATCGGTATATCGTAGAATTGGAAGAATGATTTAAGGTCCTGCCGACGAGTTTTCTTAAACGACTTGTAGAAGTCAATGAAATTGTGCACTGTATCATAATGAGTCTCCTCGAGCATGCGACGCAACTTAACTTCAATTAAAGCATTTAAATCTTCATATTGCCAGACATTTTCAAAGTTAAGCGATTCCTTAGTACCAGGCGCCCAATCTGGTAATGGTAGCGGATGTTCTAATGGCCATATACCATTTGTTTGATCAAATGCAGTTAAATTATAACTATCTTCTGCAGCCCACCAGTTCTTATTATCACTATGCTGTAGTGGATTGCATTTTTGTGACTTTAAGGTCACATCATTTGTTGCAGCACCAACAATATCATCGTCGTGATGGATAATATGATTTTTTTCAATATCATCATATTTTTTAGGATCGGTCAATCCATTGAATTTTTCCGACCCTGCAGCAAGTAAATGCTTTTGGGTGATTGAACGCCCGAAGCTTGCTTCGGCGAGTCAACTTGGCCATTCGGCGCCCCAGCGGCCAACCGTTGGCACATAACCTTTTTCACAGTCATTGGATGTTAGACTAATTGCTCCGACACCAACGTTATTTAGACTATTCCGGGACTGCACTTTTTTATACAGGCCCGGCTCGTCTCCGCTTATTGATGACTTTTTAGAATGCTCTGAAAATTATAAAAATATAATACAAATCATTAAAATTACATTTTAAATTTTAGGTTGAAAGAATTTCCCAACTTAAGATAGTAGGTTTTCCCCAATCGTAAAATCTATGCATATCCGGTTTATGTGATTTCACTTAAAAGCACTTTACATTTCCCACTTAACCTTGCTAAGTTTGTTAGCACAAGCAAAACATTATTACATCGGACATGTGGAAGGCAGACATGTTTTGCAATGCTATGCAAGTGCATGATAAACACGCGTTTATGAAGTACAGGTACCTTGCGGGCATTTTACAATAAATTGGTTCCATCAGTTTTAATTATTATTTTCTTGGAAATGCCACAAGTCGTGATTTTACTTTATAGTATGCAATTTGCAAGCAATTTCATGTTCTGGTTAGATAATCACCCTTTAGTGCTTCCCGAGGTGAGTTGTTGTGAATGAGTTTCTAGCACGTTTTATTAGAATTATTTCCAAACAGTTATACTTTCAGTGTTTTAATTTTAACTAGAGATTATTTAAACCCTTCTCACGTCATGATGTCCATAATCATTTATTTATTTATATGTTTATTAAAGTATAATACTTTCTTAGAGAGGTGAACAATTTTAATCAGATCCCATAATAACCGATTGTTTCTTCCCGATTAAATCGTGATACAATTATTCCGCATCAATTGATTAAATGACCGATTAATCAATTAATTTCAAACTTTAGGCTTCCAAAATAATTCATAAAATCTGACTTTTTTATCACTCAGTATTAATTAATCTCGCACATTAAGAAAGGAAATCTTGTTTCCTGTTTTCATAATATAAAACTGCCGTTTCATTGCACTATTAATTTAAAATTTCATTTAGAAGATAGCACAGCATTCACATCCTTGAGATGTTAATTGGGTAAAATTCCTGGAACATAAAAATTGCCGAAATTTTTCCCCTCATCTAATTTCCGACTGCAACTAATGCATTATGAATTGGCAACAATTCTGGTTCCTCGTGACTTAAACTTTTGTAATAATACCCGGATTTTCCTAATTTGTACGGATGCAATAATCATCGTTTTATTCTAGGTGTATTCAATTTCAAAAGAATAAAAGTAGAACGCTTTTGAATTACATTATGACTCATACATTTTTCAGACGAGTATAGTTGCTGAGGAATAAGCAGTGACTATGCGGGCTAATGAAACGCTTCATTACCAACCAGCTTGATGTCGAATTTCATTAGCAGCGAACTGTACAAGTTGTTACTTATGAAATCGACTATCGACGGGGGAAAAGAGTGCCTATTAGCAACATACACCTACTTTTTTGGTATGGTGAGGTCATGTAAGAGCTCTGTTCAGGTTTTTTTTTATAATAAGTTGTTACTGGTGCAGAACCGTACAGCGGATTTTAAATTGGTTTGTCTTTTACATGCGATACGATGCATACCAACAGTTCATAAGTTGAAAGCAATGAAATAATGAATAATCAGCTTAATTTTATAGCCTTGATGGTGACTATCATGACGGTAAGGTATTTGTTTTTTATGTTCTGCAATGTCACAAAAACTTTTCATTTTTAGAACGAACCATGACATATTTTCCAATTTACAATATTAAAATGCAACATTTTTCTACTATTTATTTTAAGACAATGGTGCTGATTTTCGTGGTACCATACAAGTACTTGGAGTACAAAAGATCTATTGTGTGAAATATAAAAACCGTCTGGAAAAAATGCTTGCTTAATTCTTTCATTAAAGCAGCCCTAAGCGAGCTTAAAAATTTCATATCCTTTTTTTTCCATTCTGCCTTTGAAGCAGTATCTATCTGTATGTTGTCGACACTCGAAACCCTTTTTTAAAGTTCTTCCAGCAAAATACTACTCGCACGCAATAGATGCGAATCAGGTCATTCGAGAAGTGGTTTTGTATGCAACCTTCTTGTGTGGCTGCAAACAACGATGACGACAACTGGTAGCCAAGGTAGGAAAGCAGGTTGGAGTCTACGAATGAATACAGAGTACTTCGAAACAAAAATAGGAAAAAAATGAAATGCTTGCCGATTCTCCCATGGAGAAAAGGTTTCTAAAAGGTTATTTCTATTGACACTCGAGAACGAGGTGGCTTTTCATCGCGTGAACACTATCAAACATAAATTTGCGGTGTTTTACCTTTTGTATGCGAAAAAAATTGTATTTTCCTTACATGTGCAATTTTTCCGTTTTATTTATTTTTAAGCTCAATTTGTTTTGTTAAAGAACAAAATGTGAAATTTTAAAACCGAACATTGGAATTAAATGCTGAAAGGGTTTTAAACTTAAACTACAAATAAGAATAGGCTTCAAATGAAATAAATTTTACTATTTCATAGAAGCATTTCGTAGTTAAAAAATCTAAAATGATTTCCCTTTATGCAAGGCGCCTATATAGAGATTTATAAATTCTTGATAGTTATGCGCAACCGATTTTATTTATTTAGAATAAGTTCTACTCATTTTGCTTTTAATTTTCATGCTTCAATAACTCCCGCCTGCTTGTTTGTTTGCCACAAGTACATACTTACTGATAAAAACTGATTGTTTGTAATCTCTCAAGCATTATAAATCTCTTTGAATTTTTCATGGACATTCCTATTCTATCTAATTGAAAAACCACTCAAGAATATGTATATTCATGTTTAATTTTATAGATTGAATGAATAGATCGTCCCATAACGACAGTCTAAATTCGAGCCAAAAAACTGCGGCTGTATAAGAAAGAAGTCAAAGTCCGATGACAGTATAACCACAAAATACACCGTCTCTTCATGCCCGAATAAAGAAAAAAATGATTTAATATTAATCTTAATCTTGACGTCTTCTATATTCTGCGGAAGTATGAAGACAATTAAAAATATTTTCTAAATTATTGATAAAACGTTGTACTGTAAGCACGTTCTAATATGAAATCCTAACTGAAGTCCTCCCGGAAAGGTTAAAATAGTAAAGGAGTTTTCCTTTTCCTATGTACTAAATCGAGACCCATTAGAGCTATTGTTGTTCTACTATTTTCTAAAACATAAATTTATGTATTTTTGCTTTTTATTTGCCTATTCATGCAAACAGGATTTATTAGATAATCGTATACGATATACCTACATATGTAAATATGCATACATACATACATATATTATGAGATATTCGAAGATACCTCCCAGTCGGCAATGGAAGTATTACTTCATCGATGCTTTCTGCATTACTTTGTGGCTGGAAGGCACTCCATTTTCATTTACCAATTTACATTACTTTTCTACCCAAATGTCATTGGAGGTAATGACCTCCACTTCTCGCTTACAATGTAATGCACAAAGAAGTACGAGTTTAATTTCAATTTTAAAAAAGTTAAATTCCCGGACTGGATTTGGACTGGATTTGAACCTGGGGACCTGCGAGATTTAGCGTTGTCTCAGCTCTGCCCCTGAGCTACCCATGGCTATGTACACTTTGACCGATTAAACCTTAATAAAACGATGTGTGGCGTGTAAACAAAATCCCGATTAGAAGTACATCGAGAACTGGAAGTACTCTTTTTTCTTCTATACAGCATGCCTCATTAGTAACGCACGAAATTTTCCTAAGCATTCACGCAGGAAGTAATCGACGAATTTTTCATAAACTCCCAAATTGCCGACTGGGCTTTGATATCAGAATATGAATACATATTTACATTTTACTTATAACAAAAGAAATTACATATTACATACATATGTATGTATTTCCCACAAAACGTGTTTTTTAAATTGTACGAGTTTTCGAAGAATCCACCTTTTACAGAATTTCAAGAAACAAATGGATTGAAAACAAATGAAAAGTCAATCTTAAGCGAATGCTTTTCGGAATCTTCCCAAAGGAATAAAACAAGTCTAAGAAAAGAATATAATCTGTAGTACTAAAGTTTAACAATGCCACTATATTGTTATTTAGCTACCTATAAAGTTGCGTAATTTTTGCTATGCTGCTATAACTATTAAAGTTCTACAATGCAATTACAAATTTAGTGTTTCAAAATTTGTGTACGGGTTTAGAATTTCATTCAGTTAACAACTATTCGAAAGTAAAGGTAATATCCTAAAATGGTCTGCATACAAAATTTAGATACCATTGACCTTCAAGCAATTGTTGTGTAAACTCTTATTTGAATTGAAAAGGGCAGTTCAAGTACGTTCAATATGATAATTTACCAATTTTTACCTAAATATAGACAGCCAGGCCAAGTCCATACGATTTTATTTTATTTAGCTATCGCTTTCGTCCCTGGTTGCATGGAAAGCACCTACACTAAAAATGAACATCTATTTTCGCTTCGACTGTAATTCGAAATTCGAACTAAAAACATTTTATAAATTTCCTGTTTGTATCGCAACAATAAAACATGAGAAGCCCATTTCAAGGAAGGAACTGCACTTTCTCAAAATTGGGCGAGGACGGGGACGGAGTCACAGTCACAGAAGCGGAAAACAAGAGCGGAGCACCCCTTTATCCAAAAAATAAAACATGAATAAACGGTGACTCATTTCCTATCGAATATACGTGGTAGCGGGGTTTCAAAAGAAAAATGGGGGAATTCCATTCCATTTTCACGGCGCCAGTGCGTGAATTCGCCAAACGATATCTTTTCCAATTGACGTCACGTGAGTACGTGTTTGCCGCGTGCCATACGCTCTATTTCTATACATTATCTCAGAAACCTCATATTGTAATTCGTCGTTCATTACCCTCGCTACCGAGCGGAAGTAGGTAAATCGTAAAACGTTTAAAATATAATGGAATATTCTATAAGCCACGAGGGATAAGTGATATCAACGACTTGGCCTCATACTTCGTACCTAGTTTTAAGTCATAGTGCTGCAGACTTGTGTCGTGCAGTTGACAAATTGCGCAACCCCAATTTCTCATTCAGTCTCAATGCAATGGGAAAACGTGAGCTTTTTAGTAGGTCAGAGTCTTTTAGTAAAAGAAATATAAGAAAAATTGGATAAGCCTTCCATGAGTATGCTGCGCTAGGAATTTTCATGGAAGTAGTCGCCAACATGACTACAAACGTTCAAAGCTCAGACGTCGAGATTAAATCGCGCATATCACTAAAGAATTTTCAGCGCTAAGCCATCATCAGTTGCTATCTCCAGATTTAACCAGACAGCTTGCAGGCAACTTCCTTTGTTTGGGTTTGTTTACCCAAAAGCTTTCTGGGCTATTCAATTCTGCCCCGCTGGACCTACAGACATTTCTACGTAATTCCGAGACGTTTACTAGCTGGCTTCTTGCGAAATACCTATAAAAACATCGCAATCGAAAAAGAAATTTCACTCCCCAGATAATTATTTAATTTTAAACTGCGTAGTATCTTAACAGTTGGGAAATTTTTTTTATAAAACAAACTTAAAAAAGGGAAAAACAAAATTATATGTACTTACCCATACAATGGCAAAAGCCCCAAAACGAATAATCTGTCTCCTCCACTAATTAAGTCCTAGTACACTTCCTTTGTCACAAAGATCAATTAAATCTTTTAAGAAACTTCGGTGTTGAAGTTGGAAAAATTAAAAAAAAAATATATAAAACTGATCAAAAGTTCCTTATTATGTTTTGTATATCTTCACTTCAACTAAAATGAAAAGCTGACTTTTTCCGGAAGTCTTCACCACTACTTAGCCCGAACTTATCCGATCGAATGCTGTAAACGAACTGAATGGATCCTCGTCTTTGCCAAACAGAATTTATAGAATTTGTGGTCCGTATGTGGATCGTAAGATCACACACACTAGCGGACTAGCCGCACTTTCAAAAACAGCTGATTACGTTGGTGCTTCACTGCCCTCCTTCTCTTCACCGAAACAATTGCTTATGGTGCTGGTCTCTTCTTCACCTCGTACTTGCGCTCAAGTTGATTTTCTTCAGGTGTAAAAAAGATTTTAATCGGCGTATGTGGAAAAACACACGCCACAAATTACGCTGTACTTCCCCTTCGGCTTCTTCTTTTTCTCTCTCTCTCTCGCACTTACTATCTTTCTCTCTTCGGCTTTTTTCTTCTTCGGCTTTTTTCTTCTTCGGCTTTAATTAGTTCCACAATGGTGACCTACAAGACGGGAAAACAAACAATTAGTTTACTGTTATTTCCTTTTATTTTAGACAAACCGAAGAAAGTGCTCCAACCCCGCAAATCAAACTTAATCCAATTTATCTTATAGACTTAAACAATTGGCGTCATTTCCCGCCATATTCCCCACATGTCTTACCACCACCATCTTACACTATCTATTGATCCGACCCACTAGAAAACGTGATTCTTGCAAAATATCTCGACTGAGTGGCCCTTAAAGTTGCAGGTAAAAAGAAAAATTTGCAAACCAAAGACGTCACACGTCACGGTTATTATTTAGTAAATTCTCACAACTTAAGCGATATTTTTCTAAGAAAACATACAGCCACAAATGTAAATATAAATGACTCAAGAAAACCGACAAAATAAAATAAAAATGCGATCAACAGGTGTATGTATGTGACAAAATCTCACCTTTGCCCATTTTCAAAGTTTTTTTGGCAAAAAGCACTCAAAACAAAAACAAATGCTTGCTGCTCAAAAACGAATCCAAGAAATTTTAGGGGGTTTCGTAAGCATTATCAAGAGGCTTCCACGTGATCTTACAGTTAATAAATTCGCATTTGCACCTATCATAATTACGTATAAGATTTTTATAAGTAAAAAAAGTGTTGCAAAACATCCAATTATTATTTGGATCAGCGCACTTTTTAACTTATCGTAATTTACAGATATCCATCAACCTTCAGAATATGCCATTGGATTTTTGGAGAGGGAGTGTTGCAATTATATTGTACTTAATTCGTTTTTATTTTCTTCCTTCTTGTCTGAAAGATAATGTTTTTTGGTCTTCATATTTCAATTGCGTTAGTTTTTACTGCTTGCTTTTAAGCTCCGCGTAATACGGTTGGATTATTTTGATAGACAATATAAATGCGATAAAACAAGTCTAAAATGGCACTTTTCTATAGCTTTAGGTTTAGACAAAAGAATAATAAAATACTTAAATCTTCAGAGATTTGGAAGGTTTATAAGTCTTTTATATCTATTTCATGTTATGTAAAATTTTTAAACAGATAATTGTGTCAATTTACTTTGCCGAGATACCGCCTTGTATAATGCTAAAAGTGTTCACTATAAATACATGTTTATTATAGGTTTAACACTAGGACTATCAAGTCCTATTATAAAAATGTTCCTATTAGTTATACATATGTATATTGTTCTAAAAATTAATGAAGACTTTTAATAAAATAAAAGATCAAACATATTCCTATTTAGTTTCCACCCTTTTACGAGTGTTCGGATACGTAATTCACGTAAAAAAACTTAGAAATTTCTAATGTGCAAAATAAAACTGATTTTAACTATCGTTTTTGATAAATTATATTCTGTCATTTAAATAAATCAAACTGTCGAAGTCTGCTGTGAGATTGTAATTATTGTAACTTAGCGATTAGTGTTCTCAAATCTACGCTTGAGGCATCGTAATAAAAATTATATTTCACAAGATAAATTTATTTAATAATATTTGTAAATATTACGGTTCCGAGAATTTCTACCCTGACATGTTCAATAAACAAGTAACAAATGCCTCTTGATAATTATGCCCAAACTATTTTCAGGTAAAGGTAATAAAATAAATGCTTTAATTTCAAATTTAAATTTCAGGTCAACTGTCTATTGCTATGTGTAACAATGGGTAGTGAATATGACGGTAAGGTAATAAACAATTAAAAACAAAATTCTTGGAATTACTAGACCTCTTGAGCTGCATAATTCCCACATTGCTATTAGAATGATGTAAACCATCTGCAGAACAGGTTTAAGCTAGATTTGTTAAATACCATTTCTTGCTTGTATTTAGTTATACTTATTAATAAGAAATCTGTTGAAATTATCTTAATTGAATGTGATACTAAAACCAAATAATGCAATTCGTTTAGCTCAAACACAAAGCGACTATATGAAGTATATGTATAGTTAAACTGCTGAAGGCTATTTAAGATATTTTATATATATAAATTGATATTATACTATATATTTTATATGTGTCTTTATAGTAGGGATATAATAACCATACTCAAGTATCAGATAACTTGTATTATACATACATATGTATTATCTCAGTCAATGTAGATCGACTCGAAAAAAATTCCATAAATATTTTTTCGAACCCGATTGAGACCACAATGCATTCGACGTTAATCCATATTGTTAGATTTGGAGTTCTGGGTTCTATTTTCTTATGTTTTTTTAAGCTAAATTTTATTAAGAGTTCCAACCTAGTTTAAACTATATTTTTTGCTATTCAATTATACTAAAGTAGACGCTGTATAATTTATTAGTCTTATTGTTGTTTAACAATTCTTCATACCACGGATATGTTATCTTTTATTTGTTAAAATTCTCAGTAGATACTATCAGTTGTTAGAAAAAGCCAAAAATTCAAACATTGTTTTCAAGAGAAAAACTAAACACAATGACTTGATAAAGTTGAAGAGATTTCGTAATTAATACATATACTGTAACGATAAGATAGCACGGTTATTATTTTTAAAGGAATTTACTATCCAAAGGGTAGGATGAGTCAATCGAAGATTTAGTACAATATGATTCTTAATGTTATCGGTCGTTCATAAAAACTTTAAAAAAAAACTTATTTGCGCTTAAGCTCTTAAAACAAACATTATACTCACGTGTCCCGTATCATTAAACCTCGACTTTTTTAACAAATTATAATCAGCTGGATGGTATATTAAAACAATTAACTATAATTTTTGTTGAAATTCATGATCAAAAAATTGTCTGTACATAATCTATGGAAAGGCATTCATCATCTGTGGTCTGTCCATTATTTATGTGGCATTAACGAGTTTCGAAATGCTTTTCTCCAATATTAACAGCCTCACCACCGCTCTTTTTTGCTAAAGTGATATTTTGGGTATTTAAAAAATATAAAAAAAGATGCAAATATTATAATTGGAGTTTATTGCGCATTTCGGGCTCTAGAAACATCTCGTTTCGCGCCACAATGGATTTATTTATGTATGTCCTAAAAATTGTTGCACTGCCAGATGCAATATGCCTGAGGGAATAAACAAAGTGTTGAATGCGCACATTATACGAGGAGACCGGATATATCTGGTTGAATATATGTATATGTACATATGCAGAAATGCTGTCGAAAATAGGCATGCAAAAATATGCAAAAAACGAGCAATTTTGCCAAGGCATGAATAAGTCACTTTTGCATATGTATCACGATCTGACGGAGTGCATTTTTTTACCAACAGATGCTATAACGAAAGATAATTTGGTAAAAGTAAAAATTTTATTAGACAAGAAACTAATTTGCAATGAATTCACTCAATTCTATTAAAAACGCTTACGTATGTTTTGGCCCGGGTTATTGACCATTGAAAATGAAGAGACTTCTTGCCAAAACTTTGTCTATTTGTTATATAAAGTATAAATTGTTTATGTTTTCGATCAGCTAATTGCGTCTTTGGTTAATAAGTCAGTACATATTAGACAGTGATGTCAACACAACACGTTTTGATTTTATTCTCCAACAAATTGCGTTTTATTGAAAAACTTATAAAACTAAATTCTTCGATGATTTCAGATTAGTATTGGATAAATAAAAGGTCGTATGCTTATGTACATTTAAATGGTACGGATCATTTGTTCATCTCTTAAAGTAGGATAAAGCCAGTAATAACTGGAAAACACAAGAAATTGAAAGGGAGATTGTCCATAAACAGCACATGAATAAAATTTAATAAATATACGAACAGGATGTTGACATGGACCTTATGTTTTTAAAAGCTATCATTAAAACTGATAAAATTTTTTATATTGGATAATTTACTTCTCAAAGAAATCTCATAGTTAATTCCAAGTAGGATAAAATGCTACCCATGCTGCTATACAACAAATATTAATTCTATAGTTGAAATATAACTACTAACTAGTTCTTTAAAAGATATTTTTTTCTTTCAGTTAGAATAATTTTAATTTCTAAAAAGTGGCCAAGGATGTCAAGAGGTTAATATAAAAAAATTACAATAATAATATGAACAAATTACATTAATGTAATTTACTGAAACATTTGCAAAAAATGGTGCATATGTATAGTACCTACACATATGTATGTACATGACACGGGCACAACTCATGTCTAATCTCTAAACGCTTTTTATAATTAAAATGTTTATTTTTAGCTTAAAATATTTGATTAATCATGTTAGTAATACTACTTTCAGAAGCTGCAACTATTTACAAATGGTCTTAAAAGCTTAGAGTTTTCATATCTTATAAAAATATTAAAACGTTGAAATAGCCAGAAGACCTTCATTATCTACAATCTACATACATACATATGCACGTAGGTACATGAAAACGATAATCAAATCAATGAATCATAATATGCGTCGTCCCACCTCTAAGTCTTAAGAAACCAATATTTTTCATATAGCGAAAAGCAAAAACGACTTATATTTCAAAAAATATCCCATTTATTTTACGAGCACTAAAAGCATATTTGGCCAGAGTCCAAAATGGTTTTATTTCTATTCTTACAAGGAAAATCCAGGTAGATAAGAGCTTCCAACTATATTTCCCGAATATGTGTTTAGTTTTCATTGATGTACTTAATATAATAGAAAGAACTCATTGCGTTTATTTTTAAATAATACATATAAAAATAAAAACTGGAAAATATTTGAAATATTGCAGACTGCCCTAAATATGTAAACGAAAACTAGGTTATTGTGATTACTCAAAAGAAATGTGGGAGGTTACTGAAATTGTGTTTTTTGCACCAGAAAAGTTCTTTATATCCAATGAAATGATTTATATGAATGTATGTATGTACATACAAATACATATGTATATCTGAATTGGCACAGAAAGAATATATCCATTGACTGGCTCAAATTTCTGTTTCCACCTAATAAACTCAATTCAGTCATCGTCAGAAATTAGCAAAGATAACACATATGTATTGCACATATCTTCAGGGAAATTCAATTGTCATTTTGCAGTTTTTAAACTTTAAATGAATTCAAATCGTCGATTTTTTCTACGAACTTGATTGAACTCTTATCCCATTTTTTTTGGACTTAATGAACAAAAAAATTGAAAATATTAATATCTTTAAATTATTTTTGTTCCGGCCATAAATTCAGGCTAGCGAAAGCTTGTCGAATAAATTTTCAAGACTTTTGGAATTTTTTTTCCAAATTGGGGACATTATTCAGAAAGTTTTATATAACAAAATTGATTTTTAAAATTTCCAAATGAGAATGCACCTCTTAAGATTTGTTCGTTATAATTTTATTTTATTTCCACCACAATCGGTGGTTATACAATACAGTAGAGAATATAAATCGTTTTATTTAAGTATTTAGTCGATATTTTACATGGAATATAGTATTTCGGGAAAATTTTAAATTTGTTTTTTGATTCTAAACTAACTAAAAACTCTTGGTACATTAAATTATAATAATTTCAATTAATTCTACTACATTTATTTGAAGGTTTATAATGTGCAAGAACCAGAATGATTACTATAGTAGAAGCATGAAAAGAAACATTGCTTTTTATAATTAATGTATAAAAAAAATTGTTTTTTGTATATAAATTTTGTAATAACACTACATATACGTGCTAATTTAATTAATGACAAATATAATGCGTCATGTCTTCATTATAATATTTTGAATAAAATAAAGAAAATAATAATAAAGCAAAAAAAAAGTAGAAAAAAAGTTTCATTGACCAAGAATCGAAGTTTGTTGCCTTGCGCTCCTGAAGCCAGTTTTAATCACTATACAATTATTCTTCCCAAGTTAAACTTTTTGAAGACATAGCCTGAATTTAATGTTGGGAGCTTATTTTACAATTATGTAGTTCACGTCGTATTCCAATATGCAGCCGTTAACAATCTTACCATAATTTCCAGACGATTCTTCGACCTGAATCGACATGTTGGTAATCTCCCCCATATTCGGCGGAATATGGAAGGTCTCCCCATCAATCAGCAAGTAATGTTTATTTAATTTCTTGATTCCACGAAGCCCCCAATGCCCGAGAAGGTCCTTTCCCAGGTCGATTGTTCGTAGAAATCTCCTCAAAAAAAGGTTACAATTGATTGGTAAGCGACAAGTACGCATCGAGCCACTCGACCGACACGTGGCACGTGTTTCGAAGGACCTCCGTTCGCATGTGCGGTGTCGGTTTCCTTGCAAGCCGCCGGGGGCCGCACGGTGCACACGAGAATCAACTTTTCTTGGGCATGGGGCTCCGCACTGCTAGGCGGTTATGACGCAACCACCTTTGATTTTTATAGGCTCTTTTACTCTACCACGGAATCCCTGAAAGCTTTGCCAATTGCAAACAATGGGATATTTTTTGTAGCTAGGCGCAGGAAAAATCGATACAATGTCTGGTAGGTGAATGGAATTTCGCCACTTAGATTAAGATAAATTATATATATTTTTTGGAAACGTTCTACTCAATTATATTAGACACTATAAGAATTACAGGGATATTTACCAAATTTAGACGGTACTACTCCAATTATAAGACCCGTTGTAGAAAAACAAAATAAGGATATATTGTGTTGAGCACATATTTGTTAGGTTCATCTCACTGTTCACTCGGTTCAAAAGGATTCTTCTCTGTCTCTTCAGCCGGTTTTGTTGGGGCGTGACACACTAATTCTGCTGTTGCACTTTATTTCATAGTCCCAACAAACGCTCTTAGCCGCGTCCGCCGTTTGAGTGGCGTACGGTGGTTAAACCAAGACTGCAGTTCGGCAAAAGACGTCCAGCGTTTGATTGCAACATGGAAAAGGTTTGGACTTGCGCAAATTCAATTCGGTACACTACAAGTGAAATATTTTTGGTGAAAACATATTCGAATATTTCAAAATACATATTCCATTTTTTAAGGATTTTTATTAATTATAAATATTTAAAATCATGATATGACTGAAAAAAATAGCCATTGTACTTTAGTAATTGAATCTGCGCAACCTACACGATTCTAGCCTTGTTTCAAATAAGAACGTATGCATGTAATATTTTTTTTATCAAAATTTAATGATTATTTCTTATCAGTTAGTTATTGGTTAAACATAACGTGCATATATTTCTAAATATCTTTCGATATTAATATAATCTATATAGTATACATAAAGTTGTGACTCACTCACTGACTCACCAACACCCAGCTCAAATCAAACCCTTGGACCTAGAAAGCTGAAATTTTGCACAGAGGTTCTCTTTATTATGTATACAAGGAAGGATATATCAAAATTCAAATCCTAAATGAATAAATGAGGGTAAACAGTTTGTGTAGACTATAGAGAAATAATATTAAATAGACATTTTGACTCGAAACTTCGTAGGACTACTCCTAAAAACAAATAAGCCAATACGTATTTCGCGATTTTTCGAAAATTAACCCCTTAGGGGGTGTTGTTATTGAGATTTTTTTGGACGTTGATTACGAAAATTGCATCATTTTTGAAATCTAAACATAAGAAGAAATTAAAAAAAAAGGGATTTTGAAAAGAAAAGAATAAGCTTTACAATGGTTTTGTTGAATTTCTTAAAAATTGTTGTACACTATAGACGTTCTTAAAGATTCTTTCTCGATCAGAACAATAGGGGTGATAAAAAAAAATACTTAATTTCAAAGCCTTTAAAGTAAGCATTTCGAACATAGTTCACCGAAATCTATCGATTAAATCCATTGACGTGGATTTTTTAAACTCACAACCATGATAAAATGAAAAGTTTATTTGTCATTATAATCTATTTATGTATTAATTTAGTAGTAGCCGATGATTATGATCCTATTGAAGAAACTCTACAATCCATTGGTAATCAGTTGGTACAAGAAGACGAAAATAGCTACGAAATCGAAAATATTTTCCCGCGAAGTCTCAACGTAGAATGCCTTCAGGCTGCTGTATCATCCTTAAAGGAAACTGCAAAAAAACTAGAGGATGAAATCGACGAATTGGAGCAATACATCAATTCCGAATCAGCTGCATCTGAACCTTCTTCTCCGGAACCAGAGAATTGTGAGTCTGAATCGAGTAGCTCGCTAAATTCGACTTCGATGGAAGTTCCAATACCCATGGAGGCTTATGGCTACGCGAACGCGAACGAAACTACTTCGAAAGAGTGCGGCTGCAATGCAAATGAAAATGATAAGCTTAAAACTTGGGATAAGCAGATTACCATATGCAAAGAAATGTTACAAAATAACAACAAAAATCTTATGGAAATGATTTCAGACCTTTATCCCGAAGGACACAAAAGAACTATAAAAATAAAAACCCAACACCGAAAAGGCCAATCGAATCATGGAAAGAGGAGTGGGACAGTATGGTCTGAGTGGACAAATTGGTCGCGTAGGTTTTTAATTTTTAATTATATTCACATTTTATTTTAGTTATTTTATTAATTCATGCAGCTTGCAGTGTTTCATGTGGAGCAGGGCAGCAGGTACGTTTTAGAAAGTGTATAGGATCGGATTGTAGTGCCGATCTAGAATTGGATGAACGGCAGTGTTTTCAACCCATGTGTTCGCCAATTTTCCAAAAAACATTAAACAACTTTCAATCCATGATCGAGCAGCCTTGAAACACATTTGGACAGTTTATGAGGTAGAGTTAATAACAAATGAAAAGCTTGTCAGGTATTCAAAATAAAATCTTAAAATCTACAATTCTCGGAGTTCCTTGACAATTGAAGAGAGAGGCTTACAATGAATGTATATGATAATTTATATAATATAACTTACAATAATGGAAGATCTAACTGGAAAGTGACAAGCGCATGATTTACTTAAAAAAGCTCTCTAGGAACTAACTACACTAATGGTTTTTGCTCTGAAGCAGATTAGCTACTTATTAATACTTATTGCTCACATTTGTTTTTAATGAATGATAAAAAATAAAAGTTATAAATAATAGGAACTAAGTGCATTAATACAGCAGCGGTTTTCTCGCATTACCACAATCATCAAAAGTATTAAAGAATAATTAAAAAAATGCGAAAATTGCTCAAATTTTTGGACAGTTAATAAAAATAATTCAATTTTTAAAATCTAAGCATTACTGAAAGATTTAATTATCATCGGGGTTTATTCATTCATTCAAACTACAAAACAGTGAATTTATTTTGAAATAGCTATCCATTTTAAATTGTAAAAATCGAATGCAACACATCATATTCCAACCAGTATTTCTTTATAAAGATCTAACTCGAGCAAACAAGAAGTGGTGTGGTGTTTACATTCTATACCATAAATTATATGCTATATTAGCTATAGTTGGTCAATTGCTGCCACAGAATAAAATCATTTAGTATGTGAAAGGGCCTGAAAAGAAACGATTTAGCAAATATTTGAAATCTATGACGTAGAAGAGGAGAGATGTCCAAACCTAACGACTTGGGAAACAAAATGGATCATCTTGTACACCAAGGGCAATGTGATCTGAAAAATGTTATTACAATAATAGGATTTGTTAAATAAAAATGTTTTAAAACGTAAAAATTATTTTATTTCTTATGCATTGTTGTCCTAATTTACATTTATACAAATATTAATCATGCTCCATTATACTGAAATGACCCCACGGTAATGTTTCATGCGAATTTCGTATTAAATATCTCTTATCATGAGAACTTAGCGCTATTTTTAATTGGGTAACTGAACTATCCTGGTGTTTTTTGCTCTGAATTAAATTTTGATTAATTGATTTCTCTTTGTTATTATTCAAACAATTTACATAATCATCAAAAGTTATTCTATTTTCAATTATATTTCTTTTAACACCTCTGGAATTTTTCATTTTGTCTTGACCCTCTACCCGGATCGCATACATCTTTGACCTCAGACCAACAAACTCTGTCATTATGCGGCCATTATTTTCATCCTTCATGAAGCCAAGACGTTTTTTATTAACTTGAGGTATGCTCCAGATGTTATTGGCAGGATAGTCACTCGTATCGAAATGTCCATGGCAATCCTGTTTAATTGTGTCGTATAAATCGGGGCAGGTAATTTCATAAATGACAGAATCGGTATCGGTGTAGCAAACTGTACAGTTGGAATTGAATTTTGGGATCATGTATTTGTAATGGAAATCGTAAATTGTAGTTTTTGCCAAGTCGAGAATACACATGCCTATATATATTGGTTTATTGAAGTAGATCTCTGTCTTTTTAAGTTCGATCGCTGCCAGGTTCTCATTGAAAATTGTCCGTGCCTTGAATTCAGGTTTTGAAATGAGCGCTTTGGCTCCGTATCGCCCCAGCCACTTGGTTACCAGTTTAATATTGCTATATTTCCGAACGTTCTCCATAGTCTTCCCGAAAACAGCGTTGTTCATGAGCTGCAATTGTAATGAAAGTGCTAAGTGCTCCGGTTCGGAATAAATTCGCTGTGGTCTAGGTTTAAAGTCCTTCATAATCATATTTTTATTTGATCTCTTTTTTTCTAGTGCTAAATGCCATTATTAAGTATTTTTAAGTAGTATTTTGTATGAACCATTAAATCAATTAAATTAATTAAGTTTTATAAACTAATTGCTTTTGAATTTTTCCTTTAAAAGTAAGCAAACGTAGGTTTGTTGGTTGGTTTATATTTTTTACTATCCCACGATAGTGACTGGTACTTCTCATATAAGGTAAAATGAAGGTGGGGCGCAGGCCGCAGCGCAGCACCTCGGGGCTCTCTTGTATGTTGTCTTTGGCTTCGACGTACCTACTTGATGGCATGCGGCCTTAAGAAAGGACACCGCAACAAAATGGTCATACAATTATAAAGGATGATGCCAGTAAATGTATGGACTCTGGTACCCGATCCAATAGCTATGTGTAATACATCGTTGGATAGCTCTTTTTGAGCTGAATAGAAGTCACTATGGCGCCTAGTTCCAAATCCTTGTGTATTCAGAGTTATACCGTATTATACATGTCAGTTTTAACAATAGCCAAATAACGTTTTTTCATAATTCACGGCCCTTTTTAGCTGTGTGTAATACATCGTTGTATAGCTCTTTTTGAGCTGAATAGAAGTCACTATGGCGTCTAGTTCCAAATCCTTGTCCGTTCAGAGTTATACTGTGCTATACATGTTTTTCATTACCATTCTGCGACTATTTTTTCATATATATAATGATATATCATTCGAAAGGTATTAACGGTTAAATCAAGAATTTCGATAGCGCTTGTCTTGATTCCTTATCCGATCGGAGTAATATAGCTTTAAGTAGTAGGCATTTTTTTACGTTACAACGCTCCTTTGAATTTTGATTTTGTTAATAGTTGCTCATTATAATAAAATGTAAACAAAACAAAATGATAAGGTATTTTCAGTTGTTTTTTATTCATTAAAATAAAACATTTCTTATTCATCGTCTACTATTAGGTCGTTAAGGTACTTAGGGTACGCCAGGCGTGCGGGATTTACAGCCCCTGCCTTATTCCTTAATACGACGTAATAGTAGACGATGAATAAGAAATGTTTTATTTTAATGAATAAATAACAACTGAAAATACCTTATCATTTTGTTTTGTTTACATTTTATTATAATGAGCAACTATTAACAAAATCAAAATTCAAAGGAGCGTTGTAACGTAAAAAAATTCCTACTGCTTAAGGCTATATTACTCCGATCGGATAAGGAATCAAGACAAGCGCTATCGGGATTCTTGATTTAACCGTTAATACCTTTCGAATGATATGTCATTATATATATCAAAAAATAGTCGCAAAATGGTAATGAAAAACATGTATAGTACAGTATAACTCTGAACACACAAGGATTTGGAACTAGGCGCCATAGTGACTTCTATTCAGCTCAAAAAGAGCTATCCAACGATGTATTACACATAGCTATTGGAGGGGAGTACCAAAATTTGCATCATCCTTTAGGACCAGAATAGAAATATTAATTTATCAATCATTAAAAACCAACAAATAAGTTACCAGTAATTAGCCCTGTTTTAACAAAATTCTTGAACTTTATTTTTACAGGATGGCCACAAAATTTAAGCGAACGTAAACAATGAATATGTAAGATCTGGCAGCACGATTAAATAATCAAAACATACTTACACAAATAAAACCTTATATTATTATTATTTACTTGCACACTAATGCACCCGGCAAATTCACGTATTCACACATTTATCACTTTTGTGCAAATGTGCAAATGTATTTGAACATTCCGCTGATGCCAATTTGACAGTTAGCGCACGTGGTGAATGGGCAGTGCAATTTCATTCGTTTCGGCGAGTTATCCGTGAAAATTTGTTGAAAAAAGTACTTTTAAGCTTGTGAATTGCATTGAATTGCATCAAAAAAACCCTGCAAAATGGGAATCCATTGGAAAGAAATCGATTTGTATCCAGTTGAGCTGGAATTTTCGGTGTTTTCACCGGAAAACATTAAGAAGATGAGCGTGGTTCAGGTTATAAGCGGCTTAACTTTCGATTCCCTTGGACGAGCGCTCCGTGGTGGATTATACGATCCCCGCATGGGGTGCTATGGAAGATCTGCGGATCCTTGCGAGACCTGCTTTCTCACCAACTTTTGTTCAGGTCACATGGGTCACATAGAGCTCAATGCGCTCCTGTACAATCCGTTCTTCCTTAAGCTCGCCGCCGATATCCTCAAAATCTCTTGCTTGAATTGCCATATGCTGCAGATTCCAGGTAAGTGCTCTGCAAATTATTTTATTGCAAATATCATGCTTGAACTTAATTTCAGAACATGTCGTGGATATCGTCACCCTCCAGCTTCAGCTGGTCGACGCAGGGTACATAATCGAGGCTCAGGAGCTGGATGTGTTCAGATCTCGAACTATGTTCGAAAGCACCTTATTAAACGCTCCTGTTAAAACAGAAAGTGGACAATTGCAACACCCTAAGATAGCTGAGATGCGTGCGCTTTTAGCGAAAGGTACAAACTAGGCTCAAATAGATATTAGATTTGGAATTCTATTATGTATTTCCGAGGTTTTTCGATTTGAGAACGTTTTCGAAAGCACTTTATAGTCGCACAGAACTCATTACTAGAACAATTGAGGTTTACAACAAACTACCCGAGGAAATAAAAAAAAAATAGATAGAAAATGTAAAAAGGTTCACAAATAATAATAAGAGAATATGTAAAAACTGGTGATGTTATTAAACAACAACAGGAAGTACATATATTTGTGATTGAGGTATGAATGGCAAGCTTGGAATGAGCGATATAAAGATAAAAATTAATAACATTAGTGTGTAATTTAAGTTATTTCATTGCTATTTACGAAAATCGAATAAATTGGTTTTATACCAGCATCAAACTGATTGAGTGGTTTGGATGAAATTCGTGATGATTTTATTTTAAGGAAACTAGGTTCAACATACACAGAGCCAAAATTCTTGTACCTGAACGGTGAAGAGCAAAATCTATTATTATTAAAAAAAATACACCTGCCTTGTTTTCGAGATATGTGGAATTTCGTCCCGTTTAAAACAACAACCACATACAAACCAAATCTCGTATGAATAAGGATTTTCCTTTTACAAAATATTTCTGTTGACCGAGAATTTTTCTTATACAAATATTATTGTTTTAAAAAAGGAAAATTCTCAAATCGAAAAATCTCGGATATAACAGACATGCCAGGGATATCTCCAGTTACTATATACATAATGTAGTTTTAAAGTCGATTTTTTTTTTTAAATTATCCAAAAGTTAGGAATTCTGCATGTAGTTAGAAAGTTCAATTTTCACCTGATTGAAAAATCATATTGTTTTAGGCCTTAACATCGTAAACGTAACTAAAACATCGTGCGCTGTCCGCCAAAACATCATTCAGTCCGCTCTACATTACATAACTAGTAAAAAGTGCATTCACTGCAATCAACATCTGAAAAGTGTCAAGATATCATACAAAAAGCTGGTAGTTGGAATAACGAAGTTTGAAATAAATGCGCTGAAGTATGTTATTTTTTCTGTGTCTGTAAACTCGAGTACATTTTACTAAAACATTTTCCAGGGAGAAGGCAGAAAGAGAAGGAGAGAAGACAACCGTCTTTGGAAAGACCAAGGTCCTGCTAGGAGATGAATGTAGAGAACACCTACGAGAGGTGTACAAAAATAATGCCATCATATTGCAAGAGCTTTTTCCAATTTTAAAATCTCCTGCGAATGGTTTAGAAAGTCCTGTTGATGTACTCTTTATGGACCTTATCCCTGTGACACCGTCAAATGCTCGTCCACCAAATTTTGTGAGGGGCGAACAATTAGATCACCCTCAAACTATACTTTATAGAAATATTTTAGAGGCAAATTCTGTACTTCGATTAATTCTCGTAAATATCAAAACGAAAGGAGCCAATCTTAAGGACGAGGAAAAGGTGATTAATTCTTTGTATTTTTCTTTAGTTAAATTTCTTTGAATAATTTTATCATAGGAAGTATACAACGGTTGTAGGGGTTCTACTGGTTATGAAAAAATGTATTATGCTTGGCAAGGGCTACAAGATCAATTGGACCAGCTTCTTGATGTTGCTGCAACCAGAGACAAAACTAGTTCTCAAGGTTTGAAACAGGTAAGTTCGATTATTTCAGAACTGATGCTTTTAATTGAACATATGTACATATATGGTACATAGTATAGATTGAGGGATATTTAAAAAAGAGTCGACAAGAAATCTAACTACGGAATGGCAACCTAAGATTATTACATGCTTACATACACAAATTAGGTTCCTCAAAATGCTAGAGAGCTGCATATAATGTGCACATTACATAATAATGATAACTTCAGCCACAGCTTGAAATTTTATAAAGAAACATTTCGTCAATGTACATAAATTAAAAGTTGTGAATTTTAAGAGATCTCATAGAAAGCTTTCAAAATATTCAAAGTATAACCTTTCAATTTATAAAATTAGAATTAAGTGAGTTTCTCATCATCCCAATTTTCAATTAATACATATATTATAATTTGGAATAAAAATATTCTGAATGATCCTTCATATAAAAAAAAACAATATATAAAGCCTTTCAAGAATCATTGAGAGCATATCGTCCCCCTTATGACAGTACCCATGAATGTAAAAATATTCTGTTTTTGGGATTTTTTTGGTTAATGTGATGAGTCTTTTTGAATATCAACATATACTAGACCCACGATTACGCAAGTAGTGCTAAAACCGCATTTGTATACTGCGCCAATGGAATGAATATAGAATTCTTCATTTACCAGGGCCAGAAACGTGAATCTGGCTTGACTATAAAGGGGGAGAAAGAGTAGCTGCAGGTATTTAATTAATTTTGTTAATTTTGAAATTGTCCTAAAAATTTTGTGTGAACAGTACTGAAAGACCGACAGTCGTTAAATTATGGTTAACATTAAATTAGTTACGTACTCATAATTTTTTTTTTTTTTAAATAACGTGTTTGGTATTGCATATTTATGTAATTCCTTTTAAATTAGAAATTTAATGAAATTGATGTTAAAATTATTGCCACCTATGCACACTTTGTTTTTGTACTTTAGCTCATTGAAAAAAAAGAGGGTCTCCTTCGTAAGCATATGATGGGCAAACGCGTTAACTACGCTGCTCGTACAGTCATAACACCGGATCCAAATATAAACGTAGAAGAAATCGGTATCCCGGATATTTTTGCTCGAAAACTTTCGTATCCAGTTCCAGTTACCTCCTGGAATATATCCGAACTGCGAAAAATGGTTCGAAATGGGCCTGAAGTTCATCCTGGGTAAAATATTGTGCTGTATGAGATGATTATTAATTGATAATTGCATATTATTCACAGGGCAAATTATATTGAGGATGAAAGGGGAAACAAAATAATTATTCCACCAGGAAATGCAGCGAAAAGAGAAAGTATTGCAAAGTTGTTACTTACAAATCCAGAGAATGGTGTTAAAATTGTTCATCGACATTTGCTGAATGGCGATGTACTTTTGCTGAATCGTCAGCCAACTTTGCACAAGCCGAGTATTATGGCTCACAAGGCACGAATTCTTCAGGGGGAAAAGACATTCAGATTGCACTATTCAAATTGCAAGTCGTACAATGCTGATTTCGACGGTGATGAAATGAATGCCCACTTTCCACAAAGCGAACTTGCCCGCAGCGAGGCGTATAACATTGTAAACGTTGAGAACCAATATTTAGTCCCAAAGGATGGAACACCTCTTGGAGGTCTTATCCAGGATCATGTCATCTCAGGAGTGAAGTTGTCAATAAGAGGGAGGTTTTTTAATAAGGAGGATTATCAGCAGCTGGTCTTTCAGGGACTTCCAGACGCCCGAGGGCGCATAAAGCTTTTGCCACCAACTATCATTAAACCTAAAAGACTTTGGTCGGGAAAACAAATTCTCTCCACTATTTTAATCAATCTGATACCCGAAGGTTATCCTCCCATTAATTTGGCTTCCACAGCTAAAATAAACGATAAGATTTGGGTGTCACGAAAGGCCCATATTTGGAATCATGGAGGATCACATCTAAAAGGATTACAAATGTCTGAAAGTGAGGTAATCATTCGCGCTGGTGAACTTCTTGTAGGAGTTCTAGACAAACAGCAATATGGCGCAACGCAATATGGTTTAGTGCATTGTATGTACGAACTTTATGGTGGTCAAACTTCGACTCGTCTTCTGACTGCTTTTACTAAGGTTTTTACTGCATTTCTCCAAAGGGAAGGATTTACCCTTGGTGTACACGATATTTTAGTTACCGCACAAGCCGATGAGAAGCGTAGAAAAATTATAAAAGAATGTCGATTAATTGGAGACCAAGTATTGGCAAGTGCGTTAGAATTGGATGAAGTCCCATCAGCTGATATTCTTGCTAAGGAAATGGAAGATGCATATGTAAAAAATCCTAAATTTCGCGTAATTTTAGATCGCAAGTACAAATCAATGCTGGATCAGTATACAAATCAAATAAATAAAGTATGTTTACCAGCTGGCCTAATTAGTAAATTCCCCGAAAATAATTTGCAATTGATGGTTCTTTCTGGAGCAAAAGGCTCTATGGTTAATACAATGCAAATTTCTTGCTTACTGGGGCAGATTGAACTGGAAGGAAAGCGTCCACCTCTTATGATTTCTGGTATTAACCTTGACAAAATTTTGTTTTAAATTAAAAGTCATTGTTTTTTACTTCTCTATATAAAAAGGTAAATCATTACCCAGCTTTGCAACTTTTGAAACATCTCCCAAATCAGGAGGGTTTATTGATGGACGGTTTATGACTGGTATTCAACCGCAGGATTTCTTCTTTCACTGTATGGCTGGTCGTGAGGTAAGTTAGTTAAGAAATTATGTAAAATTGCATATATATATATTCTTATTAATTATTGCAAAAATGAGATGTGACTTAGATCTATTGTTTTTCAGTAGGAGCTTGCGTACATTTTGTATATAATTTTAGCTCCTGGCGCACGTATTATCATAAGGTCTTTAGCAAAATTTTAATTCACTTATAATAGAATTAAACTACAGATGGCTCATCCACGACGGAAAATTACAACAATTATCCTCACAGATTTTCATTAAAATGGGGTTGAATTAACTTTACATTTACTTGCTGCCTGACTTAGGACTTATTCATTTTAAATTTTTCGTATTTTGATTATTTAAACTTATTATTAAACTTTAAGGTAGTCTTATAAACTTAAAGATTGAGTAATTAAACAACTGGATATCTTTACCCTCTTGCTCTTATCTCATTTCTGTGCAGGGTCTTATCGATACAGCTGTAAAAACTAGTAGATCTGGTTATCTGCAAAGATGTTTAATCAAACACTTAGAAGGCCTAAATGTCAACTACGATCTAACAGTTCGTGATAGCGACAACAGTGTTATTCAGGTATCAAGAAACATTAACTTTCCTATAATTTTTGATCATATTGTATTAATTTAATTAGTTTATGTACGGAGAAGACGGCATGGACATCTTAAAGGCAAGATTTTTCAACAAAAAATGCCTTAGCTTTCTTGACGATAATGCCAATGTTATATTACATGCATCTCAAAAAGATAAAATTGCAAATGAAGATGATTTGGAACTAATAAGAAAACATATGAAAAAATTGAAACATTGGCGAAAGAAACATGGGAATCCAAAGGAAAAACGACGAGTTTCTAGTTTCCAACAATTTTCTGCCGAGATCCGTGGGGAGATTGAAGTGGAAAGTCCAAATGAGCTGAACCCATTTACAGGCAGACTAAATATTGATGAGAAAATAATCGCTCTTTGGAAAAAAGCTAATCCGGAACAAAAGGAGAAGTAGGTATCATAATGATAATACATAGCTTATATGGAATTACATTATTTACTTTAATTGTGATTCTAGAAAAGAGTGTTTACTTTCCTTTCAGCAAAGTAAAACAAAAAATTACCGTTTAGTAAGAAAGAACTAAAGAAGCGTCATGCCCACTTTGTTCCGAATCCAAATTACAATTAAAATTGATCAATTTCAGTAAATAAAAATTAACACTTATTACCAAGCGTCAAGTCAAGTCTTTAAGTAAAATAATGCTAGAGAAAAGATTGCACTCAATTTTTTTCAAAAACTCATAAATAATATCGTAGTAAAATAAATATAAAGACTAATCACTTTCAACAAGTAAGACGCGATCAAATATTTTATAAGCTCTAAAAACCTGCTAGCCCATGATAATTAAACGTATGTTTCTCCATATTTTCCACCTTTTTTCTACTAAGGACAATACTAGGTATTCTATTAACCTTAGTCCTAGTTTTAGCGTTGGAAAGTAAAATGATATTATTAAAATTATTAGTTGAATAATCTTTGATTGTAATATCTTTCAGGTACAAAAAAAAGTTTGCACCATGTCCTGATCCCGTTTTCTCTAAATACAAGCCAGATAGCATATACGGAGCCATTAACGAGTATATTGAAGGTCTCATGAATTCATACATGGATCAATATCCTCAGCGGGAGTCCGAAATTCGAGACATTTTGTATATGAAAAGCATAAAATCAATGGCAGCTCCTGGTGAGCCAGTTGGTCTTCTGGCAGCACAATCAGTTGGTGAACCCTCCACTCAGATGACACTGAACACTTTTCATTTTGCTGGTCGAGGTGAAATGAACGTGACCCTCGGAATACCTCGGCTGAGAGAAATCCTTATGATGGCCTCAGCCAATATCAAAACGCCATCCATGGATATTCCCTTCAAACCAAGCCAGGAAAAACACTCCGAAAAAATGAGGGTCAGATTGAACAGGGTCACATTGGCTGATGTTTTAAAAAGTGAGTACTTTTAATTTCATATGCTGTGAAATAATTTTGGTTTTTTTTAATTGCAGCTGTGAATGTCAAAGTAGAACTCGTGCATAGCCCTGAAAGATCTTGCAAATTCACAATAAAATTTAATTTTCTACCTAGAGAAGCTTACCAAGAAGACTTTTGTGTAAAACCAAAAATGATCATCAAATACATGAGCGATTTCTTTTTCAAAGCGCTTTTCAGAGCGATTGGGAATGTTACAAAAATGTCATATGCTGCGTAGGTGGAATTTGAACAATATAAAAGGATTGAATTGAATTTGAATTTATGTTAGTGTGGAGGTAGGTGAGGAGAAACAGAATGAAACTGGGGAAAAGGACGACGAGGATGAAGACAATATTCAATCCGACAAACCGGCAATGATTGATGTAGCAGATTCATCTGAAGAAGACGAGGTAAGTTTATAAAAATGTACTTAATTACTTTCTTTCATTTACACTTAAAAATATTGAAGTCGTGTCTGTTCTCAATTAACCTACAGTGTTAGCAATGACTGATTAAAATTTTAGCAAAATCAATTCAGTTTCGGAAGCTTAAAAGACATACATATGTAGTTTTGAAAAAATTGACCTCTGTAGTTGAAAGGTTCCTAGGTGGCTGCGAAACTCGAAAATTACCCAAATCTTTTAAAGAAATATGTATTTACAGGGTGATGGCGATACCAGTGGCATTAAATTGAAAAACCGTAAGCATGATGAAAAGGAGTACGACGACCCCGAGGAGGAAGAAATGTTAGACGCAATAGCCCCAGAAGGTAAGTACTTTAACTAAAATCTTGATTTAAATCAATTATTATATCGTTGTACTTTCGAATTTGCTTTAATTTTCATATTTCGTTTATTTTCACAATTTTGTAATACATCTAATATATGTAGTATGTTAAATTTTATATGTATATGAATATTTCTTCAAAAACCAGATTTATGCCTAAATTTTTACTAAAGTCCACGATAAATCTGCCATAAGAGTAGGTTTCATTTTAGCATGCAGAATTTTTGAGAATTTAATATTAATGCACTTTAGGATGGGCTTGCTTTGAATCGCGAGATTACTTTGATAATATTCTTTTAAAAATCAACAAGCTCAATGCGTTCTTAATAACAGAGGAGTATATTTTAAAGATTAAAGTAAAAAAAGAAAACCAATAATAAAATATTCTATACTTGAAATTTAAGGACTATTTTATTACAATTTATCAAATGCAATATTTACGTTCCTAGAATCTGATGACCCCGACCTAGACATGCTGGAAGAAAAGGATCAAGTGGACGTCACTGAAGACGAATTGTTAAGCGCTGTAATGGAGCACTCTATCGTAAACGATTTCACTTATGACAAAGAAAATTATTTGTGGTGCAGAATAGTATTCCAAGTAAGGGACGCAAATAATAATAATTGAATTTCATTAATTATATCTTCTTTTAGCTACCACTGAAATATAAAAAAGTAGACATTTCAAATATTTTAAAGGAACTTGCCAAAAAGTCCTTCATTTACCAAGTCGATAAAATTAAGAGAGCCATCGTCTATCGGAATAATGCAGACTTAATCCTTAAAACTGAAGGAATAAACATTGTGGTAAGAAAATCTTGTAATTCTTTATTCCACATATCATTATTCCTCTTAAAACTAAATTTCAAATAACTTACATACCAAAAACAAAACTTTTCCAGGAAATGTTTAAGTACAATAAATTGTTAGATTTGAATCGTCTGTACACGAACGATATTCATGCGGTTGCCAAGACTTATGGCATTGAAGCAGCTGCAAAGGTTGTCGCCAAAGAGGTTCAAAATGTGTTCAGCGTCTATGGTATTACTGTGGACCCTCGGCATCTGCTTCTAATTGCCGACTACATGACTTCCGATGGAACCTTTCAGCCGCTCAGCAGAAAGGGCATGGAGCATTCATCTTCGCCTCTACAGCAAATGACATTCGAATCTTCTTTGCAGTTCCTCAAGTCAGCGACCATTAATGGTAATTTAATAAAAATAAATAAAACAGTCGAATTATGAAAATCTAAATAAATAAATAATCTCTTGTGTCAAGGTCGCCGAGATGAATTAAACTCGCCCTCAAGCAGACTTATTGTTGGACTTCCTGGTAAAAATGGTACCGGCGCATTTACACTTCTAGCTAAACTTTGTTAAATAATTTAAAGAATGTCATTGTAAAAGAGTTTTGTAAATAATAAGAAATTAAAACTGGATCAATCCGCTTTTTCATACTGTTAAGTAGTGGTGGCCGTGTGACTTACGATTCAATTGAGGAACCGTCATTCAAAGCCAATTATGTTGATCTTCTGTACTTAATTGAGTAGCATAAATGCTAATGCTTTTACAAAAGCCGCATAAATGTAAAGCATAGCAAAGCATAAAATTGCTTAATTGATTGCCGTGATTGAAGTCAGATGCTTTGATTTATGATGCAATATTGTGGATTCTTGTGTTCAGGTATGATTTTTTTTAAATTAAATTAGTATGCCATTACTTCTTCAATTCTACATGAAAAATAAAAAAAATTAATGCATGTAAGTCACACTATTCTTTTTTCGTGCTTGATATTTACGACGTCATTGGACAACACTTGTTTTTTGCGTCGTATGAATTTAATTTTAAAATTTTTGTGTTCCCGAATTATATTCAGATATGTAACTTTTCATTGAAATACCTTGCGTTTCCAAAATCATGATTGCTACTGGGCCCGCCATTTCCAAATTGTGATAGTAGATTCAAGGCCTCAAAGTACCCTTAGAACTTAATTTATCTGTACACTAATTCACGTCCAAATCCTTTTAATTTCAAAAAAATCGATCGCTATATTGAATTTTCTAATTATGGTAGTAGATTCGAAACCCTTACTACCACTTTTCCCTTTTATGTTTGAAAATAAAATAAAATTTTGAAATGTTTTGGTCACCATATTGAATCCGCCATCTTGAATTGGAAAGAAGAATCAAAATCAGGATCTTCAAGATGCCCCAAATACTAATTTTTATGCCAATCCCTTGAGTTCCGCCATTTGAAACTTGCGAATAATAAGAAATCGAACCATAGAAGCTAAAAAACAAAAAAACACTATATTTACATATGTACATACATGATCGAATCGACTATGCAAAAACAGATTTTAATTTAAAGAGGGAATAAACCAACAACAAAAATAAATTATTATTTAAAAAAATAATTAGAACCAGAATTCTAGATACTAATTGTGCAGTCGATTTGGGATTATTAATTAATAAAAAAATGCATGATTCCAACTAAATAGCATAATTTAATATGTACAAGACAAGCATAATTTAGTCCGCGGAAAAGCAGGTGCCTTTTAGCTGGCTACGATTGCTGCTCTAGAAGTGAATCACTCTAATCAAATTGGATCCGTAGATAGATAACTTCGCGAAATTGTAGTCTTCTGAAAGCTGAACTGCGGCTGCAGCATCAGTAAGAAATCACCTCTCACCTCAGTAAGATCAGTAGTCAGAAACAATTGTAATTGGAATAGCTGAGGGCCGTTCAAAAGAACTAAATTTATAGTTATTTTTAAATTTAAATACTTTCCGTTTGTTGAGGACGAACCATGTCCTAAAACGTAATTGTGTTATCTTAGTGTGTGAATGTAAATTCACCAAAAAGGATTTGTTTTAACAATTATTAAGGTGAAAATATGATTTATTTTATTTCTATATAAAAAAAAATAATCGTATAAAATATTTCTAAGTGAATTAATTACATACCTTTAATTTACATTATTCTTTGAAAATAATTTTTTTAATTTCATATAACTGTCATGTAAGAGATTCTGAATTAGGAAATCTTGAAAAGCTGAGCATTGAACTTGAGAATTACGCGTTCAACCTTGCACGGAATCCTTCATGATTTAAGCGACTTAGATTAAGTTTTTCAAGTAGTTACGTATTTAACAAATAGTGCTCGTTAAGTGATTAGCCTAATAAAAAAATTGGATGTATAGTGTGGGCCGAAGGTGAATTTTTGGCGGATGGTTTAAAGTGTTGCTATGTTTTATATTTTTGGGATGCATAATGTTTCTCCGCCGTCATGAAGATATATATTACTGCGTAAAAAGTATATCGATTTGCTGAAAAGCAGACAACTTTTGTTAAAATGAAGCAAAGTCTCATATAATATGAACTAATATTTGCGATGCGAACTTATAAAGTTTTGCAAAATATTTAAACGTAAATATTTGCACTTTTTTCATTATAATAAAAACAACGCGACTAATATACAAATTAGTTTTTGTATATTTAATGCGTAAAAATAAACTTAAGTGTACTGGTATTTTTTATAATAAAGAATAAAGAACTAAAGTATTTGGAAATAAAACAATATATGTTATGTTCACCTTTAGTTTACAAGTTTCATTCAAGCTTGGTTCAAGCCTGGTTTAAGCGTTATTCAAGCTTGTTTCGTCTTTCGTCTTTGGCCCAAGTCTGTCTCAAAGCCTAAGCCTACTTAAATACTGACTTAATTTAACTTAAATTTTTGTTTGATTCTATCACAATCCTGCTCTAAGCTTCTTGAAAAATGTACCTAAACTTGGCTCAAACGTAGATCTAGTTTTTTTTTTTTAATTTGAGGAAAATTAATCTTCATTGATTTCTTAACCAACAAACTTGCTACCATTGTAAATCACATCATAATAATTTCCACGAAAAGTAGGAACCGCTCTTTTCATTTCTGTTATAGCTTAATTTAAAAATAAAATAATAATCAAGCATTTAAAGCGACATAACAATATTTCATCATTTAGGCTCAGCTCATAAAGCAAATCTAAGAAACATATGCAATACAATATTTATGCAGCTTAAATATCATACGACATTGGACAGGAGTCACAGAGATAAGAAATGCAAGTTATGTACACATATATTGCCTTTTTATTGTACCAGATCCCAAAATTTATCTCTAGAAGAAAGAGACTAAGAGCCCTGCTTAATCACTTAATCGTCATAGCTCATTGTTTTCCTGTGGTTGAAAGGTCTTAATTTTTAAATAATAAATAACATTGTTGATAAGAAAAAGTAAAGTATTGTAAACACAAAATCTTATACCCTAATACCTACTTATTTGTTCAGCCCGAAATATACTTTTATGGATATATTTTTTACTAATTTATGTTAGCAAAAGTTTCTTAAGTCGACAATATCTAATCCTTACTTAATCTCAAAGACTTGTACTAGTTGGAAGAAATTCGTATTTTAAATATGCATATTTTTACACCTAATATGTTAAATGTACATCTAATCCAGTTGTGATGTGAATAGCATTCGAGATAAAAATTTCATTATGATGTCTGCGGAAGGTCAGAGTTGCATTGAAGTTGCCTCTCATAAAACACCGCCTACATAATTGCCCTGATAAGCGCATAACAACATTGCCGAAAAAAAAATATTCCAGTAAAGTGCAATCTGCAAAAACGTGCAACTTTTTACTGTCAGTGTTACGCAGTCGAAGTTTAATTCTATCAATATTTTATAACAATTATACCTACGGTCGCAGCATCCTTCTTTTATGTAATAGTTACTAAAACATTTTATGTACTTCAAGAGTAATAACTACTTTCACTATTAATAGACGTGAATGAGTGATATTTAATTAATTTTTATTCAATTATTATTTACCTTTCCACTTGTATCTGTATGCACGTCCATTCAACTAGAACAATTTTTTTAAATTTTTGGAAAGGCAAATCATAACCAAATGAGCGGTTGCTATTACCTTTCAAAAAATAATTAAACTTCTGTCTACTTTTTTATTTAATGATATATGTATTTAAACATCAACATGGATATTTTTGTGCCAGTTTGCAAACAATTCGCTTAGTATCTGGCTAGTTTATCAAAATGTTTTACAAGAGTTTTCACTGTTGAAAATTTCGTTTCTTAAAAAAGTTTTAAGTTTTTCTAATAATTTTAGTAACCAATGCAAAAATCATTACCGTGGAATTAGTTTAATAATCACGGCGAAATAAATATAAAATATACAATAAATATTAAAACAATTTGTTAAGCCAACGTAAGACGTAAGTAGAGTTACTAAAATTAAAGAATTTTTTAAAACGTAATTTAAGTATCATTCAAGCTATTTTTCACAAAGAGTACGATGTTTAATACATAAACACTTTATTTTAATATGTGGAATAATAAATTAATTATACCGGATTAACATAATACTTACTTATTTGGTCTATATTCAAAATTTGCGCACGTGGAGAATATTATATGTATGTTGTGTGGTATCTACAGATTGTAATATTGTCTTTTTGATATTCGTGAGCGTGAATTTTTGCGTTTTTCTTTTTTTGAAGTTTTTCACCACGAACGCCGCAAGATAAAACATAAATAATACTAAAAGCCGTAGAGATAATGTTTCAAGGAAATATTTTTAATGAGCACTGAGACTAAAATAAATTTTTATCTTTATAATAGATATTTAAATCTATTATTTTGTATTTCTGCGCAAGGCATAAGGTAATAATTCTTGCAATGACAAATCTATAGATGAAGTTCCAGGGTTGAAAATTTAGAATTAATTTTCTTGTTCTCACAAGGAAAACAAATAAAGCAGGTACTGGAGGTTTTTGACATCTTATAGCAAATCAAAGTTTTTTTTTTAATAATTCCATTACTTTTTGCTCCAATTATAATATGCAATTTTCTTGCAGTTGAATTACGTTTAACATTTTTCATCAAAAACTGTTGTGTGCCATAAATTTTTTTTCTTGCGTTCGTTCGTGTTACAAAAGGTAATCGTCTAAAAAGAATGTTCAATCTGTGGCACATGTAGCATTCGTAATAATTATCTAAAATAAAATATGTAGGTACATATATAACAATTCGCGTAAAACATGAAATTTGTTGGGGATTAAGCCAACAAATTAATAAGAAGTAGTAGTAGTGGTAATAACAGAGTAGGTGGGAATGCGCAAATTTTCGGAAACGATTTTGTCTTTTATTCTGTCTGGGAGTTATACCTCCCCAGCAAATTTAATTTAAAAAAAAAAACCGATCCATGAAGTGAAAAGCATGTTTAACGAAAAACGCACTTAAAATTTTTATTTTGTTTGTTTTACGGAATAAATAATATGTCTTTACTATCCATTAAATTGTTTTCGACAAAATCGCTTAGGGAACATATTCAAAAGTTACGTTTTTGTACAGTGATGAAATTGCTTGCGTATAAATGCACCTAGAATAAATAATTTCAAATGATTATGATTTAGTTAACTTAACTAGTGCAATAACATATCTAATTTATTGTAAATACATATATTCTATTTAAGATATCTAAGTGCTTGAAAATAAGTGAATAACAAACAAATATGTATTTTGAATTGACGCATCCGTCATATTTTACCAAAAAACAAAGTGCATTTGGGTCGCTATTGTACTTAAATGAGAGCGTAACAATGAATTGTCTAAACTAAGCTCAGAGGCTTTTTACTCCCCTGCTTTCCGGATTTGCTAATTTTATGGCCATTACAATTTAGAAAGATACGCAGAGGTTAATAAGTGAAATTACATTAGTACTGGAATTTTAAAAGAGTATGGTGATTAACATTTTTGACCTCATGCAGAGCCGTGATAACGTGGGAGATACACCTATTTTTAGTGGTTATTTAGTTATATCATGTATCAACTGTCGCTCGCGATAAAAATAAAGCATTAAAGGATTTTCGAATGCAAATAAAGCGATTAAGTGGACTTTTATTTCAAGAGTCACTTTCAAATATTTTCCATTTAAATGTTGCCGAGATTTAATGAGGAGTAATTCTCTAATGCAAACCCTCATTTTTTTACTTGACAATAAATTTTAATCAAGAACATAACAAATAATAACCGTCTTGATGGTGGCGACAAACCTCGGAATTCAATACTCAAATTGAAAAAGGTTTTATACAAAGAAATATTTTAGGGTTTTAAGTACTCCTTTTCAGTATATTAGTAGTAGTATTCTCGCTTTTTTCAAAAATTTGGAACTTTAGTTTTTGTTTTTAAGATTATGTTTTCAAATATCGGCTCTTATGCATAAAAACTGAGCAAATGCTCAATCTTAATTTTTATATAGAAAAATGGAGCTCAGTCTCAATTTGGATGCTTTTGCTCATTTTATATGCATAAGAGACATGGTTACCACTATATTTTGAAAATCACTTCATAGATCTAAATGAAATTTTACAGCATATTCTAGTCTAAGCATAAAAAAATAATGCTTAATCCAGCGATTTGTTTTATTTTGATCAGCACTTTTAGAGCTTTTTTACCTTAAAAATTAAAATTTCAATTTTAATTGTTTAAGAAATGTTTTATTATAACTAAAATGTTTCCATTTTTCCATTCTTTTCTCTATGAAGGTCGAGCTCTATCCTTTCACAATGCTGGACAATAATGATGATCAGGCAACACAAGAACTAAAATTGTTACCGAATAAAGACTGCGACTGGATTCCAAAAGATTGTGTTCAAAACAATGATGCTGTATGTACCAAAATTATTAGTTTTACTAGTGCTTTCTGCAGTAAATAATTTACACTAATGAACAATGTTAGGAAGCTCAAAATGGCACAAAGAAACCAAAAACTCGAGCGAAATGGGGAAAAGAAATAGAATTTCTTTTGTCGTGTATAGCACTTTCTGTAGGCCTGGGAAATGTGTGGCGATTTCCATTCATAGCCTTAGAAAATGGAGGAGGAGCGTTCGTGATACCCTACGTTTTCGTCCTTTTACTCATCGGGAGACCAGTTTACTACTTGGAGGTTGTTCTGGGACAATTTTCTAGTCGAGGAGCTATCAAAGCCTTCAGCTTTGCTCCTATCATGAAAGGTAAGCACCACATTAAACTATGGTTATTTTTTTATTTATTAAATTAAACCTTTCGCTTTGTCATTTTTAGTTAGTCATAAATATACAATCGAAGCAAATCTTCTTGAATAATATTAAAAAAAAATTTATATTAATACCATTCGATTGCTCTACGTTTTAAAGCTATCAGCATAAAAAAATATATTTCTACTGATATTTTTATTTACACCCTGTCCTACTGATATTTTTATTTACACCCTGAAGAGTATAAAAATAATCAAAAATTTCCAATTTTTTGACCGGAAAAAGTTGAACACATTGTTAACAATTTTCGAAAAATAAATTACCTTTGAATTTAAGATGTTTGTATAAATCTATTTTCATCGAGCCTTTTAAATAAAACTTATAAACGTCGAATTTTATCATTAGGAATTTTTATAGTATAACATTCATACAAGCAAATCCTTGAAAGTTGAAACCACTGGGTTTACGAATTTAATCCTTATTGTGGTAGGAAACTTTATCTCACCGAAATGCTGGAATGATAATTTGTTTAAAAATTCTTTTTAAACGAGTTATTCAGAAACTAAACTATGTTGGCACCATACAAAAGTTTGATATAGGGGTCTGAAATTTTTTTAAGATTAGTTTTAAACCTTAAGATTAAAAATTGGAATAAGAAACCAAAAAAACCCTTTCTCTGCAGGTGTTGCTTATGGTCAGGTGTATGCCACGGGACTGGCAACAACTTACTACGCCTGCATCATGGGAATCACTATTAAGTTTCTTTTTGCATCTTTATCTGATGTCCTGCCCTGGGGATTCTGTCGGGAAGAGTGGGGCCCCCAATGTTTAAATGCGTCCTTAGATGACTCCACTTTTAGTAACACATCATCCATTGGGAGCACTTCTTCAGCCGAATTGTATTTCACGTAAGTTTCCCTCTTTTATTGTTTTTAGTAGAATTTTTTCTAAAATAATGAAAGAAATACACGTTAATTTAGAAAGGAAGTTCTTCGAGAACTAGACAGCCTAGAAGATGGATTAGGGAACCCAAACTGGGATCTGGTAGGGTGCTTAGCTGTGGCTTGGTGTATTATCGGTATAATTCTTATTAAAGGTAGGGAAAATTTAATAGAATGATATAAATTCTTAATGTCAGTAGTTTCTAAGCAAATTAATACAAGTAAACGATTGATTTATGCTCGTGAGTTTTAAATATTTTTCTCAAAGGTATTAAATCTTGTTTATTTCTATTGAATCTAATAACCCCAAAATACTTTCTTTATATTCTTGAGATATACATTCATACTTTCAGAGTATGTTCCTTAATGTTATAAATAAACACGTTTCTGAATTCTGCTTACCTATAACTTAGGAAGGAATCGCTATAACATTAAAGGCAAAGTGCAAACTTACTAATATTTCTAATCTTTTTCAAAGGAATAAGAAGCTCAGGAAAAGCTGCCTATTTTATTGCAATTTTTCCTTATGTTGTAATGATAATTTTATTCATACGAGCAATCACACTGCCAGGATCTCTTGACGGCATAGCGTACTTTTTGAAGCCCCAATGGGACCAGCTTCTAAACCCTAAAGTGTGTATTACTAAAATATAAAATTTTACTTAATAAAAATAAAATAAATTTACGTTATTTCAGGTCTGGTATAATGCTATAACTCAAGTATTTTTTTCTCTAGCAATTTGTTTTGGGACCCTAGTTATGTATGCCTCATACAATAATTTTAATAGAAACATGTACAAGTATGTAATATATTTCTTTCTAGTTAAATTAACTTTTATTAATAATTATTTAATCTAGAGATCTAATTATTATAAATTGCATGGACACAATGACATCCATTTTAGCGGGTTGTATTATTTTTGGAATTCTTGGAAATTTAGCCTATGAGACAAAAGCTACTAGTATTGCTACTGTTGTAAAAGGAGGCGCAGGATTGGCATTTATTTCATACCCAGATGCTATAGCTAAATTTAAATTTTTACCTCAGGTAAGATTTTTTGAAACATATATATGTATAAGAAGTTGGAGGTTTTTCACGCATTTTGGGCTTTTTCTCTATAACCCGTTCACCAAAATTTTTGGAAACATTGTTTTTGGAATCCTTAAAAGTAGCCTTTACAAACGATACACAAAATTATTTTAGGGAGACCCCATTAAATTTTAAAAAAATATACTTCATAATTTTTGGTTGTCGAAATATGTGCGGGTCTCAAAGACTTAACATTCTGCGGATTCTGCCAAATTTAAAATTTCTAAGTCTATACCATCCGGACGGACGTAAATTTTTTCTTGTGATGATATGGAAACCTCAACTCAACTAGTATTGTGTAATAAACTTTTTAATTAATTAAAAATCACTATCTCCACTATTGTAAAATATGTGAACTAACTAACGAACTAAAACTTCGTATAGCTTTTTATTAGTAATGTTTCAACTTTTAACATACAAACGCCAAATTCCTGTTTTTTTTCTTTTTATTTTAACTTAAGAAGGCAATAAAAAATCTAGAAATAGTCAATTTGTTACACACGAGATAGTATACATTTTTAATTGCCTTAAAGAAAAGATCTTACTTTGTTTTAGAAAGGATACTTCTTCAAATTGGAGAAACTAAAAAATACATTTTTCATTTGTTAGGCTTTGTTAGTCTGGCAAATACTTTGTAAATGAAAAGTAGGAGACAATTTTTTTATTCACGAAGGTACTTATTTAACAGGTATTTGCCGTTTTATTCTTCCTCATGTTACTCGTCCTGGGAATTGGGAGCAATATCGGAATGGCATCATGCGTGATTACAGTCATTAAAGACAAATTTACCCGCATTCCCAATTGGGTTCTAGCCGTTTCAATATCCTTTATAGGCTTTATGCTGGGAATCGTCTACATGACTCCCGGAGGACAATTCATCCTCAATTTAGTCGACTTCTTCGGAGCTTCCTTCATCGCACTTGTTTTGGCTATTGCAGAATTAGTCGCAGTTGGATGGATTTATGGTAATTTTACAAATTTTTTCATTATAAGCCAATGCTTTCATTTATTATTTTTAATTGATTGCAGGAACAAAGCGATTCTGCAATGACATTGAATTCATGTTAGGAATAAAAACTGGAATATACTGGAGAATATGCTGGGCGATAGTAACACCAGGAATTATGTTTCTTGTGCTAGTTTATACACTAGTGCAATATGAGCCTCTAACTTATAAGAACGTTCAGTATCCTGATGTAGCATATGGTGAGTGAGAAAAGAAATCATGAAATCATAATATTACTAGTGCAACTTCATTAATTGTAAGATCATAATTTGCGATCTCTTTTTTTACTTTATTTATTAAATTAAACGCAATCTAGGTTTTAATATACATAACTATATAACTGCATTTGAGATATCAAATAAAACATTTTTTTGATTTTAAGTGATGGGGTGTCTATCATGGAATGACATCTAAAATCTAACACATTTTTATTCCACAGTCATAGGATGGTCACTGTCCGCAATTGGCATACTACAATTACCAGGTTGGGCTTTATATTGCATTTACAAGCAACCTCAAAAAACGTTTTATGAGGTAAACCGCATAATTTTATTATTTTATTCAACATTTCATCATTAATATTTTTCAGAAATTTTTATCTGCCTGCAAACCTGAGAGTAATTGGGGTCCTATGGATCCAAAACTATTTGAACAGTATACTAAATATCGAATGGAAAAAGAAAATTCATCTATAAAACCGATAAGTATTTGGAGAAAATGCATAGATAATATTTTGAATTAGGCAATTTTTACAGTGTAAACAAATGAATAAAAAAGTTCTTTTTATAAAAACAAGTTTTTTTTTAGCTTGAAAAAAAACTTATTCAAAAAATTGTGATATATGCTTAAAATAAGAGCAGAAACTTTGAAATAAAGCATAATATAATTTATAAACATAAATCATACAAAACAAAAATAATTTTAAAATAAGGGATAGGGAAACTTCATGTTTTTTTATTTCTGAATTCTCAAATCCTAATAAAAAAGCTTTAACTATACAAAATGTTCAGTCGATAGCTTGTGTAGTTTTTGCTTCGTACTCCAATCGCGTAAAATGATAATAACAAAAAATCAAAAAGTTGTTACCCAAACAATATTGAATTCTCTTAAATAACAGAAAATATAGAAGATGAAGATATTCCTGTATTTTTGAAGTTTACAACAGACTGCAAAATTTAGATAATATACTAAAAATATAATGCAAACGATTGAAAGTTGCTAAGATTTTGAACGCTACCTTATTTTTTGTAAGTAAATTTTTAAACATTAACACCTAATCTATTATTTATCAAAGAGGCTGATTTTTTTACGATGAATGACTCAGTAACAGTGTTTAGTATAACTGCGACACGTTTGAAAAGCAATGTTTTGAAACTTATAAGCAAATATTTTGTCAATTACACGTAGTATCGCTTAAGACAATAAGCAAATGATTGTATAGGTACGCAAGTGGCAGGAGTTTCTGGGACAGATCGCAATAGTTAGGCATATGTTTTCGTATTGACGCAGTTTTTAAAAATTAATGAAGATATTGAAGATTAATTAAGTGGTATGTACATAGATAAACGAGAACGTAGTATAATACACATCAATTCAGTGTATAGTATTTTTTTAAAAAGCATTTATTTAAATGGGAAATACAATATAAACATGTATAAGATAACATGTAACAAATTCAAATATGTAGTTATATGTACATATAAGGAAGGAATAAGACCATCTCCTCTCCCCAAACCCCACAATTTTTTAATATGCCCTCGATATCGAACTGATATAATAGATAAATAACCAAAATTTGATCAAAACTAATTTGAGCAATTAATGTCAAATTTGCGCTACACTTCGGTCCAACCTAGGCTTGCTCACAAATGATGTCAAAATATTTTCTGTGCCACTTAATGCCGACCATAATCCGAGTACTCGCTATGGTTTGCCTGCACAGTTTTGCCTGCACATGCAACCTGACGAATATCTAAATATTATATTTTTTTTCCCCCACGCGTAAGGGAAAAGTGCCACTAAAACACACGCCTTTCCGATACATAGCATAATGATCTAATATTTATTTGTCAAAAACATGCAACATAATTCATTCTTTTACTCCAAACAATTGAGCACCCAGCATCTGTTTAAAGTACAAATAGCACCTTCAGACAAATCTTTACATCATTGTCATGATGAGGTACTGATATCTCTACATAAGTATGTATATCATTAAAATAAATTCCACCAAAGACTTTTTGGGAAAAAAAGATTTTTTTCAAAATTTATTATTATAACAAATTATGTTTTGTCGACGTTTTTGTACGTATTAAGGGGTTAGTCTACTGTTACGAGGCAAAAAACGAGCGTTATTTTAAGCTGTTGTAAATAAAAAACGACAAAAGATAATTATTCCAAATGTTATATATAGTTTTATTGAGTCTTGAAGTTAAAAGTTTTCATGTATATAATATATTTAAAAACAAAATGGCGGCTGCCATAGTCCGGCGCTTCAGCAGTGACAGAAAATTGTAAAAAATGCGCTACGTAAAACAGTGAAAAAACTACTGCACCGATTCACTTCAAACTATAAGCACATACTTATTAAACATTTATCTACCTGTTGAACCTCAAATATATACAAAAAATTAATTTTTGACGATTTGGCAACTCTTTTTTCTATTAAAAATTTCACTAAAATCGCACATGATCGATCGTCACATGAAGAAAAAATTAATTTTTTGTACATATTAGAGGTTCAACAGGTAGATAAATGTTTAATAAGTATGTGCTAAAAATTTGAAGTGAATCGGTGCAGTAGTTTTTTCACAGTTTTACGTAGCGCATTTTTTACATTTTTCTGCCACTGCTGAAGCGCCAGATTGCCCCCTTGGGAGCAATTATAGAGCGTACATTCCACTGGGGAGAGTTGCAAAGGCAGCCATGATTCATGATGTGGATGAAAGATTGAGTGAGGAGGAGGTCCTGAGGAGGTTGAGAGACTGGAATAAGGATGTGGAAATTAAAAGAGTCTTCAGAATTGTTAAAAAAAGGTTTGAGAAAGACGCAGTGGTTAAGGTGCCCACTGATAAAATTAAAATTTATTTTGGAGGCAAAAGTCTATCTGATAGAGTAAAGCTCCAATACACCTACTACAGGGTACACAGGTTTATTCCATCCCCCACCAGGTGCTACAAATGTCAAAGGTTTGGGCACTATAGTAGGGAATGCAAAAGCAGCAAGGAGATTTGTGTGGCATGTGGACAAATGCATGAAGATAGAGGAATTTCATGTAAAAATGAGATTAGATGCCCAAACTGTGCAGGCAAACATAAGGCCTTTGATTTGGAGTGCCCAGTGACAAAAATGGAGAAAAAAATAATTTACAAGATGACGATGGAGAGATTGTCCAGAAGAGAGGCCAGACAGGCGCAGTGGAGAGAAGGAGAAATTGAGAGGTCTAGGGCCTGAGAAGAAAGCGAGTCTTAACTCCGGTATTGCTGAGGTAACCAGGTTGATTGTTGAATCCCTGAAGAGCAATACAGTGGATCCTGTGGAAAAAATTCATAATCTGTTGGTGAATCTGATTAAAAATGTATTGGCGGGGCTGGGCGGGGGCTTTGCCAATTCGAAACTTGTTTCAATAATATGAAGATACTGCAATTGAATGTGCAGAGTTTGAAGCCAAATATCGATGTTCTGGACCATTATCTCAATGATAATAATTATGATGTTTTCTTGGGTCTCTCTAGCGAATTTTAAGTTATTCAGAAGAGATAGATCGGATGGTTTTGGTGGTACAGCGATCGCTGTTAAAAACTCAATAAAGGTCAAAAGAGTTGATTTCCCAAATGCTCTCGAAGCATGTGCGGTGGAAACACTTAATCTGAATATCAATGTTCTGTTGGTATCCATTTATGCGAATGTGCAATGTAGTAATAGGGATTTCAAAAGATTTCTAGAGAGTCTATTTGATAAGGCAGCTAGACATAGAAATGTAATTATAGCAGGCGATTTTAACGCCAAAACTCCCTATGGGGTAACATGTTCACGGATCGTAGAGGAGAAATTCTCAATCAAGTATCTTCGGGATATGGTTTCAGATTTTGCAACACTGGTTTACCAACATGCATTTCTAGATGCAATCGAAATACTAAAAGTGCGGTCGATCTCACTTTTTGTAACACGAAACTTCTGGCATCTCACTCTCGGGTAGCCCCCACCTGCCCATCACAATTGAATTCAATTCTGATGTGATGGAAACCAATAAGAGCTTCGTAGCGAAGAAAACCCTCAAAAATGCCTTAAGTAAGTTGTCAATTGTACAGGGTGAATCTAATCACATAATCGACAAAATTAAGAAGGAAGTCAAAAAGGCCTCAATCAGAGTGGATTCGAAAAATGCTAAATATGTCCCTAAAAATTGGTGGTCCGAAGAGATTGGAAGATTGTATAGGAAGCGCTCGGTGGAATTGCGTAGATATTTATTTATTTATTGATTAAATTTCATAAAACAGGTTTGATTAGACACTTGTTGGAGTATAACAAGTTGAATGCCATACTCATACGTAAGATCAAAGAGGCCAAAAGAAAGAGTTGGTATGAGATGCTTGAGTGTTTAAATGGTAGAGGGCAAGTAAACGAATTTTGGTCGGTTATTAACCGATTAAGGGGAGGTAGGGAGAGGGGTGGATAACTTTGAAGAGGAGACTTTTGTCAATGAGTACCTTGAACTATTAAACTCTAAGGCTGTGACCCCTTCTTTTTACCCATGTTTAATGGATAGTCATAATGCTGTGGCATTGAGCTGGAGTGTTATGGATCTGGACATTTTTTTGAAGGAGAAATCTGGTAATACTGCCCCTGGTGTTGATGGGATAACCTTCAACATGATCAAAGACTTGTCTCCTGTTGGTAAAGAAGCCTTAGTCAAATTTTTGGTGCAATGTGTTGAGACGGGTTGGCTTCCGGATGAATGGCTTAATATTAGAATTACACCTATTCTAAAACCGGGCAAGAATCCTAACGAGGTGAATAGCTATAGACCGATTTCCCTAATATGCGTCCCGATGAAAATCATAAATGGTCTCATTAAACTGCGCTTGGATGAGATTCTTGAGAGTGGTAATAAATTGCCAGCGAACTCCTTTGCCTATAGGAAAGGGAGATCTTCATCTGTCTGTCTTGGTCTGTTGAAGCAAAAAATTAGTGAAATGAAAAGGAACAACAAATATGTAGCTATGCTCTCGATTGACTTGGACAGTGCCTATGATCGTGTGGATTTGGCTGCGATGTATACTGTGCTTTTGTCTGTTGCCTTACCGCTCACGTTTATCAATTGGATCTTCAACTTCTTCTCTAAAAGGAGATTATGCCTAAGAGGTGCGAATGTAGAGGCTGTTGGTGGGATTCCTCAGGGAAGTGTCCTGAGTCCGATATTATTTAATCTATACAGCTCTCCGCTGCATGAGACGGTTGTTGTTGGGGTCGACTTGTATCAGTTCGCTGATGATTTTTGTTTTGTGGCAGCGGGTGATTCGCTTATTATTACAGAGGAGTTTGGACAACTTTAATTCTTGTGCTCGTAGCTTGGGCATGTCCATTAGTCATCAAAAATCTAAATCTATGGTTGTGGGCTCGCGGAGGAACATCACCTTGAGAATGGAGGATCACCTAGTTCAGGCTGTGACATCCCTCAAATTCATAGGATGGACTTTTAATAAAAATATGAAAAGTGTGGTTCACTACAAGGAAGCCTTAAACTCGTTGGAAAGAAACCTAAGAATCATAAGAATCCTAAGTGGTAAAAAATATGGTATGGCACCAAAATCAGCGATGATGCTATTTAGATCACTCATCAGATCAAAGGTGGAATATTCTAGGGCTCTGTCATATGATGAATCAAAGGCGTTAGAAAGAAGAATTGGTACTGCCATAAATGGTGTCATTAGAAAATGTCTAGGTCTAACACACCCTACGCCAAATCATGTCCTCTATGCCCTTGCTGGTGAGCTTCCCCCGAATCTGAGAGCTGAACTAGAGACGGTGAAAGAAATTTTAAGAATACTTTCTATAAGACCCACTTTTCGTGAAACTCTGGACTTGAGAAACCCCATATCAAACTTTGACAAGTGTGCCCACAAATACAAGGAACTTATAGATATTGCAAAAACGGACAGAGTGGGCAATTTTGTAGAAGATGTACTTGAGGTGGATTGCAACTTTTTTGACGTAGGTCACAGGAAGGCGACGTTCCATTTCCAGTTCGGAAATGATAAATTGTTTGATGTTGCAAAAGAGAGAGACGTTTCCCGATGGGGATGTGATCGTTTCCACTGACGCCTCAGTTGTGGGCTCTTGCGTTGGTATTGGAGTCTTTTTCCCGGCAAATGGAGAGGAATATAGATATAGGCTGTTTTGGAGATTGTCTACGTTGTCGGCGGAGTTGATTGGTATAAAGTTGGCCCTTGAGAGGGCTAAGGGGGCTGGAGTGGGTAGAATTATTGTCATCACTGACAGTCTGAATGCGTGCAGGCTATTGGCAGAGAAGGGGAGAAATCACATTGTACATGATATTTTTGAGTTGGCTAAAAGCCTGGAGAATGTAAGGGTGGTCTGGGTGCCATCGCATAGGGGCATCTACGAAAATGAGAGAGCTGATGTGCTGGCGGATGAGGCAAGAATGGTGGGACTTCCCCTAAGTCACTATCTCACAGCTGAGGATGTTGTTTTGAATGTGAGGGCTAGATTGATTAAGAGGTGGAAGGATGAGTTTGTGCAACTTTCTGGGATCAAGGGAAGATTTTTTGGCTCCTTTTTCACCAGAGTAGGTGAACCCCATGGTTTATTGATTCAGACCTGCCCCATAGAATCATCAGAATGGTCAATAGGGTAATTTCGGGTCATGCTTATGACAAAAAGAACTTATTCAAATGGAAGTTGATTGATAGTGATTTGTGTGAAGTCTGTGAAGTGACTGAGAGTTCTGAACATATAATCTTGAATTGTCGTAGATATTCCCTAATTAGAGACAGTTTTCCGCTTCTCACTCGAGCTGATAATCTTTTAGAGGTCCTAGCACCCTTCAGTAAAAGTAAGGTGAACATGATAGCTAAATTTTTAATTGAAGCAAAGATCAATATCTGATGAATCTCTACCTCTTCCTGTGTTTCATTTTGTGTTTTGATCCCTAATATTATGCCCTGGAAGTGGGGAGTGCTGCCCCTGCCCCTCTGCTGCTTGTCAATTGATCTATACTGTACAATAGTCTGGTAATCGCATATATTATAATGTAGATTGTTTTTAACATCCGACCTTTTAGAATTATGTACAGCCAACTCACGTCCTGTTTTAACTATCACTTGTATTACATTGTAGTATTGATGTTTTGTTCTGTCAGCATCTTGTGGTGTCCTCATTTTATTGATGCCATTGGAGCAAGGACTACGGCCTTGCAGTTTTTCTGGGCTGAGATAAGAGAGAATTCACCAAGACAAGCCTTATTGAGGAGGTGCTCGGAGGCGTGAAGGTGTTCTGGAGAGTCTGAGGATCGGTTTTTGGCGACTTTGTGGACGTGGGTCGCGGAGACCCGTAAAAACTCACTGATTCTGTGTTGCATCTGCCTTTGGCTGTATTTTGGGGATGCATGGTTGTTATAGCCTTCTGGCTCAAACCAAGAAGACACAATTCATTTGTGCACTACCTGGAGGGGTAGTCAACCATAAAAACAAACAAACAACAACAAACAGATAAAAGGTTCTAAAACACTTGTTACATTAAAAATATCAACTTTATTAGGAATAGATTTACATTTGCTGTACAAATAATACAATTAATTCTACATTTATTTTTCCTTAGTGTAAATGTGGCAATAAAACCCTTACAAATCAGTCTTTTTTTTAGCGCGTGTCATACAAGAACTCAAATGACGAAGGCGACAAAAAAACATGTATTTTGGGACTAACTAGTAGCGTCCCACAATGATAAAATTACAACGATTGAACGAGAAATATTGCCAAAGCTTATTTTCGTCGTTCCGCAATGGAATGACACCGGACACAATTTATTTCATATATCAATTTCGAAAGTAAAAACATTAAAGGTTTCATGGAAGATAAAACAACAACAATAACACTAAGGGCCTTGTATTATTTTTTCTTACTTAATGGTTTTTCTAAGTTTTAACAAAATCAGGCACTTTTTGGTTAATCTCTTCACTTAACTAATCATGAATGTTAAATACTTACTTTAACTTTAACTTATGGGCTACGGTAGTGTTATATGTAAATATTGCTGAAGTATGGCAAAGAAAATTTATTCTGCGCTGCTTTTCATCAACGTTCTTACAATTTGGTAACTTATAAAAGAAGATATTTTATAGTATATGGTAAAAACAATACCAGCCTTCAGGATTAAGATGAGCATGTACCAGTAGTGATAATTAATTACCACAATTAAATTGGAGCAGAACATTAAATTATTTTTACTAATTTCTTTTTAAACAATTATTTCTTTCCAGAATTCGTAAATGTTATTTTTCACAGTATTGGTACGTATGTGGCATGAAGAAATAATCAAAAGATCAAAGAACTAAAATAAAACAGTTTTATAAAGTACAAAATCGATTTATGTATCGAAATATGTATAAAACATAGTTCACTCTTTCGCCTTAGATTAGAGTCTCTGGCCAAAAATCTACAAACACTTCTTATTTTCACTATTATCTGTTAAGTGGCGAGTTTTACCTAATTAGTTTACGATAATAAAACGAAGGGTTATCCTTTTCTCAGATAAAAAAGTATAAAATAAAGGGGTTTTTTATGTTGGAAGTGCCAGTTGTTAAACTGCGTTGTTTCGGTTTTTAAATTGAGAAAATTGTGTGGAATGGTTTAGGTTTGGAAGATTTTTAGAGTTAAACATAAATTTGCTTTGTAACTAGATTATTGTATTTTAAAACATAATAGCAGTTCAAAAAGGACATTTTAAAGACAATTAATATTTTTGAACAAATTTCCCAATAGGACAAAGAAAAACAAAAATGCAAGATTAAAATATGCTAACTTTTAAATATTTAATGTAATATTTTTTAGGTACTGTTTACAAACGAATCGGTGCTTCCAATGCAAATAAATTTGCAAGACAACGTACGGGAGAAAAAATTCATCCGTCATCCATTAAGAAAATCAAGAACCAATCATCGTCAACGGACCACTATATTTTGTCGAGGAGAACATGAAACAGAATTAATACGAAAATGTTTTGGAAATCGTTTTCTGAACATTTTCTTTTATGCAAGACACGCTGCCATACCGCCATAAAAAATCCATTTCGAAAAAACCCTTGCAGTGAGTGGCAAAACTAAATACTATGCATTTAATTAAAAATTTTAAATATCTCCTTGAAAGGATTATACTTTAATGTTACATATAAATGTTAGTAATTTTTTGGCCAGTTACTTAAATGAAAAAAGACATTTTTACTTTCTTGTTAACTTTAATTTAACAATTACGTATTTTATCAATTTGCTTTAACAGCGTTTTTAACAATAAAAGTGGTCTTAAAATTGTTGCATACTTCATATTGAGAACGCTTAGTTGGTAGTTGTAACAGAAATTATTAACCCATAGCTATATGATTTCTTAGCATGACATTCAATATACATATATTTTTAAACTGTTGATGAAACGCAAGCACTTGTCGAACAAGAAAAAGTAACGAATAATTAAAATCGGAGATTAAAGAAAATGATTAGTGCTTTGAAAAAAAAAAACTAACAAAAACAACAGCAGCAGCAACTGATAAATTTTGAGCACATTCGTCAATTTCTATTTATCACAATCTGTTAACCTATAGCAATCCATCCCAGGCAAAGTAGGATGTAAAAATTGCCCCAATATTTTCCCAGCATCCTTAATATTCTACCTATGTACAATTTACACGGAGAAAGTATGCAATTAAGATTCAGAAAAAAATTTTTAGGATATCGCTACGAGAATCCTCTCGTAGGTGACTGTACAGGTGATGGCGGAGGAGGTAAGGGCGAAAAGTATGTGGAGCTTCTAGAGCTCGGTGAAGGTGGACAACTCTCGGGAACTATTCGAACATCGCTATGATAGTGAGATCGTGGAGTTGGCGGTGGTGGGTATGGCTCACTGTCGTACTGATACTGAAGGGCTTTATTTGTCCCATTGCTATTGCTTTTGCTAGTGTAGTTCGAGTCGCTCTCATCGCATATATCAGTCGAACAAGGAGTAGGCGGTGGTGGTTGATTGATTATTTTATAGTGTCGATACGGACGGCGACTTCGTGTAGCTGGACTTGGAGGCGGATTAATTGGGTACGCCACCATGCTACTTCCATTCGTTGTCGAGCTAGAAGCTCCTGTAATATGATTCCTATCATAACTATTCATACTATTTCGGCTGTTAAGCGTCGACATTCGCATAGCGTCCGCTACAGACGCAATTTTCGATACTCTACTGCTCTTGTTTACTCCAGGAGATAGAGGATCCGCTGCTTGATCGTCTTTGGGCTCATTTCTGTTCTTTCCCAGCCTTGTCCTACAGATCTGCAGCAAGTAAGCAATGGAGAAGATAATTATCATAGTGGCCACAATCACAATCATAAAAGCCTTTTTATCGCTAGCTGGAGCTACTCGTCTTGTATTAGCTTGATTACATATTTCTGGGCTTTCATCGGCGCCATCTGCACAATTATCCCAACCATCGCATAAATATGTAGTTGAAATACAAACTTTATTGCTTGGACACTGAAAATCTGTTGGTCTTTTACAGCAATCAGCTTCATCATGACCATTAGCGCAATTTGTTGTTCCGTCACAAACCAAACTTTTATTGATACACTCCCCAGATTGGCACCGAAACTGATCAGGTCTACAAGACGGGCAACCAACCTCATCAGATTTATCTGGACAATCATTTTGCCCATCACATCGCCATGAAACGGGGATGCAATCCTTATTCAGACTGTTGGTTAATCCATTTTCAGAAACAGGAGCAGCACAAGTGAAATGATCAGGACCGCAAGCTGGTAGAGCACCACAATTCATTTTGTCCTCTAATAAAATGAGACCTTGAGGACAAGAACAAATATCCCTGGAACGACCCTCTGAGGACGCTACACAAATGTGGGAACATTTATTACGAGCTTGAAAACATGTGTGATTTTTAATAATTTGAATATCTGGAGTCCACACTGAAACGATATCAGTTATTTGTAGAAGCCTCTGAATTTCAGGTCGTCTTCCATGACCAGTTATTGTGACTCGCTCAATGCCAGTCTTATCGTCGAGCCAATAAACGAAACCTTGCAGAGCAGCAAGGGAATTTACCTGGCTGATATGCGTCGAGACGAGAATTTTTCTAAATAAGCAAGTAAGTAATAATTTAAATTAGATGGAGCATAAAATTAGAATAGATAAAATAATTTTATTTTCATTAATTCTTCGTGCTCAAAATGCTTCTTGATTATTTGAGAGTTAGCTAAGCACTAAATTAGCTATACGGCTAATTTAAACATACCTGTTTTTTCCGTCTAAATCCGTTGAGTCAATACGCTTCCCATGAGCAAAGAAGATAAGATCCAATTGCTGGTCGACTGCCAGAGCGGTTACACCTTCTAACTTAAATGCCAGAATAGTTCTCTCTGCACCATCGACACGACTTCTAAAAATTGCTTGTTGACTACCTACATCTGTCCAAAATAAATATCGTTTCGTAGCGTGTACCGCAATATTTCTAGGTTTTTCGGAATCGCCTGTATCGATAACACCAACGCTTTCACCATCGAGACTGTCGAAAAAATGGGATCTTATTAAAAACGTTTAATGCAATTAAAAAATTTCCAAGCATACCTAGTAAAATTGATAGTGTTCGTGTGAGAACATGTCCAGAATAGCAATCTTCCAATTACATCTAAAGCAATATCGAAAGGTTGCGATCCAGCACCAACAAATGTGGCTAATCGTGTTCCATTTATGAACGCTCGTTTTATATTATGACTTCTCCCTTCGACCTATTAATAAGTAAATATTCTAATTAAAATTAATTTAATTAAAAAAACTGATAAAATATATAAATGCTAGAATTATTCATTTAAAGTGCCGCAAAGTATCGCAAATCCTATTTTTTTACTTTAACCCATTTGCATGAGGAAAAAGCTCCGGTGATAGTGGCCAGGAAATTTGAGCGTATATATACGCTTATGATGCAAATAGGTAATTGTATTTTTCTTAAAATCGATTTTTTAGAGCGGGCGAACTACTCAATCAAAGGATTCAACTGAATCAAAACTAATCATCTTTGGGTTTTTATTACTTAAAAAATAATGTATATTTGTTGTTCTAAATTCAAGAAATTCCCAAATAAAAATTCTCTAAACCTCTAGTAATCTTTTTACTAATAATTTTTCCAAAAGGGTAAAAATTTACTTTGAAATTTGCATTTTATAGAAAACATCTACATATTCGTTTTGACCAGTTAAAATAAATAAAAATAATTGTTTGAATGGTTAAAAAGTGGAAAACTGTCTTTACCCAATATAGATACTGCGTAATAGGATCATATTCCACAGCTCGAATATTCTTTCCAGAAACTGGAAGAGGTACATCCGGTGAATCAGTAGTATTCGGCATAAGTCGACCGAAAGAATTTCTCTGGCTGAAAATAATATAATTTCTTGGTGGAATGCACGACACGTTATCTCTAGCCAGGGAATAATGTGACGGGCAGGCACAAGTCATACTCCTTCTCCCAGGTAAAGCAAGGCACAGGTGAGAGCAGCCACCGTTGTTTTTCGCACACTGATTAGTTCCCAGTTGGCGAGATGAATGAAAAATTAAGAGTGAACTAATGTAAGGCAAATCGCTATGGACGGAGCTTCTGTTCATGCCGGTCACTTTATGTACACGTTCAATTTCTCCCGAATTCCAATCACTCCAGTAGACGAAGTCCTGATACAAGCTCACCGCATGGGGCTCATCGACGTCTGTGCTAACTAAAGTTTGTCTTTTGCTGCCATCCCAATCAGCAGATTCAATAGCTGTTGGTCGACTTTGTGATGCCCAGTACAAGCGTCGGGTCTCAGGGTCCAGGGTTAACCCAGTTGCTCGATTTGCTGAACTAAGAATAGTCATCAATTCAGAGCCATCCATTGCGGCACGTCTAATAGAATCTGATGGTCCCTCTGTCCAGTACATGTAACCTTTCCTCGGCTCAAGCACCAGACTCTTTGGCTCTTCAATTCCTTTCCAAATAAGTATCCTACGACTGCTCCCATCGAGACGTGCCACTTCTATCCTCCTAGCTTCGTAGTCTGTCCAAAAGACGTTGTGAGCAACCCAATCGACAGCGATTCCATCAGGATGAATTAATCCCGAATCAATGATTCGCTGAACATCAGAACCATTCAAAAATGCTCTTGAAATCGACCGAGACTTCGGATCTGTCCAATAGATTCTACGATCTGCAACGTCAACATCTAAGGAGTGGGCGTCTCTTAAGTCTTTGAATGGTATAATATCATCGTTATGGTTTCCTTCGTTGTAGTCAATTGAAATCCTCCCAATGTGAGCTTGTCTGGAAAATAGCAAGAAAGCAGCTGGAACAACGCATGTCCTCTTATCGTTAGCCAGCTCATAGTCGATCGGACATCGGCAGACAAAATCTTTCGGGCGATTTAAGCATAAATGGGAACAACCTCCGTTTTTATTTGCGCAAGGATTCGTCCCTTTAATCTCTCTTAAACGAGTGACTTTTAAGCCCATTAAATCTGGGAACTGATCAACTATAACAATCCGATTGTTTCCAGTGATCTTGTGGGCGCGATCAATTGATCTTCGTTGCCAGTCGGTCCAATACAAATAGTCACCTAACAAGCTTAAACCGAAAACGTGAGGTAAATTTTCATTTATTACAACTCGGCGATCCGATCCATCCATGTTGGCCACCTAAATTAGAAAAGAAAGATGAATTAAAAGTTAACAAAATTAGAATCAAAGGTATTAAAACAATTTCTTTCGTTTTCGAAAAAGAAAACATGATACGAAACGCTGCTCTACAAAAAAAGTTGTACAATTTGTTGGACATAAGTGCAAAATCTTGATTATACCCAAATGATCTAAAAATACGTTCAGATGAATCACCATATTTTGGCTTGACCCTGTAAAAGTCTAAGTTCTGTGGCACGAGGCTGTAAAGGCATTTGAAATCGAATTTGATATTTAACCTTTTGACTAATCTAGATTTTAGTGTGTGTGTGTATGTGAATTTTCGGCAATTCAGACTTTTATATTTCTACTATTTCTGTATAGGAAATGAGTTTGAGGTTGAGGCGTGTTTAAACTTACATATAACAATTTGCATAAAGATCTTAGATTGTATGTATACAAGATCTAACTTACCTAAGAATTGAAACAAAATGATCGCTCATTTGAAATTATTTCTACAAATTAAAAAAGAAACTAACTGAGGTTCACCTTTTAGAAATCATTACCATTCTCGCATAAAATCTTGGAATCTTCACAATAGCGAACTAGCTTAACTACTTAACATTTTATATAAACTGCCGAAATAGGAAGCTTGAACTTACCTCAATTTTATGAGTTTTAGCATCGCACCAATAAATGGTTCTTGCTTCAATATCCAAAGCAATGCCGTTGGGCCATCCGAGATCATCGGAGACCAACACAACCCGCTCTGAGCCATCTAAAGATGATCTTTCAACCTTTGGCTTTTTCTCGTTCCAATCACTCCAAAACATCCACCCCAAGGATGGTGCTAAGGCAATAGCGCGAGGTTCTTCCAAGTGCTCATAAATGACAACCTTTCGAGAAGATCCATCTAGTCGACAGACCTCGATTCTATCCGTACCTGTGTCTGTCCAATAAAGGTTTCGCGCCAACCAGTCAACAGCAATCCCATCTGGATGTTCTACTTCCGACGTTACAATATCTTTTTGACCAGTCCCATCCTGTCGCGCTCTACGGATGGCATGAGCCTCAACATTCGACCAATAGATGAACTCCTCTACGGGGTCATAGTCTATTGCAATGGCGTGCTTTACCTTCCCTAGAGGCAGTGGAAAACTTGTGAAATCCGGAGAGTCTAACGATATCTTACTGATTTGTGTCCTCTGTACAAGAAACAACATTTCTTGGGGTCCATCAGCACATTTTCTATTCGAAATTAATTTGACCCCAGTTGGGCAGGCGCAGCTGTAGCCCTGCTCGTTCGTTGATAACAAGCATAAATGGGAACAATTGCCATTATTAATGCGACAGGGATTCATTTCGAAAGGTTGTAACGATTTATCCCATGCCCTTACTGCAATAGGTGCTTCTGGAGTATCGATTAACTCCTTCATTTCTTTCGTGCTTAAGTCAAATGTATTTATAGAACCAGCAGACCAATCTGTCCAATAAAGGCTATTTTGAAAGAATGTTATGCTATAAGGGTAGGCAAGATTTTCTATCACAGTCTTTCTATTCGAACCATCGAATTTCATAACATCCAAAAATTTTAAATTTGCGTCCACCCAATAAATAAGTTCTTTTTCTAAATCAACTGCAAGACCATTTGGCCAAAATATTCTTTCATTTACAAGAACTGTTCTGGTTAAAGGATCTCCATCCATTGAAGCTTTTTCAATTTTTGGATTCTCACCCCAATCGGACCATATAATCAGTTTATGGGAAGGAACCACTGCAATAGCTCTAGGCTGATCAAGATCGGTCCAAAATAGAACTTTTTGAAATTTTCCATTCAATGTGGCGACTTCTATGCGATTCGTTTCTCCGTCGGTCCAATAGATTTTGTCGGTGTACCAATCGATGGCCAAACCCTCGGGCTTATCCAGCCCGGACGTGATAACACTCCTTTTCATTCCTATCACCGTTGAATTCATGTTAATGCACTCGATAGTCTCGTGACCGGAGTCCGCCCAGCAAATTAACTGCTTTTCATAGTAGAAGTCAATGGCCATGCCTTCCATTAAATCCTTCGTAACGACATCGACCGGGGGAGAGCCAGTTGGGCGTGTTATGTTCGCGATTTGAATATCGTGGTATGTTGTGAAGAGTAGGGTAGTTGGTGTCGTGATGGCATCAAATTCTGAAAGTAGAAGACAAAAAACATTTATTAATGATGTAATCGATCGAAAATCAAAAAGATTAAAAAAAAACAGTCCATTTTCCTAAGTTCGTCCAAAATTCAATTGAATTTCATTGCCTATCCCAGAGATTAATTCCTGCTGTTCATTTCGCTAACAAAACAATGTAGCTGAGTGTACTTGAGGTAGCAAACAAACCGGAATAACATGGATGAGCCTAATTTAAGTTTTGACCACCTTTGGCGGATCCAGCCAAATGGAGTTGCATAGAAATGAGCCATTGTCTGCCGTTTCCCCAAAATGTTTACTCGGCCGCAGCTGTTTGATCTGTTAATGCCGTCGTTGATGTGCTCTCGCAGCAATTTAAGTTTTGTATTGCTACTTTCCCCGAAATCGGATTTTAGGATGAATGGCTTAATTTGAGGTTGTTTGGGAGATAAAATTTAATAATCCTCCATTCAGTACCAAATTAAGTAAATTCTCCAATTAAAAAGTATAGAGGTAGTTCTCTTAGTTTGAAATTGTTTACCAAATCTTTTTATTCATGAAAATTTTCATATCTTTAAAAATTTTAAGTTTAATTCCTTTTTCTAAGCTGAAATAAGCACAAGGATACATAAGCCGAATTAGGAACAAATGTAAAGATTAAGATGCATAATTTAATTTATTCATTTACTTTTTATCGGTAAATAAACATTTGAAAAATAACAAGAAACGTTTCTCCGCGTGAAGTGTGGACCCTTATCAGTTACCAAGTATTTGAGAGATACATTTTTGCAACCCGCTCAATTAAATAATTGCTTTTCTTAACCTCTAACGACCCAGAATTTCAATTTTTCGTGTTATCTTGAAGAGAACATGTATTTCATTTATTTATAGGTTTTACTTAAATTTTCAGTTCAAATTCAGACATAGGTGCATACAATTTATATGAGATTCTTAACCGTTTGTTCAAAAACTTTTTCGATTAAAAAAGTAAAGATTTTATACTATATTTTTTCAGCTATTTTCAGTCATTTTTTCAGGCTACAACAAACAAGGATATGAGTCGGATAGACGGTAACACAAAAACTCCTTGGAGACCATTGTGTTTTTTATTCTGGCAGATTGATTTTTTACTGTAATATTCTTTGGCAGTTAATATAATTCTGAACAAAACCCTGCTCTTTTAAAAATGTTTGTTTAAATAAGTTATAAATGTATGTAGAAGAGTAGGTATTTTTTTCCCATATTATTTACTTTGCTCACATGTTCAATCTAGGAGTCTGCAATTTCGAGAGAATTAATGTTAGAGCAAGAGCTAAACATTGGCCTATGGGACCGAAACAAAAAATACAAATATGACAAAAGTGATATTTTGTTATTCACTAACATGTATGACCATAATCAATGTTCATTTTTAAGGAAGAAGCGATAGTGAAGAAATTATAAACTTTTTATAGAATTGATTTCCAGTTCTAAAAGATCTTAATATTAAATTTAAAAAACATTCACATTATTCACAGCCTTCATGCAGTCATTCACGTACCTCCGCCTATAGGATTTCAAAAAGTTTTGATTTTGAATCTTGTCATGCAAGGCCATCAAATGCATGCAAGTCAATGAGCCGTGATGACATGCATGCATGATAGTGAATGTGGCCCTTAAATCATGCTCCCGAATCATTGACAGTGGTACCGATGTTAAGTTAATGGCTGTTATAAAAACATGAACAAGACATTTTAAAGACAACTTTCTAACCAAATACGCATTTCTATAAAATGCATGCAAATGCTGTCAGGTAATAGAAAAATTTCCTCTGAATTCTGGTTTCTACCAAAAATGGTTTTTGAATTAATGCCCCAGGGAATGGTATTTGCGTAGCATGACCCTGCTATTTTTTTGTTTTGCATACATTTTCGCTGAAATGCAAGACGACTGGTACGTGAAACTTTTCCATAATAGGACACTAGTTAATTTCGCGTAAACTGAAGCTGTTAATGCCGCAAAGTCCATTAAATACATATTTCATATGCTGGTTCCACTTCTTCGTTCCCTCGGGCAGGAATGAAGAAAATGCTTAAAGTGTCTAGTGGCTGGAGATCGATCGATATCCACCGCAAAAACTATCGTCGTCGAGTCGAAGTCGAAACCCTCTCCTGTAAATGCTAATTTCAGTCCTCGCGATTAAGGAGCTTGTTTACAACTGCGACCTGCTCGAGGACCGCGCTACCGGCACTGGAGCTGCCTGGAGCATTGTTGCATTATTCACACATTGGGGCCGCATAAATGATGCCACTTACCTCTAGAACATGCTCAAGAGTGCATAAAAAGTAACGTGAAATAAAAATCAGATAAATGCACTCGAGAGGTCTGCTGGTCGTGGATGAAGTGGAACGAAGCAAATTTACTTTCCGACAATTTCCCAAGCCCCTCGGATCTGGATTCTGGATCTGATTGATTCCCATCCAGGCAGCGCCGGGGCAGAAAATCCACCAGGAGCAGCATTGTTAAAATATTGCTGCGCCCCTATTAGAGTATCTCGTTGGCATCTTGGAATTGCATATCTCAATTACGATAAGTTTGAGGAAGCGCGGAATTCAAATTAGACACGATTTGCGACGGTCGCGGTGTATTGTTTCATACCGAAAAGGTTCCTGGGGGCTTGAGGATCCTTTTTTTTTCTTATCCCGCTTATGGTAAAAAATTAAACTTATGCAAATGCACTCTTTTCATAATTGGGTTTATTCCTTTCTCCATGCCACTGCAGTACAGAGCCATGGGCATCTTTTATTTGCCTTCCTCAGCATGCACATGATTCTTAGAGCAGCCTTAAGAGAACTGCAGACTCCAGTCTGGCAAGTAATTCTTTCAGAAAATGGGAAAAAATAATAGAAAAGCAAATATCATTACGACTACTTACAATTTAATCCAATTATCCTTATATTCTATCTTATTATTGTACAAGACCAGTGGCTGAGAAATTTTCTATCTAAGTTATTGTTTCAACAGAATGGAAACACCATAAAAGTCAACCCGATTACCTACGTCAATAAAATAGAAAAACAATAAGTACCGACAGCTTTTACTTCAAATCAATGAATAGTTATAACGAAGAAATATTATTTCCTATTTTGATTTTTTAACGTTTTACTGATAAATACTACACTTATGTATATCCTTTTTTTTATTTTATTGTGAATATATGTAGTTTGGAAAAATATGGAAATTACATTTTAATTTTAAATGCATAAAATAAACCTTGATGACATTTTTAAACAAACGCACTGGTAGCATTAACATCCGCCCTTCTGGGCGACCTTTTTCAAAGTCAATGAACATCGAATAACAATAACTTTAGAGAGATATGTGTACATATGTACATAAGTCAATATTTTTTTCTTCACTATTTTAAAACAATTAAATGCGTTCGCTTAATGATGCTGCATTGAGATATGGTGTTAAATATACTGAATAAAAAGGAAGTTCCCACTTTTAAATCGTAAAAATGTTGTCGGAAAAAACGGATTGGCACACAATAACACTTTAATATCTAACATGATTGCTTGTTAGCGCCATCTAGAACCACTTGTAATAAGCAATTTCATTTCGTTTGGTTGCGTTTCTATTCCATGGTATGACGCGTTAATTAAACTTGCTCCTTATTTTAATTTTTAGTGTATTAAATTATTGAATTTCGAAGTAAATTAATTTACGTGGCATTACAATTGAACAATAAGATCAATTAAAAGAGTAATTTTTTGCCGAATACCAAACGAATTATTTATTTATTTTTCATAGTTTCTAAAATAAAAAGCTCCTATTTCTATAAAACTCTAGAATTCTGTACTAAACTAACAAATCAAATATGGTATATGGTAAAATTTAAAAATGTATACTTTCCTAATAATTGAGTCAAACCTTTGCTAACATGCTAACATACTTTCCTTAAAGTTAAAAAATCCATTTGGCTCGCAAATATTTAATTAAGATATTCCTATCAACTTTAATTACCATTAATGAGCTCTATTTTTTTCGAATTTGCTTGCCATTAGCAGCACTCGGTTAATGCATGGCGGGGCTTTAAAAATCGAAGAACCCCCCACTCCTTCGACATGAAAATTTTTGTATAAATTCTCCCATTTGGGGTTGAAGTTTTCGAGGAGCACTTTAAGTCAATTTAGCATTTTTCCCCCCTCTTCTTGTTCTTCATTCGCCCATATTCTCCCGGAGAGATTTGTCTAAAAGTCCGAAAAGTGGTCGTTACGAAATATTTGCGCAATTGACTGCCGAAGGGTTTTTAAAGGAATATCCCAGTTTCAGCGATTGGTAAAATGCCAGCACCGAAAAAAATAGCACATCGCATCCAAAGCCTAGAATTCATTCACCTTTCGCAGGATGAACTTCTCCCCGACCCGGTTTAAGGACATTTTAATGAAATCACTGCAATATAACCTCTTTTCAGACTGGAAACATTTCGAGTATCGTGCAACCCGACGAACAACCTTGGCTAGCTTAAGTCCCATCCTTTAATTACAAACTGATTAACACAGGAACACTTCAGGCCGGCGCTAATTTAATTTGCTGCCGCGCGCGTTCATGCCCCAGCAGATTTAATTTTTAACGAGTTTATTGATCCTGCCCTATGCAGCCATCTGCTCTAGGTTGCATTTACAGTGTACAAATTTTTTTTTTATTTCTTGCTTCCTCCTCCACGCCGGGAACGACCCGTGAACAAAGCCACCTCTCCGGCAGGGCACAATATTGCAATTAAAAAAAAATGTTATAAGTGCATGTTGGTGGCGCAGCCCGGTCGCATAATTCGATTCACTCCCCATCTAATGATTTCCTGTAATTTGCCACATACATGCAATTAATTACAGGAGTAAAACTACAACGTTTCGAAGTCTGTTAAATCCTAATGAAGTCCATAATGAGAGAGAGTTATGCGCCGCAGACTGGAGTCCTTTAATAATTTTTCTTTTTTTTTATTCCTTCATTTTCAGGTTGCACCCTAAAACCCACCCCGGCACTCCTCGTTCATTTGTTATTATTCCCCCCTTCTTGGAGTCCCGGATCCGGGAATTTTTCACCCCCAACGATGCATAGCACCTTCTCGGCCCCATCGCCACCGGAGCCCTGGCCCGGCTGCTGCGGAGCGTCGTACGGTTAGGGCACCTAGTTCTGGGCCCAGTCAAGTATATTTTTTTTCTGACTTTATGGGCTTACGCTTTTCTGATTCTTGGTCTGTTTAGCCCCCGTTGTACGTTATGCTCGGCTTAGTGTAAGACTTGCGAGACTTTTTGTTTCACAAGTGAATAAATGCTAAACTAATGCCGGATAAGATCCAGCTTCCAGTCTCTGGAATTTCGAAATAATGTTTTCTCCCTCAATTTTATTTTATTCCCCGCAAATCAGCTGATTATCCTCCGCAAAACTCAACAACATTAGCCTTCTGCAATATTTTATAAATCATTTTTTTTTCGGATAATTTAAGTGGAGCGTTGGTAGGTATAAATGGACGCGATGCAGGCAGCCGTGATGGAGGGAATTCAACGAACTCTTTAGTGATTTGGGGCTGTGAACATTTATCCATGTGAGAGGCAAATTAAGGACAATTCAGTGAATGATGATACCCACTTAATTATACATCTGCGCGCCTGCTTCACCTCAGGTTCATTTGGATTTTATTCAGTTGTAGTAGGTGCACTTCCCGGGTTGTGGATCTCAGTTAGGCATGTTGCATAACACCAACGTAAGAAGTAGCTATTCTATCTGCATTAGCTCAATTAGCACAGCATTTTTAATTTTTTGCATTTATACTGATGAAACTGAGTGTTTCCCTGTTTTGAATACACAATATGGTATCATTCATGTACATATATACATACATGTTCTCGTACTTATAACTATTTCTAACAATTTCCATACATTAAGGCAGATTATTCAAAAGTAACTCCTTATAAGTTTTATATATTCTTCGATGTAAGTTTTTAAAACTCAAAAAAAAGTCTAGTACATCTCTTTTTAGGAAACAATCAGCGGCATTTTAGGAAATGGAGGTGCAATTGAAAATATTTATACGTCTAAGGATCCTTCTTAGGGAATTGTTCAACCCAATACATTGTCCAGTTTCCCAATGATCTCGTAAGATATTTAATCAAATAATGGAAATAGACCGACTTTCGTTTTCGATTATTTCAAAAACTCTCGAGTATCGGAAGGTATAGGTTAGATTGACCTGAGCCCCATTAGGACCCTTTGCCACAATTCTTCTTAAATTCCAACCTACTCAGAACTCAGTGAAGAAAAAAGCCTCTAAAACCACTACAGAGCAGAAACATTGGTAATTATCGGAGGCATTAACAGCCCCCTCTATTGGCCCTAATCGCAACTGCATGAAAGCGAAATCACATCCAATTGCAAATTGCGAAGAAATTGCCTATTTCGACTGCAGAGAACAATGCCAGGATTTTGAGAGGCCGCCTTATGGAGGACGAGTGCCTTCTGAATGCAACCAATGCAATTCTATCACGAGGTAAAGAAAAATGCCGGAGCTTCTCGCGAGCAATGCACGATCAATTGGGCCGAGCCGTTCCCAATTGAAATTCAGATGTGCACAAATACGGGCGGGAAAAAAACATAAATAATGCATTTGCATAATGACAAAATGCAGCCGAGAAAAATCAATGTTTCTATATGTTTTTTGCTTCATTTTTTTTTTTTTCGTATTCCTCCCCTGTTGGAAGAGTTCCCACTGTCGAGCAACGCTTGTACCTAAATTATCAAGAATTGCAGCGCACTTGAGCTGCCCTCGAGATTTCAATGCTCTATAAATTCCTGAGAATTATTCGCAGATGTGTTGGGCCTCCTTTCAGTCCTACGACATGCGATGCGAGCAATCCGAGCGCGCAGGGCGGAGGCGCCGCTTTAAGATACAAAATATTAAGGAAATGAATGCAGCGGCTCTTGATATCCAGGAAAAAACACACCTACGATGGTACATATAAAGTTATACCATGACCCGGGCTCCGGATCCTCGAAACGGGGCCCCTCCGGCTGGATGCGATGGCGGGCGTCGTGGCGGCGCGCGGTGGCGGCTGGATGCATTGCAGGAGCCTCTGCGGCACTCCGGCACATCGTTGGCTGTGACGCGCGTTCGGCAGCCAGCGGAGGCGCAATTTTTATTTTATTTATTGTTATTTCGAGGCCATAAAAAAGTTAGTAATAAGCTTTCGTTCGCAGCCACCCGGGCATGCGACATCGGCTGGGTGGCTTATCTAAATAGGGGCTGTGGAGCACTCAATTAAAATCTGTATGCGCCCCGCGCGCGCTGCCGTCTGCAAATGTTTTCTTTTCTATAGAAAACTTCATAAATATTAATCTTACATTTTATGGAAGAAATGTTGTGAAAGAGCACGATGATGACTCCCTTGGACTGGGTGCCGAGTGCGGTGGAATGCGTTTTCTCGTGCTCCTTGAGGCCTCATCAAAAATTTACATGGAAAACATTGAGAAGAAGACAAAAAAATAACTATATAAGAGAAATATCTGCGCGGAAATAATAAGACGTTTTGCAATTTTTGTATTAGATTTCGTCGTGCAGTTTAATGACTTCGAGATTGCGATTTTGAGTAGTTTTCAGATGCACTCAAGGATACCCAAGGAAACGAATGTTTTTCTTAATTAATATCAAAGTTGGAGTCGGAGTTTATTTTCCTGCGAGAATTATCCACTATGAGACGACAGTGGATTTGCTTGGAGCAAATATTGTACGATTTTAATCCTGGTTATAGTGCAGATGAAACTCCTGAATAAGATGTGGATACAAATGAATATTTTACCAGATTCAAAAGAGCTCATTAAAAAAATGACAAAAAAAATTTCTTATTTAAAAATTAATGAAGAACGAAACTCCCAAATTAAAAATAAAACTAAAAATGTATCTTTGTGGACGAAATAGCCATTTTTAAAATAAGAGATTAAACTTTTGTGCTCTTAAGGTTTCGTGTCGCCCCGGTCTTTAGGAAATAAACTTAAAAAAACAGAAGATTCCACCTTGTTGGAATTCATGCCATATGGATAAAAATCGCCAAGTGCGAGTATAACTTTAAATATTTATTTAATTTATATTAATTGTGAAAACAGTGTTTTGTTTTCAAGGTTTATGTAAACCAATGCTCGTGATTTACCAGTAGTTGTACACTACGACTTTATAGAAGTTCAAGACTACTTCCGCTGCGCAAAACGTCTTTTCGAAACTAATCATTTTAATATCATTTGATCAGCTAGCTTAGTTTGATCGAAATTGTAAAGGATTATGCCTAAGCATTTATTAATTTTTAATTTACTCTGATATTACACTCTTTTTTACCAATTACACGTAGTTAAAGTTCAATACCTTACTAGTCCATTGAAAAAGATTCCTAAAAATAGCACGAATGACTTTTTTCGCCCAAAGGAATCATGACTTCAATTCAAGAAAATGTCATAACCTAAAGCCCAATTTTGTGTCCATTTAGCGGCTAAATATTTTATTTAGCGACAGCTTGCCTTTGAACAATGCAGCGGCACCGCTGTGTCGTATAGATGACTTCTTAAATTTATTTAAAAAATGTAGATATTAGTACATATTGCGGATATCTAAATATTAAAAAAATGTATCCCCCATATAAAAAAATGTATTTCTTTATTATAATGCAATATCATATCTCAGGATTTGTAAGACTTGGTGATAACGAAGTTATTGATTGATTCAAACAATTATTCACATAAAATATTTAATTTGATATCAAACTGATAAGATTTAATCGAATGATTAACCTATTTGAGTAATTCACTTGAGTTTTGTGTGCACAGCGATTAGCTGTTTGGGGTCTTATCCAAGAGGAAATTGTTTGCATTATTTCATATTTTTGAAGTTTTTATGTATTTTGTATCTTCGCGCGCAAGCGGAATTTATGACAAACTTATCCAAAACCAATTAAATCTGTTTAAAATATTAATCTTTTACTCAAGTATCTGAAAATAAAACATACACGGTTTAGCAAAAATTATGTTTATGACCACGAAACTTTTGGACACAGAGGCCATATTTCTTAATCGATTTTGACCAAACTTCGCCTATATTTTTATCCTGCCAATATCTCGGCGAAGTTCGCAAATGGGAGAAATTGGTAGGGGCTAGGGATATAGTGGCTACTTAAGTTACATATATAAAAATAGTTTGGACCCCAAATCTTTCCTATTTCTTAACTACTTTTAACCAAATTTAACATACATACTGACGATATGTAGGTCTAAGTCATGTTACAAAATGGTGGTGATCGGTCAAAGGGGCTACATCAGTTTCTAAAAGCGATTTTATTACCGCGATATTTGCCGTACTTCTAAAATGGATTTTGATCCAACTTTTTTTGTATGCATTTATTGATATCTAGGTAATTTTAGAAAATTTCGGGTTTTGGAGAAGGGAAAGGGGACTTTCATTTGCTTATATATTTTAATTTATTTTCTTGTACTTGTAATATTTTTAATGGTAATATCTCAGCTTAATGGTAGAAAATGTCTTTTGTTAGACCATCATAAACAGGCCAATTTTGAATCTTTTGATGAAACATTGTGATCACACAAACAGCCACAAAGTGAATTACGTTTCAAGTTTATCTAGCGATTTGTTACAATATTTACACTGTTCATTTAAAATAATGTTTCCATAGTTCTGGAACCGTAAAGTCTACATTAATTTTTTTCACCCTGAATCCAGGAAAGGAGTTCAGTTCGTTGCCAATTCATGGCATCAGAATTACGGGGGTAGAGGTGTACTCCTGGCGATATTATTGTGCTCATTTCGCATTCAAGAAGTGCAAATGTGGGTAAGCCGTTAATTCATGGACAAACCAGCGGAATCCCGAGGAGCTCCAGCCGCACTGCAAACAAGAAAAAAATAAAAAAGGCACATTATGCGGCTCTGAATGAGCACCAAAAAAGGCTTGTCTGCAACGGCCCCGGGAATCGCAGAACGGCAGATATACTTCAAGCACAATCATTTTCTGTTTTGACTCGGGCTCCGAAGGGGGCACATACAGAAAAATGCAGCCTGCACGGATCTACGCCTCCGAAAGTCAAATTGTGCAGACAGGGCTCCCCGGCGATCTCGCCCGTTGTTCCCGGGGCTCCAGATGGTTCTTCAATGGTCCTTTTTACATTTTTGTTTCGCGCGCTTTCAGTGGGGCTCTCACTCCTGTTTTTTTATTATTTTTTTTTTCGTTGTTGATGGTTGGTACTGTTGTTGTTGGTTTTGTTATGGTGCTGAACCTCCTGACTTGTTTTCTTTTTTTTTCTGCTACGCCCTGTGCACGCTTGGCTCGTTTAGCTCGTACATTAATTTTCCATATAACGAGATGATGCAAGTGCCTTCCCGGGGCTGCCTCAATCTTCATTCGTGCAGCCACAATTGCCTCGGGCTGCAATCAGAAACTGTTAAATGTTTTTCGTACCGAACATGCACTTTTCAATAAATTTTAACGATCATCTCCTTGGAGCACCCCTTGCACCTCGGCCTCCTTGTTTACTTAATGCAGCGTAAAGAGTGATTACATACACTTGGCATATTATTTGAGGAACAATGAATGCGTTTTAGTCATTTTGCATCTCATATGGCGTACACTTGCACTTCATACCATTGGTGTTTCCTGGTCAATGAGAAACCTGAAATTATTTCCCTCCGCTCCAGGGCGACAAAACACAAGTGAAGTCGACTGAAGTTGAAGTTGTTCCTCCACTGAAAAGATAAACAAGTTCGTTCGGACGAGAAATAAGCAAGTTGTTTTAGAGTAAGGATTTTATGAGTTGCAAGATTAATGTGGCCATTTCGGTCGAATCCTCTGATTCCGCAGAGAAATGATAAACATTATCCAAGTACACGAGATGCTATTACTTATTGAAGATGCGAAGCAATTTATGAGATCAGCTTCAAATCAGTGACTCGAGGCGCCTGGTTGTTGGATGCGAGCTCATCTATCCCTGGCATCCGCCAGTATTAATGTGCTGCAAGACGAGGTATCATTGAACAGAGCAATTTGCATGAACGCACATTGCTCCGGCAACGGAGGTGCTACCAGTCAGAGTCAATTCTACCCGCACGGCTCCAGTCCTCGGATGCTGTGATGATGCTGGATGAAGATGAAAACCGACGAAAAAAAAGGGCAGAAAAACATACCACGGAATAAGAAATGCTTCACGTGCTCACTTTCGACGTGTTTCGCCTTGCCTTGGGAGGGGCTCACAACATAATTCTAAACAAATTGAAATTCGACGGTGAGCACCTCGTGAATGAGCTGCGATGGGACGCGGAGGGCAGAAAACCTGTCGACGTTTTTTATATCGACCTGATTGAGGCTCCGATGATGAGAAACAATCGAGCCCCGGTGGAGTGGTTCGAGGTGCAATGAATCGCTAACAAGGAACTCAAGTTGAGGGTGTTGGCAGCACCATTTCGTACCGAATCATTTCGAGAAGGTCAAATACCTGACCTTGCACGCATTCGTTGCTCTGGAGGCCCACGGCTTCGTTACAAGTGCTACAGTTTTTAATTTAGATGAAATTTGGTGCGGATATATTTGTTATATAGCATTAAACTTTACCAAAGAATTTTGAAAGAATTAATTATGGGGTTTTAGGAACTCCTAATTGCGAAAAATTGGGATACGGCAAAATGGTCAACTGTGAATCAGCAATTTTTGAAAGTCCTGTAAATTACAAAATTAAACTTCTAAAAACTGATGAATTACTAGAAAGTCTACAAGAAGGGGTTTTTAATTTTGTTTGGTATATGTATGTACAATAAATCATCACAGGGTCAACTTACCTTCTTTTCCTTTTTTCGCGGATCATACTCTGCAGTCTTTTTTAACAAATTTTCAAGAATATTTTTTTCAGAAACCACAAACTTTTGACATCAAAACATAACATATAATAATAATATTATTCTCATACTTAACATACAGAAAACACAAATTGTCGTTCAAATTACTGTTATTTTTCGTTGACAGCATTAAACTTATTTCTCAGAGTATCATATAGGTTTCTTTTTTTCATGAGTATTGACGCACTGTAAATGCTATTTTTTTGGGATTATTTTCACTTCTTATGTGCGAGTAATGCTTTTGAATATAGTTTTTATTTAAAAATACTTACTCCATATATAGAAACGACTTCTCGTCAAGCTCAAGAAACTCATTTTTATAATGTTCAGATCCACTGAAATCTTCCACTCAAATAGATGACCCTAACCGCTTTGAAAATAGCCAAGAGCCATTTCACATAATGTCAGTGATCCGAAGAATCTAAAAGCGATTCCTCTTCAAAATTGGCAAATTCAAGCTAATCAAGTTAAATTTGTACTTCAGCCGGATTAGAAAGATTTGCAAAGGGCGCCCTGCCGGCCGGAGATAATCGAAACGGCGGCAAATAGAAGACCTACGAGATATGAATAAATCTCTCTCGGTGGAGCCCCATCCAGTTGGAGTTGGAGGCACTTGTGCCCAGATAAACGACTGCAACGGCCAGAGATGCGCCTGACTAAATTGCATCGGAAATTTTTAGTTAGACCTCGAAGAGGAGGACTAAACTTGCGTCAAGTTGCAGACTGATTCTCGCTGAATTAATTCAATTTACGCTGAACGCTTCGACGGATGGGTTAGTGCAATTCGAGTCCTGATCAAGAGGAGAAAGGCGTTTCGATTACAATTTAAAATTCAGTGCGAATCGCGCTTTGAGTCTCCTCTGCAGAGGCTCAAAGTAATTTGCACCTCGAGCTTTTCCAGTTCGGAACAACACGTGGACTGATCAAATTTGCCCCACTTGGCGGTGCATTTGAATTCGCTGCCTGTCGTCCACTGCTCCCCTTTAAAATCCAATTTGAATTCCTGAAAATCTGAACGACGACATCGAGGAAGCAGTTCCTAACTAAGGGCTCGGGAGGAGTGGGAGCCCAAAAAACTCGCCCACATAATTCAGAGAGCTCCCGAATATTGGGATTATTCCGCGAACAGTGAGCACCCAAGCGACGATAAAGATATCCGCCGAAGCTTATGAAGCCTCCTAGACCCAGACCCAGAACCAAACCCAGAAGTACTGGCGACTGGCCTGGTGCAGAATTGTGTTTTATATTGGATGCTCGTTGGAAACATCAAAGGACCCAAATCGGTTTCCTTGGGCGGCCCGTAAACATAGCGCTCCATGGGGCGCAACGCGGGCTCGGTCATGCTGGGCGGTGAATTTATTTTTGCGGAACGAGAAATTCAATTGCAAATAGCTTCGAGCGAAATCCCTTTGATGTTCCTAGTCAGTCCTCTTTCAGTTCGATCTTTTACGATTTTATTGAGAAAAGGAACTTAACGAACCTATAGGGGATTCTTTTTTTATTGGAAATTTTATCGCACGAACGTAGCTTGCCGTTTCGGGGAAAATGGAGTAGAGATGGTGGTGCAATCGATGTTCTATGGCACCAACATATAGAGGAAGTTCGCTTCTAATCAACTGAATATAGCGTGGGTCCAGGAAAACGATGTATTGAAGCAAGTGCACTCCTAAGGACCATTTTTATTATTTCCCCAGTCAATCAAAATGTGTGCTAGATTGGCATTGACCTTTTACCATTTTTCAATGAATTGAATTTTTCGAATTGATGCAATATTGAAGAGCTTTCATCAGCAAATATTAAAATACATACAATTCCTTTTTCTAGCTCCAATGACTATATTCAGTGCCCAGCTCGAATGCGTTTGCAATTAGTCCCGTTAAAGAATTTTTGATCTTTTTTACATTGTACTATACTTATTATATTTGCATGCTATACTACTTTATACTATCATTTTCAGATAAGAACAATTCGCATCATATACTTTCTACAAAATTCCTCCTGTAATATGCTTTGAAAAACCTCAAATTTTGGTTACTGGCTGGCCCTTATGCTTATAGTTCCTTGATTTGAACATAAATAGACAATTTGTGGGGCATACATGAATTAGTTAATCATAAAATTATAAATCACCAAAAATACCGCTTTTGTTACGCGACTGACTCAGAAGGAGGGTAATGTTTTTCGTGTGTATGTATGTATGTCCGTTTCATTGTGACCCTCTTAAACGGCTTGACCGATTTTGAAGAATGAGGTGTCATTAGATTCGTCTCAATTGGGGGAGTGACATAGGGTATAATATTTAAATATGGGGGGGAAAAAAAAATTGAGAGGGAACTAAATTTTTTTTTTTATAACAATATAATAGGAATCAAATGAGAACTAATAAATAGCCAATTCTAAATATATATATATTATAACACTTTTATGCTACCAGTTTGACAGGAACTTCAAAAAAATACGTATGTGTTAATTATTTCTTGCGCAAAAACGCTCACAATCTATAAATCATTAATTACACTGGAGTGTTATCTCTCCGGCTAATAATGTGCTCATATTAAATAAACTAAAAAGCTAAAAATAAAAAAATTAATTTAATTAATTACTTACTTTTCTTTTCTTTTCTTTTTAACCCATTATTGACTGATATATATTTTTAAAGTCGGGTGAACTTGCTGGCGCCAAACCATTACCTTAACAAGGAATTGCAAAACCTCCACCAACATTTCTTTTAGAGAAATAAAGAACATCCTTTCTCAAATTTCGTTGATACATAGGTGCTAAAACCGTCAGCTCCATCTTAATTTCCTTTCTTTTAGTTGGAATACGTGAGCTTAAATTATAGTACCGTATTGGTACTCCATTAAAGTAGGTTTTGACACTTTTCTTTGCGATAGTGCTGGATGATTTAGTTTCGAATCTTTTGTAGCACCTAAAGTTGTTCTGTCTTTCCGCATAGAAAATTTTCTCTGCCTTATAGGTGCTTTTACAACACTCAGTTAAAAAAAAAAAAACGGACCAACTGAGGGAAATGACGCCCCCAACAAACCTAAACACCAAGACCAAACTGAAAAAACGTTGAAATAAACTACAGCTGCAGGCCCTCGAAGTCAGTGTCGTTGCCACTAACCTTGCCCTCTTCCGACTGGTGCTCCTCACTAAGCCGGAAAGTAATTCCATTGCTAAATACGTCGCTTTAATGATAAAAAATTCAAAAAACGATTAAGCATCCTTTGCGTCTGTCCTCAGTTGCGCCTCTTACACGGGGTGCTCCTCCACAAAGGCATTACTGTGCCAAAGCGTAAAGAGGCTCTGCTTCCAAGGATGTAAACCTTTTCACTTTCAACGTTTTTGCGTAACTCTATTTGACCTGAAAGGAGCCGCACACTTGTGCGAACGCGAAGATGAGGAGCACGAGTGCAAGTGTCGCAGCGGAGCGGCCTACATAAGACGAAAGGTGAGGAACACGATTTTGACCCCAGCAGGTACCCTTGACACTGCACAAGACCCCACTTCTCCAGCGAGTACTCCGTCATCTTCCGCACGACAGGTCTGCGTTTCTTTAAGATTCCCAAACCTCTCCGTTATAATTTAAGCTATTTTACAGCTTAACCTCATCTTTCACTTACCTTTGACATGGAGGAGAATAAAGGTGAAAAGAACTGCTTGTAAATTCCTCAAAAACGGGGACCTGGCCATTTTGTCAATGGTCGGGCTTCACTTGAATTTTAAGGTAAAACAAAGGGTGCTCCGCGCGATTCACTCCCAACATAGCACTTTGTTTATTTATGAGCAGATTGCAGCACGGTTGTGTTTGCGGCTCTATTTCGGGCGCCCCGGAGCTCAATAGCCGTCGAATTCCTCAGGAAGTTCTACGCGCGCCGAGACGTGAATTCGTCATGCTGCACTGCTTCCTTAGTTCCCAAATGTCGAAAGTTTCGCACGCAATTTATAGAAATTCAGTAATCCTCCCAGCGACTGAGATTATCTCCGAAATAAACAAAAAAAAACCTTCGACCAACAGCGGAACTTGCTGGTGGCAGCGGACAACGCACACAGCGGCACCTCCGGATGTAAACGAAAAATCAAAACACAACACCTCGGGCTCACACAACACCAGGGCCAGAAGTTTTCAGCCACTTTGATCTTACCGAACCGGCCATTCGGGGACTCAATTCACTGATTTATTGTGTTTTTGAACATGCGAATAATTCACCGAATCCCACGGCACATTCTCGTCACTTTATTCGGCGTCGCGCCTCGACATCTGCTGCGATTTACTCAAATCCCTGCGAACGAGTAACCTCTGCGTCCATTCGTTGTCAAAAAGTCAAATTGTCTGGTGGATGGTGGATGTGACATTCGACTTTGGTAGGTTGTCAGCGCTGCAGAACTTTGTAGAGATTGATGAAAAAATTTTGGGTTTGAGTATTAGATACAGCGGAGACTTTTAAAACGCCGCCGTTTACGAGTCCCACTTCATTTTAATAAAATCGTTTTGAAAATCAAAAAGTCTATTTTCATTTAAAACAAGTCAATATATTTAACTCAATTAGGTCCAGGGTATCCATAGAACTTGAAGTTGAGATTCTAGATAATTCAACCTATAATTTTAAAGAAAACAAAAAGTTTGGTATAAGGGTCACAATTAAATTAATTTTTTTTTTTTATTTGTCCTTTTTGATATTATTTACTACTCAGGTTTTCGATTTAACATGAATTTTTATCATTGTTTTAAATTCGAGGATACTACGAGCGTTTTTTTATGTGTTCCGGTAAATTATGTTGTTTTATCCGTAATAAAATGAACAAGATTTAAGAACGACCTTTTATTTGTTAAAATAGCGACTGGCTCGTACAAAGTTTCAATTAGGAATAAAATAAATGAACGTGTTACAGGAGTTCAGCATTTGTGTGTCAGTCTCTAAAGTGGCGCTAGTGTAGAGTAATATAGTTTCTCAAAGTGGCGCTAGTGTAGTTAGAGTAATATAATTTGATTTTTAAATTAGTTATTAAATAGCATTAAAGATGTAAAATACATCAACACTCTCCCTTATTTAATAACTTTACAGATCCCATGTCGTTACACAATTTTCGAAAACGAATTGAAAACAAAGGTTTTGTCAAAATATCCGCGAGCTGATTTTCAGTGTCAACTTTTGCAATTTTAATTTCGCCAGCTGGGACCAATTCACGAATAAAAAAGTGTCTGATACGAATGTGTTTCGTTCTTCGATGGAACTCAGGATTTTGTGCCAGTCGGATAGTTGCGTCGTTGTCGACTTGTAGAATAAGAGTCAACTTTAGCTGGTCCAGTTCAGTCAGGAGCCTCTTGATCCAGATGATCTCTCTTGCAGCCTCACTGGCAGCCACGATTTCAGCTTCGGTTGTGGATATGGCAACAGATGCTTGCCTCTGGCTCATCCACGAGATGGGTGCCCCAGAGTACAGACACAGCACCCCTGAGGTTGAACGACCCGTACCAAGGTCACCGCCATGTGTCCGTGTAGTGAGCCTGGCTCACACGTATGGATCCATCCTGTTCTTGGTTGATTTCCAATCCCAGGTAGTAGGATGCTGGCTTCGAGGTGATCTTGAACTCGCGTTTGAGGTCGTCGATGAATTTCTGCAGTTCCTGTTCACTCTCAGCTGCAATCAGTCCATCATCGACATAGAGAACAAAGAACATCTTTTTCTGTCCTTTCTGTCTCACAAAAAGACAGGGATCCGCTTCACTGCGTTGAAATCCTAGGTTGATAATGTAGCTGCTGAACCTCTCATTCCAGCATCGAGGGGCCTGTTTGAGCCCGTACAAGCTTTTCCTCAGGAGACATACCTTGGCTGATCCATCACCATATCCGTCGGGTTGCTGCATGTAGATGGTTTCCTGGAGGTTACCATAGAGAAATGCTGTTGACACATCGATCTGCGCTAGCCTCATTTTCTCGTTCGCAGCAACACTCAGCAACGTTCGAATGGTTGATGTCCTGGCTACTGGACTGAAGGTCTGATCATAGTCCACTCCTCTTCGCTGAGAAAAGCCTTTGATGACCAATCTGGCTTTATATTTATCGATCGATCCATCGGGGTTCGTTTTGACTCGGTAGACCCATTTGTTTGAAATGGCTCTTTTTCCTGCAGGCAGATCAACCAGGTCCCAAGTTTTATTCTCCTCAAGAGCCTTCATCTCACGTCTCATGGCTTCCCTCCAGTTGTCCTGTTGATTTGATTTCATGGCTTCGCTGTAGGATTCAGGCTTCTGATGAGGGCTGGAAAGATACATTACGAAGTCCTGATATTTCGATGGAGCTTTGATGGACATACGATCACGGAGTTGTCGACCAATGCCTTCATCCGGACGTTGCTGAGTTTCCTCCTTATCTTGTTGGTTTTCACCTTCATTTTCAGCACTCAGGTCCCAGAATTCATCCTCATCTTCGCTCTGCGTTTCGTCGTCTATTTGATGTTCTTCAGAAGTAGATCCTTCCGGTTGAACCGAAGAATCCAAGCTTCCTTGAAGTGTTACATCAATCTTGTGCTCCAGCACTTTCTCCTCGAAGATGACGTCTCTAGATCGAATCAGCTTGCACTCCTCTTCACAGAAGACTCTGTAGCCGTCGTCGTGGTCGTACCTTATGAGGATTCCCTTGGTAGCCTTTGGATCCATCTTCTTCCTTTGCTGCTTGGGAATATGCGCATAGCAAGTAGATCCGATCACCCGAAGATGTTTCAGACCTGGTTTCTTGCCGTACCACAGTTCGTAGGGAGACACTCCTTCAACGCGGGAAGGTCCTGTCCTGTTGAGAATATAGACAGCTGTACGGATCATCTCGGCCCAAAGAAACTGTGGAATATTTCCATGAGCATGCATCATTGCTCGGGCAGCCTCAACCACGGTGCGGTTCTCTCTTTCACAAGCACCATTTTGTTCTGGAGTATACGGCATCGTGAGGCATTGCTCTATTCCTTCTGTTTGCAGGACTCTCCTGGTTTCGTGGTTATCAAACTCGTTTCCGTTATCACTTCGCATCTCTTTGATTTTGTGTCCGACGGTCTTCACTCCTGCAACAAATTGAGACGTCTTCTCTGGAACCTCAGACTTCTCTTTCAGAAAGTAGACAGTCCTGAACTTGGTGTAATCATCCTTGAAGAGAACGAAGTACTTGTATCCTGACATCGACTCGCACCCGAACGGACCGCAGACATCTGTGTGAATCCATTGTGAATTTACGTGGCCTTAATCTCAAAATCGGCTTGTCGGAATTTTCGTAGAATCGCTCCAAAAACCTTTTTGGTTTTTCTTTATCTCAATGCGCGACTGGGCCCATAACCTGTCGTTTTATCCGTAATAAAATGAACAAGATTTAAGAACGACCTTTTATTTGTTAAAATAGCGACTGGCTCGTACAAAGATTCAATTAGGAATAAAATAAATGAACGTGTTACAGGAGTTCAGCATTTGTGTGTCAGTCTCTAAAGTGGCGCTAGTGTAGAGTAATATAGTTTCTCAAAGTGGCGCTAGTGTAGTTAGAGTAATATAATTTGATTTTTAATTTAGTTATTAAATAACATTAAAGATGTAAAATACATCAACAAATTATTATAAAAATTTACAGCAGAGTAAATCGGATCATTTTTAAGATGGTTTGTCCTTGGTGCAGGAAGGTTATAATTTCCAATCGTTGCTCTCCTTGTGTTATGTTCGTGAATTTCCGTTTTCAGTACCAGGTTGATCGCAGATTCTGTGCGTCTCTTCGAAATATAAAAAATTGAATTAAAAGTTTATTCAACTACGCTCTTAATTGTCTACACACTACCACCATAGTAAAGGGTGAGCTTTTAATGGAATTAGCAGCCCAGTTGTTATATGTCAGCGTTTCATAATGATAATGATAATGCGAATTCAAATTTTTCCTATATGTCCCACATAAACAGAAGTTTTTTTTTCAAAAAATTATAACTTTATATTCACTAAAGTTAAGGTAAACCAGTCATTCTTATGTGAAACTTATTTTAAAATAAATTGTACCTCGCCACAGATATTGAGCTGTAGGTTCGCCTCACAAACATCAAAAAAAAGTGTACGAGAATGTAACTGAAGCCATTTGCGACATTAAAGATGGAGCGAAAATTCTATTCGGTGGTTTCGGCTGCTGCGGTATTCCTGAAAATGAATAGCTGCTCTTGATTGCAAAGGTACCAAGAATATAACGGCTGTGTCTAACAATGGAGGTAAAAGCACTATTGCATTGCTCCAAATATAAGCTATGGTAAATAAAATGTTACTAGGCGTGGACGATTTTGGTCTTGGTCTCCTTATTCGAGAGAGGCAAATTAAGAGGATGATTTCGTCTTATGTAGGTGAAAACAACGAATTGGTTCAGCAATATCTTTGTGGTGTTCTGGAAATTTAACTAGTACCACAAGGTACTTTAGCTGAAAGAATTCGAGCTGGAGGAGCAGGTATATTATTGAACTGTTTAAAAAATGTGTTTACTTGCCCCTTTCTGTCTAGAATAGAATTTATACAAAGTACATATATACAAATTAAAAACCAAATCAATCGTAATCGCAGAATACGGAACAAACAAATGCCATACATATGTATATAAATAATAAGTAGTAATGGTCTAAGATACACTTCCTTGTGGTACTCCATAGATGTCATAACATCGTATGATATTATAACTTCTAATAACGACCAGTAAATTTCAGGAACTTACAATGGAAATTAGTACGTAGGGGTTTTTAAGATTGGTACTTTTAAATCTACTATCAATTGGAAAACTGAAAATGTTGTATTATAAATCCTCTCAGTAATTAAGACTACTTAGGTAGCTAATTTTAAACACATACATACATACATATGGAAATACATTTAGAAATTCAAAACATTCCAGGAGTTGTTTTCCCAAAAATGGGCTCAGGGATTTTACGAATTTCGAATGTCTGCATGGGCATTATTGGAATATAAACAGAGTTTATACGTATTTTTATTTTTTGAAAGGAATTCCCGCATTTTACACTCCAACTGGATTTGGAGCTCTTATCCAGGAAGGTGGTGCTCCAATTAAATATTTAAACGATGGAAATTTAAATATTGAAATAAAAAGTAAACCTCGGCCAGAGAAGCAATTTAATGGACGAAATTTTATCGTAGAAGAAGCTATTACAGGAGATTTTGCGATAGTAAAAGCCTTAGTAAAGCGGATCCTTCTGAAAATTTGAGTACTGCTCCAATTCATGAACAATATTCTTATATTAATTTAATAATTTTATCAGTTTTTAATAAATCCGCAAATAATTTTGATGCCCCAATGTATCGAGCAGCAAAAGTAACAATAGCCGAAGTTGAAGAAATTGTGCCTGTGGATAGTTTAAAGCCTGATGAAATCCACAGAATTGTAAAAGGTCTAAAGACTAACCTTAATAGAGCTCTTTGAAGGCGTTTCAGTAGAAGATATTGAGGCCAGCACGGGATGTGGCTTTGAGGTCTCAGGGAATTTGAAAAAATGATTTGGATTCGCTCACTGGCCGGAAACGAATCCTTTTAAATATTCACAATTTGTTTGTTTTATATACAGTCCCTGTTCATTGAATTAGGACCACTAAGCGTTTATTAAAATTTTGCCTTTCTTTTCTCTACAACGTTTTACAGAAGCGGAAAATAAATAGAATATCTCGAAAGGAAAACCTTTCAGGCTACTAGGGCAATTATTGCCGACTTTTTTGCCTGACTTATGTCTTTGCATTTTCCGTTCTTTATTTTCACTAAACTTTCAATTAAAATCACTTATGTTCAAAAATTCACACTGAATAAAACATTGACTTCACTTGTTCACTTCTTCTGTATAATTTTCGCCATTAAAAAATGTTTCTGTAAGTTATTTAATGTTTTTTTTATACAAATTTATATATATATTTATACAAATTCTTATCATAAGATTTATTTTTATCTATATTCAATTTACCACCCAAAATTGTATATTAGTAAAAATAAAAAGCGATCAAGGACGATAAAACACATGCATGCACACATGCATTAATATACATCCACATATTTTTACATACGCAAAAAGAGCCACACAAGCGCATACAAACGCTTGCCTGGGTTTTACCGAACAATTGTTTGAATTCAAAGAAGCATAACTTGGTCGGCCATATTTCGTAAGCTATTCAATGCTACTATTCTAAATTGTTTCCAGATTTTTTCCGAAAATGCGTTCAGGGTGATATGTACAATGGCCGACAGAACCCTAATCGAAAATGGCCACTTTGGAGTCGAATTTTTCAAAAACGGGGTATAATTTTGAAAAACGGTTTAAGAAACATCATAATGATTTTAAATTTCCTTTTCGACGATATCTCACTGGAGTAAGTAAAGATTTTTTTTTCATCAAGTGCTTTTATAAACTCTCTTCGATTCGATTCGAATTAAGGATTTTGCCCAAAAATGGACTTTCTAAGCTCCTTTCGATTCAATTCGATCGGATTCAATGATCGGGGCCCTGATAAAAGCTAACATTCGTTTTTATATATAGATCATTTATACACATACAAACGTATATCAGCACACACATGGAGACTACATTTGGGATACAAAGGATTAATTTAAGTAACAAAACAGCCCTAAAAACGTCCATAAATATTTATTATACCTCTGTCTCTTCAGATTTTTCTCTTTTTTACATTTAAATCTATTTATACAATTCTAATTTACCATGTTTACAAAAGAATAGGACTTCGCGATAGGAGCGGCTTCAAAAAAAAAAAAAAAGTACGTTTCCTCTGTTTACGTGACTTAGGCACGCTACTGCGATAAAATTTCGTTTAATATCTGAGATTTCTAAAGCATCCAAGATGAATTAGGTCAAATCAAAAAAATAATAAAGAAAGAAGGCCTCAATTGAAGCAGCAAGAGGGCACCACCCTTACGCCCGGTCCTGATCTTTTAATTATTGCTTTCGCTGCTGTAATTTTATTGACGCTTAGGACCGCAACTAGGGTAAATTTGGCATTTTAATAAAACAGAGAACAAAAGTACCTAGCACTTTTTTTACAATAATTAAAATACTGTCAGTTCTACTAATGCACATTTTGCTGCTTTTTATTTGATTTCGTCTGCTTCCGATGTTGGTGGGTTCCGTTTTTGTCGTGCGAGTGCCCACCAGATCCGCCGCCAGGTGACGGGGCATTCGTTCCTTGGGTTTGCACAGCAGGCGGCCTCGGGGGGTAAGGGATGGTGAACAGCTTTATGTGAAGATAGTCGCAAATTTCTAAACAAATCTAGGAAAAGATCAAGAGATTTTAGCTAAATATTATGGTTATATTAAAAAGCTAACCTATTGTTATGTTTAAGAAAAATTATGAGGGATCTGAGGTTAGTCAGTTTTCTTTCTTCTTTCTTCGCTTACCTGGGAGCAGTATCGGAAGAGATCGATGCAAGCTAAAAATAGGGCAAACCATAAAACAACTATTTCTGGTGCCCAGCAGCTGAAGTATTGATTCAAAAATAGTAGCCCAGGTCCAATTAACCCTGAGTCTGAGTAGTCGATTTCGCTTCGCGTCATGTGAGCAATCTTAAAATAAAATATTTTAAGTAAATTCTTACCAAAATATTTGAAATATACAACTTACCACAAGTTTATTAGTAATTTTTGCAGCGACCATACCAAAGGTCATTATATAAAGGGCAGGATGATTCCCAAAAATGTTTTCAGGCGATTTTTGGGCTATGATGAATGCCGGTAGGACAACTAATGTTAGTGGAATTATCGGTGAAAGCACACTTGTGCCCTATATATCGGAATAAATTTGTTTTAAATTCTGTCTTCAAATTTTTAAATATTTGGAATAGTGCCATTATGTGCGACTGATCACGTGTCATTGATTTAAATAAAAAATATTTTTTTACATCATAAAAAGCCTTATCCATAAAACAAATATGAATATAAAAAAGCCGAAAAAAATAATATGTACAAGTAAAATTAGAAGAACGCGAAAATGAACTCTGGCTTTTAAAAGCAGAACAGAAGATTTTATGATAAATATTCTGATCATATCATTTATTTTTATTCATGTGTTTATATTTGATTTCGAAAGAAATGAGATATTCTGATCATAATTCTGTTCTTTATTCATTCATTGAAACAACAAAATAATCAAGAATCAAGCCGAATCAGTAAAATATATATAAATATATACTGCTATAAAAGTAGCATTTAAGCTTTCGCAATGTTTAGCCTTTAAGCTGTGCAATATTGATATTTTGGCAATTTTGATAGCGAAATTCTTAGTAATGTCTATTTAAAAAGGACTGTACACCTAATAAAAAATATCGATCTTTCTAAATATATTTAAATTTCATTTGTTCTTTGTGACGTCATATCACAACTCTATATGTATCTCTTATTTTAGATGAAAAAAATGAAAATGATTTTATAAAATGCATTTTTCCAACTCCGAAAATCTTACCAATAGTTTTTGCTAGGTGTAAGGATTTAACAAAGCTGTTAGGAGTTTTCATAATTAATAATTAATGTTATTTTAGTTTTCTAGCATAATTTTTTACGTATACTTAAGTTATTAAGTTCTAAATTTGTTAGTATTTGCTATGTTAAAATTAAGCAATTAACTGCGGAATTTATTTTTAAAAGTCCCTCACGGGGTTCATAATTAACATCAAATGATGTTACTTGATCAATATATAAATTGAACGCAATACAAATTGTCGCATTCCTTAATAAAGTTCCCAAAATTCTCAAAACTTTATTTTGAAATGAAATTCGATATCTAATGAATTAGATTGGCATGCCCTTTTAACGCAGTTAAGTACCAACCATCTAAGTAATAAACCGTATAGACAAAAATAATTGAATCATATATAACAAATTTATATAAAATGCAAACATATTCATATGCACATGAATTTTAAGATTATGATTAACTGAAAAATTTACAAATGAAAATTCAACCACCTTCAAATATTATTCAAATAACTGAAATACAGAACCGGAAATAACTGAAAATCTTACCATTTTATTCCCAATCACCTAAAATCTTGGTTTATCAAAATTGCACAACAGTTTTTAGTCTCAAAATAAATGAGTTTTGACAAACCTATCAGTCGCACACTACGCATAATACATTTCTTTTAAATTTATAGTTACAAATACTTCCTTTGGCTTCTATATTAACTTTACTCACACAGCAAATTGTGAGATATTAGCAACAATACCCAATAAGCATTTAAGCCCAGCGTTAGTAAAAATTAATAAAGCATATAAAGCAAGCAAACGATAAAAGCACCAAACAAATAAACAATACCACCAAAAATTAGTATTTAAAGCAAGCATTTTTACGCAAACGAGCAGCCACAAAAATTAAAATAAGTGGTCAGCCCAAAAGCGTTTTTAGAAACAATACGACCAGTGGAAGAACAGTAGCTCACGGCTAGAGAAGGGATGCGAACAGATACAGAAAGTTACTTATAGTTTGTTCTTGCTTGCGTTTCATATACAATTTTTTATTATAAAAAAAATAATAGATGCATCTAGCCTACAGAGAGTTTAACGCACACAGCAATTATGTGCATAAATCCTTCTTCAAAAATCTTTTTAATTACTGTGATTTTAATATTTTTTAGTTTTGTTCGGCAAAAGAAAAACAAGTATGGGTGTTTTACGTGAGTATTTTCTTACAGCGACTGTTGATCCATTTTTTCCACATCCGCCGGTTACTATCACCTTGGCATATCGACACGCCAGAACCGCATGAATAGCGAATGCAAAATAAAGCGGAACTATTCTAATGTCTCCGCCTGTATATGGAAGCTACATTGGAGAGAAATGTTGTCGTAATTTATTTTCGTTTACTCAAAAAAAAATATATATATATACAGCATTTTTTATCAAAATAATGTTATCAAATCCCTAACAGAAACAGTGTAATAATCTTAAATCTTGAAGTTGTCCAGACTTCTTCTGTTTTTGGTTTTGATAGTAGAGCAATTAACGACCATATTTCTATTGTAAACGCAGTTCAGCGGACGACGATTTGCTGTTGTTGGGGAATTTCCCTAATGTCTTATGTGTTTTTAGAAGAAAGAAAGAATTTATATAACTAAAAGAAACAAAGCAATTCGATCTAAATAGTCATAAGATTTGTGTGATCGTCATGCCATTTTCCAATTAAAAACTCCACAGACATACCAGAAGCAAAGCAACTTTTTTGATAAATAAAAATAATAGACTAACAAAAATGAATAATGCATAAATATTACGTCCAATTTTGAATAATTGCGTTTCGTTTCAAAATCTAATAGACAGAAACAAACATTGTACAAATTCCCTTTTATATTTATAAACCGTTTTATTTATTTATTGTAAGGTTAATGTATACACTACAATTTATTTATTTCATACTAAAATTTAAACTTAATTCATCTGTGTTTTTAAACTAATACCTTACTTAAAAAAACCTTAATTGTCAAAACGTTCAGGAAGATTTGAGATAATAGTATTCCGTAGTCAAAGTTAAAAAGACACCTAAAAGTTCTGATGAATACAATATCTATGTTTATTACTTAACGTTTTTTGGTACAAATAAAATTACTTTTTTATAATTTTATCTTTTGATGACATTGTTTTTAGTATTATTTTTCTATCAATTATGTTTTTATATACATACATAATATATGTATGCACTTGTTCAAACATTAAATACAGCATACATAGATTGATATATACTAAAAGCTCCCTTTAGTTGTTTAGTTTAGCGACAAAGTGCTGGTATATATTGAGAACTGCATTTGAGAGTTTGTGACGTAATTAATTACTCTTATTAGTGCAAACCCAAACTGTGTCACACAATTTGTGGAAAAGAAGAATAGAACGAAGCTTATTCATAGAAAATATAAGAAAAGAAATCGATATATAGAAATGACGAATATGTTTTTTTTTCATGTCAATTAATACAATTATTCAAAATTGGAATTTTAAACATCAAAAAATTAAAAGAGAAAATGAAAATATATTTACAAAAGAAAATGTTTTATTAATAGTAAATGAGAGTTTTCTTACAGCGACAGTTGAGCCATTTTTTCCAACGCCTCCAATGACAAACATTTTTGAAAAAGACACAACATTTTGAAAATAACCAAAGAAGAATATCATGCATGGTACTAAATTCCATGTCACTCCAATCACAGGTATCTGTGAAGAGAATAACACAAAAAAGGAAAAACAAATTATAATTGTGTTGCCTAGGTACATATTATTTACATTGTTTGTTGCGAATTCGGTTAATAAATTAATTTTTCACGACGTCATACAGCATTTAAAATATTAAGAACAATTTTTATACCATTCTATAGTTTTTTCTTCAATAGGAAAAGTCAAACAATTTTTAAGATAAAAACATTCAAACTTTGATTACGTTGATTTCAAACGTGATTTTTCCTAAGTCGCATTAAAATTTTGCTAGGCTTTAAATAGTTATTTCTTTTATACGATACCATAGACGAAACATCAACAGACTTATTTTTATAGGAGTTGATCTAACATACCATTATTGGAATTACATAATTAATGATTTTTTAATACATTCCAATTTTCACGCAATGCAAGGGAATATGATTACTTAACAAATGCTGGCAAAAACTCAAAGATGAACCGACTGCTAAAAATTTTCACTGAAGAAAGCAATGCAAATTGCTAAACAGAATAGACTAATAGACATTATAATGATTACATTGAAAAATTCTTTTGGCATTGATTTACCGGACTAAGGATTGTGCAATTGGTAAACACAAAATCCAATATACGTGAAGCAAACTACCCCTCAGTACAAGGGTCAAAATTTTATAATTTTTTTAGGATTTAAAGGTTTCGCGGAAACCATATTTAAAAAAGTGCGAGTAAAACTCACTCCCTGATATACCCGTGCCTTTATTTAGCAGGTGTAGAAATATAAATTAATGACTTTCCTATTTTTTCCTTTATTTGTGCTCAAGATCAACGGAAAGTTTTGATGTGTCAGTCAGACGGTGAATTAATCTTTATGAAAATATGGTCGTTTCTTTTTATTGCATTGAGTAAAAACTTGTAATCCGTTCCTTGACTTATACTTTAGTTAAAAAAATTAACTAAACCTTTAACAAGGATACAATCTTTTTCTCACAAAAACAAAAAATTCCGCAAATTCAGAATTAAAATGAAAGAAAATTGTTCAAAAAGTGCTAAACTATTTTATTTGATTGTTGAGCAGGAGTAGGAAAGATTCAGTTTGGTTTTATTTATAAAATAAATTTGTATACCTCTAAACAACACCGTTTAACTAGTTCTGTTCTTTTTATAACTTTGAAACTTGGTCTTTGTTTTTGCTTTTTAAAAAAAAGTTAGATTACGAAATTTAAAATTTTTTTCCGATTTCTTTGGTGTTTAAGAATATTAATGTCATCATTTACTTATTTCCTCTGCGCTCCTCTGACAAAGTCCGTCACCCCAGTTGTCTTTCTATATACTATCAAAACGTCAGAGGTCTGCGTTCTAAAACGTGTTCAGTTTTTCAGAATTCCCTTCTCTTTCCTTACGACATTTTTGCGCTTACAGAAACCAACTTAATTCCTAGCGTAAATAGTAATGAATTATTCTCTGCGGACTTCTCTGTTTTTCGTGCTGACGCCAGCGACAACGACTTAAACCCTTCTGGCCGTGGTGTCCTCCTTGCTGTTCGTAATCGCTTCGGCGCTAGCCTTTTCACATCCTCTAACACCACTAATTGCAATTTCGTCTGCATCAAAATTTCTCTAGCATCTACATTTTTATATATACTCTGTGTCTACATCCGTCCCTCCCAGCCGCTTGAGACATACAAACTTGTCACTGACGTGATCGATTCTCTCTTCAATATTCTTGGTCCAAATGATGAAGTCATCGTTCTTGGCGACTTCAATCTCCCTCGCCTTCAATGGATCCGGTCTGATGACGAACTCCATTATATCCCCTCCAACACCCTTTCCGACAAAGAGACTTTTTTCATTGACCGTATCTCCGACTCTGGTCTCTACCAAATGAGTGGCATAACTAACAACCTTGATAGACAACTAGATCTGGTCTTTTCTTCCGATCCCGTCAACTCGGTTGTCACTGGGAGTATTCATCTTCTCTCCACTCTTCCTTACTTTTTCTCTTGAACCCCCCCTTCTTCATACTCATTCCGAAACGTCTTACTCTTTCAACTTCCGTGCTGGGGATTTTGGCAAATTAAATCACCTACTTGAACAATCTTCCCTTCAATCCCTCCTAACTGATACACAGATTTCTGTCGAGGATGCCCTAGACGCTTTCTATACTGAACTTTTTACCTGTCTAGCTCAATCTATTCCCCTTCAACCTCGTAGAGATCATGCCTCTTCTCCCCCTTGGTACAATAAAGAACTTCGTTCCCTTCGGAACAGGAGAAACAAACTGTGGCAGGCCTATCTATTATCTCGATCGGATACTGATTTGTCCAATTACCTCTCTGCTGCCTCCCTCTTCTCTGAACGCAGCTAATCCTCTTATCTAGAATATTTGGAACGTATGCAATCAACTCTCCTCTCTGATCCTAAACGCTTTTACCAATTCATTAACATCAAAAGAAAATCCAGTGGCTATCCCTCAACACTTAAACTTGCCGACACTTATTCTTCTGACCCTCGTGTAATAGCCGATCTTTTTGCACAACACTTCAGTAAATCCTTCAGTGAGCATTCTTCCGAGCGTGATGCTAACTACTTCCATTTCATGCGCTCCTGTCCTCAGACCACCCTTGCTTCTATCAACATTGATCCTTCAGTGATTGCTGCCTCCATCAACACTCTTGCTGATGATCACAACCCTGGTCCTGACGGGGTCCCTGCCATTGTCCTGAAAAAGTGCGCTCAACACTTGATCGGACCTCTTACTTCTATCTTTCAACTTTCAATCACCCAAGGAACTTTTCCCTCTAGGTGGAAAGATTCATTTATCATCCCCATTCATAAGAAGGGCTGTAAGAGTGATATTTCCAACTACCGTCCCATAGCCAAACTCTCCTGCATACCGAAACTCTTCGAAAGCATCGTTTACGATTGTTTGTTCTTTCATTGTAAATCCATATTTTCCCCATCACAACACGGTTTCCTTAAAGGCAGATCCACTACCACTAACCTTACCGACTTCGTCTCTAGTACACTGTGTGCCTTGGAAAAAGGCAAGGAGGTCGACGTCATCGCTACGGACTTCAGCAAGGCGTTCGATAAAATTTCACATAAATTAATTCTTTTTAAACTCAACTACCTTGGCTTCAACCAGCTTTTTCTCTCCTGGATGAAGTCATATCTAGATCAACGCCAGTACAAGGTCCTTTTCTGTTCCTCGACTTCTAAGCCTTTCGTGGCCAATTCAGGTGTTCCCCAGGGAAGTCATTTAGGTCCGTTGCTTTTCATTCTGGCTATTAATGATGTTGAGTGTATTATTAAGCACTCGGATCTCTTTATCTACGCCGACGACATGAAAATCTCCAAACGTATATCCTCTCCCACGGACTCGCGACTCCTTCAAGACGACCTCGATAATTTTAGTATTTGGTGCCAAAAAAACTCCCTCGAGCTTAATGTCTCCAAATGCCAATCCATTACTTTCTCCCGCAGACGCCCTCCCTCTCCCCCCAGAGTTTATCAGATATCCGATGAAACTATCCCCTGTGTATCCTCTCTTCGCGACCTTGGTGTCATTTGTGACAGCGAACTCAATTTTCGTGATCACATTGATAGTGTGGTTGCCAGAGCCAACTCTACACTTGGCTTTGTGAAGCGCTGGTCTAAGGAGTTCCTTAATCCCTATGTTGCCAAATCCCTCTATGTCTCCTTCGTCCGGCCTCTCCTCGAATACGCTTGCCAGGTTTGGTCTCCATGTCAATCTACAAGCATTAACAGGATTGAGGCAGTCCAGCGCAGATTCCTTCGCTTTGCTTTACGTGAGCTACCTTGGTCTGACCGTTTGTGTCTTCCCCCTTACGAAAACCGACTGATGCTGATTGACTTGCAGCCCTTGTGGAAGCGGCGCGACCTCGCTGATATTACCTTCATCCACCAGCTGCTTTCTGGGGATATTGATTGCCCTTCTCTGCTTCAGCGGATTTCTTTCTACACCAACCCCCGTTCCGTCAGGTCGGCCCCTCTCTTTCGCCCTGCTTACCACCGCACGAACTACGGACTTGCCGAGCCTCTCACCCGAATGCTTCGGAAGGCCAACTCTCTTCCCTTCGACTTCCATCTGAGCAAACCGGCTCTCAGGAATGAATTCCATCATCGTCCCACTTGAATTTATTAACATTCATAAGTTTTAGACCCCTTTTCCTTTCCTGAGTTTCCTTAGTTTAGCTTAATTTAAGACTGCCTTCCCCTCTCTCTGTTCCCTTAGCTTTTAAGTTCAATCTTAACTTTAAGTTTAATATTGTATTTATGATATGTAGCTTGTATTAAGCGAATTAATAAATTAAATTAAATTATTAGTATATCGGAAGGTTTACACTCTACGACGTTTTATCAGATGACCCAAACGAAGGAGAAAGCGTTCCTTTTTTGGACTGTCTATGAATTTCAATTCAATTCAGTTCAAATAGACGTTCATTATTTCTTATACGATTGCTCCTTTATTTGATAAAACGTACAATAAATCGTAACGTGCAAGCCCGCCTTATAAAAATGAATTTATTATCCTGTTTTTATTCCCAAAAAAAAATTCTATTCATTTTTTAAATAATGAAAACTTGTTACTGACTTAGTATTGGTGAAAAAAAGCAAGTGAACAAAGTGATTTTTCTCAAGTGAGTACGAATTATTTAATAATATCCTGCTTGTGATATGTGGTAAGTTGCCTACTTTTAGTCTTATACTTTATTTTTAAAACAAAGAAAATGGATTAATTTTACGCGCAAGGGACCCTCATATTCTATGCTTGAATTCCAAAATATTTGATAAACCTTGTAGCAAAACTTTATTTTTTTTATGCTGCCCCATAGCTTTGAATGGAATGATCATGTACATTAATGTCACCAATGAACTAATGAAATAACATCACTGGTCATCTTTTACACATACCGGCGATCTTTTTTTTCAATACAGTGTTTGAAATACTATCTTTAATTTTAATCCCAAAATAAAAATAATCAAACAAAGCCTTGTTGTAAAAATCAAATGTAAGACAGCAGCAAAAACACAAACAATCTTTTTATAATAATGCTAGAGAATATGAGTGAAACAAAATTTTACAATTGTTCATAACAATACAACTAATCGAAACAGCATTCACGCAAAAAATATTATATTTTGTAAATAAGATTTTATTTTTGAGCCAAAAGATCGTATTCGGTTTGAATGGGGTTCCAATGTAATATGATTTTATAAAAATTAAAATATATAGAGAAGTAAAGAATAATATAACGTTTCAATTTAAAACGACTTACGGCAACTGTTGAACCGTTTTTGCCAACACCTCCGGCCAATATAACGGAACTTATATTATATAATGACCACAGTCCACAGACTATGGTCATTGCAGTCATTGTCGTCCACAATTCAATGCTACCAAAAATCTATTTAAAAACAATAATTCCAAAAACAAAAGACAGTATAGTACAGTAGTGATTTTTTTTAATTATTTTACAAAATGTTATGAATTTATTTTAGTATAAAGGGCATTTGTGGGGCAATGTTTCATCGCAATACTTTTTCGATTTTATTCAGTTTTTAATCATTTCATGATTCCATATTGGATATTCACGGTGTCATTCTGCAAGCTTTGCATATCAGAAATTAACAATTTACAGAAAATGCTAAAAATTTCCGTAAAATGGTGTTACAACACAAAAACACACATAGCTTTTTTGCTGTTACTTACCTTATTACCTGAATAAGTATGGCAAGAACATGCCAATAACTTCTATTGGAAATAAAAATACTTCAACCTATGAAATAACCTTTAACACCTTATTAGGTTTTTAATATTTGAATAGTTAATTCAATTAATTTTTGAATTTTAACAGCAGTTTCGAAAACGGCAATCGTCGGATAATTGAGGTAGGCAGCGAAAATCTTACGCTGTCCAAGATGAGTTTTGTTGGAAAAACCAAACGTCTAACTACTCATGAAAGTTAATGAAATTAAATCGGATGGCAGCATTTTCTTTCTCTTCAATATTTTTTTTAGACGAATAGATGCACCATTTTAAATGTTCAAATTTGAGCACTGAATTTTAAATCAGTAGACGTAAAAGCTTCCATGAAAGAACCTGGTTTTATGAATGAATTGAAATTTAATAATTTCTGAACTTTTATATTTTGCCACTAGCTTTTCAGGCTTATTATTGTAGCTTAGCTGGCGAGTCGTCGTTTAACAATTATAAATAATCAGAGTTAACAAAATAAAAAATAAAACATACAAGTCGAATTAATAATCTCTTTTGTATTAAGCAAGAAGTTTTTAAAGATACTGCGGAATGGAAATCAGTATAAAAATTACGCTTTTAAGTGTTGAATTTCGAAAAAGAATTATTTTCCGGGTTCATACCTGCGTCAAAAACGAAGCATATATTTCGAATTTCAGATTTCATTTTGCGAAACCCAACAACGGTCATCACTGCATCTTATTTACTCATTTTATTATATAATTTAAAATGTTCATGCCTTTTTTAGTTTTGATATGAAACGTCTCACAAAACAACACCTGTGGACTAATTAAAAAAAAGAAAACATCCAAAAAATATTGCGAGAATACCTCACATTTATAGTATGAATGCTTATAAATTGGAAAAGGGGAAATAAAGCAAAAAAAAATCTCATGCACGCACTATGCACCTGAATGTCGGAAGAAGCATCTTCGAAGCTATTGTTAGGATTGAAAATGACGAACAATTCGTAAATCATTTACTATGAAATTTATTCAAAAACGTTTTTACGAACCATTCACAAACACCGCTTCATTGGAAAATAAGAGAAAATTAAATAATACAATAGGAGAAAAGTGATATCAAGAAGATGAACTTGGATTGCAAATAAAACTGATAATGGTGACTGTGTATTACTAAAAGAAAGTGCTTGCGATTTAATTTATATTACTTTTATCCGGTAAAATTATAGGTCGTCTAGAAACAGGATGAGTGAAGATACAAACATCTCTTTTTTTTTTAGAAAATTTAGACAATTTTGAAGATAAACGGGGTACGAAACAATTTTAAGAAAAAAGTAACTCGCTCTTTGGACATTTTAAAACAAACTAGGGGTAATGCCTGGAACTATATAAAAAGGCTGTAACAAAGGGTTATCGTAAAAAAATGAATCCCTTTAGAAGCGATAAAAAATATTCTTACCTTCGTCAGCCAAATTTCTGGACCAAATATCGAGGATAAAATATGAATTCCCATTATAGTAACTTGCGCTTCGGTTACGTCCACCTTTCCGAAACGTAATGTACCTGAGACATAAGTTTGCCAGTGGGCGCAATAGAATAGCGTTATCGCAGAAAAGCACTGAAAGCATACAATCATAATTACAAAAATATGGTCACTTTGAAAGTGTTGCTAAATAAAAACCTGAAAAAACAACCAGTTAGGATAAGTACCTAACTGACACGATATGCAAGCTGACAACGCGACGAATATTGTTGATATCGAATCACATCCGTGATCGAACAATTCCCCGAGAGGAGACGATGAATTAGTCCGTCGTGCCTGTTTTCCATCAATCGCATCCAAACTTTGATAGATGAAAAGACCAAGGGCGCACAGGAAGCATGACCACCGCGGGGGTAACGATTTTCCATCGGGACTAAATCTGAAAATTATCAAACGAAAATTTATTCGCATCAGTAATATTCTTCCGGATGCACATTGAGGCTTCTTTGAAGTTCGAAGCATATTAACAGCGCATAATGTAAACATTCACATGTCGTAATTTTTAAAATAAACTTCGGCGTCTTTTAATAAAAGTTAACAGTTTATTGGAAGCACGGTGTTTAGTTACATAAGCGATAACAATTCATATGTAAACATATCCAGTTCGATATTTTTTTCAGAAAATTACCAATCATTAAATTATCGCATTATATTGTATTAAAAGAAAAACATTAATTGTCAAAGTAATCAATATTCTGAAAATTTATGCATCTAATCATACTGAAACGTTGTTAAATTTATCGGTTTTTATTCTGGAATCTGCGTCACTAAATTATGTAGGCTGACAGAATCGGAGACCAAAGTTGATTTTTCCATATGTAACGCTAAATTTAGATAGAAAACTTGAAATTGGTTGGAACTAATAACCAAGTTTATACTAACCGCCAATTAACGCAAACTTTGAAAATTGGTTAAAATGCTATTAAGATTACATCATTGCATTAATTACTCTTTTTCTATAGCATCTCAGTTACAAAATAAATAATAGCTTGATTTCTAGTTTTTAAAAGTCTACTTATTTTTTAAATATTATTTATTTTTATCGACAATAAAAAGTTTTAAATAACAAAAGTAGACGTTTTTACTTTCTTGCTTAATTTTATATATCTTTAATTGTATTGATTACAGATTATAATAAATATGATATGCATTTTTATACAGGGTGTCCAGATTTTAAATAGGAAACGCTATACCTTGGAATTGGCGATTTCGTTCGAACGACACCACTATAAAATCACTCCCTCAAAATCTGCATCAAAGTTTTTTAGGGGGTGCGTGCATTTAATTCTATACAGATCCTCGACATAATCAAAAATTTCCGAAATATCAGGAGCTATTATAATAAAAATAAAAAAGAACAATGAAAATTGAAAAATACTGTTTATTATTGTTTTAGTTATGACGGAAAATACACTTGTCGAATGTTTGCCGCAAGCGAAGTACGTGTAAAATCTGGCAAAAGCAAAAAGCAGAACACCTAAACAGTTTTTTCCTGAAAAAATCAACTTGTTTTAAATTGAAATTGATTTTTAAATGTTAACAAATATTATTTGAGCATATTTTTAGTAATTCCTACTTTGTGTTTCAAATTATTTTATCTTCGTCAAGGCGTAATATTAGTAAATAAAAGTGCTCGAAATCAATTCTAATAGAAATGGACGGAAATATTTAGTAAATCTATATTTTTTTTTTCATACAATATTTTATTGGTTGCTGATGTAAGTACGAAAGATTCCAAAGTTTTTTGACCAAAGTAGAAATTAGAGACGGAATAATATATAAATGTTATAAAAAATAAAACTAGCTTCACATGAAAGTGACAGTTTTATAACATATAAATATAGTAAACGAAACGGTTGACATAATCCAAAAACAAGTATTGTTTCGTAAAATTGTTAAATATCTTTTCTGGCCCTACACATTTTACAGCGTCATTGAACCGGAATTTTAAAGATGCGCGACCGTCGAATGTTTTCTTTAAAATGCTAGCGCTAATCACTCAAAGTGCTTTTTTATTTAAAAACAACGAGTTGTACGTTGTAGATTCTTATCACAAGATAAACATGCTCAGATGGCTCATTTAATTTTTTAAGGCGTTTTAATTTCAATTCGTGGTAAAGATTAGTACTTACTTATATGAATAATTCAATTTGTCCATGATTCAGATGTATGTTTAAGAACAACACATAATGATAATAGACGCAATATGCATTATAAGCGACTTGAATTTAGTTAGGTGAAATATAAAAGGCAAAATAAGTAAAGATCGATTGTTACCGAAAATTAGATGCTTAAAGCAACAGTATCATAGTAATTTCCACCAGTATCTGTTCTCCTTCAAAATGTGTTTCAAGAATAATAACAATCAATAATAAGAAAGAAAACTATTTTTTTTACGTTCTGGGGATATTGTACCCTCTTAAATACAATTTTGCATAAAAATTGGCATTAGATTCCGCAAAGCCCTAAGCACATTATGTCACAGCAAAATACTTATCAATTACTATCGCCCAGTGCATTGTTGATGTGTTTCAATTGCCCACCTTTTAATAGCGTGGCGTTGAACAGTTTCGGGGCGAAGAATGAAGCCGCCGATTCTTATTCAGTTTTATGGCATGTCCCCCATGGTGGCAGACAGCTATATTTTTAGCACACTTCTTTTGATAAGATAAAAGTATTTGATACGCGAGAATTGATTTTCACGTCTTCGATTTAATCAATATCCTCTCAAGTGAGGGGACGATTCGCTATCAACGACTGAATTATGATCGCGCATGGATCCATGATTGATAAATTGGAAAATTGAGAAATAAGAGAAATTTATAATTAAGTGTTCTATATCTGGTCCTCGAATTTGCTCAACATTTTAAGCTTTGGAAACTTTAAGGTAAAATCACTCAAATGGCTACCAGAAATGGAAAACAATGTAAATCATTATTTTCTTTACTTCTTAAGATATTACCAGATAAATCTTAGCGTATAGATAATCTTTCAAAATTAACTCATATGTATAAACCGTCTACTTTCGTTTTGCGGCATAAAAACGAGAGCCAGGTTCGATTTTTTAGTTATTTCACAATGATTTCTACACCACCTTCAGAATCTGGGAGTCAGGGTTTAAAATTTTTATTTCGAAAGTATTTTTTGTATAGTTTTCCCTTAATTCCTGCACTGTCTACTTTCGTCTAAGGCCAAAATTTTAAATGTAGCGTTGAATTTCGGCCCTTTTCGACTTAAAAACTATAACCAGGTTGAATTTTTTGGTTTTTATTCTATGATGTTTATACCACCCCCAAGTTCAGGGTGCCAGCGTTGAAAACATTCGTATCGGAGGTATTTTTTGTACATTTTTCCCTTAATTTCTGAACCGCCTACTTTTGTTTAAGACTAACATTTTAAGTATAGCATTGAATTCCGACTTTCTGCGGTCTAAAAACTAGTATAGAGCCAGGTTTCATTTTTTAGTTATATCTGTATGATTTTTACACCATCCCAGGCTCAAGGTCCCGGTATTTAAAATTTTTGTTCAAGGAGTCATTCATCTTCTGTTGCAGTTCGTGGTAAGTTTTCCCAGAGAGAATAATTGTGTCATCGGCACAGATCGTGTAGGCTGTCTTCGGGAGATCCCATTTCAGGTTGTTAAGTAAGGTAAATCAGGTACAAGGTGGACCTAGTGACCGAACATTGAGGAACGCCAATTCCTAGGGTGATCGGTGAGCTGTGGAGCTACCAATTTTCGTCACTGTCGTTCTCCATTTATTTAAGTACGATTTAAATAGGCTTAGTAGTACTCCTTGAGCCCCCAAGCCTTCAAAATGCTCCAGACTCCAGCCGTAGTTTGTGATCGAATGAGTCGAAAACTTTTTTGAGGTCGATTAGAACAGTCGTAGTTTATCACATTTAATACTTCTACTGTTACAACATTTTCCTTCGCTATAATTCACACTTGGGGTTTCCCCCGAGAGGATATAAGGATCGGCTTTCGATCAGCCCAATTTGGCGTCTGTGGCTTGGGGCACTGATCGTCAGCCACACTGATGAGATCTGATCAGTGCCCCAGATCGAAACGCCGATCTTTTTTTCCATGCTCGTCTGCCTCAGCGGACGAGCGCCCGTATCCTCAACAAGAATTATAGCAGAGGAAATTTGTGCAATTTTGTCCGCCAGCCGCTCGGCGGGCAAAATTGTAACACTGGTGCCAGGTGTGGGGTTTTAGCCCTTCTAACCGAGGGCAACCCCACCAGCCTTCTTGCATCCGGGGCGCCGACTACGACGACAACGACGACGTCGCCGGGCTCAGCTCCCTGCGTCGGCCGGCCGTCATAGCACCACGCCACAGCAGTGCCGCCGCAGCAGCTAGCAACGCCATCGTCTTCTCAGGCGTCGCTGCAACGGCACTGATTACCGCCGCGGCAAGCAGCTAAAGCCACGTTTTCATTTTTTTACCTAAGGACAATGCTGCCGCGGCACCGATCACTGTCGCAGTCTGTACCGTCGCAGCAGCTAGCACCGCCATCCGCTCCTATGGCGATGCTGCCACAGTACCCGCTCGACAGTCGCTGTGGCTCCGACTCGCTACTGCGTTTATCTACGACCGCCGTCCTCCTACGTGCTGGTGCCTTGCACTACCTCCCGCGTCGATTGTCGTCACCTTCGGCTCTCCGGATGCTGCATGAAGTTGCTCGGATGGAACTTCGAGCTTCTGAGGAGGGAATAATGTTACAAAATTTTCCTTCGCTATAATTCACACTTGGGGTTTCCCCCGAGAGGATATAAGGATCGGCTTTCGATCCGCCCAATTTGGCGTCTGTGGCTTGGGGCACTGATCGTCAGCCACACTGATGAGATCTGATCAGTGCCCCAGATCGAAACGCCGATCTTTTTTTCCATGCTCGTCTGCCTCGGCGGACGAGCGCCCGTATCCTCAACAAGAATTATAGCGGAGGAAATTTGTGCAATTTTGTCCGCCAGCCGCTCGGCGGCCAAAATTGTAACACTACGATAGCTGACTCCGTGAAATTTCTTTCTAAAAATCCGAATTGGTGTGGATCCAGGTCCTTATTTTTATTTATAAACTTCATTAACCTTTTATTTACTTACTTATTTACCACTTGGATAATTTTCAAGTATCTTCGTGAGTACGCTAAGAACTACAATTGATCGATAATTCCCGTTTTTCTCTTTTTCACCTGACTTAAGTATTAGGGTAATTATCGAAGTTTTTTGGCAATCTGGAAATTTGCCTTCTTTTAGACAAGAGTTGATCAAATGTTCTTTAGGTTTTGATATCACTGGCCTTAATTCTTTCATAACCGGGGGCCGTAGAGCACTTGAGGTCACCTATTATGGACTCGACTTCTATTCTATCTCATCAACTAGATCAAGAAAAAAACTTCGGCTTTATTTGGGGAATGGACATGCGTTCGGAAAAGCGTTGCAGCTAGTCAAAGAAATTTAAATGTTTACATGGGTCCCTCAAAATCATGTCATTCCTGAAACTGGAAAGGCAAAATTTCTGATGCAAAACTACTTTTAATTTCATGAACGGACATGACGAAATAATTTTTAAATTTAATAAAATGGGATGACTCAAATCCGCAAATCCGAAAATAAACTAATGTCCATATTTATGTTATTTAGTTGAATCAGAGATAGCGTTTGGCTGATTTTCTTTTTTATATGTTTGTTTAAGTTTTGCTCCAATTTCGTTAATAACTTGAACAATCAAATCCATATCTCAATAGGATTTGTGAAAAATCTCGCGCTTCTTTAAGAAGGCGTGAATGGGACACCAAACTCACGAAAGACACTGACACCAGTTCCGCATGCTCCGCTGCAATAATCGCAGGCACTTGTATATCTGAGACCACTTTACGCAGAAAGCATGCATGATAGGCGACGTCATCAGACGCCGCACCGGTGCAGATATATGTAAATCGATCGAAAGTGGTGTTTTTTCTAGCTTAAGACAGATTTTTAAGAACACTAACAAGTCGAACAATTTAGCAACCATTTGCTTTGCTCTATCAAACCTGCCTATCAATTCTAGTTTCGCGGGGAAGATACTCGCATCTTTAATTTAATTTCCTCGGATCACAATGCAGTGACCCCAGCGAGCATAGAGCAAATATGCAAATTAGGATTCAAGCCAGCCTGAGCAAATTTGAATTTGTGAAATGACGCAGAACGCTAGGACATCGCACGATGTATCAGCTGGGTCGGGTAGTGCTGCAGTGCACCTTCTCAGCCCCAAGGTCTGTAGCAGACCCCTCAGATTCACGGACAATAAAGAATGCAAAGTTTGGGGAGCCTATTCATCATAAAACAAATCCTGCATGCCGGATTAGGTTCATGCAAAGCTTGTTGTGTGATCATAACCTCGAAAAATTGGAAAATTAACTGGATTTACTTACGAAATGAGAATTAGTGTTGTTACTATGTTGACAATTAATCCGATAATTGTAATTAGATTTGGCGCCAGCCAAAGAGGAGTTTTAGAGACAAGCCAACACCACCAGGGTTGCAGGAAGGGATCCATAAGGCTCACATTTGTACAGGAATATTTGTGCTCTGAAAGTCTCTTCAGCTGGACCGATGTCAACAACTTCTTTCCGCCCATCCAGAACATCGTTCCGGCACTCATTCAATCCGCGATTATGTCCCGAATATGGCCCGTTCAGCGGTCAACAATAAATCATTCAAACACTTCGCGTGCAGCCCCAATCCGTCCGCCTAAACTAAGAATTTTTTTCACACTTTTGCAGAAATGACAGTCCGCTTCACATCACTTCGATGAGACGAGACGACGCAAACTGAACGAAAGCCGAAGTTCGTTTCGGATGAAGATGAAGTTTTCGGTGCGGGGAGAGCAGATTTCGTTGTTTGACGGGTGCCAACGGGTGCCAAATGCAGCGGGCAAAATGATTTGCAATTTGTCAACTACAGTCGCTAACAAAACTTACGAGATTTCCCAAACACTACAAATGTTAGATCAAGCCATTTGGGCCTGAACCACAGCCATATATAAAACATGGACCGCTCAATCTCCTGTCTCAAGCGATGGCCAATTTGACAGAGGGACGAGATGAGTCATATAAAAATTTATATGGTGCTGTCTATTTTTATCGCATTGCATGGATGAGCCGATTCCGCAGATTTTTTGAATGCGGAATTGCTGAGTGCTGACAAAAATATTTGAATTTAAATATTTGTTGAACAAAAAATTCAAAGAATATGTACTTTAAATGCATTTAATGTAAATAAAAATAATTATTGATGTCATAAATATGCTTTTAAATTTTTGTCCTTGTCAGATTACCAATATTTGTGATTAATTAATTTTAAGTTATGAAAATATTAGATTAGATTTGTTTTTGTTCACGAAATTGAATGAACATATTAAGAGCTAGAAATAGATAAGAACCATATCTATAAGTTAATAAAGAATAGCACTCACTCAGATAAAATAAACGAATACCCATGTTCTGCATTCCGAGTGAAATGAAAAGAACTCGTAAAACTCTGTTTCTTTAATAAAATTCTTAAAACTGTAACACATTTATTTCAGTAAACTTTGAAGGCAGAAGCTGTCTTAATAAAGAGGAGGAGGAAAATATCCTTCACTCCTCTGCCAATGCCCACCTCTTGCGATACGCAGATATCGCAGTCTAGGCTCCTCCTTCTATGATGGGTCGGAAATGAGTTCTGTCAGAATTAGAAGCCTGGAAACCTTCATTCGGAACTCTAGATGCTTCAAGGGTTAACTATGGGGGAACTTGCTCCATGTGGTATCACAACGGGCCTTTTTCTGGCCACTACTACCTAACCTAACCTACCTTTGATTTCAATTAATTTTTCCACAAAAACTTCAAACTATTTCGATTGAATTTTTCTATTGAATTATTTTAATTTTAAGCGAAACAATTAATTGAAGCTAAAGGTTACTGAAATGAGTTTGTTAAATTCATAAACATCTTCAGCCTTACTTATAAACAATAATTAAATTTAACTAATTGTTAAACAGCTGTTTAAGAAAAATTCTCACTTATAAACACTGTTTAACGTTAACGAACTGCTAATCAATTCATTTAATCAGTTGTCAAATTAAACAGGCCTCCGATATTGTTTAAGCATTAATTAATTCCAAGTGACAAATTTATCAAGCGGATCAAAAACTCTCAATCTCTCAATCCGTTATGTATAATTACGTTGTAATACATACATACAAGGGTTTTCTTCAAACAGGTCTATAACGAGAAATATTTTGCCATATTATCCATTCTATCTTTAATAATTCACAAATTGCAGTTATTTATGGATATTTTCATAACATATGTAATATTTAAAATAAATATATACTTTATTTTCCACATATTGTTCATTTTTCAAATAGTTTTCCTACAACGAACTTTTATTACCTTTTTATTCACTTGATAAATACACTAGTGGTATTAATTCCGGACAGAGTACCCTATGCGAGAAACCTTGTCGAGTGCCTTGCTAAAATCTGTGTAAATGAAATAAACCTTATTAACCTCTCCATATTATTCAATACGAAGGGACAAGATATAATAAGTAGAATAATTTATGCTACAATGAAAAACTAGGTGATTATTTAAAAAATTCGCAACTTTATTGATAAATTTCTACATTTATATCAGAGCATGTATATTGGCAAATACTAGTTGTAGTTAAAACTTATCCTTGAAAATATCTCCAGATAAATATAAAACGGGTATAGAAAAATTGAACAAACATCAAAAGAAAAGTCCACAATTTGAGTCCTGACAGTGTGTTTGTTGTCCTCCTGGGTATATGCTTGTGTGTTGTGTGTTTATATAATATGTATATTATCAGTAAAAAATTTATCAATCGAATAATTCACAGTTGACATGGCAAATAACTAAATAATTTTTTAAAGAATATAATTATCAAATAAAAATAAAAGAAATAATAAAAAAACGTAAAACGATTACAACCCCAATTTGCATGAATAACTCAAGGTGCATCGCCTAAATGCTAATAAAGTACACAAAATATAAGCAATATTTACATAAATACTAATTATTATCATTAATCATAATTTCATGTTTTAAGCATCGTTTTAGTCACATTGACGCTGGCTTTCACTGAGTAAAAAGGAAGAAGAAAACTTGGTACTTGGTCTTGGCTTCAAAAGATCCTTTTGATTTGGAAAGTCTTTTAGAGTTTCTTAAGTTTCTTAGTTTGCATAGGTCTTCCCGTTTTCCTCCTCACAATGACCCTAGGGGGTGGAAATAATCTAATGCAAGCTATTAATGCACCACTGATCGTGCTGTAAATCTAAGTCTGAACATCGAAAGAACTATATTATTAGTGGATACGGGCACATTCATCTACCACCATTTGTTCTCTATATAAAAAAAATTATAAGCTCCGACGTAAAGCTTACTGTTCTACACGACATACAAAATACAAGCGCCCATCCAAAAGGATTGTTGCTTTTGGTGTTGTTGGTGTTTTTTATTACTCTTCTTTTTCCTTTAATTTGTTGTTATTGGGTTATCCTAGGCGAACATTTTTTGTTAAAATTCTCTTTTAGAATATTGTTTTCTTTTTAGATTATGAATTATTTGCTTGTTGTGATTCGAATAAAAGAGCGCTGAATCAAAATTGATTATTTATGAGATTTTAATTTGGCGTAAATTACTCCTGCTCTATTCTTAACTCACGCATTTTAAAACTAATTTGAGTCTTCACAAATCAAATTGCCAACAACTTAGATTGCAATCTCAATTTTTAGATTTAATGTTCCATATTCAGTTCTTGGACCGTTTAAAAAATTGCACAATACCACACATAGATTTAGCTACAATCGTTTTGAGATATAAATCATGTTCATAATTCGAATTTCTAGGTGAGATAACATTTTACACATATAATGTAATTTAAAAATATTTATTCTTTGACTAGAAATTTGCTTCTCATTCATATTGGTTAAAAGGAACCCTAGTTTAATTTTATATTGCGAAAACAATCTTTTGTAGAAAGGAGGAGCTATTTCGTAATATTTATATATAAAAAATATATCAATGCTGAGACCATTTATATTTCAAATATGCATCTTTAAACATCTAATTTGTACGTTCAGTACATTACAAAATTATGATCGAACATTATATAGAATAGATCAATTCAAACAGCCTATAAGTCCGGAGAAAAGTATCTACAGGAAATGTGATCCGAAGAATTAGTGACACATGCAAGTGCATTCGAATTCAAAAACGGCTTCAGTTAAAGTAATAAATTCCATTGCGTCTAACGGCCAACGACGTAAACATGGGAAAAAAATTCGAGGCAACTTCCAAACTAAAGATCGTATTCAAAAACGATTTTCACTCCCGATTATCTTAAGTTCGCAAAACTTTTAACCACCCTTTCGAATAAAGTATATAAAATTTTTGAATTAAAATCCAACTTAATACTTAGAAAACACGAGGCCCAGACCCATTACAAAGTACGACGGGAAAAACTTGGCTTTGGGAAACAAAAAAATTACAGCACTTTTGCAAATAATTCATTAATAATTTTGGTTTATATGAAGTAAAACTCTTTGAGATTGCTTTTAAAACTTTGATATTCCTAGAGTTCCCGATATAATTCAATTTATCCTGGAGATTTCATTGAGCGGTCATAAATTTTGCTGTGAGACCAATTACTCGTACATCAAAGAGGCCAGTTCACGATTTGTAAATAAAGAAGGTGTTGGATATGTTCTAACTTCTACTCTATGATTTTAGTTTTTTAATTCATAACAAATCAAGTTTCTTTTGCCAAACAAAATTCTATGCCACCAAGAGTTTAATCGAACTACTTTGTCTTTCTTTGCCAAAATTTATTCAGCTAAGAATTCACAATATCACTCTCCGACCACAATAAAGTCCGACCTGTGTTAGTGCAGACAATTTTTGTGTAAGTCAGAAGTGGATCAAAAAATAAATTTTCTAATCCATAAGGGTTTCAAGTTAGACCCTTAAATTAGTATTCCACAGCCATGACCGTCGGAAAATAAAAATAAAAAATATTATAATCAAAGAAAATGCATTCGGTTCTGAGCATCGTCTTCAAAAGTACCTCAAATGGGTTAAAGACACACCCCGAACTTTAGGGCGTTACATAGCCATTTTTTTTAAATATTTCCTTAGGCTTTATATTCAAACGTACAAACTGATGATTTTTCTTTAAGATGAGTTCATAACCATTTAGTCCATTCAACTAAAATATTAATCTCATGAATAACCAATTACAATTACGCGCAACTCTATGTTATATGTTGAAAAATTGGAACAAGCAATTTCAAGTAGTCAGTACAAAAAATAAAACAATTTATTAAAAATTGGTGGTGGTTACTAAATGAAACAAAACTTCATAAGAGCTCGCCCTCTCTTCGTCTCATACTTTGCAAATGAAAGATTCAATGATAGTATATTGTTAAATTACGAATTATATTGCATTTCTATACTTCTTAAAAGTGAAGATTATGAGGGAATCAACTTAATTTTTTATCCTCTCTTTTGTCTATTATGGTTGTATTTTTTTTTGTTTTTTTACTGTTGTTGCATCGATTTGAAAAAAGTAATAATGTCATCGACAACCTATCAAATTCTGTTTTATTTTTTGTTTGTTTCGTATTATCTCACTGAATACATCTTGGCTTTCTTTCCAAAACAAAACTTTTTTTTTTTTAATTTTTTGTCTTGTTTTAATTCTTTATCTCTTACTAGCTCTCTTTCTCTTCTTTTCTCTGTATAGTTTGATTAGGTGTAAAAAGTTAATTTTAGAAATATATGTAACTCAATTTGCTGCTGCATATCGTTCTATCATTATGAGTGGTATGGCGTTACATATGATGCTGGGAATAGGCCTTTCCTATTACCTATTTCACCGTTCCACCAATTTTTGTCGGATCGGTCAGTTACGGTTATAACATCGCCTCGTCGGAAGTCCAGCTCACCAGATTCCTGTGGTACAAAGTCGTATAATGCTTGAACCAATATCTGTAAAAGAATAAAGACGTTAAACATCATATCATCTACGGCACATGGCATCCTAATATGTCTTTTGAATAAGTCATTAAACGAAAGAACTCAAACTTGAAAATCTCAGAAATATATTTATTGTAGTTTACTCTTGTGCATACAGTGGTATTAGGTAGTTCCATTATTGTGAATTTTGATTTAGCAATTTTTGAATTATTTTCTTGTTTTTTAAATATTAATATAATAATACAGTCAGACCTAGGAAATAATCACATAACATATTTTGCGTGCAGAAGAATCCCTCTAATATCTCCTCTACATTAGCTATTGGTGGTGATTTTCTCTAGTTTTGAAAAAGATAACATTAAAATAGTAGCTTATGCAGATTACTACCTTGATTTTTAGTATGAGCCTAAACATATGTGACATCCATACAGCGAGCCTTGGATAAGATGAATGATTAGGCCAAAAGCTGTGAGCTCAGCATAAGTCTAGAGACTTTTATATCCTTATTAATATGAACTTCATACGCTTAAAACCTTCTTGATAAATTTAAGACTACAATGAGTATTTCTACTATTCACGTCGCGCGATCTTCCTTGGACAAATCAGCTCAACCGCCCTCCATATGAAAGTCGCCTACAACTAATCAACCTTCAGCCACTTTCCTTACGTCCTCATGCCGCCGATATTGTCTTCATCTATCAAGTCATTGACACTAACCCTCAGAAAGTTAGACCTTTTCCCACATTTCGCCTCGAAAATCACTAATTACGGTCACTTCGAACTCTTCACAAGAATGCTGCGCAAGGCTAACAGCTCTACTGTTTTCGACTTCCATGTTGACCAAACATCCTTCAAGCAAGCTCTTTACTCGCCGCACCCACCCTCACACTAATACTTCCTGATCCCCCTTAAAATTGTTTGTTTTCTTTGTATATGGTGTAGTCTAGTTTTAGTCACATACTGTAGCTTGTATTAAGCGAACTGAACAAATAAATAAATTAAATTCAACCTGAGCTCATAGTGACAGCATGCTTCAATAATGTAAGTGATGAATCAAAAGCAACGATTGTTATGGTTATGACAACCATATCATACAACTCCTTATCTTGCACCGCAAACTCGACGTCTGCGAACTACGATAAGAACAAACGCCGCAACATTGCCCAAGTACAATAATATTTTTTTACATAAATCCTAAACATTTTTACATAATTCTTCGCAATCCAACCAAAAATTTCTATCTATCTATTAAAACCTCTCCGGTGTGCTTATTGGCTCAAAAGAATTTTCTTTAGAATCGTAATACTTAAAAAAATACAAACCTCTTCGGGTACCATATCCCTTAATTTAACTTCCTGTGATCGAGACACGCTAGCCGTTCGATGGTAATCCACCAATTCATTGAGGGAATTAAATTTCACCACCCAGAGGAAAAATTTACCTTGTGCATCTCGAAGTACTTTAAAATGTTGAACTCCATCTGGACACCTGAAATAAATAATACAAGATATACGTAAAACAAAAACATACTAAATATGATATCCTTCTAATGTTGAAAACGACTTTCGTACTAAATTTTTTTTCTAAAAATTAAATTACGTAGAATTAAAATCGATAGTTCTATTCAAAAACTTAGGAGCTTAAGATTCTAGAATGGTAGTTACGAAACAAGACAATTCAATTTAACAATATTCCTTATTTAGAAAGCCTGCATAATGAGAATTTATTAAAACGCTTAATATGCTTGAACCAATGCAAAAAATAATCTTCTTCAAAACTCACGAAACACTTATTTACGTAATAACCGAGAAATCAATTAAAAACATCTAATTACGAGATGCAGCGACTTTCATCTCCCTTCACAGAATGAATGAATGAAACATTTGACCGGTAATTTACTCAGTTTACAAAGCTTTTATTAAATAACGTAATTAGAAATGTACTTACTTAACAGATAATGAAAAATCTCCGGGACTGGATTCACTGATTCGGATTAAGAAAGCACCTTCATGCTTATTTGATAGAAGTTTTTCTGCATCGGCTCGTGTGATTCTGCCGTAGTACCAGCTGTAAAATAACAATTTTCTCACGTGTTTAAAATAATTAGAATGGGATGTATTACTCGTGATTTTTCATTTCTATATAATTACTGGGAATTAGACCTTCTTTCCCGTCTAATTCGGCTCGATACCAATGCATGTCATCTTCCATATTTAGGATCTAAAAGGAAAGATGGAAATCAATCATGTAACTATACTTCAAATCAAAATCAAATTTACGTATGATGCTCCACACTAACAATAAAATTATTAGAAATGCATATGAAAGTTCATATTCGATCGAAATTTTAAAATAAAGAAGTGCGATATGACCAAGTAAAGAGTAAATTTTCCGATACCGATAAATGAGAAAGTCAGGGTGGACGATATCGTCCAAGTTGTCCGACGGAAGCTGAAGGACTATTTTATGGCCCCGGAGTTAAAGATTAATTGCTATTTCATTTACATAATTTTTAAGTTTTCAAACGTTAAACTTTTTATTCTCAAAAAAATTTTTTGGAGAATTTCGTACAAAATAACTCAAAAACTATTTGATCGATCATTTTGAAATTTGGTAGACTGTAGGCGGACTTCAGTATTTGGTAATCCTAAAAAATACAGTGCATTGCTAAGCCTTTTGGTTTAGCATAAAATCTTTGCTGTAGTGGAAGAACAGTTTATAATTACTCGGTTAATTAATGGTAGTTTTGAATACGAAGTGTGCGGTGTCATGTTGCGAAAACAATCAGCGTTACTCAGCTGGAAAACCATTTTTCAAGGAAGTGTATGTTTCATAAAAGGTTTAAAGAGAACATCGACAATTACATTTGGCGACATAAAATACACATATAAATAAAAAACATTCAATTCTAATTTGGCTTAGCAAGCACATGCAGTTTACATTTCAAGAATTTTATTAAGTACAATTCCTCTAAAATAAGTGGAGATATGCTTAAACTTTAAACTTTAGGAAAACTTCTAGATATAGCCTCTTCATTTTCGTTTGCTGATTGCTCCTTAGTTGAATATAGATTACAAAGACTCTTCCCATCAAACCCTAAGCTGGTACAGTCTCCATTAAAAGATGAGGGATCCAGCTTGGACCATAATATAGCGAAAATATTCAATCAATGAAATAGCTAATTTTGACTCGGGGGAGTCTAAAATCGATACGAGTTACTTGCATATTTCAGATCAATTTAAAATTCAAATGATTACTTCGAAGGCCACTTCCACTTCCTCTCCAATAGCCGCAGTGAGCAGACATATTTTTTTGAGTGAGTGATAAAAATGGAATGGATATTTTGAATGAATTTAGCATCTAGGGGAGTTGATTGTCTCTTGAATTTGAATAAAATCAAAAAGGAAAACAATTCTGGGGTTGTTGCATCTCTCCTCAAAAGAGTTCAGATGACGTACGAAACGAAAATATAATAAATAAATAAAATTTTGTCGCCGCCAGAATAACAGAGGATTCTCAAGTTATTGAGAACCAAAGATACATCATTAATGTAGATTATAAAAAGATCAAATCAATCAATCAATCAATCAAGCTGCTACTCCGAGGGTCAACAGAATTATTATAAATGTGCTCAGAAAGAGTACAACGAAATATAACTCGTTGCGTACGAATAGTCAAGTAGCATCGGAACTGTGTTACAAAGACAGTAGGGAAGACCGGAAAAGATAGCTTCTGGGTTAAAATATAGTGGTTGACTAAATTTTTTGTAGTTAATTAACCCTTAATAGAACCGTGCTGAAAATGTTTGCTGTGAAAATGCAACACGTCAAACCTCCACTATTTTCAAAAGACGCCACCAGATAAAAATAAATTAAATAAATAACATAGAGCTGATACCAGAGTAGAGAGTCACTTCGTCTAGTACAAGTTTCTTAGTCTGAACGGAAGTGGGCGGAAATAAGTTTTAATCTACTTGTGAAATCAAAAATTTGTGATATAGGTAGCCGATAACATACTAACGATGAAGTAATTCTAGAGAGGAACTCATATAATCAGAAGTCTAGTCTTATTTTTCATGCTTGGTGGTGAACTACAGCTCCCAGCGACCAGCGGAAGTCAGACGATTGAGTCTCAATAAAGAAAGTAGTCCGTTCAATAAAATCGAATTGTTTTTTTAATATGTTGAGGCTTTTAAAATGTTTTACAAGGAATTATTGATTCCATTAGGTTAAATGCAGCAATGAAGTGAAATTAAAGACTTCTAAATTAAGATAAGTTGATTTCAAATTTATATAAAGGAATTTAAAATTCTATTTTTTAAAGAACTCATTATATATATGTATATTATAAGAAAATTAATGTGATAAGTAAAGTGCACCAAATTAAAATTCCTGTGACATTATATGTAAATACTTTCATTTTGAGTTTAACTTTAAACCGCCAATAAAACACAGAATATCACAGCGTGACATCAATATATGTATGTATATTTAGATTTATACCAGCTCCTCTCTCGAATATTTCGAACACTAATTCACCTCCACCCTAAGGAGGTATTACCCTTTAAACCATACCTAAATTTACCTACTAATCCCGTACACAGTCTGCTCAAATCCGATCGATTTAATATCAATAAAACTTGAAAGCCGGACGAGCACTTCTCATTCAGAGGCGAGACGGGGTATCTCTCTACCACCCCCGACAAATCTTTAAACAAGGCGAAAAGACTAATGCCCTCATTGTGCTTCGACCAGAAATGTCACAGTGGCTTTCTATATCTAAATATAAAGCACCTCACGTATCCTGTCCTGGCGCCTCCTGCGTGGGGACCCCACGTCCCACTCCGAGCGACCTTAGAAATTTTCATCAAAACAGATTCGTTAGAACATCAAAGCGGCTGGGTGGTGGTGCGATCTCCAGTCAATTAAAGCCAGCAATAATTCATGACGGGGCTCATTAAAGTCTGGGCAGAGCAAATACAGCACCGCAGCACCCGTTCGGCCCAAAGTAAATATTTGAGTGAAAGCCAGCAGCAGCGGCCCGGCCAGGCCCCGACCTGAGAGACCAATGGGCGAGTGGGGCATCTTATCACCGGCCGCCTGTAAATTTCGACTTTATCGGGGGGCTATATGACAAAAATTTTAATATTTATGCGTTCCTACGAGTTCGCGGGAGAGATAAGAATGCGTCCAAGATTGCTTTTCTAATTTTAAATTTTATTTTATTTTTTTATTTCCAGACGACTGATCGCGAGAGAGAAACTGAAATCGTGCTGGGTTATGATATGAGCTGCTTGCTGGCGACCTGCCGCCTTCCGTGCTACAGCAGCAGAGTCACAGCACAGGCGACCCATCACGGGGAAGGCGAGCTTTTTGGGGCGCAATGGGGCGACATCAATTGCAGCGCGCGGCTGATTGGGCTAATTGCCGCGGAACAAGGTGGGAAATAATGGAAATTAAATTCGATTCGTTTGCTGTGCCGTATGCAGCTGAAAAGCGAACATCTAGTTCAAGCCCGGAGAGTTACTAGGTCGAAGGCGAATTTTTTCTGTGAAATGAAAACCCAAAGAAGCGGCCGAGAGGTATCCGTACGGCGGCTGCGAGAGTAGGAGCTACATATGCCTCCAGATTGGGTCCGGTTGTTGGCATGCAAACGAGCGGGATGGATGGAATAAGGTCGCTGCTTGCTTTGGATCTCAAAATCCTCAATGAGCTTGAGCTCACCGTCAAGTGCTATTATTGAAATGAAATCCACCAGCTTATCGAGCCTCTGCTGGCGCGGCTATTCGGCCGCTGCTGGCGAATATATTTCCCGGAATGCCAGGGCTAGTTCGCCCCGATTAGAAACAATTCCTATATTTTCTTGGATTTGCTAGCTGTGGGTTCCCGCTGTCTAGTGAGTCAACACAGAGCCGACTGTACCATACCTTTAGAATTTGAGACTTCCTAAAACTCAGCTCATCTTCGGCGGTGGCAGAGAAGTCGTGCTTGGCGATTGCTTCCATTGTTTTTTCCCCCCGCAACTAACTATTTTTCTGTGGCACTCTTTTACTTTTTGGCGAAAGAAACCACTTGCATGTACTGCAAACACTTCAGAGCCCGGGATGCCCGATTGAAAAACAAATAAAAACGATTAAATTAAAAGGGAAAGCAAAAATTCTTGCGCTTTTTGTTCTCGAACTTTGGCTTAGGGGATTCTCTGTCACTTCCCGTCGGCAAGAAATCCCATCCACAAAACGAGGTGGCTTCTTGGGCACTTTTACGCGAATTTACACTGAGCCGGGTGTCTAGATTTGTGCAGAACCGTTTGGGACCGACTGTTGCTTAAAAATATAATAATTTTAGCTAACAAATTGCTGGGAATCAACACGTAACAAACACCATAACTGCCTAAGTTCTCGACACGATTAGCAACACCAATTGATCTAGAAGAGGACAACTGTACAACTTTATATGGAAACTGACGTTTCTTAGTGCAATGTTTCGACGCTGGCGCTAGTAACTACCCAAGTTTCCGACTGAAGCTTGGTACAATTCATACAAATATTCAGTTTATTTGCAGATTTACTTTAAACTACTTAAAAATTATAGTTATAAATGTTTTGTTTATAAATTCAACAAAAACTAAATGATTTTATTTCTTAAAAACATTAAAAACGTTTAAAAATACAAATTATATTATACTTCTCCCGACGAATAAATTCGTCAAACTTATAATTATGCTCTCAACACTGTCAGAATGACTGTCAATTGGCTGTTTGGCTGTCACATAACCTCAACCCCCGTATTTTCCACCGTCACAGAACAGTTTGCAATTTTTAAGTGCTGTGAGTAGAAAAGTGAGAAATATCTGTTGAAAAACTCTAAAATTTCACACTCCAACAGAAAATCAATCTTATAAAAAATGCCTGAAGCAAAGAAGGCCGAAGAAATTAAAGTGGAGGAGAAAAAAGACAACAAAGATGAGACTCAAGAAATGTCCGACGAAGACCAGCAGCTCCAGGATGAACTCAATATGCTGGTGGAGCGAATGCAGGAAACTGACGAAAAACTCTACATGCCCGCCCTAGAGGCTATGAGGAAACTCATTAGGGCCTCAACCACCAGTATGACATCAGTCCCCAAGCCCCTGAAATTCATGCGGCCCCATTACGAGTCAATGAAGGAAATTTACAAGAAGATGCCCGACCAGGAGACGCGACAGGCCTGCGCTGATATCATCTCCGTTCTCGCGATGACCATGGGGAGCGGGAAGGAGTGCCTCGTCTATCGTTTCCTGTGCGATCAGAATCAGAAAATCGGCGATTGGGGCCATGAATACGTTCGTCATCTTTCGGGGGAGATCTCTACGCACTGGCCGGAGACTTCTGGCAATTTTAGGGGACGTCTTGTTGATTTGGTGAAGCAGATCATTCCTTATAACATGGAACATAACGCTGAAGCTGATGCGTGTGATTTGCTCATGGAAATTGAACGCCTTGATTTGCTGGAAGACTACGTCGACGAGAGCGCTTACCCCAGAGTCTGTTTGTATCTTCAGAGCTGCGTTCCTTATGTTCCGGAGCCAGAAAATATCACAATTCTCAAAGTTGCATTGAGCTTGTCCCAAAAATTCAACAAGCACACTCAGGTAAGAACTTCTGCAACAAAGTCCCAGCATTTTAAGAATTTCGTTCTCTGGTGGTTTCGGTCTGTCCGTCTGTCTGTATGTCGCAGATAATAATAAAAAATTATTATTATTTTACTAAGATGCTAAAGGGAAGTAATTCACCCTATAGAAGCATTTATCCGCCAAAAATAAAAAATTAGGAAAACAGATTTTGCTGAACAATTACATTCGCTTCCTTGCTAGCTTAATTTTTTATGAAAAATGATAAGTTCTTAAAAATAATTACGTTTATTTAATAAATAAATAGTTCTAAAATTTAAATGTTCTACTTTCCATTTCACAGGCTATGCGGCTTGCCCTTATGCTCAATAACATGGAAGTAATTGAGAAAATCTTCACGGAACCCAAGGATCCAGCAATTCAGAAGCAGCTTGCTTTTATGCTAGCCCGACAGCAAATTTGTTTGGAGCTAAAAGAAACTACCGCCGACTACGATGATCTCATGGAAATAATGTCGAATGCCCATTTGAACAACTACTTTCTTAATTTAGCTCGTGAGCTGGATATAATGGAGCCCAAGACGCCCGAAGATGTCTATAAATCGCACCTGGAAAATACAAGAACTCCCTTTACATCCAGTCAGGTGGACTCTGCTCGCCAGAATTTGGCCGCAAGTTTTGTCAACGGTTTTGTTAACGCTGGATTTGGAGTAGATAAGCTTCTTACGGAAGATGGAAATAAATGGCTCTATAAGAACAAGGAACATGGCATGTTAAGCGCTACCGCCTCTTTGGGTCTGATTCTCCTCTGGGATGTTGATGGAGGACTTACTTCCATTGATAAATATTTGTATTCCACCGAAGATCATATAAAATCTGGAGCTCTTTTGGCTTGTGGTATTGTCAACTGCGGGATAAGGAATGAGGTAGATCCAGCACACGCCCTACTTTCCGATTATATTCACCACCAGAACTCTTCCATGAGAATTGGGGCAATTCTAGGTCTGGGAATTGCCTACGCTGGATCAAATCGCAGTATTGTTATTGATTCCCTGAAGACGATCTTCAATAATGAGAAAAAGAGTAATGCCAACTCTGAAATCCTTGGAATTGCAGCTCTAAGTCTTGGTTTAATTGCTGTTGGAACATGCAACACTGAAGTGACTGAAATCCTTCTGCATACTATTTTAGGGCGTAACGAGAGCGAACTGAAAGATACCTATACGAAATTCCTGATCCTTGGTCTAGCCCTGCTCTATTTGGGCAGGCAAGAAGCCGCGGAAGCCGTAATCGTCACCCTGGAAGTGCTCGATGAGCCCTATAACTCCATGGCAACAACTATGGTGGAAATTTGCGCTTATGCCGGAACTGGAAATGTTCTGAAAATTCAACATCTTCTCCATATTTGCTCGGAGCACTATGAATCTTCCAGCAGTGAAGGAGACGAAAAATCAAGCAAGCAAAAGAATGAAAAAGAAAAAACCGATAAGGATAAAGATTTATCGGCTACCCAGGCAATTGCTGTGCTGGGAATTGCTCTGATCGCAATGGGGGAGGAGATCGGGGCCGAGATGGCATTCAGATCATTCGGGAATTTATTGCGTTATTGCGAGCCTTGCATCAGGCGAGCAGTACCACTTGCTTTGGGTCTCATTTCCGTGTCAAATCCGAAATTGAATATCTTAGATACACTAAGCAAATTCTCTCACGACAGTGATGTTGAAGTAGCCCACAACGCCATCTTCGGAATGGGTCTCGTTGGTGCTGGAACAAATAACGCAAGGCTTGCAGCGATGCTGAGGCAACTAGCCCAATATCATGCCAAGGATCCAAATAACTTGTTCATGGTCCGCATCGCTCAAGGTCTGACGCATTTGGGAAAAGGCACCCTCACCCTCAGCCCCTATCACAGTGATCGCCAACTTATGAACCCTGTAGCTGTTGCCGGGTTAATGGCCACTCTCGTCGCATTTTTGGATGTTAAGAACATCATTTTGGGAAAATCACACTATTTGCTGTACACATTGGTTCCTGCGATGCAGCCGCGAATTCTTATCACGTTCGATGAGAATCTGAATCAGCTCCAAGTCCCTGTGCGGGTTGGCATGGCGGTGGACGTCGTGGGACAGGCCGGGAAACCCAAAACAATTACAGGGTTCCAAACCCACACAACTCCTGTGCTGTTAGCGATGGGGGAGAGAGCTGAATTAGCAACCGATGAATATATCTCCCTTACCCCGATCATGGAGGGATTTGTTATCCTCCAGAAGAATCCGAACTATGTTAAGTAAGCGATTTTAATTTTTTTTTCGTGAATATTTTTTGTCCCTTTTTGAATTAAAATAAATAGATTAATAAACAATAAACCAGTTATATGTATTTGCTGAATTATTTTGAAGGAGATATTCTCTAGATTTTTACTCGAAAGTATTGTATTTTTCTCTGATAAAAAGAAGTTGACGTGAAGGTAAACTATTTTATTATAATTTGTTATATTATAACATACTCGGGGAAGATAGCTACCGCATTGTCGTGGTGTGCATAAACTGGAGGAAACTGAGTTTTTGGGAAGGATTCCCGGTCATGACTCACACAATGTAGAAGGTTCCGTAGTCATTTACGAACGACGAATTTGGACGGTTTTGCTGCAACTTTTGGATAAGATTTTCTTTAGTAAAAATCTGGTTACAATGTTTATGATATGTGGGTGTAAAAGATTTTCTTCAAATATGGAAAAAGATCGCATTAACCCTTACTTGCTGACTTTGGCTATAGTGCAGGCATTTCAAAATCGGTATTGTAGCAATAAAGTGAGTAATAATATTACTTTTGCTAAAAATAGCTTCTTAATTTTTAGAACCATTTTTTCCCCAATACGGGTTTTGGTGGCAACGACCATACCATGCTGAGAGCACCGGTTCTCGTCCGATCACCGAAGTTAAGCAGCATTGGGCGCGGATAGTACTTGGATGGGGGACCGCCTAGGAACACCGCGTGTCGTTGGCTCTTTTTTCTGCTCATTTCCAACATAAAAAAAAACAGTTAATTAAGTATACAACTAAAACAATATCATATCTTTTATTAATTGAATTTTAATCCTTCTTCTTCACTTCAAAGCTTGAACCAAATAAAAAAAAAACTATCTGTATGTACTTACAAGAATCAAGCATCATCAAAAATAACATAAAAAACTGGTATCGATACATCGTAATAGGTCGGTTATTTTACACAAAACATTCATTAATTTTACAATTTAACCTTCCATGTGAATCAATCTATCTAATGGTGAAAACCGGAACAACATATTTTCAGTATTTACGGAGAAAATCGCTCACAGACAGACAGAAGCGGCAAGGAACTTTGTTTTATAAAATGTAGTGATTAAATAGATTTTACTACAGGTCGTTGAAAAAAAAAACTGCATTCATATAGAAAACACAGTGTTGCTTTCTAAGTTTCCTTTTATTTTTTCATGAAGCAAAGTGAAGTAAAAAAATCGTATCTACTTATTCCTCTGGACGTTTGGCAGGTTTAGCTATCACATATGTCTTCTGGTTGCTCGTTTCATTAATAGTTAACTTTAACTGAAGCTCCTCCGCCAACTCATTCACACATTTGACTTCTTCCGCGGAAAGACCGTCGGGCAGAGTTAGCTGCTGCGGTCCGATTTTCTCCTTGAAATCCTTCAGGAATTTTCTGATCTCCTCCTTAAAAGTATCGATGTGCTCTGGTTGGACCTTGCTGCTTGAGGTTTCCCTAACCAGCCCCATCGCCTTCTGCCACACCTGCCGCTCACTCTGTTTGTACTCCTCGTACTTTTGGTTGAGCAGCTTCAACTCGTTGCTGATCTCTTGATTGTTGGGCTCCAAATTCTGTGCTTTAATCAACTTCGAGCGGGCTGCAACAAATTCACCGATCATAAAAAGAGCCCTTCCCTGCTGGAAGAGGACCTTGCAGTTCTTGTTTATATCAGTCAGCCGTTTGATTTCGTTACACATGCAGCAGGCCTTTTGGGGCTGATTTAATTTATTGTAGCAGACCGCTAGGTTTGTGTAAAGTTTAACAAGGAATTTTTGCTGTTCGATCTGTTCTTCCTCGCTGCTGAGGCGACAGAATTCAAGAGCAGTAACCGCCTTGTGGAAAGTCTTGGCGGCACCACTGAGATTGCCGGTTTTAAATAAATCAAGCCCCTTTATGTGAACATCTTTGATTTTTTCGAATACGACTGAGAATTTATTTTTATCTTCCTCAGCGACAGAATCAATTGCATTTTCGTCCCCAACGTCTACAAAATTGACAAGTTTTATAATAAAAAGACCATCGGCTTTGGGCTTAATTCGGGGCGGGCATCCCATCTCTCGGAAAAGGAGGTGATAAGATATAACAAACTGAGCCTCCTCGCCCTTAAACATAGTTTTTACCGCAGCTTCCAACCCTTCGAGGACTTCCTGTTTGCCGCAGTGGAAAACATGAGCCTGGCCCCTCATGTACGAGGAATCGAAAGGAGCGGGTTCCTTTTCCCAGTAGGCATTGTACTGAATCACAACACGCGCTCTATCAGGAACTGATCCAGCGTCGGGATTCCCTTCCAGAGTAATCCGCTTGTAAATAAAATCATTTATCTTTGTCATTTGCTTCCGCAACTCATCGAAAGTTTTGTCCCAGGGGGAAATTAACACCTCACGATCGTCCTCATCATCAGACCCTGTAATATGCAGGTCATCGAATAGCTCCTCCGGTAAATTGTCATCGAAATTTGTATTTATTTCAAACTGAGTTCCTCCCTTGATGAGATCACTGAAATTTAGTGCATTGTAAGCAATGTTTCAAGGTTTTGTAATTTTTTTATACTGTAAACTTACGAAATGCTTAAAGGGGCGTTTAGGAAGCTTCCTGATGTGGTGTCTTGTGTGGACATTTCGTTTTTGAAGAGATTCAAGATTATAAAAATCCAAAAATACTGTACCAGCAGCAAAATCTGTTTATTCTAACCTAACTTTTTGTAACATGTCCTGACATAAGAAAACCGCGCTTTTTTGTTGTGGAGAATTCGTTAAAACGACTGGAGACCGAATTTTCAAAACTATATTTTTCCATAAAAGCATATAATAAGTAATAATGTTAAGAGCTCTGGTATTCAAATTAAAGTTTAAAAAATTTAAAAATATCATTTTATTTCAATTTAATTGTAAATTTTTAAAATATTTTAATTCCACAAAAGAGAATTGCATCAAGCTTCACTATTATTATTGGATATCAGCTGATGATTATTTTGTCAACTTGGCCAAAGTTTCACAGAGAAAGACATCAAATCAAATATTTTGGTGCGCAAAAATGTCTTTGCTGTGCCTAAATTTCTGGAAACTACTAAAATATAGCCCTGCGATATATCCTAAAATTTCGTATGTCACCTACGTTCAGGGTCAAGCTCCACAGCCGAAGATACGCGAATATTTCTATTACATCGATCACAATGGCATGGTGAGTACCCGACATTATTTTACCTAAAAACACCGCTTAATTCCAACCATTAGCTCTTTTTAGACGATGCAAGGATGAAGAACTTCACATCCTGCTTCAAGGATAAGAAATTTTTGCAATTCTTCTTCACAAGGGTGAAAATAAATGACACAGACCGGTATCGAGGTGATTTCCCTTTCATTTCACCTTGCGGAAGAGAAAGAAATTTTATACGATGCGACGATCTACCGATTGTTTATACGCACTTGATCAAGGATGGAGAAGGTAACGCATCGTTTTATAATTGAATCTTAACTAAAACCTTTTATAGGGCAGGAAAAACTCTCATATGCCCATGCCGGTGAACTTCTCGTCGTAGACTTTCAGCCAGACAAAGTTTACATGTCGCCGACTTCCGGAAGAGTTTATCACCCTGCCTGGGAGAAGGTGGGCAAGATTGGCTTAATACGATCCAAACTAGCCATAGAACTGAGCAAATACTTTGAATTCGAGCAGGGAGAAACGAAACCGCCGACCCATTTCACCTGGAACGGGGAAAGGCATACATTGGACCAAAATTGGGTCAACGACACAATTCTGGGCGAGAGGCTTATGTGATATAAAACTAGAACAACGAACTAGGAACTTGAAAAAACACGTTTATTAAAATATAATCTCATAAAAACGACCTACGTATTGCTTCTTTTTCCTTGAAATGTTTTGTGACATGCGTAGGGCCTTTTTTAACTTCTATTCCCGACTTAATGGCTTGAATTCACCTTCTTTCACCCACGACAGCCCTGAACACTGTGGTGAAGAAGTGTCTTTGTTTTTCTTCAAATTCTCCAGCACTGGACCGTGAATCTCCGCTTCAAACTTCTCGAAAGTGATATAATGTTTGTCCTCCGTAGGAGATGTTTCGAATACCCTCTCAATGCTCAGCTCCACACAATTCTTTACTTTTGTTAAGAAATCCGCTTTGTTTTGAGACAGTAGTTCGGCTGCAATTGGATTTGAGAACTTTTCTTGAGACAGGCACTCTTCTGGGTGGACTAAGACAAACTGGATGAACTTTAAAAGTTGCCAAATGTGACTGGATCCTGCCTTCCAAACCTGGAAAGCCTCTGATATGTTCAATGTTCCTGTATACGGACAAACAAGCGGATGGAAAACTTCACTTTGAAAGATTACTGTCTATGAAATAAATTCGTTTGAAAATTTATAAACCAAACATTTCCTAACAATATTTCATACCGGAGGATTTTTATCTTCAGGAAACTGATCCGGGAGTGACATGTTAAACCGAAATACTCCATCCTTGTAGTAGCCGTCTCGCACAAAAATCACACCAAACCAAACTGAAATTAGAATTAAATGAAGAAAACATTCAGCAGTCCACCGGGTAGGGTTTCATTCAACTTACGAAAAGAATTCTCGTGGGAGGGTATGACGTAAACACCTCCAACATCCTCTGATTGGATCATTTTGCTGGAAGATCACAATAAGAATAGTTGAAATGAATTATCGGCGGATAAAAACCTGAAAAAAAGAGGCCCTGGAGCCAGGACTCACTATTCTGCCAGGATTTTGTACTCTTGCTGGATCGTTGTAAGCAGCTTCTCTGGGGGAATATTCGTGTCAAGAGTCATCTTCCACGGTTGTAGAAAGTATGCGGATTTAAACGATCAAATAAATCAAGGAAACTCGCGAGTGGAAGCGACTAAACGAAGAAAGTAAACATATCACATATCAGTCGCGGAAGGCTCTCTGGGGACGTTTGATGACAAATTTTGACAACTAGTTGACAGCTCTTCGTGGAACTTATGGAACGAGTTTAGTGCTGAAAATGAAACACCCAGATTTCATGTAAACGCGCATTAGAACAAACCGGGGAAAAATTTGAATTGAGTTGTTAGTGCAGTTGTTTTAATTCTGCTGGAATTATGCGATGATGAATAATTTTTCATAAGAGCTTTTTCAGTTTTAAATGTGTTTTTTCTTTAAAATTTTTAATTTATAATGCTTTCTTTAGAACTGATTAAGCGTCGAAACTGTTTCCAAAACAAATTATTTACTTGCGTGTTTTCAGGAGATACATACATACATATGTACATAAAATGTGTTTTCAAGTTGATAGATAGGATTTTAAAACAAGCATTTTATTAAACAAAAACAAGAAAAGAAATATATATGTACAGTACAGTGCCAAAAAATTATAACCACCAACATTTATACTTCCATACTTTATTTTGAAAAAAAACTTTATTATATTCGTACGCGTTTAAAATAAACATTAAATTAAGGGAAAATTCACATATTTTGCAAATTCATATTTCTAGTATTTAGTATTATTAACCATATTTTTAATAACACTTGTTAATCTCCGCGATTTTCTTCGATGCAACTATTTATGCTTTCGGCGTTAAGTGAAATGGTATACCATGTAATACTTCTTGGAAACATGAAAATTTGTTTATTGATATTTATATTTGATAGAACTGGAATAAATGAATGAGGGAATACTTTGCATATTGCATATTGGCTCGTAACGTAACGATTACTTATTCTTCAAACAATGAAAACAAAGGAGGAAAGATTGCAACTCTTCAAGGAAATGTTAATCTGTTTGATTGTTTGCGAAAAAAATGTAATCAGAGTTCAAATTTTGAAATTTGTTAGAGTGGTTATAATTTTCTGGCACTATACTGTACATACATACAATTGTTTTTGCAGATATCTGATTTTGATTTATTGATTTTTTGCCATATTTACATAACTTAGTTATTAATTTTTTTTAATGAATGTGAGAAAAAAGAGAAGAAACATCCCATCCGAATTTTTTTTTATAAAGATCATCAAATTTTACAAATTATTTAATGAACCTCCAAATTAAAGATTCGTGTTTGCTTTTAAACTTTAATCATTGAGACAAATTCTTTCATAATTACTTTTTTATCTCAAACACCTATTTTGATTAAACTTTTTGGAAAATAGAAAGTTTATAATGGCAACGTGACAATTGCATAGTTTAAGTCTTGTTGCCAGCGGAAACTAAATTAATACTACAGTTGCCCAAGTACACAAATCATTCTAATCCTGAACCTCATTAAGGATGACGCAAATTACCTTTTTATTTGCTCTGAGTCTTTTGTTAGGAAATCTCTAAATTATTGTTAGAATTTTAAGTTAGGAAATCTTTAGGCTATTGTACGACCTATTTAGGAAATTTGCTTTGGGTCTATACGTTAGAAAACAAAGGCCTTCCTACGTTATTCTCACCTTGCTTAACAAACTTTTTTCTTTTATCACACCCACAGTGACCAGTAGTCCAGTGGGTCCCATAAAAAGCCTGCTAACTATAGCGCTCACGGAAACTCCTTATCTGGTCCCATTGTTGGCTGAAAAGGAAATTCACTTAAGATGCTCGCCAGACGCCAGCTTCTTACTGCAATCAGTTCTCGTTTCGCCCACGCCTGTCAGGAGCACGGGGAACATGATTACAAGCCCATGCGGTGCCCCAATTGTGGGTGCTGAGGTGCTCCTTCATACATAAATGTCGGACTGTTTGAAACTGCGTGCGGCTAAGCGCACGAATGACGACACTTACAAAGGACCCGTCTAAGAAAGAATTCTTGGAAATTAAAAGATATATTTCTTTTCCAACCCTTAGAAAGTCTACGAAAGTGATTTTAGGATGTGCATGTGGGCGACCGAACCACTGACGTAGTTCTTATCCCTAGAGCACTGTCCTTTTGTTATTTTTTTTTTTCGTTTCATAGTAAAGCTAATCAGCATAAGATTCAACAGAAAAATGTTCACCAAGGGAATAGATCACGTAACGGCAGAGATATTCAATTTGTTTTAGGTTTTACGAATTAAAAATCTATCCCCCAACCTATCTTTATATAATTTCCAGAAAGAAAAGACGAAATAAAACTAATTAAGAAGTGCAAAGCTTTCTTGGATTTTAAACAGCTCCCACGCTATCATTAAAACGTCGACAATATTCAACTAAGTTAGGGACAACCGAACTGAAATCGATTCCTTTGTCCTTTGAGGCTAGAAAGTAGAAAATAAAAAGAATCTTTCAGGAGCAATTTTGATTGAAATAGGGAGGAGGGCACTGAAAAGGAAAGCAGGAAATTTAAACCTTTGGGATGCTGGGGTCCGGTGGCAGAGGGGATAAGCTTTGACCTGGCCGGAGTCAAGGCTAGAAAGGACCTGATCCACCACGGCACGCATTCATCCAGCATGAGATTGTTTGGCCCCTGTACCGGCGGCATAACAGCCCCAAAGTGGAAAGCTCCCCTTGAAATCCAAATAACCGGCCGGAATCGCTCCCTGTGCTCGGTGGAGCTATTTTCAAATGAATTGTTCACTTGAAGGATCCAAGGACATTCAGACTCTGCGCTAAGTGTGCTAGGTACAAGGTAACCTTGCTCCCGCCTTTTGTGGGGCCCTCTGTGCAGCAAGGCAACCTTAACCTCGAGGAGCATGCAGGAAAAGAACGATACAAGCCGCTTCAAAATAGGAGGATAAAAGGCAAAAAATAAGACGCCACTTAACATGTCGCCGTCTATCATATTCCGATTTAATCTTCAGGCTTAATTTTTGCTTAGGAGGAGGCGATTAAGCTTTCAAAGAAGACTCTGGTATGAGATTTCCTTTCTGAATCGAGCTCCTTTATGCAGCCAGCTTATTCGTTTTCTTAAGAAATGACGAACGTCTGTTGCGATCCTTTAAGAAATATTAAATTGAAGAACTTTATCTACATCACTGAGGTTTTCAATAAAATAGTCTTTGTTGAATGAAATTCAACGAAATTAGATTATTTAAGGTAATACATATTCTAAATCAAATTGCTTTATTATTATTTTGTATTGCCATCAAGAGCCTTAAAAATTCGATTAATTATGAATGGGGAAAATTTGAACAAAATATAATAGTAGACGTCATAAGCTCAATTTTCCGCGACTTTCCCAAGTTATAAGAAATCGGGGATCTCATACGACATATTAATTTCTATAAAAAATTTAATAGTACCTCCATTTTTTAGATTGATTATTAAAATTAAATTTGTTCTTATCTTTAATTCCTTCTAAATTGATTGAATTTCTTTGATGTTATTTCTATGATGTTACCTCAATATAAATATGTATGTATAATTTAATGTGAAACTAGTTGATGTATCAATTATTTATTTATTTATTATATTATTATTTTACATGAGCAATTTCATATTGTATTAGGTACGCGATTGCAAATAAGATTAGATGATCTATTTAGTGCCAGGAAAATTAAATTGGTATGCTTAATGCCTACTGTAACTTGTTTAGTAGTTTAAGGGGTGGTCTAGGATTTTCGAAAAATCGATTTTTTTTTCTTTAATATTTCGAAAGTATAGTCCTTCGAGGACATACTGTTATATTTTTGTAATGATATTGACGGTATTTTAGGTTCTACAGCCTTTTTAGCGGGAAGTGAACAGTCGACCCGCCAAACATACTTTAAACTTTAAACTAAATTATCTCGAAACTACTTTTTTCCGCACAGCAGGATGAAAATAAGAAATACTATTCATCCGAATTATCTCAAATTAATATGTTATTCAGTACACCAGTGGCTATGGCCCGTACCTCAATCAAATTTTTATTTTAAAAACTTCTTATTTTTTACTCTCACGAATTTGCTCCAATTGTTTCAAACCTCCTTCTACGCCACTGACTTTTACAGCTTTTAGCACCAATCTGTGACGTCGAAAATTTTAAAAACAGGACTTTCGTTTCGGCAGTTTTGCGCAGGTGACTTCTCTTTCTGATGCATTGCGAGGACGGCGATTGATTGATTCCGAAGTTTGGTAGAAAGAGGGAGATGAATCTTCATCAAGACCCTCCGAACTCTTCTAACGCGTACTTCGTAAGAGGAGCTCTGCTGGTTTTTGTACGCCATTCAAAAGAGGTTGACGTTTGTTGCTAGGGGAACGTTCCATCTCTTTCGCACGGCCGCAAGAAGCGTGCGTACAACTGTTTCTATTGTTCCCTCGACAAATGAGTGACAAAGGGCACGGCACGAAACAGATTTTTTTTTTTCGCCATCTCCCTCGGGTCAATTTCCACTCCTCACGTTTCATGTCAATTTCACATACAGACAGTGCGTCGCTCCATCTCCCTCTGGTATCCGTCACAATCGAGCAGCAGCAGCCATCAGTTTGTTATGTGAGCTCCCTCCGTGTGGTTAAGTGCACCAGTTCCAGAAACGGGGATTAATCCGTGGTTAAAACAGTTCATAAATGGAATTTCACTTTAAATCAAAATAAAGAAGCGTGTTTTCAGCCACTGCAGGTTCCTTGCACTAGAACAAGTGTTTTTAAAGGGGCTTTTCTAGCGTCCAAAATAAATAAAGACGGACTCAGCGAATGAGTAATTTCCTCCGAAGTGAAGGAAGTGTGTCGGCCATTTGTCCGGAGTTTCTCTCAAAAAGAAAAATTTTTTTCTTCAATTTTTTACTTTATAACCTCCTTGCGGTCTCGACTAGATATTTGAATTATTTCGCAAATTAACCAGCAAGCAATCAGGTTTCTTTCTAAAGAGGAAATTGCTAGTGTCCTCTAATTGCGGTTAATTTGCCCTCAAGCTGCATATAATTTAAGCGACAAGTGTGTTCGTTTTTGGTTGAAAGAGGAGATCCCTTGCTAAGTTATATAAGTGGAAAAAAGTGATTGAAGTTTGCCCAGTGTCCATTTGTTGCCCTTTAAGTCGGGAGAAAGCAGGCGACGAAGCTGATGCATTGGGAAAACACACAGATCAAAATTACGGTAAGTCTTAATGTTTTATCTCCTATAAAATCGCCTTTATTACCTCATTAGCGATCTTAAGTGACAAGAAAACCTTCCCATTTCTTGCTCGGTTGCATGAAATTATGGATTTTCCGCATAAAAAAGTTGACATGTCTAGGGAGAACGTCATCGATCATCATGTATTGTTCGCCACCGGTGGGGATTTTTGTTCCGCTATGTTGGCGTGTATGAGAATTTTTCGAGAGCACTCCTCCAACAACAAACACCGTGCCATGGGAAAACAACGTCCAAGCGAGACGGAGCTATAGGTGCGCCCTCTCGCTCCGCTGCACGATGTGATGTGCAGCGCCCTCTGTGCTCTGCGGGAATTGGGACGGTGTGGGAAAGCGTCCGCTGCTGAAATTACGTCTCGAAACGTAACGCGCGACGGCGACTATGCAACAATGTGCGTCGCTCTTGTTTACGGCCCCCGATGCGAAAGTTTCGGTACGTCATCGCAACACGACGCGAGTCAGCTGATGTGATGCCAGCAGCATGTTTAGATGCAACTTTTCACTCTTTCCGCAGATTGAAGCTTGATTTATTTTATTTTGACTGGCGGCCCGGATGTAGACAGAGCGGGGTCGTAATCGTAAAGCTCAGGCCTCATCCTCAGTGTGCCGCAAAAGGGCGTCGTATGCACGGCACGGCGTTATTAAAATTTGTTAGCAAACATTGGTCACAGCTGAATCTACCGTGGCAGAGAAGAAATAAGACACGAGCCTCAAACCAGGCGACTTTACTCGACTTTTATGAAACATTTCAGAATGTTTGGCCAATTTTTATTTTTTTATTTATTATTTCTGTTTTTTTCATTATCTGTTTGAGTATTAAAATATTTTTAAGACATACCATGCCAAAAAAGCTGAGCTAATTGCTTGTACTTGTTAGTAGAAAAAGAAACCCTATAGACATGCGCCAATTTTGGTACTTTAGAATTTAGAAAAACATACCCAGCGGCTAGCATGGCCAAAGACTAGATAAACATCCAAATGATAATCTCGCTCATGCCACCGACACCAGTTTTGGAAAAAATAAAGGGTAAGGAAAATAATAAGACTACGAAATTAGACATTAACAAACATAAAAGTATTAAAACTGCACACCACTGTGTTAAAAAGACATAGAATGTATTTAGCTCAAGCTTGTTTTGAATTGAATACCAATTTTAAGAATTTTTTTTTCAGAATTCTGGTTAATGGGCTTTAATAAAATATTTATCATTTGAATAATGCTATCGATTAAAATTATAGATGGGCGCTTAAGAACTTCGCAAAAGCATCGAACTTCCTTCAACTTTTAAGTATCGGTCGACATGAGGCTTGAGCTAATCTTAAAAACCCGACGGTTAATACGCCAATATTCAGCCTCACTTGTCCCCGTTGTCAAGTTTGGCTGTAACCAGAAGATGTTTAGTATACTATCCAGATGTCAAATATTTGAACACAATTTTATATATTAATATTTAACACATAATTTTTTTGGGGTAGAACTAAAATAATCTATAAAATGGTGGTTTAAAAGGGAAAGGCTTACTGTAGCTTCAGGTACAACGAAACGAAGCAAATCATTACCTATTGTAAATAAGCAATGTCGATTTTTATGTTTGACTGTCCTTTTTAATCCTTTCAGCCGTATGAACCCATATGCATATATGCAATCTGAAAAATGTATGCCTCATCACCTATAAATATACAGTGTTGTGCAAAACAATAGCAACCATTTCAGTACAAGTCCTTAATGTAGTTTTTTCCTCATTTTATTTAGAGCAAAATAAAAAGCTATATCTTATCCTATATTAAGGTATGCTTTCCCATTCCTTTTTCAGTTGCCATTAGACTTGAGACTCGCTGTTTAAGGATTTTGAAGAGATTTTCAATGGTATTCAAATTTGGTGAGGTGATTGAGCTGGTCAAGCAAAAATTTGAATCCTATTCTCGTTTACCAGCTTCGATGTGTGTTTCGGGTCATTATCATGCTGAAACACTCTTCATTTGTAGTTGTGTAGGATATCATCCTGAACTCTAAAAATTTATTATCTACTATATTAATTAATTGAACTCATAATAAAATAATTGAATTGAAAATGTTTGGAAATCTATTAGTTACCCTACCCTATCCTAAGTATTGTTTATCATCGTTCAATAATAATGTTAAATACAACACAATATATTACAGGGAAAATAACTAATTGCTAAATTTCGATAAATCTTTGAATATTTCCTTAGGGTAATCGGACGCCTAAAAAGAAGTGCCTACATGCGTAATTTTTTGGCTTGAACGTAATTTTGGCAATGTACGGTAAGAAAAAGGAAAAGTAGACATAAATTTCAAATTTTGTAGAAACTATCGCGATAAAAACGTCTTAAAAAAACAAAACGAACACATTGCTAAATCTGTGAGCTGCCACTCATCTTACTAAACCCGTGGCACCCATAAATTACAGCGTAAATTCCAAAGCAGTCGCCTGGCATTTTATCTGTTCAAATAGCGCTGACGACGCACGAGGAAGTGCCTCCTCCTCCTGGATTGAGACGAAAGATAAATAAATGCCGACGCTGGTGCTCCGCTAGTCCAGCAAATGTTTGCTTCTTCATCTCTTCCTTGTTGTGAACCTCTTCAGAGCAAGTGAACGAATCTACGCGAAAGTCCAAGACGCTGGTATCGTCTTTTCATGCTACAAAGAAGAAAACATTGCGACGCATTTAAGCGACTTTTAAAATCGCGCCACAAACAATTCACGAAAGCGTGGTGCAGACAAAGCCCGTCGTCGTCGCTAGCTAGATCCACTAGCGGGGTGATCTATTTTCTGTTGGGAATCTGAAGATCACTCCAATGGGAACGATGACCTCAATCGTAGTAGCCATTCACGCAGCGTACTACAGCGCCAGATCGCCCGATTTATTTTTTATTATTTTCCACGACTACTTCTTGGTTGCCGTCTTATTTGATCAGTTGCAAATGGAGTTGATGTACGCGAGGTAAAACAAAGAAAATGGCTTTCTCGTGGGGAAATTAATTATTTTGTTTTATAGCCAGTGCCTGCCTGCCTCATATCCACCATCAATCGAATAGGTATGGAATTGTCTGCTGCGATGGGGCGCGCGTTTTCCGCATAATTGTATAAAGTCGCGCCTCAAGGCGATCGGTGCGTACCAATGACACCATGGTCACTGACCACTGAAAGTAGGCAACGCAATCGCAGATATGAATGGAATCCGCTTCACTATAAATAAATTCCCGGATTAATCGGGTCGCAGATGTTAATGCCGAAAAACTTTTTTAAGCCAAAGCATAGAGCGTTCTGCGATCGAACGGTCCAAGGCAGACGATGAACCGGAAATTGTTGCTGAAAGTTCTCATCCAAGGTACAAAGTATCTTGGACTATTTTCGATGTCATTTTTAGGTTCAACTACTTAAACCTAGTCAGAATTGTGCGTCATAGTCTATTTTAGAATTTCATCACTCAGCACAGCATTCTACTATAATACTATAATTGAATTATTAATTGATATAGTAAAAATTGTCAATATATTAGCGCAAGATAGAGTTATCGAATGTTACTATTTTTGTTCATTACACTTGGAATAAATTCTTGATTTAACTTACTTGACTTGAATTTATGAATCCAGTCACTTTAAGTAACAAAAAGGTCGAGTGTCGTACAAGCAGAGTGTGAAAAGTACATTTAAAGATTTTGTACACTTTGCGAATTATTCAAGGTCAAAGGTAAGTTAAGTCACTTGGGGATATCTCGATTTTTATTATTATAAATGTACGCAAATTTTATAATCAGTAGAAAAATCGTTAATTAGAAAATTCTATATAAAAGATTATAAACAAACTTTACGCACGATCAATAGTCTTCGAAAAAAACGAAGTCATCGAATAGGTCTGACTGCTGAGTGTTGATGGTGAAAAAACGAATGCATTTTTTGTAGTTTAAATACATATTGGTCGTGCGTAAAATTTACATAGAGAATTTTCTTATTTCTTGCACGAGTGTTTCTGAATTTATTTGAATCGTTTGCAAGCAAAAAAGCGAAATATCCTATTGGTCTACTATGAAAATCATATGTATTTATATTAAATGAAAAACTATATTTTCTAAAAAAAATTTTATTATCAGAGGAAATTTTAAGAAATAAGGAAGCCTCGTAGGTTTTCTCTAAAAAAGTTTAAGCCGAGGGAAAATCGATTTAGCTGGAGTCTTGCTTTAATGTTCGGTTCAAACCTTGTTTAAATCAGTTTAAACTCAACTTATAATTTCTTGAAACGTGAAGCTAAAATTTGACTTGATTGAAATCGTCACAATTCCAAGGTAATCTGCTTGTTGAGCGAAGAAAAAAATGTATTATTTATATTTCCGCAAATAGCATTTTCTCACATTAATAAATCTTCAAGTTTTATAAAAGTGCCAAAAACTGAAAATATTTCAGTCACGTGTGGTTCGCTCACACACATTAGTTCCGGTAGGCTTATCAATCATCAAATTGAACTTATTGGGTGAGTTCCAATCAAAATAATTTCATTACTGCTCGTCGTCCATCGCCGCTGGGCAGCCGTTTCGTGCGAAAAGTGTAAACAAATCGGAAGATTCATAATTTTCTGCATTCTTTGGCGAATTCGAATGCAATGCTAAATAAATTTCGACGCAGTTTTCTTTATTTACGGACAAGAGACATCTTGCATTTGCGTCATTGAATTCTTCAGAAGTCTTCCAAGGCGCCGAAACATTTTATGAAGAAAAATTTAAATTCGTTGTTAGTGGCTAAATGGCTTTTGTTGCAAAAAAGCACTGAACAGGAAGCGTGTGTCGGGGATTAGGTGTTTCGTGTTATGCCCTCATTATTTGCACGCATGTCGTGCTTATAAAAAATCTTGCTGCCAAGGGTCTCTTGGTTAAATGTGGGGACAGAGACAAGTTGTAAATTATGGGAAAATCAAATGAAAATATTGTGTTGCCATGCTTTCTTGATTATTGTAAAATTCAATTATAATTAACAATGGCTTTCAGGAAAAAATTTATAAAGGCAAGAAATTGTTTTGCCTCGCGGCGTACCTACCTGAGTAGAAAAGCTAAAATTTGTCTGAAGTTTGAAGAGCTACAAATTAAAAACCATCAAATGCAATTAATGAATATTTATTTTGGGTAAAAAAGGGACCAAGAAGGAGAATATGCGACACGAAAAATAGTTATGATTTTTTGGTCGAACTTTCTGGTGGAAGGGCAGCATTAATAATGCGGCGGCTTTTCCATTTCTGCCAGATGTCCTTCAAGAACTAAATGTCTCAAAGGATTAACTTTACTAGAAATTAGAATAAAATGAGATGATTTTATTGACTGTTAAGCTCAAAATTTAATTTTAGCAGGTATGTACAGTGTTGTGCAAAACCTAAGCAACTTTTGCAATATAGTTATTCAAAGTTGTGTACTTTTATTTTGACAGCATTTAAGAAAAATTAAATTATATTTATTCATACTAGATATCGTGAACAATATGAATATAAACTTAAATATTAAGTAAAACTTCTTAACAATGCAACAAATAACAAAAACAAAATATTCCCAAAAATTTGCTGTGCAAAACCTAAGCAACTTTTCTTACTCAATGTACGTTCTAACTGTTTTCTGAAGATTAACTGTATTTTTTCTTCTGAATGATGTTCATTAGGTTCATAGGTTTTTTCAGTGACGAATAGCTTTTTAAATCATTTACTATAGCTCGTCTTCGTACTGTGCAGGGTCCTATCCTTAAATTTAATGTTTCTACAATTTCTCGTGAGGAAATGAACGGATTTTTTTTAATTAAACTGCATATTTGCCTATCCGTTTGAACCAATGTTTTACGAGGTCGTCCACCAACATTCAAATTATCAACAGTTTCACTTAGTTTATACTTTTGTATTAATCGTGAAGTTATTGATTTATTAATTTTGTACTTTCTTGCAATAGATATTTGCGATTCATCGTTATTATAATTCGCTATTATCCTTAATTTGAAATTTTTATCGTATTTACAACGCTGTATAATGATTACCAAAATTGCACACTAACAACTCTTTTCAACTGACACAAACTAACTGAAATATATTTTCCTGTCCCTAATGAACATCATTCAGAAGAAAAAATACAGTTAATCTTCAGAAAACAGTTAGAACGTACATTGAGTAAGAAAAGTTGCTTAGGTTTTGCACAGCAAATTTTTGGGAATATTTTGTTTTTGTTATTTGTTGCATTGTTAAGAAGTTTTACTTAATATTTAAGTTTATATTCATATTGTTCACGATATCTAGTATGAATAAATATAATTTAATTTTTCTTAAATGCTGTCAAAATAAAAGTACACAACTTTGAATAACTATATTGCAAAAGTTGCTTAGGTTTTGCACAACACTGTATGTATACTTACGATATTCTAACTATTGTTGGTTGTGATAAATTGGTAGCAGTTGACCTTGAAAAAGAAGATACCTATAAGACCTATACCCTTTCCTTTCATTTTCAAAACCGAAAATAAAGCTGTATATTTTACTTCCTCTATCTTCTATGTCAATTAGAGTAAGAGTTATAATTGTTACCTTCGGTAGTATTGTAGGTACCGTGCTGTCCAAACTAATCTCTCTTTCCGCTGACCCAGTTTCAAGTAATGATTTAATTTATAGTGTCAACTACTCCATTCATCAATACCCCAGTAAGAGTCTTTCAAACGACGAAACACACCTATTTTGAATTAGGGAAAAAGCTCTTAGCCACACCATTCCCCTATAACTTCGTAAATAAAAAGTAAAATGAGATCACCTCGAGGAAAATTGAAATTCATTCCATTATCGCACACTTTATACCTGGTGCCGGGGTTTTCCTTTACGACCACGGCAGAATAATTCACCATGAAAGGCTCATTGAAATTTTAATGACTTACATGCAACGAAAAGGCGCATTATTTTCACAAAACGTGCGAAATTGCATCGTATATAATGTACCTTATGGAACCATTTGTTAACGACAATAGTCTTCAACGAATAGAGAGAGGAAAACGCGAAACAGCAAAATTTCGAACTAAATTTCAAATTTACATGATGGTGTCGCGCAAATTAATCACATTTAATGGTGTTGAACGATGCGCGAAATGTTGGTAGGTAAAAAAGTGAAAAGTGTACAACATTAAACCATCGTTTTGGTATAAATTCAGAGTGAAATTGTTCGCACATTGTTGTGTTTTTTTTTTTTCAATTATTAAGCGCGTCGCGTTTCAGAGTTGCCGATAAAAATGGCCAGACACAGTAATTAACCGAATCAACACGATAGCGACTTTAAACCTGATGCGCTGATTGCTTATTAAAAATTCTGTTTTTATTTATATTGCATAATACGGAGCAAGCTCGACTTCACTTCATTTGTTATCGAATTGTCGAGTTTTTCAGACGATTTATTTATTAAATAATAACGGAGGTATTTGTAAAGCTTACGCTTTATTTAGAATTTTAGTTATTTACAACTTGATTGTTGGCTATTTGAACCAAACTAATTTACATCCAATTTATTTATTTCCTTTATTTTTAACACAAAGTCACAAAATATCGATTCCGTAAAGTGGAATAATGACCCTACAGATTAATTTCTTTTACGATGAATGAAGAGACACACGTTATAAAAAACTGGATTTCAAAATATGGAGTCATGTGATGTATGATGAGCAGAGCAGAGCCCATATTTATTTTCAACAAAAATATAACTTATGTATGACTCAGCTAAGTCTTATCTCTCGGAAATTAATTGTGAAATCACTTAGAGTGAATTTCGAAATTAATTCCTAGGAAACCTTACACAAAGAAATTAATTGCGAGTAATGAAAATCTCATTGAGGTGTTGTTTACTTTTATCGATTTTATTTTACACATAAAAACTACGTATATTTTTTCACCTATAAAACATTTAATTTCCAACGAATTGTTAATCCAAACGATATGCGAATTTAATCGGGAATTTACCACTATCGCCATACCTTTTAATTATAATAAATTTTTAGGTGGAGGAGGTTATGAAGTGTTAATTTACCATTTTCTTTTCAATTAAAATATTTACTCTAGGACTCAAAATTCAATTCTTTTGTTTATTTTAATTGGTTTAGGTATTTATTGATCCTTTAAATTTCTGTTTTTTAAATATACCTTTTATTGACTGCTTGTGCGATTTATCGTACGTAAAAACTAAATTTATTTGGGGATTTCTATTTGACTGAATTCATGGAAAAGTTTTGTAAAATTTTTCAGGGTATACTTAAGAAGCTGAACAATATTTTCTTCTAAAAAAGCAAAAAGCCCTGTGTTTAATAGCAAACCATTTAAATTAGTTTGAACGTTATATAATATCACAAGTTTGGAGTATTCACTAACTTGCTATCGCACTTAAATTTTATTTTTAGCAAAATAAAATATACCGGATTATTTCTTAGATTATTAAGAGAAAAAGGAAATACAATTTGGACTTAAATAAGAATTAAAGCGAATTCGAAGTTGTAGATCGCTTCTTAAAAAGAAAAATTCAAATTCAAATTCAAATTCAAAATGAACGCGGTCCCAAAAAACCGCTAGTCAGTTTGTTAGATTCGAATAATTTAAATCGCCATAGTGGAACCGCCATTTTGGATTTCCCAAAATGTCTTTTTGTACTAATTTTCACTCAAAAATGTTGGTTGGTATATTAGATCCGCCATTTTGAAACCTTAATTTTTGAAAGCTGATCGTGGTTTTGTTTCATACAAACTGATTATAATAATAGTTTTCTGGGCAATTTTTTTAGAGATTGATCGTTGTATGTTTTATCCTTCTAAAAAATTTGTTGTTGGTATGAATTGAAAAATATAAAGTGTTTAACAAGGTCTTTTTTGAATACAAGTATTCGGTGATTTATGTACCTATGTCTGAAACATCTTGTGTATCACACCGGTGGCGAATTAACTAATGTTAAATTTAATTTTTGAAGAGCACGACGAATTCACCACAATTTCTGATCTCATTTGAGATCTGAAAGTTAGGTCTGAGGCAAAAAAAGCACACTCGATAGCGATATTTTCTAATTGTGCGGTCTGTTACTATGCGGTAAATAGCTGTCTCCTAGTGGTGCTTCAGGTACCGCAAGACATAACAAACAGTTTTTAGCGGTCCCTGTCGAGACAAACTACTCTTGAGCTTTTTTCCGTTCGTTACTTTTTCTATTTTTCAAACATTGCTCACCTTGGCAAACAACATTTTAACTCTTTGCGGGCAATAAGCAGTGGTCATTTGCATAACAAGTTTTGCATCTTATTTTGAATGATTCTTTCTTTCACCAAAAAGAACAACAGGAGAGCGCTTTTCTCAAAAATAAAATCATTTCCACTCGAATGCGGTGCCAATTATCATTCACTCTAAATTTGTGGCTGCCAAAAATCCGTCAGAATGTGCAATTTTTGTTTACCCATTCATAAAATGAAGCGTAAAATGAAAACATTCGAATCGTTTTAGATTTTATCGAATAAGCTTCCTTAAATTAGTTATCTAATTTTCTTAAGGAATTTTTCTCGGATTATAGACATAAAATGTGTTTACGGCTGCTGCTCCAGTCAGTGCTTCTCTGAAGTGCTTTGAAGTGCTTTCACTGCTAATTCTATTTAATTAGATAGCAAGATACATTGCGGAAGAGGCAAATATTTAACGCGGACAAACAAAGAGGGAAATCTTAAGATTTATTTTCAGTTTCACTTTCGTTTTTACGAATCGTACAATTGTGGGAGGAAGAAGATTTTCGTTTTCTTTTGTTATTTACCCGAACGTGTAGCCTTTGCACTCCAAAAATTCTATTTTCGAATGCATTTATTGATGATGAAATTCTTAGATATATTTTTCAACGAAACTTTAGGGGGCAAAACTGGATTTGGTTTTTTGTGAGAAGCAATTAATTTCTTAATATTGAACTGTGGCACTGTTTGTTTTGTGATAAGTATGTGCCGTGATTTCTCCTTGACTTCACTGATAGAAATTGACATTACGATCTTTGCTGATCGTCGTGCTACAAAAAATTTTAGTGTAGCAACCAGATTTTAACGAAGAGATAAAAATAAAAGTAGTTAGTCATACTAAAATAAGTTGTCTTCTACGAAAATCTATAATTTTATCTATAAATATATATACATATTAAATATTGAAAAAACCAACAGCGTAAAATACTTACATAGGCCTTAGATTGATTAATAAAGAAGGCTTATAATATCACGAATAAGTTTTGGTTAAAGGTAGTTATTTATATACAAAAAGCGAAATGCATACAAAATGCATTAAAAGAAAAAGTAAATTGTACAATAAATATTATTTCTATAATAAACTTCCGAAAGAAATAAGAATGATCGCAGATCTACACAGTCTAGAGTTAAATATCATATTTTTTCCGTTATCGTTCCTGACTATGAAAATTTAATAATAAATTATTAAAAGTTTCAGTGTTACTTTGTTAAAATGTCATGCAATATTTGAATTTTCGAATTCTTAATCTACATAAAAAATTCTAATAAAGTCTTGCAAGCCAATGCAATTTGGTCTTGATTTGTAAATTTTTATAGAATTCGAGTTGGTATTTAGTTTTTATAAAAGCAAGCCTTGAAGTATTGATAAACTCGAGAAACTGTGTATACGCGTCTATTAGTCAATTGCTCAAAAACCAACGTTTTCAGTTCGAAGAACCATCATAAGCAAACCGTATTAAAAGCGAAATTTTCTTCGAAAATAAAACAAGAAGCTCCAGAAATACTCATTTGATCGTTCCAGCTGTGAACGGAAATTTCCACTCAAGACAACCAACATATCAACATAACATGAAGGTGTGCGTGCCTCGCAATCCCGCCGTACTACGCGCGTCGAAGTTAACAGTCGGATTGGCAGCGGACTGAGAAGTCTATCTTGAATCTTGAATCTTGATGATCATCGCTACTTTAGCGCGCCACCGTGGGTTTTTATGTGGCGGCTTCGCTCTGCAGGTATAAGCCAGCGGAAAACACATATGGCCTCTCGGTTCACACAAGAATAGCGCCGCGTTTTTTTTATCGTCTCCATTTGCCCATGTTGGAAACTGGCCCCAAAACATAAAATTTGTGCAGCATTGATCACGTACGCCAGCATGATCCAATGATAGTACTTTTAGAGTTTTTTATACAGGGATCTTTTCATGATCGAGAAAAAAGTCTCCACCGATTGATTGTCTTACCTTTATTCGGATTATTTGTTGAGCCTTTTGCTTATTGGTACCTACAGTGCAATTTTTCAGGTGATCTTGTTTCGAAATTGATTATGAAAACAATTTTAAGTTGTCTTTTTTAGACGATTTTGTGTTAGACAAAAACCATTTACATGGATCTAGAAGAATTTGAAGAAAATTTCCATTATCTAATTATATTCAGCCCTTGAATATTTTTTTATAATGTATTTCTGTTAGCATATAAATTGAATAGCTAGTAGAATGGAAATAAATACAAGGTATCAACCAAGATTAGTCATAACTAGCGAAGTTATATCTAACCTACTAATCTACTTTAACGTCTTTCATATTTTCTCATTTCAAATCTTACTTAAATCTATCAATATTAAATGTGTATCTTAAAGTTACGTACAAATATTTCACGTATAGGTGAAAAATAATTTTTCTTTAAGCTTTAAAAAGTCAAGAAAAGTATGAATTGCAGAAATGATTATAAAAATGAAATCGACGTAATGTAATCAAAATATGAAAGTCAAGCATTTCTTAAATTAATACTTACGCTCCTAGTATACTTATTTTATATACGTATTTTAAATTAATCTTTTTTCTTTTTTACAGGTATGTCGGAATGAAAAGATTATTAATAAGAAGAGTGGCAACTCTATGAAGCCTACCAAGAACACGTGTAAATTTTAGATAACCTTTACAAGGTAAAATTAATTTCAAGGATTGTTTTTATATTATTAGTTCAATAATTATACATAGTTATAACTATACTTACGTATTTTTTTATCATCACTGCTTTTCTTTACTTTACAAAAAAATTCGGATCCCTGAAAAAGTCATAAATTAACCGTCAATTCTATATATTTATTTTATTTACAAAACGTTGCCAAAAGATATAAAACATCTTTGAAGCTTGGTACTTGAAGAAAAATTTGGTTTTTTTTGTTTTGAATTTTTCAAAGTGGCTTTCCCCTTTTACCGAAGTAAAACAATGATTTAAAAAAAAAATCCAAAATGTTTTATTTCTAGAACTGAGGCCTTTGGTATATTAAAAAAATTTAATAATGGTAGGAATGAACCTCTAAAAATAGTTTTGTCATACCAGGAAAACAACTCTAATGGGCATGACGAATTTATTTGGCATCGAAATTTTTAAAAGGAAAAATGTGGGAGCATATTACAGTTTGCGTTGCATAGTTAGATAAAGTGCTATAACACGCCAAAATATTAACTTTGAAACGGTTTGAGATTATTGTACGAAATATTAAATACATAAATGTTTACATAAGTAATGAAACAATCGATTGTCATTTGGATGGTGTTCATAAATTGGGGTAAAGTTAAAATTTATTATCAGCGAATACTGTAAGATGCTGGATATGATAGTGCAAGTTTCACTCGAGCAGAGAAGGTTCCGCATCACAAAATTTATAATTATATTCGTGCACATTTTTGGTCTTAACTTAAAAACTTATGGGCTAAATAATTTCTCGTAAAAAGCGGTAGATGAGATTTCTTTTTAACACTCTTCACATTGTGGAGAGGAGAGGTAGGTATTTAAATTTTTTATTGATATCTCAATTTCATCCACAGTTTTATGCAAAAATAAAGCCCTGTCTAAATCTTTACGATTTCCTTATTGTAATTAAAAAATATACACATGAATTATCCAAAGTGCGTATTTAAATTTAAAAGTTGCTATTAATAAATTACATCTATACGACCCAATCACGCGTGTCGATAACGGCCGGCTTAGATGACTTGCGAAAAACACGGCTTAAAACAGATAGACCAGAATTGTATTATTAAAATTCTGCACACGCGTGGCGGCGGCGATTATCGTTTTCTAGCAATTCACGCTTAACTTCACATATGACCTTATCGCCGATACTCGCGCTTAAAAAAAGAAGTACAAATCGAAGAAGAAATAAAAAATTAATAAAAGTAAAAATCAACCGATTATCTTGCCGGCCTTAATTGAGTTCAATCGTTCGGTTAAGGCCGATCAGAACATGAAATACAAAATGCGAAGCATTCTGAAGTCTAGAAATTGAAAAAGGATGAAATTAAGTATTCGGGGTGTGCTGGTCGAGTGTAAAAATAAACGTTTCCGTAAATTTAAAATGTGCGAAAAATGCTAATCAAACCAGTAATTTTATTTTTTGCGTAAACCTTATTTTTGTTTGCGTAAAACCTAAACGTTGGTAAACAAGATGAGGAGCGAGAAATTTAAAATTCTCTCAGGTGACGAAGAAGTGACGGGTTTTCCCACGGTCGACCCGTGTGAATCGCAGGTGCTTCTTTCTGCTCGGATGATTAAAAATTTGCTGGCCTTTTGACCTTTTGAAGATTGTAAGTGCAGTCGCATACAAAATCTGGGCATGTTCTGAACGAATGGGGCTCCAACTCCAACTTCAACAGTCGCACACGTTATGCAATTTATCTGCGCATCGCATATGAGGTCACGCCTATTGCCGTCGTCACCGTCGCGTCGTTTCGACGAACTTGAAAATTAGCTTTCGAGTGGTGCAGGCGTATCTTTTGGACAAGAGGCGATAGAAAAGATCTCGAGAGCGATTGATTTTCTAGGCGTACTCCACTTTTCGAGAGGTTATCGATTATTTTCGGGTGACAAAGAATAACAACCATTGAAACTCGATTCGGGCGGAAAATTCTGCCCATTTTGCGCATTAGGAGAGAATTTGAACTTTGATTTCCTTCTTCTGTAATGCAAAAAATGGGGGTAAAATACGATAATGAAAATCTGTACCAGATGCTTATTCAGCAAATGGATTCATTGTATTTTATGCTATAGGTTGTATTAAAAATAATAATAAAAGCAGTAAACAAATTTCACATAATTAAATGATATATTAAAATATAGGTACAGAAAATATATAAGATCAACACGAGCCCGCAACACGCCCGGAATTGAAGAAGCGCTCAATTAATACCCGAATCAACACGCCTGTTTGCCCGAGCAAATATATCTAATTCTTTAGCGCGCCCGCAACGCGGTCGATGTGCACCCAAATATTTTCCATTTTTCAAGCCCGCAACAGGCTCGAAACGCGCCTTCAATAAAAAAATTTAAGCTTAACTTAATCAGTTCTCTACGTATTAAAAATGGAGACCAAACTGCTAGCGAATTATTAAAATTGTTCAACAAATGCTAATTTAAATTATTCTTATAAATTTCAGATATTGATAAAGCAAACAATATTTTTTTTAATGTCATGGTTTCTGAAATCCTTATTGTAGTTCAAATAAGCAAATCTTATTCCTCCAGCGTGTGTTAGGAATAATGAAGTAAAATAGTGTTAAAATGTTTTGATTAACGTTTCATTAATCAGTTTTTCGATCACGAGTCACGAGCGTCAAGTTAATTCAGGAACTCTCGGCCGGGAAACTTTACAGAGTTATTTCCAATAATTGGATTAGTTTTATGAATACAGTATTGTTAACTTAACAAGTTTATTATACAAAAATAACAATCATAAATAAAAAAGTTGATTATAAGATTAAATAATTAATGTAAATTATTATATTCATTATTTAAGTTTTCTTTGTTATCACATTAAAATGATGTGGGTTATTCATTTAAGGATATTATACCTATATTTTTCCCGCAAATTAATAAGTTTTTGTTTTCCTATATACGAACCAAAGAGTTCATTAATCAAACACACCCCCTATGGTGAAAATCTTAAAGCAAAAATACGTTTCCCGCTAGTCATTTGCGGAATGGCCTTGGAAGCCATTTCTCTAGGTCTTCTGGGTCTGGTTCTTACATAACCGATAAGTCGTTATTAGCGCGTAGCGGCTAAAAATAGCGGCGCGTAAAAGTCGCAGATGTCCGCTGTAAGTGCCATGGAATGGTTACATCACCCGTGAGGGGTTGGTTGTGCAAAGACGACGTCTTAGCGAGGCCATTTTCCACCCTATCATGTAACCATTTTAGAAAGTAATAGCCGGAAGTATGGCAGACATTGAATCTTTTTTGCATTAAAATACCATTCGGACAATTGCACTTGGAACTTGGTTTCAAACGCGCTCCTAATGAGGTAAAATCGAATTTTCATATTCAGCAGAGCGCTGTACAGAAATCCTTGAAGGGGTGCTTTTACCTACAAAAGTGAAACGATCCATTATTAATAACTTTGCGACCCGGGTAGTTTGCATTTAAATAGCAATTTGCATGCACACGACTCGTTGCCGATTCCAAAACGCCACAATACTGCGGCAAGCCCACATTTCTACATAATTGCGAACGAAATTTGTATGAGGTGAAAAATTAGAGGCAGCAGCAATATAAAAGGGGTAGCTGGTAGAAGATGAGCACGGGTAAATTTAATTGTTCGAGGATTTAACTTTTATGAGTGCTTGGGACAGGATAGAACAAGGACGTTGAGGACAGTCCCAACCCAACCCCCGGGCATACTCAGGATTCTACGTCCTGCTCTCCATTTAAATTTCAAATTTTGTCTGCATCTGTGCAGAGCTCCACTTTAGTCGTGGAGGCTGAACAAGAACCTTTCTTTCGCCGCCCCCGCTTCTTTTTCATACATAAATAGTCGAAGTGGAAAGATATGGTGCCATATTTTAGGAAGTTGGATGTATACTGCGGCATATTTTAGGAAATGCCAGTGTAGTGCGAATAGCAAGGCTAAGTGTGAGGCTTTGTTGCAATAGTGTGGAAATTGTGTCATTTTACCAGGTTAATGAATGTACAGAGCATGATTTTAAAATTTTAATTTTTTACTGTATTTAACTGTTGTAGTATATACTTATACATACTACCTATATACCTACATATTACATTTCCTATATTTTTTCATCATGAATTTGGAATGTGTTTCACCAAGATTTCATAAAATTCATATGAAAATAGATAGAAATTTTATATTTTTCTCCTTTAAAATGTCTATCCGGAAATACATATGCTGCTAATATTATAAATATATAGTATATTCGATTAAAATGCATCGAATAGTGATCTAAAAAGATGTTTTAAGTATGATTTCGGTTATAATTATAATTTATTTATGCGCTATATAATTCAAGAGTAGATATGCAACCTGTAATATTCCATCATTCTTTAAATTAAGAAATTATGTTTTAATTAATTTATAAATTAAGTATTAATTTTACATATAAATATGGAATTAATGAAAAGATTAAGACGAAATTTGAATTACTTAAAAATGCGGTTTTTGAGATGCTAATAAAAATTTAAAATACAAGAATTTCTGTAGAATATATACCATATAAGATTTCAAATTTTACTTGATATCTTCTATAGATCACTGTAAAAAAAAAAATAAAACAAAAGAATCTGAGACGATTATTGCTTTGAAGCTCAGTTGTCCATTTAGCAAAAATTAAGAGATACTTAAATATAGCATATCTAAGTAAAAAAATAAAATACTGCCGAATCTTGATCAAAAATAATCTGCTGAACAACCTTATTTCATTATTTTTAGATGAAAATGTGAAGATTAATAATACCCTTGTATAAAACCACTTGGCTTTATGTTTTAGTTTCAAAAATTGTAGAGATATAATTAATTATTGAGATAATGTACCTCAAACGTCCATCGTATTCCGCGTATTCATGATTTTAAAAATTGCTAATTGCTATACTTAAGGTTAGTCTTATCATTGAAAAATAATATTCTGAAATAGTACAAGTCGAATGATATTAAAAGGATTTTATTATAATGAGTAAGTGAGGAAGAAATAATTTTTGTTAATGCCTATAAGGAAGGAATTTTTATTGCTTTGTTTTCAACGCGTGTCTTTAGTCCCTCAATTCGCGCCTCATGACTTATTCGTGAAGGTGACACCATTCTGGATATTGACTTCCGTCTTTTGGCGGACCAGCAATGTTTCTCTAATTTTCTGAAATCGTATACTTGACATATTTGTCCCCCAGTTTATGTGCAAACAGTACTAAATTGAATATTAATTTTTTACTGACTGGAATTGCGCTGCTACTTGCGTGGAATTACATAAATTCTTATACAAGTGTTGACTACGTCTTGAGCAAGTCTTAAAGTTGAAGTGTTACATACTTTGAGATTATGTCACTTAATATTTGTAATGATGTTAGCTCGCAAATGTATCAGACGTGGCGTGGCGTGGGGTGTTTAAAGTGAGTCAGACAAAATTATACGAAGAACGTGTGGTTATTTAACAATAATTGCCCCATTGAACCAATTTTAGGCAATTGTTCTATGAGCCCTTAAAACTCAGACGAATTTTATAGGCTATGTAAAAGTGCAGAGGGCACTTTGAAATTCTTCCACTGGACGTTGCAAGATTGATTAAATAATTGACCTAATTTGTTGATCCAGCTCCTAGAATTGAGCACGCGAGCTCACTATGAACACTTAGTGAGATAGTGACACCGTGATACACATTACATTAATATGACGTCGCGGCTGTGGGAGCTTATCTCCTTCACCACATGTGTCCACTGAGTTAATAGATTCATCTCGAACAATTCAAATTTATCGGGGCAGTCAAGAAATTTGCTTTCAAATGCGCTAGAATTGAGGAAGTAGCGAACTTTTTATTAACATTTTTTCTTGATAGTAGTTTAGTAATAATCTCCGAGGTTTTCCCCCAAAGGCTTATATTCAGCAATATCCTTTTGCAAGCCCAATGAATGTGGGAGCGTTGACGAAAAATAAAAGATATTTTCATTTATTATAGTATAAAAAACTGAGGTTTAGAAAGCCCTTACAGCTAATTTTTTATTCAGAGCTTATGCTTCGATTAGAATTTTTCATCCGGGCTTGTGAACTTGCCTTTAATTTGACTTTATGTTAAAACATTTTTATTTCGTGATAATAAAATCGAATTGGTTTGATTTATACCCAATCTATGTCAAAAAGTTAATCCAAAAAATTTTTCGGTTCAAGATTTGAAATTTGCATGAATGAAAATCTTGGGAATTAGATGTGCTTTTCGCAAATTTTGAAATTTCTATATACCTAGGAGACTTATTATAGAATTAAATTCAATAAACAATTTCCTAAGTAATCTCATTTGGATCCGATTAATTTTATTATAAGAAGTCAAAATTAAAATGGAAGTGTGCAATAAAAAATAAAAAAAGTATATATGTATGTATGTAATATCAGCATCTATTTATAAATTTTTTGTAGGCTTACCGAGCTAAAAAATTTTAGAAACTTTAGCCTATCTACAAGTTAGGAGGTATGGAATCCGGAGTATTTAATAACCGGTTAGTGGCAAGAATTTTTTAAGCCTCAAGGAGAGTCGACGACTTTACCTGGTAATTAACAAGAAAACAAAATGCACTCTACTCAGCTACAAATTGTTTTTAGTAGGAAAATATTCCAGCCATGACCACATTTGTTTACAATAATTTACAGAAAACTTGCGCCCGAACATACAGCAACGCAAACACGGCAGGGCAAAAATGCGACCTTACAATAGAATTCGAGGCGTTCTAGTCAACTCTTCCGCCAGAGGATTATGTTTATCCTAATGCGCCATGTAAATTTGCTTCTTTTTCTCCAACGATTAATTCGCTGAGCAAAAATCAACATTTGCGCGCTTTTACAGTGCGACTCCGTTCGGACGCCGCCGCATCAAGGAGCTCGGGGCCACAATAAACAGGGGCAGGGAGACCTGAATGCGTTGTTTTCCCATCATAAATTGTCGGCATTTTTTTTTTATTGACCGTCACCGCAATGCGCCAAAGTTTATGTTGGCTAAACAATTCACGAATAAAAATTTTAACTGCAAACAAGATTGGGATTATGGGATTAGATCGGTTAATCTCTACGGGTCAGTAGGGCTTCTGGGAAGAAACTAGCGATAATCCCGCCTATTTAAATTTAAACAAAGAACCCACATGACTAATGCGGAGAAGCAATGTTCTAAATTGAGAGGAATATATTAAAAGATAATCGAGATATTCTCAAGGAATTGCGCAATATTTATGGGAAATAAAAAAATAGAAGCTATAGCAATTTAATTTTGGCGTTTGTCATACATAATTAGACGCTGCTGTCGCCAGTATGCCAAGAAAGCTGTTCAAACCTCTAAATAATTTTCAAGAGGAGGAACTTTCTTTTTTGTTTTGTATTTATAATTTGCTCTCAAGAAAATTTAATATCGTCATGAGTATTAGCAACTGAGAAATTTAATATTAATTATATTTTCTTTTCCTTTTGAAATATTACAAAAATTGTTACTACATGTACAATAAATAAATCCTAATAAACCCTGGTATTTTCTTCACCCATAGAAAAAATTATATCTTTTCACTTTAAAGTTTAAACACGGTACAGATCAGATGATATGGGGTTCAACGTTTTTAACACTAGATTACCCAAAGAAGTCATTTTGACTGCTTTTTCATTTCAATTACTATAAAATTATATTTATAATGTACATTTTTTGGGATCATGGGACTTTTTATAAAAAGGAGAAGAAGAAGAATAAATTGTAACATTATAATTATAATTGAATTCAGCTCCAACTCAACCCAATGCATGGAAAATTTAGTAAATGTATATTAATTTCGTCAATTCGCCCTTTGAGTTTGAAACTAAGCTTTCTCAACACAGATCCGTTTTACAAAAGATCTTAAGGATTAGTAGGTGAATATTCAAAAATTAGCATCAATGCATTATTGGATTTGGTAAATTGTACTATATAAATACTTCTTGCACTGCGCCTATCCAGTTTTATACCACTCGAGAGTGGGGAGTGCACTCATACACCCACTAAATGTGGGTGGCTTCAAATCTCCTAAAGCCTGCACCTGTCTTGAGAAAATCAATAAAAGATGTGTGCTTACAACACACCCACAAGTCTGGTTTTATAAGGAAATTGCAAGGAGCCAATAAATGGCGAATTGAAGGGCTCCTCTCGAAGTGGGTCAAAAGGTTATCTCAAAATCAGCCAATCAGCTGATCAAGCTTAAACGCGATTCCGATAAAATAAATGGTGCTAGAAGAATGTGTGCTTTCACCCCGCCCGTATTCAGAGATAGTCAGCCTTTTCCGGTGTCACTCAGTTCTTTCCGCCTTCGAAATTGGAAAAATCGAAGTAATTTCGCTTTTTTATGATATAACGCAGTCACGACCTTTAGCAGAGAAAAGCCTGGTTATACAATTCGCGGGGTGCGAAAACTGATGACCTTTGGGAGGAAATGAAAATGCCTTTCTACGTTGTTTACCTTTTTCACCAAGGAAATATGATGAGATATATCTTGTGAGGCATTTCAGCAAAAATAATAATACAGCCTTCGTCTTCAATAGAAGAAGAAAATTCACTTTTCTTATTCTCAAAGAATATCGTAATGAACTTGAACTCGGTGGTGGCCCACTGGGGATAGGTCAGGTATTTATGGAAACACAAAGTATAAGAAGGAACATTTCTTAATATATTTTCTTTGGATGTTCAAGCATGCGATTCACTTAATAATTTCGAGGAATATATAGGAAGAAAACAAATAAATTTTCGAAAAGAACGAACATTTTATTTCTGGTGAATCTGAAAGTGAGTGGCTCCTCCTTGTAGGCGGAAGATTTATGTATGCTCTCATAGTGCACAGACAAATGATTCAGCTATTAAGTAAATTTCATCATTTAAAGCCAATTTGTGAGGAAATAATTCTGAACAAAATGCTTTAACACATTTTAAATGACTCATGTTACGTGTGCCAATCTCATGCTTATGCACTTAGTACCGCCTAACTAATTGGTTCGTAAAGAATTAAGAAATATTTCTGGTAAAATTGTGTAGAACAGGAAAAGTTAATGAACAAAATTGATTAGGTAATATTTCACTTCTTTGGGACCATATGTAATGTATTTAATATTTTAAAGTTTCAGTGAAAATTATTTGTTATATACAGTCGTGTGCATTAAAATAGCAGTGCCGAATGAATTTTTGAAAAAAAGCCAATTTTAATTATCTCCTCCTTAGCGAGTGGAAGGATATCTCTTGTAAATAATGTCTTTACTGTTTTAAACCAATATGTGATGGCAACACATCGATTAAGAATGCTTTCGGGGAATTTACCGTTATATTAGCAATAAACTGCGAAATTTGGTGTGCATTAAAATAGCAGTGTTATTTGATTTCTTTGAGAAATTTATTGGAAAATTCGAAAGTTACGCTTTATTCTCTTCATCGGTACATAGTGTAATGTAAGGATTGTAATTAAACATAATATGCGGTTTGATCTTTAGAAAAATGGGCCGAGCAAAACATTGTACACCTGAGGAAAGGTCTATTATCAGGCAGCTACTTAGAGATGGCAAAACTTACAAATTTGTTCAAGAAACTTTAAAATGTTCAGCCAAAATGATTAGCAATGCGAAAAAATGGGAAAATGTGCCTGAAAAGCGGGGCGGCAAAAGGAATACTACGCCTCAACAAGACAGGAATATTATAAATTGTGCAAAAAAGGAACCGTTTAAGACTTCGACACAAATTAAACAGGATATGGATCTTCCTATCAGTACGTCATCAATAAGAAGAAGGCTCATAGAGGCTAATTTGAGATCTAGACGTCCTAGGAAAGTGCCGCTATTAAATTTGAGGCAAAGAAAAAATCGTCTATCATTTGCCAGAGAGCACGTAATGTGGCCCTCTCCTAAATGGCGTAATATTCTGTGGAGTGATGAGTCAAAAGTAGTTCTCTTTGATTCTAGTGGATGCCAAAAGTATGTTCGGAGACCAGCCTGTGAAGAATTTAATCCAAAGTACACAAGAAGTACAGTAAAACATGGCGGTTGCAGTCTTATGTTCTGGGGCTGTTTTTCGTGGTATGGGGTAGGTCCCATACATTGCATTACAGGAAGAATGGATGCAGATGTTTATGTCAATATATTGCAAAATGTAATGCTTCCATTTGCTGAGGAATAAATGCCTTTACGGTGGGTTTATATGCAGGATAACGATCCCAAACACACTTCCCGAAAGGCTAAACAGTGGTTTGAGGAAAACGGAATTAACGTCATGGTCTGGCCTTCACAATCGCCAGACCTTAACCCTATTGAGCATATGTGGATAGATGTTAAAAAGGCAGTTTCTATGGCAAAACCGAAAAATAAGCAGCAATTATGGGAAATAATTCAGTCAGCGTGGAAGTGTATCCCAGTAAGCAGGTGCCGTCAATTGGTTGAATCCATGCCTCGTAGATGCACAGCCGTTATTCAAAATAATGGTTACGGGACAAAATACTAATGTATTATGAAGAAATTATATGGAAAATTCTTATTTGTCCCACTTTTTACTTTATTTTTTTTGTTTTTATAAAAGGACTGCTATTTTAATGAACATTTTTATAAGCACATATAAATTGAAAAGTATTATTTATGTAAATTATCAACGGAGAATGTTATGTTTTTGAGTTGTAAATAATGAAATATATAATAATGATTAATTTAATAACAATATAATGTTTTCCACATCACCTTTATTAAAAATTTTGTCTAATTCTTGTAAAGATTTCAACCACTGCTATTTTCATGCACATGACTGTATATGGTTTTCACCATAGATAGTGTACCTATTCTAAAATGCCATTCTGATTTTTGCAAAAGTTAACTTGCTTTAAACCAACTAATTCTATACGGAGATCGAATTTGGGTTTTCTGGATTTTAAGTTCAGCATGCTCTTCGCTCGATTATAATAGAGACTATTTGGGCCTATTCAATAAATCAGCTCTGGAAAAGGCCCTTAGTAATTTAAAGATGGATATTTTGAAGTCTACTGCGTATTTTTTAATATTACAGCCATTTTCTTCAATTTTGGTTTTTGTTTTTTAATCCAATAATTTAGGACTTGAGATATTCAAAATTTTTTGAGATTAACCCCCTATTGTATTTTCAGCTACATACATAATATTCAGATTCAGATAAATAATTTTCAGCACTCATTTTGATTTGGAGAGTTGCAATATACCTAGAATCTGTATTTTTTTTCAACTATCAGTATGAGATATGTATGTACATATGTATTTGAATCGAAATTTGTTTCAGTATATTCTGAAAATACTTGTCTATAATAGAAATATGAAAAGAAAATCAATTTTTTCTAACACCTAACAGTCTACTTTCAAAAGAAAAATCTTTAATTTTCTCTGCTTTCCGTGTCCTAATTAGGTACGTTAAGCAAAGAAAATTGGCGATATTACGTCTTGAAGCAAACTTAAAAGAAATTGTTTAGAGCTTAAAAATTAGAATCTGAAATGTTCTGTACTAGAGGCTAGTGAAGTGTATAATTATAAATTATGTAAGCTTGAATTTTGCTTAAACACGTTCTAATTTTCACTTAAATTCCAATGTCTCGAAATTCAGGAAAAATACTTTGAATACTAATTACATTTTATGTAAAGTAATGAGGTGCTTAAAATTGTATATCATCAAGGAGACTCACAAAAATTTTTTTTCTTATACGCAGTATTTATTTTTAGATTAATTTATATTGCGATTACGTATTGTTTAGCCATTAATCTTTTTCAACGGAATGTTGGCGAAACCATATCGTCCAATGATTTATAATTTGCGTAATTTTTTTTTGAGTTGATCGATAGCTGTTTTATGCTATACAATTTTAACGTTCACTTTTCGGAAGCGATACAGAGGTATTTTTTGTGATAATTTAGTTTAAGTTAAGAAAAATTCACCGAGTTATAAAGTTTACTTCAAAGATCAACTTTTTTAGATTGGAAACAAAAAATATGCTGCTTTAAGAAATAGAAAATCTGATAGATTTTGAAATTTTTAATTGCCAGTGTTGGGCTTTAATTTTATAAACTTTTAGAATCGAAACCGGGGCAAAATTTCTGATGCAAAGTTGCAAATATTATTGTAATTTGTGAGGTATTTTATAAGTGGTAATTTCATTGGGTTAATTATTTCTCTTTGAAAATTGTTAAACTCTTCTGTTCTGTTTTTGGATCAATAATTATAATTTTATAGCCGGAATTGCACTCATCACAGCTTAAATAGTTTTACGACATTTTCATTTTGTACCTAAATGATGCCAAAAACTTAATGAATCAGTTGCACTTTATGGCTTGTAAAAATTTGTAGGTGGTGAAATAAATTTCGCACTTGCATTAACCACTCAATTAGTATTAAACCAGCTGGCAGCAACAAAAATGTCATCACTGCTGAGCCCCCTTTTAAAAGCGACAATAAATCTATAGCGTCATATGCGTATTTGTACGAAATTGTGTTCACCTTCGGAAGTTGCTAGTTTTAGATTTTAAAAGTCTAAGCTAAAGACGTCATTAGATGAAGAATAGCACTATTGTTTTTTTTTTAATTTGTCGCAGCTGACTATGGCCCCACCTACACCTACGTCGCGAATTAAGTCGTCATCGCGCGACGATCGGCCCGGCAGGTGCAGCTGTTCAATTTTCTTCAAAAATATCCCTGGCATCGCGACCAAAACTGAGATTTTCCCAAAATCTCTGGGGAAGAGTCCGCCAAAAATTGCACACACTAAATTCACGCTTCCACCGGTCCAAGTCGTTTTTTGGGTAATGTTTTGAAATTTTTTGGCCGGCGGCCAGTGGTCGCGACCACCGCTGACCACTATTAAAGCGATGTTCGCGGCTCGGAGAAGCAGGACCGCGTGAATTATGATGGCCGAGATCCTGGTAACCAGTACCGAACGACCACCTCAGCCGTGTTCTATCTTTTGTAGTTAGAATCTGTCGGTCCGTCTAGAAGTCAGATGTCGTAGCCAAAATTAGTAAACGATTTTTTGCTCGCGACTGGACGACAGCGCAGTTCGGCAGAGGCGCGACTTGGGCTAGAGGTGGGTTAGATACATGGAACCAGTGGTTCCGAGACTACGAACCTCGTCGACACGAAAGGGTTATTTTGGGATATTCGCGAAATCGCGATTGCCGTCCACCCACCCGTCCATTTCCACAATTTAATAGTGCGTGTCTCCAGAATCGGCGCGCTATTGTGTTTGGCTGTTCGTGTTTTTGTTCTGCCTCCTGCCAAGAGTCGTTTAAGTTTGAATTAGCGAGCTGATTGGAAAAAGGAAAAGCAAAATCATTGGCAGTCGCATGGTGATCGCATTCCTGTTAACAAGGTGTGAATCCGCAAATTAATCGAATTCTTGGCTTTCTAAATAAAATAAAAATCAATTGAAAAAAAATCATTTCAAGGGAAATTTGAATCACCCTCAATTTCCCGCGAGTTCAGCGAGATTAGTCGCCGATTTAGCTGTGGCCAAGAAATTTTTCCTGCTGTGTGTGCAGTGTCGTTGTCGTGCTAAAATTAGCTAACCTTACAGAGTAATTTTAGATTGAATTCGGAAAAAGTTCATTTTTTATTGTTAATTTATAACTATAATCGCGAAACGCATAACATTTTCATGTTTACAGTGCTTAAAATAATAATATAGTTTAAATTATTTTGTGGTTGTATCACCATCCGGTTCGAATGCTTATTCAAATCATAAAATCATACCGGGAGCAAGAAGATTGTTGCCAAGAAAAAAGATTCCTCTTCTCTGTCTTGTGTTGTCTTCTGTTGGTAAGTCTCAGTTGAGAACATTTTTTATTGTTCCACTATTAATCGCTGATATGAAGATTTACACGTGTTTAATAAATCGTAAAATCAAAGAACAAATTTCATACAAAATTCAAAAGCTGTTGAAAATTTCCTTTGAACGGTTGTAGAGTGATACCTTATTTCAGAGATGATCACATGCAAGTTGCTTATGATTTTAATTCTTTTGATGATTTATGTATTTCAATGTCATCACAACGGTTTTAATTTTAAAATTTTCGCTTTTAAACTTGGACGATACGGACTAATTTTATGGTAATTTTAGACCTTTTTTGCACATAATAAGTATGTGCATAACTCTTAATTCCACATAAAAGCAGTAATAACGCGCACTGAGTAATATCTTTAATAAGTACTCTCTACAGTATCTGATTTCATTCAGATTATATTTTTATAATTGTCGAAATCAGCGATATACAAATTTAGGCGGCAAAAATATGTTTCATAGAATAAGCGCTGCAATTTATTATTAATTATTATCCATTAAATCAAAGTTTAATTTCAATTTTCAAAAAGTTTGACATTTCACAGCAAAGAATCCATTTTCTAAAATTACTTGCTCGCAATGATTCATTTACTGTGTTATTCAACGGCTTACATGCTTGTTACTATTCTTAAACTGCAAAAATATAATAAAAATAATAAATATTGCTTAGGGCAGTAAAATTATTCTCCACATTATATAACGCTCTTATTGGTGCCAGAAAATGATCGAATTAAAATTTTAAATACACTTGGCAATGTATTGCAATTTTGCAAAATTAATTACGATTGTTTTAATGTACATACATTTGTTAATATTGTATTTTGTTCATCTTAAACAAAAGTAGAAATAATTCGAAATGGTTTCATTACATATACGTAATCTGATATATTTACTACCTTCATAGATTTTTGAAATGTTTGGCCTTTTTTAAAATTTTGTATTAAAATATGCATAGTTATTTGTATGTAATATTTCTTTTCATATGTATAACCATTTAAAACCTACCTACATATGTTCTGTATAATATTTTTTACGCCTTTAATTTAAATGCAAAACTTTTAAATTTAAAGGTGAATAACTTTTATTAAAATGGTTTAAAATGCTGCTATGATTAAAAGTTTTTTGTTACGCAGGTAAAAACTCGGTGTATCCTGTACTCTCAAAAGTAATATTTCCATTTATTTGAAGGGGATAATAAGAGTTATTTGTTCTTTATTGAAAATTAAAGGGGCCTGGTAAACTCTGACTCATAAAGTTTAACGACAGCACTAGGTAGTGTGACTCAGATTTAAATCCCTTTCGAAAATAATTTTAACTTTCAGATAAAAGGTTAATTTTGGGAACTGAATAATAAAAATAATTTTTATTTTGGAAAATCCCGAACAGAAATATACTCTTAAGGTCCCTTTCAGATCATTCACATCTTGATATAAATAGTATATAGGTACCTATAGTTTCGCGTGTATGATTCAGGATAAAAAAATTTCCCTCGTGCCCCAATATGTGGGGGCGCGGCATTCCCAACCAATAATTAATTCGCTAATGTTTTTCACAAGCCGCAGAAAATATCATGTCCTAAATGAGTGATTCGTACGACAGAAAAGATTTACAACATGAAAATGACTCGAAACACAATGTTTCCGGAATCCGCCTAAAAATAAACTCGCACTCCAGTTCTGCGTGTCTTGAGTTATTTAAATTTAGTCCGAACTTGTGTTTCGGCTTTAAGAACATAAGAAAAATAAATAAAAAATGGGTCAGAAAACAGTGTACGACTCCCTGACGGTGTGCCAGCCGCGACCTGGTCCCTGAATTTCTACGGGAAGATTTATTTCCAAGTCCAAAAACCTCTGGCACTTAAAGGCGCCCAAAATTCGCATCTGTGTATTGAACTCAAAGTTGTTTTCACTCGAAAATTATTTCACTTCACTTTATTTATCATTTTTTTTCACTTGAAGTCTATTTTCGGACGGACGAGTGTTATTTTGCATCCATGCCTTAATTAGACTTTTGGACGAAAATAGGAGAACGAAGTGGTTCCATCTTTTTAGCATTCTGGGTATTTTCCAGACGAGTGCCACAAACACATTATGTGGGAATTTCTCATGCAATTCACACATTTGTGCGATTGTTTTGACTTTTTATTATTGTACATGATTCTCGTTATTTTTGTTAGTTTAATATCGTCGTTCATGGACATTTTTTTCCTCTGACATATTTGGCAAATTATTCTAGGGACGAAATAATTTGTTTTTTATTATTTTAAATCATAATAAAATCAAAATATCAAAAAAGTTTTTTTTAGATTAAAATGCATTTAACAGACGATGTCTAAATTTTGATTAAATGTTAAATTAAATAATATTTTTCTCTTTTCAGGTGATGCAACAAAATTAATAGTGACCGCTATAAAAAATTTGTGTTTAATGAGGTATGTTTTAATATTTTCTTAAATAAATTAATAAACTCCTATCTTTAAATTTATATTTAATTTTTGCACAAACTATTATTGGGGTATTCTTGTGAAGTTGTCGGCTCTGGTGGAAAATACAAAAGGGAAATTATTTGAACTTGGCAAATGAAAATTTCATGAAAATTTTCAGAAACTGGTATATTGTGACTGGAAAATTACATTTCCTGTTCAGTTTTTTTACAATTGCCACATTTGTTCCGCCTGTTTTTAATATTTGCATAGAGCGACAAAAAGCAGAGTGCCCGGAATCTGGCTTCGATGATTTGTTATCGTTCGGGAACATGTCACCAGACATGCAATTTACGTGCATTTTTCACAACTTTTCATATAAATAAATTTTTATGTTGTTGCAATATACGTTGGAAAAATTCTTACTTATTGCTACATGTGATGCTCTGCGATTGAAATATTTTTATTGCGTAAAGTTTTCAGAAAAGCTTGTCTTTAAAGTTAAATTGCATTTTGTTTACGAAACTTCTTATTACCACTTTAATGGATAAAATGCAAAAAATAAATAATGTTTTCAATTGGTATGGTTTCATGGGTTTTTTCCGGAATAGAATTGACTATACATACTGCATATTTTTAAAACTTAACGAACACTTGGTGGATTTTAAAGGCTAATTTTTCGGTAGAATTAATTGGTAAATGATAAACCCGCAAAAAAATATTATATAGTTCTTTAATCGTTATAACTAACCCTGTTAGGATCAAAGACCTGGAGCGCTTCATTAAAGATTCCAAATGGTTCGAGGGTTAGGTAGTTTTTAGGGGATTCGCACCACGTGGTATCACAATGGGCCTACCTTGGCCTAAGTGTACCTTTTGGCAGCCACTTGTACTTAACCTACCTAACCTAACTCTGTTGAATGAGAATCCATATGATTTAGACACAAAAAAGCTGAATTATTAGTTGCTTAATCTTTAACCATATTTCAAAAACAATAGTTCTTAAGCTTTTTATGTTAAGTTACGTCACAGAACGATATCAAATCTGGAAACTAAAATTTACCAGAACATAAAATATTGTACAATGTTTTTCGAAGTAAAAACTGTTTTATTTTTAGCCACTTTTGATTTTACTTTAAAAATTTTTAAATTAGGTATACTGATGATAATGATTCAATATTTCTTAATACTTTAATACTTTCAAAAAGGCTTCCATTTACAAAATTTGATATATTTATATGTATATCTATCTAATATTATAAGAATAAAAAAATAATTTTTATCAAAACAGTCTTTCGAGTCCGATTCAAGCCAAGATTACTTGAGGGAAAATTCCATAATAACTTGAAAATCCTACAAAGACATCTGAAATAATCCATCGACGTTAAAAGACATCTTAAGATAGAAAAGTTGTTACTTAATCGCAACTAAAACTCCCGTTGCGCCTTCACGAGCTGTATAAAATTCAGATTAGACCCATAATCTGTTAATTGATCGACAATCGGAGGTGAGATCAAGACGAGCATAATACCAGCTAGAAAACACACGTATCACGTTCGTTTCGTCTGACTGTCTGGACTTAGACTTAGACACGCTTAGATCGCTGGCCTTGAGTATGTTCCTCTTTTCACTTGTGGAAATTAACTCGTGAGTTTTCTAAATCTTCTGGTGATTATCTACCAAATAAATTGTATAATTGTTCCGCTTTTTGTTATTTAGGAATATCAAAGCAGATTAAGCGGACTCGTGGTGTCTAGTGTGACGATTCGTGGATTACGAATCGACGAAACTTTTTAAGTCGTGTTTACGTTATTAAGCTTTGCGGTTAATGGAAGGTTAAATAAAAGATGCCTCATGACTTAAACCAGGCTTTTTAATCGTGGAAGACACGTTTATTTTGAACAAAGTCATTTGATTTCTTGGTGTTCTTAAAAGAATTTGAAATAATTCGACTGTTCGTTGGCACATATGCGTCCGAATGAGGCATAGACTCAAAGGCATAAACATGTCCAAATCTAGCCCATATATTGAACAAATAGGTGTGTACAATTTATAAATATTTATAAAAAAAAGCCCATTTTCAGCTGCACACGGGTCTAAACCAGGCACGAAAATTTAAAATTAGTCCGTTTTGCGCCCAAAGGAGGCACGAAAAGTTGAAAATATGTCAGTAACGTAATAGAAATTGCAATATACCTCTCAAGTCTTTAATGTCCATCGCATTGGATTTGTAGTACCTAATAAATTTTGAAATTTTAATTCATCAATTGATTTTTGATTGATTTTCAGAGTAATCTGTCTGTCAACGGAGCGTCGTTTATTACAACGAATGTATAATCAATTTATAATGTAAAATTGTAAAACATAAAAGTTATTTCCACTTAGACAGGATGATAGAATCCAGAACGAATAAAGATTGTGATCTAGATCTAGAACATTTAGACTTGAAAGTAGGTATAAATAAAATTCAAATTGAACTTTCAAGAAGCTGTGTCAACATTAAACAGCTTTGCAATCTGCAAAAGTATAACAACAAAGCGCGCTTATCGTCATCAAAAAATTTTTGTCAACATTGCTCCTCCCGCTGGCTGTTTACAGAGGTTTATCACCTTCAAGTCGGAGGGGCACCTTGGCATCTCCACCAGGTCCCCGCATTGAAGGTGAAAAACATTATTTTTTATTCGAATTTTGATAGCGGCTAGTTCCCGCACGAACCGATTTGGACCGCCCGCCGCATTATCATATCGTTGAATTCACACTCACGCTCCAAGAAAATGTTTCGAATTTAAGATAGTGCGATAGTGAGTGCACTCTAAAACAATAGGTATGTGTAATATTCCACCGTTTTTTTACCATAAAATATGTGGTCAATTTATAATTTCAATAAAAATGCATATATTTTGCTTAAAAAAATTAGTCATTAATAAACAAATTTGTAAATTTTCTAGCGTTTTTGTTTATATACATTTCCATTTAGGTATGCATGTAAATATTGTAGTAATTTTGATCTATATATACATATATACTCGCAGGAGTACCAAATATTACAATGCATACAACTTATTTTACATTTTTCTCTATTGAGTATTATTTTTAAAAATCCTGAATGTAAATCATTTAGTAAATATTTACATTCTCTTATAGTAATTTAACACATTGTTGCATCATTATAACACTGCGTTGTAAAATTACAATGTTCAACTTTAACAAGTTTTGTGCCAACGTTGCAAAATTACTCAATTATTTTTTCGAGTGTCGCATAGTCGGATAAATTAATTCAGCTCTTATCCCGGCGATTAAAATAGCCAATTTCCTGGTTGAGCCTTAATTTATTGCAAGGGCCTGACCAGGGCTCATCCGTCTTCTTTAGAACCCCCGGGTCCCGGGGCAAAGTCTTACTGGGCCCCACTGCCAGCCGGTGTCAGCTGACAGGAAATTTTCTGTGTCTAATTAAACGGCTGTGGATGTCAATCGGAGAATAAATGAACGCCCGTCTAGAATAATTGTGTCATCGCGGATGACACGAGCGCTGCTACTCTTTTTGATTGCCGCCTGTGTCCGGTGATGTAACGTCCGTGCCTTAGACGTTTCGCGATTTTTATTTTTTTTATACTTACTATCGTTCCCCGGTCTGTGAGACATGGTGTAGGATTTTTAGCTTTCAATTAAAATGCAACGAAAATTCGCCGGGGAACAGAAAAGCTATTTCAGTTGGAATTCACGTAATTGCAATTTTCCCTGTCGCGACTACTGTTGAGGTCACATTTACCAAGAAGACTTGGTAGACGAATTCGTTTAGTGGAAATTAATTTTGTGGAGTGCCCGTAAAACTTATAGTAGACTAATTCAAAGGAATGACGAGGACGAGGGAATTAATGGAACCGAAGAACCCTACAAGTTCGCTTACGTCAAGTGAAGCGAAATTTTCCTTCATGCATTTTAATTTTAAACTATTAAGAAAAGAAATGCTATTTGCGATAATGCGATAATAAAAAAGATATATTGTATATAAAATAGATATTGTAGATGGATGTGTGTAATTATATTTAATTTCCTTTTATTTGTTGAATTTCATTAAATTGCTGATAACTGCGTAATACTAGAGAATTACATTAAATATAGCACACGTTACTTAATAGATTTTTGCAATAGATGCAAGACTAGTAAATTGAAATCCACACACAATGTAAAATTACAATTATTATTCGTAATAAAATGTATTTTCGAGGAATTACAACTGATTTAAAAGTATTTTAGTCCTATCACTTACAAAATAAAAAATAAACTCGATTTGAGGACCCATCCCCATGACAAGCACGCGTTTACTCTCTCAACTTACCAACTCAAAAGCAAACATTCAATTTTTATAAAACTATTGGAAACCAGTTTAGCATAGAAAAGTAGTTTTTCCTAAAATTTGGTTTGGCGGGTAGTATATAATATACAATAGTTATAAATACATATATTGTATTATATTTAACTTCTGGATCAAATACACGAATTCATTTGGGTATATTTTATAGGTATTACCAATGCGATTAGGTACTTCTAAGAGAATTTTAAAATATCAAGAATAACGATATCTTGTTCCTCAAAAAAAGACATTCGTTGCAGAAAAAATTCTATTCAAATTGGAAGCAAAGTTGTTTTACGATTTGATAATAAAATTACTTATAATAAATAATATAAAATAGTAGACTCTATCGAAGAAACTGGTTGCACAAACAACCTCTTGAATTCGTGCTTTCGACGTTTTTTCTTAACCTCGCAAAACTTTAAAAAACTTTACAGAAACTTTTCCAAAATAAATACTTATTCAATTGAAACCATCTCGAAGTTAAGTCGTAAAATAAAAGTTTACTGCAGCTTATCCAGTACTCGATATCGATTAAGGTTCGCAGTTTTCCACTACCATACACCAGAATCTTTCCAGAAATCTTAAATTTCCTGTAGAGCAGGACTAATCCGTGTCCCTCAATATTCATTTGCCAGAGACAGAGCGACGGGAAACTCTTAATCCGGAAATTCGCCATTACGGAAGTAATTTCGTGGCTTCAACTGGTTGGCTGATATTTGAGACAAGGCCGGGCCCAAGAGATGACTCTCAGTCCCAAATCCCATCCACTAGAAGTCGCATTTTCTTAAGAATTACTTTCTTTTGGCTGGCGACACTCTGTCTCGCCTTGAGAAAGCTCCATCATGCGCGAAGAAATATTTTCGCCAACAATGTCTAAAATGTTTTAGGAGGGTTAAGGGGGACGGTTTGAATTAAGAGAAAAGATAGTCCTGATTTATGACAAGGTACATTACGAATTCAAGGAGATAAATCGCTAATTGGTGGCTGGCGGCGCAAACGCGTCTTGCTTTCTTAGAATTGCCTTGAGTCTTGAATGCCTTCTTGATGATGAAAACGCGCGACACGTGGCCCTAATCTTAGACATTTCGGCGCGGCAGTGCAATTCGCCGGCTCAATTTTGTTGAAGGACTATAAAACATGGAATTTGCATTCTGACGCGTGTTTGGTCCCTTCCATCATCAGCGCCGAAGGCCAAGTGAATTTAATTCGATTATTCGGAAAAATACTTCGCAAAAGGGAGGCGTCCATGCCAGTCCGCATTTCCCAACTAAAATACATAATTGCTACTGAAGGGAGGAGACGAGGAATATATAGTGAAAAATTGATTTTTCCGCCGCTGGCTAATGGGATTTTCGTTTAATTCGAGGCAGAAACGACAAGCACTGAAAATGGTGAACTGCGCGTGATGAATTCGCGATATTAATCAATTATTGAACGGAAAATAGTCTGATGACGGCGATAAAAAGAACATTGTATTTTAACAATTTCTTCGTGTTACTGCGCAAAATTTTGGGTAGCCCACTCTTCGCTATTTGGCAAACTGTTATGGATTGACTAATTAATAATTTGAAGCAAATAGTAGTTAGCTGTTTTTTTTTTTTTGTTTTTCTGCAAATGAATATTGAAATTTTCTGAATTGCCTCAAATTACAACGATTTTTTAAAGATAACAATTAAGTAATTTGATTAATTTTAATTCAAGATTTGAAATTTTACATGAAAAAAAGTTGATGCATAAATCTAAGTCCTTATTAAATTATGGAACTTATCTAAGTTTTAGTTAAAAAATATTAATAAGTCCAAGAGATCGCAAAGTATAAAACAAATGATGATAGTTTAAATTGAATGCAAAATTTCCTAGTAAACTCAGAGCCGATCTGTTGTGAAAAAAAAAACACAGCTATTGAATCAAACGAGATAAATGGATTAAGTTTTTGGATGCAAAGTAGGTACAAATCAACGCAATTTGTTTTTATTTTCGCGAAATAAAAATTGTCTGATATGGATAATTATATAATAATAATAATTATATTCATTGAATTCAATGCAAAATTTCCTGCTAAACTTAGAATCGGATCCAATGTCAAAAGAACACATCTTTTGAATGCGTCGTACATTGCATGTGCCTGTCAGCTAAAATGCCATAATGTGTCACCTTTTATTTATTAGATAAATTTAAAAATATCTGTGGTGACAGAATATTTCCAAAATTATCGAAACTTTCCAGTCACACTAAATTGCACAAGCTTCCTCTAATTGTGTTATTTTGTAAACAATTATTACGCACAACATTTCGCGAATGATCGAAGCGTTTTGCGTACTTTGGCTAAAAGTCAATTCGTACCAACATCAGTTCACCGACAAATTCGATTAGGTACCTCTAGCTTCCTCAAGAAAAAAATCAGACTCATCTCCTTCGTCTTGAAGAAGATATTCAAGAAAAATCGCCTATCACGTGACCCCTCGTGCGTCAAAATGTGTTCGACTCAATTCAGTTCATACTTCATTGGCGGTAATTGGTTCTAATTTCGAGAAGACGTTAGTCAGCACCTCATTGAGTGATTGAACTCCTTGGCCAGCTGAGGTTGAGGCGACAAAAATCGCTAAGATGCAGTTCAAGTTCAGTCGTTCAAAATCAAAGAGAGGAGTCAGTTGAGCGATTTGTGAAAATTTTCTGAAGAAGACCGAACTTTGTCTGTTCTTATCTTTAACCTGGGTAATAACAAGCAGGTAACAAATTACAAATCTTTCCGTTTCGGGCAGAAATCGAAGGCATCTTCAAACTTTAGGTAAGGACAACTTCCTTAAGACGATTTGTCGGTTTTGTCCCCGCCTTCACTCAAATAAGGGTAGACATTTAATTAGGGAATATTTTTTTTCCAATTTATCGCATGATTTGATTTCCTGAAGACTATTTTTAAAAATGAAAAAATCCTAGAGGTGTTAATTGCATGTTTCGCTGAATAAAACTTTATCTAAAAAGTGAAGTTACAGCGTGACAACATTTCCAGAACAGAATTCCCTGCGAGAAAAAGTTTTGAATAGACAAGATTTTTGCAGGAGAACTGTGTCCTTTTTGTTGCAACGTCTTTTTAATAGTGGGATCCACCTGGTCCCGGCCTCATTAAAATAATTAATCGGTGCAAGTGGAGAGAAACGAGTTTTTAGATGCACCTAGGCGAGGCAATAAAGGTGATGCTGTTTTTATCCCGCCGAGGAAAAAGGCCGAGAAAAAGTTAGGGTTTTTCATCTTCAATTTTTCATTTGGCTGAGTGCTGTTTCCCCCTAAAAAAGTTTAGGAAAAATGCTCGACTTAAAGAAAATCGAGCCTCCGCTGAATGTACGAAATATAAGCAAATTCTGAATGTCTGTTCTGCTTTCGGATTCAGGATCTTTAGATTGAGGAGAATTAAGTCTTTTGCTGATTTTATGAATAATTTTACATTCACTTTGGGGCAACCGAATGCTTAGAGGGCATTCGTTCATCTGGTGAAAACGAATGATTTTTTTTTTTTACTTTTTAAAATTTTGTTTTTAGTGCTCAAAACATCCTGCCCTGTGAAAAGATGCAAATTGAGAGCAGTTGCTAAAATTGATTAAATTGCTTGTTCAATTTATGCCAGGGAAAATAGCTTGATTTTTATGTTCACTTTACTGCGGAGAATATTGGATTAGCTGGGGTTTTATAAACGAAGTGCTTCTACAATATTTATTTATTTTGATTGAAATTCAGTTTATTTTTCATTAGTTCACTGTTGGCTTTAGGACATAAGTTTGAAATATTTTAAAAAATGCTTCGCTTCTAGATCTAAAAGTAATCATGCCAAAAATATCTGAATAACTAAATTCGTAAACCTAGTAGTTTCGAGTACATACATATATCTTTTTTTGAACATTATCGTTTGCTTATCCATTGCCTGTCTGATGTACACAACTAATAAATAAAATTAAATAATCATTACTAGTTTAATGCAATATTGAAACTCACACATATCGTATTTTATTGAAGCCAAACACAAAATGTGTTTTTGTCATGTAAGTCAGTATACAAATCAGAAGTTTTAAAATTCAACTTTAAACAAAATCGATGTTATTATTGGCCGAATCTGTTAATACAAAGTCTCACGGAATTATTTTGACCGGTTTCAAACATCCTGTCGGTTGATACTAATAAACATTCTTCAATTTTATTTATAGATTTTGATTCGAATCACTACTTACATTCTGCTACCGGATTTGAATTTAAAATGCGTGAATCTAATGTATAAAAAAATTGTTTTTATTTCTTCGGCGTGGTATGAAAAAATGAAAACCTGATTGGAAAAATTATTGTATATTCTTAATATTATGTAAGTAATGTCAAATGAATTAATTAAAGCTAATAGTTTGCATATATAAAGTTAGTACCCAATTAATGAACAGTGAAACGCTTCCTAACAACACATCATAACACTGTTTTACTATTACAAATTCTTTCATCTGATTCATTGATTAGGAAATAAAGCGAGATAATGACCCTGCTATTCCGGGCAGTGCTAGGGGCAGTCATAACATCTAAGCGTGAACTTGGATGATAAGGAAAAATCTTTGGAGTTTCATATGGAAGTAGAATAATAAAATAATTTAGCCCAATGAAAGGACATTTTGTTTATCTTGTACACTTTCCGATTACACCTCTGAGGTCAATGCGTACAATTTACTAAAGTTGACTTGTTAAACAAATATGACCTTTTTATACAAATAATCTATATTTATGTGCAAATATCAGCAGATAGGTTCTTCTTATAGGTCTAATTAACTTATATTAATTTGGAGAGATAATTTAAATAAGGCGTAGTTATAAATGACATAATTCTAATCACTTCCAAAACAACATCCGATGGTTCGTAAACATATTATAAATCAAAAATTGCAAAATGTAAAGTTAATAATTTTTTGTTCTACGATCATGTGTCATGCACATTATCGTGTGCTGGAAATTAAAACTCATTGTACTGAACAAAGTGCCTTTTTGAAATTTCGTTTTAGGCTTTATTGTTTTTAAAACATTTAAGAATACATATTCTTTGTCCAACCAATTTAATAGCGTATGACCAAGAAATATGAGCACACAACTTGTTCATATATAATTTAAATCTCGGTCCGGTCTATAATTAGCCTTTCATCACTTGCATTTTCCTGCTTGCAGTTTGGTTGTATCATTAATTTGCGGATAAATTTCTTTGTTTAATGGATGCTTACATGTTTTGTACGCTTTGTTCCCAAGATCCTCATCAGCACTTTCATCATATATAATTTCTTCGAAGAAAGCCAAGCCAATGGACTAGATTTTAATTTTATTAGCTTAAAGATAAGAAGATATGTAGTTATATTTACTTTCATTAATTCAATGTCAGTTTTAATTATTTTAATAATTGCACCACTAACAGTGAGCTTAGATATTTTAATTATATTTTTAATAAACTGTAATAAAAGTTGATCGAAAGTTTTGAATCTTAAAATGATTTTTTTGCTTAATTTCTATAAAGTGAATCTCAACTATAGCTGTTGATTCCTAAGATATGCAGTTCAAAATTTAGTAGATATTATATTATTAAAAGCTGATTACACTAGAATTCTATTGTAATAGTTTTATGTAGGTACTTCTAGTTTGGTTCAGTAGTTTTCTAGGAAATATAACTAGAACGACAGGAATCTTTTCTTGTTTTACCATTTACTAAGTTCTGATTGGTAGACAGTAAAGTAAATTTCAACTTCAACTAGTAAAATTTCTTAGTGTGGATGGGATTGTTGTCATGTGCATATTTCAGGTCAATGAGGAAAATTAAAAATTTCAGCTTAATGGTGAAACTACCACTCATCAAGGAATTACAAAAAATAGGTTTCTTTCTATTTTATCGTTATAGGAACCTTTCTAACCTTTCTGAATAATTTCCCGAAAGAAATTTGCAAAAATCTTGAAAATTAGAGAAGTTATGCGTATTTATAAACAAGCTTTCGCTAACCAAACCACATAGGATATAGTGTACTGAATATTTAAGCGCGATTTTTCCCAATATTACATTTTTTAAGGTTGTGTAACCTATAGCTTTTGAGCAAAATTAGATATCGATTCAGTTTTAGTTTTATTTGAAAATAGATTTAATTTATTAGAGCTTATACAAAAAAAAAAAAGAATATTTTCATTATAAATATTTCTTACAGCAGGTAAGAATATTGATAAATTGTCTATTGGAATTTCAATAAGGTTGCCTGCAAATTGAATTTTATTTAAAACGACATTGAAGAAACTAATTGTAAAAAAGCTCTTCAATTACGTTATTTTGGTATAGGTACCTACATAATCTATTATTGAATTCTAGTAAATATTGATATCGTGCATTTTATCAGCCTTAATTAAATTGCAGTCGTAAATACGGGGGATTCTCCGGCAAGGCTGTAGCCATATAAAAATATCTTTAGGAAAAAAACAAAGGAAATTTAATTGGCACAAAGCGAATTATTCAAGAAAGTGACTCATGCCTAAGCCTTATCATCCATCCCACTCTTTTAAATAGCTTATCAATATCTCTTCGCTGTTATCAGGGTAGTGTTCTGATAATAAAATTGTTATTAATGTGTCGTCATCCACTGGTAATTACCTGAAGGAATGCGCTAGGATCTGCAACATTTCATATTTTGCTGAAGCAGAAGTGACCATTCCAGAGATAAATTGCCTCCGGGGAGCAGTGAGAAGACGAAGAAACTCATTCAATCTGCAGCCCACTCGAATTTCATGTGGCCAGAGGGTGGCTGGCTCGCGAATCGACGTCTTATCAGAAAAGTAAGTTTATCGCGGTCGGGTAAGTCACGAAATTTATCCGCGGCTCGAGATATTCGCAATATTTTCAGCCGTTCGCCATCGTTTATATTACCTGCGAAAAAAAAACGTAACGTAGGTCGCATCGCATCGCGCCCGTCAGTCTAACACTAACCGCCGTCTCGTTAGCATCTTAAAGAAATTTTCGCGGTTTTATGCTTTCGCTGATCTGTTGTATAGTGTATAATTTTTGTTTGTTTGTATTATTGTTTTAAGAAAGCATTACTTGTTCAGTTTTTACTGGTTCGCTTCTGTATCATAGAACTTAAGTGAGTGAAGATTAAAGTTTTTTTCCGCGAAACTCACCTGACTCATTACGTGTCCCGCGGCAATTAACATCAATTACAATACCGTGGTGTTATCGCTTATTGTTCGCGGGTGAGTTGTGTAACCCTCTCGGCTCGGTGCGCTTTTGGGGGAAAAAAAAAATCTCAGAAATAATATCAACAATAAAGACATTTTAAATAAGTGTTGTTGCACGCCGCAATAATGAATTGCGATTGATTTATAAGATTCAGGTAGGTGGCAACAGGTGTTTCGGACAGTCGAAAGGGGATTTTTTTATTAAAACCGCCAATTTTGACTACTAAAACTGAAAATGTTCATTGTGATGCACATCATCACCTTACAAGTTTGTGGGGCTACTTGTAAATTGGGTTGGATATTTTTAGTTTTTACGACGGACAGGTTTAATTCATTTCTTTAAGACAGTGATTTATAGATTCATATGGAGCTGGTTAAACGTCTTAATCACTTTTAAGTGTTGCTGAGAAGACACTTAAAACATCAGCGAGAGGTGATTCTTCTCAAGTCTGAACTGTTTTTATGGGTTATGCATTATTCCAATGATCTTAAGAAATTTAAGAAATTGGCTTGGTACTGAGAGACATGACGCAAAATTGCAATCGTCGCGGTTTCGCAATGGTCGTTATCGACAACGTCCGGGGGAGCATTATCTGTATGATTCGATCGCGGTTTCATAAGACCGTTTTGTCATTTTTTTTTCATTGATTAAAGAGATTGACGATGGCAACAGCAGTGAAATTGAACAACGCTTTTGCTTTAATTCCGGAAAAAATGGAGCAATCGAATTAATCATGTGTACCGCTGGGGAGACGGTTGCTGCGAGGTACTATGAAAACCTTTTAAGAGGGTTGTGTAAAAAGGGTCGATGTGGGTGGGTATCAAGCACCAACTCACCTGTACCTTTCCAGGTCAGGGCTTATAGAAAAAATGATTCGAGTTTGAAAAACTCTTTTGATGAGATCAGAGGTAAAAATTGAAAATTTTTCACAGTATAAATTGTCTTTCACTTCAGCGTCATCGTTCGGTTCAAAACAAACAAAACAAAGTGTGACGTCAATTGGGGTATATCCTCAGTTTATATATCGGAAAAAAATTTTGGTATCACGAGTGGCACTTTACCTGGAAATTGTTACCTTAGATATAGTCTATATCAAAAAAATAATGTCACTAAGGTTAAGTGGATTGTCATTGAAATATTTCTTTTGTATTTTCTATTTACGCAAAAAACCCCCTGCGATGATATTTATTTAGGACAAAAATAAAACGATTGGATTTTGTGAAGATTAAGAGAGTTAGGACAAGAATGTTTCTAATTAGTTTTTAAGGAAACGACTTATTAAATTATTATTATTATTTCGTTTATTAGTCATCCACGTCATAGTCATAGATATTTTTAGAAGAAATTGATTTCACAATTATGTAAAAACTAGTGGTCCCATTCGAAACTTCGCACACACCTATTTTTTGCGATTGTTTGCTGACTCCTTCAAAGGTCCTTCGTCGTGGCATGGTGTAAACTTATTTTTCTGGTCAAGTCCAATCGTCAAGGTATTTATATCCAAAAAGGACTTTTGGCTGTCAAACTTCCTTTAAATTTAAACGCAAATTTTAAGCCTATAACGTATTTTAATGCTAAGTAAGTATTTGATGTCAGAAGTGGAAATGAAAACGCATCCTTTGGTGTTTGATTCATGTTTGGTGAAGTATTAGTGGAGAAAAAGGAATGTTGACAATAGAAATAATAAATATATGATAAATATAAATCTTAGTTTTTTCGATAGCATAGTACACCTATAGAAAATTAAAAAATTTATAAGATAAAAAACAGTCAATATGTAGTTCTTTTCTTTTATATGGGCTTATTTTATAATATATACATATACATATAGCAATTGAAAAAAGAAATAGAGTTTTATAAAAAAGGTACTAACATAAACTAAAACATGATAAATAATAAAATAAATGAACCCTTTTAATCATTTTCCATTTAATTATATATTACTATGACTTTTCAACTTTAGGTTTTATTTAATGAAGTAAACTTCCTGGAAATTTAGATCTGGTATAGTTGTTCTTATTTAGGTTTACGACATGGGCCCTGTTTCTGAGAAAGGTACCTATAACAAATACATAAACGTCAGGGTAATCGTATAGCCGTTTATTTCCTCTTCAATAAACAAAATTGCAATTGGAACTTGAACAATTTTCGATTTTTTACATTTAACCGGAACTAATTAGACAATTTGTAGTGTATTCAAATATAAAAAAAAACATTAGATCAAATATCTCTGTAAAATCATGATGTGCCTACTCAAATGACTCGACAACTGGAAAAATAACCATTTATTTTATATCTATCCTCATAACATACTGGCCTGGGCAGGTATATCTGTATACCTTTCTTTTATGATTTTAAAGGGACGACTAAATATATATTTTTTTCTTTATTTGAGTATACCTTCTCAAGAATTTTGAAAAGTTAATGTTGTATATGTTTTGTTCCATTTCAGATTGTTTTATGATACCATTGGTAACAGACTACTCTTATCACCATATTTACACAGAAGAGTTGGAAAACTCAAAGTACTGGCCAGGAGGAAACACACGACGTTACCACCGCCACCAGAAACCCTTAAATCTTCAAATAAAAGCAATCACAGTTGGAAGAATTCGTGATAAAGTTGGATAAGCAAAGAGAAACATTAGTACACTGTCTAACGTAGAAGGGAATGGTTTATTTCTTGGGGGATTGGGGCATGGGAGATTCTGACTGTACGTCATATCAACATGTTCCAAATATACAATCGTCGCACCTCGACCAGATCCACCATCATCACCACCACCAACATGTCCACAGCCATCAGCAACAGCAGCAGCAACAGCCAACATTGCAACAGTCAACGTCGACGTTGCAACGTTTAAATCTTGGTGGTAGTGAGCCCGTGGGCAATTTCGCGAGTAGCGCAGTTGTTGCCGCAAATCTACAACAATTGTCGGTCAGTTCAACACGCAGCAACAGCACCGCGTCGGAGCACCATCACCTAATTGGGCGATCAAGGTCGGCGTCATGTGCCTCGAACGTTGGAGTTGATGGGAAGGATCTCATAGAAAGTGAGGATGAAGTCGCACTGCACCCACTTTCAAATCAGGTAAGAATTTAACTGAATTTGAACATTTAAATACAGCATTTCTGAAAACCCTTATATACAAATTTTCATAAAAATTGAAATTGAAGTTTGAAATTTCAAAATCTGTTACCTAAAATTTCATTCGAAAACGAAATTAAAATAAAAGCTCAAACCTTCAGCTATAATTATGGAAGATTAATGTGCAACATCTGCTTTTAGTTTTATGGGAAACACATACATATTTCAAGAAACTGCTCCTACACTGGTATTCATTCAATGTTTATTGTATGTGCTTATTTCTTATCTCTAACGATACCATTAGAAAGTTGTACTGAATTAAAATAAGGATCTGAATCCATCGAACTTTAAATGGGTTTATGATAATATATTTTGAGTTTTGTTTTGAGTGTCATTAAATGTGTCCCAAAAGAATTAAGAATAGCACTAATATTTCCGTACTGATATATGGAAGTGTCTACAAATACCATTACAGAAAGTAATTACTTAAAAAGGGAAAATCTGTAATTTAATTGCTAGTCTTATAACTCCTTAATTATCTAGATATTTCATCTTAAACATCTTTTCTAAAAATTTCCGCTAATGCGTGCTCGCAGCTCGTAAATATGAAGGTATTTTCCGGGCGCCAACGACCTCAACGAAGATCAGAATAAATTGAAAGCGGTTCCCGAGGCAATAAATTTTGAAATATGAAAAATGTCTTAAATTAAGTTTCACCGAAATTTTATCCCTCTCACTATACTCCGGACCGGAAAAGTTTTCAAAGATTTTTCCCCAAAGAAATCCGGAAAGAGTAGGGCACAACCGAGGATTTCTTAAAATTTATTAAAGAACGCAAGATATTTCGGGCTTTCAATTTTACGAGAATTTTGCAATTCTGAAGTCCTTGGGAAACTTCTACTTTATATATTTGCATTGATTAAATTGCTGCAGAAATGGAACAAGGAGTCGAACAGATGGCTCAAATGGTTTCTTCTGTACTCTGCACTGGGACAACTCATCTTAATGCAGGAAATTGCAACATTGTTTTCATGTCGCGCGAATTCATTAACTATTAAATTTATGTTTTGTATATTTTTTTAGTATAATTTAGTCTGCATAAATTATATTTGCTGGCGCCTTAAACGACTTTTACAGGCTATGAATTTTACTGAATTCTAGGATTTTGCCAAAAATTTCTTCTCGTTTGGCAAACAAAACGATGTTTTCGTATATTGTTTTTCCGCAACATTGCAAACGTGTCGGGACTTGGTGAGAGGTATTATTTTTGCTCGGAGTTGGTTTTGTGGCCAAGGACTTTTAAAGTTTTGCAATGATATTGGATTATTAGAAAGTTTGTAGTTTTGTATGTTATGCAAAACTTCCCTATTGCCGTTGTTTTATTTGTACTATTTAAAGTTTGTGGTTGGGCCTGTTATATTTCTTCCATTTTCAAATACCACAAAGGCCAAATAATGCCCTAACACAATTTTGCTGTGAAATATATATACGGATATTTTTAAATCATAATATTTAATTTAATATATAAAGCTGTATATTTTTAAATATTGATTAGAAATATTGAAAGTATTAAAAACAGTATCTCAATTTTTGTCAACGCCGCCACAATATCTAAAGTGTTTTTTGAAATATGATATTTTTCTGAAACAGGCTCAAGTTGCCGCGTCGTCTATTATAATCAAAGCGAAAATTTTTATCATTTTACAAATACTTGTGATGGTGATTGTGATTATTATTTACAGTTGAATAAAGAAGACATTTTGGATTATTGGTTTAATGCCTTTTTAAGAATTTCAAGAGAAAACTATGGATTCTAAAAAAATATTAAATCTATATAGTTTATTGAACAATAACATCACTTCAAACTTAGTTGACCGAACATTTAACACTTTGATAAGCAAATGTACATTATTTTGTGAACATGCCTAGGCTAAAATAAAACTCATTCTGTTTACGTATAGCCAATAATTCCCGAAATTTTCACTATAGGTACCACATAATATTTTTATATTCAGTTAATGAAAATCCAATTTTATCATATTTATAAAAAGCAACTCAGACCGTCTTTATTTACACTAACAGACACACTAATCATTTTTGCTACCATAAAATGTATTAAGTAAATACAATTTCAGATTTTCAGTTAAATCTGGATTCGGAAAATTCTACATGCTTAATCTTTTATAACTAACTTACTAAGTAATGTTGAAGCTTATGCATTTTGAAGTATATTTGGAATTCAAACTTTATCTCTTGGTTACTGTATTTTGCTCTTGCAAATCTATAAATAAATTTGTTAAATGGCCAATAGTGTGAAAAAAAATTGTTGTTTCGTATTGGAAGTAAGATGTAATTAATTATTTAATCATTTTTTACTCATATATCCATTATTATTGTGATTTGATTAAATTATCATTTTTATATTCGAATTGTTTCTTACACTACTTTCTATACAATATTAAATAAATCCATGGGTCCTATTCCTCTAAAATATCACAATGAGCATACATAATTAAAAGAGCAAATTTAAGACTTTTAGTTTCAAAAACAGGTTTTCAAAAAGTATTGTAGATATCAAAAATCGATTAAAATTACCTGATTCCAGTATCTTTTAAATAAGTACATATGTATCACTATCAGTTTAACATTTTATTGATCGAGTGGATGATTGCTTCATTAGCAGTGCAGTGAATAAGTAGGACGGTAACTAGCCTTCTCCGAGTAACTATGTATGAGATATAGTGGAAAATTTTAAATGAATTGATGTGTTTTGTACTGTGAATGACTGAAAGATTATCATTTTCGCCTTACAATTTTTTAAATGTGGCCTTAAATGCTCAAATTTACCGTGCATAAATATTTATAAAGGTTATTTAATTAAAGAAAGACGAAATTAACAAAGTCAATTAAACAGAAGAGTAGATTAGATTTGTCCCAATTTAAAAAAGATAGCTTAAATCCATTGACCTGAACGTCAGCCTTCAAAGTCTAGATAAATATGACTAAATGGACATTGCAAAAATATAACATTTCTTTGTATAGGTACGTACATAGGCTTGTTTAGATTAACCATTCTTGAAGTATTTTTTTACAGACCTTTGAGTTTTGTTTTCCTTGAATAGTGGGCATTCCAAAATCTTATGAGAACCCTGAAAAAGATTTTTAATAAGTTCATTATGACAAAAATTCTAAAAGAATTATAGATGTATTTTAAACATGTTGAAGAAACGTAAAAAACTGGTAACTATGATCTATTCGACACAGGAGTTTAATTTTTAGAATATAATGATAACCTTTAGTTGAATTAAATTTTTCCAAAATTTCAATTTCAATTTGGTACAATGCCCATCAGTCTTTCTTTCACTTTCTAAAATAAAATTTGAGATTATTATTTTTAAGATTTTCATTCATTTTTTTAATATTTCTTAGAACGCGAAAGAAGAACGTAAAAGACTTAAGATAAGCTTAGATCTAGTTCTTTTTCTAACTTTAGTATCAACTTTCGCCTTAAATAAAACGACTTCCTTTTTCTTACTCGAAGTAGGTTTGCAGTAGGCGAAAATTTTGTTCTTCATTAGATTTTGAGAAAACTATGCGAAATATCTCAATGAAATTGACACCTCTCCCTCCCCTCAGTCCAGCCACATAATAATGTAATGGAAAAATTTATAGTTATTGATGTTATTTACTATTCCCAACAGGTTGGAGGACACACGCGTCTTCTGCTGCTCAACCAGAGCACGGTGATAAAGCCGCTGAACCTGCGCGAGCTTGACTTTTACCAGAACATTCCTCAGGATATCCAGAAGTTTGTTCCAAAATACAAAGGTAAGAGGAGTTGCTTCCATTTTTCCAGTATTATTAATTATTTTGCGTGTCTAATCAAACCACAAAAAAAGAAGATTTTTTTCATTTATTTTTCGTTCGTTTGTTGCTGTTCACGCCAGTCATGTTCATTCCTCATCTGAGCAAAAAAAAAAAAATTAATAAATAAATAAAAGAAAAGCGCATCTATGTTATTTTTTATTATTTTATTATATTATGCCGCCCTATTTTTGTCCAATACTGTTTTGAGAATAAATGGAAAGAAAACACAAAAATTGAGAAAATTTGAATTGAAGATGTCCAGTGATATAAAAAAAGAGACTTGAGTAGTTTTGTTCGAGGAAACCACTCGACTGAGTGAGAGCTTGTGTTGTTCTGTACTGTACAAATTAAAAACCACTCAGCGCTCAGAAAACGAACGAGCTTCGGGCCCAATGGTGGGTAAGTTTTTTGTGCAATTAAATCAATTAAAAAAATAATTTAAGGAGATGAGAGGATAAATGAGTCCTGTGATTGAGTTTGTGTTAACTTGTAAACATTTTCTCTTGAGACGAATTGCGGGTGAGTGAATTTATATCAAATGTTGTACATATGTATTGTATGCATGTGAGAGATATGAACATTTTTTTGGAGATTTATAAAAGCCAAAAACCTTTCAAAATTTTAATTATAAATTAACGGCAGACCATAAAACATTTTGTTGTGACGCAAGTGATAGTATGCAAATTATTTTCAGCATGCAAATTTTTTCATGGCACACAGTTGGCGTGTGTCACTCACGGAACGAGACTTCTTACAATTTTTATTAGCACAACCGTCTTCGCTAATTTCTTATTAAAACCGCGCCGCAATCTCAAACATCATTTAATTTATAGGATGTATGGCATCTGTCCAATATATCGAAATTATTTTAGCCTACAGTAAATGATCGAGAATGTCGAGAGTTCGGCTTTTTGTGGGAGTCGTGTCAATTGCCGGAAAATTGATTGGCGGAAAAATTTTATTTCACCAAGATTTGTTCGAAAAGAGTAAAGGCCAAAGAGTGGCACCCTGTGGTATAACATTAAAGCTTTTTAATTAACCAGACACTGTAATAATAAGTGATATCAAATTTCAGTAAAAAGTTCTCTTTCTTATGTGAGACCACGCAGAGCAAATATTTAATCATTTTATCGCATTTTCTTTCTTTAGTAAACAATTTTTTCTCGTGGCTTCTTGGAACTGTTCTTACTTTCTGATTAGACTGATAGACGAAATGGCGAAATATGCAGAATGCGAATTTTACAGGATATATTTATATAAATGAAACCTTGACATGAAAATACTCTTCGAATGCATTTCGAGTGATCTGGGTATTTCCTTTGGTTTTTAATCTTAAACAAAGCCGGAAAGACTCAAATATTATCATTTAGCGAAAATAAATACTTCTTTGTTCTGCCTTATATTTTCTCTGATACTCTCAAAATAATTAGCCGTAGCCTTGACTGATAAAAGTTTCTTAAACTAATGGTGCTATATGAAATGAACAAAGTAATGTTCTTATACTTTCGAATTTTGAAACAAATGCTTGTATTTTTTATATGAATTAAGAGTGCCTTACTTCCAATCCAAGCACCATTAAACTGATAAATATTAGCACACCAATATATTTTTATCTTAATTTGAAGAGTAATAAAGATGCAAAATAGCTCTCGAACATTTAATTTATTATTTAAATTTACGTTAGAACGCCTTTAAGTTGAGTTAAGTTAATATTGCGGTGGTAACTACGAATAAGTTGGAATTTAATTTCACTGCTAAGAAGATTATTTCTTATATTTAATAAAAAATATGCTCAAACGATTAGTTTTCACTTACCATAGATAATCTCCACTGAAAGATGATTGAAGATTTTTTTATTACAAAAATTATAAAACTACTTTGCTCAATATTTCTAGCGTTCTGATTCTGATACGTGATATTATATTTTAGCTCCCTTTGAACCATAGCCATTCCTAAACTATCAATGTCTTTATTTGGTAAAATCAATGAAAATTGTAATGAACACGGCAGCAATAATAGTCCCTAGTAAATCAACGGAACCCTACTTTTTTGTATTTCGATACAAGGTCTAAAAAACATTTTCAAGCCATTTTGTAGTTCATAATATTTGGCTAAACATGAACAAAACTAATCTCCAAAAAGAGTTCATATTTCTAACGGATGTATAAAGGTCATTTTTGCTCTTAGCTTCTTTACTTAAAAAAAATAATTATAAAGAAAAAATATGAATGTGAGTGGCAAAGTAGAGAGAGAAGTTATTGCGAAAAAAAACTATTGGTGATGTAGTTAGTTCGGTTCTATGCATTCTTCTTCTTTCCTTGTTTGTCAAGGATAATCCGATGTGTTGTGAGAGGACAGCAACCGTACACACTTCATCACCCCTGAGCTCTGCTTACTGCTACTATCTACTACTACTACTACCTGTACTAAAGCTAAGCTAATGAGCGGCTCATTACAAAGAGATGAGGTCTGAAATCGCAAATATTTGCGTCTTGTTGTCTCGAAACGAAACGCCCGCGTCTGGCGCCAACCTTCTTCTCCTCGGTTCTAAAGCGCGGCTGAGAACACATACACATTAACGTGGCCCAATTGAGACCATAATGTGAAGGGTTTGTATAATACAAAGTAAATTATTAAAAAAAATATAAAAAAAAAACAGACAAAAAATTCTTATTTTCTATGATACAAAATGATCTTGAACTTTTCTTAAACTTTTGCTTTTCTAATTTTATTTTACATTTATTTATTTTTACTCAATTTTATTTTTAGAAGTGGGAAAGCAAATTTCTATTTGAACACTTTTAGATTTTTATTTAATTCTTATTTTTATTTTTATTGTTTATTTCATTGTGCCATGTGCCCATATCCATCTAACCATTTGCTTGTAATTGTGACTATTATCATCATTAATTGGCACCATAAGGGAAATTTTTTTAGTTGCTTAAACAAATAGAATTTGCTTTCGCAATAATCATTTATATATTTGCATATAATAAAATTATGTGTTTTTTTCCCCACTTATTGTTCTTATCAAACGTTCTCTAAACAATCTTACGATTAGCAATAATTTTATTGTATCACTTGTGTCGATTATTTCTTCGCTCTGTACCAAAAAAGTGTGATAAACATTTACTATATGGTTTTATCCTTAACCGTCTTGAATGACGTCTTGTCTGGGTTTTATAGTTTTGGTAATTTCGAAAGTAGTCGTTATTTACCAACATTTTAGTCTTGAATATTAATTTTGTCAATAAAACTCCATGTTATTAATATCAAATGTATTTGTTTATAACAATTTTCTTATAGAATGAAATTTTAAACAAAATTAACATTTTAATTTTCTATGTACATAATATTTAACAATGGAATTAATTTTCCTGAATAAAGTTAAACATTTAAATCAAAATTTGTTGCCTTTTTTGTAGCTCTGTTTGAAAATGAATTTTGAAAAAATTCTTTTATTAAATCGTATTACAATTGAAAAATGTTGAATATAATAACCAACCAACCAAATTAAATTCATAAATTAAAACCCCTATTAAAATAAAAATAAAAAACAATTTTTAATTCGTAGCTCTTTTGAAAAATTTTCGATAAAATTCATATTTGCACATAAAAAATGGAATCGTTCCATTAGATTTTGAATTATGTTGTGAACCTTTAAAATAAGGTTTCAATTTTGACAGATATTTCAAATTGCATCAGATAAAATTAAACCGTGCAAATAAAAGATTTCACCTTTTCTGAAAACGTTTCCACTTAGATCAATCTCTGAAAGTTAAACATAAAAATACGATTTGACTCACTCAGATATAATAGAATTGCAGGCCGAACTGTGTTGATAAAAATAAGTGGTCTTAAGATTTCTAACTAAAAATGCTCAAATAAAAATGATGAAATCAAAGTTTTTTTTTCCTCATAATTCCAATTTTAAACTTCTATAGCGACTATTGCAGAATACAGGGTGGAGAAGAGGCACCTGATGTAAATCTGAATGTATTTTTTTTTTCTGATCTGAACCTCAGGCAAGGCGATTTTATTGTAATTCACTGATTTATGCTTACAAAGTTTGGCCACGTCAATGGGTTAAAAAAATGTCTAATTTCCACTTTCAAGATCCTTAAAATATTCATTGATTTAAGATAATGAGCCACAGTTAAATCAAAGATCCGCTGATACAAGAACAAATTTCATATCAGCCTCTGAATCTTGTAATTTCTGTATTCTGAGTCTTTTAGCAAAACAAAATTATTATTATAAAAGTATATTGAATATAATATTGAAAAGAAAAAAAAAATACCATCTCTTAGGTGTCTAGACGAGAACTTCTCATAATAGTCTACATTAACTTCATCCTAATCATAAACCACAAAGGAATTAAATAAACTTTCGCATACCAAAAACAAAAGTGTATTGTTGGTTTAATTTCAACTCTTGAACTAAAATTTGTTTGTAATTTTCTTCTAGGTGTAATGCAGGCCACAACGATGGGCGGAACGAAGCTAGAGAAAAGATATTCACCAAGTTTTCGGGATGAATACAATCGTAAACCGAGCGCATCAAAAAGGAAACGAGATGACGTCCTACGGTTAGTTTCTATAATAAGTCAAAATGTACTTCTTATTTTAAGCAGAAATTTTATAGTACCTAAGAAAATTGGAATACTTCTCTCATACAGAGTATCAACAAAATCCAAATGATTTCAACGAAAATGTTCAAATTTTTTCTAGGGCAAGATCGCATATCGCAGTCGTTGTACGTCCTATGAAAATGTTATATGAAATTTCCAAAAATATAATATAAAAACGTACGAGAGAGTAACGAATACAAAAACATTTATTCCTATTCGATTAAGTAATTGTTGACTAGATATTTTATAACACACTTAGCTTGGAGGATGCTCGTTTTTCACTAATCGGAAATTTTCTCTTTCTTTCTTTTGCAGGATGAAAGTTCATAAAAACGGAAATGCAGCAGATGTTATTAAAAGTATTTCTCAAATAGACAACTCTAACAAGCAATGTTAGTATCAGATCAAAAACAGTTTAATAATCAGCGAAACGAGACTACTTAACTATAAAAACGAGATTGCAATTCAGATCAGATGACTGTCGCTTGATTGCACTGCGTAGCGAATTAATTTTTAATATTTTTTTTTCTTCAAAAAATCTGTCGTATTATCATGAACAAATTTAGTGCACTAATACTTCCGAGTTTATCACCGCTCCCCCCTATGTACATTATAACAATACAAGTTTACTCATTTGTATTTGTCGCTTTTTTCAGTTGGCGTTACTAAAAACAGCTTCTTCCAGCAAAGCTGCCTTACAATCAACTATTATTATTATTATTTCTTTCTCTTTTGACTACTATTCCTCTTCAAAGATTAAATTCATTTATAACATAACGTAAAAATATGTTTACGAGATTTAGAAAACATAATTTTTGCATAGTTTTCAGTTACTTTTCAGTATAGTTTTGATTTTTGGTCTTATAATTAAAAAGATATAATTTCTCATATTACTTTAATGAAATGATGGGAGCCTTTTTTGTTTGAAATTGAAACCATTAAATCTTTGTTCAAATTTTGAATATGCACATACCTTTTAAAAAAACTTAACGATCACCGATTCTACCAAACAAAAATGTTAAAATTTTCTAGTTTTGACTAGAGAGAAACTAGAATTATTCTAAGATTAATTTATGTTCAGGAATCTTCCTATTTTTAGGCATCGAATTATGATTAAATGCAATTTTTACAGAAATTGTAACTCCTTAATGAGAGTTGAAAGGTCATTTATTTTTCAGCTCTCAGTAAATGTAATGGAAAAATTATATTTACTTGCTTATTTAGAGGCCCTTCCTTATTCAATTCGAAATCGCAATTGCTGTAGCCTTTGCACTTATTGAATCAATATTTTTAAAATAAAAAAAGAATATCTTCATATTCAATGTGAATATGAAAATGAGCTACATACTGAAATTCGGTTTGAGTTATTATGAATAATTTTCTTTGGTACTTACACTCTTTTACAAGAATGTGCACAAAGAGAGAGTACCACAATTATGAGGTTAAGCAATGTTATATCTCTTTCAAATATGGTATGTAATATAAAAATATTTCATTAGTTCACAATTTAAAAAGACTTTTAAGTTATTTTAAGACATATAATTCCTCAGAAATGCTCTGAAAAAAATATGATTTGTTGGATTACGATTCAGGGGCAAGGTACTTTTGGTCTGCATAATTCTGCCTAAGGAACTTTCTTTCAGGGTATTGTTCTAGGGTGTATCCTGCCTGATTGCAAATTGGTTGTTCTATTAAACCATTTAATTATTACCTGACAGTTTACTAAAGCACCACTATCATTTGATTTTCAAGTTATAGTGATAATGCTCTACGTAATTGACTTGCAAATTTTTTAGCGGTAGTTAACTGCAAATTCACTGTCACAAAATTGGTTAATAATAGAATGATTTATCATTTAACAATTTAACGACAGTGATATTTCCGTGTATTATCACTTAATTTAATCATAGTGATTTAACAATGCACTACTATAAAAAAAAAATAGTAGCCTATGCATTATTGATGGAATTGTGCACCTATTTAAAAACGGGAAGCTTAGAAAATAATTAGCAAAACAATTTATGTATTATAGTCGTTGCTGATCAGTGCTAATATCACACCAGTCATCTCCGTCCATCATTGCGTTTTGTTATTTTTCACATTGATCAATTACCTTCATATCATGCCGCACCCACCTCGATCTGAAGAACAAAAGACTGTCCGGACTGTCGTACTCTTTGAGTCTTAAAAAAAAAAGAAAATTTTTCAGCAAATTTCATGGCTAGCAGTACAGACAGGCGGAGGGATTTTGGCAGCTCTGAAACCGAATTGAAGTGCTTTTCTTAAAAAATCTACAGCCCTTCTAAGCGAGCGTTTTCTTTTTACCTTGCAGATTTCTTAATGTTGGAAAATATAACGTCTCATTTCCGGAATCCCTGTATCCTTGATCTGAAGATGGGCACTCGCCAGCACGGAGACGATGCATCTGCGGAAAAACGCTCCAAACAGATGGCAAAATGTGCTGCAAGTACGTCCGGATCGTTGGGCGTTCGCCTATGCGGCATGCAGGTATATGAAGCCGACATTGATCACTATTTGAAACGTGACAAATATTGGGGCCGTGAGCTGAACGAGGACGGGTTCAAGAGGGCCCTTCACAAATTCTTTCACAATGGCTATTTGCTGCGAACGAAAATCATTAAAAAGGTTCTGCAGCGATTAACCCAGTTGAGAAGAGTCATCGAGAGGCAGTCTAGCTATAGGTTCTATTCGTGGTAAGATCGATTGAAGATCTTTTAGAAGAAATCATTCAAAATCAAATTTATTTTCTTGCAGTTCTCTTCTCATTGTTTATGAAGGATATGAGGAAGTCCCCGTTCATCCCATGGATGTTTGCTTCCAAGGCGTCAATGACTGCTGCTTGCAATTTTACGACGAAACCGATGTTAGTGTAGATCAAGATGATATGGATGAATTAGATCGAAACGGATCTCATAGTCCACCATGCGGTTATGACGCAGACGCATCAAATGATTCCACCGAATTGAATCTCTCATCATCGCATGAAGACAGTGATCACAATCATAGACATCAAACACATCGAAGACTAAATAATGAAAGTAGTATTGATGATCATGACGATGATCAGCATCACAGTCTCGATGTAGTTAGTACTGATGCACATCATCGGGGTTTCGGTGAGGCGGCTGCACGAGGCGCTAAAGGTACCCAACCCTTCATTCCAATCTCTGAGGAAACAGTATTTTTGGATCCGGAACCTCCGATGCCAAGTATTTCAACATCAAGTCCACTTTCCGGGGATTCATGGATGAATTATAGTAGCAATAGCAGTGATGACTATTCCGGCCTGTCCGAGCAAATAAAGGCAGTTGCATCGGGACGACAGACAGGTAGGATTTAATTTTTTCTTCTATCTTAATTTTATGAATACTCATTTCAATTTTTTTGGGTTGAATGTGAAGACTTGCATTTTTAAGAGTTACGATGTTGTTTACTCCTGAAATAGTCCGATTTACACTGATGGCTTTTACTTGATGTATGGTGGTAAGAGTGTCCAGTAATTTCAAGCCTTTTAACAAACATTTTGTTCAGCCCTTTTCCCCAAAATTTAAATATTCTGTTTTAGGGGTGCATTACTAACACATTTCTCTCAATTAACAAAACTTTGTTCCATCGCAGTGTGTTGTTATTTTTTTAACAAATGTTTCGGCGCATTATAGTAAGTTTGAGAGAATTGTATTAAGTGGTTCCTTGGGTAGCATATAATGTTGCTGTTTTTTTTTAGAAAATACTTTTAACAAGATATTTAAAATACTATTAATTAATTGAAAAACAAAACAGTGGATTTTTTTGTATAGTTTACTCAAGATGTTCTTGGTACTAATTTTCAAAACTCCAACTTTAAAACGAGTAGCATAATTGAATTATTTTTTTTAGTCTCCCGAAATTTGCAGAAGACGTGACTCAATTTTTTCTCTTTCCTCAAACAGTACTCAAGTCAGTTAAACTTTAAAATTGTACACTGAGGATTTCTCTAGCTTAAAAATTACATATTGATAAATCTTCTAGACTAGAATTAGCCAGAAGTTCATTTTCCACGTTTTCCACATTTATTTTTTACGCTAGAAGCTTCTTAAGTTATTGGGGTTTAATATAAAAATAAATGCATTAAAACATTTTGTTAAGCAAGGTATTTTGAATAGTCTGCGGCGGTTTAAACACATTGCGGAACAGTTGTTCCAGTTCTACTCTCCTCTTCATATGTTTACTCAATGAATTGGTCCTAAAAATTAGGTAACTTTAACTTTTTTAATCGTATTAAAATAAGAAAAATGAATGGCATAAAACCATGACATAATATACTTTTTGGGAAAGAAATCTCAGTTCCGTTATATAACTCGAATGAATCAAAAATCTGGTGTAACTATAAAAGCGCATGCAGCACTTCTATGTTTTTTTTAACTTCTATTGTTTTCCGTACAAAAAAACGGAAGAAACCCACTAAAGAAGTTTTTTTCTAATGTTTGAGGACCAGAAAAGTATGTTCAAATATTTGAATGTTTTTAATTAAAATGAGTGTCTAAACGACGGCAATCTTTGAAAATGCTTCTTTAGAGGTTGAGATTCAATTAAGCGCAAGATATTTAAGCTATTTGGAATAAAGCTAGAGTATGCAAAGTGTTAATAAAAATAATAAAGGACCAAGGTGGCTACCTTGTAGAACACCAAACAGGAAAAAAATGTTCATGCTAAAATCAGTGTAAACATAATTGACCTGTTTCAACTTTTCTTAATTTGTCAAACATATATTAGAGAGCTTCACAATATAGATTTGGGTGTAGAACATGTTGGTATTATTATTTTTAAATTCCTTAATATCAGCATTTAAATAAAAAGTTTCTTACTTTGATTTTTACCATCTTATTTTCAGGGAACAACAGTTCGGACGATGCAAGTTCAGACTATGACAACAGTCTTATGGAGCAAACAGATGCAATTTTAAATTCAATAAAGTATAACTCCAAAAAGGACTCAGATAGCTCAGATCTTTCGTCCCAGAAAATGCCAGCGCCGAGTACGAAAGTCGGAGGGGCAGTTAAGCGTTTGCGGAGCAAAGACGACGAGGACACGTCGACAGACAAAACCGAGTTATCTTCGGTGGCAAAGAAAACAACAACGTCAGCGTCATCTTCAACAGTAACAACAACGGCTACGACGACAAATTTGGGGCCGGAAGTGATCAGCAACATGAGCACAAATCAGCAGAAGCGTCAGTCGCACCACGGTCCTAGCAAAAGACCTTTTAGCTCTTCTGGAACAAATTTGGCAACAGTGAGCACCGCAGAGTCGCCGTTGGGAGCCAGCAGCGGCAAGAAGCGCAGCAGCAGCAGTAGCGGCAATGCCGCAAGCAGTCACAACCAGCACCGAACCCTCACGTCTTCGACGTCCTCAAAATTAACAGGGTGCCCCGAAAGCAATTCCTTGGTTGATGTTCGAATGATTGATTTCGCCCACACGACTTTTGTCCCCAAAAATGGGGCTGGCCTGCTCCCATCATCGGCTTCATCAACCGTCCACCACGGTCCAGACGGGGGCTTCCTGACGGGGCTCGACAGTCTCAATCGTCTCCTCACAGAAATTCTTGCCGAAGAAAAGTGCTAAAACTACAGAAAGAAAAAAAATAAAGGACAAAGAAAAAATTGCTTAAGTTCTCTTGTATAAAACACAAAAAAAAAGAAAGTTATTCTCCTCAGACGAAACAGTCTCCATCCAGGGGGCCAATTTCGAAAAGCCCATTTTTGGTAGGATCATTTTTACATGTGCAGACGCCACTTGACCGGAGGAGGTCCCGACGTTTTTTAGATATTTCGGCCAGAGGACAGAGTCGGAGCCGTCGACGCGATTTCTAGTGTTCATGTCGTTTCTCATAAGCGTAGCTCGTAAAATCCAGTGATTTTTTGATCGCCGTTTTATGTTGTATTTCATAATGCCCATTTTCTTCTTCGTTTCTTCGTTTGTTCTTACAATTTGAGGGAAAAAGACACAGCAGAGGATTTATGTATGAAGACGAGTCTAGACGAGGCCCCCCGGAGGGGATTTCAGTATTCCTGATAAAAAAAATTTCCTTTTAATGATTTTCCTTTTATTTTTTTGTTTAGTTTTGATCGCGCGGTCTTTTTTAATTTTACTTTTTCTTCTTTTGTTAATTCTTTTCGCTAAGTTATGAATGAATCCTTTTGGAATGAGACTAAATATACTTAATTCAACTTATTTTTGTTTTTATTTCATTTTCAAAGCATCCCTCCCTAGTTATAATTTAAAAATAAGGCTTAAATTGATTTGAGATATTCGCACATCCATTTGAAACTTCGAAATTAAGAGTTATTAGGAGATCTCAAACTACAGCCCGGTTATTCTTGTATTTATTTTTTCATGAAATTCTTGCGAGGTCCTATTATAATGGGCCTGACTGTGTAATTCGTACGAATCGAATTGTAACCTCCTTTTTGGATAAAATTCCGAGTTAAATGAAATTGAAATGAACTTGCAATTGTTCATTTTTCAAGTGAAATCCCATTTCGTGAGTTGTGTGTGAAGAATTAAATCCGAAAAATGCAAGTAAAATTGTCCACACATCTTAAATTCTTAAAAAATCCATGTTTTGATAGAACCAATCTTTAAATTATTTTTTCTCTTCCTCAAACTAGAAATTACTTTCTTCTAAAAAGAACCTGTAGAGTTTTTATTTAAATTGTATAATATATACAAATTCTTTTTAAAAAAAATGTTTTAATTGAATAATAATATTTAAATATTCTTCAGTCGAAAAGTAACGTGAAAATTTAACAAACTGCCCTTTTTCTACAATCGAACAAGTATTATATCATTAATAATCACCAAGCAATAATAAAATAAAAAAAGGGCATACAATTTGTTTGGTTGTGTTTCCACATTTACAAACGTAAAAAAAATTATAATCTTATTTCTCAAAATAATCATTTAACCGGCGATAAATCGAAAGGGGTAAATAATATTCCTTTTAAAATTTTATTACATTGAAAAATATTCTCCTTCTTAGCATACAAAGCAAGTTAAAAATAAATGGATACAAACAAGTTTAATCTTAAAAACTCCTTTACCTTTATATCAAAGAAGTTTTACAAAATAAAAATGTTCGAAAATCGATTTAGGCAAGAGATGAACAAAACATGGAGATAATAAAGTCATTTAACAATAAAATATATTTAAATATATAGCCAAAAGTATTTTTATTTATAAATGAGAAGCTGGGAAAAACCTTGCAATACAAACACATTCTATTTGCAAGCTTATTTAAAAAGCTATGAGGCCTAGAAGTTTTAATTAAGTCTCTAAATCGCGGTAGAGAGACTAAAATCTGATAAAGTTACATAGTGTTTACTAAAATGGGTATATAAAAGGTTTCAGAATCGCTGATTACGAACATCATATTGAAATTGAGACATTTAAGATATAGGATCTAATATAACCATGAGAATTTATTTCATGGAGATTTATTTATTTGGTCCAAAGTTCTGTGACCAATATTATAATATATTTTTTATTGTGTCGTATTGGGCATACCTTTAATCAAAAAATCTCTAGTTTTTCGGTGATCGTGGCTTTCTCCTGAAAAGTGCGCAAGTTTTGTTTTCTTTGGTTATTGTATATATATGTAATGTATCATAGTAAGTTTGAATAAATGAGGAGGAATCGAAAATAATAAGAAATTAATAAGAGTTTTTACATTTGTTTTTGTCGAATAAGTTTGAATTAAATCCATTTAAATTTCATTATTATTTTACACTTTTGTAATTTTTCAAAAGAAAAAAGAAATATATTCTAAAAAGATGTTGAAATAAACAAGATACGAGCTTCAAGCAAATGCATTTGAAATAAGTAAGAAGAAAATAAAATATTAAAAGATAAAGTGGAAATAAAATAAAACTAACTTTAAAAATATATATATAACGCAACATAATAAGTGTGGTCCACGCCCCCGAAACCAACTGGTTTTATAGAGAGACTTATGAAGAGTTTTTGTCCAATAAACAAATAGCTAAAATATATATTTTGGTAGGTGTTTTCACAACAGAAGAATTTATTTCAAACATCGACTTACATTAGAGTTTCCTTTGTAAGATTACTAGACAGCAACTAGAAAATGTATTTAAAGTAAAGTAAAAATAAAAACAAATAAAATACAAAGATAGAATGGAACTTTGGAAAATAAAGCATCATAATATTGATTATACAATGAAAATAAATTTAAAATTTAAAAAGAAATTGGTATCTTGTAAGAACACCACAGAACTCGTTTTTTCTTCAGAGGCTACTATTAAAAAAAACAATAGCGTTTGTATCTTTTTTGGCTTTTATATTCGACTTTCTTGTTGTTCTTCCTTTAGCGGCAGCTGATATTCGAGGAAGTCGTACTTTTCACTCTGTAAGTAATTCAATAAATTGGCGAATATTTAGCTGCATTCGTATTGTTTGAGCGGACCGCCAAAAACTAAGTAAAGTGTAAAGAATTTTAATATATTCAAATGAATAAAAGAACAAGTATCAGAGAATAGCATGTTCCAAATTAATTAGTCTCTTACTATGTAATTTGTACCTAAGGGCTGACTCAGAAGCAAATTTCGATTTTATCGTTTTACTTAATAAGCATGTTTCCTTTGTTTTAAGTAACAATCGAGTTGTAATCATTGTAAATTGTAGGGATTTTAAAGAAAATATATAGAAACATATTTAATGGTAACAAATGAGTTTTATCTATCCTGGTGTGGTCGACCCAGCCCCCTGATCGTTCAGCAGCTCCGGCAAAGAAGCCTAAGCCGGAGGCCATCTTGCTGAAGCCCGCGGCGGGAAAGACGTTTGCGGACGTGCTAGGCACTGTCCGTAAAGCTGTCGACCCCGAAAGCTGCGGGGTGAAGGTCAAGGCTGTCCGGCAGACTAAGGCCGGGTAGGTACTGCTAGAGCTTGGGCAGTCCTCCAAAGAGACGCGGGCGGCCTTCTCAAACGCCTTGAAGGGCGCTGTCGGGTCAGCGGGCAGTATCAAGCAGCTGGTACCCAGGGCTACCCTGGAGATCAGAGAGCTTGACAGCTGCACGACCAGGGAGGAGGTCGTAGAAGCCCTCAGGAAGATTCTGGGGATATACGACGGGCACCTCCAGGTCGTGCTGACCCGCCCGAACAGCCGCGGCCAATGCCTGGCCATTATAGAGGCGGAGGAGACAGCCGCGGTGAAGTTGTTGAAGACCGCTCGTATCAGGGTTGGATGGGTCTCGTGCAGGATCCGCAGGCGCGTGGTTGTTCCCAGGTGTTTTAAGTGCCTGGGGTACGGCCACCAGAGCCACTCCTGCAAGGGACCGGACCGGAGCATGTGTTGTCGTAAGTGTGGGGGATTAGGTTATAAGGTGGCGACGTGTACCGCGTCTCCGGTATGTTTCCTTTACCCGGAGGTGGCGGGGAATGCCGGGGCCCGGCGACACGTCGCAGGGTCGGGGACTGCGGGGCCTTTCGTAAGGCCCTCAACGCAATTAAGACTAAGTAACTGTGATGGTGATTGTCCTTCAATGTAACACGAATAGGAGCAGGACGGCACATGACCTGTTGGCCCAGATCCGTCTCGAGAAAGACGCCGACATCGTTTTAGTCAGCGAACAGTACCGAGACGGGTCTGAGCCGACATGGTATCGTGACACCCTTGGCACGGCGGCAATCTCGGTCCCGGACCTGCGGAGTCTCGACGTCGCGGACCATGGCGCGGGCGCTGGTTTCGTCTGGGTGAAGAGCAGGGGCGTCACATACGTCAGCTGCTACTTCACTCCAAACGAGCCTATTGCGGACTTCCAGGCCAAGTTGGATGGCCTGGAGGACGCAGTTCGCGGCATGGATGGGGAGCTGGTAGTGGCTGGAGACTTTAACGCGAAAGCCTTAGAGTGGGGGGAGCCAACACCCGACTCTCGAGGTGGACGTGTCCTGGACTTTGCGTTCAGGACTGCGCTGGTGGTTCTTAACACTGGCTCGACGTCCACCTTCCGGCGTCCTGGGTACAGGGAGACAATCATTGATGTCTCCCTGACGACGGAAAGTCTGGCTGCACGCGTGCAGGACTGGCGGGTGATCGAGGACTATACAGCCAGCGATCACCAATACATTACGTTCCGCGTGCGCGATGTAGCGCCAGTGCGGCCCTTGCGCTCGCAGGGTCCGCCCAGATGGGATGTCGCCAGGATGGACGTCGAGAGGCTGTCTCTAGCCATTGAACGCAGCCGGCGAACCATTGATGGGATACCAGAGGGTTTGCCACCTCTCGAGCAGGCTGTACGGGCGGTGGACTCTACGATGAGTCTCATCCACCGGGCCTGCCGGGAGGCCGTGCCAAGGAAGAAGAGTTCCGGGGGGGGGGGGGGGGGGGGGGCGCCGTTCTGCGTATTGGTGGATGGACGAAATCGCGGAACTGAGGCGGATATGTCTCCGTCTCAGGCGGTTGGCCCAAAGAGCTAACCGACGCGATGCCGACGCAGCCCGTAGATCTGCCGAACATTTAGAAGCGAAAAAGAACCTTCGGAGGGCCATCCAAAGGAGTAAGCGCCGATGCTGGCAGCGGCTGGGCGAGGATCTTAATAAAAATCCCTGGGGATTAGGGTACAGGATTGTGCCCCGCAAATTGGGGGCGTTCTCGCAGAACGCTCCCCTCTATGCGGAGACGGTCCGCTCCATTGTGGATGCCCTTTTCCCCACCCATCCGCTGGTGCCAAATTTCGCGGCCCGCGAGGCACTTGATCCTCCACCATTTACAATGGAGGAGTTAATCAGTGCCTCGCAAAGCCTTCAAAATAAGAAGGCACCGGGGCCCGACGGACTTCCAGCAGAGGTGCTGAAGGCGTTGACGGCGAGCCATCCAGAGCTCTTGCTTGATATGTACAATGCCTGTCTGAAGGCGGGAGTGTTTCCGTCCCGCTGGAAGACGGCAAGGCTTGTGCTTATCAGCAAGGGCAAGGGACCAGCAGGGTCCCCCGGGTCGTACAGACCACTGTGTATGCTCGACACGGCCGGCAAACTCCTGGAGAAGCTCCTGAAGCCTCGCCTCCAAGCAGCCGTCGAAGCTGCTGGAGACCTTTCCGAGAGGCAGTATGGCTTTCGGAAAGGGAGGTCGACGGTGCATGCTATCCAGGAGGTAGTCGATGCGGCCCGGGCCACCGAACGCGGGAACCATTATTCTCGCCCGGTGTGCCTGCTGGTCACTCTGGATGTGCGCAACGCCTTCAACTCGGTAAGGTGGGAGGACGCGCTTAATGCGCTGGAGCGTGACTTCAGGGTCCCTCAGTATCTATTGCGGATGATGAGGGATTACCTGAAGGATCGCACCCTCACCTTCGACACGGAGGATAGCCCGGAGACGAGGGTTCTCTCGGCAGGGACGGCCCAAGGCTCCATACTGGGACCCGACATATGGAACTACACATATGACGGGATCCTTCGTATGGAGATGCCTGAAGGGTCTTTCCTGGTTGCGTCGGGTAGGTTCCTGGCTACGCGACCACGGGTTGGAGTTGGCGTTGGCCAAGACCGAGATCGTCCTTCTTACCAAGAAGCGCATCCCCTTGCTTTTGGAGATGCGGGTAGGAGACATGTCGGTCCAGACGCGGCCTGCGATCAAGTAGCTAGGGGTGAGTCTCGATTGTAGGTTCACCTTCTGGGACGAGATCAAGGGCCAGGCCGATAAGGCGGCTGCGGTGACGGCAGCGTTGAGCAGGGTCATGGCCAACATTGGTGGACCCAGACCCTGCAAAAGACGCCTGTTGCTCCGCACCGCCGAGGCGATTATGCTCTACGGAGCGGAAGTCTGGGCTGACTCGATGCGGTGGGAGAAGTATCGGAAGCGCATCCTTGTCTGCCTGACAAAAACAGGGGTCCCCTCGGGGACTCCTGTTGGCTCTTCATGTTAATTTATTTTAATGGTGTGGGGAAATATTTATTTATTTATTTATTTCTTTTTATGTCGTGTGTGCCGACAAAAACAGGGGCTCTTTGGGGAGCCCCTGTTGGCTGTGTGAGTGGAGACGGATGTCTGTGTGGTGTGTGTATTGGCTGACGGGACATCGCCTCCCTTGGGGGTGCCGACAAAGGCAGGGGTCCCTTATGGGCCTCTGCTGGCTGTGTGGTTAGCATGTATGTTGCATGGAGTGGAGTGTGCCTGCGTGTGCGGGCGAGTGAACAGGGCTCCACCCCGAAGTAATATCTAATAAGATGGTCCCGGGGTGGGGTTCCTGGAGGGGGGAGCGGGGGTTTAGCCGGTAGGCCTGGCCTTTGGCCAGGGAGTCCGGCACAGGGGCGGCTTCGGCCTCCCCAGTGCGTAACGGCATTTCCCCGCTTCCCTACAAAAAAAAAAAAAAAAAAAAACCTGGTGTGGTCTCCTTAAAGTTTGCTCTTGTAGTGTTGCTAGTAATAACCTAGGATCTTAAATGAAAGCCTAAGTTATAATCTCTTATCTCTATAACTCTTTTTACACAATCTTGGCGAACAAGTTTTTCTTGTCGGTTTATGCAAAAAGTCGAATTCACGAATTATTTCGAAATGTTTTAAAGCCTTTTGTACATGTGAATAATAGCTTAAGATTCAACCTTTTATTTAGCTTGTGTGTCTAGCTTCTAGAACAATTGGTTATTTTTTAATGATTTTTTATGAATGTTTAAAATACTGCGTTTTGCTCTTTAGCCCTAATTTTACGGAATACGGAAGAAAATTAATGTTTTCCTCTTCAAATACATAATCTATGTACCTAAAACATCCTATAGTAGAACTAATGTTCTATTTCTTCGGGCGCAATTTTGGTGTTAACTCGTGAATCTCTTTTTACACTAAAATTTTGTATTGGCACAGAAATCACGTAATCCGAATGCGCCACTTGTTTTAGCGGTTGGATTCCTCCCTTTGATTCTTTTTAATATTAACAAGTTATATTATATAAATGTATTATGTATGAATTCACAATTTTAGATTCTATAACTTGTTTTTCTCCTCTCAATTATTTGTGTTTTTAAACTCGTTTTTTAATAGTTTAAACTTTTAGTTCAATTCAGTTTAAGATTAAAGAATGGAGAATAGATCTTACTAAATATATACATATGTATAATAGCTGGCCGCCGCAACATTTCTTCAGATCCCCTTCCGTTTTTAGTGCAAACGGAGCGTACATATCTTCGAAATTCCATTGAAATTCGATCTATTCCCCCAATCTTCACTTCAGCCAAAAATCATGAATAAATAATAAACGAAAATAACGACTTTTCTTTCTAATCAATAATAATTTTAGATTGCACATTTATCTATAAATCAAAATTGATAAAAAATTACATGTTAGCGATAAGAACATCAATGGAATGATATTAAATGTACGAATTGTGCCTTTACTAGACTATAAACTCACAGTCAATCATAGACGTTGTCACGTAAAAATAATAAAGAAATAATATATAAATAAAATAATAATAAAGGTAAATTTAATAGTTTTCGTAGTGGCTATAAAATTGAATTATTGGAGCAATTGGCATAAGTTTTACTTACAATTAGCGAAATTATAAAGTTCGATGTCGATTAATCCTGCCTATATGTATAAACAATTGTCCCGGTAAAATCTTAGGGAGGAAAAGTTGCCTTCTTTTAATATTATTTAAACGTGTAAATATGTTTATTATATTAATTTGGTTTTCTTCATAAAAATCGGAAAAGAAAAAAAGTTGATCCTCCCCGGCGGGGAATCGAACCCCGGTCTCCCGCGTGACAGGCGGGGATACTGACCACTATACTACCGAGGACACATCACCAGACTGCTCTAATATTGCTTTTAACTCGGCTGTTGTTCAATGTATCAAAAATAAATTAGAAAAAATATCCACATCGCACACCAAAGTACAAATGACGAAAATTACCTGTCATTTTGAGAAAATCATTTAAAAAAATTATGAAAAGAACATCAAATTCACTTCTAGAATACTCAAAACTGAAAATTTAGCAATAGACAAATTTTGAAGACGTTTAAATAAAGTTCTTACTTAAAATCAGTAAAATTGTATTTATAGCTATTATTACATAAAATACACACGTATAAGAAAGAAATTTTATCTATTTCAATTAAATAAGATAAATTAAGTTAAATGAAACGAAGATTAAAATTGCCAGTTTTCTCTTAGCTTAGACTTAGACTTTTTTTCCCTTCAGACGAGTACAAAAGCTGCTATTATGAAATGAAACCTTTCCTGTAAAAAGTAAATGAAATTAAAATCATTAAATTGTCTATCCAAGAAATGACCCCCCTTTTCCTTCCTTAATTCCGATAGAAAACTTCTGGGAATATTTACATGGTGGAGTTATTACTAACTTTATTACCAATGTATCAAAAAAAGTGATGTAAATCACGTTAATAATATTAGTTGACTAAAGAACCATTCGAATTTCTATAGAAGACCCAATTTAACACGGTAAGTTCGCAAAATGCGCTCAAGAGTTTTTAGCGTTAATAAAACAAGCATATATAAGTTTTATATAATATAATTTTATTAAAAAAGCATAGAGTTAAAAATTAGATAGTAAATAAATTTAACCAAGATACTATTCATCGTTAATTTAATACAAATAAATAAATACTGGTAATAAACAGAAATCAGTAATCAATAGGTCGTAGAACTGAGCTTCTTATTTTTGGCATATAAAATGAAAAAAAAAACTATGAAAACTGCATAAAAATAATAAATACCGCTCAAAGCATGGAATGCTAACTAAAACGCTTTCGAGCAACGCTTTTAATTACTAATACTAAAAATAATAAAAACAATAGTAAATAACTGGCTAGTAACACTTTTGATTTTGGAAAAAATATATTTCCCGCCAAAAATTGATTGAAATTTTTCGCAGCAAATCGCTGATTTATAACGTCTCTTTGCTGCACTAACTGGAAATCGTTTGAAGATGCGCAAATATCGTTAAAGGTATAAATGGCTGATCGAATTTATTTTATTGTCTTTTAATGAAAAACGCTTCATTCACCGACTTGCCTGTGTAGGAATGAAAAACTCATCAACATTTTTTTTAGCTACAAAACTCGGCAACACGTGGTGATTGTTGATAGCAAAACTTTTTTTTCTGAATGGAGTACAACCGAAAGCAACTGGCAGAGCGCAGCTAATTATTAACTCGGTGGAATTGAAAAGGCTCGCTGACCAGACCCATGATCCGGCTTTGACCCAAACCAGCTCATCTTCCAGTTCAGGGTATCGTGCAGCAGTTTCTCCTCTTCGTGCGATAAATGAAGCAGAGTCGCTACGGCACGGATTAAGTGACGAGCTTCCACCTGAAACAATCAGAAAATATATTATATTACAGTTTTTTTTAATCGATTAAATATTGTAATTACCTCTCGACTCGTAAGAAATTTCACAATGACATGTTTTAGATACTTGAAGTTCACCTCGTCCATGATTATTGGTCCTCCTGAGTTTCCGTTCGTCTTTATATCATGAGTCTTTTCTGTAGCTAAAGACTGTAGATCACTAGAGCTGCTATTTCTAATTTCCTGTTGCAAGGTTTTTTTCAAATCCATAAGTCTTTGATTTAAGATTTTTATAGACTGGCCAAAAAAGCATACATTACTTTGGGCTGAAAACAAAAGCTCAACGCCTTACCTTATTTTTTTCACTAATTTCCGTATTCAATCGATCAATTTGTGCTAGACGATCCCTTTGGCTAGTAATCACAGTATTAAGTTCACTTAATTTCAGGTTTATGCGGGCGATTTCGTCGTCTTTTCTACCCATCTCATCTTGAAGTTCCTGAACCTTATCAGTGAGCTCATTTACTTCATCCCGTTCAATTCGAAGATCCTTCTTTAAAATTTCTTCGCTTTGCGATATTTCTGCGTTTCGCAGCAAGGCAGTGAGCTTCTCCTGCTTTTCATTTTCTAGTGCTTCTGAGACTTCGTTGAGCTGCTCCTGAAGAGTTGTCACTTGTTTTCTTAAGGCTTGCGTTACTTGCTCCGAATTTTCCACATATTCATTAAGGCGCTCATCAGCAGCAGAAAGGCGAGATTTCAAATCTTTTATTTCTTGTGATGATGATTCCTGAAAATTTTTTCGGTTTTTTTTTCTTTATCACTTTTTAAAAAATGATTGTTAACATGTAATAGCACTGTGTTGTTATATCTTGAAGCGCAGTATAAACTTAAGTTACAAAAAATTAAAAGCTGAAAACATAGAAAGTTGCTTCCAGTTAAGAATAGTAAAAATTAAAAACAAACTATCGATTTCGCTTCCAAGAGATTTTATTCAATACCCACAACAAAATATAGATATGTATATATTTAGCCGCCATCTAAATATTTATTTGTTAATAAACCAGACAACAAATGTTTTCATAATTTCATCAACCAAGGGGACCAAAACGCCAAAGTTTTCAAAATAAAATTTGGGAAAAAACTATCGAATTGGGCTCGACCTAGCTTCGCTGAATTCAGGTAATTATTGTACGAGAGATTTATCTTAAAATTCTATAATTAAATTAAATAAAACGTTCGTACTTTTTCCGGTAGAATCCGAATCTCCAATAAGGTTACTTTCATGCTATGATAAATAAGTATATATGTTTTTTCGTTTTGTTTTTTAAAATAATAAACAGTTTAAATATAGTTTAAAGCATGTGCAATAACATCCTCTTCAGAAAATCTCTACATACATATTTGAGTAATTTAAAAAAAAAACAGAAATCGTGAAATAAATACGTGTTTGCACCGCATTTCCAAAAAGTTAAAAAGCAATATAAAAGCGCAGAGTTCCAAGAAAACAATTTACTTTTATCATAAATACATTTATAGAACGAAATTCAAAACGATATTTTTTTATAAAGATTTAATTAGAGAACAAAAATAAAAACGACATTATTTTTGATCATATTTTATATAGATTGAAAGAAACAGAATTTTTACCCAACACAATAAAAATAAACAGTATTCGTCTGCAAAAGCCTATTGCAGATTTAGTTTAATAATTTATTAGTTTTCAATGGTCATAAAATGAGTTATACCCATTGATGAAATGATTGAAATCTAAATGAAACATAGATAAAACAGACACACTCCAGAAACAACTAAAATTCCTTTATAAATTGTGGAAAAAACATATTGATTTGTAGTACGGTAAGTGCGTTGAATAAATAAAAGTAGCAAAACTTTGTGCGTATAGTGTTTATTAAAACAAATGATAAAAATGAACATAAAAACAAAATTAAATGCAGAATGAACCCAAAAAAGAGTTAATCACTTAAAATACTTAAATTGCAAGATAATTAACCCAGTAGAAACAACAAAAGGTTAACTTCAGTCTGTCTGGCCTTGTTGGTTACTTACAACTTGGTTCTTCAAGTAGGCGACTTCTTCTTCACTTTCAGACCGGTAGTCTCTTAAAGCGAGGGACAATTCATCAATTTCTTCCTCCAACAGTTTTATCTACTCCAAAATAATGTTTAAATTGAGGAAAAACGTCAGGGTTCATTTGCGTACCTTATTATCACGCTGCTGTACCTCTTCATTGGCCTTTTGCAGATCAAACTCCAGGTGCTTTATCTTCTCTGCATATTCATCACGAGCCTTAAGCGCCTTTCGTTTCTCTGTTGTCTCTTCGCAAACCTGTCTCGAAAGGCGGTTCACTTGACTTTCTAATGCTAAATTCTGACCGCTCCATGAACTTTTAATATCAGATAGCTGCAAGTGAGCCTCCTCCAAGTGCTGTTCTAGTAACTTCCTTTCTTGAACTAAAGCTTGCACCTTCTCATCAGCACTCAAACTTAAAATAGTTTCAACCCTCGACTGGTCTACAATTTGAAGACGTGTTTTTAGGTGCCTATTTTCCTCTTCAACAGCGGCCAGTGTTGTTGTCAAATTGTTTTTATCAAGCTGGGAAGAGTGGCGCAAGCGTTCTAGCTCGTCCTAAATAGAAAAGCCGGGTAAACCTTAAGACTCGTGGAGTTTTACAAGACCTATTGCCATCCAGCAAAGCAAAAAATACGTACCCAAAAAGGCAAGGAAGCAAACAAAACACAAAAGCACTTTCCTATACATATGTATATATAAAATATAAACTAAAAGTGTCGAGCTGCAGGGAACACATTACACGGTGCTAAAATGAAACTTGCTAAAATGGGACACGCTAAGCACTCTGTGCTTTCAAATCATTCAAATGCCATTGCGATCATGAAGACCATTGATGAATAAATGCCACTGAAATAAAAATGTAAATTACCTGTAGGTCGTCTACCATAGGTTCCATGATTTTCAACCTCTCTAATTCTCCGGTAAGATTTTCAATTTGCTGCTGATTCTGTTTGATAGTCGAGAGCCGATCAACTGCTTCTTGCTCCCGAAACGATAAAAGAGATTTAAGTTTTTCGATTTCTGCATGCTGAATATTCTGTATTTTTTCTTGTTCCTCGCACACTAAGTCTTTTTGTGTTTGAGCTACTTTTACCGTTTCTAGAAGGATTTCGTTTGTCTTCTCTAAACGATCCTTTTCTTCTTCGAGACTATCAACACGGCTTGTTAAGTCATTCACTTTTGTTAAAAGCTCACTAACTTGGGAGCGAAGGGCGGAAACTTCAGCTTCTTTCTGTAATTAAATTGATTGCTATATTTAAACTACTATATATGTAATTAATTTATATAAATTATTTCAATTTTTTAAAGTTAAATCGTGAAGATTGATTTTGGATTTTCATATTGAAATGTACACATGTAATTTTATTTGCCAAGGCGAAGTAGATCCATAAAATGCTATTTTAAATGCTTATAAAAACTGAAATTGAAATTTTACCAAATATAATGAACTACATACATATGTATATCTGAAGCCTTCGGCCGCTGTAATATACTATTTCATCGTGAAATTTAATAACAGATGCGTTTTTTGTTCTTTTATGCCTAATAACCAAAACTGACTGGTCCCACCAACTTTATATAAACAAAGAACTGTTCAATTGTTGATTAAAATTGGAAATCTTTAAATGCGGAAAGATGTGACTAAACTAAGAATTTATTAGTGGAATCTGAATTGCCCGCCTATACATGGAAAAAGAAGTCGTCGCGTTGGTATTAAATGCACTAAATAGAACTCTTAATTAGAAAATGTTACATTTATAAATAAAGCGACTATTTTAAAAGCTCAATAAATACATAGTTTTCAAAATTTGGGAAGCAGTCTAGTGCCTAGCATGTCACCAGACATATCGATTCCCATTGTAAGCTGAGGAAAGAGCCAATTAAAAACGGTAAACTTAATAATGCACCTTATGCGACGCGTGAAAAGCAACAAAATCGATCTGCTACAGTTGGGGCGGATATTTCACAACAAAAACTTACCTGCTCTAGAAGCTGAAAATCCTCGAGGGAAGCAATGCTATTTGCGGACGACAGTCGGCCACGCAAGCTTCTGCCGCTGCTGGAGGACAGCCTTGCCGGAAGCGAAAGAACATCGCTTCCGGTCTCCTCCTTAATCTTATTTTTTAACGATGCAAACATCTCGGCTAAGCTGCTCCTCCGGTGTCCTCTTAGGGCAGGGAGCTCTGAAAGGGCGGTAAAACGAAATCAAAGTCAGCGCGCACCAAACAGTTCTTGGGCCACGAAACAACTCGAAACGGTGGCATTCTGCGAGCATTAATGTTACGATTGGTTTGGTTTATCAGTGCCCAAACTACCGCTTTGCTTAAATTAGCATAGTTAAACGGAGCGGTTCCCTGATAAGAGGCAACTTCGAGCTCGTGATGTGTACTCAAATTATTTGCGTATTTACCATTAAACTCATGTTTTCCTCCAAACGTTATTTGATTAAATGGTGATTAATCGACTGCTCTTCACTTTCGTGTACTGATTTTGTGGCATAATTCGACACGATCCACGGAATTCCTCCAGATGCGGTAACAGAACTGAATTGACGGCGTTAATTTTCTACAGTGACATTTCATTGACATTTCTGAATTTTTATAGGAAAATTCTCTAAGGGTTGCCAGAATCAGTTCAGCTGAAAGAGTTTTTCCAAAAAATTTTGTATCTAATAATAATTCTCTACATCGTTTCGTATAAATGACATCTTCAACGAAATATTACCTAAATTAATTAATTTAATTAATTAATAAAAAAAATAACTAAGCAATAATTAAATAATGAAGCACTGAGAACAACTTAAACTGGAACGGGAACAGTTTGCAAAAGAACGGTTGGCAAAATCCATGCAATTTTATCTCTTGGTAGTTCGATTGCGAATGGCAGTTGTTGGTTGTATTGTGTGAGGTTATTCTTTTTGTGTCTACAATTTTTTGTGAAATACCGCCTTTTATTTACCTTAATTTGTTAATTGTGTGGAAAATAATTTACATTTGCTTATTTATAAACAGTACAAGGAAAATGAATGAAGAAAGTATATCTACCCCTCAGAAAATCGCTGCAGAAGTTGAAGTTGACGGTGTTGGCGTAAAGTAAGTTTTTCAAAGCATTTTCCTTGTTTTATTCTTAAGATTATGCATTTTTTGTGAGTTGTGTTATTTTAGCAAAACTTTAAATAAAAGCTGACATGGTAAACAGTTTGTATTTTGTAATTACTTAATTAGCCGCGGATAAACATCATTGCCGAGCGGCGTAAACTTTGCACTGTAATTATGATCTATGAAAAATCATTACAATGGTTATTACGAAAGATGTCTAAACCGCTTGATAAATAAATAAAATAAATAAAATTATCACAGCAGATTCGCCCGAACCCAGTGAAATGCTTTAAATTTGAATATAACAGCTGTTCGTTGCTGACAGCTGGTCACTTACTGGGTTTATACTATAGAATATATGTGCTTTCATCAGAATATCTGGTTTTCCAAGATTATGAACTACATATTTACGACTTTCTGTAGATCAAAGCTATTTCTATGTTATTTTAATCATAAATACTATCAATTTCTTCATAAGGCGGTAGTAGCTATCGTAAAATAACAACTATAAAAAATATTTTTTTTCTGGCCCGGACCATATATTAATTATTACTTTCCATCCTCACACATATACATATGTACATATATTTGAAAGAAAAAAATATTTCCCCGTGATTTGCATTTATTTAAATTTTTTGAAAATTTTAGGAGTAAAGTTCTGATTCGTAAAACTTATGAAACTGTACCTCTTTAAAGAGGGTCAGCGGAAACAAATATTTGTTGTCTTTTACATCGCAAATCTTTTTATTTTTCGGACCAGCAATTCTGAAGTTATCGATCTGACCGTTGGAGCAAATTTTTTATACAGAGGCTCTACATAATATTGATGATTATTTTTAATAAAAACTTACACAAAATATGTTCATTGTTTTCTTTACGTTGTCTTTATATGAAAAAAATTCCTCAAAAACATATTTAACAGATTTCAAATTAGAACTGTGAATACTGTAATAACACTGGTCTGCAACGAAATCATCCTTCAAATAAAAATATTATAGATATGAAAGTTTCAATGTACTGAACCTTATATCTGAAAATAAAAATTTTCCAGCACATCACGTATTCGAGATTCGGAACTAACTTTTCATACTATTATTATGCTTTCAAGGACAGAAAAAAACAAAAAATTTGTATACCAATGTAATTAAAGGCATGATTTCTATCCGCTGGAGGTCGAAATCAAAGAAACATTTAAAAAGGATCCTATTTTGAAGCGTTTTCGGGATATTCGCATCTTTAGCATACATATATGGTATGCATGCAATTTGCCTGGTCACCATAGCGCATATTTCGGCGCATAGCGTACAAAATACGAATATACAGGACGTTTTATATTCCAATTGAATTCTATCTAAAACGTCTATCAAAATTTAAGCAACGACATAAAGGCGCAAATGGCTTTACTTGCTGTTGGTGCCGCTTACATTAACCGAAAAATTAATTATACAAAAAAGTAACAAAGTCCACTTCCATGCAACAGGGAGTAAGTAGCAAAAACTGTTGCGATTATTTTCAGTTGATCACAATAAAATCGCCGCGAGAGAAGCGGCGCGGTGATCAAAAGAAATTCTTGCATCCCGTCAGAGTATTGTACGAAGTGACGCGAACATGCGTCTACGAGGAATGTTTAATTGACTCAACATCTGCGCCCTTATTCCGTAGGGTCGGCGGTTTCTATCTCACTTGTTGGTGCCGCGCCGCGTCTATCTTAAATCCCAAAAATATTGTGTCGCTACGAAAATTGTCTTCTCATCACCATCGTAATAAAGTTGGTCTAGTTTTGTCTTAATTGCACTATACCTGCTGGTTGCAGTGCTGCTCGTCGATCCGGAAGTGTTCTGAATGAGATCGAGGGATGAAATCATTTTCTTGGCTAGTTTAAAGTGTGCTCCAATTTCGTAGTCAGCACACCGCAAATTTAAATAAGTGCAGATTTACCAGCGGAGCGAATATATGCTCCACTGTCGGACGATGTCTAGAGACGTCCATCGCTGCCGGCTTAAAAGTCTCGTGTACATCTTGGTCCAGTGCCAGTAAATAATGCCACAAAAAAACGAAATTAAAATTTTCGCGCATTTGAAATCGACGAAAATTCTTTCGTTGGGCGGGCAACGCAGGGATATTTTGGCGCTCACTTTTCAGTCTACAGTGGAAATTTTCACTAGGCAAAAGTGAATTCATCATCGTGCCGGGCAATTATACGTTTTTGTATTTCATTGTCGCGTTTTATACATTTTAAAAATTTTAAACTCTTCGAAAAAGGGTTGAATTTTTGTAGACGTTAATTTTTGCACAAAATCAGACTGGTCTCTTAATTAAAAGAAGAAAGATTTATCTGAAAGAATTATATTTTCATGATATCGTTAGGAGATTTTCATTTGCAGTTTTGTGCTATTATTGTACTGTGACGGAGAGAGGATATGTGGAGTGCTTCTATAACCAAGTGATTTTGTGAAAGCTTTGAGTGCGAAGAGCGAAAAAGATTTTTTTTGGTAATTTAGAGGAAATTACATGGACGAAAAATAAGTTGATTGTGGCGACCCGGTGAATTAAATTAAAAGTTAAGCTTGCATTTGTAGAATAAATAAATAAATTAGAAATAACGAAATTTTAAATATCTTGGAAATAACATATGTATTGCAATAATTTGAATTTCGCCTGTTATGGATATTTTGGGATGCTTCGATTTTCTTCTGAAGATGTTACCTCCATTCGACAGTGCATAAAGTTGGATAATTAAATTCAAACTTCGGGCCATAAACTACTCCCAATACAAAAGAAGTGCTAATGTTGTAGATCTAGAACCCCTATGAAATCCAGCAAAATTCATTGAATATTCTATTTTTAAACGTTCATTCAACGAATTATAATCAACATCACGAACTGACGTGAATTAGGTAACTCTACGAATGCCTCTTTTAAAAAAGAGAATTATATTATAAAAAGAACACCTCAGATGCTTTGTTCATACAAATGTATTTCAAAACCTTGCTTTCTGGGAAATCCTATTGAATGAACATATTGAACTAATAGTAGAGTACAATTCAATAAATTGTAGTTGAAACGAATTTTCAATTGCATTAATTAACCTTTTGCACTCGAAGTGAAAAGTCCTCGTTGTAGGTTATTGTATTTTAATTGATTATGGATACAAATGTTATAATATGTATATTTAATGATAAAATTTTACATTTTGTTTTTATCCTTATGCAATGAACTAAAAGCTATTTTCATTGAAGTTTGAAGACCAATTTTAAATAAATGGCTCTGCTCCGGATTCCTCGAGCGCAAAGGGTAAATATTTATTTCTCAATTTTTATGAGATCCCTTGGAATACCGTAGCAGTTGTTTGTCAATATAATATGAATATTTTCCGTTTGAAAGGATTTTGATACTACCAGCGCAAAATTAGGATTCAATACTACTACTACCTACTTTAAAAAATGTCGCCAATATTGGCAACCTCTACAAATCCATAGAAATAACTACATATGTTAACAGGATGGCCACGTTCTGGAAAACCGGGAAGATTCAGGTCGTCAACGAAAAGTTGCGGAATGCCGTAGAATTTCACATTGAAGTCGAGAATTATTTATTCATATTACCTAAAATACTCCCTCATGAAATTTCATGCCACAGAAACGATCACGAACTTTACACCCCCATTATTTTGAAGTTTTCGGTTCATATATGTACATAGTATAAACTACTGGCCAGAACTATGCGTATGCATCTTACAGCCAGTGCAGAGGAATGTTACGGAACTGTTCAACCACAGTAGGTATTCATCGGTAAAAGTTAAAGAAATTTCATCATGAGAAAAAGTGACCACCCTACCATGTCTTAAAGACCAATCCCAAATACTCAAAACATATCAGTGAACTATAAAAACAAATATATAAATTGGTATACTAAGGGTAATGCACCTCATAAATGGTTTATTTTCCTCTTTGAAGAACTAACTCAATAATTACCTCCAAATTACTAACGCCAACAACCAGCCATCGTATAACTAATTACCTGTGAACTGCTTAATTACATGAAAGTTAGTGACAAACTGACTTTTTCTTTTTAATTAAATAAATACACGACTATCTGATTATTTACTTCTAAAAATGTACACCATCTAATTTCAATTAAAGCGTGTCACAATACTCTGCAGTTTAAATAATTCGAGTTCAACCGATGTACAATTCCCATACATGTGGTGTATTACAAAAGGATTTTTTTGTGAACGAGTTTTCTGCAGGACAACCCTCATGAACACATCCCTTGGCACAAGCTCAAATTGAGTATCACGGATTGCAACAGTGCGGGTTTGTATGCTGGCGGTCCCCTTCCTCCTCGTTCTTACCTTTCTACCCTATTTAGAAGACGCGAACAATTTCTGTCGTTGGTAAAAATTTAATACAAGATGAATAGAGCCATGTGGCCCGTTTTTATCTCTGAGTTGCATTGGCGTGCGGAAATGAGTGGAAAATGCGAAATTTAAAAAAAAATTTACAAACATTGAACAAATGGGAATTTGTTATATAATTCTTCAACTCTATTAAAACTTAGTACAATTGTTTTATATGATCAAATTTTTTCCGATATCATAAAAGTTGATTCTACTTTGCACTTCTGAATTTGTACAATAACTATACCAAATTTCAAACTGCTTATACCGTGTCGAAGTTTGCATACGTAGTTTCAATACGATGTTGAAATTTGAAATTTGATTTGAAATAAATTGAATTAAATAACTTTTGTAAATATTTTTTTTCCAAAATACTTCGGTGGGTTTCATTCACAAACTGATATGAAAATAAAATTTTTCTGTCGAGGTGTGTAACGCATTATATAAATAAATATAAATAAATATAAATAAATAAATAAAGTTTGTTGGCAAAACATATTTTTATCTTTTTACAAAATATAAGCATAAATAACAGGAAATAAACCGTTCTAATTTCAGTATGTAATTGCTGTAAAACTCTTGTATCATTTTATTAATATTTACACATTTTTGGACCAATTCTTCAGATAAAGTTTGTTGATTATAGCCAAGGTTTTTTTTTTTTCTCAAAACTACAAACGTCGGGAATATAATATTTATCCTGTAATCTTAAAAAGCTCTCAGTGTGAATATTTTTTAATTTATTGTGTTGTATACGTAGTTTAGCTCAACCTAGATAATGAAAAAACATATAAAATGCTCAATGTTTAGGTACCAATCGGGAAATAAAGCATTTTTATGAGTCTGATATGTATATAGTTTATAGCATATGAACCTCAAATTATTATAGCAGAATGTCTGTTCACAGAAATTTTATCTTTTCAGATATCCTTCCACTAATCATTTATGAAAGAAATGAAATAAAAGTCATGCTAGCTAAAATACCCTGATCAAGAATGCATCATTTGAACTCTACAAATAAAATGAGCAAGTCAGACGAACTTTTGTTTTGGTGATGAGTGTAAGCAGTTGTTAAAAATTGATAACATCATTTACATTGAATCACTACTCAAATGGAGACGACTGTTTCTTTATCACCAAATTATCAGTTGGTTCGATATTTTCCATAATGCCTAAAGTAGCCGAAAATTAGGACGACTCTGGTTCCCTCACAACTTTTCTGAATGCAAGCTTTCACGTAGCTATTACTACGAATCTACAAATCTATGGACCGACTAGATACAAGACGTCACAAAATTGATTTCTTTCGCCCCCGTCTCGCATGCATTGATTAAAGATACCGAAGAGCATCAGCCTTGGTTGTCTCGTCGCGACGCCAGTGCAGTCGATTCCTGGAGGGGGCTGAAAACTCTTTAGCCAGTGCGGTCTTCCCGGAAAAATATTTGTTTTATAGATGCACGGCTCTGCTTCCATGGCACATGCCTGTTTTGGGATTTTTCCCGTGCTCATTCGTGCCGACGAACACAGATCCCCCGCAGGAAAATCTAATCGCGGGCTTCAGTTCAGTTCTGTTCTTGCTTCTCATTTGGATAGACGCGCGACGCGACGCGTTCGAGGCATTCCTCGGTGTATGGCAGAAGCTTTTAGTTGCTCGTTTGGTTCGGTTCGAAGTAAAATAATCTTGGTTCATTCGCGGCCGCTCACAGTGCGTTCAATTGATTCATTTAAATCAATTTAAAACGTTTGAACTGACCGTTGACCGGCAGAAGTAGTAGTTCAAAGTTATCCATATCCATTTTCCTGGATAAAAATTTTTTGCAATTTTTCAATGGACTGTAATTATAGGCAATTTTTTGAACAATTTGTTGTTAAATGTGCAGTGGCTGTTAAGTAAGGATATAACATACATATCTATTTATCGTTAAGAGTATTCTGGCAAAATATCATCACACCTGAGAATAATTCACTCCGGCTGCTGGTTATCCTGAATCTTTTGTAAGCGAAACAACCCTCCCAGCATCCTTTTTCTTTCGTTTCCCGCCCTCATTCAAAGAGTGTGCCATACACCCTTGAAACGTGATGAGTAATCGGAGCCACCCTGTGCGGCTTCGGGGGAGCACTTACCCTTCGATGCAATTTTCCACCTCCCGGGATTAGTCACTGCCACGTTTTGAGTCATATAGTGGAGATTGCAAGTGGCTGGGGGTAGGCTCCACAATATGATGCCTGATTGCCATTCTGAATATCTTTAAATATTATAAAAGTTGTCTCAATATACGCATTACAAATTATTTATATTATCATTATGAAGTTTTTTTTAGATATTCCTTTCTTAATTAACAAGTAGTTAACACGGTCCAAACTCAGCGAGCCCTTTGCAATCCCCCATCCTTTACTCAACTGTCCATTTCTCTCGGGATGATTAACTAACCAATGGAAATGCTCATATAAAAATCGAAATATTCTGAAGATTGTGGGTGAGACATAAAAATGTTCTTCAAAACGTTTCGTAAGTCCAACATTTTTTCCGACTTAGAAACATCGCAGTAATGATGCCCTACAGATGTCGACTGCATTTATTTCCGAATGCACAATCTTGATCACAACTCGAAATGCCTTTTGTTAATAAATCATGTCGTCACCGGATGTTGGAGAATTTTTTTTAAAGATCTTTAACTTCAAGTAGACGTCTTTTGGATGGCACAGTGTCACCTAAATTTTAGAGATATTTTTAACGTTAGAACGCAGTGATCTTTTCGAGGGTGTACGGAAGAAATTTTAGAAAGTCATAAATTGGGGAATGTTACTACATAGAAGTTGAAAGTTATGATGTGGAATTTGTCAGGATGTAATGCAGGTATTTTTCTAGGAAGAATTTCAAATGGAATTCGATATAGAATTCTATTTTAAGTTTTCTTTTAATTCAAGGGAAATTATGTAAAACATTGTTTTAGATTGTGTTATTTTACGTAGTGTTTGGGATATTTTTCATTTTAAATTCAAGATGTTACTAAATATACCTACCATTTTAAATATACAAACTTTAAACTTTGAACAAATTGTAAAAATAACGTTGCGTTTCGTGTTTCAGAATCATGCAAATCTTAATTTTCAATTTATTTATTTAGTTCTTAACATGCCAGCATGCATTTTCTCATAAATCCTTCAGTGTCTAAAACTAAACTAAAATTTAAATGTTCAATGTTGCAATGAAATAACGGTTTTGTTTACTATTATACAAAAATCAGGGAATTTTTGAGACTTTACAAATTCTAATCCTACACGTTTATTGCTTAATATAATACAATCGGATTTTTTTCCTAATTGTGGTCATCGCACTAAGATTGGTTGACTATGTCAAAATCAATCAAAATTCAAAGTCAATTAAGAACTCTTTCAAACAACATCTATTAACTGTCATAGTTTAGAGATTTATTGACGTAATATAATTTATTGATCTGTGAGATACTTTCATTTAGAATTGGTTAACAAAAAAGGCAGCTCATACACCTGGAACAATTAATAAATTACTTCGCCTATAATTAACTATTCAAATACTAATTACAAAAAGCATCTTTAAAGTCCCTTTGTTATCCTTAACAATGAGGTAATTTTCAACAGAAGGGAGTAAAAATAATATCCATTAACGCAAGGTTGCAAAATGAATTCCATAAATTCCAATTAAAAAATCCGAATTAAAGTTCATCTAGTCTAGTTAGAAGCATTGATTTGAGTTTTTTGTGACTCCATGTACATAAGCCATCTATAATAATTCAATAAATAATTATTCTAGAAAACGTGATAAAATTAGCAGAAATCAAACAGTGAAAAATGTAATATTTTTAAGTTTTCTTATATAATATTTTTAAGTTTTCTTATATTCAATTCGGTTAATTTCTGCAAAAATGATTCCCGCAGGTCTTTCAATAATTTAATTTGAAGAACTAAAATTAACGCCTTCCGGTCTTAACGACGTTATTGAAAGTCATTTAAATTAGCAAGTGCATGTACATAAAATTTAGCTGAATTGTCATAATCTTTGGTCACAAGACACCCTCTAAAAACCGCACTATGCGAAGGACGTTGGATTAATACAATAAAAGGAATCATTTAATGAAAGCCAACACCGGGTGTTAGTTGCCCTCGCTAAGATAACATCAATCGCAATTTTGCTGTCTGAATTAAACAAAGAATTGCAATGTTTGTAATTTTGCCTTAATCCGTCAGCCTTAAGGCGTATGTGCACAGACCGCACCGAAGATGGAGCGAACATTAAAAGCGATAACATCCCGCAGACCTCACTCTCCCGAGTGATGGCCTTAAATCAAAAATCTCTGCAACTTGATGCGATTGTAAACAAACAGAACCCGCCCAAAGCCGCAGCTGGCCTGCATAAATATTTATCGAAAGTGATGTCTCCCTAGCGGGGTATAAAACTAAAGCAGCGCGCTAATCAAATTTGCAAAGGCTCGCAAAGAGTGCGAAAACCGAAATGGATGCAATAATTAAAACATTCACGTTCTGGGCTAGAAAATCAACTGCCATATGGGAGGATGTCGCATTTTTTTTATTCATGATTTGTGGGTGATTAATTTATCAATGCCAGCAAAAAGTCAGCCAATCTTTTTGCGCGAACTCCACCGATTTTGGTATTGTTGTGTAATTTTTAATTTTAATTTAGCTTATTTGCATTTTTTACCTTTTATTGATTGTGAATTTCTTATCTTGGATGCAAAATGGTTGCAATTTATTTTCGCAACTGTTGCTGTGGGCTTGACCTATCCTGATGTTTACTTGTTTTGTTTTTATTAAAAAACTATTAATATAAGTATACTAGATAAGAATTTGAAGTAATTTCCATGATAGACAGCGTAATTTATACTACTTATAGTGTAAAATCATTACTGTCCTACATACTACACTATTGAAGCAAACCCTTTAACTTTTTACGATTTTTATAGATCACCTGTAATTAAAATTTCTGTCTTATGAACATAATGTATTACATAAAAGACACTTCAGGCTTTCAAAGGTGTAAGTGCTCTTCTTCTCTCTTCCAGAGTAAAATAACAATAGGGATATACTTAATTTTAAATCGTTTAACATTAAAATAAAATATAATTAAATTGCACTTTTTCTGAAGTTTTTTGAACCCTTAAGCTAATTTTTAACTTATGCTTAAACTGTTAGGAGAAAAATTAAATTGACTCCAACGATATTTCAAATGCACTAGACATGATCAGTAAAAAAGTTATGCACATAAAATTAGTGCATAACAATTTTTTTCTATCTCTAAAAACTAGGCTGAAATATGTATAAAGGAAATCTTTAATTCATTGATAGGAAAAATATGACTTACATAAAAATTAAAAATAACCGTCAAGATCTTCGAAGACAACCTGAATGCAGTGCGAATTTTTCATTTAAATGAAATAGCAAAATTTATCTTATTTATCTTAATATCTATGCACTTTAAAATTAAATAAAATGACTCAAAATTAATGGGTCGGGCTTCCAAATATTTTCGGTCAATGTACCTGGAAATTTTTAAACAATGCCCACGAAACTAATAATGCAAAAGTGAAGAGATTGTTCAGTTTAAAAGTTCACTGTCTTGAAAGACTAAAATAACTTAATAATAATCCTTAACATTTTCATTTCTTCTTAGAAAGCATTTCCTGCTTGTTTCGGCTTTGTCGAGTATAATTTTGTACTAACGAGGCACAAAGATCTTCGTTCATCTGAGCAGCATAAGCCACTTATCTAAAAATTGATATAGACTTCCGGAAATTCCAAACCGCGTTGCACATGTTCGGACTCACGCAGCCGTCGGCGAAAACCGCAGCTGATCGGGACTGGACCGCGCCACACTTCTAGACACATAAAATCCCTTAAGTGGATGAACATTTTCGCAATATTTTCGCCACGAATTCACTGAATAGCAAAAGCAATCGAAAGTGTTCTAGTTTGCATATATCAACATTCATACCAAGTGTTTGGGGGTCGGCCTACACAAAGCACATTTTGCTCGACAGAAGCGAAGATTATCGTCGAATAGGCATAGAGTGTCAACAGCTATTTAATTGTCCGCGAAATTGCCCCCTGAAAACGGTCTCTAAATTGGTTGTTGTAGGTGACACTATAGGCGCACTCTTGGACTCCGCTGATTGAGTAACAAATGCAAGTGGTAAAATTGCCTCCCAAGTCAATAGCGTTTACTATTTGCGTCAAAATGGATTACATGGGACGGTGTCGCGTTACAACCGCACTGTTTGTTGCAGTTTTATAATCTTGCTCAGATCGCGGCCTTTCTTATCGTTTCCCATCTATAGCACAACCAGACAATCTCTCTAGGAATGATGAGCGACTAGTGCGCGACACTTGGTAATCCGAGCCCCAATGAAATCAACTATGAAATTTAGAGCGGTCAGCGGTCGGGGAGAAAGCTAATAAGCCTCGCCACTGACAATTGCATCACAACATATCAGGAAATGACGATGGAAAAGGAACGATGCTTTGATGCATTTTGAGGTTTTTAAATTGACAAAGTTATTTGCACATATGCGTGTGCTTCCTACGTTCATTGATCGATGATCTTGTCGACAATTTTGCAGTGTCTGTTCTTCATATCCGTCTTAAAATTGGAGAGATCAAATCTATTGCCCTATACTTTTTAACCGCAAGAAACGATCGCGCTTCTGAAGATAAGCGGTCAGAATTTCCATTGTGCAGGCCACCACCCACTGAACCGATCCTCAGATGCATTTCATATTTATCATCTAGACTTTCCATGCTTTCAGTAAAAATTGGGTCTGTGGGAAGTCGGAGATTTTGTGAAGCATCTAAATGCTAGTGATGTATGAGAGCTGGGGCGGAATACGTTAAGAAAGGCAAATCTTGAAAGAAGTGGTAGAGTTTGCGTCGTGATAAGCGCTCATTATCGCCTCCAAAGGGTCAAAGATCTACGCCTGTCTTTTAAAATAAAACTTGACTTCTGCCGCAATTATGTGCCGCTCCTAACTTGTTTCGCTGATAACACTTACTGTGGGCAATTTGTTTATCACACGCCCCAATACATGACTTCTACCATGTTCGTGAAATCTTAATGTCGCTATTATTGTGAATAAGCAAAAATAACATAATAATAATTACACATTTAATATAGCTTTATAATATTGAGTTCTTGTCTTGTTTTTTATGTACAAATTTATGGAAAGAAGTTATGTAAAAAATACCCACATTACTTAGACGGTTAGATCGGTTTTATAGTCTCTAAGGGAAATCGTGCACTATTCGAAGACGTTAACTGTGACCTCTTTGAGTCAATTAGGCAAAGTGTCTTTTAATTTGTTTCATTTCAGGGGAATGCACTGAGTAATAAATGTATCAATTACGTCTGATAGCCATGCAAACTGAGCATAATTGAATTAGGGCGTATTTTTTTATTTGTTCCCTTTTTTACAAGTTTGCAAATTGTTAAGGCGGAAAAAAATGGACGGGTAATAGAAATGACGGTTAAATTTATGCGCATAAGTATACATTTTGACTGAAGATCTTTTACAAGCAAGATATTTTTATTTTTGGAATACTAAAATAAAATTGAAATTCAATTTCTCATACTTAGCGTATGTAATTCTAAATTAAGCAATACATGAAAAAACAGGCACTGATACGTATAGCTGATTCCACAAATGTTCAATTAAATTTTTTAATTATAAGTTATGTATATTGGTAGTTTGAAAACTAATACAAACTTTTATGAAAATGATTTAAAGTTTCTTTATCTTGCACATTAGACAAAATTTTTATATAAAAGTGAATTTGAATGAAATAGTGGCGCGTTTCTATTCGTACTCCCCAATTCTCAAAATTCTTAACTTGAAAATTTTTCTAATTTCGGTTTAATTTTTTACAGATATATAATAACGTTTTTAAAAAAAAAATACATTTGTTGATGCTCTAAACCAAGCTCCTGTGTTTAATCAACAAATGCTAAATGCTATAAAAAATGTTTATAAGTTAACAATTTTATTGTGTATATTTAAGTAAGGCTCCAGATAAATATGTAAACTTTATATCTGTATTCCTTCCTCTTCCCATACATTGTGAAATTGTGTACATTAATGTAGTCCTTAATTTAGAAATAAACCGAATTAACATCTCCTAGATTCTAGATTATTTAGGCCGAACTCTTTAAATAATATTTTTTAATGACTCAGACAAGTTCAGTTTCAATTGAAGTTAGAAATTGTTGAAATCAGTCAGCAATTTTCATACGAAAATCGAATCCACATTTCAATGAGTCGTTTTTTATCGCTTTAACTGCGCGTTCGCACCTTAAGATGTATTTTTGAAACATTTTTAGTTCCGATAAGAAAAGCAATTCCAGCCCGTCTTAGGAACATGCGTTGATTATCATGTCACACCCTTATTTACTATTAACAGCAACGTAAGATGTGAAGGAGTCTTATCAACAACTTCCAAGACTTCTGGCATTTTGGTCGCTGATGGAGCGCATCACCTTTGACTTTTCAATTTCAGTCCCTTTTACTTTGTATTACCCCCGGGGAAATTTGGTTCAGCTCACTTTCTGCCCCCGAATCTTGTAACCATGGTAGTCCTCAGTTGGCACAACAAAAAGAGGAAAATATTTGAGCAGAAAAAGTCGATGGTAAATCAAATTGTTTACGTCTTCCTTCTCGAGGAAAACCATAAACCAAAGGTAAGAAGTGAGTGCTAGTTTGTGTTTGTTTATGGAAAATCCATCGTGCAATTGCCCCTTATTCAAACAAATATGGACTCAATCTTGAAAGACGCATACTGCAGATATTATTTTTGTTCTCTTGCTGTGATCAGCACCCATGAGCCTTTGTCTGGCCAATTTCATCTTTGCTTAATTGTAAAACTTTGTCCCAGTTTTAAAGTAATCTTCCCTAAGCTTCTCGGTTGGTTGGATATGAAATTTTGCCAGAATACTCTATTTCAGGAAGTAGTTAATTATAATTAGTAAAATCCATTCGTTCGTCTAGAAATACGCAGGACAGCACATGCAAGTGGAAACGTTCAAGATGAAAATTAGACAACATCGGGTCACCGTCGTCTCCTTTTTCGTCTGCCTGCCATCATTAATTTTTGTCATTTGAATATTTTTTAAAAAATGCTCCACCTTGTTGAGGTATATCTGATATGCGGTGGAGATTTCAAGTGCTCAAAATTTACCTCACGATAGTACAAATGGGAATTATGTGAAATGTTGTGATAAACTACGGATTTACTCTGTCGTCTGATGAAAAATACTGTGAACTGTGTAATACTGGATGATTGCAAATTATTGTTGCTGTGGAAGATTTAGTTTTGTTTTAATTTTAACTACAAAGCAACTTTATTTCGTACGCCTTGTTTTTATCGAGGATTATAAGTAGCAAGCTGTTAAGGAAAGTGGATAATGGCTGGAATATTCCGGTACAACACAAATACTTCAACGCCAAACCGAAGGCATACGCTGAGTCCGTTCTGGTAAGAAATTATTCCCAATTTGCATGAAATTTCGTTAAGTGGTGATTGCATGCCCAAGTAACACTTAAAACAGATTTACACATGCCGTTGACCTTACATGATCTCATATCAACTAATAGCCCATTTCATCTAATCGACAATGTGGTCTGCGACATTGCTGGATTAAATTGGTTTAGTCAGTTCCTCTTAAGGCTATTTTTAAACATTTTCTAATTTTAAATTTCTCAAATTTGAAGATCTGGAAATCTTTCCTGGATGTAGTTTTTGAAGAAGAAGATATTAGCTGGTTTATTTTTTGGAACATTTAAAACGAAATCATTAAATTCAATTATATGTATTACATTAGATCTTTAAACATTTTTTTTGTACACTTTTACAATAGTTGTCCAGTTTGATCTTATTCATATGTATGTACATACCTATATACAATTTCCATGTCTTATGTTTTTTAATAAAAGTAATAAAATATTGTACGTTTTTCAATAAATTATATTATATTTCCGAAACTTTCAAAAACCGTAGATCTTATTAAGTACTTTGCGAATAACTCGCCAAATCTATTTAATTTACAGAAGATCTGTTCACTACAACTAGAAATCTAGAAATCTATTGGCTAAAATTGTTTTATCTGGATTATTTTGACCTTTACGCTCTTTAACATGATAAACTTACCAACTAAATAACTAGCTAAAAGCTCATGCTAACAAACAACTTACACATTACATAAAAGAAACACCAAAATTAATCAGCCAAAAACCAACTGACCTTATTAGATAGATTATCATAAGCATGAAGCGTAAAAAGAACTGTTTAAAGATATGAGTTAAGAAATGCCTCAACAACCACATTATTACCTTATCTAAATTTCCGATGAATAAAATGTCTTATCTTTTGAAGGAAGAAGTGATGATCATTTTTTAAATAGATTAATTGAAAACGCCCAATGTTGTCTACAATAAATTTATGATACCCTTAATCGATAATAAAGTATGAACCTCGATATATCTATTATCCTTATCACGGTTGTTCTTAAAATATTTTTGAAAATTGAAATGTAAAGCGGAAGCCTGGAATTTATCACGGAATTGAATTGAACACCTTTTTGAAGTAAACAAATGAGATTTACGAGTATGTTGTAGGAATTGTAGGTGAACCACCAGCTTTTTTCATGAGCTAGAACTTTTATTTTTCCTAATGTGTTTACATAATAAATATTGTTAAACGTAGTTTAACTACATGTGCGCGGAAGCACGTGTAGTTTAACTACATGTGCTTCCTCATTATGGGTGCACAGTTATGCCTTAATTAAGAGAAAGATGTCGAGATTTCTGATGCATTTATTAAGCATCGAACAAAGCATTTACTCAAATTTATTTAGCTATATTACTATTGGATATTATATATTACTCAACTAATGGAATTATGTTTTTCACTCTAATTCTTATTAATATTTTATATCCCATATGTATATTTACAAAAGCATTTGGAACAACTCCGATAATATTCGAATTTTCAAATAATTAAATTTCAAGGACCAGAAAATTGTATGCCCCCAAAACCCGATTATTGGTAACCAATTGTAAAAATCAAGATTTGTAGAAATTAGCAAAATTGAAAGAACGTTGCTTTAGAAACTGTTAAGAAATACTGCCAATTTTTCCTGAGATGTATGTACAAATATTGATTTTGTTTTAATGCATATGGTATTTTTCAAACCGAAATTAAATACACAAATATAATTTAAAATTTTCTATGTAGAACGTTAAAATGGTCGACTAAAGAACGAAATTAAACGCAAAAATAAGACAAAATCAGACAGCAGTGAACTTGAGCTAACATTGAAATCACTTTAGAAAATCTTTTTGTTTCCTCATGTTCAAACGTTCTCTAAACTTCCCTGAAATCCTGAGCAAAATCTATCTGTTAGTGAATGAGTCACCACTTAGGCATCTTCCCAAAAAAATTGCGTATCAGTCTTTTTTTCTCGTTAAAAAGAAATTGGCGCAATGATAAATGCTTCCCCTGTGTACGCCCGGAGCTTTGTACAATATATTTCAAAAACGAATTGATGGTGCACTTAAATAGCTGAGCATTGAGCCAGTTGTTGAGGTATAATTCACTCAATCCGGGTACCCAGGAAAATGCATCGTTAATTGAAGATACGCACAAAATGGAGGTCTTGCGTGTAAATCCCGCCAGTTTTACTATAATTAGAAAGATTAAAAAATTTTTTGGATGTAGTGTAAAGGAAGCGGTGGTTTATTCTCGTAAAAGACCCAAACCGTGGCTGATCCAGCGTCTCCAGTGGGATAAAAAGAAAAGTCGCTGAAGAACAGTGCGCAACCGAAAAATTGAACTTCCCCCAGAGTGGTGGCAAGGAATTGGTCGTTTCTCAGACCTATTTTTAGCCGGGTAAAGACAGACAAGCTAGAAAACGCGTTGCGTCCAGGAATGAATATGAATGATGCTCTCATGTAAAGTAATTTGCAATTATTGAAATAACCTCCATTTGTCGACAGGCATATTCCGGATTTGTACTAATTAACCATGAACTCTAGACAGTATGACGAGGAAAAGTCTACCACTGTACAAAAATACATATCTTTTAAAGTTTTAACTAATATTCCTTATTCTGCAAAACGCCATTTGTTTAAATAAAATTTAAAAAAACAGTTTAGGAGGAACATTTTATAAACAGATATAATGTCCAAAATAACAAACCAATTTAAAGCTTAAACTAATTATCGCCAAATGGTTGCATGTAGTCCAGATGGGGAGTGTCTGAAGCTATTTTTATTATTATGAATTGAATTTATTTCTGCCGTTCGTATGAGTACCAGTTCGTTTGTGCGTAACGATGTCTTCAATACAAAGTAAAGTTAAGTGGTATACATAAGCGGATCATGCGTTCTATTGCATAACAATTTTGGTTTGTCGGATTCACCTTTAGCGTGTATTTATTTAGGGAAGAAATAAAATTTATTGAAGTAAACATGCTGTAAATCCAGAAATTTATCTCACATTTAAGCTAAATTATTGCCCCATTTCAATTTCATATCATTCGATTTTTAGATTACTCAAGAATGACGGAAATGGCGGGGTAACTGCTATTAAGTTTCATGGGATTTTTGAAAAGTTACACCCTTTCAAAGCAATTTGAGTTGTTTGGTTGTCATGCTTCATTTGGCTACCGCACGTTGCATGCTAAAGTTTATATTTTACCTTTAATTGTAGAGGAACTGTTTCATTAGTATGCATGTCGAGTGCAATGGTACGCGTTTAATTACTTTCATCCGCATCGTAATTATTATTGAAGCTACACAATTTGCTCCTACGCCATTCTTACTTATAATAATGAATTTTAGATTTAAACTTGGACTTTCCTTAGAGGTACATATTAGAAATTTCGAAGCTCTTACAATACTTTCACAGATTTATTAATTCAAGTTTCAAAACTATGCGAATACATCACCAACATCATCTGAATACATTTCTTTTAATGCTTTTTTTCAAATTAAAATGTCCAATTTCGATGGGGAATTCACGATTTATTATATTTCCTATTACAATAGTGTAACTTTTTTTCAGCCGTAAATTAAAAACTTATAAATCCAAAATTATCGAGAACTCTATTTCTACCCCCTATGTATGTAAAATTATATCCCAGAAATGGATGCAGCGCTCCTGAAGTCGGTTAAAATTGATGATCTTTTTAAAAAATAAGTGTTTGCTCATTGAAGCCGAGTTTAACACAAACACAGGGGTGACTTTCAAATTTCATTTGGAGGAAAAAATCGCAAAATTTATTCTATACAATATAAATCAGAAATAATAAGAAGCACAATATATAATAATTTTAAAATATATTAATAATGAAGAAGTTATAGTTTTATTTGGCAAAAATTTTTCCTATAATAAATTGCGCCCTAAATTCAAAGATATGTACATATGTGGCGATCTATACGAAAACTAAAAAGATGGTGTTCGTATTTTTGTACAGATCCAATTATTATTTTGTAGACTGACGATAGAATCATATTAAATTTTATATTTCGGAACCTTGCAGAGATTTTATTAGGCAAAATTCCCACGCAAGGTGACATTTTTGAAATTGCTGATACAATGTAAACATTTGGAATTCTTCGAAAAAATATGTAGTATAAATAATTTAACATGCCAAAGTCCCGGCAAGACTTTGCCCATAACAACAACCATCAAGATTATATGGGATGATTTCCTCACAAAGAATTAATTTATATGCTTTTGGCGCATCAACTAACCGCCTAAATAAAATTGCTCGCGCTCACCCCATTGCCTTGCCAATAAAATTCAATATATTCCAATTCAGTTGGTCGCTTTCAATAACAAAAATAATTTAATTTATCGTTCTCTTTTACAGCACCAGCCCGGGCCAGCTCCAAGATGTCACAATGGATCATACATGTAAGTGCAAATTAATTACTTTAACAAATTTAAGACTCAATTTACAGAGATAAACGTAAACGTACTTCACGCAAATTTTTACTATTAATATTTTCTAAAATTAAGATTCTGATTTGGGAACCTGCCAGAATTCGTGGATTGTGTACTCTTATTTTGAGAAAGTATATTCGGTTGTATTCCTGAACATCATTCGAAAATAAAATTGTTGTGGCGCTTGATTCGAGAGCCTTAGACACTATTAAATCCACGTGGTTTTGTTGTTTTATTACAACGACTACCAGTCTAGCTTTGCTATTTTGTAATCGATAATTTATCGTATATTTTACGATTTTTGATTTAATGGTGGAAATTTTGAAGGATATTTTCTATAGGTCATTCGTTCAGGTTATTTTTTGCTGCTGAGTTTCCACCAAATAGTAAATTACATCACTTAGAACCGTACTTTGTGCTTCTGACGAAATAAAGAATCAAGCTCAAAGGTGATTTGTAACATCAAAAGATTTCAGGGGTATTTTATAAATATCTCATGTTTTTCGTTTGTAGTTTTCTTGGTATTCAAGTACAAGAAATTGACAAATTGTAGTAAAAAAAAATAGGCTTCCGGGTAATTTTCTACAAGTTTTAAAACACTTAAACACATTTTTGTAAACCGTGACATTCCGATATTTCTTGCAATTGAGAAAAATTTTATTAGTTTCACAGTCATTCTGTAAAAATTGTTTGTTACTTCCTTAAATGAATCAAAATAATTGACCTCTATGTTTCACGAGCATATGTCGCCTGTCACTTTAGCATGATATATTTGGTAAGACGATGTGATTCAACCCGCATAAAAATTATTTCTTGTGTTGGAATGTTATGGGATGAGTTCCTCAGATATGTTCCCGAAATTAATTTCTTTCATGATATGTCTTCTAGAAAATCATACTGTGATGTATGTTACGTGAATTTATTTCATAAAAATATACATTCAAGCCATAGATAATAGCTTATAATAGAAATTTTTTTTAAATTATACCTATAATCTAAGAATTATATTTGATTTGGAATATAGAAAATATAAAAACAGATTGAAACTGTTTTCGATTTTTTGTTTATTAATAACAATGTTGACTTTCTGCACTTTTAAAACGAAGCAATGAGAAGCGATTATACATTACACAGATTAAAAATAAAGTTGTAGATTAGTATGAAACGTGTATTTCTGCTACTTGTAGCATAAAAATTTGAAAGTTTTATAACAAATAAAATATATTTTTTATTAACAAAACTTGGAGCGATGGTAGTAGGGCGTAAAAGTGGTAACATTTTGTTTTCTCGAAGACGGTTCGGAATGAAAATCCAAGTCAAAGCGATTTTTAAAAGTCTTGAAAAGAAGAATATGTTCATACTTACCTGAAGGACTACATCTAGCTATACTAAATCTCATTACCATTATATGTATATACATAGTTGTGAACCATTCTTTAATTTTTTGTTTAAAAATCTTTAGATCGCGATAGAATACTGTTCCCAAATCGTAGTAGGTAGCACATCAAATGAACTTTTACAGACAGATATAATTAATTAATTTTGTTTATAGAACGTTTTATATGAAGTCGTAGTTTTGGCGAAATAACTTATTCTGCGCGATCTTTAAAGAACTTAAATTCGAAGTAATTCTTGTAAGCAGAATCTCCTCATCGAACCAATCTTAGTTCAATAAGCAAAAAATTTTTGCAATGAATTCGATTCCGACATCGCCTTATGTAACAAAAATTGAACAGCTCATTAATGGTCAGTAATTGGCCGATTTAATATTTATAAATTTATACGTAAAATATAATTAATTAACTAATTAAATCAATTCTTTCATTTTACAGATGCTGTTTGTGCACCCTGTGTCAGCATTCAGCATGCAGGAAGCACTTCGCCAGGTCAGGGCCGGTCTATTCGAGAATTCGAAGAGCAGATGGCATCTCTGCGGAAAGAGAATTTTAATTTAAAGCTACGCATTTATTTCCTTGAAGAAAAGCTGCCAGGGCGCAGCTCATCGAATGCGGATGGGCACGAGAATCTAATGAAGAAGAATATCGATCTTCAGGTATGTGCACACATCTCGATTTTAGATGATTTTGGGCTTGGTGTTATGCTCCCATTGTTGCTAATTGTAATAATAATTTTAACGGTCTGAATAATTTAAAATTAAGGTGGATATCGAGGTTCTAAGGAAGGAACTACATGAGAAACAATCGCTATTATGCGAAGCCGCCAAGGCTATGGAACTAATGGAGGAGCAACAAAAGGCCGCTGAGGAAAAGAACAAGGAAATCTTTGAGGAGTTGAATCAGAAGATTAACTTTTTAGAGGTTGGTTCCCGCAAAAACAAAAATTGAAAATCGATTTAGGAAGTGCCTAATTTGTTACTTTTTTTGTTTTGAATTATTTCAGATAGAGAACAAGCAGCTTGAAAGATCGACGAATCAATCCCAAATGAACAAGATAATGGGAAGGTCCGATGTCAACGGGGATATTGACACCATTCAGAAAGTTATTCTTTTTCTTTTGTCTTTCTTCAAACGTTAAGCTATATTTACTAGGGTGTGGGGTAGTTGATAGATAGGCATTTTGAAGAGAAGTGTGATATTTTTTATTCCTTTAATTTAACGATAATTCACGTGATAAACCTAAATTATCCAAACACTTCTTAAAATTCCAACAAAAGCTAATCTGAAGTCGTGTCTTTCTAATTACATATTTATTCGGATAAAGATATATTCTTATGAAAGGACAAGGTGTTGCCAAATTAAATTTAAGAACTTTAATGTTATTCACTGGACATTCCTAATTTTTATATAATTAAACAAAAATTAACGAAAATCCTCATAAGTAAAAAACAACATCAATGAAAATAGCAGAAATCACAAAACACACAGTTTGGAATTAAGGAATTAATTTTCTAATCAAAGAAATGTGCTAGTTTTGCTCGAGATCTAAATTTCTGACTTGTATTAAACTTATCTGTAAGAATGTAGATCTCGATTTACAATTATAGAATGCTAAATGAAAAAATTGAATTTTTATAATTTGTCTTGGTAATATGTGCCAAAATTTCACAACGGCATTTTGTTATACATTTCCTGACTGTTTCAGAGAAAATAAATAGAGTTCAACTTGAAGTATGTGGAAAATTTTCAATGATAGCAATTTTGACAGATTTCATTTCTGCACTTATATCGTAAAACTACCATGACAAGTATTAGAAATTAAAATGCAAGAAAACTTAATTTATAGATAGCACGAATCATTACTAATTATTTTCAAATAGATCAAAATATCTCAAAAAAACTAACTTCTACTTTTGACTAATTCAAGTCTTATTTGGTTTTTTTTACCAGAAATTGGTGGCTTATTGTTAAATATACAAATCTGTATGTTTTCTATAAAAACATTTGTAACATTGCTTTTTTCAAATTATATTGCTTAGATCCGTGAACTGGAAGGATGTGTAAAGCAATACAGTGAAAATACTGAAGAACTTAATGTTAAAATTAACGAAATGGAAGACATGATCACTCAGAAGGACATAAAGATTAAAGAATTTGAAGAGAAGATTAAAGCTCTGATGTTCCAAAACGCTGAGTTACAAGAACAGCTGGATATCAAGGATAAAGAGATCTCAAATGCTGAGGTACGTTTTGATACTGTCTCCTAAATTATTTAAAGCAAAATAAAAAAGGTAAGTTTTCGGCTTTTGACGTTACAAAAGTGTGAAGTAAGAGATTAATTTTGGTAATAATAAAACATAGAAGTAAGTGTGAAAACTTATCTATGTATATAATTGAAAAATTTAAATCTCTGTCACAGAGATAGACTATGAAAAATAATAACAATTCGATTTTGTTAATAACATTATTCTTAAATATAAAAATCATTAATATTATTATTTTTTCTCATTTTTTCAAATAAAAGAGAAAATATCAAGAATTCAGCAAAATAGTTGAACAAGATAAAGAAGAAAAAGCCTCCGAATTCAGTTCTGAAAATAAAGCTTTAAAATCGACAATACAAAAACTGAAAGCTGAACTTGAAAATGAACAGATAAATGGATGCGATCGACAAAAAATGTTAAAGCATCAAAAAGAATTAATTGATCAGATGCAGGTAACTTTAAGAAAACAAATTTTTTGTTATTTTGTGATAAAATAGTTTTTAGACTATATACTACAATGTACTATTTTACTAAAATGCATGTGGTGCAATTAGTGAAGTGGGGAAAAAAGACTGAACTGCAACTATTTACTATCATCAAATTTAGAATTTCAAACATACTCGAGTGCAAATTGTTTGAAACATTTCTTTGACGGAATTGTTCGAAAAATTTGTTTGAAAGACTTTCTCAAGAAATTCAATCATGAGACATTTTTTAAACAGAATATGTATACGTACTACTTAATTACAGGAATTCTAAATTTAAGAGTATTAGACTCATTTTTAAATAACTCTCAAAACTGGGTTAACTAGATAGTAGAGCACTATAGAATTTTCATAGAGATAATTCAGTAAAATAAGTGCTTATTCCTCTCGTTCGTCTTTCTGGTAAGGATTCTAAAGACAAACATCCCCATTCTATACTCCAATACTTATTTTTTTTAAATCTTACTTTCCAATTTTGGATTAAAAATATGAATATTTTTTTCTATAAACACAACTGGGCTATATTTAATATTTAACTGGAAATTTTATTTAATTTATAATATCAATAATTTTAATAAAATCATAGATAGGTTCCTGATATTTGAATCTCGCTCGATTTTTAGGAACTAAATTGCTATTATTTCAAGAAGGAACATATAATTTATCTCAGCAGTCGGTTTAAGTGAAATTCTTCTTAAATTAACATTAGAACGCGTAGTATTGCTTACTAGGCGTTGCCACGATCCTAACTCCAATAAGCGTCGTTCCAAAGTGAAGTAGTTTAGTGAATTTATTCATATCAGTGATGCAAATAATTGTTTCTTAAAGTGTTGTGTTATTAATTTCTTTATTAACTAAATCCGTTTGTCACTAACAATCCTATCTTGTCCTATCTACTTTCCTAGTTGACAATCGTTAGTAAAGAAAAAACTTCAGCCAAACTCTCAAAGACAATTGAGCAATATGAACGAAAAGTCTCTGAATTAAATGCTGAAAAGAAGAATCTTCAAAGCCAAATACACCAATTGCAAAATCTCATCAAAAAGTTGGAGACCTCTCAAGTGTCTAAAAGCGATCCAATGTCAAAGAAAGGAGAAATTTTTCTTGGAGCACGTTCACGCGCAGGTGCTGAAACAAGTCAGTTACATCCGAAAGATTTAGGTGGATGCCATAATCATAGTCATCCAAATGAAAATCGTGCCAATCCGTTGTTTTATGGTGAACCCGTGCAAGAGTTTAAGGAAAGCCTAGGCAACAAGGAAGGTCCAAACGAGTATAAGCTAAAGGAAAAACTGAACATGAATCCTAGTGCACGGAGCAATAATACTCGTAATACCTATCCACATCCAAGCTTCTACATCAACGAGACTAAAAGCTACCACAATTCCTCCTCTAGTTACCTCAGACAGCGTTGCGAGTACGATGAAAGAAAATGTAAAAACTATTTTGACGATGCTGCATTGCCGCTGGATTTTACCTGTGATCTGCAATCGTGTAATTGCAACTTTATTAAGCACTGTGCAAGAAATAATTATCAAGGAAAGTTGACATCGAATGCAGGCCCCAAGGTGAAACTATCCTGCAGCGATAGCAGCATTATCTCATCTTCCAGTATGATGAACATAAGACGCGAGGAAATTAAAAATTTTGAGACATCAATCCACAAACTGAGTGTAAATGAAATGGGTCATCCTGAAAAGCTGTTTAAGGTAAATATGCGTACGATTCAGCGAAGGTACAAGCTGGTCGTGATATGCATCAACGTGATTTTATTGGTTGCCATGTCTTTGCTGATGGCAATGCAACTGGACACAACTGAATTCTTCTCCTGAGAAGATCGTTACATGCGTCATGCATCGCGTTTGTGTTTAAATTATTTCGCTCTGACTTTTATCATATCTGCAAAATTGTACCTTTTGCTTATAATTGTGTTTTAACTTTAAGTTTAAATTTGAATAAAATCAAATTTTCCCGTAGGGTAGTTTTTTCAACCCAAAGGTCTTTTCATCCACTGGATTTAAATATGTTTACAGAAAATTGGCGTACGTCGACTCGAAATGAACTGAATCATACAAAAAATAAAAACTAAAAAATAAATTGTGTTCCGCGATTGTGGTGCATGTGCATTGGTTGATTCTGCTGCAACTGAGTAATATTGTTGATATAATTTGTATTTCTTTATATTTGAAAATATATATTTTGTTATTATTTTCATACTTATATGCAACGTATTTTTTCTGGCGATTGACAAATTTAGAAACAGTCGATGCAAAATGAATAGTCTTTTGCTTAAGTTGGCTTAGATTAATACATATGCGAAAACCAAATACCAAATTCTTATAAGTGATCCGGAATTTCATTTTTCGGGCGAACGAATAATTTATTTTAACAATGACAAAGCTACAGTAAACAAAAAATTTAAAATTATAAATGGCTCTCTATTAAGGTTTTTCAAATTTTGTTGTCTGAAAGGAGGGAAAACGCTTAAACTTAATACTGATAATATATCAAAAATAGCTGATGTTAAAATGTTTGGACCCTCCACGTTTGATCCTAAAAAAAAAGAGGAGAACAATATTTTTATTCTGAGTTCCTGTAATAGATGAAGACAAAAACACTATACAATTGTTGAAGATATGTGTAGTTTCTGAGAAAAACTGGGGCTTTCTCGATTCTTACAAAATTAGCAATTCGATAATACCATCACCACCACAATAACACATTTATTTCATCGAGTGATTTTCCAACCACTATCGACTGCACTTTGACCAATATCGTGTTAACAAATATGAATTAGTATATAAAATCGACATCGAGTCGAGTATCAGATACGGCCCCTGCTGTACAAACAGATGGACAGACAGATATCCAAGTTGGCTTTATATAATTTTAATACCCTTTAGCTATTTGCTCGTTAACGCCGAAGATGTTTTGTAGGAAGCGACATCGTCCTTCAACATGGAAAAAAATAAATGCTATTTGAAACCAAAATCAACGTTTAATCAACTCTTCTTCATGGCCACTAAACCAAATGCTCAGCTCTTGTTATCTGGCCAACCATCCTGAAGTTAAGAAAGAAAGAAAAAAAGTAAGATCGGACTTAAACTTATTAAATTTGAATTAGATATTAATAAATTGTTCAATCATGAATATATGTAATATCAGTGTTTGAATTTGTCTCTTTGCATTTTTCTTTTCACCATGGGCCACATTAAATCCTTTACATATGCCAATTGAATAAATCATCATCAACTATCTGATCCAAGGTTTCCCAGAACGATTTTCATTTTTGTTCATTTATACATAGAATTGAGTAGGCGTCCACTCAAATTTTAAAAGCAGAGTCGGCAAATTTTGAATTCTGAGGAAAGTTATTTTTCTCTAAAATGCAACTTAAAAATTTCTCGTTTATTCGGTTTTAAACTTTATCAACCTTTCATATATGTAGGTACCTACCTTCAAAGTTAGATTCAACTGAATTGAAAAACGGATTTAAATTTTATTGCAGTTCGTTAAAAAGTTACCCAGTATTGAGCTAAATTAAGGCTTCTAGACCTGCTGCTGATGCTAAACAAATGCATTTTTATTTCAGAAATACAACGGTTCGACGACGCAGCCCATTTCTGTTCATAAATTAGCCTCTAAATGGATAAACAAAAGTTCCCGCGAGAGTACTGAAAACTTGAAAAAAACTGCAAATACAGTCAAGAAACATTTTCATCAGCGCTAAATGTTATACTATATAAACAAAATCTATTGAATCAAACCAAAATTGGTAGTTAAGGAAATTCCAAAGTATGAGTTTTTTTTTTTTTAAGTGAAACTTTGTGGTCGAATAAAATTAGTGGAAAGATATACTCTCTTATCATTATTCCTGAAAGAAACTAAAAATATTTAAGTTTTTAAATGAAAGGTTCGCGCCATATGAAAGAATATGTGCCTCATTTTTCACCAGCCGAAGACAAGCTTATTAAGTCGGAAAACACCTCCTATAATTTTTTGCCTGTGCATTTTGTAAGTTAAAAAAGCCTTAGAGCCTCGAAACTCATAATTCGAGGTAATTTATCCGTTGGTAATTCAAGCCGAAAGATTGTTTCACTTTTAATATTTCAAATTTTATCATTTTATTTCAGCTAGTCAGGTCAACCTACTAGTAGTAGTAAAATTTGAAACATTTATATAAAAAGTCTAAATCGCAATGTATTCAAATCATTTAATGTGACATTTTTGTATATTTTTGAATAACTATTGGAGAACGTAACCAATACAATTCGTAAATATTGGGACTTTGTGGTATACGATTTATTTTGATATATTGTATTACAAAGATAAAAACTAGCAAAACTAACATTCTGAGATAAAAAAAACTATTTTTTTCCTCTAGTATTCACGACTTCGAGAAGAGGTGTATGAATATAAAGTGCAGCTAGCAGATAAAGAATGCATTCTGGATGAATTGGGAAGTAAACTCAAAGAGAAAACCACAGCATATGACAATGCCTGTAAAGTAATTAAAAACCTTACACTGCGCTCTCAGGACTTGCAGCAACAAATTGAAAGTCTGAAGAAGCAGGTAAAATTGTATAGTCATTATTTTACTAGATTAATATATAATTTTTATATTACTGCATCCAGTAGTCTTATATTTTACCTTTGTGTTTTTCAGAACTCGCTTGGCAATTCAATAAAAATAAAAGAGGTAATTCATTTCAATGTAACCCTGCTAAAAATTCAGTCCAGACTCCTTAATTTCTATTCATTCCCACAAAAAGCTCATGAAAACAAATACCAGATTAATTCATCAAGCCAATGTAATCAGAAGATCTCTACGTTAATATTATTATCAATTTTATTTTGCCTTAGATATACTTAATCCTATTTTATTCTAATTTTTAAGAAACCCCTGTAATACATAACTTTATTTATAAAAAAAAAATTATTTCCATCATTTTGGTGTTTTACTTGAAATTTAATTATTTATATAACCAGGATACGTATGGAAATCATTCTACAGCCCTGTGCAAGAGCTTCACTGATTCTTTGGAGACTGGTGGTTCCATTAAAGATGAACTGGAGGAGATGATTGAAGAGAAAAACTATGAAATCAATCAGCTAAATATGGAAATTAAGAAGAATAGATCGAATTTACAGGTAAATTATATACTTCTTTGCTTAAAAGGGTGTACTTTGATACTATTTAGAATTACTTTCATTTTGAGAATTTTTAAGATTTGATTCACAATACGCAACTTCAGAAACATCCATTTTGACTATTACAATAACGGCAAAATACGAAATAAAATGCTTTCAAAGGATTATGATATTTGTAGGCTGTACATATATTAAAAATACTGCAGTTAAAAGAGATTTCAAAGACTTAAAAATACTTACATGCATCTCCCTCATTCTCTCAAATAATATGTACAATTTAAAGGCGAATTTATCAGATTTGTGGCTGCGGTCATTCCTGAAATTAATTTAAAAGTGTCTTACAGCTTTATGTTGTTCAATAATATTAATTGTTTAATGAATTTGAATCGATACAGTCTGATTTTGATACATTTCTACAATCTAATAATTGATACTATTTGGTACCGAATACCTTTCTACTCTGCTCGATGTAGGCTTAGATGTATGAGTGGAGAATATAAAAACTTTGACTTAAATTGAGTTATTCAGTCTATGCGAAAAATGTTTTTAATATTGAAAAGAATTTCACATTGTATGTAGGGTAACCCGCTTAATGCACTCATACTTCATATTTAAATAAATAAATAAAAACAATTTCACATATATTATTGAATGCAAGTTTTGTGATTACTACATACTTATTTAAATATCGTCTAACTGAGTGGTTTAAAAAAAGAAAACTCAAGAGTAAATTATTTCTTTAAATAAAAATTCCTTTTATAAATTTGTTTTTGTTTTCCTTAGAATTTGATTAACAAGGAGATAAAACAAAAGCTGTGCCAAATTGAGAACTTATCAAAACTTCTAAGTCTCTTGACTTCTGCAAGTTCAGCGCCAACTAGTCCAATGCGAAGCGTTGATGAGCTGCAGCAAAGCTTCACTGAATTCGACCTAAATGTTGCCATAGAACGAAATACGTTCCTTCAGAAAAAAATCAATGATCAAACTCAGCGACTTTTCTCTGAACTTGAATTTAAAAAGTCCAATGAACTCACTGCAGATCAACTCAATACCAAAATGAATGATGCCGAAATATCTCATCAATGGAGTAGAGAAGCTTGCATCATCCTTACTGCTCGTCTTGAAGAATTAGCAGGGTTCTTAGATTCCCTGCTCAAACATAAAGATGTGTTAGGCGCTCTTGGCGCAGATCGAAGCAGAGAAATGCGAAAGGCAATCGATAAAAGTTTAGATTTCAGTCGAAGCCTCAATAATATGTCGCTGAATATAACCGGTGTTTCGATGACTGAACAAAGTCTTGCTCAACTCACCAATATCACTGGCCTCTTTGATACGACTGCCGATAAGGAGAACTTGTCGTTTACCGGAAATAAAGTCATAGAACAGCAGCACATACAATTGATTGAAAATCTACAGACTGAAATCAAAACACTCAAAAAGGAGCTCAGTCACCGAAAAGTAAGTGGTGAGTCCTTGAAGAAGGAAAGGAGAAGTCTTCCGCCATTCTTTGAAAATCAATCTGAATCAGAGACATGGTCTGAACCTGATCGAAGTGTTTCTCTGGCTAGAATGGGTTTGGAGAAATCACCTGGATTTAATCGCGCCAAAGGAAGTGAAGTCGAACAATTATCCACCAGCACGGGCAGTGAAACAGATCGCAAAGGAAAGTCAAAATCGCGAGAAAAGATCAACAGATTAGAAAAGATCATAGCAGATAAGGATGATCGTCTCCTGGAAGTTCAATGTCAACTTATGGAAGCTGATAATCGTTTAAAACAGGAGGGCCTTCGTGTAAGGGATACAATTGAAGAACTGGAAGAATATAAAAAAATTAATGAGATTCTTGAAGCAGAGCTGAATGACTACCGATCCAAAGCACGTCATTTTGGAGAAAATCTTGAAATTGAGAATGAAAGCCTGAAACGTTCTGTTAATGAAAAGGCGGCTTTCATTGAAAAGATTCAGGAAGAGCGGGAAAAACTTAAGATCGATGCGCGCATTGCTGAAATGAAGATTGAGAATTTAACTAAAAATATTGAGGAACTCAAAGCAAATCACCAAGAAAATCTCGAAAAAGTGTCTGAGCAAGAAAAACTTAAATTTGATCAACTCCATAAAGAATTACTTGCACAATTAGAGCAAAGACTTAGGGAACAGGAGGAAAAACATCATGAGTATCTTGCTCGTGATTGGATATCCCGATTGGTATATGATGACATGAAAATCAATTTGGAGGCTATGCAGAAAAAATACAGTGAAGCTCAAAACACTATTGAGTATCTGCAGGAAAATGAGGCTGAATTAAATCAACGACTAATTGAAAATGAAAAGGCGATAAGGAACCTCAAGAAAAGCTTAAACGATACTACTCTTCAAGCATCCAAAGCTGTTCTAGATCGAACGAAATTTTTACATGAAAAAGTGCATTTTGAGAGTAGAGTACAAGAGCTAATACAGAAACTAGACGATACTGAAAAAGAAAAGATTGACCTTGAATTGAAAGTTACCCAGCTAGAGAAGTCGAATAACGAGTTAATAAAGAGAACCCTTGTTAGCAATAACCAGGGAGAGTTCAAGCCTTTGAACAAGCCGTCGTCGCATGGTAGTGATGTTTCCCAATCAGGATATACCTCAGAAGACGTTCCAATGCCGTCCACACAAAAGGGAGGTGTGCAAAGAGCAGAAAATTCTTCCCCCGATCTGGGCATAGAAAGTGATGCTGGACGGGCATCGAGTGTAGAATTGGCGGCAGAACCAAGAATGCTTAAATCTATTGAAAATTTAGGATCTAGAGAAAATGTTTTGGAAAAAGGTAAGTTGACTTCTTTTATTTTTATTTTACTTTCTAGCCACATGCAAAAGTACTAGGCACCCTATAAAATCCATGCTTTACTATTTGTTTCCTCAAAACATAGTTTAGCTCTAATTTCCCTTACTCACAAAGATAAATCACATTCCATTCTTCCTGATAAATTTGCTTTAGGGGGCGGCAGTCTGATTAAAACATGATTTCTTACATTAAACAAGTTGTTTTTAATTAACATTTTAGAATATCATTTAAGTGAACGCAGAAGAAGTCCTTACTTTAATTAAATGATGCTAACTACTTTGTGCAAAAGGCTATATATTTTATCCTTATTGTTAGACTTATTATACAATATTACATTTTTTTTCAGAAACCTGGAAAATCCAAGACAAGACGAACGATAGAAACGAACGTGATGCGACTACCAACAGTGGTCCAATAATCCACGATTGTGCCAAAGTTGAGCAAGAAATTATTGAATTGCGGCGCAAGTTAGCACGGACCAAGAGAGCCTTCGAAAATACCGCAGAAAAACTGCGCCTATCTAACAAAATGAAAGAGCAAGTCGAACGTGATATTCGCCAACAAATTTTGAAAACTCACACCGTTCTAAGAAACGTTCGTTCGAACATGGACAGTGAGTTGGATGAAAAAAAAGATTAATTTCGGCCATGTCACGGAGATGCCCTTCTTTTAACATTTATTTTTACAGATCTGAGTCAATGAAAAGGAGAATATTTAAAAAAGATAAATGCACGAACATTAAAATGTCTTAACTTAAACCGTGCTAATGCTTATAGCCGTTTATCTAAACTCGGTGCCGCTTGGCCGGTCGTTCGTTCGTGCCTATAAATTATTAATTTTTAACTCGTATGATACTTGTTAAGTGTAAATGACGTTGGAACCGCATGATGTATTTATTCAATTCCGGTCGGGGATGTAATATGGTTCGGATATGGATGGAAGGACTCCTTCGAACAGCCATACACACTTATGTGCCATTCATATTGAATGAGATTTACTTTCATTTTTTTTTTTTTCGATTTTAAACTCTTCTTTTTTTACGGAAATCTTAGGAAAATTACTTATTTATAAGGTATTTTATTAGTGGACGGATATTGCGATGTGAATTTTCGGTTTACTTTGATGGCATTGCGCGAACAAAAAGGTTTCATATCAGTTAACAAACAATAAAATCGTAGCATGATTCCCGCACAACTAACATTCAGGCGGCAACCGGAACTATTAACAAATAAATCGCATTTTTTTATAGTTTTAAGGGATCTGGCTCAATTTTGAATGCCCTTATATCCGTCACTTTGTATTTTACTGTTACTTGTAATAAATTTTGTGTTAATTTTTATATTAAAGACTAAACATATTTTGAAAAAGTTGTTTTTTTATTTTCTCGGCGCATTGTGATATCCAAATAGAAAAGAATTGATTCTCAGACATTACAAAATCAAGTTCTAACGAAAAAAGTTGGCTTTTTATATAAAACATGACCGCTGAGTGCTGTTGTAGTTGATTGCGATACCAGCTAGTGAAAGATCGGTTCCAGACGTCAGAGTAAAATGAATTTATTTATTAATTCGCTTAATTAAGTTAAAGTTAAGATTGAACTTAAAAGCTAGGGGAACAGAGAGAGGGGAAGGCAGTCTTAAATTAAGCTAAACTAAGGAAACTCAGGAAAGGAAAAGGGGTCTAAAACTTGTGAATGTTAATAAATTCAAGTGGGACGATGATGGAATTCATTCCTGAGAGCCGGTTTGCTCAGATGGAAGTCGAAGGGAAGAGAGTTGGCCTTCCGAAGCATTCGGGTGAGAGGCTCGGCAAGTCCGTAGTTCGTGCGGTGGTAAGCAGGGCGAAAGAGAGGGGCCGACCTGACGGAACGGGGGTTGGTGTAGAAAGAAATCCGCTGAAGCACAGAAGGGCAATCAATATCCCCAGAAAGCAGCTGGTGGATGAAGGTAATATCAGCGAGGTCGCGCCGCTTCCACAAGGGCTGCAAGTCAATCAGCATCAGTCGGTTTTCGTAAGGGGGAAGACACAAACGGTCAGACCAAGGTAGCTCACGTAAAGCAAAGCGAAGGAATCTGCGCTGGACTGCCTCAATCCTGTTAATGCTTGTAGATTGACATGGAGACCAAACCTGGCAAGCGTATTCGAGAGGCCGGACGAAGGAGACATAGAGGGATTTGGCAACATAGGGATTAAGGAACTCCTTAGACCAGCGCTTCACAAAGCCAAGTGTAGAGTTGGCTCTGGCAACCACACTATCAATGTGATCACGAAAATTGAGTTCGCTGTCACAAATGACACCAAGGTCGCGAAGAGAGGATACACAGGGGATAGTTTCATCGGATATCTGATAAACTCTGGGGGGAGAGGAAGGGCGTCTGCGGGAGAAAGTAATGGATTGGCATTTGGAGACATTAAGCTCGAGAGAGTTTTTTTGGCACCAAATACTAAAATTATCGAAGTCGTCTTGAAGGAGTCGCGAGTCCGTGGGAGAGGATATACGTTTGGAGATTTTCATGTCGTCGGCGTAGATAAAGAGATCCGAGTGCTTAATAATACACTCAACATCATTAATAGCCAGAATGAAAAGCAACGGACCTAAATGACTTCCCTGGGGAACACCTGAATTGGCCACGAAAGGCTTAGAAGTCGAGGAACAGAAAAGGACCTTGTATTGGCGTTGATCTAGATATGACTTCATCCAGGAGAGAAAAAGCTGGTTGAAGCCAAGGTAGTTGAGTTTAAAAAGAATTAATTTATGTGAAATTTTATCGAACGCCTTGCTGAAGTCCGTAGCGATGACGTCGACCTCCTCGCCTTTTTCCAAGGCACACAGTGTACTAGAGACGAAGTCGGTAAGGTTAGTGGTAGTGGATCTGCCTTTAAGGAAACCGTGTTGTGATGGGGAAAATATGGATTTACAATGAAAGAACAAACAATCGTAAACGATGCTTTCGAAGAGTTTCGGTATGCAGGAGAGTTTGGCTATGGGACGGTAGTTGGAAATATCACTCTTACAGCCCTTCTTATGAATGGGGATGATAAATGAGTCTTTCCACCTAGAGGGAAAAGTTCCTTGGGTGATTGAAAGTTGAAAGATAGAAGTAAGAGGTCCGATCAAGTGTTGAGCGCACTTTTTCAGGACAATGGCAGGGACCCCGTCAGGACCAGGGTTGTGATCATCAGCAAGAGTGTTGATGGAGGCAGCAACCACTGATAGAAGCAAGGGTGGTCTGAGGACAGGAGCGCATGAAATGGAAGTAGTTAGCATCAGGCTCGGAAGAATGCTCACTGAAGGATTTACTGAAGTGTTGTGCAAAAAGATCGGCTATTACACGAGGGTCAGAAGAAGAAGTGTCGGCAAGTTTAAGTGTTGAGGGATAGCCACTGGATTTTCTTTTGATGTTAATGAATTGGTAAAAGCGTTTAGGATCAGAGAGGAGAGTTGATTGTATACGTTCCAAATATTCTAGATAAGAGGATTGGCTGCGTTCAGAGAAGAGGGAGGCAGCAGAGAGGTAATTGGACAAATCAGTATCCGATCGAGATAATAGATAGGCCTGCCACAGTTTGTTTCTCCTGTTCCGAAGGGAACGAAGTTCTTTATTGTACCAAGGGGGAGAAGAGGCATGATCTCTACGAGGTTGAAGGGGAATAGATTGAGCTAGAAAGGTAAAAAGTTCAGTGGGCTTATTATGAGAAACGAAACGAATCAGTTCGTTTCGTTTGTAACTGCTGAATTGCGTGCAAAATTTCTTATAAGAATTATTACATGGAATTCAGCTATAATAAACGAAACGAAGTGATTCGTTTCGTTTCTCATAATAAGGCCCCAGTATAGAAAGCGTCTAGGGCATCCTCGACAGAAAGCTGTGTATCAGTTAGGAGGGATTGAAGGGAAGATTGTTCAAGTAGGTGATTTAATTTGCCAAAATCCCCAGCACGGAAGTTGAAAGAGTAAGACGTTTCGGAATGAGTATGAAGAAGGGGGGGTTCAAGAGAAAAAGTAAGGAAGAGTGGAGAGAAGATGAATACTCCCAGTGACAACCGAGTTGACGGGATCGGAAGAAAAGACCAGATCTAGTTGTCTATCAAGGTTGTTAGTTATGCCACTCATTTGGTAGAGACCAGAGTCGGAGATACGGTCAATGAAAAAAGTCTCTTTGTCGGAAAGGGTGTTGGAGGGGATATAATGGAGTTCGTCATCAGACCGGATCCATTGAAGGCGAGGGAGATTGAAGTCGCCAAGAACGATGACTTCATCATTTGGACCAAGAATATTGAAGAGAGAATCGATCACGTCAGTGACAAGTTTGTATGTCTCAAGCGGCTGGGAGGGACGGATGTAGACACAGAGTATATATAAAAATGTAGATGCTAGAGAAATTTTGATGCAGACGAAAATTGCAATTAGTGGTGTTAGAGGATGTGAAAAGGCTAGCGCCGAAGCGATTACGAACAGCAAGGAGGACACCACGGCCAGAAGGGTTTAAGTCGTTGTCGCTGGCGTCAGCACGAAAAACAGAGAAGTCCGCAGAGAATAATTCATTACTATTTACGCTAGGAATTAAGTTGGTTTCTGTAAGCGCAAAAATGTCGTAAGGAAAGAGAAGGGAATTCTGAAAAACTGAACACGTTTTAGAACGCAGACCTCTGACGTTTTGATAGTATATAGAAAGACAACTGGGGTGACGGACTTTGTCAGAGGAGCGCAGAGGACGGTACAAGGATGGAGCGCCGGCAGGGTTAGGAACTAAAATAATTTTTGTGATCACTGCGAGCTTTTTGGAGGTGGGAAACACGCCGAGAGCTAAGATAGGAGGCGAAGGAAGCTAGATCGGTTGACACCTTGTCCGAAGTAATGCCGAATTCAGCATGATATTTGAAAAAAAGCTCACGAAGGGCAGCAAGGTCAGTAGGGAGTCCCTCCTGGTGAATCGAAACCAGGACGTTAGTTTTAGTTTTACCGTCAATACAGACAGAGTCTGCTTTATCATGGAGGTAGGCAAGGAGAAGGCGGACGTTAGCGTGGATTCTGTGGTCGCGCAAACGAGATAATAGATAACTTCCTTCAGTTGACCCTGCAGATTTCATGGTGAGCTTAACAACGGGTGGGATAAGGGGGTCGATAAATGAAGGTTTAGACAAATTGGGGGAAGTGGAGGGAGCAGAGGGAGTAAGGTTGGAAGGTCGCTGGTCAGAGGGAGAAGAGGAGGGAGTGGAGGAAGAGTGAGGATGAGTAGGTACAGAAGGATCCAGAGTGTGGGATTTAACAAAGTTGGGGTATTTGATAGGGGTACAGAAATTGAAATTCGGAAATACACCTGCTTTAGAGAGCCAATTGGAGTTGGAAGACGGAACAGGAGCACTCATCGAATTAGGAGAATTTTTGCTATTATTAACATTCACTTTACGTTTAGTGGATGGAGATTTAATTTTGTTAGAGGGTGGGTTAACATTTTTACTGGGCCTAGTGAAAGAAGTATGAGGGGAAGAACTAAAAGAACTAGAAATAGAAGAGTTCTTAACTAAGTTGTTAGTATTTTTCGCACTATTACTAGGGTAAGACTTAAAACTTACAGATTTTGAAACCCATTTCGAGATTCTGATGCTGTCGTTGGAAGAAAGACGGTTGACGGGGAGAGAGAACAGCCACGCATATTTCTGGTGAATAGACACCTTAAATTTGGACAGACTATCTTGACTCGAGGAGCGGAGCTTCGATTCGATGGAAAAGTGCCTGATGAAAAACTCACGGATCCAAGACGCATCAGCTTGATGAGGGGTACCAGCCACAAGGAGCGCGGTGCGCGAGGTGCGGATGTGTTCAAGTTAACACGACGAAGTTTCTCGAGTCTACACCTCCATTTACCTTCGGTCCAAAAAGTGCCGAATTTATAAAGAGTAGAAGCAGGATGCGGGTCGGAAGTCTGAACAGAGACAGACGAAGTAGGAGGTAGAGGGCGTGGCTCCGGCTGGGTAATATCAACTACAATCGGGGAGGCATCCAAAGCAGCGTGAGACATCGAGGAGGGCGCAGCAGGAGATGTAATAGAGACGGTGGGACAAGCATCCGGAGCAGCTGCGGCCTGAGGCAACGAGGGCAGCACGGGAGCAGGCGAGAAAGGAGATGGCGAGTTGGCTGGTCCGAAGGGAAGACGTAGATCAGCAGAAATGGAGCCCAGAAGTGCAGCATTAGCAGTCACAGCCGCCGAACAACATCCAAGATCGTTCTTGATCTGCTTCATACTACGGCGAACATCATCAACAGCTGGCATAATAGACGCCGGTACATCAGCAACGGAAAACGCAGAGTATTAGTCGTCCAGTGTACGTGCCGCAGTTGATAAGTTTGAAGAAAGCTGATGAGATTTAGCAAGGAGTGTGTCAGTCTTGGACTCCGCAGCTGAGGCAGTATTAAGTATTCTATCCAGCTTCGTATTTATAGAGGAAAGGTCCTCAGAGACGGATAGAAAGCTGGAGCACTTGGAAAGGAAAGACTGCAACTTGTTGGCTAAGAGAGATTGCTCATTGGTAATTGTGTCGGAAATTGTAGCCAAAGCTCGAAGTACATGGCACGGCTTGATATCCGAGCACTCGTTGCAAGTAGACAGCGCAGCAGAAGAGAGTTATCGTGCGCCACGCTTTAGGCAAGCCACATGAAAGAATTGTCCACAGACGCCGTCGCATTCAGTCAAATCACCAGCGAGATTTCCATTGCATACCTTGCAGGCGCACATCGCAGCAGTACGAGGAAGACAGTGGATAGCGTGAACCAAAACAAAGTGACGACACAGGTGAAAAACAAAGCGGCCGATTGAGTGGTACCAAACAGCAAGCTATGCGAGTACAGCCAAGCGGTAACGACACAAGTGAGAATGGGCCTTTCCACACGAGTATTCTTAAAAGTGCTGCAAACCGGTTTTCTGGGTAAGAGGCAAGAGAAGAAAGGGAAAATGTCTACAAAAGTGCTGCACATTGGAGAGAATTTGTGCGGCACAAATCGAACCTATTTCACGTGATGCACGCACCAATACAAACAAAGAATAGGTTTTGACTCAATTCGAAATGACAGAAAAACACATATACATGCATAAGCCTCGCATGAAGAGAGTGCTGCAAGACGACCCGTGTGGACGCGATGCCTTGTCGTTAAACCGGTTTGCAGCACTTTTCGAGAATACTCGTGTGGAAAGGCCCAATGAGTCCAAGCAATTCAGCATAAATTCTCGAAGACAGCCAGTAATGAACACAAATTAGAGATCCGCGTACCGATTACACAATAGTAACACGAAGGGCAACAATAACGGGGTTGAAACAGACGGGGGGTGTTAACGGTCACGACGGAAATAAATTAAGAAATTATGAAAATTACGAAATTTTGAACGGTAGAAGAAGAAAAAGCGGGAGGTTAAAGAAAGCACGTCTACTCCGCTCGACAGTTAATCAATAAGAATTAATCATTGATTTCTCTGTTTATTAAAATAAATAATATAAAATTTTGTTTTACATCTCAGAGGTTGAAAAAGGTTGACAAAATATTTATTTTACGAAACATCGAACTCTTAATCCTTCGTGTTTATTACATATGTATTTATTTCTCAAATTATATAATTATTATCAAAATTCGCTGTTCTAGTGTTTAGTTGCAACTAGTATTTGAGTCGTACGGGGGTTTGCGCTTGGTTACAGAGGAAGAGAGGCACTTATATACCCATCTCGTTCATTATTTCATGGTAATATCTACCTGAAATGTAAAAAAAATATACCTCAGGTAGTTACCCTTTATTACTCAAAGTTTGGCCGACACTGGAATCCTCGCCTACCTAAGTAGCCTTTGTGCAGGATGGCATGATTGTTTACCTTGCATTGCTGGGAAGAGTAGGACATTTACCTTTATTGTTTTTCAAGTCCCTGCAAGGGTAGTTAGTAGTAATGTACGGATCTTTTTTAATTACTCCTCGATGCAGGCAAAATCGTTTTTAAAAGAATTTCACATTTATCTTTATTTATCTTTTATCCCTATAGATCTTTTTTAATGTCATGATGCATGTGCGCAGATGAAATTATGTATTTCCTTTTATTCCTGAAGAATCCTAGAAAACATAAAATTTAAATGGATAGTCGGGTCGGGTAGTAAGGGATTTCGACCTGTGCTAAAATTCATATTGTACAACCTCCCTAAATTCCACAATTAATCGAATTTTCGAAGTGCCAACATTTTTTCTTATCTTCAAAATGTTACTGAATGTGAATAATTTAAATTTAGAAAGTGTTGATTAAGTTTATATAAAATCTTTAAGAACGAGCAATATTTAAACAATTTAACTCTGAAACTGTTACAGAATTTAAAAATATATTTTACGATATCTATATATTAATACGTGAAGGGAAAACTTTGTACCCCTTTTTAAGCATATTGGGCGGACGGAGGAGTGTGAGATTTGGCACAGTTAAAGTTTATATAGAGAAGAAGTGCACAAAGCTAAAATTTATGAATAAGATGTGGTACAAATACATTAAATTAAATTAAATAAATTCATTATTTACGTTCATACTATCAATTTTAAACGCATAGTAGTCTATGGTCAAACTGTCGTAATTTTATTATTGATAGTGCCAAAACACATAGTAGGCTGTGTACATTCGTATTTTTCGTAGTAACCTCAGTAGGTCGAATTTCGGCCACAGGGCGACCACTAGTATGTATTATTTTTGAAAATACATTTTATTAGCATTAAACATTTTTCATTGCTTTTATAAGTTAGAAAACAATACTGTATCGTAAGAATCGAGGAATTAGGTGCAGAACATTAGATTTATTTATTTGGCAAAGGAAAATCGTTATTATTTTGTCGTCTTATTTTTTTTATACACATATGTATGTAGGTCATCATAAAATCTGCTCTGTATCCAATATTTTATAAATATTCATACATTTTGTGGATTATTGTATTTTTTTAATTTTTCTGTATAATATGGAGCATGCAAAGAAAACAAATTGTAAATTTTCTAAAAATTTAATATTTCTCATCTCTCACTATATAGCAATAGATAGATCTACAGAGGTAAATCATAAGTATTTGAACTCTATGCTTGAACACTTCAGTATACCAGTGATCAACTGACTGCTAGCTCAAAACCAATAAAAAGCAAACTTTGACACAACATCAGTCACAAACCTTTGCATAGTTAAAGTGATAATAGTAGTAAACAGTAGGGAATTCATAAATATTCGCATAACCTCTATTTCTCTCAAAATATCGTGTTTTTGTTTGTTTTTTTATTTTTTATTTTACGATAAAATGTTCGCGATCAACGCTTCAACGGGTTATTATTAAACCTACGAAACTCTGACATCAGTTAAAAAAACTTCAAAATTTCTCAGCTGGTTGATTTAAATCCTTTATTTTTTAGTTGTATTTTTCTTAATGAACTCTTGGTTGAATGTTTTTTTTTATTTTTGTACTACTTAAAAGTCTTAGTAAAGAGGGAAATTCATCGAACACTATTGAACTGGTTTATTCCTAGAACATGCTTTTCCTCATGGTACTTCCGTAGAATGTGCGATATTACCGACGATGTGTCGCTATCACCCAGCCACATGCTCAAAGCATTTTGGTTATCCAACATGGAAAGGTAGGCTAGATGGGAGAAGTCACTTAATTTACATCAAAGCTCATACTATTTAATTGAAAAAAAATATTTTACCTATAAAAATTTTTGGATTATTAAGACTCATCTGTACTTGAGGCGATTCCATCATTGCCTTAAGTATAGGTGACTCTTGCGACAGTCCATCTCTTAGTTCCAAAAGACTGCTATTTCTGTTCCCGCAGAGATACTCGCAAGCTGCCGCTTGGTTATTCCTTGTTTTCTTTAAGGCAGTTATAACATCCTTCTCCTTAAAGCCCATATCTATTAAGTTACGAACAGTCTCTTGTGGTGGGGGTATATCTCTATAACTATAAATCCGAACTATTTCTAATAAAGCTTCTATATGCTCGACTGTATCCTGAAAAAAACCAAAACACAACTGTTTAAAAAATAATACTTAAAATTAAATGCGTATTATTTTTTAACCAAACTACAACTTATTTTTGACTGTTGTTTTTCATACTATTCTATAAACATATTTATAAGGATAAATTATACTGTTTGGGAAAAAAACTCTGCAGAAAACGAATATTCTGGAAGCTGTATTAACAGAAATCAAAATGTCCAATGTATGTAAGGATCAGTCTTAATAGAAACAAATTACTACTCGTACTTTAAGAAATCAAATCCAGAAATTTATTCTTTTTACCTAGCCCCTTAAGTATTTCACTTACATTAGTCTCCATCTGTTTGGAAGAAGCGGAAGACAATTGTGGACTCTCGTCTTGCTCACTTATGTCTTCTTGGTGCTCTATCAACCACTCTAATGCTTTAGAGTAAACTCCGCTAAGTTATAAAAACAAATTAAATCAAATCGACCAATAATGCCAATGCTTTACTTTTGTATTTTAAGGGCGTGTTTGGCCTTCTCCTCACTAAATCCCATGTCAACAAGGCACTGTAAGGTATCGCTTTGATGTTTTCGTTTATTTACAAGTTTTTGCTTCAACATAGCGATCAGCCTAGAAGCATAAGGACCAGTCCCAATCACGTATGCGGACGCCTGCGCCAGCGATATAATTACCTTTCGTACATCGAATTGTAGCTAAAAATAAATCAAAATCAAAATGATACCTTCTTTCTGATAAATAGTAACTTATAGTAACTTACATCTGACTGCAGGACTAGTTCGTTGATATCGACTCGGTGTGTCTGAGCCTCACTTACAGGTACATCTCTCGTTGCTGATGAGATATCCTCACCAGTTGGAGGTTGTATATTACGCAAATTTGGTACAATTGTGCGTTTAGTAGCTAAAATGAATGTTTCATTTTCGACAATGCCGACTTGTGCTAGAGTTTGCGATTCATTGAATCGATTCGTCGAATCTGTTCTGATAAGGCGATATTTTGGAAAAATTTGTCGCACATCCGGTGCAAACAGTGGTAAGGCTCCAGAGTCTTCAGAGAATTTTGTTAAGGCTTCTTGCTTAAGGTCAACCATTGTTGCACTTAATCCTATCTCTAGTATGATTGATTTGCCTGTTGGGCTTAGGACACGAACATTAATTTTTTCTTTGGTAGCGTCTGTCGGTTCATCGATATCTTTACTGCTGAAATAAAAGATACAAAAAATTATGAAGGATTCTATAAAACGACATTAAAATTGATCTTAATTTAATTTTTCATGGCAAAAATTTAAAAACTTCTGAAATTTCAACTTACACTTCATTCTCTCAAAAATTCGTGTTTTTAATTTATTATTTTAACTACGTTTATGGACGAAAATGCAACAGCTTAGCTATGAGTGTCATTAGAGGACACTGCAAGCTGAATAAACACACACACTAGGGGTTTAGCTTACTCCAGAAACTCTTCTTCTGGGTATGTGCACGGTTTAAGGGCGGAACACATCTTCTCGGCTAATAAAATCTGCATCTACCATAGTATTAATAGTATTTACTTAAAAGACAGATCAAATGCTTTCGCAGATTTACTAATGGAAATTCTTGTTCTGCGATCCCGCGAGAGACCGATTGCCTTAGTTCCGGGATTTAAAAATGGTTTCCAAGGGATTTTGCCATAGTAAAAACAGGAAAATTACTTTTGCAAAATTGTAATTACTGAACTACTTTTAGAGATTAGACGGTTTATATGCTAATTATAGTATTTAAAAAAACATATCGGTGTATAGTAATCGTTTGCAAAACTGTGTGTGTCGAATAGTCATCAAATTCCTTTTTTGCATTGCTTCAATTCTAGGGGCCTCATGAAATAAGTAACAAAACAACATATGCGCATTTGGAGAGACCAGGGACTGATTTGAAATAAGTATTAATTAGATAAGCTGGAATGGAATACAAGCGATAGATTTTACAAATTTTGTAAATAGGATTTCAATTACACCCTAATCATTGAAAATCAAATAGTGAAGTACGAACCGCCTCCGAAATAGCTGCATTATTCTGTCCATGCCTTGAAGTGCATCACTGCTGCTGGACCAGCACTACTTGAAAAAATTTTGGCAACCGGATAAAGTGGAACTTACAATTTTGACGGGAGATTTTGTTTTTCGGCTCCCCGATGACTTAAATTAATATGCTGCGGGCTACTGGACGCACTGCTGCTCCCGCAATCGCTCCGTCCTCCGCTGTCGCTCCGCTTCCTCGAGGCGATCCACCTGGCACGGCGTTCAGCAAACTTTTCTCGCACCCACGGGATCATCTTGGAAGATTGCGATTTTAAGCTGGGACTCGGGATAAATTCTTACTCTCGCCGCCGGCCCATTTTCGTGTTGCTCATCTAAGATTTATATTTTCTTCGATTTTTCTGCGCCATATCGAATATTGGCTATGATTATTTATGTTTATTACTCTTCAGTTCTGTCACCCACCAAGTGACAGCTTTCTGGTGAATACTGGAAAATCGTGGTGAATTCAATGGGATAACATTCGAACGTGGTGGGATTTTAGAAAAACGTTTGAAGCTTTTCTGGAAATGAAATGGTTGATAATAAATACCGTACGATAGTATAGATAAATGCTTTTAATTTTAATAAAGTTCTTCTAATCTAAAATAAATCAAGCAATCAATTTAAAACGACAAAATTTGAAATAATATTTATTTGCTGAAGTATGCCATAACAAAGTTGAAAGTGAATTCTCCACATGTATCGGGTACCCCTAACTATCCAAAAAAATTGTCCATCAACGTCCATCTTGGTAGCGGTACGTCAAGCGCTCTTGTGTGTTTCTCGTTTAATTTTTATCATTTTTGTCAGCGATTATCTTAATTTAAAGCGTTGTTGTTACGGTGTATATTTGAAATAGAGTTCAAGCAAGTCATCTACGTGAAATTAATACGGGGGGGACAAGGTGTTTTGGCGAAAATCGCAAAAAAGCCAACTTGTGACAAGAATTCGTGGTAAAGAAGGTGTGTTGTTTGTGTGTGAGTTTAGGGAATTTTTTTCGTTTTCATTGCTTTTTTTTGCGCCGAACAAAATCAAAAAAGCGAAATTTTACGCGAATTTTTGCTCCTACTTTGATTTGTTTGTGGTATGTGTTTTTCATTGTTTCAATAATGTTTGCGCGGTGATGGTTCCCAAAACGTTTTTAATTTATATTATCCAGGTACGCAAGAATGTGTGCGTCGGTGATACGCATTTTACGGGTGTTGCGTATATGAATGGCTTCCCATGAGAAGGCCGAAAACTTGCCATGAGACTTGTTCAATGCGCGCTAGCAAATTTTGCCTCCTCGCCCCAGAATGTTTTGATGATTTTAAAAACAAGGCGACAAGAAAACAGTTTATCGTACATTACTTTGGTTCAATGTCCACGAGCCCCCAGTCTAAGTGTCACGAACGCAAAACACCGTCACGCTAGGATGTGTGCTCAGTGGCAGACAACGTTTTTGCGATTTTTCCTCGAAGACGTGAGTCAAAAGCTTATTGCTTGCTTCTGTTTATCTCCAGCTCTCCACCGTGTGATTTTATTTATCAAAAGGCAGTGCATCATCGGGGAAACATGATGTAGATTCGGGCCTTGTTTTGAAATTTTCTCTCAGATGTTTTCCGCAGAGGCTCTTTCTATACAAAAGCAGAATCAGACGCATATTTGCTCTTCATTGACTTCGCAGTAAGCTGCCTTAACATAAAACTGTTTACAAAACTTTGAGGAGTTGGCAGTTTTTTTGTTTTTTATCAAAAAGGTGCAGCATTCAGAACACTTACTACATTTAAGCGTGGTCAAGCGTTGTGTTTCAAGAATGATACGCAGTTTCTTCTGTGGGGAAAAAATAGTAATAAAAATACCATAAGTAGTGAGGTTTCTGATCGATAGATTAAGTAGGAAAAACAAAATTTTGACAAAAGAAAACGATTATGAATTAATATAAATTCAAATATGTATATAGGTTACATCTTTTAGGTGGATGTACAAAATAAAATATATGTATCTGGTCCATTCCATTGAAATGTTAAATTTTTTTACATGGGATTTAATTCTGTAGCTTAGCCAATCCCTCTTCGAATGAGAAACTCCACCTGCTTTAAATTATAGCGCTGCCAAATTTACTACAAGTGAAAAACATATGTGTATTTTCTTCTCTTTTGAACAACGCCTGTATAGAGATATTAATTGTAAAAAGAACATTGAATTTATCAGGTTTACAATAAGGAAACGCAACGAATTTCGATGATATTTTACAAGAACCTTCCATTTGCCCTGGAACAGATCTGACGAAATTTTTTGCGGTTGTGTATTGTTTGAAAATGTGCGTGCATCGCGCAGTTATTATAATGAATTATTCATCCTGTCTAAAAATTAATGCAACCTAAAGGGACGTTAAATTAAAGCTTAAAGGCTATTGGGTTCCCTTTTTTAAAAATCTTGCATTTTACATTAAGGTCACATCTATCATAGGTAATATGATGATAAATAAAAAATAACTACCTATATAATGATTTTTTGGGCCATTTGATCGTTATAATCAATACCTTATAATAGAACTACAAGTCTTGAATAAGGCAAACATATTAAAGTTAACAATATTTTTCAACTAGGCGAAATTTTTTGGTCTAATAAAGTATGTGGAATGCTGATGCAAAACTACAAACGGCGCAACAAAATGGCACAAAAACAACAACGACTTCGTCGACAACAAGCAGTTCGGGAACAAAGATATCACCCACCACTAAGACTCTCGGGATGACTTCTGCCATAAGCACAGCCGAGCCAAAGCCCGAGGATTTTCAGAAAACTAAGGAACTGGAGAAAGCTTTGGAGCCGTATAATGTGTTTGAAACAGAGGCAGAGCTAAATCACCGAATGGAAATTTTAGCAAAATTAAACACACTAGTTAAGCAATGGGTTCGAGATGTATCGATATCTAAGAATATGCCACCACAGATGGCCGAAAAGCTTGGCGGAAAAATCTACACATTTGGATCATACCGTCTCGGAGTACACCACAAAGGGGCGGATATTGATGCACTTTGTGTTGCTCCAAGAAATATAGACAGGAGCGACTATTTCACATCATTTTTCGATTTGCTAAAAAAGCAATCAGAAGTTACTGAGTGTAGATCGGTCGAAGAAGCTTTCGTTCCCGTAATTAAAATGAATTTTGATGGTGTCGAAATCGACTTGTTATTTGCTAAGCTAACACTTAAAGAGATTCCAGACAATTTCGATTTAAGAGACGACAATTTACTGAGAAATCTAGATCCTAGATCGGTGAGAAGCCTCAATGGATGCAGAGTCACAGATGAGATTCTCAGCTTAGTACCTAATATTGAAAATTTCCGATTAGCATTAAGGGCAATTAAGCTTTGGGCGAAAAGTGAGTATAAGTTATAATATAAATTAGCTATTATTACGTATTTTAATTTTCAGAACATGGGATTTATTCCAATTCTCTGGGATATTTTGGAGGAGTGACATGGGCAATGCTAGTAGCCCGAACTTGTCAGCTTTATCCGAATGCAGTAGCAGCCACGTTAGTTCATAAGTTTTTCTTAGTGTTTTCTAGATGGAAATGGCCTCATCCGGTTTTATTAAAACATCCAGAAAATATAAATCTGGGGTTCCAGGTATGTGCTTATATTGAATTTCTCATTAGGATTAATTCTTTAAGTAATTCGGGTTGGAAGAAGTACGTGTGGTGACATGAAAACAGGTTTTTCCAGGTCGGCTTTACTGTCTTCCTTTTCATTTTGAGGGTAACTAAAGCGATGTACGATTTTGTATTTATAGCATATCTAATTAAAACAAAAGCCATTGGCAAATTAATGGCAATAGATAAAGTAAGTTCATTATTTGGTTAAAGATGAAACTGTATTATTTGTTTTGGAAACGACAATATATAAAAAATCCAATTGTATCAGTTGGAATAAATGTATATTATAACTATTCAGGTAAAATTGATAAATAAGCTTCAGTACTTTCACTCAGTATAATTAATTTTTCTTTCTTTTTATTTTACAAATTGCAAAAAATAAATAGATTCGAGTGACGAATTTTTTTAACTAAGCTAAGGGCTATTCCATTATAGTTATTTTGAGGATGGGTTTTTCATGGAAATTAGCAGGATGTGATAAAGAGCAATCCTGATTTGAATTAATGCATTTTCATTTTAGGTCACAAGTCAGTTAGATTTCTCAAAAAGATTTGCTTAAAAAAAATATGCACTGATGCGAAAGAAATGTTTGAACAATTTTTGATAGAATAGTACAATTTTCCCGCAGGTTTGGGATCCAAGGGTAAACGCTGCAGACAGATACCATCTGATGCCTATAATAACACCAGCGTACCCACAACAAAATTCCACCTTTAACGTTTCAGAGTCAACGAAGAAAGTAATCCTGAATGAATTCGATCGTGGTATGACGACAACTGATCAAATAATGCTCGGAAAAGCAGCATGGGACCGTTTATTTGAGGCTCCTAGTTTCTTTTATAGGTATTTGCTAATACTATTCAGATTAAGAGTTTATTTTACAGTATCCATTACTGTCTTCCAGATATAGGCACTTTATAGTTCTTCTAGTGAGTTCTCAGACGTCTGAAGATCACTTAGAATGGTGCGGTCTTGTAGAGTCGAAGATAAGACTATTGATTGGTAATTTGGAACGTAATCAGCATATATCTTTGGCACATGTGAATCCAAAATGTTTCGACATATACCGATCAAAAGGTGGTGGTGGTGGTGGTGGAGATGAAAGTTCTCAATTGAACGGCGCCGCCTCTGCTCTTGCTTCATCATTCTGCTCAATGTGGTTCATAGGTCTGGAGTTTGAAAGAACGGAGAATTTAAATGTTGACCTCACAGAAAATATACAGAATTTTACAGCACACGTGCATTCACATGCGGTATGTTAAATCATTACATATATATTATACTAGCGGTATATATTAAATACAATATTTCTTAGGTTAACATTAAAATGTTAAAAGAAGGCATGCTGATTGAAGCACGCCATGTAAAGCGAAAACAGTTGAATCAATACCTTGACCCGGAACTCCTGAAGAGAGAACGACGAAGTATGGAAAGTTATAATAGCTTCAACAACTCAGTTATAGCAAATAAGAAACGCCTGTCTACAGAGCTGGCTCAGCAACAGCAACAGCAAAAGAGGAACCGATTGAGTGAATCCGTGAGTTTTATTTTTCCCGTAATATCTTTCTGTCTTACGCCCTAAGTTCTGGATTTCGTATTAAGCCCAATTACATAAAAATTTTATAATAATTCTCAAATAGCAGACAATTTGAACAAACTTTTTGGTTCCTCTTCTTTGGTTTGTTTATTCACAGCAGAATGAGGATAATTCGAACGCTTCATCGGTGAATAGTATCGACAATACGTCAAGTAGTGCGGTATCAAAATGTTTACCTGTAGCAACATGTACAACAACCACAACAGCGGCTTCACTGCAATCAACACTGCAGAATAATGCATTCGCGGCGGTCACATCTTCCGAACCCATGACGACCAATTCGTGCGAAAATGATGGAACAATGACAGAAATGGCGTCGGCTTTATCAGTGGTAAACTGTTTACAGAATGGTCCAGAAACATCAGAGCCATCCGAAAAAGCCACCATTGCACCAAATTCAGCGTCGGCGGCGACAACAACCACAACAGCGACAACAGAAGTGGCATGTTCGTGACTACCGAGTACCTGTTCGCAAGATAAAAATAACAAGGGGGCGATTTTAACGACGGTTACTTGTAAGTTTTGAAAGAAATCAAAAATTTCCTAATTTTCTAGGATACAGATTAACTTTTCTACTTTTTTTAAGTTTCTTTTCTTTCTTGTGGAAGGCAAAAGATGATATTTTGACGATCTAAATAAATTTAATAATTTCCCTCCAAAGACTTTGAATTGTGTTGTGCCCCATTTTGAATTGCTTACGCAATATTTAATGACATTTTGTTCTGCATCGGCGTCTAAAAATTTCACTTTGTGCATTCAAATTGTTGTTTTAGATAGTAAATAAAAAGAAAAAATAACTTCAAATTGAATTCGAGGCGAAAACTTCTTTTAAAATATATGAAGGTCGAAGAAGAAATAATTTTTGTATAATATTTAAAAAAATCATGCATGCTGTATAAAAAGTGTAAGAAGTTTTGGGGAAGGAGCGAATATGGTTTAAAAATCATTTTTTCAGGCATAACTTAAGCGACTGAATGATTGTCGAAATCCATTCAATTCAAGAATAAAGATTTGACAAAATATACAAAATCATGGTTGTCGCTGGACATCATATTAAAAAAAATGGAGAATATCTTTTGGACGATTTAGAATAATAAAAATAGACAAAAATTCAACACGTTGATAGTAATTAGATAGATGGACTGAATTAACATTGACGTAAAAATTAAATCTCGTCGGGTTTTGTATTTTATTTTTATATTTCTCAATACATATTAAATTAAATCTAAAACAATGATTGTAAGTATTCATTTGTTAATCCGACCGGAACCCATGATATAGTTTTTCTGGGTGCTTAGGGTGAAATGGGACAGGAAACTCATTAAAGAAAGAGCCTAAAAGATGTAGCGTATAATTTAAACGGCTCTCTCTAATTGTCAGTCGAGAATTTTGTGGATTGCAAACTGGCCAATTCTCAGAATATGTAAATGAAGCAATCAGAAAATAGAACATTTTAAGTTTGCTAAAAATTAACTCAGTACCTAGTAAGTTATTCCAAAGATTTGTTTGAAAATTCTTTTGATGCTTATGTAATGATTTCTGAAACTGACTAATAAAATCTAGTTTTTCTGTCCTTTATTGCTAAACCGTACAGTTAACGATCAAGTTTTATATCATCCAAATAATTCAAATTGAACTGTAAGTAGGCTTTCTAAATGAAATACATTACCAGTAAAACTTGCATTTAAGAAATTTGTGGAAAGAGGAATTCTGAAAGTATTTGCCTACTTCAAGAATTCTTTCGGCTGAGAAGAACTATATGCTAAATTTTAAGAACGCTTGAATTTAAGCTGTACCTCATATTTTTGTAAAAGAAAGAATATATCATATAACTATAAAAAATATAAAAAATTATCTACTTTTTTTTCTTTGCAGTGTAAATGAATTTTTGGAATGCACACAAAGCAGCCAGCAATCAAGTTCGATAGATCTACCAAAGGATTGGTATCACTGTCATATAACTTTTGAAAAAAAATCTAAAAAAAAACAAAAAAATAATATATATATAACATATATTTTAAAAAAAACCGAAGAAGAGAAAACTGAAAGGTAAAATATAAAAAGCTAAAATTGCAGAAAAGCAAACGCGGTATAACGTTGAATTCTCGAAGACCGATTAAATAACTGAACTGAAACGAGAAATGAAGAGTGAGGTAATTTTTTATTGAACTTTAACACCTTTGGTTTTGTACAGACTCGTGCTGTTAAGATTTAGTTAGTTTAGTTGTCCAACAGGTGAGATAGAAAAATTTGTCCATTGTCTCTGCCTGATCCGAGCTGGGCAAGAATTGCCCATATGAGATGAACAATTTATATAATTTAAAAACTTTTTTAACAATAAGACTTGGAGGCAATTATTAATTTTAGTTGTGGTAGGCATTAGAAAATAAGTTAGGGTTCATCTATATGCTACTATTTAGTTCATTTTTTTGATATAAGAATTGCGTTATCAACTGAATAGTGTGATCATGATAAATAAATGAATGATGCATTAATGACCGCCAAATCATTCTTCATAGACATCGCGGTGTATGGACATGGATTTATTAATTTTATAACTAAAAATCCAATGTTGCAAACACTTTAAACTCATAATCTGTACAGGGATCTTTTTGGTATATAGCCAATAACTTGTAAGGTAATATTATAAAGAACTTTGTTGTTGTGTATTTGTGCTAAACACGAGCATTAAATGGCAACTAATTTGAAACAATTCCCAACCTGAACTACGTCCGAAAATATATTCAAATTCTATTAGTAAGCCATCCTTTGACTATTGAAGTTGGTTCTATGTATTCGCAAATGATAAAAATTATTTCATAGAAATTCAACAAAGAGGTTGAGAGTTTCAATCTTAAATTACACAATATTGTTTCCAGCATTATTCTGAGAAGCGCGAAAGAATAAATCTAAAATTGTTCAAAACCTAGTACGTAAAAAAGTACTTTACTAAATACAAACAGTTGTAAGTGTTAGTCCCATGCGACGGCTTATCTTATTGCTTTTTTTATTTCTTGTTTCCAAATTCCTTTCTGTTGTAGAGAGTGATGCTAGGGTAGAGATGGAAGTTTTATTTTCGGATAAGCTAAGGAGAAGATAGAAGCATTTCTGAAATTTGAATGACTGGATCCAGACTTAACTTCAATATTTTTTGGATCTGGAGTCCTTGAAATTACAACCCATAACGAGTCTTTGGACGAAATTAGCGGATATGTAGTTAATATGGTCGATGTTCCCGGAAAGAAAAGCCTAATAAGCCACGCAAAGTGCACTATTGGAACGGAAGTGAAAGAAAACCAACAAACTAATCAATATTTTTTAAATATATTCTAAATCAGTGGCCCTAGAAACTCCTAAATACCAATTTCGACGATTTTTGATCAGAGAAAACTAGTTAATGTTTTATATTGGTTTCTACGTATTTACTTAATTCATGCAAATTAAAAAAAGCATTGTTAATTTTGGATCTGCTACCAAAATTTAAAAATGAAACATAAATTTTAATTCAATTTTGTGGTTTCAGTTTATGCTTGTTCCAAAGAAGTAGATTCTGTTTACGACCACTGCCTTAAATGTTTTTTTTTTGTTTGCGGGAAGAGATGTTGATAAATGTCTCGAATATCAAATTGGTTATTTATCGAACAATTAGTAACACGGGTCCATTGAAATCTGTTAATATAAATACACAACAGCAAATGTTCAGGCAGATCCCTTCTCATAAATTCACATTCTTTACCAATCAAGAAATTGGAAAAACGAAAAACTTTGTACGGAAATAAGCACAGAAATAGACAAACGTATTTAATGCTTAAATGTATCTTGTAAATATTGTGTATGAATATCTGTTTTGTATAGGAATGAATGGGATCGCGTGAGGCACAATAATCGATCGTTCAATAATTTCCAATGGGGATGTTGTAGCATTCTCAAATATTCCGAGAAGCAAATAATAAGAAAAGAAATAAAAAAGATATACTCTTTGTGAACAAGAGCCCTTAGTTGAGGAAACAAGAAGTGAATTTTGTCTAGAAAAGAAAAAAAATATATAAGTACTTATCCCCTAAAATTAAAAATTAGTATAAGTTTTATCAATGAAAAAAATGAAGGCAAAAGTAATATGTATGTGTATTAAATTGTGAGAAAATACTGCCAGATGAATTCATCTAACAAAGGATCTATTGCGAGGAAATAGGAAACTTAGCAGTTTCGATTTTGTTTTGTATTACCATCTTAAAATTTTTTTCAGAATTTCTTCTAATTTCGTCCTGAAACAGTTTCCTATCTTATGCTTTTCAGAACTATACGTATGATCCCATACTTTTCTTCGCATTGGCGACAGTGATTTGCATTTTGATTCAAAAGCAATTATCTTCATTATTGAGACAACTTTTTGATGCAAAGTGCAAAATAAATCGGTTTAGGTTATTTACTAACTTATACATAATTTAATTTGACTTTTACACAGAACTCTTGCCAAAAATACATACTATAGCTTACCAGAAAACTTTGTTTAATTAAGTAGCATTATTTATATTTTGACCATAATAGTTACATAAAATGCAGAAGAAATAAAAGAGTCAACGTTTTTAATAGCGTAAGGTTTTTGCCCCGAAGCGACCCAACCCTACTGTGTAAAGGCAATTCGAAATGTGCGTTAAAAAGTTCAATAAAAAATTTAGTTAAATAAAAGAGAAATTGGGGAGAATTAGGAGTTATATTTGATTGTTCAAAGTTGCCATTGTATGCATTTTTTCATATAAAGTAGCGGCAATGTCACAATAATTCTAAAAATTCATAATCTGAACACGACTCCGATTTTAATGATTTCCGTTAAGAACAATAAGTCAAATATTATTATCTTCAATAATTCATTTGTGCTTTCTTCAAATACTAATCGTACCGGGAATAATACAGTCATTTTGTTTTTTTCTCTTAACTGAACGTTTTCAGTTTTCTCATTTTCATGATCTTTTGAGGTAGTTTGAACAGATTTTTTGTAAGATTGATGTACATTTCACTGAGAGGTATTTTTTTCAATAAAGAAAATAAACATTCGTCGCCAGATAATGTGTTTTATTTAAAAACCCTTTTCAATCCCTTGGTTTTGAATTCTGCTCTTCGTTAAATTTCTATTTGCGACTATCGATTTACATATGTGACTGAATTTTCTCGATTTTCAGAAGAATGTGGCAAGGTTCATAAAAAGCAATCAGAGGACATTTTCATTAGAATCAAAAGGATAGAAAAAAAATCAGAACGAGAATAGATTCTTGTACAATGGACATGTTTTAACCAAAGTACATATTTATTAAAAAATAGCACGTCAGCTTATGGTTGCAATTTTCTATAATTTAAAGGTAATTTTTTATAATACTACATAGAAGATTGACTGTTTATGAGAATTAAGCGGGGTTTCCAATAAGTTCTGCGCAAACGCGAAAGTAGAACCAGATCCTACTTTTGTGCTGGTGCAAGGCGCAAACGTGAAATTTAGAGAGAGACAAAAGTACGAATAAGTCATGTGAAGAATGGAGATAGCAAACAGCGTGAATTTCTACGCCGCATTGGAAAAGCCGCTTTATTCGACTATTTTTAACTTATTATGTCCATATTTCCAAAATATTTTTTTTTCTCAGCTTACATCTTAGCAAGTATGTTTAGGAATCCTAAAAAATAAAAATATATGTATGAAATCTTTACTTGGATTATTGTTGCTTTGGTTCGACAAGTTCAATGGTGTTTTAGCTTTATGCATACATTTTAATTACACAAGGCTAGATCACCAAAGAATTCGTCATCGTCAAAATGGTTTCAAAATATTTAAAGAAAAAACCGTCATTTAATGTTGATTGTTCCAAAGAAGGAGAAAGGAATGTCACTGTGATAGGAAACAAATGAAAACCTATCACAGCTACGTTCCTTTAACTTCAGCGGATTAATTTGGAATTCAAACAGGTTATTGCAGTTATTTACAATCATTATATAGCACAATTATAAATATAATAAATTAACATTTACAATGAAGTTGAAGTCGTTGACATCCATCGAGGAGTTCTGTGAAAATTCATGTATCCTTTAAAATAACTAATCTAATAATACTTGTCGAATAATAAAAATTAAACAATATTTTACACCAATACAAGTTGAGTTTTTCCTAATTTGAAGACACACTAAGCCCAGAGATATTTCAGTTCGATCATATCTTCTGTAGCAAAGTGCGTCTTAAAATTTGCTTTCGTTATTTATAAAAATATAAATCTAAACAAAATAATTATGATGATATCCATTAAAGTACAAAGGAAAATCACTTTGATATGCATTTAAAACTAAATCATATCAGGGTGATTGTTCCTTGCATTCTAACGGAAATAATTCGCGCAAGAATGCCTGCAACTTAAAAAAGATATCAAATTATTAAAAATATTTATTCAATTAGAAATGGTTGCGGAAACTGGAAAATTCAAACTTACAAGGAAATTATAATAAAAACTTCACTCTCAAAAACATTTTTTAGGAAGATTTTATATTGTTCTAGAGACACACTTCACCCAGTGATGAGTTTTATATGCAACACCAATTGGAAAAGTGCTTCTTTAAAGCAATATTATAAAAAAATATTTATTATAAACTTAGTGAAGGCAGGAATTTGAGGATGTTTTCCATTGAAAAGTAAAGGAGAGTCACTGTGATACGAATAATATGAAAAACCTATCACAGCAATCGTTCCTTTAATTTCAATAGATAATTATTTTAACGATGATTCCATTGCCTCCAATTAGATATGTATGTAAGTATTTTAATTACACAGTGATCTCCACGTCTAAAACACTAACATTTTAAATTTACCTAAAACTATTAAACAACGAAAGTAATTTGAATATATGTATGTACATATTATCGATTTTTTGCTATTGTTAATTTGATAACTTCGCTGCAAAAAATCGATGGTAGTAGGATTTATTCTCCTATAATAAAAACAAAAGTATTATCCATTGGTGATATAATCCTTCAAAAATTTAAAGTATGGCGATGGCACAGAGACTATACTAAGCAAAGTCCATATTCGGAATATTTCCTAAAATTTTATTGTTTTGCCTTTGGTTATTTTAATTTCGCACGAAAAACAGAAAGTGACATTTTTATTTGTACAAAGTGTTGACTTGAGCAAATATCCCAATAGTTAATAAATTTAATTATAAATAAACTTTGCCACTCATATTTCAAACGTGTTAATTTCAAATACGTATGAAAATTAAAAAAAATTATAGTTTTACTTGTACTTTACACTCTTTCGTTCAACTTGTTTTTTATATTAAAAATTAAACAATAGAAAACATCTACACAAAAATATATATACACAATAGGCCCAGCGAACTTGCATTGGTGCTCTAGCTTTATGAAATGTAAAATTATTCTCAAAAGGCTAAATCACCAAAGAAGTTAACTGGTTGTCTCAACATTACGAAGTTACTGTTTTCGCATATAGAAAAAATTTCTAAAAATTATGAGACACATCCTTCCCAGTGATGATCACTAATATTCGCATCAACTAGGATGATATGCCTTATAATTGGTAAAATATATTTAATTAAATCACTTATTAAACTCTCCAAATAATTTCAATAATTCCACTTTTACACAATCACCCAAGTTGCAACAGTCTTTCACTAAAAACCACGCTTTCCTCAGATAAACCACGTTTTGGTTTGCAGTTTAGACAACTTTCACCGTTCACTGGAAACAAAAATTTAAAAATACGAGTGGCCTGAGAGATCGGTCACTATTTATGTCCTTGCCCGAGGTAAACGTTGCGATCCCCACCCTGCGGCTAGAGAGAAGTCAGGTACTTAGGCGAATTTTTGGTTGGTAAATGACCTCCTGACGAGAGCTAATTGCGTCTAGGCTTTAGCAGAAGTACCTTTCCTAGGGCAACTATTTGGCAATTAAGTCAATTGCCAGCGAGGTACCCACTCGTAAAAACTTTTAATCCCACTAAATGACGGTCTGTCCCTACCTCTGGTAAAATAAATTGAAAAATTTTCTGAGAATTTTTAAGTACTGTGTTACTACCGCTTCATGGTTCTAGTTGATTCCTTCTAAATTACTTATTATGAAACCGTTGCCCTTATGAAACTATAAAGAGTATAAAGCAGTCAAAGCGATCCTTCTGCTCGTCGACACTTGAACCTATATAAAACCAGTTAAAATATAATTTGAAGAGAAGAAACACAACTACGAAAATCGTAAAAACAACTACATATTTATTTTTGAGGATAACTAAAAATATACCGAATTAAATTCTAGATTAGAGGAGGAATGGTTAACTTCGCAGATACGTATAATAGTAACGTAATATATTTGAATTGTGCAAAATTTATTTTATTTATTTAAACTTTGAGGAGAAACAGGAAATTATTTGAACATTTCAAGCTTGCTTAAATCTAACTCAAGCTGCACTAAGTTTGGCTCAAACCGAATCAAGCCGACCTTATCTATCATGTACGAGCCGTTTACTTAGATAGTGGACCTAGGTCGCAATCGGCAATCGGAAAACATGTTTATCGAGCATATTTTGAAATTTGTATTAGCATAATGTACATAATGTCCAACCTGTTTTACAAACTAGATAGCAATTATTGTTTTTTTTTACAGATCTTGTCTTCTGAAGTTTACCCAATTCAGAAGAGATTATAGAAAACGAATTGTTCTCAATTGAATGTTATGGAAAGGAAGTAGGAATTACGATAATTAAAAAAAAGTGCAAAGATTTTAAATATCATATCAAAAATTTTATTAAAATATTACTATGCCAAAACTGTGTTTTCAATAATAATGGCACGGGAAAGATTTCTAGCGCATGCAAGCCGCAATAGTTTAACAGTTTCTTCGATGTCTTCCATTCGGTAGTCTTTCAGCAAGTTGAGAGGAACCTTTAAAAAAAATAAGCCTGTTAATAAAATTCGGCAGAAGCTATAAAAATAAAATGTCATATATAAAATTTTAGAAAGCCTTAACATCGTTTCTGCTTATTCATTTAATTTAAGTCGTCTTTCATTCATTACAATAAATATTCGGTCTTTTGATTACGCACCATAATTATATTCTAATTTTTGGCAAACTTACATCGGGCGATTTCTCCAGTAACTTTTTCTTCTTTTCAATAAGCGGCACTAAATCTGATTCGAGATGATGGAGAATTATGCAAGTTTCTTTTGATGGTATTTTAGGATCCTTAGATTCAAGTAGAGGAATTGTATCTATTAACAGCGACGGCCAGAAACTGAAAAAATAAGTGGTATATAGGTTGAGAAGTGTTCTGCTAAAGAATGTTAATTAAGCAATTATTTTCTTACTATTCTGGTGTGATTTTTGAATCCAATAAATTCACAAGTAATTCAGCAGCCGCAATAAATTCCCTTCGCTTGTAGAACTGATGAAAATCAAAATATTTTATAAGAAAAACCAGTCTAGGAGATATAAACATCCTGGCGCCAATGTTACCTAAAACATCTGGACAAAGCATCTCACCCGTTTTCGAGTAATGCTAAAACGAGATTTAAATAATCCCAATTTTAATTTTAATTAAAAAATATTTACATTTAAAAAGAAATCTGTGATACATGTCACAAAAATAGAATCTTTTGATCGTATAGCCCATTCGAGTGCGTTTCCATATCGCTCGTTTGCCATTGAGTGCCGTGATTGAACTTTGCATACTTCTTGTTCTTTAAAATTATGAAAGAAAGAGTAATGTATAAATAATATAATAGGAACTAACCCGATATCGAAGGACTTACCCACTGTGGATAATCCCCTTCTTTTTGCCATATCAATTACTTTGAAGGCTTGTTTTTCATTTGAAATTGGTATTCGAGATAAGAAAAATTCCATAGCACCAATACCTATAAACAGTTTGCATTTCAATATGCAGACCTTAAAAAAAGGAACATTACCTTCTAAGGAGCAATGCTCCAGATAGTCTGCTCCCAACAGCCACAAAGCCTCCCTAGACATAAGTGCAGATCCAAATTCAAAGAGCAACGAATCTCGAAGTTTGGCATTCTCACTACAAATTAATTAATTAATTTATAGTTTTTAAAACAACATACAATTTAGTACTTAGTTTGATGCTCCCCAATTATTTGAAGTTGTCCGGAATGGAACAGAAGATCTGTGAGGTGTGTTACGAACCACTGATTGTCGCACATCTGTTGAATTGCGTGGAGGACTTGATGCATATCATTCTCCATCATATTAAGAATAACACGATCAAGGTGTTTCAAAAAGCCACTTTCCCTGAAGCCTTTAACATTTGCCCAGCGGCTAAGCCATGAATTGGCTAAGGTACCCAGTTCAAAGTATTTGCAAGCGGGATCAGTGTAAAACAGAAATCCTGGAAAATATTCGTACCAATAGCTAGATTTTCTGAGTTGTTCGTTCCAAGCGATTGTGTTGCCTGTGATGAGCTGCAAGGGTTATTAACTGTTTATATATTGATATTTCAATAAACTAGTTTGACCTGAAATCGAGTTTTGCTGGTCACATATACAATTCATAGTAAACTAAGTTTTTCGATCGCAAAATAATTAATTAGACAAAAGCTCTATACCTTCACAATTTCTTCCAATTCTGGTTCACTGGCTAGAATGCCAGCGGTTAGCTTCAGTTCCGTATCTGTTAGCCAATACTGCCACTGGGATCGAAATTTCTGGACAGATAAACCGCCGTAAATCTAGGGATAAACAAATCGTGGTAAATAAGAATTCCAAAGTATTGCTGATTAATTACGTTATATGTCGGCATTGATTTCAAGATTTGCTCAGCCATCTTATAAGCCGTTGTTTCAGACAGCGAGTGGAGCTGAAGAAGGGCTCTAGCCACGTCGACCTGTCCTTGCAAAACGAGCCCTTTTACTGTAGGCCAGTATTCCTCACTGTTGTTAGCTTCTCTTCCTTCTAACAAGAGCTCTGTTGCCATTCTTTCAGCCGTAGGAAAATGAAAACGATTCCACTCGAGTAACTGGGGAACCACAACATTTGAAGGCGAAGGGTCAATGAAGAGGATTTCGCAGAGGTGCCACACACATTCGACAGAGTAAAAGACTGTTACAAAGCTCTTGTATCTTAAAGAATAAATATTTTAAAACTTCTTAATTAAAGTTACAGACCGAATAAAACCTGGTGCTTGTGTTTTCATCTAATTCATCCCCCTGTAGTGCTTCCTGCAGTTTTTCGAGGCAAGCACGAATAATACTTCTGTAAGTTCGCGATACTTTAACATAATCGTTTCGAGATCCATTCTTTTTAATTTCCTGGACAGTTAAAAATATGCTGTTTGCTTCAGCGACGAGACTCCGGAGGATTGGCTCCTCGTAGATAAACTCCGGCTGGAGGTGGAAAATGTTAACATCGTTTTGACCAGCAAATTCGGACGGTTTACTTTTTATTGTACTGTAAAAAGGGATAATTAGAACCATAGCAATATATCGGTTTTATTTTTAAACCTTGTGACTGGTAAATAAGCAGAAACCGAAAGTCTGCTCCCGTCCATCCATTTCGCGGTTAAACCCGTGCGCCGGCTTAACTCGTCTGGAATTGTCTGAAATTATTGTATAAGCTATCTTAACTTAACTGATAATCGTTTAGGATCTTACGAAAGTAGCGTATTTTTCCTCTTCCATTATTTTTAAAAAATTTGCGGAGAAATAAACAATCCCTGAAAAAAGGCTCGGTAAATTTATAGGTTATGTTTATTAAAATTGACAGTTTGATAATTTTGAAGATTACTGTACTGGAAATATAAATTTTAGTTCCATATCCGGAAGTGGAATAGAAAAAAGTGTTTATTTAAAATATTTTAATAATTGCCATTAAAAGGTCTACTTATTTTAATAAGAATCATAAAAAATTGCTAGTTTTATAAAGGGATTGAGATTGAGAGCTCAGTAAAACATCAAAATTAAAATCATATGATTACTGTCACAACTCCTGGAAGTTGCAGTACTAGAACTTTGGACTTAAAGTAGTAGCTTTGTTTTGCAACCCCGGAGGGTGGTTCGGTGTTTTCGCTCGGATTACAGCAATTTAACATGTGAACCCTCAATATTTTCGGACAAAAATTAAATTAAATGTGATCAATACACAATAAGGCTCAAAGTCCAACACTTTACTACTCCGGAAACAATGTTAAACCAGTGAAATCGCAGTTAACATTTCTCATAAAAAAATTTCTTTGCTGGAGATGTCAACATTTGACAGTCCAGGGTCGTACCATTTGATTGGGGGTCAGCAGGCCGGAGTTATCAATAGGTTTCGTCATGTGAAAATTTATAAAATTATCGCTATTGTTTTAGTGCTTCTATTTCTATTGCCTATTTTTGCACACTATAACTTGTTGAGCGTAAGATAAACGCCCCGATTTTATGTGACAATGAATGTAAATGTGTTTTTTTCAGCCTGAAAGCGATGTGCCTGCGAACGATGTTCACAGGTCGAGATCTCAATTGGACGCCTACGAGGACTTCAGCAGCATGAAGGCTAGCGATCTTAAGTTGAGAATCGAGGAAATGATGAGGATCAAGGTATGACTGGTTCCCATGCAATTAAATTTGTTATTAATCCAGTTCAATCTGAGTGAGCGTCTTCTACGATAAATGCTTGCGAGTCAGAATCCCAGGGATTCATAGTTCCCGTGCCCTCCTCAGTCTCAAAGATACATTAAAAAAATCGTGCTGTACTTAAACCAGATAGATAAAGTTAGGCATGGCCGAGACAACGTTTTAAATATAATATTTTCTTTTTCAGAGCACAGTTTCAGTGGAACTTCGTGAGCTTGAGTCACGTCGACAGAAACTTCAATCGGACATTGGCATATACAATCAAAAGATAGAAGATCTTAAACAAGAGCTTTTAAGGGAGCAAACAGAACTGGAGCGATTAAAAATATCGGTAGAACAAGCCCAAGTAGCGCAACGGGAGGCAGTTCTACGAAATACCCCGGATTTAGCACTGCCAAAGCCACTTTTTCCTAATGCAATTCTTAAAAGAAATCCACCGCTGCGTAAGCAATTAACGCCTTTTTGCGAAATGAGCACTTGCTTTGATCATTCGAGATGTAGTTTAACGTCGGGATTTCCAGTATATCTTTATGATCCGGATCAACACAGTGTGCTCAATCAGGGTTATGATATTGATGGATTTCTCAAAACGACAATAAAGCAGACACTGGGATATAACGCTCATTTAGTCAATGATCCAAAAATTGCCTGTATCTATTTGGTGCTTATAGGGGAGGCTCTACCGGAGCATGAGTTGATGAGAAATAATAGATATTCAATAGAAGATGAAAAGGACAAAGTGTTAGATTTAACACCTTTGAATATAGAAAAACTACTGAGTTTACCCTACTGGGGAGGGGACGGCAGGAACCACGTCCTCCTTAATCTATCCCGTAGAGACTTATCTTCAATGGCAACAAATATTGTTAGTAATCAAAACACAATGCGTGCCATAATAGTGCAATCAACATTTCTTAAGAATCAATTTAGACCTGGGTATGATGTAGTCGTCCCACCGGTTTTAGGTCCACCCGGAGGAGATGTGTGGCAAGACTGTGCTCAAATGGTTCCAGCCCGAAGAACATATCTCTTATCATTCCAAGGAGAACTTAATCCAGAAAATGAAACGATCAAAGGTGCCGCGGACAATATTTCAGATGCTTTAGACGATTTTATTATCACCCATCTGCATGAGATGTCTATGGGTTCGACACAGGACAAATTTTTACTTCAATTTAAATGTGTACCAGCTACCGAACAAAAGAGTGAAATTTCATACAAAGATTGGAGACTTTGTGGCACAGATTCTTCAAGACGGAGTGTTCTCAAGGAATCAACATTTTCCTTAATTCTCCCACCTGGAAGTGGTCAAATTACTTCGACTCTGATGCAGTCGAGAATTTATGAAAGTCTACGGGCCGGTGCTATACCTGTGATACTTGGTGCAGATCAAGTACAACTCCCTTACATGGAAACAATTGAATGGCGAAGACTTGGGATAATGTTGCCAAAAGCTAGAATTACAGAACTTCACTTTTTGCTACGTGCTGTTCCAGATTCGGATTTACTGGCTATGCGTCGCCAAGGAAGACTTATTTGGGAAAGGTATTTAAGTTCAGTTCAAGCGACTGTTGACACGGTGGTAGCAAGTCTTAGGGAACGTCTAGGAATTCCTCCAAGGCCTATTTCACCGATTATAGCTCAAAACGTTTTTAATTCTTCTTTCGTGCCACTTAAATCAGATCCTCCGATACTTGACGCAGAGCCGGAGGAATCACTAGGACCTATAGAGCCACCTTATGCTAGTCCGCAATACAGGAGAAATTACACTGTACTAAGGCTGCAGTCTCGGGAATCGTGGAATGATTGGGGCGATCCCTTTTATTTATATCCGCACCTTCCATTTGATCCGGTTCTACCATCAGAAGCAAAATTTATAGGCTCTCACATGGGATTCCGTCCAATTGGGAAAGGAGCGGGAGGAGCTGGTAAGGAATTTGGGGAGTCATTGGGAGGAAACTATCCCCGAGAACAATTTACAATTGTAATGCTGACTTATGAAAGGGAGCAAGTTTTAATGGACTCATTAGGACGCCTTTACGGCCTACCATATTTGCACAAAGTAGTTGTCGTTTGGAATTCGCCTAAGCCTCCATTAGACGACTTAAGATGGCCTGACATTGGAGTTCCAGTCTCAGTAGTCAGGGCTCCACGAAATTCATTAAACAACAGATTCCTTCCATTCGATGTGATAGAAACTGAAGCAATTCTTTCTGTCGACGACGATGCACATCTGCGGCATGATGAAATATTATTCGGATTTCGTGTATGGAGGGAGCACCGAGATAGAGTTGTTGGTTTTCCTGGTAGATTTCATGCTTGGGATCTTAACAACAATCACGCCTGGAATTACAATTCGAACTACAGTTGCGAACTAAGCATGGTGCTGACTGGGGCAGCATTTTTCCATAAATATTATACATATCTTTACACCTATTGGCTCCCTCAGGCAATTAGGGATAAAGTCGACGAGTACATGAATTGTGAAGATATCGCCATGAATTTTCTCGTTTCCCATATCACACGAAAACCCCCCGTCAAAGTAACATCACGATGGACTTTCAGGTGCCCTGGATGTCCAGTATCTCTAAGTGAAGATGATACGCATTTCCAGGAGAGGCATAAATGCATAAATTTCTTTTCGCAGGTAAATAATAATTATTGAATAAAACAGTATAAAGTTTATATTATTTAATTTCTTTTTCTTAGGTGTTCGGTTATACGCCGCTTTTAAATACTCAATATAGAGCTGATTCGATTTTGTTTAAAACGCGGATACCACACGACAAGCAGAAATGCTTTAAGTACATCTAATCAATCTTTACAATTCTCAGCGTATACAATATTTGTATAGCTTTGTATCATTTTTTATATTACCGATCACTTCTAAAATCAAGGAATCTGTTCGTAAGCTTAAGTAAATTAAAGAACAAATTTTAATTCAAAATAAAGATTATAGATAATGCGATCATCACTAATCTTTCATTTTCATCCTTAAAAAAAGTTAAAAAGCTGTTGTAACATTAACTTTGTCATTCGAATTTTTTTTGTAGATTTCAAACGAATAAAACGAAAAATATGAGGGACTCAAATTTTTTCAGTTTTCAGAAATTTTAATGACAATGATTTCGAATATACAATCAAAATTGGTACGTTTTTGAAAAAATCATATCACTCGATTTAATTCTCTTTCCGTGTGTTTGGAAGAACCAAAAGAACCAAAAGGAAAGTTTTCATATACAATAGCAATTTATTGTAATTTACAAAGATGGTCTTCTCCTTTCACAAATAAAAGTGGGTAATTTTGGAAAAATAAATAGATACCACCTAAAAAGTAAATGTACAACTTAAAGTAGTTCCAGCTGTGCTAATAGGAAATAAAAAAATAAAACAGGGAAACTTTTTTAAATTCCATTTAGAATATATCACAAAAATCGTAAAATCTTGTGAATGTGATTTGTCCATTAAATGCTCAATGTTTACTTTTCCTGCAGACTAAGTCTGAGAACCTTTTCCATCATATCCTGTTCCTCTTGAAGTTCTTTTTCACGCAATTTCTGCTCCTGTTCGCTGAGTCGTAGAGCCATTGCTAAATCTGGATCAACGTAGTCATTTTCCTCTTCTGATACTGATACTGGTGAATCCGACGCTGCTTTCAACTGGCTGAGTGATTCTTGAAGTACCCTTAATATCGTACAAAAAGGAAAATAGCGATAATGGATATTCTAGCATACTAACAGGATTAATTAGCATTTTAGAACTATAGCCAAGAATCAGCAGGCAAAGAAAGAAAGCGACTAAGCAAAAACTGAACAGAAAATCAGGAAAACTTTTAAATTATAAGTACCAAGAAGCACGTGCATATAAATTTTATTTGTCAATTATAATAGATGCACAAATGTGCGATAAAAATAACTGAGAGTTAAGACTCAAAGTTGTGTTTTAAATTAAGTCGAATAAATAAACAGCAAACGTTGTGATAGTTTATGCTCTACTACTATTTAAAAATATTTTTCATGTAATTGTAATTTGTTTTAAAAGCAGTTCTCTTGCCTTGAACACAGTCGCTGGGTTTAAGGAAATTTCTACGCAAGCAAAGCATATCAAACAAAATGTGTAATTTATCCTCATGCCATAAAAAGAAAATAACTTGGGAATTTACCTCTGCAACTGTGCATCTTCTTCGGATAGACCAGCAGGGGAGGATCCTTTCTGTCCTCGAAGTGCTTCCCAAATATCAACTTGATCTAATTCAGTACCACTTTCCATTAAACTTTGCTCAATAGCAAACTGAAGCAGATCGTCTTCATCCTCCAAAGTTAACTGACGACGCAAATCATGATCTGGATGAGTAGAGTTTTTAAAAATAAATATAAAATTATGGATAGATTTAACAAACCTCTATTAACGTAATTGATTGGTACATCAAAGATCTGATCATCAATCACACAAGTCAGTCTTTCGTCCTCTTGGATGGTTGCAACGTTTTCAACTGCGTTGTTAATCCCAAAAACATTACCGAATGTAACACATGCGTTTAATACATGAAATAGGGGTATTTCTACTTTAACTGGGAAACCAGCTGGCAGTTGCATTGTTATGAAATCTCGCAATTTTGACACATGTGGGCCAGCCATTGTAGACATCAGATCAAGAATGGGAAGAACTTGTTCTTGTAACCGGATTGGAAAGTCTTCGCTCAGCCACAAATTGGCCTTAAATCGTTGTATCTTGAAATCAAGTGAAACGTTCAAAACGATTTCTTTATAAACAAATAAATTTAACTTACTTTAGTACTAATTTTCTTTGGCCGACCGATATCTCTACCGTTTAAATCTTCATCCGAAAAGTACTCTTCTGGTGTTACTGCTCCTTTTGGTGTCGCACTGCCTGAACTGCTCGTTGAATCAGTAGTACCACCATTTTCCATTTTTACTTCCGAGTGTGGTGAGGGAACCTTTTTTATAGAAATGATTAAGTATTGTTCTTGATAAATTAAAAATGTACATGTTAGCAGAGGTATCCGAACTTAAATAATATTATTAAAAAAACATTTCTTAACTTTATAAGTAACCTTCTTAGTATTTGTATTCTAGAAATTGCTTCATTCCATTAAAATTTTTAGCGTGGATTGAAGTGTTACTTAAAGTTGAGGGTATGATAGGGAATCATAAAATAAGAACGATTTCACCCAAAATTAATCCCGTAAAATTGAAAGCTAGTTTCAAAAATATGTGATTTAAAACTTCATTTCCCAGTGCGTTATATTTACCTACACAATTTGCCACACCTTTAAATGCTGGATATTAAGTTATTAAAATTTGCCATTGGGAATACTTTTATTCTTAAAAAATTATTTTGAATCATAGGAATTATTATATAAGGGACACCTCGTCTTCAATTTCATAGTACATATAAGATCTACTTTCTATAAATTTCCGAATTTTGATAACAAAGTAAATATTAAAAAGATTCTAACTCTACTCACCCTCTCTCGGTAAGAAGCCAAATCTGGGCTGCTATTATACTCGTCTTCAGCTAATCCCAGAAAACTATGTAATGGAGTTCTGGAATTTTTATTCTAAAAAGTAGGGCGCCATTAGCTTCCATAGAATCTTTCGAGTTCCATGGTAACTCACCCTCAACTGCTCCTCATTTAAATGATCCATCCTCGTTTTAGTTACGAATTCAACGTTGCTAGCACCATAGACTTTGCAATTATATCCATTGATCAGTTCAGACTTTTCGCTTCGCCATCCCCAGATGCCCGATTTGTTACGTTCAAAACTAATTTTTTCCATATCAATGTTATTCGTCATAACAGGGGCATTTAATCGAGCCCGTACTGATCCAGTTCGTGGTGGTATCGCTACAACATTACCGACAGAATTGTGCAACTCTTCAATAATGACTTCGTGACTATCATGATCGATTTCAATCATAGTCGCTAAATCCTCTGGAGGAGGAAATTTATTTTAATAAAAATTACTCGTTAATTTAGATGTTTATACGTACTATGACCTTTAAATATATACGATCTATTTCCTCTCTGCCATGTGACGTTATCGAAACCCAGTAGAGTAGTATCTATTCGGACATTGGCACCTCGCTTGTATATCTTATAAGTATCACTTGGACACAGGCGGGACATTAGGGGAACTTTAAAAATAAATGATGTATTAAAAAAACTCACTCAAGAAAAAGTCAAAGAAAATATTTTATGAACGCATTTGTTTGATAAACTAACTAATCTGTTCTACCTATAGGGAGTATTAAATAGTCTCATAATTGAACTCAAGTCTACTGTGCAAGACTGTAGAGTTACAAAGTCCCGTAATTTTTTAATGATTTAATAGTGACGTCAATTCCCTACATGGACGCGTTTTGGTGCATTTATCCTACTTAAGTGTGACCAATTTTGGAACAATTGCAATTAATCGTCTAAATGAGTCAAAAGAAAATGCGCATTAATTAACCATATCGGTCCCCATAAAGCGCTAATTGTCTGAAGAAGCTGACTATCACCTAGATAAACAAAACGAATTGAATTAACAAACTTACGACTTACCCCAAGAAGTGAATTCCCATTTCATTTCGACGTAAAAGTCGGGAGCATCTAGCAGAAGCTGTAGCAGCTTAGGCACATGAACAACCCTCTGCACATGTCTTTGCATATCTCTAACTTCCAGCACGGTCGTCAAGACCGCTTCATCTCCCGCACAAACTGCCTCCTGAACAACTAGAAAGATTCAGGGACATATTTCCAGATAATGCTCAGTAAACGCGTGTCGAAAGTGGCGCTTACCTGACCACCCATCGCACTCGAAATTCGCGTTGCACTTCGCAGCAAGTAGGCACTTAACAGATTGCAGGTGAGAAAGCTTCACGGCCAGCATAAGTGGCGTGCGGCCCCGCGGATCCAGCTGCTCTTTATCGTACTGAAATGTTAGAAAGTTTCGCTTTATCTAATTGAATTAGAGCCGCAGGGTGAAAGACATTATTTGGGACACGTAAACTGCCTAATTGAATTATTCCTGACAAACGTCACAACCGCTTCTGCAGCAGTGACACCAGATTCTACCCCGAATTAAAGCAGTTCTTTTCAAGCATCTAAATAATTGGAATTTTTGGCAAAAATTTACTTTTTCTGATTTGAGGGCCTTCTCCAGATCATCGTAGTCGTTGTTCCAGACGAGCCAGTGCAGAGGGTACTCGCGTTTAATGCTCTCGATTGTCTTCATGTTGAGCGGATTACATAAATTCACTGTTGGCGCGACGTGTATTTAATCGGAGCAATTTGTTGGCCAATTATCACCGTAAAAACAAATAAAAATTCCCCCAAAAACAATTCGCGAACCTCCCAACTCGTCTGACTCACGAAATACACCTCAACTGTCAAAACAGTGGCTGGGGAAAAGAAACGCTGCTGATTGGCAGATGAGAGTGACAATTGGCATTTCACCGTGGCATTTCACCTCGATTTTCTTTTTCAGGGTTGGATATTGGGAAAAATTAATACCGCGATTTACATTCAGGGCCGGGTAATTAATTTTTGCGCAGGAACATCTCTACTTTTGTTTCAATTTATGATTACTAAAATTAAGTTCAAGGACTGATTTAAATTTATTTGCCATACTTCTCCTTAAATTGGTGCGTTTAAGCAATATATTACTGAATTTTGATTGACTGCACCAGAAACTTGGACTCAGATTAAATTGTAGCAAAAAGACCACTGGCATTTTATTTTACACAATATTTGCTATTTAAATCTTTAATGTTAATTAATTAAAGAATATTCTTAAACATCGGGACGGTTACGATGGACGGTTGACAATTAACAAGTGGCAGAAAAATGTATCTGGTACTAAAAAATAATTTGCACAGTTATTAGGATTATTTAAAAAAATTTATTCCAGCGTTAAATTAAATAAATATAATTAGTATATAAGCTGCTAATTAATTTTTGTATTCTATTTTTAAATGCTGAATTTAATTAATGTAAGTTTATTTTATGATGAAGTGAACCATGTAGATGTGGTTTATTGTTCACAGATATATCTAAAATTGAGAAAAATAACAAATATAAATGACAATGTCAAAAAATTTCAATAAGTATTGGGGAAAAAGGATTTATCACTATACTGGACTCATTCTTCGGACCATGTCGGATAAGCGCTTAGGAGGAGGAGGAGGGGGTTTATCGGCTTCAATTTTTGCTGCCAATGCGTAGATTGAATCTTTTGGTTGGTGCTTTTATAAATAAGCATTAAGCGCACATATATAGATTAAAATTAAAATTCTTAAGAGAAATGCTTACCATTAACTGATTTAAATAGTATTCGTATGGAATATTTCCAGATTGTTGCTCAACTGCTATTGCCAACATTTCATCAAGCTCTTCCTAATGTTTTTGGAAAAATTCAATAAATATTTGTGAAACGATAAAATTTATTTACTTGTGTGAAAGGCTCTCCTTCTTCCATCATTAATTTTGTCATATAGTCTCTAGTAATGTATCCTCTATCTTCAGGATCTAAAACATGAAAAGCTTCTAATAGTTTTTCAGGAGGTGCTGGTTCCATTCTGAAAAGTAAATGTACGATTTATTAAATATTACCAATTAGCTTCGAGAAATGTCTTAAAATTCTATTTCTTACTTAACTTAATACTTCATACTTTCCTTTCCATGCATATATATTTCTAAGAAATTACTTACTTTCTTTCCGTTAGTAATTGACAAACATGGGGTAAAAACTTCGATAAATGTATTGTTCCACTTGAATCTTCAAATTCTGTTGCTGAAATAATTTCATTGATTTCTTGTTCTGTAGGAGCACAACCCAAAAATCTAAGAATTGTTCCAACTTCCCTTACATCCACTGTCTTATTTCCGTGATGGTCAAATATCATAAATGTATCAGCAATTCGCTTTTCTAAATCATTTGTTATGGGGACTAAAATATATAAAACATTGCACTGTATTACTGGAAAACGTCAAAAAATGTTTTTTTTTTAAATTTGATTGTAATGATTGATTTTACCACTGATATCCTCGAAATCAACCATTTTATCAGCAAGGTAAGGTTCTTAACAGAGTACAGCAATACAAAAAACTGATACTTATTGATTAAACAAAAACAATATCTAAGGTAACTGTTGTCAGATTCATTGAATTAATTCATTTAAAGGTAGGATTAATTAGGTTGGCTGGTTGGTTGACTCTCCTTTACTACCCAGAGGTAAGGATTAATTATATTTGCTTTCTACAAATTATATTAAGTGTAATTGATCAGGATTGTACAAATCAATGAACATTTAGGTGAGACCCCTTTAATAATCGCGGCAACAAATTTTTTAATTTTTATACCATAGTTTTCCGAGCGCCAAATTTATTATTTAAATTTTATACAAGAACAATACAAGAACTGGTTTGGGTAAGAAGGAGCCCCTTGGGGACAAGGAGGCCCAATCACGTTCTTGTTGTGCTTCTCTGTAAATCTTGCACTGCTGAATACATAAGATTTTTCTGAATTTCGAGTGCCAGAAATTAATCTACCATAAGTCTCATCTCTGGAAAAAGTCGGAATTCATACTTTAATGGATTTTCGTGAGGCCCTTAGCGCGAAGTGTTTGGTGAGGAAAGTAGCACAAACTTCTCAGTAGTTGGTTCGTCGGTTTTTACTTTTGGGTACAGCTGTATTTATTTTTAATGTTTATAAGTTTTTTATTTAACTCTTCAGAGCAAGGATTGATCATCTAGGTGCTTTTATTTCCATACAATAGTTATTTTTTCGCATATTCGTAGTTAGGATAGAATACTTGAGAATTATCATATTTAAGGCAAATAATATGTAGCCCGGATTTACAATATTGATAATATTCCTAAATTGCGATAACATTTCAACTCGTTGGAAAAATAACCGTCGTTTTCAAAAACCGGTCACCATAGTTCCACTTCGCATCATTCCCCAACGTTTTTATAGCTCAACTGCTACTCTCTCGGGAGTTGATCTAGTACAAAGCACACCTGTCTGACGCTTGTGTTTGTCCGTCGGCGAAACGTAGTGCATCTTAAATGTCAGATTAATTATTAACGCGAATTTCTTTCACAACCTGTGTGCCTTATTAGCTTTTCTAGTTTCCCATTAAAGGGACCAAGCAGCCGCAAACGCCGAGTTCGTTCTCCTGGCATCAATTTGAGCTTTTACCATCCTGCAATGGCTGTTTATGTGGTTCACCAGTGCAAGTACCTCCGAATCGGAGTCGGACGACTTTCATTAGCTTGGCTAGCATCAGCAGCCTTGTCGAATTGAAAACCACTCTTCAGTCCTCAGTCGATGGTCTACTCTCGGTCTTTCGAAACGGAGTCGTGTGCTGCGGAGAGCCCGCGTGGCCAGTGGATGCAATTTAAATTTAATATTCAGTTCATAGTAAACGAAGGAGCTGCTCAGCGAAACTAGCTTGAGGAGCACCAAGTGTTTGGTTGGTACTTGGTAGGCTGGTGGCCGAGTGCAACTCGTGAAACATGAGTTATTTTTAAAGTGCATAATGTGAGTGACCTGCTCTCGTGCGAATTCCTCAAATAGCTTCAATAACAACAGGTGGAGAGGTGAGTGAATCCACCCTGCGCTAGGTAAACCGATTACCTAACAGCAAGCGGACCCACAGCTTGATCTTCTGTCGCAGGCCCCAGAGCAGGTTTCTCCGGCGACGGCGGCGGCGACGGTGGTTCCAGCAGCGGCTTCTGCACTTTTCTTCGTCTTGTGATCTGTGGGAACTCTCATAATACTCGCCTGCATTATGAGGGAAGTGATGGCGCGGAATTAGCATAGCATGCTGTTGCTGCAGAACAACCGTCTTGAGGAGATCCACGTCCGTGTGCTCTGCGAATACTCGAAAACTATCGAGTGATTCTGCTGATTGTGTGGTGCCCTGTAACCCGCTGTTACAATCAGATGTGAAGTGATTAGAAAAGAAATTTCCCAGCTAGGCTTAAGAAAGTAAAATTTTATAAGGTGAGAACCGCTAGGCGGTTTCGCAACCAGTTTCCAGTGCCTTGTCGTACATATCCGGAGATGTTTTATGCTCCTCTATTGAGTGATTCATGCTAGAGAGAAAGAAATACGTATAATTCTTTTTTTAACACTCGAGGAGTTTTATCAATGTGCCTTACTAGATTTATCGCGGAGGAACCAGTTTATCAGTGATCCGATCGAGGATGGTGGTTGAGAATGATGCCAAGTCCGGTTCGATGGCGAACAACACCTCCTCCTCTGGTGGTGATGGGCTCCCGCCGGTGAGCTCCTCGGCGGCCCCGGTGAATGGAAGTGGCAACAGTCCCGGAAATAGTAATAACAATGTTTCAATGTCTAACAAATCCGAGACTTCCTCGAATGCCAGCGTCAATGGATCGATCAAGAAGTCTTCGCCGGCTAATGTCATTATGAATTCGCGGGAAGACATCACTTCCTTGGGAGGTTCTTCGTCTATCATTAGCCAACCGGCTAGCAATAGCAATCTCAAGGCAGGCAAAGGTAAATTAAAGAAAAAAAAAATGGTTTTTAGTTGTTTTGTAAATTGTTTCTTATTCAACTAGGTTATGGGCGAATTTCCAGTTTGGGTCTTGGAACATATCTAGAAGATAAATTGTGATTTACAGCAAAAAGTCATTTGGGCTCCAATTTGTGAGATACTTCGATCGTATTGTACATTTAATATTTATAGTTCCGAATTCTCGAATTTCCCAAACTACTACACATAGCGAATTTACCTCTGACAATACATAAGTATTTTCTTCTGACTCAGTCGTATCAAAAATCAAAATCTGCAAAATGCATTGAATAATAAATTGTATTTTGAGCATTTTTTAAAATTGGATACCATACCTTCCTCATTTCTTAATCTGTTTCGATTACATTTTGTGTAAATGTATCACGTTAAAGAATTTTGGAGTTTAATTTTTATATGATGATATATTACTGCACAAAAAAATACTGAAAACCAATAAAATCCATATATTAAAACGAGAGATTTAATTCTGCTGACTTTAGATTCAAATGCAGCTTGTCTTATTACATCTTTTTTAAAATACAATAAACTACAAAATCTAGAAAATTTAGATCCTATTGGAAATATATTTTACCATGATTCTTATTCAATTTTTATAAAATATATTTCATATATATTATTACATAATATACGAAATAAAAATAATATGTGTTTAATTTTTGAACCCGAAGTATTGAATTTATCCTCAAATGTTAAATTGTCGGAAAACAAATCTATGTATTACGTGACAAGTTATTGTCCTAGGAAAAAAGCCATAAAGACTGCTAGGTGTAGTCTAACTAATCGAGACGAAGCTTTCCGAGAGACGAGAACTGAACTGGGACTCAAAGCCAAAGAAAATAATTGGCTTCAGAGTAGCTTCACAATAGATCATTTCACCAGGCCACACAATAACCTTTTAGCCGTCGACTTCAACTAACTAACCTACTCTTTCTACATTACATTACTATAATAAATTCTTATTATATTTTATTCGTGAATTTTAACAAACATAAAGTGACTTACATCGTCTGTGTCCTACTGTATCCCACTTTGTATTTTTACTAACAACTATTACTCAATGCACGTTAAAAATACTAATGAATAATGATCATAACTAATAAAAAACTAATGGAAACCTACAAAAACAATTATGCAAAAAATAAGAAACTAACTAATAAAGAGCTTATGCAACATCGCACAAATTTGCAATTGATACAGGAATTAAAATTTTCAGTCATGCACAAAACAAAAATATAGTTTTTTTCTATACCACTTTTTAAATACGGAAGCATTGCATTGTTTTTATTATTTATTTGATTGAAATTGTATAAGCTGTTGCTTCTACTAGCATAATGGTAAATTTCAAAATTTTCTCACACTTTTGAATATTATTTTACTTATAAATTTGAATTTAATATACTGAGATTATTAATGAAAAAATAATGAAAGCGCTTGTCGTGCAGGGTAATTTAAATATCTTAATATATACATAGGTAATTTAATGGCTCATTTTATACCGGAACAGAACTACGTGATTTTGATTAGTGACGCTGTTTCTATGTGAGCAGCAATTTTCCACTCACCGGCGACACGAAATGTAGCATGCTAAGATAAGGCCCGTGGGGCCGCATCGAGCCTTTTATGAGCTTTCCCTCCTTGTGGACATAAGCTCCATGAGGCTTATCGGCCCAAGGAGTGCACCGCATCTCCGATGAGTCCTTTCAGCCTTCTTTTCTTTCCTTCAAATTGTAAAGAAATTCTTAAGAGCCAACGTTTATCGTGTGGTTACATCTTGCTGACCGGGGGCAGTGAACTTTTAGAAAACAGAAATAGGACAATGTTATGGCTAGCCCACAAGAAATGAAATCGTAGCCGATTGTCGCCTCCGAATTGACAATATTTTGCAGTGGTCTTTTGGAGACTAACCACTGTCTAGATTCTCGAATACACTTCGCAGAAACTTTGTCTCGTTGCAAGCATGACTTCATTTATCTAGAAGTCGTTCAAGTTTTCCAATGAAATTTTAATACTTTGGTGTTTTTTCCCAATATTTCGGAGCTGATATAAGATACATAGATACATAAGATAATATTTTCAATTGCGAAAATATATTTGATTGATTTTTTCTCTGTATCTATTCATTTTAAAGTCTAGTCAAAGTCAAAAGATATTTAAAAGAAGTTACTTTGTTCAGAGTTTAATTAAATTCTTTTAAATTGGCCGATGTCGTGTTACCAAAAGTGAACTTGTCGATATAGACAGAAATCGACATCGAGTCGAGATACTAAATATCTACAGCCCTTGTTTCAATAATAATGCGTATAAAAAATGTTTTAAAATTATTAAAAAGTAATGAAATTGTTTGAGGGATGAGAAAATATCGTTAGTAAATTCTCCGTACAGTTTAGTAAGTACGACCTAACAGAAAAAAAAAGTTATGAAAGTTATGAAGTTGTATAAAAACTGGTTATGATACATACATATAAAGTATAGTATAGCTTCAAAATTATTACATTAATTAAACATAATTCTATGATATTTTAAAATTGATTGGAATTGGAAAAAAGAACAACGTTTTCATTAATTTTCTTAATATGTAATATAATACAACTTTAAGAACACTAAGTAGGAATCGAACCTACAATAATACCGCCGTGCTGTCTCGTTGTCATTTTAATTTTGACCAAATTAAGGTAACTACAAATTAAATAAACAATTTTGAAAATTTTAAAAGTCATAGAAAAAAACAAATCAAATTAGGGGTATGAAATATAATATTAGACTAAAAAAAAAACTCATTCAATTCAATTAAATTTACAAATTCTATTTTTTCTGTGTACTTATTGGTAGTAATTATCATTGCTTTTACGCTAATAGCTAAAATTCTGTTCCACGTCTTAAGTTCTGATGCTGGAAAGTGAAAGTTTGAAACCAACATACGATTTGACGGATCCAGCAGGTTTTTGAAAAGGAAGTGGCTTATTAATAATATTTAACAAAAAAATGAAGGATATCCCAATCAAATTAAAAGCCGCAAAATGCCAGTACAGAATGGATTTCATGAGAAAATGTGCCGGTTACTAATTACGACAGTCTAAACAAAACCTTCGCTCGCATTGGGGTTATCAGCGGTCCTCCTTAAGATCGGGGGCCGACTTGCTCAAGTCTCCAGCGGAGCGCCTTTTTGTTCGCTCCCCGCTTTCGCGCCGGGCAGGAGGGAACAAAAGCAGCAAAACGGCAAATGAATTGCAAGTTAATTGCCATGACATGGCTCGAAATAATGTCGTAGAGCCGAACTGGTTGCATTTATGCCATGCGGCGGTTTTCCCATCGGCCAGCCTCAGCATAATGCCATGCGATGCCGTGCCATTCGGACGGCGATTGTGCCGTGCGCTAAATTCGTGGTCACACCACCAAATGGGGGGATGGTGGGGATTTGTGGCGCAGAAATCGCATGCATTTAATTGCTCACCTCCGACAACCGCGAATCCCTGGTTTAAGGTTTTAAGCCTTTTCGCAGAGTATGCCAATAATCCCAGGGCGTCAAAATAAGAAGGTTGCGGAACGATACCCAACCGTCGCGTCGTCATCTGGGGAGCCGAGGTGCGGTGGAAATCAATCGACTCATGCAGTTCGTCACCGCCGCGGCAGGTGAGTGAATCACCGAGACCTTAACAGGAATTCGGCGGATGATTCACGGATCAGGAATTCATCTCGCGGCGCGATGGCTTTGGCCACGCGCAGTAACTCATTTGGAACTATTAATTCTTGCGGTAACCAGTGACAATTTTTAGTAATTCCCCGGAGCCTTATTACCTGCCTTTGTGGCAAATGTGCTCCAGCATACGGATGCTGTGGCAAAGGCTCCTCCGACGGCCGGGGGGCCTACGTCTGCCTCTGCAAATAACTCATTTGCAGCCGGAAGAGAAATTCCTCCAGTGATATGACGAGAACCGGGGGCCGGGGGCTGTGGGCAGTGCAGCGCGCCCCGCCAGATGCATGTGCGCTTCCTGATTATAAATTGGGCAGTGACGAGTGCATGAGCCCCCAGCTTCAGGTTCTGTTCACTTTTTGCGTCGACTGTGGCTTCAGGTGGGCGCGTGTTCGAGTTTTTTTTTGTGGAGCTAATTAAGTATGCACCTAACCGAAAAGGCAAAGAGGCCTTTTAAATATTGAAATGTTTGGAATTCTTGATTACCAATGGAATTTTCGTTTTTGTTTTCACGTAGGTACATGTAGGTAGTATTTTTATGTAGTTCTGATAATTAGTTCTGAAAAAAATTTCTTAATTAATATAAAAATGCGCTGAAAAAAATACTTATAAGTTGCGTTTTTCTCGTCTATACAGAAAAAAGAAAGGAAATTTAGTTTAGGTTTGGAATTTATCATGATTGACCCACAGCAAAGATTCCAAATTTTCTAAACATAGCATCAAATTAAAATGATTTTTATTTACTCAAGGAACTTTTTCCAAAAAGAGCCTTTGTAGGTAAACCCTTTTCGATCCGATTTGAATGGATTCAATAATAGGGTTTAATAGATTCCCGTATTAAGTTTAAAATCTTCTTATGCCTCTGACACACTACGGCGAAATTTAGAATATCGGTTCTGTTCTCAATTTCGACGCACATTTCAACGCTATTTGGAAATGGAGTTTTCACTGCCCAATTTCATGCGAAATGAAGAAAATATTGAATTGAAATATTGAACATTTTGCGATAAATAACGCGTTTACTAATTAATTCTCATTAAAGAGCTGCTTAGAAATATTAAACATTGCAGTTATTTTAAATTTTTTCAATGGCTTCTAAATAAGCAGATTATCCTCTTTCGTTCTATGTATATTTGCAATACATTAAAATCAAAAATCCAGCACCAATTACTGTGATGTGGTACAACCATATACATATATGTAATGATTTTTGTATGCCTTCGTATTCTGTAGAGCACTTCATTCTTCAGAGGCTCAGTTAGCGCTCTCCTTAACCATCGACCATATTTTATCAGGCTGAAAGTTTTAGTTTTCTCGTTGGAAAAACAACAGAGCCGCAGCGGTACGTGCTCCTGCCTTACTATTCATCCTTCATTAACCCCATTAGTTTCAATCAAATTATCAAAGTCGATGAAAGACGATTTTATCCGCTCGACTTGAACTCTATGGCGCGTTAGCTTCGTTGAGTTTCGAGCTAAAACAGCGCATCCATTGCAAATACATTAAAAGGAAAAGTTTCACCCTGCCTTCAGGCTTTTTATTATTTAAAAAAAAAGTAAAAACTAGGGCGGAAACTGATTTATATGTTCTGATTGGCTTTTAAAATGGATTTCAATTATTTTGCTTCCCAGAAAGTTTTCAATAGCTGAACGGAATCGGCCGATAAGCCGTTGCTGAATATTCATGGAATTGACCGTATCGAGTTCAACTACGGCGTAGCATTAACACCAAAAAAACATTTTTGTTTTTTTAAATAAATTCCATAAAAACATAAATTTCCCACACGCCCGCGAAAGCATTTCCAGTTCAATATTCAGGCGGCTAATTGCCATTCGAACGCGAAAGAGCGGACTGCATCCGCCCGCTTATCCACCAGCTGTCCGGCATTCTAATGAGTCTCGAGCGTCGCATTTGCATGAAATTTATTCAAATGAAATCGAACTCATATTTTGCGAGGAGTTAATTTAAAAAAGAAAAAAAGACGAAAAGAAATGAATAACTTTCGCTAATGACTCCTAAATTACGCAGCGCGTCACCTCCGGGGAATTTATGCAGTTTCGCCCTATTTTGTGGGTGTTGCTTAGAAATGCGCTCCAGAATTCCTGAGATCCGAATCGTACCTATTTTTCTTCTTAAAATAAACTTGCACAAGAGCAAACGAGCATAAGAAAGCCCCCGGGACGTAGGGGAGCACATGTTTAATGTTACAAGAAGTTGCACAGCATCTTAGCGTCAGAAGAGCCCGCGAAGAAGCCTCTGCAGAGGTAAGTTATTGTTTGAGATGCGTCTTGCTCCCGTGGCTCCCATTAAGCCCACTCTGCTGTTGCTGTAAGACGGAAACGAGGTCGCGCTCATTCTAGCCACAGAGGGAATCTAAAATTTCGGTTTGATAACACGCTGGAAAAGAAAAATATTGGGAATGTGGAGCAAACCATGTAACATTTGATCGGAGGCTCCCAGGGCGCTAATCTTGCATAAATGTTTTTAAATAGAGAGGTCAATGTTTAGGGCAATTGAGGACGATTGTAGGGGTTTTGCAATTAACTGAAAGTTCATGTGATAGGTTTTTTATGAGTAATGAAATTAGGGCAGATGATAGTGTGATTTCAGACATAGTTGAGCAATTTCGTCATCACCGATTTTAAATAAGCGCTCTAATCACATACAAAACTACAAAGTATAAGTTAATTCCAGACCACACGAGAAAATACTTCGAGTACTTATTATATGAGTAGTTTTGTGGTAAATAACTTTTTAAGCTCAAATCTTCTTTTAAATATCGAATTTTATAATAAATATAAAGTTAATAAATTGCAGTTAGTGTAAAATTGTTTAAAATATACAGATATTTTTACATTTTTAAGCGATTTAACCCTTTCATTAACCCTTTCAAGAGCTTACTACCGTATACATACATATATGCATAGAAGTTACTAGAGCATAAATGAGGGTCAAAATAATTCCGGTCACTTTTAAAATTGCCTTTAAATTTTTTGGAAACCATTGAACTCAGAAGAAAATTTTTTACGACAATTTTAAAGCTGATATTGCATTGAGATGATTGGAAGAAACATTAGCAAATGCATTTGCTTTGCATAATAAAGTAAACATTTTATTATTTGCTTTTCTCATCTTAAAAAAGAAGACGGCAAAGTGCGAGTATAACTTGCGGTCTGATGATTCCGTACCATTTTCGGATTTTATCCTTTACCTATTTTTACTGTGAGTGAGACTATTCTTCGTACCAAATTTCAAGATTCTAAGTTAACGTGAAATTCTCATACATATGTATATATTTTGGTGATCAGTTAGGCAGAGAGACAAACGGACAAAAGTAAAAGGTTCCTCTTTCATTTTGAGATCCGAAACCCTAAAAACCATAATAATAGATTACGATGATAAATAGTATTATTTGAATCAAAGAAAATTTAAATTCAAATCATATTTTTGTTTGCACAAAGATTTGTAACAAGCTTATAACTAATTGGAGATTCAAAATTAACGTGGTATAATCCTCATTTCGTAGTGCAACTGCACATCTTCTGCTCTTAATTAAGTATATATTTTGTATCCTTGCGCAATTAAGTTATCTTGTTGAAATATCCATCTAAGAAGCATTTAATCTTCATCATATACCAAGATTAAATTTTCCAGGATATCTTTATTGTCCCAATTCCTTGGCCAGAGAAACATCCGTAGACTACTTCGTTGCCCCTAACGTGTTAATAGCTTTATTACAAAATCGAAGACAGAATCTCTCACCCTGCAATATAATCTGTGCATTCCCTCTGAATGAATTAAAGTGCGCTTGTAAAGATGAAGCTGGAATTTCAAAATTTATTAAAATCTCGATTTTTGGACTAGTATCACTACGATCAAGGCGGGATATAGGTGTTACTTAATAAAGTCCTTTATAGGTGAGTGTGGATAGATTCAAGGTAAATAATCTGCCAAGTAAAGGCGCAAAGGGCCTTTTGAGGTCTAGTATAGTAATCTATGCTCTAAACTGAGTTTAATACTTATTACTTGTATGTCAAGGTCTACCAATTGCTCTTTTATTTAAAAGAATTTTCGGACTTCCCGGGGTTCCGTAGTGTGCGGACTTGGAAGGTTAATCGCACAATCAAGGCTAAGCCAGGTGATAAGTAGAGTCAATTTGAAATCAGCGCAGACAATGTATCCTTATCTCGATCTTCGTATCAATAAAGAAGAAAATTTGTCTCTCCGGCATCCACGTCCATATAATTTACTTACTTTATTATTTGTTGATGGCAAAGTTCGTTTGATTCAATGCTAATTTTAACCGGAATAAATCTGAATTGAATTGTTTCCCTGGAGCCTCAGAGAATTCACTTGAAAACAACTTGGAAAAAGAACCACGTCATGCTAGAAATACGGAGAACAAGTGTAAGAAAAAAATAAAGAAAACATGAAAACGTGATGACACGGTATCAATTTACGTTACGGTGCCCTTAAACACGCTTTCAACTTGTGCTCCAAACCGCAGCTATTCTGCTCACCCTTTCGAAGAGGTTCGCCTATCGCGTTTCACCGCATGTCGAGGCGAAAAGATGCACTCAAATGCGCGGTGTGCGTCGCATTGGCGCACTATCCGCGAACACCTGTGGGGAGCCAGAAAACCTGTCTAGGGTGAAATCAATAATAATATCTTTATGGCAATAAATATAAATGAAAATTCAATTTGTACCGATCTCAGTGGACCGACACTGGTGGCTTTCCTGATTTAAATGTCTTTTTGGAGCCCCATTAGCTGGCCGGAGCAGCAAAAAATGCAATAAAACTTTGATTTGCTGTGTGAAGCGTATAATTGCCGAATTAATCAGTGACTAAAAGCCTTTCGGAAGCGATTGGTTCATTATCGATTTAATGTGGGCTTCGGCGCTTCCTTTTTCGGGTTTTCATAAAACCGTTGATTAACCCAGTCGCGTTTAATCTTACTCCTCCGGGGCATATTTGATCAACATAAATTGGAACTGAAATTTGAACTCCGCATGACCCAAATGTCGGCTTTATGGGCAGTTCTAATGAATCACTATCGCGGGGCCACAGGATTGGGTTTTGATGTAGAACACCATGAAATAGGGCCAAAACGCAAAATTACTGCAAGGATACTCATTCAAGTGACTCATTTCAACTAGTTCGCTTTTGGCGGGGCTGCAGAATATCAAATTTGAGTTGTAAGCAATTTCCTGGAAAATTAACTCATCACTCATTTATAGCCCCGACAGCTCATATCCGACGGCCAATATCCTGCAGTTGTTAGCTCTATCGATTTGCAGCAGTCCATTGCTGGAATATCCGGCACGTAATTGTCTAAGTGGAGCTGTTTAATATATTTACTCCTAATAATATCCTTATAATTGATAAGAAATTGGCCGTTGGCGCGTTATCCTCATTCCTACGGCATAGCATATTGAAATTAATGTAAGCGAACATAATTTGTATAGTAACTACTAACTACATAATTGAATTATTTGAAAACGTTGATTAACGAGCAACGCTAGATTTGTTTTGCTTCATATGCCCTCATGACAACAACACTAGCGCCTCTTGAAATATCGAAAAAGTCGCCAAGGATTTGGACTTGAAAACCAAAATAACCTGATTTTTATTCATTGTTTCAAAATATCTGAAAACCATTCGTGAATCTGGCCTTCACTTAGTTCTTTCAAGGAAAATTATAACGAATAATGTAGGAAAAGTAGACCCTAGCAAAACTACGGAGTCCTATTTTTGTTTGTATTGATTCGTAATTTATCGATTTTTTTTAACTTTATGGTTTGAAATTGCCTCCACTGTGAAAATTGTTTAGATATTATAAACAGCACAGCGACTTCAAACAGCGGCATAGTTAGTGTTGGTATTATTCAACTAATTTTTTCAATCTATTTATTAATAACTACACTAAAATTTTATTATTTAAATGAGTGGTAGTCAGATTGTTTGCAAACATTGTATGAATAAAACTTTGTTGGGAGCATCGAATATTTGGAGTTTTAAATCAGTTCATACTGTATTTACAGATTCTTAATTTTGTTTCATTCTTTTTAGTTAAGTAGTTTGGAAGACGACCAGGGGAAGAAATGGCACTTTTTTATCATCCTTCTCACAAATTAAATTTGTCCAAATGACTAAACTGAATTGTTCTATAAAATAAATTTCTAGAAATATTTTAAGTCAATTGTAAATTTGAGTAAAATTAGAAAGATAATTTTCTTGTTTTTCTCGTGTTTTTCTAGAAAGTCTTCAACATTTTTACAATGGAGGATCATCATCTAGACATTCTGAAAATGAAGAAGACGACGGACTTGGGCCACTGCCACAAAAATGGGAAAAGGCATACACCGAGAATGGAGAGCTTTACTTTATAGAGTAAGAAACACTCGTTAACATCTTTAATAACATCAATTTAATTGAAAATTGCGTTCAGCCACAATACAGGTACTTCACATTGGCTAGATCCGAGGCTATCAAAATTTCAAAAAAAATCCCTTGAAGATTGCATGGACGATGAGCTTCCATATGGATGGGAAAAAATACACGACCCACAATACGGCACCTATTTTATAGATCATGTGAACAGAAGGACTCAGTACGAAAATCCAGTGTTAGAGGCAAAAAGGCGCGCAGAGCGCAATCGGAATGAAAACCAAAAACAAACCCTTCCCTACACCTTCACGAAAAACCCCGCTGAAATGCAAGGTGAGAGGATAACAACGACTTTACTTAAATCGTCGCGGGGTTTGGGAATTACAATCGTGGGTGGGGATGATAATGTTGAGGAATTCCTCCAAATTAAATCGATCGTACCGAATGGTCCTGCATGGCTCGATGGGAAACTGCAAACAGGTGATATCTTGGTTTATGTGAATGATACCTGCGTGCTGGGATTCACGCACCACGAAATGGTGAACGTTTTTCAATCGATCCTCCCTGGGGAGACTGTTACCCTTGAGGTTTGTCGTGGATACCCACTGCCCTTTGATCCTAATGACCCAAACACTGAGGTGGTCACAACTATAGCCGTTGATGGCATTAGTTCCGACCCTGAAAAAGCGAGGATACTGATGGATCTCAACATGGACGGAAATTACAATTTCCTAGATATGTCGGATTCAGCTGGTGCTGTTGGAGGTGAAATACCTCAAAAAAATCCCCTGGCTAAAATCCAATCTGGAAGCATTAATAGCGAAGTAAATGAGAATTACGTTGGGGACGATGTTATGATGTTCAAAAAACCAGAAATTCTCACCATCTCCATAATGAAAGGATTGATGGGATTCGGCTTTACGATTGCCGACAGTGCGTATGGGCAAAAAGTGAAAAAAATTCTTGATCGCAACTGCTGCAAAAATCTACAAGAAGGCGACATTCTACTTGAGATAAATAACACAAGTGTTAAGCATATGTCGCACAGCGAAGTTGTTCAAGTTCTCAAGGATTGCCCAAAAACGAAGGAGACAACGCTCAAAGTTCAGAGGGGGCACTATTTTAACAGTGCCAATATAAATAATCGTTCAAGTAATAAATTACGAAAGAATGCTGTCGGAGGAAATGGTGGACTGTATAGAAGTAAAACGCCAACGGCTGATTTGTACAGCACCCAGCCAAAAGAAATTTTGCCAATAAGACCTAAAACTCCTCTGGTGGATACGAGAAGGGCTAGAGCGAAAACGCCCTCAAATGAACTAAATGAGGAAGTGGAGGCGGTTACAAGTAATATTGAAAAGAATGACGAGACAAAATCTATTCCACCAGATGCTAAATCAAATAATAGTTTGCATGAAATAGATTCCATTAACAATGATATTCCTTTTATGGATCCATTCCCAAAGCTAGTAACGAGCCTAACTGAACGGCTAGCGGAAGCATCTATGATCCAGGATAACCATAGTAACATGTATCAGCACGCTATTGACCCTGTGTGTGTTCCCAATCGCGCAAATTATGAAAATTCCATGGGTCCAGACTATAATTATCATTCACCATACAGTAATTCAGTAGCTAATCCAACCTCAAGCACGCTGTATTCACCTCCTCCTCCTATTCCAATTATGGCACCTGTTCCTACCTATCACCAAGATACTTGCTATTGTTTTGAGTGCCAGGACTACAACAGGTTTCACTTGGACTATCAGATGCAGCCGGCTCCTCATCAGCCACCACACGGAAATTTTCATCATCATCACGTTCCACAGAGTCAAGGTGGTCGATTTCAAAAGCGTATTAATGAATTCGTTGTTGATAGGCGAAAAATTGGGTTTAGTCCATTGGAGAATCATCCGCCAGTTTCTACATCTCAACAATTCCCCCAGCCACCTCTGTGGAAATATGGACTGGCGCCTAATTCAACTAGTCTGATTCAACCTGTCGCTGAGGTGAGTAAATTGTGGCTTGCTGATTAGATCGTTTTTGTTTTTTACAACCATTCTAATCGATTTAAAATATAAACTGTTCAAAGCTACAATGTCTAAAGATAGACAATTATTTTTTATTTAAAGTTCGTTTAAATACCAGTCAAATTTTGGACTCTAAAGAAATGCAAAGAAATTAAAATTTTATTTTTATTTGTGAGAGTAATACAAAAAGTTTCACTTCGTAACAATGGACCTAGCGATGGTCTAAGTGTGCCCGAGAGGCTGCAACATCACCATACACTTCGTTAAAAACTTGAAAGCGATTGTTGACTAATTTGATAAGAAAATATGTGACCTTATTATTTTACGTTTGTACAAACTTTACATTACGATAATTTTACCCAAGTTGTGTACTCCAGTACTTTTTTTATGTCTAGATAAGAGAATAATTTTTAGGCTGAGCTTTTTTGAAGATTTTACAAGAAAGTACTCGAACAAACCCTTTTGTGTAAATTTAGGATAGAATTCGCTTACATTAACTAAAATTTTACAAAAACTTCTTTGATATACCGGAAAAGCGTTTGAATGTTTCATTATTGAGTTTTCAAAAACAAAAAGATTTTCTCCAAAAGCAATGTATGGTTTTAAATATTTTTTATATTATGCAAACCTAGCAATAATAAAGTTGAATGAATTTTGAATTCTAGCACTAAATTGTATACTTTCTATTGCATATATTTCATAATAATAATTGGAATAAGTAAATAAAGTACTCGAATAGAATTAAATGACTGAAATAATAAAGTTTTTGTAGCTGTAAATTTCACACCCTCTCGACAGACACGGTAAAGTGGAAAATTGTAACATTATGTATATTCTAACTTATTATAAATTCATAACGAACATTTTCCTGCTCAAGGTTGAACAAACTTGTTCAAAGTTTTGCACAAATTGGGTTCTTGAAGCAATATTTTATAAAGGAAAAGTTCGAGCAGATATAAATTTTGTCAGCGACAAGAATTCTGGAAAAAGCACAATGAATCTATTTTAATCAATTTTATTTAAAAGTTTTTCGGTTAATAAGAGAAATTCCTTTTATGTACTTGCACACATCTTGAGACGCATGAACATTCAAAATTGTGACATCAATACTTTTCCCCAATGACTGCGGACTCTGGATCATGATGTGTTCAAAGAGTTATTTTAATTATTATTATTTGGTTATTACTTTACTAGTAAAGCGAAAATATAAAGTCCATATTGATCTCAAATGATGAGGTCTAAAATTTTCAAAAATCGATACTAGAAGGAATTAGAGTATCTGAGTTCAAAAATATGGGGGACTTTTAATCTTAATTAAATCCAGGTTCATTTGTAGGTTAATACTTAAAAGTGTGAAATAAAACATTAACTAATTAATAATGGAATTGAATCGCCTAAGAGCGCAATCTTTTTAAGCTGAAAATTCTTACTCTAATTGAATTGTAAATTTCTAGGATGAATACACTTTGTCCGAAGTGACTTTGGAACGACAGGCTCTCGGATTTGGATTTCGAATTGTTGGCGGGACAGAGGAAGGATCTCAAGTTACTGTAGGTCACATAGTTCCAGGAGGTTCCGCCGATGGAGATCCAAGAATTGCTACCGGAGATGAAATATTGAGCATAGACGGCGTTAATGTGGTATGTTGACATTGTCCTTCTTAATTTAAATATTTTATTCAAGTGATTGTTTCCTTTGCAGGTGAATGCATCTCACCACAAGGTGGTGTCTCTCATGGGTGAGGCTGCACTTAGAGGTCAAGTAACAATGATTTTAAGACGTCGCGTTCGCCATCCAGCTCCTATTCGACCCACAAGGTACCCATATGACGTAATTGTAAGTCGAAGCGAGAATGAAGGTTTCGGCTTTGTTATAATTTCTTCATCGAATCAATTTTATGGCTCTACTATTGGTAAATCCTGCTAAGATATGTTTTATTGAATTGAAACTAATTTTGATTTAAATTTAGGAAAACTAATACCTGCAAGTCCTGCCGATAGATGCGGTGAACTGAAGGTGGGTGATCGGATTATAGCCGTTAATCGCATCGATATAACAGGCATGAGTCACGGAGACGTTGTAAACTTAATCAAGGACTCTGGCCTGCACGTACGTCTAACGATCGGTTGTCCAAAAGATATTAATCCAGTGCCGCCATCCCAAGTATCTCCTGTGGTGGCGACTGTAAAGCCAGAGCAACCGTATTTCGATAGATCTCAGCTGACCCAGCATCCGCAATTATGACTCTGAGACTTGCGGATAAGATTGTACAAAAGTTTCGTGTTCGAGGGCTTCTAGCAGCTTGTCTCTAAGAGAAAACAACGTAAAGATTCCCCATAAAACGAAAAATTCCCAAAGACTGATCTAAACACGTTTCGAATGCTTTAAAAATCTTCGAATTAGTTGTATGCCTTTTATTATATTATTTTGTAAATTAAATCGCTTAAGCTTGTCCTTGTTTTAAAACCGCCGTTCGAGTTGTAGGTGTTTTTTAATAATTAAATTTTTGTATAGCGAGCAGCGAACTTGATTTGCTCACTGGACTAATACCGTTGGCGACTATTCAGACTGGTTTTTACACATTTTACAATTTTACGAGGAAGTGTAAACGTTGATGATAGAACAATACTTAAAAGATGCACGTAGCGTATAGCGCGAGTTTTACCATATCTAGACGAACAGGTTTTTGCTCAAATATTTCTTATTAGACTTAAGCATGAATCTAAGGCAATACCCTATTTATAAAATGTTTATTATTGTTAATATTCCCTGTTTATTTGAGTAGGAGCATTGACGTTCATTAATAAATGAATCTCTTAAAAACAAACTGTATATGTATTTATTTTTGATTCCAATTCCGAATTTGATTAACTATGAATTATTTTTAAGGTAAGTATTTTTGCCTGATGTAAATAAGGGAAAGAATATACAATTGAATTTTAAAAAGGATTTATATTTCCATTCACCAGTAATACGCTATAAACGAAATCTAAAATTTCGAGCGTAATCAACTTCACAATTAATTGCTTTGAAATTAAAGTCAAATTATGTAAAAATCTAATAATAAGTTTGATAAAATTTCGTCTGGATTTTTTAAGATCTCTTAAGGATGTTTTGATATTTCTGAAATTGAGAGCAGAGAGGCAGAAGGGGGAAAATTCTAGATTTGTCGTGATTGATTCGAACGGTCCTTTAGAAAACCATGTTGAATTCAAAAAACCTTGCAATTAACACACCTTTCTTATGGGGAGGTATAATGAAAAATAGTTCCCAATATTTAGATCTTTTTCCAATATCACAGATGTTTTTATGTCTTAAAATGTAAGAAAAGGTTGGCGATGATCGATGAAATATCACTCCTTATATTCCGTCAAGGATCCCAATGAGAATCATTACTAATCTCATTAAGATTGATTTTGGTCCAGGATATGTACTGTAGTAATTAAAGTTAAAGAACTTCCCGTTTAATTATTAAAGAACAGGGTTTGCATCGGGCTGTATGCGAAATTTGAAGAGAAACGCTCGACCATTTTTAGAATTTCGCTTTGAATTTTCCTTCCACCGATATTTTCTTTTGGCTCTCGAGTGAAAGTTTCCACTTTCTAGCAATGTATTCTGAAGTTATCACGGGAGTATTCGAAATCAAAAGAATAAAATACTTGTTCATTAATTTATTATAAAATAAGAAAATTACGTAGGGACACTTTATATGGGCTTAATCTTGAAGTGAAGGCCGATTAGGGAGAACACCAAGCACTTCAAATCCTGGACCAAATAGTAGAAGCAGCGGAGCCCTTCGGGGTCCTTGGACCTGTTCACGTCCACCAAAGAGCCCGTTTTGGATGTTGTGAATGAAATGTGCTCGTCCCCAATCACAATCTCGAGCTCCTGGAAAATAGACAACAACATAAATCGCACCTTGCTTCTGTGAGGCGCGCGTTAAAGTCAAAAAACACCCACCTGCCGTCCGACTCTATCCGGTGGTGGCCACGGAGAGTCGTCCTCAGCCATAATTTCCGAGTCCGAGATGATTCTCTTGAGCTCCTCCATGACCGATTGGTGGACGTAGGCCTCCTTCCGGATCATGGTGTCGTTTTTGTAGTTCGAGTTGTTTGCGTACCGCAGCTTGCCGTCCGGGCGAAATTCGAACTCCAGGAACTCGTGACCGAATTTCCCTTTGTGACCGACGTAGTAGCGAAGGTAGAAATCTTCCGTAGACATTTTTAAGAACGTAAAATGCGCGAAAAAGCCGTAAATTAGAAAGTTCTGCTCGCCCAAAACCCTAACCAAACACTCGCGTTCGTTCACTTAATTAAGAAATGTCAAACGCTTCGTTCAGTTGCGAGGCTGGCAGATAATCGAGTATCGAAATCTTGGACTAGAATCGAATTTGATATTTATGTACTAGATTAATCAATCATCAATCATTTTATTTCAAATTCAATAGCTTCGTCTCTGACAATTTATTGAGATGATTAAGGCATCTTTCAAGATATACATAGATGATTAATAGCGTTTGTAGACGATTTCTCAAATTCTACATTGTAAACTTTAATTCCGGAGTGCCCCACGCCAAGGTTCTATAACTGGATTCAAAATATATAATTTTAACTTATTAAATTCCTGCCGGAAGACGCCAAATTCTTTAAGGCGATATTATATAGCTGCGTTTTTTTAATGAACTGGATCCAGGTTTTAGTACGTTTTCTTCACATGAAAACCCGAAAACCCAGGTTTTATCGGGGTTTCTATCCGCATTGCCCCATTTTAAGTGGGAAATATTTGAAATTTCCCCGTAACCTCGATAGGAACCCCGATAAAACCTGGGTTTTCGGGTTTTCATGTGAAGAAAACGTACTAAAACCTGGATCCAGTTCATTAAAAAAACGCAGCTTATATGTATAGCTACGGAACCAAACAAGTTTCAAACCCTTTTTAAAAAAATAGTGGACTTTTAGTGGACCTGAAGTCTTAATATTAAGAGATTTTTCAATAGCATAAGCTAAAAAAATGATTAATTTTTATGTAAATCTACAACACTCATAACCACTTTAACGTTATCTCCAACAGCTAATGAGTAACTTGTAAAAAAACGTTAAGTACTATTGCTCATCGCTTTTAAATTGTCATTATATTTTTCACAGCCTTTCAAAAATCTAAATTCACAAGCCCAATTCTTAAATATACTGAAAATACATGCATAAAAAATTAAAATTGGAAAAAATGAGAGTTTAACCAAAACTCTTCAGGTTTAAAGGACTGCTTAAAATGTTATAATTCAAAGAAAAAGCAATAATTTTCCTGTACTTCATTTATTTAAAAAATGCACAATTATATCAACAAACTTTCTAATATATTTAGTTAGGCTAATAGTGGACAAAACACATGTAAAATAATATTTGTTAAATTTGTGCTATCAGATGCAAGGTGCAACCGATATGTAGAAATTAAATTAAAAATAAGAACTAAGTAAAATAAATATATAGAAATTATTTAAAATATAAATCAAGTACAAGTCCACTAAAAATTTGAATGCTTACATATTATAACAACGTTTCGTGTATACTTTCGTCTTTTATGTATAAGCTCTGGATCGTGCACGGATCCTCTCGCAAATTGTTGACATTAGGTAAACTAGAGATTCTATGGAAATAAGGAGGTTTATTTAATTTCTCCTATAACTGTAAGCAAGCCTCTTATCATAATAAGAAAAATTCTTATCATCAAAGCTACAGTGCTTATAGTAACTTGTTTCTATGTAAGAAATTTGTTTAATAAAAAATTAAATATCTGCAAAAATAATGAAAATAAATATATTTTTGTCTATCTAAAACCAACTTTTCACACCTGAGAAAAAATGAGAACTGCTATAGAATGTGTAAGTTCACTTGACCACCAAATACCAGTTCAGTTGTAATAATTTAAAAAAAAATACTCGCCCCATTGTTTTTTACACTCGTCTTATTTTTAGAGCCACACATTTACAACTAAAATGCATACAAACAAGCGTAACTTACGAACTAAGAAAACCTTAACCTAGGCAATGACTAGAAAAATATAACTTCGCAAAGATCCTTCGTGTCAATTCTTGTTCCTGTCGAGACTTAAAAAGCCAATTAGTCAAATAGTTAACAATTCACAGAGGGAACAACTTTTGAATCGGGTAACTAAGGCAAATTCCGCGCAAGCACTTTGTTAACTTATGGCATAATCCCCCGTCCCTATAAACGTAAACTTTCATTTATCACTCCCTTAACGTTGTTTTGGTTGCGAGCGTCATGACGACACTACTGTCTTTTGTGCACTGGTGGTGACAGAGCACCTGTTAAAATTACCATTATCAACTAAGTAAAAAATTTATTAGACCTGCGAAAATCAGGTACCCGATAGTACCTAGAGGCCGACTACTCGCACGCAATTTTTCCGTCGAAGCTGCTCAGAGCTATGGCGAACGCTTGCAGGGCGCACAGGGGGTATCTGTAGTCCATGGTGAAGACGTCCTCAGACGTTCGCCCGAACTGCATTACAATGTAATCGGGATCGGAATCGTGAACCAGTTGAAAATTTTTTACAGATGCCTGAGTTACTCGACCGTGGAAATTTAGGACGTATGATTGAGTGTCGTCGTTCCAAACCGGCGTTTTATTATGCAGCTCCACAATGTTGTCCATGTTCTGATAAGTGGAATGTAATTTTAGTTAAATATTAGAGATTTCGTAAACTGTTAATTAAAACTTGAACAACAGGGCAAATAGTGGGATGTTGAACATTACCTGCATGCAAACTGATATAAAATAAATAAAATCGTTGGTAAAACTATAAGTGCACTTTCCTCAAATGCTTTTATTCGATAGTTTTTTTTTGTATGGAAGTGGGGAAATGCTTTTACGCACGCACCAAGGAGGCCTAAGCCTCCCCTCTGTCGGACTCCCTGGCCAAGTGGCCAGGCCTACCGGCTAAAACCTCGGTTACCTCCTCCAGGATCATTACTTCGGAGTGGAGCTCCTATAAAAATTCGCTCGCACAGACGCATCCATTCTAACTCACACAGCCGACAGGTACCCCTGATTTTATGCTTTTGTCGGCACCCCCGATTCGAGCCAGCAGGTGCTTCAAAAGTAACACCCGCGGCCCAGGCCATCCTCCGTCTCGAAGGTGAGGGTGCGATCCTTCAGGTAATCCCTCATCATTTGCAATAGATATTGAGGGACCCTGAAGTCATGTTTTAGCGCATTGAGCGCGTCCCTCCAACCCCACTGGCGCACATCCAGAATGATCAGCAGGTACACAGGGTGGCACAAGGCACAAGACGCGCTGCCTTAAGGCCCAACTATATACTGTCAAAAGCTGACAAACGGAGGCTTATGCATACTTGAAAATAATCTGAAATGACACTTCGGCTATGCTTGGCTATGCACGGTACACTCGATATCGCAGTTTGCATAGCCGTGCATAGAAAAACAAACTTGCCGAAACTGGACGAAACCGACGACTCATTGTGGTTTCAGAATAGGTTTTATGGGTTATCGCACATTTGCATAGAGTTCCGCACGGAGCGCTATGCACATTATAGTTGGGCCTTTACAGCGAGAGGGAAAATATCCCGCCTTCAGGTAAGCGTTGTACATATCAAGCAAGAGCTCTGGATGACTCGCCGTCAACGCCTTCAGCACCTTTGCCCAGAAATTGATTAAACAACTTCAAAATTATTGAAATTTCACTTTTATGTTAGGAAAATGCTGTTTTGCCTTTAATTTGTATATTTCGGTTGTCGTAAAGTGACAAGTTGAAGAGGCAAATATATTTTAGATTTAGATCATCCTATTTGGACTATCTCAAATACACTTTAAAACAGGATCTACTTGTTCGTATTTATTGAAATTAATTTATATAACCCAAAATATATTTAACTTTACCTTATTTTTCCAACTATCTAACAATCCTTGTTGTCTAGGATCGGCGGAGCTTATTTTCACCCGGTGATCATCTTCAGTCATGCCCGGAAGGAGAACCGTCATATTTCTTGGACCCTTAAATCCCAAAATGTTTGTATCCTGCAAAAATGAACATTTTAGGTGCAAATAACGAACAATTCCTCAATATTAATTTACATAGATAATAACCGCCAAGTCCATTCTAGGCTTCTCAAGGTTGTCCTTGCTCCCACTATCGTATACTGTGAATGATGTTCCGAAGACATTCGATCGCAACTTTCCCACAAATCCATCAGCTTGCCGCGAAAGATCCGTAGGATCACAGCTGATAATGTAGTTTGACGTTTTACTCTTTTTCCGTTTTCGACCTGAAATAATCCAATTCATAGAAGTCCTAAAAATCGCATATCGTCGTCTCAAACCTCCTAATAAAAATATCTTTTTCCCATAGTCTCGCTCCAGGTGAAGATAGTAAATGGGGAAGAGGCCTCTGTCCATTCCCTTGCGATCTCTCGTTATTCGACACTTGTAGAGAACACCTTGTGGTGCAGGTTGCATAACAAAATGCTCAATTTGGCCGACCACATCACCCTCGGGTTCAGTGATCGACTGCATTGAGTTTTTGGTTTTATCGGCCGAAGCCGGTGTGATTGGACCCGAAGAATTTCGCTCACTGTTCGCACTCTTCAGCGATGAGTCGGGAGGATCATTTCGAGTGGGCGATGTTATCACTTCAATTGGAGTGCTTTCTTCGTCTTCAATTTCATGACTTGAGATTTCTTCGATTACATCTGCGGAAATAAAAATGAAAATCGGGAAATTACACTCTGTTCTACGGATTCTGTTGAGTTCGAGGTCATGTAACTCAATATATGGCCGAACTCACCGTCTTTGCTGGACATTGTTCGTTGTGAACTTGTTAACTGATCGGGATTCTGTGGTGAACTTATAAATTGCATGGGACCATCATACGCATGAATTTCACGACCATTTCTGCTAATACCTGACATTGGACGCATTATTTGCAAGTCACTGGCCTGCACCATGCCAGGGGATGCCCGCTTCTGTTTTATGTAGGCCTCCATTAATTGCCTCTGATAAAAAGTAGAAAAGATCCTATTACAAAATGTAAAAATTGTGTTTTCTCCGTTTCGTTACAGAATATCTATGAATCGTTTTAGCCGAAGCACCCGATTTCACCCTGGCTGCGTATAGATTTTCGTACAAAAACATTGAGCCGTCCGTTAATTATTTAATACGTAAATTACATCTTATTTTTTCATAAAACTGCAGCATTTTTAATGGATTTGAATGCGCCACAAAACTTTTTAAGGGGGCATAACTGAGTTAAAACCTTTAAACGATTTTTGGCTTAAGACATTTTATGGTCCTTCCGGATTATAGCAGGACCAGGATAAAACAAACTGTTGTACATAATCTTTTGAAATATGTTAAAAAGAACATTTAGGGAATTTTTTAGTAGTCAATAAATCTATATCAATTTTAAGGGATAACAATTTTAGACTCAGTAACAATTTACCATAAAATAAAGCTGTTTTTTCTTTTCTTAAGTAAACTTGTAAGATTTGTATTAATGAGTAATTGGCTTAATTTTTTCTCAAACAGTTCTTATTAATTGAAGTAGCTATTGCGAAAATTCATAGGTACCCAATCTATCATTCAAAATTATTACTATAGCTATCATGCTACCTTTGTACTGTTTTTTATAGTATTACTAAAATTTTGAAAATCTAAAACATGCGTGTTTTATTATTTTTGGAAACCTATCAAAACAGCTGATATTTAGACATTTTTAAGAACTTGGGCTACAAGGGGTTAAATACAATAAACTAGTGTGTGAGTTTTAAAATGCTTTTTCGCTTAACAAAATCTGTCAATTTTCTTAATGGTACAGCCCTTTAAAAAAAATAAAACAATATCAAACAAGAACCAAACGAAATTTGAACCGAATCATTTCAGGAGTTTTTAAGTAAATAGTTTCTGGTATCATTAAAAAATTTCAGTTACTAGAAAATTTTGTTAAAAATTCCTTTTTCCAATGTTAAAACGGACAGACAGACAGACATGACGAACCCATAAGGGTTCCGTTTTTTGCCATTTGGCTACGGAACCCTAAAAATTACCATAACCATAAATCTTATAAAAAAGTAACTATGGGAATTGTTATTTCGTTTAAAAGAAATGATGACGTGCTTACAATATGATTAATCATGTTGGATTTATCTTCTTTCCTTTTAAATTGTTGAAAGTTAATTGTCAAGAGTAAGATGATAGGTATATAGAGTTTTGTTGTTTAACAATATTTAAAATTAAAACTGAGCTACATTCCGAATGAAATGAAATTGTGTCAGAATTCAAAATAACGCTTTTTATTTCTAGCGAATTCGGGCACGTCCTTTACACAATTTTCACAAGGAGGCTCCTTATTTACGTATTAAAACTTTCCAAGAATTTAATACATCAAGGAGTACTTTAAATTAATTAAATCTTTCCGCTTAAAATTCATCCTTTTAAAGTATAAATTAAATCTCTAAACTAATTAATTATTTTGATAAACAGCTTTCAGCAGGTCTAGACTTTCCCGTATCATTATTTTGCAAAAATCATGTCTCGACCATTATCCATGCAAAATTAGCCCATTTGTTATCATCCATCACGTAGCGTAATAAAGAGCTTGCTTTCTGTGAACTATAAATTTGGGCGAGAGAAAGGCCTTTAGAATTAATAGCCCGAAGCGACAGACGAGCCAGAAATTTATTAAGTTGTTAGCGCCAAAGTATCTCTTTAACATTAGGCTAAAGTAGTGCATTTGTTTAAATTGAGCACAATCTTTGAATGTTAAGGGAAATAATTGTGCATAAAAGCGTTTATATATAAAATTATAAAGAGAACAAATGAGATGAGACGAGCCCCCTTTTATCATATTTAAACTGGTCGTACTTTGAGCATAGAGGCCCTCTTGATTGGGCTTCCGCTTCCCAATAAATTGGCTGTTAAGCCATTTGCAAGGTGAACGAGATGCAAAATTTATTTTCTGTTGGCATTACTTAGCCAGCTTTACTCGTGTTTCATTTCGAAAGAATTGTTTGATGATAATAGAGATTAAAAAGATAGAACATAAAAACGTAGACAAGTTCAGTGGCAGTGGAGAACGATTTAAAAAAAAAAACAATTGTCCCGAACTAATGTGCAATGTAATAATAATAATTTATAGTGCAATAGTGCAAAAAGGAAACAGTGCAATATGATTTGGTTTTAAATTTTTCAAAGCGAATAGTCCCGGATATAAGAAATATTTCATGTTAAATAGTTAAGTTATAATTCGATTCGGTCACATGTTGCTATAGCTCAAGAAAGTTCAATGACTTCCGAAGAAAATATCGTCACAGATGACTGGGAATGGACCTTTAATTTGGTCGTCCTTCACCCGCTATTGTCGCATGAAATTCTCGCGATTACAGGTGGATGCCAATCACTGGGAAATTGGCAACATTCGCATTCGGTTATAATGGACCGCCAAGAGAGTAACGAGAACTGGTCCGCGACTGTTACAATTCCGCGGAATAAAAAGGTCTCGTATCGCTACTTCGTTTGTGTGATGGATCCAAAAACCAAAAGTATTATTATAAGGCGATGGGAAACACACCCAGAGCCCCGAGTGATTGATGAGTGCGATGGACAGGTGCAAACTCAAGATGTTTTTGGCTCTGTTAATGGTACTGAGTGCATCGATCGAGGATGGCTTACAACTGAGTCGATTGTTCAATTTAAACTCTTTAATGATCCATTCGTCTTGCAAAAAGGGCAGAAAGATTGTGTTGTTTGGATCAAAGTAACTCCGAAGAGGATTCAATTCCACCAAGGCAGATCCATTATCACCTGTATTGATTCAATTTATGCTTTTGCAGAAGCTGTGAGGTTGGTATTAAATGCGTTGTATTTTTTTATGCGAATCCATCATTGTCTTGGTCCTAATTTAAACAGCCTACTAGACAATTTTTAGGTTATTACATTTTCTTTAAAAATCTTGCAAATATTCGTTCAACTTCATTAGACCCGATTATTTTCTACACGTCAGAGAATAATTTTGTTTTTGAAATACTTACTTCTTACAAAATTTTACTTCCAACAAAAATATCATAATTGTAAAACGAATAAGTTCTGAATTTAAAAATAGATTTTTAAAAACAAGCTTTTATCGTACATTGTACTTGTCGAACCCTTTCATTTGATACCTATATCATGGGAGTGTACAAAAAAAAAAAAAAAACTAGTCCGCCATCTTGGGCCGTCCGCCATATTGGATTTAGAATGACGTCACTTAGCTAACCATGTATTGTCATCCAAACTAAACGTGTATGCAAGATTTCATCTCAATCGGTTGAGGATATTATGACTACTTTAAAATACAGTTGCAAGATTTGAACCGAATGCATACATACAAACATTGCAATGTTAAATAAAAGCTTGTAAAAAGAGTATATCCAAAGAGTTCAAGGAATGTAAGAGATTTAAAAATTAATTATTAAGACAAATTAATAATGAATACAAAAGTTATAGTTTTAATTACGAAAAAGCGATACATGGTTTAATGGCGAAATGGTGGCCTCAAATCGAAGTTCATTTTTTTTCGAATTTTGTTTAAAACTTTTTTCTGTAAGAGTTGTGTTTTTAGAATTATTGTTCGGCCTGTTTAAGTCAATAAGTATAAATAATGGAGGAATACTTAGAAAAGGGATTTATAATGTATGAAAGGTAAAAAAATAAAACGCAAGAGATAAGATAATATGTAGTAGAAAATCTTCAATTGTTTTAATACTTTTAGTTTTGATGTAATTATCTTTTGTTATAAAGTAATTTAGGTATATAGCGTTGTTTTCTTATTGCTCTGAAATATCTTAAAATAATATTAAATCATTGAAAGTTGAAATCATCAATGTACATTTTGAAATTACTAACTCAACTAACTCACCGGTGTTCCGCAAGAATCAATTCTTGGGACTTGCTTATGCCTCCTGTATATGTTTGTATGTATATATGCCCTACGAGTTATTTCAAATTCAGTCATTCAATAGAAAATAACCTGTCTCTAAATCTACCTACGTGATATTGAGTTGTTAAATATGTCGAGTCGACAGTTTAAATGTAAATTTAAATTCTAAATTTTGCGGCTGTAGCTATGTTTCCTGAAAATTATTGATAAACTTTGACTGTCGATTATTCCTGTTCATTACTTTTCAATCTAAGTGTTTGTGCCTTGTCCAAGTCATACAGATGTACGTAGAAGAAAGTTTCTTCCTTCTATTCCTTCTATTAAAGGACAGACTTAAACAAAAAAAACTTCTGATAAATTGAAATTATTCTCAGGCAGACATAGTATTGTATTTGTAGCAATTTTATAAATTATTTAATGGGTTGTTTTGTTGAGTATTTCGTTTTGGTATTACATTTTATTCAATAGTTTTCTCTTTTACACTTTTTGTGATATTGTAGCGAGACTAATATTAGTTATCATTTAAAACAAGAATAATCCCTTTTCCGTACCAAATATTCTGGCAAAATATTAAAAATGCTCTTATATATTGAAATTCAGATTGTGTCGCTATGGTCGTTAAGCAATTTGAAAAGAAATCTCTTACCTTCCGAAAACACATGCCGTCTGTAAAAAAGAACCTTTTATACAATAAAACCGCTCCTTTTTAACCAAAAACACATTTATGCTGTCATTAACTTGGTTATTTTTTTTCCTTCGCAGATACGAGTACGGTAGGAGTACCCTTCAGCCCCAAGAGGAGTTCGGTGTGCCCTTCGCGGAAGGTGATGTCGTTATTTTTCACATTACAGTCAACAATTTGACGCAAGTCGCTTATTTAATGGAATTCTTCTGTTGGGAGTCGGGACAAAATGATCCGCCCACATGCATAGGAACGAACTATATTTTTCCGAGCGACCTGTTAGCATCCATTGGACAGTTTGACCTTCCGATTTTAAATGCGCACAATAAATATCCCAGCGGAATCGTACATATTCAGTATTTGGTTGTGACGCCAATGCCGCCATCAATCAAACAAAATTTGAAATATTCATTCGCGAGACAGTGGAGAAATTCTTGGATGGGTCTGGACATTGGACATCGTGGCTCTGGAGCCAGCTATTCGTTTGGTGATACAGACATTCCGGAAAATACAATTGGTTCGATAAGGAACGTCGGGGATAATGGGGCCGACATGGTTGAATTTGACGTCCATTTGACGAAGGACCTCGTCCCAGTGGTCTACCATGATTTTCACGTGAATGTCTCGCTGAGAGGGCCCACTCCAATGGATGAAAGTGATTTAATAGAAGTCCCCATCAAGGACCTGACATGGGAACAGCTCAAAAGCTCGGAAATTTATCATGTGACCCACGATGGTGTAGTGCGCCACATTAAGCCCCCTTTTTGCGAAGGACCCCTTCTCGGTAGGGCTGCTGCTGACGAGTACACGCTGTTTCCTTCCCTTGAGAAATTATTCGACACTATCGATCCAAGTCTGGCGTTCGACGTTGAACTAAAGTGGCCCCAGGAACTAATCAACGGGGAGTTCGAGGGAAGGCAGACAATCGACAAAAATCTTTTCGTGAACAAAATCCTCGAAGTGTTGCTACGGAAGGGACACGGTCGGTACGTGCTGCTGTCGTCCTTTGATGTTGACATATGCACGATGCTTAGGTTCAAGCAGAACATTTATCCGGTGATGCTGCTGACGCTCGGCGCGTCGAAACGCTACCCCCAGTACAAGGACCCGCGTTGTAGCAGCGTCGTAAAGGCAGTTTGCAACGCCCAGGCGATGGAGCTCCTCGGAGTTATCCTTCATTCGGAGGATTTGCTTAAGGACATCTCTGTAGCGTGCATCGCTAAGCGGATGAATCAAGTCGTTTTCTGCTGGGGTAATGACTCCCGGGAGATCCAGAATTTAGCCGCCTTGAAGGAGAGTCCCGGATTAGATGGAATTATTTATGATAAATGTGATATGCTGTCCGGAAAATTCGTGAAACAAAATGACTTTCGCGCGGAAGTCAAACTCTCCTTGGATAAGCTCCTGAAGACATAACGATGGCGTGGCACTGAATTGATTTTTTATTCATATGGCAATCAGGACATGTTATCATTCAAGACAAATGTTTTTGTAATTTATTTAAGGGACGGCAGATTGCTGGTCCCATTTTATTGGTATTAAATCTTTTTAAGGCAGTATTTTATGTTTTTTGATTCACCAGAGGTTTTCACGATTGGAAAATTAGGATCATTAAATTCGATACAAGCATATAAGGATCATTCTACTTTTTGATTATATTTTTGTCCATCATATTTAGAAATATGTATACAAAGATAGATTGGCAATTGTTTGTTTGTAAGGTAATGCAGTGTAGCAGCGATCCAGACACTATTAAAAAAATGTAAAACATTTGTGTACATAATATTTATACTTTAGATAGCTTAGAAAAAATAAATTTCCGCAAAAATATCTTAGGGAAAAAGTTATTTATTCATGTCAAACAACAATTGCAATCGGGGTTTAATTTAAAGTTAATTTACCTTTTTCCATATCCTATTTATATGTATTTTCACGCCTGAAGTGAAGTTGAGCTATTTTATGGGGATTTTAATTTTGTTAGCCAATTCAAGGAAGATACCATCTTTCTGTAATTGAGAATACAAGAAATTCCAAATATCGTTTATCTGCCTGTCCAGAGTATTATTGGTTTTGCAAAATGTGATTCTGCGAGGAAAGCGTTTAAAGTTTTAATATCTGTAGACAATGAATGAATAAATAAACATTTATTACATCCAATCATTTATATCTCATAAATTTCTCTTAATATGTATTTTTCAATCGCCTTCAAATTTTGTAAAATTTGTTTCTTCTACTAGTCGGGGACCGAATTAAAAAAGTATATATATTTTCTACATAGTATGTAGAAGTTTCATACATTGTCTTAAAACTTCTTAATATTATTATACATATTTTAATTACAGGCTTGTATAAACGAAGCAGGTACTACATAATTTGTTCCTTATTTGGAAAATATTCTTATGCTTGAGGACCAATATTTTTAAGTTTTATCTGTTGGTTTGGTTTATAATGTGACGATGTTAATCATTCAACATTAGCATTATTTAAATAAATATTTTCCAAAATGTATTTATGTTCACTTTTAGTCCAAAGTTAACGTGTACGAAAGCTTGACCCTTAACATAAGCCATTCTTCGCATAAAGTACTCGAAAAACGTCCTTCCGAAATCTCCCGAGAGACCTCTTTATTCGGAGATAAGAAAAACACTTTTTAATTCCTAGAGGAGCTGTAGTTTTTCTTTTTACTGTCCTCATGGTGCTTCCTACAGATTTTTTTTTGACATTGAGGTCACGAATTTAAGGAGACTAGTCCAAATAATTTATGTTTTATGTCTGCGTTGAGTGGACGTGACTTGGTGCCATTGTCCTGCTACAACGAGGACTCACAAACTTCTTAAGGTCAATTTACTTTCCACGAATAGGAGGTCTTCCTAGAAGATGTACGTGTAATAATTTTTCTGCCCAAATGCCTAAGTGTAGGTTAGTGAACCCACTTCAGAAAACATTATGCTAAGTCTTTTGCTCCACTACTGTGACTTTAGAGACACAGATATTCATGAAGATTAACTTCCTTAATAGAGTTGACGAAATATATTGGATAGAAAATTGAAACGTTTTCGTCGGTTAAGTTAATATTCGTGAGTCCTCCTCCCAGTGGTACAACAATAGTATAACGACTGGACAAAGTCTTGCAAAAGGTTTTGTTGAATAGAAGTCTTTATCCTACCTTCCGAATAAGACTGTTTGAATTAATCACTTGGTTTGTGAAAGAATCATGGACCAAGAATAAGATTTTGAACGTAATATAAAAACATTATTAAATATGAAGCTGGCGATTTTGGTAACGACGGTCGCGGCTGACGATGCAATTTAAACAATATATTCTCGGTTTTTTTTTCTTTTTTTAATTGATTGATTAATAAATTTATATTTTAAGTAAATACACTGGAAATTAAGGATGCATTTACATGACTGCCCTGTCACTTAAACCGGATTATGGAAGGCAAAAATTAAAAGTATAGAACTTTACGTATTATATTGGATTATTCGAACTCTTCGGATTAAAGGAATTAAAAAACAAAAATAAAATTGCTCACTACAAAACTCCATTGTGATGAATAAGTTGAACAATTTCAAATTGAATGGTTAAAAAAATAACCAAACATAAGTAAAAAAAAAGTCGTTCTTTCCTGCATATAGACGCTAAGAGTCTCATCACAAGTTTCGATGTTTATACATATATATAGGGTAAAGTTTTAAGACTGTGAAAGCGTTAATTCTAAACATATTTGCCATTAAAACACAGAAACAGGTGATAATTTCATCAATCGATATGTATATTGGGGTTTATCGAAATAAATATTTGTTATTTCTGCATTTACAAGAAAAATAAATAGGGCACTTTTTAGAAAATAACATTTTGTATGATGTGTTGAAGACGAACTAGACAAAGTTTGCCGAGAATTGATAATTTCAAAGTAATAATCTTTTGGAAACGAATGAAATTTTTTTTCGAAACTAATTTTACTGATCCCATAAAGAGTATACAAGAATAAAATTAAGCTTCAAAAGAATGTTTGTAAACGTGTATTATAATTATATCATATTATTATGTATTATTTCCATTCAATTACTAACCTAGCCTGTCTTTCAGTTTGATAATTAATTTCAAAGTTGTAATTGAATTGATTACAGTGATTATAGATTCGAAGTCCCAAGCCTCATGTAAAAATCAAATAGTACATGACGAACATATCCTTCTGAAATACATGTAAGAAAAATGACACAATACAATGAGGGATGTCTCTGATTCATCAGGTGCATAATACCAATATTGCTCAATAATATCCCAGTAAGGTAATTTCGTGGTATGAAAATGTGAAAAATCCAAAAATCAATTTTTTTGTACAAGACTCCTTCATTTTTTCCATTTTCCAATAAGTTTAATGGGAATTTACCTCAAAAGGATCAGGATTTTCTTAGGTAATATATTTAAGGCACATGTAGAGTGGTGGAAATGATTTACAAATAAACCACACATAAGGAAGAGCCACATCACAAAGTACGCGCTCTTTCCCCCAAATTCCAGTCGAAATAACTGAAAGCAGAAAAATAACATTCATTCATTCATCGTAGCGAGCTATACTTCAGCTTAATTCAATTCTACGCGGCAAAATAATCGATAATGTTTGCAGTTCGAAAAAGTGGCCGTAAGTATACTCGGAGGCAAGAGTCCTTCTTGGCACGTAAGCTAAGTCACCCCAGGACCTTCTTAATGAAGTGGAAGTGAGGGAGCCCAACAGGAAAGGGAAAAAATAGGAACAAATGGCCGAAGAAAACATTGTTGTAAATTTTTCCATCCTCTGGGAGTGACGCGGGAAAGCAATGCATTCAATATTTACTATGCTCCCTCATTTGTACAGGAGCGCACTATGCTTTTATGCTTTTTACTTGGCAGTTTTATCAATACCTGCTGCACAGGAAACATTTTCTGGGGATGATGCTTCTTGTATATCCCAGCGCGGTCGTGAAGTAACAGAGACACTGAGTACAGAGTTGGGGATGGGATGCCATAGGGCACTTTCCTTGTACCGAGCGAGAATCAATAAAACGTATGTCTTCCAAGGTTTTGCCGATAACCATAAAGAAAGTTCATCTCTAGCGAAATAGTACATTCTGTATGCGTCCTGTGCGCGTCATAAATTTCTGGGAAGCAACACTGAACGTCTCATATCCTGATATCAAAGACCTTCAAAGAGTATCCTTTGTAACCCGAACGCAGTTTTCAGTTGCTACCGAGAACATTTTCCCTATAGTATCATCCATAAAAAGCATACTGCGGACATTGAAAGCTTGTCACAAACAACTCTGTGACGCTTTTCCTTTCTATCTGAATCACCCCAGCTTATGTTAAGGAGGGACCACGAATGGGTTTCAACATAAAAATTGAGGTAATCTCCGTCACTGTGGTAAAATAACCCACTTGATTCGTAAATTTACTTGTCGAGCACGTGATGGCATCAAGACCTGTGTAAGCTAAGTAGCCTGAAACCTTTTCAGCCATTAGAAATTGCTCATTTGGTTTGAACAAAGGTGAAACTTCGCCAACGGCTGGGAATTTCATGATGTCTTACGTTTTCGGTCACTTTCGTTGGAATTAATGGGAAACGTCTGGATAACCATCGCACGAAAGGCGGGTTAAGGACCTCCGGATAATTGTCGCCTTTCGAGAATACGTATCCTAAGGTCTAGATAAACAGAATATGCATTAAAGATAAATTGCCCCTAAAATACGAAATTATTTTCAATCTACAATGGGTTGTGGTAATGAAATATTAAGGCATCAAAAGTCTCATGGGGAAATCAGATTAAGCGGCTGCTTCAGGGCTCGCTTTGGACAATACCCAAATTGCTGGTTAATATTATCAATTCGAACAGCGTTGTTCAGGCAATTTCACGGTTTCAAATAACAAAATAAGTGGATCAACGTACGTGAATATTTTAAGTACATCCCCATCCATGATCTGCTCACCGTTGATCAAAGAATTCATAATATTTGTCTATTTCCAGATAAACAGACATACATCAAAGTTAATCCGATTTATGAAAGCTTAGCTTCTTCCCCGATAACATTTTTATTTCATGTAGAGAAACCTTGATACCCTAGGGCATTTTCCCAAATTCTACCTAAATTGGGACACGAGTTGGGCTCACTTTTGATAAATTTTATCGAGCATTAAATAAAAACCTTTTCACGATTTTCTTTGCGTGCTATGTTATCCAAGGACACCTAAATTTTTACATTTCTCTTCGCCTTTAGGTTCTAGAGCAGGCGCCTCGGAAACACCTCCGGTGGAAATTGGCCTACATTAATTGCAAGGTCTTTGATCGTTGAAATGGGTAACCATTTTAATTTAATTGTACCGAAATAAATGGCATAAGAATATTAAAAACAGAAACTATCCTTCATTACTTCTTCCTTCACAGTCAATTCAGAGGATTTTTACGAGTAACACAAGTAGAATATATTTTGAGCAATAATCAAATAACCTGAGCTTGTATTGACGAGATTTATACATAGATTTATCAATTGAGGCTGTGTGAAAAACCAGACTTTTCTTTTTAAAAGTTCGTTAAAATTGGACTAGATAAAGTTGCCTGTGTCAAACAAGAGGAGTCTTTTCTTTTATTTTTTCAAATGCTAATAAATTATTATTTAAAATACATAAAGGGAAAGATAGGGGAACTAATTATTAAATCGATTAATTTTTACCATATCTTTTTTAAAGTTCAAGTGTATTCCTCAAGCGAAAGCACTTGTCATCCAAATCCAGGTATTCTTTCGTACTCTTTCGAAAATCTATAAAATTATTCACAACAACAAAATATTTTCACAGAAGAATAAAGACTTTGATTTTTACAATAGTCATATTTTCTGCTACAAATCATATGGATAATGTAGGGTATAACGCAATTATTATAATGGTTCTGTATTTTACTTCGGAACTTAAATAAACCAACCAGGACCAAGTGACCATGCCTTTTTGTGAATTTGTTGACCTTTCTTTTTGGTCAGACGATTTATTAAAAATTGTGTTACCTGTTAACCGCGCACGTACTTAATTTGTGGGCGACAAACAAAGAAAATTGTATTGAAGTCATGGCAGACATTTCATAAAAAAATAGGCTGGATTAAGCCAGGCTCAAATCGGCTTGAACCAAACTTAATTCAATTTGAGCTAGACTTAGGCAGAGTTTTAGCTAGCTTTAGGCCAAATTTGATCTTTAACTTCTAAAACATTTACCTCATTTTATTGGAGCAACGATCCCGAATTGCTTTAGGACCTGCTGTCGAAATTTGCGACGTTAGATTAACATTTCAATTAACATGAGTACAAGACGGTTTTCACTGAATTTTAAGGGTAATTAATTTGCGGTAAATTGATTGAAAAAGCGTAATGTTTTATTTTTTAATACCGTTATTGTTATTATAAATGTTGTTTTTAACTTAATTCTACATGTTTAATGTACATAAAATAAATTTGTTGTTGTTGTTAATAATAATATTTGTAAATTTGACGAATATTTGGTGACTAAATCGATTAAAAAAATTATAAGAATGCTAATATAGCGAGTGAAAAGGTTGTATGAAAATTGTGATAAAGGGTTTTTATTGGTCTTATATCACTGAGAATTTGGTACCTAAATCACGAATAAAAGTGAGTGGTAAATCTAGTCCTCAATAAAGGACTCTCTTTTTAAGACCAATTCTCTAACACACGAGGAGCATTCGTAGCAATATACATAGGTTTAATAGTGACCATTGGAAAATTCATTTCATAGCCGTAAAACGTTATGCATGAATTTAAATTTCTGCTGTAGAGATAGTTCATAAATCTTTTATAATCTGCATAACTGCCGATTTTAGCATACTGCGCTTTGGCTGCAATTCCTCCTTTGCCCAATTCACGCCTTACTTTTCAGTGGAATAAAAGAGTCTCCAAAGTTTTAATGAGAGAATAAAAAAGCAGTCCTCGCCGGGATAGGAGGATCTATAAAACTTTTATATTCTTTCGAACAGCCCGGCTCTTAGTTAACTCCGGTAAAGTAGGGCAATCTCCTAAATGCGGCCAAAATAGGTGAGAATGCCCTCAAAGAGGAGATATTGCAGCCGGGGTAAAACCGACCCCACAAATTCGGTCAGTATGCAAATGTGACCTTGCAAAGACTCCTCGAGCTTATCTGTTAATTCCAATTAAGATGTAATTGGACCTTGGCCAGGAATGGATCGTGCGAGTATGGAATTTGAACAATTCGACTATACCATAGAGACGGGCCCAATTGGGGGTAAAAGGGTGCTCCTTTAAATGCCAACAAGTCCTTTGAATGTGCTCCGGTTCACTAGAATTTCAGGGGACTGGCAGGCGTGCGTCCTTCGCCAAAGACATGAGGGACAGGCCAAATTGGCTTGTATTGAAGCGAAATTCCTTGATTGCATTTGGGTGCTCTTGGGGTGCACCGCTCCTGCATTTCCTGCTGAAGCGGGCTCCCCTTGCAGCATAACAATTTCTAGGCAAATGGATTAGAAAATGAGTAAAAAAAAAATACAAAAGTTTAAGGGGCGCAACGGGTGTTGGGGGTATGCGAACGCGACGGCTGAGGACGGCCGTATTTCAGCTGCTCGCCCAAAAGGACACACACCACGCAAGGAGCGACCGACTGCTCGCAGTTATTGTTTTAAACCGAAAATCGATAGACAACGCTCACCAATTACCACTTTACACGACACATTTGTTTTACTAGAAAATAGAAATAAAATAGTCCGCTGGGACTTGGAGGAAGGGCTCACGCCAGTGGACAGATGGTTGCCCTTTGGGGAGCTCAATCAAATTTTCATGAATTGCTGCAGTAAAGTGGGTTAGCTCGATTTTTATTTCGTCACATTGGCTTTTATTGTGGAAACTGAGAATTTTGACTGTTTCCTGGTGGATTTCTTCGATTTGCGGCTGAAACCACTGACTCACCTCCGACCCCGGGGGAAGTCCTGTCGGGCCCCCAAATCAGGGAATTTTGACACAAAAGCGAAATGTTACTCACTTGTTGTTCCAGTTTCTGATGCCTGCTGTTAATTGCCGTCATTTTCACCTCCTTAAGAGCACTTCGAGGGAGATCTATCGGAAAATTGCTAATTGAACGAAGGCGAACTGCACTCGCACCTTTTGCGTCCGGGTCCGACCGAAAGCGATTGACAGACACAGCGACACTCGAGAGCGTCTCGTTTGTTTACTGGTTTGCTTTCTAACTTCTTCTCTCTTTTGGCGCTGCTGTACCGTGTGAAGATAGGAGCACTTCCGTTTTATAGCCTCGCTTTACTGTTATACACATTTTCGATTTTGGTTTGAGTCCTTGAAATTGCCGCTAGTTTTCAAATTTTAGCTTACATCCGTTAAAACGTCTTGATTTATTATTTTTTAATAAAGAAAACATTGAAGTGCACGCACCATTTTTTATTTCGATGATGTGGTGATAATTTTTCTTAATCTCTTCAAAGATATTGTCACATATGTGTCCTTAAGTTTTTTAAAAATACAAATTATTCCAACAGGAAAAAAAAATCGGTTAAAGATTATAGATTAGATTATATTTGAACAATAAAACTAAAAAAGTTGTAGTATGGCAGCATGGAAAGCATTTTTATTCTATACTTGAAATTAACAGATTTCAAAATATTTCAAAGCTGCTCCTGATTACCGCGAAATTTTTTTTACATATTATAGTTTATTGGTAAACTATCGTAAATATTAAAAATCACCACTTATCAGGGGTGCATACCTTTCAAAATCTTCAATTTTGATATAAAATTATTTTCTGGAAGTATGTACATTATTCCAAAAGTATTCTGTTAAAATTTAATAAAAATACCTTATTTTAATCATAGCCGCCTCGAGTTGCTAAAGAGTATACTTAAAACTTTAAACGCGTTTTCCTCGGAAACAAAATTTTCAAAGTCGGTGTTCATCGTAACTCCAGCACGGCTTGATTGCTTTCTTTGAACTAGTTATTTAAAACATGAAATTGGTGGCACTGAATGGAAGTTTTTTTCATTTCCATACATTTCAAAATTGTGCTATAAGTTAAGCTTATTATTGAACTCGATTGTTTCCGTCTGTTAGATATTTTTTAAATTCTACTTACCTGTGTCGCAGTATCATTAAAACGAAGCATAAAATTTGAACTAGAGCTAATATTTATTTTCCAATGACGATACCGGCATTTATGACAGTCCGCTAATGGTTGACGCTAATGGAAATCCGCTAGTCACTTCAGAGTAACTTTAGGAAATTCGTATAATGGAAGTTATAAGTTAATAACTTTGTTTATCCCTATTAGGAGTTATCTGGACCCCGAAGATCATTCAGAATCCTCTGAGGTAGTTGGAACCGATGCAAATGGAGTAATGGAGCTATGCCGGATATAATATTTGATTAATTAAAATTCATTATTTAGAGGAAATTAATATAGTAAATGAATATCAAAATAACACTTTTCGCATTAATCGGCTACTTTAAATTTAATTTTTATGGGAGAAATCTGTCTCTAAAATTTGGGGAGTAGAAATGAAAGGAAACAAAAAGTACCCCTTATGCGCCCTTTTTAAAACTTTTTATAAGATATCTGAAAGGGGATATAAAAAAGACCTGGGATATCATTTAGAGATAGTTTAAAATCAGGAATAAAAAAAGCATTTCGTACAAAAACAATAACTTTTTTAATAAAAATAAATTTATTCTTAGCACCCGCCCTATAATTTATTTATTTTTCATCTTCGTTATAGTGTCCCGCAATCAGTGCTTGACTATTTCTTGATGTAATTTGTCACGTCCTGTTTGTCAATGCCAATAATGTCTGAAATTAAAAAAAAATAATGCATAAATTAAGACATCCTATCCTAAAGCATCTTTCCTTACAGTATTTTAATGACTTAAATGTATAGCTTATTATTTATTTGAAATTTCATTAAACAAAAAAAGAGATATTCAAAAACGTTCCTTACTTTCAAACATCCTGTAATTCCTTTCCGAAGAATGTTGCGACAGTCCCGGTAACCTTGTCCAGTATAGTGTTAAAACCGGCTCTTAGGAAACGCTTGTTTTGAGTTCTTTTTGTTGAAAAAGGCGATTTTATTTATGCCCTACTTTTTATAATTAAAGTAAAAAACGATAATTTTTTCTATTATTTTTATTTACATATGTATACCTTTGAGATTTGGTCCAAATTATTGAAGATTATATTGTCCAAATATTGGCTTACAACGGTGATGAAAATTTACACGCTTTTGGTATTATTCATTAATTTTCTCAATATTTCCGGGATTATGATTCCTATTTCGTGTCGAATGTTGTTTCTCAGGTCTAGGGGCTCTCAGAGCCTGTGCCTGTTAACCTAAACCAAATGACATTAAATGACCCCGTAGAAATCTTTTTGGGCTGATCAGATCGGGTGATCTTACTTTCGAGCGAAAACACTTCTATATGTCCTAGAGAAATTGATTTAAGTTTTAAATTAAAACATGCTTGTATAAATTGTAGATATGAAATCAAAAATTCGATTTATTTTTACCATTAAAAAACTTGTCCAGGCCTAGAGTTAAGTAGAAAGAAAATTTAATAATGGAATGGTACCTTAATAAAAATGTAAGTTTCTAAATACAAATAAAAAAATAAGCAAATGTCGAAAAATGTAAATTTATTTTAAAAATCAACATAACTTACGAACTAACGATAGCTAAAAATAATCAAATTGTATAAATGTAATTGGTATAATATACCAAAACTGCGAAAATATATCATTCTTTCGTAATTCCTTAACAATCTAACAGAATAAGGCACAACACTCGTTCACTAGTAAAAGCTTACAAAATATATTTTATTTATTCATTCGTTTAGAAGCTTTAAAATTTATGAAAAACATAGTAATTTGCTTCTTACGAAAGTAATTTTTAAAGTTTTTATAAAATAAAATTTTTTTTAGAAGCACCAGCATAAATTCAAGCTAATATTTATTATACGTGTACTTTTATAGCTTAAATTTAAAACATTCAAAAAATAGTATGCACTGTGTTATGAGAAGACATAAGGATTGACCATATGGGCAGTAAATGGTAATGTTTCTAAATATTTATTGGAAAATTGATTCAAATTTTAGCATTGTAATGTTTTTAACATTTTTTTAAAGCGTTATTTTGCGGTACAGACGGTCCCGACTATCGAAATTGGGCCCATACGGATCTAAACTACCTTATGAAATATCATTCTCTATTTTCTATATATTTAGTTGTTTTTAGGTCATTAAACATAAATAATGAAATGTCTACCTTTTATTACGTTGCACCAAAAGCTCTCAAGAAAATTGTGTTTAAACTCGAAAGCTATTAAATAAAAGAGTTTAATTAATTTAAAGAGTCGTTGGTTCAATAATCGACATGTGTCCACGGGGCGGAAGGAACTAATTTGCTTTTCCTGTGAATATGTAGTCGTGCTAACTATGCAAAATAATCGACTTATCTACATAGTTAGCGATTAAAAGGCCTTTTTAGCAGCACAGACACTGTGAAGAAAGCCTTTAAATCTGCACACTCATTTGCAAAAAACTCGAGTCATGCAATCGTTTTAGTTATCGGCTTCAAAATCATGGTAGAAATGAATATTTTACTTGAACATAGAAAATGTTAAGGAAAAGTTATGTCTGCGGCATGTGATTTTTTACTGCCTCTACTACTAACAATTAGAAGATTTACAAGCTTTGCTTGCTTGATCATCGTATATGTTTTTATAACCGGTATCCGTGAGATTTTAAAAACCATTTATATGATGTATTATTTGAAGGATGTTTCTTTTTACATTTGGATTCTTTATTATGTAGATTCGAATAAAAAAAAATAGTACAAAATAAAGAAAATAATTTGCTGAAAAAACACTAAATAATTTTTCTATGACTATATTTAATTTTTATTTTATCAAATTGTTTTATGATTCTACATAGTTCATGTGATAGCTACAACTGATTACAACAATTTGGTGTTCTGTCATAATGAAAATGGGTAATATACTTATGTAGGTATGTATTCCGGCGATACATATGTATATCATTTCATAAAATTAATATGCCGTTTTATGTATAAAACTATCTTGTTTCTGCACACTACTTTAAACTCGTTTTTTAGTAACAATTAATGAACAAATATAAATAAATTAAAAATAAACTGATTTCCTGCCCATTTTCACTATATTGATGGAAGGAATGATGTACCACAAGAATAATGGTATTAAAAAATATCGTAAAACAAATACAATAACCCCGTATAAAGTTGGTTTAAAGCGAGTGCCAATAATAAGTAAGATGTGCAAGATAATTTCGGCGTCAATTTTTAGATTTAGAAATTTTCTTAATTTAGAATAAAAGAAATTTTTTATATTTCAAAACATAAAAACTTCTGAAACTGATGAATATTCTGCTTATTTAAAATATATACTTTCCTTAGTAAATTTGTATTGATGTTCTTGAGTTTGTAATATTTTATATATAAAATAATTTAAACAATAATTGATTAAATAACAGAAAATAAATTAATAAGTTCACAGGCGGACATACTTCTTTTTTACTAAATATAGAAATAAATTCAAAACAATAATGTCATTGTGCTCCATATAAATTCAAATATCTATTTTGAACTTAACAGGGAAAGTACACTTTTAAATATCAAAAAATTGATCATTTGTATACATGTTTCACGTGATCTCTTAAAATAAGCTTATTTTTACAACTTATTTTTTTTTCTTAAATTGCATAAGTAAAATGTAATAAAGAATAGCGTTTCTTTTCCTGATGAATTTTTTTAGAATATTATGAGAAAAGAGCATGCTTATATTGAAAATGCTTTATTATAACTTTAAGCATTATTCAAAAGTAAACATTGATGTTTTGAAATGTTAATAGTGTACCCTCCCAATCTCAATACAAGAACTAGATAAAGTCATTTTAAAATTTAGCTCTTTTCTTCATTTTTTATTTTTTGACTAGTACATACATATAATACAGAGCAAGAGAGAAAACTACGCCAGTCATTTGTATTATATTTGCAGAGAATGAAATGGTATTACATTCGAAAAATTCCAGCAAATTTGCATGTAATCATATAATGTAGATATATGTATATATGTAAATATGTATTAGGCTGAAAAATTAACGTTACTTAGTTCTTGTATTCAGGAGACATCTTAAAATAATAGGCGTTAAATACAAAGCATAAAATTGAAAATCAGACCTTCATGTGGGTAGTAAAAATGTGTATTAATTATTCTACACTTTATTGCTTCAGAATTATATTTCTTTTGCACAGAATTTTCATATCTTCTGGCGTTTTCGATTTCATGCAATTTCTTAATAAAACATGCATTTTAGTCAACGATGATCGACGGGTCGGATGTTCAGAAGCACCTGTATTAAGTTCTATTAAAATTAAGTGCGATCATAAAAATATATGAATATCAATAAAATGTTAGTACCTGTGCGGATATGTGGTAGCTTCAACAGAAAAACTAAATGCATTAAAACTTAAAAGGTGCAACAAATCGATGTTTTTCTCGTACAGTGCTCACATCTTAAAATCACATCACGCTCTTACAAATTAGTCGAAATGAAAAGTCTTACGGATCCTTAAAAATAAATGTACCATTCTACTTAACTTCTACCTAAAAGTTAAAAAAACGTTTTTTCTTTTTGTCCTTTTCAGGTTGTTTCGATGTATTTTGATTCATTGGCTTACGTGGCAATGGTGGCGGTGATTCGCTAACTTCTCGATTTTGATTTTGATTTTTATTCTCATGGATTGGCTTCGAATTCCTTTCATTATTATTATTTGGTAATTTATCTTTGCGATTTTCAGAGACATGACTTTCAGGGGATAAAGTATCCTTTCGATTCCCCGAGGCATGATCTTCTTGCGATAATTTACCTTTTTGATTTGTCGATACATTGCCTGTATGCTCTGGAATATTATCTCTAATTGAATGAACAGATGCTACCTCACCTGGAGGTGTCGCATTTTGTGATCTTCGACTCTCCTCTTCGGCTATTGTAAGACCGATTGTAGCACCTATTTTAGCACTGGCCTGTGCAAAACTGTCTTTCAATTTTGCTTGAACGACATTGATGCACATCGAAGTTAAAGCTAAACCAAATACAAGATAAATAATGCTACACATCATAAAAATAGGATGGTTTGGAACAAAATCACCAAAGCCAATTGTTGACATGGATATAAAAACAAAGTAGAAGGACTCAAAGTAAGACCAATCTTCCCAAAGTACATAGACAATAGCACCAATAAATATGTACAATAGCAGGATAATTATAGCCAAAGATATAGGTAAGTTGAATTCATCGTCTACTGCAAAAGTTTCTACAGTTTCTGGATATGGTGTTGTCGGTGTCTCTGCGGTGGATGCTGTTGCATAGCGTGTGGATATCGATTGTGGAGATTCAAAATCGGCGAGAGTATCTTTCCATTCATTTATCGATTTTGCGGATTCAATGTCCACATCTTTGGAAAAGAATTGACTGGGTCGTCTAATAGCAACGTCGTAAGCAGCATTAATACCTCGCATTACGTCCTGAACTTGCTGCTGTTTCCGAACTTTTTTACATGTTCCGGTGTAGTACAATCGACGAACGTACGACCACACAAATTTTATCCATCGTGTAAATAGCTTTCCGAAGTCGGCCAAAAGGATAAGGAATATTGGAATTCCAATGATCGCATAGATAATTGTAAGGCCCCGACCTAATGCAGTCTTTGGGGCTATGTGCCCATACCCTGTAAAGATCATAAAAAATACATCAATTTATGGAAAATAAATACTAAACATAGTGTATGAAAGAGTACTTAATAAAAACTAATGGTATATCATAAAACTTTCCAAAACAACAATGATTTTAAAAATTTGAAGACGGATAATTCGAAATTATCATATCACCTATTAGAAATTATCAACATCCCTCCGTTTTTCTATTTGTTATGTACAATTTTAAATGTTTCACTTACTTTAATTGTAACTAGAAGTTTTTATAATTACAGAAATAAGCACAGTTGTTTCGATATATTAGATCCCAATTTTTCGAGATCAATGACCTTCGCACATTTATGAAGTTAAGAATTTTCTATTGTCACATTGGATGTCTTGTTTTGAATGTCTCAAATTGTTTACAGATTTAAAATTAGCTTCCCAGAAAAACCAAATATCCATTTACGCATAAAAATTCCTTTAATTGTGTAGAATAAACGATTTAATGTGAAAGCTAATGGATTGCAAAGAAAAAATTTAAATGCGTGTTTTCCGGAACCATGTTTTTCAAAACTTGGAGAATACGTTGACTTTAAAAACATTATTTCAAAATAAATTAAATTTAGGAGGAGGAGGTTAAGCTTTTTCCATTTAATATTTTTTTTGATGTACATATAGCACATAAGAGTGAAAAAACTAGCAAATCGTTACTGAAAATTCTCATGCTCTTTTTGCTAATCACTTGTGCGGGAAATGAATTCGCAGAAAATTGTGTTTGAACTCATCCAAAGCTTCTTGTAGCGAACATTTATGGCTATCAAGTAACGTGCACAGCACGTTTATCTGCTTGAGTGAATGAAAACAAGCGATATGCATAGCACGTTATTCATGTGTAAGTTGTTTAAAACGAGAGAAACTTGCGGTTTTAAATGATTTAAATTATCCATATCAATATATTTTCCTGAGTAAAATGAAATTGTATTACCTACTTTAACAAACAAATTGTTGAATGTTTTTAATAATGGAAGCAGTTATTTGAAACTTCTCAACCATATTATGCTATGTTCTATGTATGTTCAAAACTTCTTTAATTGAGTTTAATTAACTAGATAAACGCATTTGAAATGGTAGACCTTCTAAGTATTTAATCCAGCTTTCAAATACTACTTTATTTTACTCTGTCTCCTTTATGCAATTAATAGATTCTTATGTCTAAAAATCAGATATTTACCCCTTTTTAAATATGAATCTTCAAATGAAATTAAGAACTGGGTAAGTAAATAATATTTTAAATTATTTACTCTAATTAACAATAGTTTATTTGGTTTTTTCAAATAAATCTTCTTTGAAGTTGTAAAATGTTTTAATTGAACTTTAATTGAATTGTATTCAACTAAGGTCTTAAAATAAAAATTTAAATAGAATACCTATAGTCGTAGATACAGTCAAGCAGTACAAAACACTGTTGATAAAATTCCATGCATTCTTTCCACTGTACGAAAGTAATCCTGCTTCGAAAGAGGTTTGTAACTCTTCCTCAAATGTGCGCAGCTTATTCCTAGCAGCTGATTTCCAGTCTTCTTCCCTAAAATATTCGCCTTAGTAATACCCTTGCTCCAAATATTTAATCGAAATCAACCTCATATTAAAACTTGTCGTCCACAGCTGATCGATGAAATCTCGCTTAACCTTGCGCACTTGGCATTTGTAGGAGTTTTCGAAGTTACCCTCAACAAAACGAAAAATTAATCCTCCAAAACCCACAAACAGACTGAAAACTATGATGTGGGACAAACACTTGTTCCACATGAGTCGTATTCGTCGCAGTTCCTCGGGATAGTCTGTTTTAATTTTTTTCCATTCCTGCTTAGACTCGGTCCACATGAGTCGGAGGAAGGTCAACGTAAGGACTTTGTCGGTTTCTTCCAATTTGGGTTTGGGTGGGTCTGGTTTATCAATTTCTTTTACTGGAACATCTTTCTTCTTTCGCTTAAAAATGTTTGAAATCCTGGATAGGAATCCTGGTTTTTTCTCCTTTACTTCTGGGCCAGGTTCATTCTGCGGTGGTTGTTTTGGTGCTTCAACAACTTCAACAGGTTTTTGTTCCACCTCGTGAAGAGATGAAGCCCTTCTTCTTCGTAGAGGAGATAAGGACGATGAGTGACGGCTCATACTCCTCCTTTCTGGGGCAATAGGTCGTTCTACGATTTCTTCATCATCAACATCTGCCTGAACGGCTTCAGAATCAGTTGAAGATAGTTGTGAAGATTCATACTCTGAAAATTTTCTAAATTCTTTTTCATTGTTCCTTTTTAACTTTTCTCGTTCTGGTGTAGTTCTTCTCGGCTCTCTGAAACTTTGAACCATCCTCTTCCGATCATCGGAATCAGAAGGTATTTGAATTCGATCGCTTACTTTTTTATAATTTTCAAATAGTCGTCTTCTATCATCCGTTTCTATTTGCTTGTATCGTATCTTATGCAACTCTCGCTTTTCTCGTTCGAACTTCTTTTTATCCATTTCAAATCTTCGTCGTTCCTCTTCGAATCTTCGAAGGTTCTGCTCCAGCCTAGCCAATCGCATTTCTTCCGCTGAAACACCTTCAGGAAATTGTGTTCTCGGAGGGGGAGGGGGTGGAATCATTTTTGCAGATTGCGGCGAAGATCGTCCACTTTCGCTAGATTCTTCTTTATGTCGTGGTGAAGATAGGCTTCGTCTTGCGAATCTCAGAAGATCTGTAACTTCGGGATTCGATTCTTCATCTTGTCTAGGTTGGGATTGGCTTCGTACAGCTGCTCCAGAAAAAGTCTTATTGCGGCGGCTGAGAATTTTACTTTTATGGGCCGAAATGCTTCCGGGGGGTCTAATTTGCATCCGAACATTCTGCACTTGGGCCTGCTGATCAGCTGTGCTGCTGCTCTCCTCGTCGGACGCCCTTCGATCGCTGCCCCGCGAAGGTTCCGGTGTTTTCTCGCGCTGCTGGCGAGCGACTTTTCGCTTGCGGCGCATTATAGACGGAGCTTCACTGTGGCCTTGATCCATTTTTCCGCTGAGAGCTTTATTCGGCACTTTCTCACTACTTTTTTTTTGAGCTCCCTTAACGAGCCTGCGAAAATTTATCTAGAAACGCTTTCCACTTTTCATATTCATAAAACTGGATATATTCAAAACTCGAGGAAAGGTATGTTTTGAAAAAATTTTTAATGAAATTCACCGGCCACAGTTTTAAGGAAAAATTTTGCACCCCGAAAAACCCGAATATCCACCAAGCACTCGCGGCCAAGATTATCTGAAAATAAACTGAACGACTTAGAGAACGAAGGAGGTCTCATGCAGGCTGCAGGTGCTTTATTTTTAGCTTTTCCGCTCTTCGTGTGAAATTATCTCAAGAGCCACTAAAACGCGATCGTTTTGGTTTCTGTCTTAGATTGATTCAGGTGTTATCACTGATCCTCTAACGAGCTTTACGTGGAAATTTTTGAATTTCCCGGCTTTGCTTTACTTGAAAACCTATGACCAGGGCTGCTAGGTGGCGCTCGTGATGAAATATCTTTCAAGCCCCTATTTAATTCTTTCATTTTGGCAGCCGTACAAAATACCACAAATAATCTTAAATGTGATCGAATTCGATTCCGATCACATTAATCATTGGAGTCTCTTTTGAGCTGCATGAAGATACGTGGAAAATTTGACTCCTAGAAAAACTAATTTTCATTCATATTCATGTAATTACAAAAAAAATATAAATATCTCCAAATCAGAATATCACAATTTAGAAAAATGTACCAACTTTTATTCTACTTGTATATGAGCTGTTATTTTTGAAACTGAATCTGATCTACACGATAAGATTTAATTAGAAAACTTGTTATGTTAAAAAAAGTGGACTTATACCACTTTCAAAAATAACAGCTCATATTTTTGATTCGCGTTACTGTTGGAAATATTTAAGTTGTCTAATATAAAATAATTAAATTTTATCTTTAAACCAAGGTAATATTTAGAGGATTTTAAATTATCCATCATAAAGTGATACTTAAATGGAATATTTTTTAACAAAGCCCGTTAAAAGGCGGCTGATTCTTTTAAATTTAAGAAATGCGCTTTAAAATGTTCTTAAAGGTATAGGTACTTAACGGAAGAATGAAGAAAAACAAAATCAATTTTTAGAAAAGTACAAAATGCGGGAAATGTACCTATATTAAAAAGTGGCAATCACTTTTAAAAATAAATTGTGAAACAGCAAATAAATGCTTTCCTTTTATTTTTTATAAATTAAGAAATTTGCAATTTTGTATATTCATATGTGGGCATTTTGTTTTGAGTTAAATTAATTGATAGTACAAACGTTTTTAAAGAATGATGTACTATTAAACGCATTTTAGCGGACTATATTTACTTTTTTACATATTTGTTGTCAAGACTTACAAGAAAAGTAAAACATAATATAGACCTTGAATTGAATTCTAAATGTTTAGACGATTAATCCTCTTTTTTTAATACATGCAAAAACTAACCTTGTTTCTTTTAAATATGTGCCTAGATAAATTTTTTAAATTCCCGAATTACAGCCACCACAATGAAAACCAAAAGATTCAGCCGTATTTCAACCACGTCATAACTTTTCCCCAGTGACATCTTCTACAGCGGAAAATGTCTCAAAAATTCCTCAAATTCAAAGAATATGAAAAAAAAATATTCACGAAAAATAATAATACCTTTCTATTTTTGTACACTTTCAGTTTTAGTGTGGACTGTGGAGTGCTAATCGCTTTATTAATGCCATGGGAATTGAAAATGTCTCCATTATTCTTGGCGGTTCCTATGAAATTGGCAAATTTGTTGCTGTCTGGTCGGTTTGAAAAATGCGTTTTGGATCCATTAAGCATATTTTTGAATTTATTTCAGGGTTTCCGAACAACGTAGATCGGAAAAAAGTTTTTTGAATTCTCTTAAAGAAAGAATTAAATTTCGCTCTTCAGTATCAAATTAGGCAGGTAGGGTACACGTGCACCGACTTGTTCTAAATATATTAACGAGTTTTTATTTCTTTATGTCTGTCCCTTGAGCGTAGGAAGATGCCCCTGTGCTGTCGCAGGTGTTTTATGTAAGGAGTAAATCTAAATTAAGTTGTCACGAGCTATCATTCAAAAGTACTTAACTAAACTTTTCATCAGAGATGTTAGTACAATATTCTTGCTAATTATTGGAAAAAGAGCAATTAATAAGGCAACTAATAACCAGGGGTCATTCGACTGCACCACTTTAAAAAGCTGGCAACTGCCCGGATCTTTGTATTTTAAAAATATTCCAAGATTTGCGCTGATTCAGAAGCGTTATTTCGGGATTTCTTGAACTCTTTCGCTGTCAACGGACACTATGGTCTCCCTCAACCCGGTCCGTGACACTTGCCAAAGACACAAATCATATTTTCGTTGAAATGCCTGCACGCGGTTGAATATTTCTTATATTTTGGTTTTGTCCCAACGATAGCTTCACTCATTTTCCTGGACTAAGGTGAGGTGATGAAAGTTTTATTGATAGAAAGTATGATTTCGAAATTTACAATTTTTAGAGCCTGTACTGATTGGTGATTATGATTCATAGGCGTCAGATTGATATTGCTGATTGCTGGCATGCTTGACCCAATTCAGCTATTTGACTCATCGAAATTGATTTAATATCTGTTTTATATTTTTTCTTTGTAAACACGTGTATTTCGGTGTATTATACATTTTGAAATTATTACTTTGTTTCGAAGGAAATTAAATTATTCAATTTAAACTTAATTCTTTACCTGTGACATATAATACATATGTACATATGTATTTATGTTTAGTTTTTTTAGTCGCAATTTGCTTGGGATATTAGCAAACTAGTCCAAATTATTGCTAAGTTTTTCTTAAGAACACTATTCAAGAAACTTAATTCCTTTTGTTGAGTTTAGCATATATGTAAATACCTCAAGGTTAACCCATTCTAAGAGTCGAAAAGTAATAATTATTATTATATTTTGTTGAATTTTTTTAATAGTTTTCAATAGTCAAATATTACCGAAGGTTTAAATTCAAAATAATATTTGCTTTTTAAATTTTCATTATTAGAACTTTTAGTAAAGAGGCCAGAAAAGTTTCCAAATTTATTTTTTAACAAAGTTTTTTAAAGAATGGATTTGTTATAAAATAGCCCTGAGAAGATAAAGCTAAAAATGCTGCTTTAGTGCTTTAGTTCATAATGTATTTATTTTCTTTTTTGTTGTCTTTGCGCAAACAATATCTAACTAAAATTACATATTATTTTGTACTTACTCACAGATTTTTTACTCAATGAAGAAATAAACCACTCAAGTGTGAGTTTGGCTCAGAACAAATTTGCTAAATTTTTAAAGAGTTCTTTTTACTTTCTCTGAATATTCGCCCAACGTGATATTATGATCTGATTGAATAAATTTTGATTGTTCAAATAGGTTCTCCTCTCAATTTTAAGATACAGTTTATTTTCTTAAATGTTGCCTCTTGGACTAGTCCTAGCAATCACCTCTATCAATTGATAATTGGACACTACTGACCGACAGATAGACGGAAAGTTTCAATTCCGTTTTGGAAAAGTTAAACTACGCAAAACAATTTTAATGTCTATAAAAATCTTTGTGATGATTCACATGTGATTATTGTATCTTTGCATATACATACAAAGATATGTACAGCATATAAAAATAAACTCATTCTTTAAAATTGAATAGTTTATTGTGAAACTTGGTCAAAACAATTTAAGGTTGATTACCCAAAGATGAAATTCACTTATTTTTCTTTGAAATTGTTATATTTTCGAAATGTCTGGTGGATCACCCGAGTGGATCAAATTTTATATTTCACAATTTTAGCCAATTAACACCCACTGAAACTTCGCAGGTGTAATTCAGAATTTATTTTTGTATAATACAAGAGTCCCGTCTTTTTTATTGCGGTGATAAATTTTCCCGCCAGTTAATCATGTGCAAATCCTATCTAATTGCAAAAAAAACGTCGAAATCGCTACATGGAAACTTCTAGTGAAATTTCCTTTATTCATGGAGCGCTTCTCCACAAAGAATCATCCGTTTAAAAAACCATAAAAGTTAGACTTGTCGTCTATAAAAGACAGCAGGCAGCTCCTTTGCGGCGAGAACGTCTTGGATTTTCCGCGTTTAACGCATTTTATAAACGAAATGATAAAACTGAGACGCATCTGTGGGCGGGCTATACTTATGATTATTGGGACTCTATGTGTCTGCTTTGTGATCTTTTATTCCGCGAGAATATCAAGGGAAATATTATCGTTGGAATCTCTTGATGTTTTCCCTGAGTGCTTCCAATTTATCAGGCGTTTATTTCGAGACGATAAAGAAAACTCTTCCCTGGCTCGGCTTCTTTTGACCTTAAAATTGTAGGCGCGACCTTTTCCATTCTTTATGCTGACTCGAAGCGACAACAGAACAGATGCTATAGCTAGTGCGGAATTAGAGAAGATAATTTCCATCAAGGCCACTACCCGACTTTGGTTTTTATTTTCTTAGCACAGAAAAGCTTGTTAGTCTATGGCTTCCCCGCTTGAAATATTTTCGTGAGTGGGAATGGATTATGTTTTCAAAACAAATAAATTTTCATGTTTCTTAAAAAATGTCTCTTAATGATTTTGAGGGTGTCATTTCTAATGATTTTGTCGTCAAAAATACATTTAGAATGTTTTGGTATGTACTCACCAATCGTAGTGTAGATTGTCCCACAATAAAACATAGAGTTCCAAAATGACCAAGGATTATTAAAAGCCTCCAGCTCTTCTTTGGTTTTATCGTTGTTTATGAAACTACTGATGGCATCCCTGTGCTCTCTCATAACATTTATAAGGTTTCCATCCCATTCATCAGTAGCTCCCTGGAAATTATAATATTAAGATATATTTTAGGGTACCAATACATATGCAATGTATTATTATATTACATAAAATAATTACTCATAATATAAAAGTAACCAGTTGTGAAATTGGATATAATTTTCTTCACTATAATGCTTCGTAGGTTACTATCAACAAGGGTTTTATATACAGATACACATATATATAATATTAGATCCACAATGCTTTCTCTAATCTTCTTTTGGTGATTTTCGCAATGTGTTTTGGATTATTGTCATACAAAATTAAACGTTGACCTAATTATATTGATAGGATTTTTTCCTGATCATTCAATTAAAAAAAACGAATACCTTTATTTTGAACAGCAATTACCGAAAAATAATAAATAAATTTGATTTTTTGGAGTTTCTAGAACTTCTAGAATCTCCCTTTAAGCAAGAAGGTTGTGAATTTACACTCAGTTTTAAGAGTGAACTAATTGTAAGTTTGGGATAAAGCTGTTCGCTGGCGACATAATTTGCCTTATATCTTATATTTAAGTATATAATAATTCGATTTCTTAGTTTTTTACTTTATTCATTCCCTTCTAAAGATTAAATAAATAAATCCATTCGTTTTATATCTTTTAACATACTTACAGAGAGGAGTTCGGTATCGTGTGCTAAAACCCGAACTGCACGGAAAAGTGCTTGTTGGGCTTCGAATGTGTTTATGAATTCTCGTTGAGCTTGAGGCTCTGAAAGATAAAAAAAAAGGAAAAATAAATATAATAAAAAAATATAAAAACCATATAGGTACATAATATTAATAAAAATATTGCAGGGTGAGTATATCTATGTTCATAAGTTTTTGAAAGAATATCTTTTAACCCAATATGTATATGTATGCCTGTAAGAGTTCTAATCCTTCTTTTTGATTTTGTCGTAGTCGGCTAAAAATGTATTACCTACAACATGTCGGAATCGAAAAGACAATCCACTTTAGTAAGACATTTCTTCCCAGAAATTTCATTAGATTAAAAATAAAATTTGTCAATTTTCACTTCAAGCATTCATTTTTCTCGGGGGCTTTAAAACATTCGCTCATCGCACACTGTCAGCAGGTTATTATTTCGCAATCTTTATGAGAATGCGAATAATTAGAGTATGATTTATGTGGTTGCCTTTGTAAATAAAGAATAGAAGTCATCTTGCATGCCTGTAGTATCTTAACCTCCGAAATAAACAAAGAGTTTTCACTAAAATTACACATTGCTTTTATCCTGAAAATGGTAAGCTTTAATTTAAACGAACGACTTATTCGTTCTTAGTCATACTTAAAAACTTGGCACTCCACTTTATTGGAATGTTGAATTACATAATTTTTATTTTTGTTTTTCAAAATAAAATGAAATGAGACATGTACGTATTTTTACATCATCAAATTTTATTTGTTCTCGATTTTTTTCTAAGAAAATTAATAATACAAGACCACAAAACTGAAAAATGTAGACAAAATGAAAGGTTGTTCTTAATTTTATGCCAATAAGATATTTTTAGAAAATATTGTTTTTATAAGAACTGATTATTTTATGTTCTTATAAAGAAAAAATTTAAAATACCTAAGCAAAATTGTTTCAACTCGATGTATGAAATACCTCCACTAGTTGTGATTTTCATGCATCACCAACTGTATGAAGTATTCGGTTAACAGAAAAAAGTGAAGTTTACAGGGTATTACGGAAAGTGTAAATGACTTTAATATTTTAATATAATAGCTAAAGGTTCAAACTTTAATTTGAAGTCTGTATTGATCTGATTTTTTGTTTTAAATTAATATTTTTGGAAAGAAAACCCTATTTTTGAGGTTACAGGAGTACAATAATGCAATAATGTTAGGAATTAAAAAAACTGACCCAAAAACTATTGGTAGATAAATTTTTTTGGGTTATAATAATTGTAGATGTTTAGAGGTGCGTCTAAAAAAAGAATTTATATTGGAAATATCTAACTTTGTTTTCTGTTTTCATATTAAAGAATTATGTCATAAAGAAAAGTGTTTTTCATTCGAATAGATTTACAGGCGTCGAATCGTTCGATAGCGTGTAAAATAGTCCTTAAGTTGTATCATCTACATTCTATATATTCGGGGCTCCCATTAGTCAAATTAAATAATTTGAAATCGAACCGCAGTAAATAGAGTTGCCGCTAAATTAAATTTCGCACGCAAATTTTGATTAAAATTACTTCTACTATTTCCTGAAAACTTTTACGCAAACACAACTGATGTGTGATTAGGTCCATGCGTTCTATTGAATTATTAATGTTGATAAAGCACATATCGTACTGAGAATTATTAGCATCTATCTACAATATGCTATGCAATGTTAAATGCATAGTAAAATTGGTAATTTTGCAGATGCACCGAAATATTCTATCAAAATATTCTGCATCAAATAATTGCAGCTGGGAACGAGTTAACCAATTAAATCGTAAAATATGCACTGCCCGTCAAACCTCAATACACTTCGCTGGTCTAGGTCATGTGGGGGCGTATGATTTCAGTAATTTGATTTTGTTTTAATAGTGAGTTCATTTATTTTGTACCAAATATTCATAAGTTCCCTTGGAGGGAAACGAAGTTTAATTTGGATGAAAAAAGTATAAGATAGAGCGAAGGACGGCTTTAAATATAATTGCAACTTATTTATCCAACCTGTTTTTACCAATTTATTATTATACAGATTTAATTTTCCATAAATCATGAGTAAATATTATCTTTTAATAAATAGACTATCGAGAAGGAAGAAAAATAAAATAAAATAAAATAAACACATTGTCTGTCTATACCTACCCAATTTAAAAGTGTCCATCATTTTAAGTGAGGAATTATTTTGGCATGTCTGCCACAATAATATCATAGTCGAGGACTAGAAATTTGTGATTAGTCCGACGGGCAGAAATGTCTCTGGGTCCATTCGTTCCAAAGTTAAAAATAGTAGTGGGTCTATTTAAATATTTCGTTTTTCAAAATAAATCCACCACCGCAGCTACCGTCGCACGCCGCTTCACAATCCAAATGGCAAACAGAATATTGTGGAAATATTTTATTCGTTTATTCGTCTCAAACGGGCATTCCGCAAATTTTGAAGAATTCTCTTTCTCCAAGTCGGATGCGAAAAATATTTGCTCTAATAATAATATTATTATTGCCGGCGGCGTTCACTGCGTGCGTTAACACATATAACCTGGTTTTCAAAAACTTTATGCACCAATTTAAATGCGCGAAAATTGCCAGAGAAATTTATTAATGAATCCGCATCGGTATAATGCCAGACTTGTAAGACTTCGGTATCTTGTTAATTACCCGGACCATTTAATTTTGAATTGCACGATTTGCGAATTTAGGAATCGCTTCTAATTCATGATTAATTTTTGTAGTTTTACTTTTTGCATTTTTCTGTGCAGCATACATATTAAACTCGTATTAATCACTATTTATTTTGTGGCAGAAAAAAGCTATAGTTGTGCTAATTCTATATTACATACCTATGGGTTTTATTTCCAATTCAATTCATGTTTAGAAACATTTGATTATGTTGGGAATGAAACTGGATTTTCTCGATTCTAAGTCCAAAATGCTCTTCACTAGACCGAGGTAATCCATTAAGCCAACCTTCTTATTTTTTCTTTATGACGTGACGAAGCATTTACTCACTCTGATGCATCAGAAAAATGTGTTTTTCCTTTTAAAACTTTTAAATTCAACTAGTCAATTTCGTTTTAACATAACATAAATTATGATTCGGTATGTTGACTCTTTTAAAATTATGAAGCAAAGTCATATTTTTGTAAAATAATGAAAACCAGTGACACATTTTTTTTGCGACAAAATGGTGTTATTAAATTTGTTTGAGATTTTTTTATCTTATCCGGAAAACACTCAAACTGAACTTCTGTTTTTTTTTTTGAAAATTTTCTTCAAGACGCACCTTTTAAATATAAATGTAAGTTATATATTTAAAATGTCCATTTGCTGATTTTCTAGTGCTAGCGTTTTACGAAAAACTATTCTATATGTATAAAATTTATGTTGATCAAATTAAAACAACAAGAGCCCACGAATCTAGCAATTGGTTTTTATCCACTTGAAATATGTTTTGTCTTAATGTTGTGTTTAGATGACGAATCAATGCAGCAAATGTTTATGAAAAATAGATAGTAGTTTCCATTAAGTAACTTGAATAGCTTAAATAGCGATTTCTTAGCCACCTGTTGATAAAACTATGGAAGATAAGGAAGAGCTGCTCATACTGAGTTTGAAGAAGTTCCATAAGTTTAATTTATGAGCCAACGATCTCTTGGGTTCTTTTAATTTAAAGATGCATTGTTGCGATTCCGATCGCGGGTTTTCGGGAGTTACTCACCTTCGAGTGCTCTAATTAATATGGCTCCAGAAAAGGTGTACATTACGACTACCATCACGAGAAACACATGTGTAAATGAGTACTTGGACCACTTGACCATTTTGTGATACAAGTGATAGACGAACTTCTCGGTGGTGTCCAATTCTTTTTTGGCAGTTTTCAAGAGTTTCTTGGATGCTGTTAACCGTATCATCATGATTTCGTCAGTTTCCTGGAAGTATATTCACTAAAAAGGGGTCACATAGGAGGCCATTGAGGCAAAGGATAACTTTAAAGAAGATAATAAAATGTTTTGATTATATTTATACGACATTCCAACAAGATGTCAAGTATTGTACTCGGCTACTCTGATATACATATTTGGAAAGGTTTTGTATTATAAATAATGTATCTTTTTCCGCAAAACATAATTAAACTTTTAATTACCCAAAGTTTAGTTTTTCCAACACATTTAATCTCCCTTGCATTTCGCAGGAACTATTCGATTATATTTCACAGATTTTGATATATTGACATGTCAGTGTCAGAGTTGATGAATTTCGAAATAACCTATTTGTATATCATTTCCTATATATTTTATGAACATTATTGTATCCTATAGTTATTGCTCATTTAAGAAATTAAAACTATTTATACGTATTCATTTTTGAAGAAATCTACTTCAGCGAAACATTTTGTGTTTCTAGGTAGATATGGTCTCTTAAAAAGTATTTATTAGATTTTAGACTTTAACTTTAACTTAAAACATGTTAGGCGTATCCTAGCAACATTTTCTAAAATTAGGCACTTTTGTGGAATATTCCGCAATTTTTATTTTTTTATAATAGATAAGAGTGCATAATTTTACAACAAAGTGTAAAGTATAAGTGTGTGTATATCCTACTAAGGATTTTATTCAAAAGCAAGCACATATTATTAAAATAATTGTCTGCTATTGTAAGAAACCTAAGAGTATAGATGAATTTATAATTATTCACAGCACTGGTAGATGTATAAAAATATGTATAATAAAATAAAATAAAATAAAATCAGGCCGAGGGTAAATTATATTTCTGAATATTTTTAATGTTACGTTATATAACAAACAGAATCAGATAATTTAAATTTTTCATTTGTTTAATGCATTTCAGATTCTAAATTCCAGTGTATCTACTATGAAGATTTTGCGTCAATAATATTACGAACAAGTTTTATTAATTACTTTACTTTGCTACTGGCTCTATTCTCTATAGTTCGAACTTTCATTTAAAATGCTTTTCTAGAACGGTTCGTTAAAGAGTTTTGAAAATGCAACAAACAGATCTTTTCACTTGAATAAAAAAAAGCACAGATGCGTTAGAGTATTTTAGACAAAATAGCATTAATTGTGACAATAGCAACATCCTTGTTGACTAGTATTATTACATTACTGACATTTGTTCTATGTACATCGTTTTATATTCCATACATATTACTATATCTATATTATAATTCATTTAACTGAGTCGGAGTTGCACTTTTTTCACACTTTTCTTAATTATTGCTCCAAAAAATCTCCACTGGCTATGCGCCTAAAGTCTATTCGTGCAAGACCAAGGGCAAAACCATGATTAATTGTAAGACCAAAACCAAAACAGAGACTTCGTCTTATTTTTGCTCATTACTAAATTGAATACAAAATTCCAATTAGTGACTTCATCTAATAAAATTGTGTTATTGATCGAAGACTTTCGTTGTGTTGCATTCTGGGAACAAAATGTTAAAATTTAAAATGTTCTAATAAATTGAGTTGGTTTTGAGTGAATGTCCTCTCAATTAGCCGTTCTTTTGGCGAACACTGAAAAAAAACAACACAACGAACGTAAAAATAAGAGAAGCAATATTTTGCAAGAAATATACAAACTTTATAAAATTTGTTTTGGCAACGAAAACAAGATCGATTGCATAATAAACTCATGAAAAGTTTTTCACCCACTCAAAAGAGGCGCCACCCGAAAAGATTAGATGCATTCGGATATTTGGCGATTAAGATTAAAGCTCAACGAAGATGACGAATCGATGCAGCAAAATTATTTTCCAACATTTTCTCCCTACAAGTGGCCTAAATAGCCAAAATACCGATTTTCCGGACCACCTGTTGATCAAAGAGGTGCTCATGCTCGGACAGAGTTCCATGAGATTGATTTTTTGGACCAAAGAGTTCTTGGGACGTCTTAAAGAAGCAATGCGTTTCGGTTGGATGTCTAATTAGAAGCTAAAGATCAAAGATGCAAATTAGACCTAATTTTGGGTGGGAATTATTCTAAAACTTGTTTTTCTAACTTCGAATAGACTTAGTGGCGCCTAGTCCCTTCGGTTGGGAAAAATAGTCAATATGTAGGTTATGACGTCAGAACATGAGCATTGCGGAGTTATTGTAGTTGGAGTTGGAGCTTCGCAAATGTGGGGCTTTTTGTGGGGGCTACTCACGTTCGATTGCTTTGAACATCACGGCTCCAGCGATGGTATAAAGGAAGACGACCAGCGATAGAAAAATGTGCGTAAACCATTTTTTGGACCATTTACTAACTTTCCCGTACAATCCATAGACGAATTTTTCGCCAAAACTCATTCCAGATTTTGTGAAATCCCAAACACCCTCGAACCCTTTAGTCATGAATTCGCCAGCCTTTTGCGAGTACATGTACTGGAAAGGGTTCACGTAGGAGGGCCAGTAGGGTGCTCCTCCGGCTTGGACTGATCCTTGAACTGTTGTCGCTGTTTGGGGTATTTGCATCGGGGCCGTTGGCATTTGCATTGGGTACGGCGAGGGGGTGCCTATCATAATCCTGGGCGGCCTAGGTGCCGGCCCCTTTCGGGATGGAGCAAAAGGAGGCGGAGTCGATGTCATCTTACACTGTTCGAACTTTTCAAAATATCTAAGAAAGAAATCACTATAAATTCCACTTTTATTTCGCCACTATAATTCCTTTAAAAAAAATCTACATTAGGCACTTTTCGGCGATTTTTTTATATACAGCTTATAAAAGCATTAAATCACTTTAGTGAGTTTTGTTTTTATACTTTTTAGGCTTTTAGAACGGAACAGAAAAACTGAAAAAAATTCTACTTCTACGCGCCGCGTATCTCGCCAAAAGACTTAAAGCTAAGGAAGTACGGAATAGACTGACTTGAGTGAGTTTCTTTGGCGAAATACCAAGCGCCGAAGGAGCCGGAGAAAGTCTGCGTTTTTCGCTGTTTCTGTTGGTGCAGAGTAGTTCGGATTCGGACGGTATATCCGCGAGGAGTACGACTTCTAGTGCCAAAAATGTTTGTGAGAACCAAAAAGACGTCGTCACCACGGCTAACACTAGCTAACAAAAAACAGCAGGAGGAGTTCAATCTTCGGGACACCTACGGAGAGATAGACTGTAAAAATAATCGTCTGATGGAGTTTGTGTCATCACAGATGGACCTGCAGACTACGTCATCGATGGTTCTTCCATCACTGTTTGGGGGACGCGCTGTGATTTAGTGCGGCACTCTTGGGGCTTTTGATTAAAATTTATTTACTCTTTTTATTTTTCGGTAGACAATTTCGAGGTGTGTGTTTCATATAAATTTTCCGAACAAGTTCTGAAAGAGCTTTTAATTTTTCGGGAATACAACAACAATTTATGATACCATTTTCTGAAGAAAACTGAGCCATTTTCGATTACCTTGAAGATTTTGAGTGAAATGAAAACATATTGGCTTGAGTTGGTTCTTAGGAAAAAGTTAAAAGTGAAAGGCATGACTAGACGATGGTCTATAAATCAGGCACTGTCCTTCCTTTCAGGGAACTTCGATGCCTTCAAGATGATTTTTAAACATTTTATGCTTTATTGTGACAATATTTTCACTTCAAAAGAAAATTTTTATATATTTTATTTGCCAATTTTTATCCAGGAATAAATTTTGTGCCAGGATTAAATAAAGTATATGAAACAGATGTGGGTTCGATGAAACTTGGGGTGAGTCACTTAAGCAGTGGATACACGATTTTCGAGGATTAGTGGCTGTAGGCGTGAGGGGATTTTATTATTTTTTTGCAACCCTCAGAAAAATATGCTATAGAAAAATGGTTAAAGCTTTCATCGCAGTGTTACGGTGTAAACTAAAGCTTGCACTTTTTTTCTAAAAACGATTGTATCAATAGTAGATTTTTTGTAAATTTACCAGACACGCACACGATAGAGTTCAACGAGCTAGTTATCTAATAATTTCCATCTCTGTTATTTCTGTTAATAAAATGAGGTTGAAATAATTTTAATTAATTCACCACCAAACAAATTTTTAGAAAGGTTTGTTTAGAAATATCAGGAGGGCTGCAATACAAAGGGTTATGAAGCTTAATGTTTTGGAAACAGGGTTTGAAAAAGAAAAGTGGGTTACCCGAAAAATAATTTCTGCTTCACTATTAGGGGAAATAGCTACCTTAAGAAATGTTTTGCTGCATATACAAGCATAAAATAATTATAATAATCGTCCGTCGATTAATCGATTATTTTGATAAATATGAAATGAATACTTAATTTGTATGTTTGGGAGAAGGTTCATGGGAGGTGGGTGAAGGTAAATTCTGTGACTTTTCGTGTTTTGGTCGCGCATTTGAATTTCTAAATGCAAATGAAATCAAAGGAACTAAAAAACGGTAATTTTTGTGCTATTGTGATTATGAATATGACCCATCATATTGCGCGATCAATCAACTATTTTTTCCCGATTAAATTGCGATGCAATTATTGTGTTGTATTCTTCCTCTAGCTACACAAAAAGACAAATACATGAGTGTCTTACACAAGTGTGAAAAGAATAACACGTAAAATTAGTAAGGGAGAAAATTTGAATCCTAACAGAAAAACAAGTTTGAAAGGAACCGAAGTTTTAGTCTCCGATCCGATAAATGTTTGATAAAAATGTTATTGAAGTATCGTTTTGCAACATCAAAAGAAATAAAACCAATAACCAATATTTGAATAACCTCTGGTCGATATTTTTAAGTGCAACATTAGGTGTTTTTATGTGAGTTTTAATAATTTTGTATTTTAGTATTTAATTAAGTTCAATTTAATTTTTTTTTCATATACATATATACATATGTATATAACAGCCAAAAATAACAATTCTAATGTAATATAACGTTAGGAACTTTAATGAAATTTATTTCAGAAAACAGTGAATTTCCCACCACTGAAAATTAAAAAATGTTATCGGTGTATGTACGTAGGAGATTCTAAATTTCAAAAAGCTAAGAAGAAATTGTCTATATGTATATGCAATTTAATTCTATTCTAAAAAATTGGTTAAGTAAGAATTTTAAGAAAATTTTAAGAAACATCTCTGATTGCTTTTTAATTTGTCCTCGTCCTATGGATGAGACATCTCAGAAAATATTTAGATTTTAAGAAAAACCAGGAGACATTTGTGCACAAATTTACGCATGCTGATTCACAGTAGCGTTTTCTGGAAGAAGCACAATTATTTGAATATGCGTAGTGCATTATAACAAATGATCCATCGGGACGAGTCTTACGCAGCCTCCAAAAATAAAGGTGGACATCAGTCTCTGGTCGCGGCCTTATCACGAGGAAGGAGAAACTATTTTAATGACTGTGTTCCGTGCTCTACCAGAATTTGGTGAATGAATTAGTGGACATCTATTTTAAGGGTCCACTAATGAACAGAACTAGCGACAGAGCCGAGCATAAAACGTTTTTTGGTCCCACAAAACTGGGATGTCATAAATTAGGCGGTCCCACAGCGTTCGGGTTATTATCTGAAGAAATTAATTAGTGATGAGTCGTCGTTCTGTGATGAATTTAAATGAGAGTGCACCTGTTATATAATATAATGATTATATTTAACCTCTATGTTTTAAGGTGGGCGTTTTGGAGGGTTTTAAAATAATTTTGGATTCATATTTTAATCTAGTCCTTCGCGTTCAAACTTGATATGTGCTAAATATTTCCTTGGTTTTGCAGGGAAGGACTTCTCATACATTAGTTTGATTATTTTCTTCAACCTTCTACACCGCTCAAACGATTATCCTGAAATTTTTACCATGTATTATTGAAATTATAAAGAGTGCAACACACCCATAATTTTTTTTGTGTCTACCTGTTTTTCTGAGCTAATCTTCGAAACGGCTGAATACCGATTACGATGAATTTTTACAGACATGAAAAGGAGGTAGTCAGGGGTAACTATTGTTAAAATCAACTAATATTAGAAATTCCATGAATATTTTAAGAGAATGTTTTTCTAAAAGGAAAAAAATAATTAAATTTTATCCTATTAACCTATATAAAAATTTTTTCTTCCTCAAAAAATAAAGGAGCCTCTACTGAAAATTTCAAAGTATTTGCAGATTGATTGAACGTATTTTATATAAGAAACTACATCCGCCATATCAAAATTTTCAACTTTGATAGTAAATTTGAAATCGGCAACGTCAAATTGTTATTAAAATTTAGCTTTATTATAGGATTAGTTGTGGCCGATCAACGCCGGGTACGGGTCAGCAAGTTTAAGGACAAAATTCAGATAAATAAAATATTTGAAATAAACATCTGTATTGAAAAGTAAGACAAGAACAGGAAATTCCCGTGAAATTGTAAGTATTGAAATACATAGCTGAAATTGCGGTAGGGATTCTCAGATTGCATGTATACAATATGTTTACAATATATAGGTCAATTCTGGTGAAGCAGACATTTTTAAAAGTGTAACTACAGGCAAATTTTCTTTACAATTAAATAGAAACAATGTTAAAACAGGATTCAGCTAGAACAAACGAAATGAATTGATTCGTTTCTCATAAAAAATGTATAAATTAATGTTTAATTAACTTAATTAACTTGACGCATTAACTTAATTAAAGTAATTGACTTGACGCATCTTTTTAGAAGACAAACAAAGCTTATTAATTTGTTTCAATGATAATTTTATTTATAACCAGTATACATCGGCATCGTACCAACAGTAGTGTCCTTAAAACTCTTATAAAATAACAAGAAAAATTAACTTGTCTTATCTCTGTTTATCTCCAAAGCATTTACTTATTTTAGCTAATGTTAGAATGTTCTCGCGGTTGTCGAACTGTCGTAAGCCCACCACCGGTCCGCGGGGGCTCAGTCGAGAGTTTAATTTTGAAGCGAAAACGGTGTAAAACAACGCTTAGGATTTGCGTAGAGAAAGCCTAGGTCTAGATTAGACGCAGCTGATCACTTTAAAGCCTCTTTCGCGCGCTTCTCCCACTCGGCCCGCCTCTGCAGGATGCCCTTGAACTCGCCCCCCTCCTCGCCCTGGTCGATGATAGCCGTTGGATTGGTGGTTGCAGCGATTGTGTGTCGAATCTCCACCAACTTCTTGTTGTTGTTGTTGTTGCTCGTGTTGTTGTTGTTGTTCTGCTCATTGAGGTTTGAAGTTGAAGATTGTTCAATTGTTGAAGTTGTTGACTGCGTCGTGGTCTTTCCATAAACGGTGGAGACCGTTCGGTAGCCAACAATGTTGCTGTACCGGATTGGCGTTACGTACGTCTTCGTTGGAGTGGAGCACGTAACCGTCGTCGTGTTTGGCTTACGAAATTCGCTAAGAGAATTTCTCGTCTTATCCTCTGTCTTTTGAGAAAGTGTCCCATTGTGGGCTACTTGTTTTGTTTGAATTATTTCAACTTTTGGGAGTTTGTCCAACTTTTCTTCACTGGATGACTGATTCTCTTTATCGCTGTCGAGATTTGTGAATTTTTTTAAAGTATTTGATTTTTCAATCTCCTCAAAAGAGGATTGTAATTCTTCATCTTTAATTTTAAGTGATCGACGTGCAAACACTTTCATAAGCTCGGGTGTGTCTTCTTTATTCGAAGACTGATTAATGGAAGCAAAAGATTTCTTCCGTAATATCACGCCAGTTTCTTCGTCAATAGATGTTCTTCTATTCTCCTCAACTGGCTTCTTTTTATCTTCAATTTTCTTTTCGTATTTCACCTTTTCTTCAGTGAAAACTTTGCGTCTTTCAAATATCGCAGGAGCACTACTCTGCGTATTTTCTGTGGTTTTAAGAATGTTATTCTCCTCGTCCACTTTCTTCGTCGGACTTCTAATAGACGCCTCATCGAGGGATTTGAGACTATTTTGAATGCTGCTGCGCTTCAACGTAGATTCTGGTGGTAGTGGAGGTTTATTGTCTGTAATCTCAACACTCTCATTGCTGTATCTTCGAGCAGTTTCCTTTTCCTCAGGATCTGGTTTAACGTTTCTTGAAAGAACGATATTACTTTTCGGACGAGTTGATTCGACGCGATTTAATGTAATCTTCATAAATTCGGGAACTTGGCTGGTTTCAAACTTTTCCAGCACTGACGAACTTCTACGAGCCTTGGTTATTGTTGTAGGTTTCGGAATATCTTTGTTTCGCATATCGACTTTCGAAATTATTGTCTCAGTTGAACTGTTTATACTTTCAACAGACTTAACCTTTTGCTCTATTTTAGTCTTCTCTTTGCATTCAACTAATTCACTAGACCTTTTCATCTCAGATGTGGAAGAAGACCTTACCTTTTGGTGCACTTCCTTCTTCTCATGAATTTCCTTTTCCTGCTGCAGTAATTCTAAGGACTCAGCCCTGTTTAGAGTTGTGGTTGTGTGGCTAATTTTTGTGACCGTTTTAGATTCCACAACATCACCAGAGTTTACAGACTTCTTCAAGACGGTCACGAAAGGCGCCTTAACAAGCTTGTCGATATTATCTTCAATTTCTGAAATATTCTGGTTGCAAGAAGTGTTGGTCATAACTGGCTTAACTCCAATCGGAGTCGGTTTGGACGTCGTCGTCAAAATAATGTTCTTGGTGTAAATTCCCTGGCTAAGAGGGAGCGGTTGTTCGTTTCTTCTAATTTTAATCAAATTGTTGTCATTGATCTCGAATGCCATCTCAACTTTATTCGGCGACTCTTGCTTTTCAGTCTGTTCTAAAGGATCGCTCAATATCTTTTTCGAGAATGTCAAGTCTGGCAAACTTGGCATGTTTTCGTGCTTCTTCAATTTTACTTCGACATCACTGTCTGCTCCTTCCGAATAATATCGGAAACTTTTTGATTTCTCAACGGATTTTCTTTGCTTGGGCACTGGGCGGGTCATTTCGAGAGTTGTATCTGCTCTTGATATTTTCTGCAAAAATGGACTTAAACCGACAATTTTGGGTTGTACCCGCTCCTTCTTTTCGAAATGCTCCGCAGTGACCGACTCCTTTAGAGTTGAAGTTGCTCGGAGACTTTCTTCGGTGAAGGATTTTACTAGCCTTGGACCAAGCATGTCGTCATCGAGTTTCGGAATCGCAGTTTTGTTTAAGTCTGGTTTCCTTTTTGTAGGTGTGGGTGGAGAATCGCCTGAAAAAATGTTATATAAATTAGACCGAAAAGAAAACTTGCTTACTATTGTAAGACTTTTAAATAATTGTGTAGACAAAATTTTGGTTCGTCACAAAAATGAAGAAATCTTGAATACTGAATTTTCTCAAAAGTGTAAAAACTGAAAATTCAAAGATTCTTTCTAAAAAATAAAAAAAAATAACTGAAACTTTTGGAAAATGTAAACGGATAGCTATTTTTGGAAAGACACTCCTCAATTCCTACAAAAACGTACTAAAAATTAAACTATAAACTGCAATATACTATAGTATAATCTTACATTCAACATTTGTTTTCTGTATACATAGTTAAATATTTTATAAGGTACTTCTATTGTAGAATACTGTTTAGAGGCTTGTAAGAACAAAAGAATTTAATTTTAGTAATCGATTCGGTGTTATTTAGTGTGCTAACTATGAATTTGAACAGAAAAATCTATCATCAGACTCATTAGGTAGGATTTTTGAGGAATTTTGAAAGTTGGTTTTAAAACCACAAGCCTAAATATTTTATATTTTTTTTGGTGCTGAACAAGAGTTTTTCTTATGAAATATTCACCACTTGTCAGATTTTCGAGAAAAACAGGCCACAACGTTTAGCATATTTTGGTAGTTTTCTGAAAATTTTAAGCAAATAACAATTAAAACTTTAAAATGTCGATTTCATGTCTATCTTACAAAAATGATTTTAAGAAACAATTTTATTGGACTGGTTAAGTCCTTTTATTAATTTAAAAAAGTAAAGTTAAATTAAATAAACCATAGTCTGAATATTTTCGAACATTTTGGGCAAAGTTAAGGATTTAGCCCTATTTTTTTAAAATGTGACATAATGGATCATTTTTGTTTACCAAGATCGTAATCTATAGAAAAGACCTATCTTTTGTCCGGCATCAAATTTGCTTTTTACCTGAAATATTAAAAAATTCACCGAAATTCACTTTCTTTCATAAATGGATTATCTAATATAACTTAATCTGAATTAAAATTACTACTGGAATAGGTTCGGTTAACCTAAAAATGTAGGTCAAATACTAGTTTTCAAAATAGCGAAAATACTTTCATTTTATAAACATTTTATAAAATGGCCATTTTTGTAGTGACTCTTATCATTAGCATTATCATATCATATCAGAGTCTTTTTTTTAAACAATTAACGCGATTTTATGTAAGCCACGGCATACCTTCATCTGGAGTTTTGCAGCTTGTCTTGGAACTCTCAGTGGAGTTCTCAACCTCCACCTTGGTTTGATTCTGTGCGCTGCTTTCATGCTCAATGAACGAGCAGGTGACAAATTTTTCGGTTTTAGCGTCCGGCAGGGGAGAGCTGGTGAGATCCTTGGGGATGACCCTTTGTCTAGCAGCAGGTCCTGACTTTGGCTTGTGTAATTTCGGCGCTGGAGGCTCCGGCTCCTGTTCGTGGTCAGGTGATAAAATGAACGTGTTCAACATTGCACTCAGGTTTGACTTGGCCTCCGAAAGGATTTCTTTTCTGGTATCCTTCCGCGTCTCCTCCAATTTGTAAGATGAGACGAACTCCTCGGTCGTTTCGGTGGTTTTGGTCTGCTCCAAAACAGCCGCATTCGGACTTAAGCTATCGTCAGTTTTATCACATTCGTCAGTGGTATTTTTTTTAAGCTTTTTAGAGTTGCGCTGCAACAGTCGCCGGAAGAATCCGCCTTCCTCCTCCTTCTTGTCCAGCGATGAACTGGTGCTGCTTGACCCCAGCAGATCCCTGTCGATGCTGCTGAATTTCGAAATATCACGAACTGACTGCGCCCCGGTGGGTGACGTGACCTTCTCGGTTTTGGAACGTTTGATATGTGATGAGACATCCTTCGAGGGCGAGTCTTGGCTGTGCTGCTCCAGGATCTTGGCATTCACGCCTGGAGGCAGCGAATGTGATTTACCCTTTTCCATAATATCTGAAATATTTAAATTTATACTCATTTCGGAAGGAAAATGGACGTATTTGTCATACCTTTGTTTTCCATAGGAATTTTCAAAAGATCTTCGTTAACTTCAGGGGTGGAAGGAAGGAGTGCACTCTGGAACAAAATTAAGAAATATAATTAAAGTAGAATTTTACAGTTTCATAAGACAGTAAAAACATTGTAAAACCAAGTTTTCAGTTTCCAAATACTAGCGGCGATCATCGCTTACAGGAATATTTACTTTATTAATAATATTATGCTGTATACTTAATTGAATAGTAAATATAACGTTATAGTTTAAAATAAACCTAATAAACTTTTTCAAGTTGCGCTGTTTAAAGATATAATTATTTTGATCCAACAGACGGTTTTCTTATTTAAGTAACTTTAAAAAATGTGTTAGAGCCTACCCTGTGAAAATCGATTGATAAACCATTGGACTCCCAGAATATGACAACAATATTTTTGAAATTAAAACCTTTGCCTTATTATTTATTTTGAACTGCAGTGTAATCAGTTATTATTAACTTAAAACATCTTGGTTTTTTTCGGGAGGGTGGGCCAAAACAAATAATATAATACAATAATGATTTCAAATTACTGAACGCATAAGTTTTCAAGTTTAAAAATTTGACAAAAACTTAATCATACTAAAGAAAATTTCACAAAACATCTTAGTGACCTCCTACTTTTTCTCAGAGAAAATATTAGATAAATTTTGGTTTTATCTTATCTGGGGAAAAAAATATCTTTTGTACACAATTTAACATTAAAGAGAACGCTCGGCCATCTTTTGTAGCTACACGCCGTACAGTCTAGGGAGCTGAAATTTTATCTTAAAACATTTAATATTTTAAGTTTACATTATTGTGACAAAAATATAATTTTTCAATTTTTGATTTTAACATTATAAAACAACTTTTGAAATTTAGATTTCCAAATAGATTTAAGATTTAACTTAAAAATATAGTACTTATCTAACACATTCTTAAGCCAAGATCGAGTCTAAATTGAAACAAGATTCACATCTGTAACTATTTAATAGAATGTAACTCGTAAAATATTTCAAATATTGTTCTAAAATATTAAATACTTTTAGATAGTTCAAATTTCGATTAAAAAATAAGATGTTTAGCAATTCCTTAAAGGTCAGGCTAATGTTGGATGAAAATAAACCATATGCTAGTTTTGAGAGAGATATTTGCGCACTTACTTCAGCAGGTCTTCTAAACCTTGTGGGTCCTTTCTTTTTGGGTCTAACAGCCATTTTGTGCCTCGCAGCAGAATGGGAAAGACGCGACCCAGACGAGACCACAAAATCAATTTCGTCGGAGGTCTTCGAGGCATCTTGCGATGAGGACATTTTGCTTGACGACAGACTCGAGCTGGTCTTGTCCGCTAGTCCATAGTTCGAGGAGAGCTCGTCGTCCAGGTCGGAGCTGGCCACGGACAGGAGGCTCAGGGAGGAGACCTCGCTCTGGTTGACTATGGATGGGTCCTTGCGCTGGGGCGTGGTCGGGCTCCGGGGCAAACCCAAGTCCTCGTCAGAGGCATCTGGTCGATTTCTTCGTTTGCGCAGGGCGTCAAACAACTCAGCCTGGAATTGAACGGTTATTTCGTGAATGGAATAGTTTACAGAAAATTTTAATTTTTTTTTAGTGAGTGTCATTTATGAAATGTTGGAAATGTGACGGTTACCCATATTTTTCGGGAAAAAATGTAGTGTGCGTGAAGGCAACTTCGTCCGATTTTTTCTGTAGGTGGCAGCGATTTCAGCTTCATCTTTTGCAGGTATTTATTAAAGTCTATCATCACTGTAGCGTCGGAGCTAAACACATTTTTAATTTTTAAACCCGAATATTTTTAATTACTGTTGGAATTGTAAAAATTAATTGTTAAACAAAGAATTAAATATTTTTTGAATTTGAACAATCTCTATATTTTTGGGGCTGTGTTTGGAAATATGTATGTGGCGAAGTATTTCAATATCAAAGTATAAACACGAAATATTCTATCATAATTCCTGCTCATTTATTTTAGCTTTTTACTTTCGTTATTAGAATTCTGTATGAAAAATGAAAAAGAGTCTAAAAATTTAAAAAAACCTTCTTCAAATTAAACGAAACTATTTTCAGAGTTAATGAAATTGCTCTCAAATTAAATGAAACCATTTTCAAATTAATAGGTGAAATTAATTTTGAAATAGTTGTCGAGTTATTTTTATAAATAGTCGCCGACCTTGAAGCCGGTATACAATTTTTGGCTGATCTACATCAAATTTTAACTATAGCACCGTAGGGTAAAGGTAGGTGAAATTTTAATAGAAAAAATTGTTGAAAATACATCGCTTTTTAACGAACATTTTAGTCGAAAAATTTCAATTTTTATTAAATCGTTCTCATTTCTTTTTCGTACCTTAAAGAAATTTGGGGGATGAGATTAGATTTCAGTTATTTAAAAAAAAAATCTTTTGTTTGCCTCTGAGTTTTGAGTTGTTTGAGAATTTTCTACTGCAAACCAATATGCCTTGGCCTAAAATTCAAGTGTCCCAATTAGCGAAGTCGTAATTTTTTATATTATGTGCTTAGTGTCCCATTTAGGATCTTCGTTCCCATTTAGGAGGTCCTAGGTAGCTATAAAAATGACTGTCCCAATAAAGAGGTGTCCCATTTTTAGTGCGAGAGTAATTTATATGAAAAATGCAATGGTGGATAATTGTGTTGTCCTATTGGGAGGTTCTCCCAATTATGAAGTTTTACTATAAATCAATTTTTTAGATTCAAGTCTTTTGAGAGTTAGTAGTGGCCAAATAATTCGTACTTCAAGAAAATATGACTTGAATTTTGAACGGCTGTGTATAATGAAACTGATACGAAAACTTACAAAAAATCAAATTCATATAAAGTATGCAATATGCATTGATTACTCGAAATTTTACATAAGTTTATCCCAAACCTCAGAAATTTCACGACGGATATTTTGATAGAGCTCAACAAGGTCATCCACCTTTCTCTTTTTGCATCAGAATTGAACCCACAACCCGTTTTTCTCGATGAGCAGAATTCTCGCTGGAGTTCAAGGGCTCTGCCAAGAAGTCGATTCCTCCACAAGAACCCCACAGCTGGGCGCTATCTTTTGCGGGAAGAGGACTTTTTGTGGCGTCTTTAATCGCATAGCCTACAAATCCCAAGCCCATTGTTCGGAGCAAAAAGCGAAGTCTGAAGGTCCCTAGACTGCGGTTAGTCAGAAAGCAGCTCCCAGAGCCCTCTGGTGCTCCTCAGCCGGAAACTAGTTGGCGGAAGCGATTTCTGATAGCGCGCCTCTTTTTTGTTGTCTGGGACTGCTCGCTTCATTAGCGAGATTTCGCGCCAGCGAAAAGGCCATTTGGGTTTTCAGTTGCTTGTCAAGAGATAAAATGTTGGGTAAGGTAGCACATGTTCCGAGGGGGTTCAGAAAATGGATATGGCGACATAGAAGCTACTTTCTCTGACAACTTGGATTATCTGCCGCCCTGAGTGACGCTATCTGCCACTGCCACAAGAAACAACAGCAGACGACTGGGGTTGACTGATAAAAGCGAGAAAATTAGTTTTGGCTCGATAAAGCTAATTAGGGAGGATTTCGGGGGTTAAGCTGAGAGATAGAAATTTATTAATATAGGGATGCTTATAAATTGCTTCATCCATCAACTTGTATAATGTTTCTTGGCTTTTCTTGGGGTGAAGAGTTGATCGAATTGAATGATAAAATGATAATTAATTCCGCAGACACATGATACCGCAAGTATTCGGCTGAGCTTTGTACGAAATGTATTATATATGATCTTTCTTTTGATTGTATTAGCTAAAAAGTTTGTCAGGATAATTGCAGAATCTACTTAACCGATTTTAAAAATGTTTTCACTGTTCAATAGATGACACTTTCTTTTAAAACCTAATATATTAATTATAACTAATTATTGTCTGCTTGTCTATTTTTCCGTGGTAATCTTGGGAAGGGTTCAACTAATTTCGTTTCGATAGAACTGGAAAGTAGAGCATTTTGTTGGGCATTATTTAAGAAATTTTTCATTAGAAACAGGGATTTTGGAATCGTGTGTGCCGTGCAAAGCTGTGTTTCTCAAACAATCAAATCATCATTCTGTATGTTTTATTCCATTGTAACAACACTTACTTTCGAGATATATAATCAAGAAAGAATGAACTATACATGGGCCTATTTTGTGCTCTATTTGCTGCAAAAAATTAAACCCCAAACATTATTGGTCGGTGTAAAATTTGTATATAACAATTGTAGAAAATATTCTCATAAACAATTTTTGTAATAACTTTTTGTGTATAATTATACGATAGAAACCCCTTTTAACATTTAAAATTGTTTTACCATAACTCTAAGCGCTTTTAACCCCGAAGTATATAATTTTGTTTATGTGTTTTTAGTTTAATCGTTTGATTATTAATAGTTGATAAGAAAGGAAGTAATATAATAATAATGGTAATACAAAATACGATGGCTATAATATAAAAGATATTTTTGTTTATAATATACATATGGGATTATATGTATTATTGTATTAGTTTGTCTGAATTTCTATAATTATTGGCATCTTTATACCAAGATGTTAGTGTCCCAACATCACACTCATTTAAATTTCAAATTAACATACTTGATGGCAGAAATTTCCGTTTTTTTCAGTTCATAACGTTTGAAATCAGTTATATATGTATAACTTATATTTAGTTTTTGTAAGCATTTTATGATAACGTAGATTTATTTAAAATGTTTGTTCAATAAATTTTTAATTCATTACCTACTATTGATTTGTGGTTCTCCTTTGATTGATTTGCTAAGAATTTTATTCTAAGAATTTATAAAGTTTATGTGGTGGTTTGAAGAAGAAAATACGACGAAAAAATAAGGGCTAATTATTCGATATCCGGTTGGTTGAGGTGCGGTTGGTAAACGCAATTACCGGACACCTTTGAAGTCTTGTCAGACAAAATTTCGTTTTATTTTTTATCAGCAGATAGCTGAATGTATCGGGGTTGGGCTTAAATAGGTGGCCTTGAGCGATAGCGAGCTTATCTGAGATTGAGCAAGATTCCATAAAAAATAAAGCTACAATCTGTTTACGGTTCGTCATACCTCCAATTGGGGTATGTGAATTAAAGAAAAAAATAATATACAAAAAAAAAAACGCCCACCGCGAGATCTTCCCGATCGTAATAATTTATCTTACTATGGTCAGAGCTGGAAATGTTGCTCAACACCTTCCACCTGAGATGGCATCGGGTGTCTGTCTTTAGATACAATGGCCGATTGCTCGGCATTTAAATGAGATCGCGCAAGTCCAATCAACCTGGCGATATCGGCAAGTTTAAATGTCAACATTCACCGGCTCTGGGGAATTAATCATCGGCTTCTCCGGTCCCGCGTATGTGAAAATTATGCAACGTCGTTAGGCAAGCGGAGCAGCGCAGGTCGCAGGTAGGAAACTGGTTCTGGCGCGGTCACATGCGCGCGCGGACAGGAGGCGGACGCGACATATGCAGTAGACCGGCGTTATGCACTTCGGCATGAGATCATGCCAATTTGAGCAATGGACCTGCGATGCTGCACTTATGCAACGTTTTTCTTATTTCTCCCATTTTCCCTGTGTGCGATTTACGAGACTTTTCACCGGTGCAATTCAAACGGTGGCGCGCCAGCACAGTTCTAGTTTTCATGTTTGATTAAATCGACAACGGTGCGCGGATGCTGTGCTCCCAGGACCGCTGGAGTGCGGCTCGATCGATCGCGAAATTGCTCAGTCGCACCGATCATCGACAGGGCCATGCGAGATCCCCGCAAAATGAATTTTTCTGTGAAAACGCGACTTTTCGCAGGTAAAACGAAACGAACGGCATGTGCGCGGAGAAATTAGATCATTTCAACGCCGATATATCGGTGCTAACGGTGCATGGTTTGCCCGCTGGACACTTATTTGCATACAACTTGCTGTTCGGAAAGATTTGCACAACGGCCCGAGGTCTTAGTGGAGCCCGATTTTCCAGGAATTGTCGCGCTTATCGCACACTCGCAGATGTTTCGCGCTTTTATCGCGGATGGTTTGCGTTTATGGGACAGACGTTCGCTAGAAAAGTTATGTGCGCGAATATAAAATATGCGCAATTTGCTTTCTGGGGCCTTAAGGTGAAATCTGAGGGAACTGGATCGGATTTCGTGGCCTGACATACATAAAATTAGCCGTTTAAAAATGTATCTAAAAAAACTTTTATTTGCTTCAAATTTATCGCTTCAAGAAAAGGAAGGGCTTACTTTTCGCCAAATTTCAATTTTTAAGAGTTCTGTGCTTTTTTTTGGCACTTATTGTTTTGATTTGATATCATCTATCTATTAAAGGTTCTATTTTCAGAAATACATCATAAAATAACAAATATTTATAGGAAAAAACATGTTTCTTTTAATTTTGACTTGCTCCGACAAAAGAGCTTCTAATTTCTTTTGAAAGAATTTCATTCCTGAATAGACAAATCTATTTGTTTTATGTGATAGCCACAATTTGGAACTTAAAGATTTAAGTAGAAACTGATCTCCATGTAGGAAAATGAAAAAAGTACCGATCTTTATTATTGTATCGATGATACTGCGTACTTTGTATTCGACACCGACATTTGTTTATTATATGATGATTCTCTTACTTGCTTATTGGTACTCGGAATAAGTTTGTTATCTTTGGTGAATAAACGTTTCTTAACGTGAATTTTTTGTTAAATAGTGTTTTGAGTTTCTGATATGTACATATTTACGAAGCGGTATTTGAGTGAGTCTAATTGCAAAATAATGTTTATGGTTGTGGTGTTATATGTAGCTTTCACTGAGCTATAAGTATTTTTAGAAAATTTGTTTTAGGATTTAAAAGAAGACTAAATGCTATTCAATAATTCTCTGTATAAAAATTGAATAAATATTTTTTTTTAATACTTAATACATATTAATTCTATATTAATTCTATTTAAGAAGAAGAAGAAAGGAAGACCAGAATTTTTTTCACAAAAGATAAATCAGTTTTTAAGCATTTTTCTGAAAGGTTGATCATTATTTTTAAAGTAAATGGAAATTTCATTTCATATAGATATAGCATTAACATTATGAGTTTTTCTTAAAATATCAAAAAACAAAATTGAAATAAGACATTAAGATGTGTTTAATTTTTGGCTTTTATTATTTATGCAATTATTTTAAAATTCAAAAGAATCTTAGCAATGCTTTAGTTGAAAACACGTGTGGTCTTGACATGGGTTGTTTCTACCCCTCCGCGAAACTCCCAATTTAATTTTATTCAAAACAGCCGCAAGTGTAGTTTGCCACAACCAAAACATTGCGGGTAAACTTCTTAGATACTTTCGACAATTTTGACGGAAACTTATGAAGCAATGAACCAAAACTCCGAAGAGAAATCTTCCATCCAATTTGAAGGATACGAAAACTCCAACTTTCTATAGGACCAAAAACTTGAAACTTTCTGCCATTAAGAGAAAATTGAAAGGGAAAATCCCCAAAAGGAAATCGAAACAGGCAGATAAGGGATTAAGACGAAGGAAAAAACTTTTTGTGGAAAACGCTTTGAGGCGATTGCAAAACTTTTCAACAGTGGAGCGATATGCAACTCTAAAAAAGTTTTTGAAGCAAATCGCCGTCTTAAATAAAGCAATGAATGGACTGACAGACTGTCTTAAGACACACCAAAATTTTAATAAGACGAGACAGGTAAGTATAAGGCTTTAACAAAAAAATAAGAAATTTGATCCAAGATAGGAGTCCAAAGTTTGAGTTGCAATTCTGGCGCAGAAATAGAAAGTGACGGCTATCAATCACAGTGGGGTTTACTGAGGCGATGGTGGCATAATTGGTTTAAGAAAAATAAATTCAAAAACAAAAAGGTATGCAAAAAGTGAAGTAGATTTGTCTGTACTTCCTGAAACATGCCGTCGTTGCATCACCGAACCATCGTTCGAACCGCAAGATCTTGCGGCCATTCAATGTAAAGTAGAAGATAAGTCGCGAGCAAAAAGACACCGGCGACAAACGAAAGATCTTGCGCAGCAAAAGACGCTAAGAAGGAGGCTTAAGATATTGCCTAGGAAGCAAGCGGTGGCTGGTTGGTCATATAAAAGACAGCATAAATCGTTGTTTATGTTTAGCAAAAAGAGTTCCAACTCCTGGCTGGGGCTGTTTAATTAATCCAACCAGGCTCCAGTCGAGATCAGGAAGTGCCAGTTTCTTAATTGCTTCCTTCAAGACGATAAATACGTCAGGGGCGCTGATCGATAGTGGCTAGGAAGCGTCTCAGGAGATATCGCCACCGTGGAGCCCCCAAACAGGCCTCTTCTCATCGCGGAGTCTGGATTGGGGCCAAAACCGGATCTGGGAGACTGCAGCTATACTGCTGCATAGCCGTTGGGTATAATTGAAAAACCTGACACCACCTCTAGTTTACGGTTACCCAAGGTAGAAAAGCTGCTCGAGAAGAAGGTTAATATCGCGACTAAATCTTTTCCCCGGCGAGAAACATAATTAAAACGCGATGAGATTGGATTTCGCAACCTTTCGAAAATCTCCCGAGGATGTCACCCAAAACCGCAGAGGCCTTTTCCTTTGCGGTGAGACATTTTTGCAAAAGGAAAAATAAAGTAAAATGTTTAAAACGTCTTGTTATAAGCCCCGAAAAGGTTTATCAATGGGCTGGGGACCCACTCATAATATGCCTTATTCATTCACCGAAAAACCTGTATGATATTTTATTTTTATTTTCATTTTGGGAACATCCTAAATATGCTCTGCGCCGTGTGACACACTTTGAGAGCTCTGTTTCTGCTGGCCCAGAAGAAAAATATGCTGCTGGTTTTCTCGTCTTTTCTTAAGATTTCGTATTGGTTGGTCACCAAAGAAATTCCCCGGCCGTGAACAACTCGAACACAGAAATCACTCGAGGGTATTGCACCCTAACCAACTGGTATTATTTCGGTTTCTTTTACGTTTTCACAAAAATTTTGCACAAGCACCACTCGTCGGACGTGACACGACCGTTGGATCGATAGAGCTCCTCTTGCTCTATAGTCGCGGATTCGACTAAACTAGCGACTTCCTCGAAGACGCTGGATAAGTTGGCTAGCGGCTTTGCCCAGGTATTCTTGAAGCAGAAAACTGGAAAACGGCAATTGCATGGGGGTAACACAACATCGGGGCTCCGTTGAGCCTCCGCCGGGTTTCTTGGCGCGCGGGCTCCGCTAGAGGAGAGGTATAAAAGTGATTAAGTAACGTTACTTCTTACTACCTTTTGCTCGCGCGGAATCTTAACCTGAATACTCGCGACTCCTCTCATGCGGCGATCGCGGCTACGGCGGCGGCGGCGACGTGCATCAGGCGCGCTGCTGCGCTCGGCGTCTGAGTTGAGTTATGGGGCGCTCCGCTAAAAATAGACCCATTTCGCGGACGCTTTCGTTCGGTAGGTGCAAATAAGTGAATTACAAACTTCTAACTTTTCTGCGCGAGAGTACCGTCGTCGCTTTTAATTTATGCAAACTACGCAAAGAATGGAGCGGTCACCTGAGAACCGTGGGCACTGTTTGGAAAAGGCCACAAACTGCTTTTAAAATGGGGCAAACAAACGCCGCAAAAATACCTGTCCCGGCCGCTTTTTTTCGCAGAATTCGCGGGAGAACAAATTCTAAACTTTCTCCAAATTGTAAATGGTTAAAAAAAAAAATATAAAATAAAACTGGGACACTATGAGCGTTTGAATTTAGTGGCCGAAATGGTTTGTCTCTGATTTTTTGTGGTTAGAAGTTTTGGTTTCAATATCGATCCATTCAACCAGCATACGGTTTTTGTAAAACAAATGATCGCCAGACAAATAACAGAAGCAACACATTTGCATTCTGGAACTATAACTAAATAGCTATTTAACTTAATATTTTTATTCCTATTCATACTTCTTTCATACTTAATTAAATAATTAATTATATGTAACTACATATATTTATGTATATCCGAAAGATTTCTTATGAAATATTTTTGCTACAGTGTTCATTATAATTTTTACTGAAAGTATTAGCTAGTTAGTTACATTCAGAAGTTTTTTTCAGATGTTCAATACTCAATATAGAGTAAGTAAAAAAAAACTTGTCGAGTAGTTTTCACCCTTTGTGAGCGCAGTCCAAATACATAAATTATTTTTCCAAAAATCTCATAATTTCTGTTTTAGGTCATCAATTTATGTCCGAAAGGCCGAATTTCAACGCTGTATTTAAAATTTTGGTCTTAAACGAAAGTAGACGATTCAGGGATAAAGAGAAAAATATACAAAAAATACTTCAGGGACAAACATTTTAAACGCCGGCACCCTGAGCCTGGATGTGGTGTAAAAATCATAGAAATAACTAAAAAAATTTAGCCTGGCTCTAGGTTTTAGGGCACAGAAGGCGAAATTCAACGCAATATTTAAAATTTTGCCCTTAAACGAAAGTAGATGGTTCAGGGATTAAGGGGAAAAAAATATTATAGTTGTTTAAATTCCATAACTTTACGTAGTTGTAGCGACTTGAAAATTCAATTAATCTTTTATTTTTTTCAGGAAATCCCCCAATTGTTTTGAGAATTTGTATTTTGCTGCATTTAAATCTTTGCATTAAGCATTTACTTATACAATTTTTTTATATATACAATATACATATACATACGTTTTAAACTGCGAAAACTGTAAGGCTGTGAGAGACAGACGGACACCAGTAAGGTATAACGACTTATTTAATTGCGGAACTAAATACTACTAGCCGTATTACATGGTTCAAATTAAAATCAAATTAAGTGACATAAGAAAAGAAAGAAATGACAAATTCCAATAGGGCCTAACTATAACTACGGTATCTATGTTAAGAAACTCAATGTCAGAACGTCAGATACTTAAGTTAATTTTCCATTTTTACAAGATTTTATGCTTGATACATATGTGAAAAACATTTATAACGGAATGTTATTTATGGATATATCTTCTTTAAAATACTACAAATCCTTGACGGTCATTCACACCGTTGGGCCCAAAAACTGTGACTAAAAAACAAGTTTTACACATCTCACCGGGCTTCGGTTGGAGAGACCAGGTACCAAACTCCGAATTAATTGAATTTTGATTAAAAAAACGTTCACCAAACGTCGTTGTCATCATTTTCATTTGGTGGTTATCGCCGTCAGACAAACTCCCACACACCCTGCAATTTAACCAAAGGAGCAACCGTCGTTTGAGCGATTTTGATTGTGAGTCACGGCGCACTGGTTGGTCCAGCCTCGTTATCTAATCGCGGTGAGCAGCGCAAGCTAATAATAAAAATGTTGCGAGATTAAATGAATTAAATTAACCGATCAAGCGCGGCCCATCCCGGGGTGAATTGCTCATTGAAATGTCATCCAGAGCAATCAGAGCCAATTTGCAGTAATTTCCATCAATTGAGTTTGTTTCGATCGGAAAAACCTTTGACTGGGATAACAGACAGCCGCTGTCGCGCACAAACGAAAGAGGAGTGTACGCGCGCGCACAATGGCGAACGCAGCCGCGCGCTGGAAGCAGCGGTACCTCCGCGGACAGTCAATTACCGCGTCAATCTGCCAAACAGTCGTGGTGACCTGTGTACACGCGGATTATGCAACCGCCCGCGCAGGAACCGATCTAGAAAATATAAAAAATAAAACTGGGATCTGAGCGATTTTTTGGGGCAATTCGCGCTAAATTCAGAAAACTTTCGATTTTCATAAGAAGGTATGACCCAATCTCTTTTCTTCGCCAGGCCGCCGCAAGACTTTACGTAAGCGGAATTAGAGCAGAGTCGATTTGTGGTAATCACCACCTGTCGATCGACCTGACCGATCATCGATCGATTTTGATTTTTACAGTGCATTAACCTCCGTAGGGTTGCCAACTTTTTTTGTTTTAGTAAATATATGTAGGTATAGTTTTCTTCAAGTCCAGGGATTTCTTACAAAAATACGTTTTATAGAAGAAAGTGATCGAAGCTGATAGTATATAGCTCTATTTGCATTTTGTGGTAGGAGCATTTACTTTTTTAGTCCTTAAAGCCATAATGGCTAAAATAAATTCGGTATTATAACAAAATCAAGATTTTTCCATATTTTATTTGCACAAAAATTAATTAAAAATCAAAATCAATATTTCAGACCTTAGATCAAATTTTACAACTGAAATTGATGAACTATGTTTAGCTTAATCATGACTTAAGCCGGACTAAGCTTGATCAATAGCTTAGCGTTATCCTAGAATTTAATTGTAATCGATTAGGGGGTTCAGAAGTTATGGTGTGATAGACAGAGTAACAGCTACAGTTTATAAATTATTAACTAAGGATAGCAAAGGTAGGCAGTTACAAGTTTTTTTCAATTAAAGGACTATTTTCATAATGTTGAAAGTTCAGTGGGTTCAATTCAAGCCGCTAACAAGGGGCTCGCGCATGGCTGGTTAGTCTAATAGGCCATCGCCGACGATTATCGCGTCTTCGAAACAAATCAGCGCCAGCGCGGTTACAACTCGCGGGCGAGGGCCAATCGATGCGTATGATTGCTATTACCGTCCAAACACCGTTAAATCAAGGAGTGATTTTACCTTTTTCCGCGGATAGGGAAAGCACTTCGACTTACCTTAAGTACTATGGACAAACTGCTCGCCGTCGCAGATTCTGAGAACACACTGTCGTGCGATTGAGACAGGCCGTCTCGACTGAAGTCACTGAAAAATATGAGAATTTTATTAGAACAATAAAACGTCGTAACATTTGAATAAAATTTTAAATTTGATACTTTCATATATTGCTATTCAAGATGAAGACAAAATCTGTGAAATTTTATTACTTGAAATTCGCCATTAGGCAAAATAGGCTTCCGTTAAGCGGCGTATTAAATTCTATGAAAGAGTTGCACAGGTTCATCGACTTACACCGAAATGTTGTGTGTCGAGATTACCACTATCAACAATAATTAAGTGATTTTGATAAAACTCTGGGTATTGAAAGTTATTGTTATTAACGAAAACGGGAGAAAAACTGAGTGCGACGATAAGGGGACAAGTACAATATTTAGACATGCAATCTGGTGATATAGATATCAAATTGGAGGGTGCCACATGGTAACTTCTTGTTCTAGGAAATCTTTCCAATTAAAAACAAATCCCAGGAAAGACAAAAAGTTCTATGTTTGAATTGACAGATTACCAATCAAATAATTCTTTTAGTAACTACATTTTTAGAATCAATTCATTTTGATGTAATCTTTACTAAATTTCTTATCAAAGTGGATATCTCGGATCAACAAGATAAACACGATAATTTTTCAGTTTAAGTTCTTTTTCTCCGAAACTATAAATGTTAAATTACTTTATTTTTCGTGCAATTTTTATAAAATTGTCTATTAGTCAACAATTTCAAATTTATTGGCCCACACACTTTAGAGATAAAGGAAAGAACTGTCTTACATTTTGGCTAACATATACCTATATCATACAAAATAACTGGAATTAAAATTAAAACTAAAATATCTTTAAAATAGCGTTCAATGTATCCAATAGATCTAATGAAAAACAAGTATTTATAATAATCAGTTAATAAAATTATTGTATAAAAATGAAAATATATTTTAAAAGAACAATTTAAAAATAAGTTGAATGTTATTATCGCAATAACAGTTTAAAATTTGATAAAAACTGATTAGACAGTAAGCCTTTTATTGTCGATTTAATAAAAGTGCTTCCAAATCAATAATATCAATTAAATGACCTAAACGCTATTTACGTATTTCAAAATCGCCGAATTTTTAAATCTTGTGTAATTTGTTTTCATTTTAACCGATTATTTTTACCTTTTACAGTCAACAAAATACGTATGAAATCAAGGATGATTTTATTACCTTTTTTATTCACTTTCCGATAATATTATTTTTATAGCTCATAGACAAAACATTTCAGTTTTATAACAAAGAACACTTCTTTAATATATGTATGTATGTAAAACGTAATAAATATTGTAAAATAAATACAGATCATAAAAAAAGGCTGGAAATGAATGGCGCATAGCTCGTTATGGACAATGCGGGAATGCATAAAACTGCAGAGGTTCGTGCTAAATTTAATAACCATGCAAGTCATACATGTAATTTTACCTGTGCTAAAATACCCATGCGTTTTATGAAACGAAACTAACAATTAGGCGGTGACTTCCGAAATAATAATGCGGGTGATTTATTTAAACTTGATTTCACTATAAATTTAAATAAAAATATTGAATCAAAAACAAATAAGGTTAATTTTATTACGAAATGAGTTGTTTCAAAATGTAAATATTTTTAATATAATAAGAGACATAAACAATAAAATTAAATCATTTTGTTTTATTGATACAATGTTGTTTCTATTGATTTTATAACGTTATTTCTTTGAGTGTAAAGTTCGGTCACGTATTATTGAATTTAGTGAAAACCGAACAAAACACAAACCAAATGTGGTTTGAATTAAGATATTCCTTTAAAAAAATGTTTCTAATAAGTAGTTCCAAATTTGTTTCTTTATTTTAAAAGCGACTGATCAAAGCCGAAGATTATTTTCAATCATTTCAATCAATGATAGACGTATCATGCAAAAGTGCAGAAATCACTTGTTATTAAAAATATCACATTTTTCAGAATTTCAAGGTTTGATCGATCATGAAAACCACTAACCAAGGCGACAAAAACCTACGACGACTTGTTATCACTGAACAACACTGCGGATTGTTTTGTTTCCCTTGAAAACAAAAAGAAAATAATAAATCTGAATTTCTAAAAATAGCAACGTCTTACATTATTCGACTTAACCAAAATGTCTGCCTTAAGAAGTTTACATAAAAGGCAACCTGTTCCAAGAGTAAACAACGGAGCCCCACCGAAGCCCCATTGACTAAAAATGAAATGCACAAGAAAAAATTTCACGACACACACTGATCGAATTAATTTCACACCTTTTAAATCATTTTCGATAATCGAAACGAATTTTAGTGCGGATCTAAAACAGCGAAGATACTGTGCGCGAATATATCCGCGGAACTCCGGGAATGAACGGTTAAAGGGCAAAAAAGCGCCTACTTCGTGCTCGAGGAGCCGGAAAAGTTCGCCCAGATTTCTATAGCAACAGATTCTATTTGGAAGGTAAAACACTCGCCGGGTCACTGGGTCGCACGGATTTCCGTTTTTTTTTTTTAAGCGAGGCGGACGAGAAGAGCAACCTGCACCTGGAATTTGCATTTTGCACCTGGAGCCCTAGTGGGGATGGTGTGGGTGGGTGCGTCATCTGCATCCAGGTGGAGGTGGGCGAGATGCTAGAACTAGGTAAAAAAAAGAAAGGAAGATGGGCTCACCTGTCGACGAGGCGTCCCTCGCTGAAGCTCCTTTGGCAATCCGTCATCTCGCGGGAGTCCTCCAGGTCATTGGGGGGCTCCTTTGATTTTCGCGCGGTTTCACTGAGCTCCCGCGACTCCTTCGAGTAGAAACCGCCCGAGGCCGAAACGCTACTGCTGAATGGCGGGATGACGGTGACCCCGCAGCTCCCGATGGGCCTTGTGCCCCCCGCCGCCGCCGCTGTCGGCAGGCCTATCAGGTGCGGGGGGTACGTCGTTGACGACATCGCTGTGACGTCAGAGGGCGAAAAACCCTTATTATTGCAATATGCGGGGGATGCGTTGTGCGCAGGTACGGATGCAATTACGGTGGGTGCTGAGGAGATTTGTGACGATGGCGACGACGGTGACGTTGACGGCGGCGTCCCCAAAGTTGATGTGTCGACGCTGGTCAAAGTTCGCCGACGGAATATCCGACGAAGATTCCTTAGCGGATGGAAGCGACGTCGCTTCTGCGGCTCTGGAAATTAAACGGAAAGAAAAAGAAAGGCGTTAATTGGATTTCGGGCTGAGGTTTTCAAGGCTTCTTTCGTTTGAATTTTTAACGACGAGTGGGGCCCGCACGTGAGCTGAACGGACGCAGATTGGCAGACAATCGACAGTCGGCTCATTTTCGTCGATTTTTTTAATCAACGGGCCTCCAGGGCTGGGCCCCAACAATTGCGAAAACGCTCTTGTCGCGCCACCCACTAGCAGATGAGCGACGCAGGTGAAATAAAATCGCCATAAATGGTCAGGTGCGTTGCGTTCCGGTGGGTCGCATACTAAAGCCTCGTTCTAACCGTGTTAGGGCAGACAGACGACTTCTAAAGATCTGTTGAATGTGGCGCGTGGCTTTTGGCCCTGCGCCCCATTCTGGGGTATCCCCGCCTCGGGTTCTGCTGATCTTTTACTTAAAGAGATTTATTTGTTGCGACAGTCGCTAGTCGCGAGGGGTCACAGCGCGCATTTCTTCGGCTTCCTCAAGTGTTCCAAAGGCAAGTCGGTTGCGGAAGGGGTGCTGCTTACATTTTATGAGTCGCCTTTTTTTCAGACAGTAATTCAAAGTTAAACACTTCCCAGAAAAATGTGTTCGATGTCATGCGCTTCAGAAGTCTCAAACGTCTACAAAACTGAACCAATGATAGTAACTACTTAAAGGTTTTGCAAGTTACGTACTGTGTTTTTTCTTTTCAAATTGGATCCAGTTCTAGGTTTAACAGGAAATTTTGTACTGAATTGAAATTTATGAAATGTTACTCATATCAAACACTATTTATTTCGCGAATATAAAATCAAATTGCTTGGACTTATTATATGCCCACTTTGCATTAAAAACTTAATCCAAAAATTTAATTGGTTCAAGCTTTGAGGTTTGGATGGGTAAATAAATATCACGGCAATTTTAAGCACTTTTCACAAATTTTAAAATCTTGATATACTTATGTGAGAGTTTTTAAAATTCAATTCAATACTTTTACTATCTTACTTGAACTAGATTTAGATAGGTAAATAAAGAGATGAAGCTTTAACTGCAACACATATTGTAGATATGATTGCGTAATATTGTAGAGTGTAAAAGTTTCCATAGAAATGCACATACATACATTTTAACTTCATATTGACTTTTTTGAGTTATATTTATAAAATAAAACTGTCAATTTGCACCACTTTTATTCTCGGAAATAACTCAAAAAATATTAAAATATTAAAAGTTTACGATTTTTGGTAGAAATAGAACATAATGTATACTGGGCAATAAATATTAAAAATAACTATAACTCGATATTAATCTATTCTTGCTAACTAAATCTGACATACATATGTATATAAGTGTCCGCACGTAATCTGTAAAAATCTCCCGAGAAATAAATTTATAATTCTTTTAGTTTTATATTCTTGTTCGTACCGATTAAAAAATATTTAATTTTCATAAATTAGAATTTCTGCTGCGATTAAAAATACTATACTTTAAATAAATAATGTAATGATTAATTCTAGTAACACAAAACTAAGCTAAGTTATATGTAATTCTTTTACAATTTATACATATGTATCTTATTTTAATAAATTTCCTTTTAAGTAATGACTACACTGTTTGTTAAATGATGTCGTAAATGCCGTAATATTTTTTGTCTTATAAGATGAAGTGTAACTCCTTTAACAAAATATAATAACAAATGAAAACATTTTCAAAACAACCGAGTGTGCATTAGGGCAAATTGTTGCAATTTGTTTCTTCTAGGTGGACATTTGTCCTATTTTATGCATCCAAAGTGCACTTAAACTTCGCTCTGGAGACTTAGTGTAACTATCAAATGTAACATGAAAGCAATTTTCTCGCTGTAAACATGAGTTGATGCCTACTGACAGACTGACTTCGTATGCTTTTGCGATGAAAGTGATTTATGGAAATCATAAAAGTCCCAAAGACTCAAAGGTCTATGTAAAATAACACTTCATTCCAAATGCGTGGAAGGAGGTTTCTGTTTTCCTGACCTTATTGACTCAACCTATTCTATTCCGGATGAAATGCACGGAGCCTTTCCTTATGGAAAGTTCTGATTTAGTTCAAGTGGTCTGTCTTCTAACTCAAAAGAACTCCATTCTCATAATTTGATTGTGAAACTTTCTAAATGACTAGACTAGGCAATATGATCACTTTAATTGAAAAACATTTAAATGCTAAAATCATAACGACCTTATTCATAAGGTCAACTAAATTTTATTCAGATTTTTGTTACTAATAGGGAAGGATTTGCAGTGATCTTAATTACAAGTTTCAAAAGATTAGATTACCGTCGGATTTTCAAGATTGTGATTAACATTAAATTATCAACAGTTGGTTGGAGCAAAGCTCCACACTTCTGCATGTCTACAAAAACATATCCCAGATAATATTTTTATTAATATCATATGTCATCGGAATTTATTCAAGGTTGCAAAATGAAACAAAACCGAGTTTAAATTAAAATTGCTTTCATGTTAATGAAAAGAAATGCATTTTATCTTGTGAATCTTATTCAAGAAAGTGATAATTTAGATTTATTAGCTATATATGTGACTCTTTAATATGTCGTCATTGCACCTTCAAAATAATATATGTGCATATTTTATTGTTTTTGCCAAAAGATGTGTTTTGTGCTTTAATGATTTCATTTTTAAAACGATGATATATGAAATTATTTTTTTCATTCACTTAATTCGATGTACATAAATCATGAATTTCCTTGTTCAAAATTGCAGAACATAATAATAGATAAAAATATACGTTTACTTCATCTAATGATGCTCGCTCGTTACTAATGAGATACTACATAAAAAATCAAACAACATTAAAAATTTCGACATTACCTTCTAATTTTACAACCCTTTTACATTTCCTAATGTTTATTTATGATGCCAAAAAATATCCTTTCTTTATTGCATTCGTCGAGAGACATGCCGGCATGAGGCCGTAAAACATTTTACCTAGCCGTCCTTCAGTGCAAATAACCAACTCAAGGTGGAGGTTCTAAAATGATTTATTGCGTAAGGTATGTTGATAAAAAATTACTGCAGGAGGAAATTTATGTGATAAAAAAGGCCATAAACTAATTTGCCCTTGCAAAGAGAGATTTTACTTGTCCAGGGGTAGAAATTGCTGGTCCTTTGCAGAATGTGAATTATTAAGAGGGATACTTTACTTACATTTCTGGTTCCGAGTTATTTATATAGACTTTCAACTTTATTTACTATCTTAGTATAAAACGATTGCATAAAAGCAGCAATTACGAGCTTCTTTAATTTTACTATGTATGTCTTCTAATATTTATAAAATCGACATCTTCATGTTTTTTTGAGTTTTTATAGTAAGACATTGGGAAAATAGGGGATTTTAAAATTAAAAGAAAGTGTTGCAGACTGTACTGCATATTACTTTTAAGTTTTTAGTTATTGTTCTTAACGATGTATTCAAAAATCGACGAGAGAATCTTCTAAAGTTTATATGCGCATTTCTCGAACTTCGAAAACTATTCAATATATATTTGTTTAGATAAGATAAATAAGCCAATTAAAATTGGTGTAAACGAACTAACAGTACCTACTCATTTCAGGTTTTATTTTTTTGAAAATATGTGGTACCTATAATTTATGATTTATATTATTCGGCCTTCTAGAATCGATAGATAGTTATTGTATCAAATTTATGAAATGGCAGAATAAAATCATCTTGATGACGCATCTAATTCATATTATGTATTATGGATTAAATCTTCTATGCTTTCTAGATCTATAATATATTAACTCTAACATACGTTTAGTGTCCTGCAGATTTTGATGGGCAAGAATATTAAGTTTTGAATTTATCATTAAGATTGGTATAGAGGAACTTTTGAATTCTTGTCCTCCATATTGAATTCGTTATTTTGAATGTAAAATCTTATAGTATAATAAATTTCGAAATCAGCGACATAGGTCAGGTATAAAGAGGTAGGCATATTATTTTCTAAAAAGTTGGAATTCTAAAACTTCAATATCTATGCGTTAAAAATTCGATAACTAGATAAAAACATGCTTATATTTTTTACACTTTACGTTTCAAATTGCTATTAAATCGCCTAATTTTTTAATCGAAAACTAATTGTATGTACATACATAATTGATTGTAAAAGAGGTTTGAGTACTATAACGCTCCGCTAAGATAGTGATACTCATATTTTAGAAAGGAGATAGTACTTATAAAAAGGTTACGTATACTCTGGCTTGTAAATCAAAAAGAAAGAAATCAAGTGAATAAATAGCAGTGGTAGCGACTAAACTCGCATGAGAATTCAGAAAACAGAAATGGCCCAATTAAACTTTTTGCTGACAATGGGTTTACCTACGTCTACGCCATTGTTTTGACCCACAGATGAAAGGGTTTACGTAACAATTTCTCCGCTGGCAGTTCTTTAACCCGGCTGGCAACCTACCGCCCGAACTGGAGCTCCGTAAAAGCGGGATTGGCATTGTCTCGTGTCCCAGTCCTCCGGTTGCAGGCTTCCCATCGGCCAGAGGAAATTGGGCCGAATTTATGCGCTTCCTGCCGGCGGCGCAGCGAGCCCAATTACCGAATTTCCTCCTGCTTCCTGGACGGTGGGCGTCGTCTTCGGAGCCATCGACCCGGCGGCGCGGCGCTCGTTGCCAGGAAACGAAATTGAAAGCTAATTGCCGTTTTCGGCAGTCGTACGCATGCAAAGCAGAGGCTTTTCTCAGATTTTTAACGAGCCTGAGCCACCCACGTTCCCCTGAAGCAGAAAGTGCCAAAAGTTTTAGACTGATTTGATTTCATGGGAACTTACATTAAAATGAAAAAAGTGAAACGCATTAAGCCGAATTTGAAAGTTATGTAAGTACAATAATTAATACATGTAGAATACACTCCTAAAATATAGAAATTATTGACAAAACTCGTATTCTTTAAAAAATTATACATATGTAATTAGTATTTATTATAAGTAGGTACGATACAAAAATTCGGTTTCTAAAGAGGTACCTACATAAAAATAGCAAAACCTTTTTGAAATAAAAATTCCAAAAATTTTCATTTTTTTGCTTTAGAACAACCTCTTAATATTAAATCGAAAATTCGAGTTTTTTTATTCAAATATTTCGTACTTTATGCGTTTGTATTATTTCCGTGCCAGAAAAAATAATTATGTATTAGATTTTGGTAATAATAACATCAGTCTATAAACTTTTACTTTGAATTTCTAATACGCTAGTTTAAAATGATATCTGTAGATTACGAATTCAAAAATTGTGTGTTTGTAAAGTTAAAAAAAACATATTTTGGTAATTTTTCGAAATTTTATCGAAGGAGAACGAAACTTAGCTGAATGTTCGATAACATCAAGGCGATTGATTTCGATTGCGAAATTGGAAACGACTGAAAATTATAATCCAATTCGTCAGATTTTATCTCGAAGGGAAGTTTATTAATTTAAATTTACTTTCAAAAGTATTTATTTAAAAAAAATATTATTTAAAATAAAAAAAATTTATTACTGCAGGAATGCATGTAGATATAATACATGCATATGTCACATTGATTAATTCTTGGTTGTCGGAACTGAATCATCGACTTTTTAATGAACTGAAATTGAACGGAATCTTTTTTTTTGTACCAAAATCACGTGAAATGCGCTTTTCTTTCTAAATTTTCGAAAATCAAAAAATGGCCAATTTGTTTCTCCGAACATACTTTAATAAATCATAGCTTCTATTGGCTAATAAATAAATAAATAAATAAATAAATAAACAAATAAATAAAAAATCAGGTATTCTCAGTATTTTAAATGAAGTTTCGATGTCTAAAGTATCTTCGGTTTTCCTACAATTATTGTGGAAAATGGCGAAAACAAAATAGCTAGCGAAACAGGCTACTTCTAAATTATATGAAAAAAATTATTTACATTTGTAATGATTATATATTGTGCAAAATTTTGTTAAATACATTAAATTGCATTTTGAATCAAATATGAGACATTTTTTTATAATTTTTGATAGAAAAAAAGCATAACACTGCACATGTGATGTTTTTGACGACAAAAATGAAAATATGAATTACGAATTTGATTTCAATAGTTAGGTATAACATCGATTTTAAGAAATTTTTCTACGACTTAGGCTAATATGCGACTTCATTCTTCAATTGAAATCAATGCAGAAGTTTTTGCTTTAACTTGGAAAGCGAAAAATATTCAGATAAGTAGAAAGTCTGAAATTGATTAGTTATGACGGTGACATCGTTTCTACTGAGCAATTAAGAGCTCAGTGGAAATTAATTGATTATGTCGAAGTATGTGTTAAGGAAAATGGATAAGCTCTCAGGCTTATTAATACCTTAATTGGATGCTCTTAATTGGAGGTCGAGCAGACGAAAATTGGTCTTCCAAGCCCAATTTCGCTTTTTGTCGATTTCTTTGAGGAGTTTATTCCCGGCAAAGAGGAGTACATTTCATTGGTCTTCTAGTGGAATTACGCAAATTAAGTGAATCTTATCACCGCCGGTGTAACGCCTATTTTCACCTATTTCCGTACAACCAACAAAGGAAAGTTATCGAATAGGTTTCGCTGTGAAAAATGTGCCACTGTGGCTTAAGAGTCGGCTTGGCTGTTGGATAACCGCCAGATGAGTCGAGGAAATATGGAAATGAGCCTATTTTCGATTTCGAAACAATTATCAATGGCGGTAGTCAAGCAGCCGTCACCCAACCGCCGCAATGCCTTGCATTTTTATGATTAACAATTTGCAAATTAGATTCGGCGGCGGGCTCCCGGCCGCGGCGTCTCGCGCAATAGGGCACTAGGAAAAATGAGGAAAAGCAGCGATGCTTTCACGTCTCACCTTTTTTTTATGTAATGTTACATAAAAGAAGCAAGTAGTAAACATGTTTTGATGCTAACCGAATGAATAAACAATTTTTGGCCATAAAGGGCGGATCGCAATTAATTTGCAACTTTTTGCTATCAAACGGCTTTCGATGATCCAATTCGATGGTGAGTGGTTAGGCGCCAATTTTCGATTGGAGAAAGTGAAGGTAGGTTAGCCCGCGAATCTGATGCCACGGGAGAATTTGCATCATGGTTTTTTTACTGATTGGACATAACTTTTCGATACAGACCGCAGACTTGTATCTAGAACGCCAATTAAGGTCGGATTTAGAATAAATTATAACGACACATCAATTCACTTTAGGAGAAAGCTTCCGTGTCACTTTTAAATGGCGTTTTTATTTTAATGTAAACAATTTTAGCTGTTTAACATATATCGACGCATCTGAAGGCCTCCAGCAGTCGTATTTTTATAGACAAAAAAAAACAACTTTCTTGTGCACAATATGGGAATTCTATTTTTATTTTAGACATACATATATAGGCATCATAATTAATTTCAGTTGTGTAATCATAGTAATAATAATTATTTTCATTCTAAAAAACTTCTATCCATGATACAAAAAAAAAACAAGTTATTCCAAACACAACGTTTAATTTTGATGTAGTTATTATTCGAAATAAAAAATTTCAAAAATACCTGAAGAATAATTATAAAGTTATTTTAAGAGGCCATGCCTAGTTGTAATTTTAAAATCGTATTACTTTTCGATAAAATTCCTGTAAAATTTAATATTGATCTGACTAAAATTAGTGGTCTGGCAGAAGAAATTTTAATGTGTTTCATTTATATATTTTGAACGTTCACAATTTTGATGGAAATAAATATTTTTCAAAATCTAATTATAATTAAATATTCACCGATCGATTCACTTAAGAATTTCAATATATTTTGCAAAAATTTGCTTATAACATTTTCAAATGTAGGTATATGTAGCTATTTAAATCAAAATCATTATAACTAAAAAAATTAAATTACAAAATAACGATTATTAAGTAATGTTGAAGTAGCTTTTTGTATATGTATGTAGGTATAAAATATTTACTACAAGTAATATTATAAAACGCTTTTTACCCGATTTAAAGAACAAGAAGGCTATCATTCCGGGTCGTACCTTCGTCGTAATGAAATGTGTTCGACGTAAATGTTTAATCCTTATCCTACTAGTGCTTTTTAAAAGATATGTATAAGAATAGCAATAATAATATTTTTAATTCTTCGTGTCTGACTTTATAAATACTAATTAATATTTTTCCAGTTCTTTTTTTTACAAACAGTCGAATTTTTTGGTTTCTAATTTATGTACGTGTATGTGTAATATTTATTTATATTGTTACAAAATGTTTCTCCGCTGTAATTCACATTCGGAGTTTTAATCGAGTGGATATAAAGACTGGCGTTGGGTCTGGGCGATCGTGGCGTCTGTGGCAGGGGCACCAGGCCATATAACCACACTGATATGATTTGACTGGTGCCCCAGATCAAAACGCCGACCACTTTTTGGGTCATGATATTTATTATTATCGCCGAACAAAATTGTAAGAATAATATTTTACTATTAATATTATTTAGTGTTTTTTAGTTTTTTTATTCTTTCTAAAATGATATATCTATATTTTTTTTCCACACAAATACCATATTTATATTAATAAAAACAAAGGCATATTTTGGTATATGAACTATAAACTTAAAATGACTTACTTTCTTTTCTTCACTATCCAGCCAGTTTTTTTTAATATAAATTTTTACCAAACTTAAATAACATGTTTAGATCAAAATATCCAAAGTATACTAAATGTAGACAAACAATTTCTAATCATCACTCTGTTTAAAATTTAGTGGGTCACTCAAGCGGTGTGTTACGACCATATGACGGTTGCTTACCAACTATCGTTGTCATCGATTACTTGGGAATGTGCTGCGAAGATATGCGCCATTCTGGAATCGTAGATAGGGAACAAGAAAAAGAGATTTTGATAATCTTGAGAAGGTTATCTTCGTCTTCGCACCGTGTGAAAGAATGGAGTTGCATTGTGAGTGAGCTCCAACATCATTTTGAATGACTTTCAACGGTACCATGCTCCCAAAGTGGAGGCTGAAGAAGATTCAGAAGATAAATTCTAGTTCTAGTCGGCTAACTGCTTCATCGCGAGGATAGAAGTATTACAGTGACATTATGACGAATGGGAAGAAATGCTAATGGATCTTGAAGAAGCAGACCGGCGAAGAGAGGCCGAATGGTCGCCGGCAATTAATGGGCAAAATAAAGCACTGCTTCTAAAGAAGGGGAATGCTGCTGTTGTGTAATTCCCAACGGGTTAGCGCTAGACTTAGACTTAGACTCAGATGCGCAGGCACTGCTTGAGTTCACTGCATCTCGAAATTGTTCTTGGAAGATGCTTACAGGGTGCCGTTTTAATAAAAACTGGGCTTTTGCACTCTTTCATTCTTCTGGTTCTGCTATTATGATTAATTTCCTTGTTTTGTAAAGTACATTACATATACTGTTTTGAAGAAGTTCCATTAATATTTTTATTTAATTATTTATATTGTTTTTTCTTGTTACCCTGTACGAACTTAAAATGGAGTTTAATTAATACATTTTTAATTCCTTTTGCAATTTTGATTCCGCACGTGGTCGAATAGAAATTTTGTGAATTTAAATAAAAACTTAGTCGCAACGGGTGCTAGATAATAAATTTTAAGAATTTGGTGCGCAACTTGAAATCTAAGGCCATTCATGATACTCCAATTATAAACATTCATATTTTTGTTCTCTCTGTTTTTGTCCTATTTGTCCTAATTTTGTAATAAAACGGTTTTTTTTTTCACAGAATCACCCTTATCTAATGATTATCAAGTTTTAGGACCTCACAAAATTTTTATGTACTATTGTCTGAAGTAGTAACTGAGGAATTGCAATGAAAATAAATACTTAACTTTTAAATTACCTAATACCGTCAACAAAATTGAAATATGAGACCTTCAAAATGCATGTTAGTGGGTGACTTTTTGAATTTTTGAATATAAATTAGCTTAGTATATTATAGGTACTAAATTCATCACATTAAATTAAATTAAATTAAATTAAATTTTTGCATTTCATTGCAATTTATGAATTAAATGAGCTTTCCATGTTAACCGTTTGTTATTTCGCGAAAATAAAATTAAATTGCTTGGATTAATAACCACTTTATGTCAAAAACTAAATCCAACATTTTATTTGGTTCAAGCTTGAATGAGTAAATACATACTTAATGCAGATTTAAAAATCTTACGATTTTTAAAATTCAACTAAATGAAAAATTTACTATCTAATCTTATTCATAAAGGAAAACGAAAAAACAATTTTATTATAGTTGTTCAGCAATTATTTAGTTGAAATAGTTATGAAAATAAAAAAATAAAATAATTTTCCAGACAAAACGTCCGGGGTGAGTAAACGGCAGAAAATAGAAAGGAGGAACACCTACGACAGAGCACGCTCACCACAAGCAGAATAAATTGCAATATAACTTAAAAAGAAAAATGAAACGTCGTGTGCACGATAGTCACCCACTATATGGAATTAAGACGACGTGACGAGCTCCTATTGTAGCTCTCATGAAGAACAACATGAAATCACATCTGATCAAGGTACCTCGAGTATCTTCGATAAAATGCAATAGTGTGGCTCATAAATTTCAGAGATCAATTGGGACAGGGTGACAAAGTTGTGGGCCTTGTCGCCACCAAGACCGGGTCCGCGGCGGTGGCGGCGATCGCAATTCGGCCACTCGAACGCTTGTTTACAAACACGCCCTGGACCGAAGCCAACCTGGCGCAAGTCAAGTCACAACCTGTTCTATAGACTGGCACCAGAAAAGGTGGAAAAATTCATAAGAAAAATGTGCAGCTTTTAGCTGACATGCTTACCACATGCACAGGTTGTGCTGCAACGTCAGAGGTTCCCACGTATCCATTTCAGGCTAAAAGAAATATTTCCGCTACGAAAATATTAATTTAGCGAAATCCCCTCGATTTAATCACAGGTTAGTTGCACTATCAAGCCGTATCTGATCACTTCGATAAACAAAAATTGTAGCGAACAAAATTACGTAACAGTCACGATCGCGATCAATTTAGAATGTGTTTTTCGAGTCCGATTGCGACCGCGGTCATCACTGAATAAAATCGCTTAACACGTTGTATACAACTGAAAACAAACTGAAACCGATTTGATAAGGAAATACACCTGAATTTTAGGTATCTTACAGGTGTATCAGCTACGACTAGCCAAACTCACTTGAGGATCGATGCACATAAAACACTCGAAAACTACGAACCTCTCACCTTACTTGCCAGGTACCAACCGTTCCACTGGCTCTGAAACAAAAGCGAAAAGCCCGCTTGTAAGTCGCAGGTCGCACCTTACCACCTTACCACCAGAGCTAGCGAGATAATCTTTAAAAGGTAAAAAAAAATTACAGCAGCACAGACCTCTAAGATGCAAAAAAAACACTGTTTCTCTAGCACACCTCACTAATATCTAGCCGCGTCTATTTTCCATCGCGGCTCGTCACACCACATACAAAATTCAAAATATGTATGGTATAATTTTACACGGGCGCAGATCCAGAGCGTCAAGGAAAAGATCTTAGAGCTCTCTGTGGGCTCAGGTAAACAAAAAGAAGCGAGCAGGTGAGGATCGATGATATGCAAAAAAAGAGTTTTGCAACAATACCAGTGGCATGCGGTTCACGGTGGAAAAGACAGTTGCACCGCAAGTGCACTCACTCAATAGTGCCGCTGTCTCAAGACGCGGAGTGGCACGGAATTGCCTTCGTTTGTGGAATACAATCTTTCAGCGAACGGAGCGCCCCCTGGATAGATTGTCTTTCTTCACCCAGTACGCTTGCGGATACGACTTAAAGGAAATTATCTTCTTTTATAAGATAGTACTACAATACGCCGATTTTGCCCACATTCATACATCATACAAAAAAATATCCGAAAACCTATCGCAAAATCTATCAGTGGCTGTGTGGCCTTATCGATGATCTTCAAAATTCGCTAATTGCTCCACTTTCAGATAGCGCTAATTTCGTAACTCCGCAGATACGGAGACAGTCGGTGGTCAGCATAACGCGGCCTCTTACTTTGTCTACAGACGTGACTTATGCGAACTTCCGCAATTATGCTCTATTTTGCGTAATATTAGCGGAAATCGATTTTTCTACGTTGGCTAGGAGAACTTTCCTTTGTTTGTTATTGTTTGTTGAAAGTTAATTCACGCAAAAACTTGATTACAGCGGACATGCCAGAAACCTTCACATTTTAACTGAGCAGATCAGATACCAGTAATAGGGTTGATTGTTTCAATTTTATATTAGAACTTATAAAGAAATTTGAAGTATTCATCTTCGATTTCGTTTTACGATCATCACAATAATATTTTTAACTATCTTAGCGGCTTAACTTTTTCTAAGAAAATTGTTGATAATTGCGTATTTACTCTGACGATACTTTTAATTATTTAGTGCACTTTTTTTTGTATTACTAATTATAAAAGAATTACAAGTGTTCGGAAAATCATACACTAAAAGAAAAAGAGCAGCAAAATTAACTATTTTTTCAGCCAATTAATTAAATTAGTTAATAGATCTAAAACAGTGAGAAAAACATTTACAAAATTAGTTAGTTTCTCAACTATTGTTGTTGATTTCACTACTTTAAATTGTTATAACAACTAATTCAATTAATTGGCTGATAATCAACAAAAGATTAGTTAGTATTGCTATTTTTTCTTTCGGTGTAGTCTTTCATGTGATAGATAGATTAAGGTTTTCTTTCTAGTTTGAAAAAATAGACAAATGGTCAACATATGTATGTGAATGTGGACTAACAAAAGTTTTAAGATTTGTTCAGTATAGAATTTTTTTTGGTTTAATTGTTGATTTGCCAATTTTTTTTTTTACAAACAGCAGATCTCTTCTATCGGAATTTTTTTCATAGGTTATAAATTCAGAAGCATTCAATTCGCTCCAGTTTTCAGGGTTGTGATTTCAAACTTTTGTCTTAGTTATTCACAAACAACTTAGAATTAGGTCTACAATGAAAGGTTTTAATCAAAATATTATTATTTAGATTTTATATCACAGAAGAAATTTTAATAATTAGGTATGTAATATGTTGGGAAGTTGGGGTGCTATCAATGGAGACGTTTCCTATGATATGATCACAGCATGTACTGTATTTATGTTTTGTTTGTTGACACCTTTCCTAAACCAAAAGAAATGGTTATTTTCAACAGTAGGTGCTCTAAAAGAGTCTTTCATGCTGGGTAAGTACGTTTTGGAAGTTAAAAATCAAAATGCCATGTGTCTTCAAACCGCGATTATGTCGTTTTGAATGTTCATTTCATGAGGCAGCCCTCGCCGGAGCCGTCGCATGACAAAGCCCTTCTGGTGGAACAAAGCCCCCGTGCGCAGAGGCCGTGTCGCCTTCGCGTTCACCGTTGACGGAGTCTCTCCTTACCTGCGGGGCCCCACAAAGGGGGCCCAACAGCACAAAGCTTTTGTGATTAAAATTTAGTCGTTGTTTCCCTAGCCAGCCGCAGCCACATGTCACGAAAGTAGCGAAAATTGCTGCCGGATGAAAGCCTTATTTAAGCTGAAATTACGTGCATTTGCGGGAGGAGACTGCGGGGCCCCAAAATGGAGCAGTCTTTTCACGAGCGGCCGGGAAAGCCAAACAAAGGCTGAGGAGGCACTCCGGAGGTCCCCCTTGGATGGGAAGAAAGCAGCCAACAGATTAATTTGCACTTTGCCGGATGAATTTCCGCTTTTTATCAATTTAATTAATGAGGAGCCCCATTAAAGCACCACCGGACTCCCCGGAGCGAAATGGGTCAATGGGGCTCCCCAGGTTGAGTGGGATCCACTTGGAGGTCCCGTGATGCGGCGACCGATGCAATTTGCATTCGTCCCGCCCTGGAGGAATCTGAATCTGGAATCTGCCAAGACTCGAAAGGATGCGGAAATTGCTTACACGTCGCCCCGAGGAGGAGTCCCTGGGTGCCTCCTTGCTCCCCAAATGCACACGTTTGCTTACCTCTTATGGAGGAGCATTTAACCATTAAGAAACGCATAAAAATTTCCAGCGGGTGCATTTCAAAAATTCACAAGATTCACCTATTTGCTTTGATGATGCAAGCAAGGGGTCCAGAGAGGTTAAAAGATCTTAAAATTTTTTATTCTTTCCCAAAAGGAGGGCTTCCGATCTGCCTGGGCACGTAAATGGCATCGTATATTTTTCAAGTATTTCATTAAGGGCGGCTGCAGTTTCAAAGCCCCTTACAAAAAAAAAGGGTATGGATTTCGAGCTCACTTGCAACTTTCTTTGAAAGGACTTGGAACATATGCAAAAAGGGTTTTTCGAATAGGGGTTTTGGATAGCTTAAGCTTTGTTTGTTTTACTTGTCGTTAAACATTCTAAAGTGCTTTTGAAAATCTGAAAGTTGAAAAGTAAATTTTGTTTTATACCAGACTTACAGAGTGCTGAAAACTTACTCAGCAGTTGAGTGAAATTAAAATAGCAAACACTATAGTAGATTAGTAAGGTAACATTGTTTGAGGAGCCTATGCACAAGTTCCAAGCAATCTGAAAACTTTTCACATAAAAGTTATAGGGTACCTACTCATGGATGGATGGTACCTTTCTGTTCGGTTAAATATTTCCTACTGTTACTGATAGGTAACTTTTTCGCCATTTCAAATCACGTGTACAAACGGAGATAAATTTTAAAGTATTCGAAAGTGATTGTGTCCATGAACTTTAGATTAAACTGTTCATTAAATAGCAACTGAAACTACCAAACATTTTTGGTTCATTTTCGTAGTCAGTTAGCCCCGAAATCAACCCCAACAACTCAGTGTAGATAATCAAATCAATCAATCAAATAATAATTACGTGTGTTCTCTTGCCCGCCGATTTTGGAAACGTGAACTCGAGATAAATGCATTCAAAATGATAATTTACATAATGTATCCTACATGAAATTTTTAAAATAGAGGATTGGTGATTTGCATCAGTATTAAAAAAAATAAGTTATCAATAATTGTTTGATATCATTTTTGAAATGTTTTTATATATCATTTAATCCAATAGAAAATAGGAATAAGAGTTCAAGCTGTTTTTTTCGTAAATGATGATTTTTCGCAATAAAACCAAAATTTTCTTGCTTTACATTTAATTTGTTCCAATATGAGATTTTTCTCTGTTTGTTGTATGTACTTATTATGTTACTTTAAAAGATTTTACTTAATTCAATGACTGAAGCAGACTCAAAAAAAAAAACAATTTGTTTTTTTTGCTGACTAACAATAACACTAAAAGTTACATAAATTTCCTCTTAATGGATGGAATACCTAATTTGACCTCTTTCGACAGCCACAAATCAATTCCTTCTCATGCACCCAGCATTTTGAAGACGGAAATGTTTCTGACTTTACGATTTTCAATTAAGTTTTCTAACAATGATTGGTAAATTAGTTTCCATTAAACAGCGGAAAGCTACTGAAATATACTTCTTACATAAAGCGCAGAGATGTAGTTTGTCGAGTTTTAATTATTTATTTAACTCCAATTGTTTGTGCCCTGAATGGACCGACCCATTCACGGTAACCGCATGGTAGTTTCTGTGCAAAAGCGTTAAAAAATCGAATGCATCCAACCGACTAGCGTTTTTGCGGCAATCTCCATTGTTTCGCAATTTCTGAAATAAAAATGAATGCAATAATAAAAATTGCGTGCGAAGCCCTGCGTTGTTGCATAGGGTGGCGTCTTCGGTGCATCGAACCGAAACCCAAAACCGTGAAAAGTAAGCGCCAAACCAAAACCTCAGGGCAGACAAAGGTGATAGCAATCGTCAAAGACCCTTCGACGAATCTTGCGACATCCTTGGTCTCTCGAGCCGCCTATCGATTAGCAGGAGAAAAGCGATGAGGTATCAATCCATCTTGACGACGACGGTTGGCGCGCGCTTTTATTGTCGCGTTGGAGCTCTGAGGTGGGTTTTCTTATGAAACCGTCGTTCGATTGGCTCTTGAACCTTTGAACCCCTCGACGGGGGCTGCTGTTTGAATGGCCACTTCACGTGCGCTCCCCACAGAAATATTGTTCTAAGAAAGAAGAGTGCCACTCACCGGAGCCATTTGTAGGCAGCGAAAGAGCTCCTGACTCCCGTCCATCCATCTCCAGAGGTGGGGAGTTCTCCCGCACACACGACATCAGTCCCGTTGACATTCTGCAAGAAAATAAAATAAGAAAAATTTAGGAATTACTTGCAAGAAAGTCGTCTAGTCTAGAGATTAAAAGTAAATAAACAACGGCGAGTGACGACCGGTGGAAATGGAACCGTCACGACAACCGCATTTTGAATCGGAATGCAAATCGCGCTCGTCTGACTGGTTCCACACGTTCCACGTCGATTGCACTCGCTCGGCCGGAGCGCGATAAATACCTCATTAGCCGCGACTTGTTAGCGTCTTTATCTGAAAGTCGTAGCTGTCGCAAGGCTTGGTATCAATGCCCAAGCGGCTTAAGACGCCCGCGATGGTTTCGTAATCTAATCCTTGTAGAAAAGCGCAATTCGATCAAATCAACGTCGAAATCTGTCTTCACGTGGTTTGCGTCTGAATCCTGATCTTTAATAAATAATCGTAGAGAAAGCATCATATAAAAATAAAAAACAACAAAAAACCGGCCAAGTGTGAGTCGGACTCGCGCACTAAAGATACCGAGTTATAAGTATGCAAAGGATTTTTACTGACTTATACAATAAAAACTGAGCATTGTTAGAGCTAGTTTTATTTTCCTTGTAATATTTAAATCTATCTATCTATTTATTTGAATTCTTTCAGATTTTGCACTTTGCAAACTTCGGAAATTAATTTAATAAAGGTGCATAACAATAAAATTCTAAATAAGAATATACATTTACTTAAACATAGTGCATACAAAGTTGTGTTCTTCCAATTTAATTACAAAGTTTAAAAGCTGTGTAACAATAGCGTTCGTTTGCCCCTCTTAATCGTAGATAATTAAAACCCTGTTTTCCTGGTTTCGAAAACTTAATTGAAAGCCTGGAGGGTTTTCTGGCAGATGAAGAGTAAATTGTGTTCATAGAGCGCTTATTCTTTGAGGTACAGGGTGATTAATTAACGCTTACCATAAAACTTGTAGATTTAATTATCTTTTACCATCACCCTATAAGAAGGAACGAATACGAAATTTACATTTTTAATTTGTATTTTAAAAGGTATCCTTTGGCATTACTTGCTAAAATTCATTACTCAATATTCCTAATCGATTCGATAAAGTGCTACAAAAATAAAAAGTGGGGCATCTATCCGTAATTTACCTAACTTTAATTGATATAGTTTGATAAAACAAAATCAGAAATTTATACTTTTTGGATTTAAGGCTGGGATACAATGGACGCGCTTTTATTGCGGTGCATCGGGGAATGATGAGTAAAAACACAATACAAGCGCGACGCTACATTTTTGCTGGACTGCTAATAAAGCCAACAAATTTTTAAAATGAATACGCTAAAATTAATTAGGTAAGTCATACATGTCGACTATTTGGCTTTAAAGGACATCAGGATTTCCAAAACAAGCTTTAACTCAATTATAGAAAACAGAAACAACTTTTGATTTGAAATGACAGTTCTTTTTTTCATATATCTTCCCTAGATAGAAATTGCCGGCGCCGCATAGTTCGAAGTTCCGCAGAACTTTGCGGCGCAACAAAATCGCTGCACATGTATGTTAGTGTATCAGGACAGGTTGCTAAGTTAATTCATTTTGCGGCGCAACGAGAATGCGTCTCGTCCATTTTATGTACATATCTCAGCTTCAGGCTTATTTTAGGATGATAGTAAATTCCAGACGTATTTGTAATTACGTTTATTAAATTTTGTTTATGACTACCTTTTCGCAAGAAATGACCTTTTCCGTTGATTAATCGGTATGTGAATTAGACGCAGTCCGGCTTCTTATTACTCAAAGAATTTCCTTTGCGGAATTCGAGACATTCGCAGGCACATTAGTCGCCACCAACCATGGGAAAGTTGTCGCAGTCTCATGGGGCCCCCGGTCTTCTAGAACGGGGGCGCTCCGCTGAAGTTTGTTTTGCTCTGAGGAGGCTGCCAGCCCGAGCGCCACAGTTTTTCTGAGTGATTCTCTCGATTACGCGGAAAATAATTTTCGCGGTGAATTTTCTCAGGCAATTTGCAACGCGTCGCGGAAACGGGAAAATGTTGCAGTTTAGCGGCCTCCGAGGCTGGCCGTGAGGCCGCATGAGAAATCGCTTCGAGTGGGCTTCGCGGGCTGCAATTGGGCCCCAATGCGATCTCTGACTAAACCAAGTGCCCCGCCCCGGGGGTGGAGGATGAGTCGAAATTATTTGCAAATGAATTTATGCTAAGCGCTCTGGAGCCAAAAATAATGGTGCTGGATGAACGAAAGAATTTGGGGCAATAAATGTGGGTTGGACGTGGGCCCAGCCATTGCATTTTAATATGTCTTGGATCGCGTTTGTTATTTATGGGTACTTCTTCGATTTGAAATTTATGAAAGGGGCTCTATTTTAATATCGACTGTTATTGCAATCTTTTGGGGTATTCGTTGCTAACAAGAATTACAAAATGCTTCTATTTTATGAGACATTTTTCTCATAAATTTCCGTACAGAGGACCCTATACATACATATAAATAAATATTATTTTGAAAGTATAAGTTTGTTACACTCAATTTAACAGAGTATTAAATATACAGAGAAATAACGGATACCCTAATTAAAAAAACTGTCTTTAATACTATTATTCGGTACATACATAATAATAATACTTCTAATAATAACTATAACGTTTCGAAAAATAACGCTTCGAAAACAAACGTCTTTATGTATGTATATAGTTGTTCAAATAGCGTTTCTGGAAAAATACAGGTACAGGTATACATGGCTAACCATTAATCATAATAATAATAATTAATAATTGCAGCAATAATTGAAAATATTTATTTTTATTACTATTGAAAAATTAGCTGAAAGTACGATGTGTATAACCTTATTGTTCAGTAGTAGCAATATTTTACATAATTACATAATTTACATAGTAAGTGAGCTTGTATAGTTAATATTTAAGAATTAAAAATTCATGTAATTGAGACTAATGTGAGCTTCCACTTTCCCTTATTCATAATGGTTAAAGATACCTAACAATTATTTTCCGCAACACTGGATAGATAGAATTTGTCTTTACTAGCAAATGCAAAAAAGTAGAATACGCCCAAGAACTCGTCAGCCGTCTTGACCGGTGTTCATGTTGCTTGGGCCGTTCAACGCCATTAATTTTCCCATCCTCCAATCTAACGACCTTGTGCCCATTTCGAAGACTAGAATCAAACCTCGAAAAGTTTCGAAATCACGAAAGTGGCTGCATAACCAATGGGCATTCCCTTCGTAATGACCAGTGTGCTGTAACTAACTTACTCAAGCAAGCAGTAACTAGAGGCTAGCCATTGCTTCTAGAAGTCTCCCTAAATCCAGCGGGGCCCTGACTGTACTTACAGAAATAAATGACCGCGGCCTAGACAGCGGCACTCCGTTGAATTTATTTGATTTACGCGATTCCATCTCCTGGCCGAGGGCAGCGGACGGTTGGGCCGCGGCCCGGATGTTCTCGCTCTGATGAGCTTTTCTAATTCCCGCTGGCGCGCACAATGTGCCCGCCGCCAATTAGCATTCGAATGGCCGCTACCAATTATCAAAAATGCTTTGATTGCATGACAGCCGCACTGCCCGGCATAATTAGACCTTATTACGTCCTCAATTTTCACTCGCTTCCCGTGGCATTTCGCCAAAATATGTATTTTTCATATGGTCTTTTGTACGAACAAATTTAGGGCAATCAGCCGAGCAATTCGAATAAAGATCGAACATGATAGGGCCTTGTAGCAATGCCCTTTCCGCCCTCATGAGATTTCGAGGGGTTTGCCATGAAAATTGGTATTTGGGGGTTTTTTAAACTCTTGCGAATCTATTTTCGAACTTCAACGAATTTAATTGAAAATTAGTATGATGGGTATTTGGGGGCAACTAATTTCGAATCTACTATCAAAGTTTGGAAATTCAAATTGACGGAACCGATATGTTTGTTTGTTGTTCAATCACGCCTTAATACTTCTTCCGATTATTTTCATTTTTTAGTGAAGTCACTACATATCCCAACTTGACGTATAGGTTACTTTTTGTTCGTAGGCTCCAAAATGGAGAATCTAAAATGGCGGCCAAAAAGTGTAAATTTCAAGGGATTGCATGAAAATTGATACTTAGGGTTTTTTGGGGATCCTGATTGCGAATATACTTTCGAAACTTAAAAATTCAAAGTAGATTTGATATTTTTCATTTTTTGTTTGAAGGTAGGTACTACATTCTTCAACTAAACATACATATGGACTATTTTTATGAAGATAAAAGTAGGAGTTTCAAAATGGCGAACTTAAGATGGCGGACAGCAATTTTAAATTGCAATGGATTGCCATAAATATTGGTACATACATATTTTGAGTTTTTGGACATACTGATCCGAATCCGATGCGAGTCCTTTTTCAAAATTTAGACATCAATATAGTGTAGGTACCCAATATGGCGACCAAATTTTCTACGATCCAAAGCCATATCATGAATGATTTAGAATGGTTGACTAAACTTCCTAATTCAACCAATATTTTAGAAGTATTTAACTTAGTAGTATTTTTGATACACCGGGTAAAACCGGGTTACTCAACAGCAATCCCAATAAACTTTACGACCTTACACAATGCAGTAAAGTTTCTCGATTTTCCCTAAAATGTCGCATCCAAAAATTCCGGCCATTGTCGCTAGAATTGTTATGTAAACAATTTTATCTCATGTTACCTCGTTGGGGCACAGAAAAATTCTAAAGACCCCAACAATGTCATGCGCGACAACGACGTCGGTCCCCGGCAATCAAATCAAAGAATCAACAGCGCACGTCGCTTGTTTACTTTCTGCACTGGAAGACTTAAGAAAAGAAGACAAGCGTCGCTCGAGGAGATCTAAATCTGTCCCAGCCCAGTTGATGCAATCTCGCGGTCTCCGAAGATTTCTTATCAAACGGCTGCCCCGGCTGGCCCCAATGGCCACTCTGCCGCAGAAGATGTTTTGAAAGCGGTCCGCCGGCGTCGTCGTCGCGCGGCACGCACTCGGACTATAATTGGCCGATTACGCAGCCGCTTTGATGCGATTAGGTTTGAGAAATTCCCTAATTGCCGCGAGCAGTTGATGCCATCGGCCAAGTTCGCGGCGCAAAATTAGTGGCGATGGTGCGCACTTTAATAAAATGCGGCAGTTTCCCGCCAGAGGGGAGGACTCGCCGATTTGCTTTACTCTTTTTTAATGGACAAGTGAAAAGCGGACAGTCACCGGGTGTCCGTTTTCTGGTTTCAGAGGTGCGTCAAACCAGCCCCGTACAGATGATTAGAGCCACTTTTCAGATGGATGGACGCTAATTTCAGGTGCACGAAAGACTCGAAGAGCCCGAAATACTGCATCGAGCTGGAAAATTGCTTTAAAAAGTGCACCACTTCGAGAGCAGCTCGTCCGGTAAGTCGACATCGGCGATTAAATAAATCCACGTCTTCGCTCCAAGTGGCGTGAACGCGAAAAGTTTCGTCTTGTCTGCTGGAACACCTTGATCTTTCGCAGCCAATCAAGAATATGACCTTGCGACTAAAACGCACCTCAGGTCCTCAGTGAAACGTTCTGAAGCAAAAAGAATGTGGGCAGTGGGTTAATTGGCAAGCTAAATAGAGCGATTTGCTAAAACTATCTTCGCGACAATTCCGAGCTGCGTTTATACATTTTTTATAGTAATTGAAGGTTGCGTTATATGAAAAATCAAAAGAAGTGAAAGGACCACAAACTATCAGGCCATATTATTACCTAGAACCTAGAACCATAACCAAACATTTTTAAAGTCAATCAAAAATTTAATACAGTGGCCTTATTCTCTATTATGATATTGTAATAATGTCTAGTGAAACTATCATATTCGAATTCTCTATCACAATATTGGTTTTTTTTGTCGAAATTGCAACAATATTTCAGATTTTCATTGGAAAGGTGGTTTGCTATCGAAAATGTAAGTAAAAGTGGGTTTATTGAATATAATTTTATATTTTTTATTAAATTCAGCACATTCAGGTCCAAATCAACCAGTTTAAAATAGTGTTCGAGAATATCCAAACATTCATGTACATACATACATATGTATAATAAATATCTTAAATTGTCTTAAGTCCAGTAAACCGCAGTGTAGATGGTTGAAAAAAGGCTTTTGAAATAAATTAAAAAAATTAGCGTAAAAGAATTACTATTAATAACTAGGATTATGAACATTCATATATATTTAATCCTATTTTGAGACGATTTAGCTTGAAAAAAAGGTTGCAAAATTCAAAAGACCTCCATTGTCCACCAGAAATGCATAATTCTAGTTTCAGGCAAAAGCGGCTTACTTATATTTTTGAATTTTTTTTCTTTCAGATGTTCCAGAGTTGAAAAATCCTGCCAATCAGATAAAAAGATGGTTCACTTCAGGTTGTCACATCACCGCCATACTTTGATTAAATATTAACAAATATTTTTGTACAATTAATTAATTAAAAAATATTATTGAAAACATATCCAAAAGAACCAGACTACCTCTTTGAGTCAAAATGTGACATTCATTATATTTTATTAATAAATATAACTTTCATTTAAACCTTCATATATGAGATATTTTTCTTTTAAAATGTTATTACTACTACATTGTTGCGAGCCCCTAAAATAAGAGCTTTATTACTTAACGAGGAATAAATAAATTATAGTAATGTTGTTTACTTTTATTTTTAATAAAGAATGTAACTTTTTCTCTTTTATATTCTGTTTAGGAAATTCTTGCAGTGGACATTTCATAATCAGCTTATGGTGTGCGATTTTCCTTAACATTTGTGGAAAAAGAAAATATGTAAGTGAGCCATCTACTAAATGATTTACAATCCCATCATAGGATTAATGTCCATGTCCCTTCCAGGTGTAAAAATAGCATCTAACCTTTCGTAAAAGTTTTCTGTCCAATCAAGAATTGTCTAAAAATAGGTCCGTCCCAAAAGGCTATTAAATATGAACTCTGGCCGCAGCATGCACGACGATCTTCTTCCCCTTCGGCTTAGTTGGCCGGGTTATTTTTGGTCCAGCCGAAGGTAGGAAACATACAAGTTACATTCAAGTGAAATCTGGAATTTCTTGTAATCCCTAGGGAATGTTTTGCATCTGGCGAATCCTCTCCTTCCCCGCAGAATTACTTTCCTCAGGAATTGTTGTGGTGTCCCGACTATGACCAGAAAACGAGCACTTTCTGGAAGGGCATCATACATTTATGGGAGCACTTTACCTGTTCACGTGCTGCAAATAAGTTTATTTCTGGTCGTGCGTGCGGCACTGCGGTTGAATTTTTTCGACGCCCCACCGTCCTCGTTTTGTGCTGGTTGCTCGCTCACCCACTCGCGGCCGCGGCAGCACCTATGCGGCTCATTTCGTATTCATGGCAACGTGCGCTATGCTCTAATCCAAAACATAGGTGCACGCCGTGGATTAACGGTATTCCTCTTGGCTTACCTGTGCTGCCGGTGCTGCTGCTTTTTTTATGGACTCGTTTCAAGCAAAAATGCCTTTCAAGGAGCCGATAAAAATCGAACGTTTTGCGGAGAGTGAGCTCGGGAGGCCCAGGCCACAACAGAAGAAGGTAGTTGAACCTGAACGGAGTGCTTATGGCATTCACGGGAACTGATCCCCTCTATGCGGTGGGATTTACCCGTTTTATCCCGAATTTTTTAGAGGCTTTTTACATTCAATTTGAGCGGAGAGTGCGGTGCATTAGCGTGCTGAAAAAAACTCTTGAAGAGGTGACGAAAAGAAAGGGTTGCGGCATTACAGAACAGCATTAACCACTTAAATGCAAGTTTCTCTAAATGAGTACTATTTTTGGAGTATTTTAATAGTAACCTGAATACAACAGTTACCACCAAGGGCGATAAATCGGTTGAAAATAAACATAAAAAGCATGTTGTCTCCGATGTCCAAGCAAAATTAATATTTTGGGATTATAGGATTTGATTGTCGACTGTGGACAGGTCTTCCACATTGGTCGTTGTGTTAAAACTAGTCCTCGAATTAATATTTTCACTCAGAAAGAAATATATGACATTTATCTATGTTATCCATACCTAAATTGAATTAAGCAATCCCATTTTGTTTGTAGCACCACCCACATCGCCAAGATATATTGAATTAAAGGGTCAGCTTTTTCAAAAAATATACTTTCTTAGAGTATGACATTTTAAAAATATTCTGTGCAAATTGCAAGTTGATCCAATGAATATTTTTATCGATATTAAACAAAAACCGTAGAAACTTCTTACAATTAAAGCGGATAGTGAAATTTTAGGCTTTTCTCAAAACTACATTTTCAAAGATGGTGTATACTAGAATTTAGAAACAATTTGATGAGTCTCAATGAAATTTATGTATGTAGCATATTCATAGGCATAAAATCTTAACTATTAAGAAATACTGATGATCACCAGAAAGCACTGTTTGTAAAAACCTGTCCACATTAAATATAGTGTAATTACTTGGTATAATATTCAAAATAAAACACATATATTGTATAATTAGAAAAAAATTAACAAGGAATTCAGTTTTTTCAAAGCTCTGACTACCTTTAGTCTTTAAACTATATACTCTAAAAGTTATTTTAGTTAATCTATATGTGTATTAAAAAAAAACTTCATTATGATGTTAAGTACCTATATGCTGAAAATGTTAGAGGGACGATCGACTTACTATTTGTTAACTTAACAGATTCCTACGGTTCAAAATGATTGAGAAAAAAAGGAATTGAAAATTTTCATTTCTATCTGAGCGTTTTACTTCATCACATTAACTTTTGCAATTTTGAAATTCGTATTATCAGCAACCCCAAAAATACTTCTCCTATTGTCATCAATTTTTATATATGTATGTACACACAATTCGAACACAATCGGGTAATGGAAAGTGGTATGAAAACATTTTGAGCCAAAAAGATACTTTATACATATGTTCGATATACATACATATATACCTACAAATATGAAAAACAATAAAAGCTTTAACTTTCATCCAAAAACAAAATTACTTTTCGAACAACTCGATAGTCAAATAATGAAAACGACTGAAGAGGAGTCGGAGTACAATGTACAACAGCAAACAGTCGAACAATACTTATTTAAGAACCCTCACCGAAAAATCAAGAACTACCTCACAAAAACCTCTGGTGCAATGCATGCATCCGGCATTCCAGCCATCTGTGCAAATTTTTCAGAGCATTAAAATAATTGAAAAAATGGGGAGAGAATTTGGGCTAGAGGCCGCATTGATTGTTATGAGACCTAAGAGGAACTTTTCCATAAATTAAAAATGTCAAGAAGGGAACAAGAATTAAACCAGGGTAAAACCATCTCATTTATAAAGTTGGACAATGTTTTGTTCCTTTATAAATAGAACTAAAACAAAAGGAAAAATTGACTTCTAAAACTAGTTAACTAAGTAAAATTTAAGCAACTTCAAATATATTTGCGAATTAGTCAACTCCGCCGTAAGATTTATGAATTTTTTCTCAAACACAACAGCATATACAAAAACCAAAATGAAAATGACTAATTTAACCTTGGAAAAAGTTTAATTGAACTGGGCTAATTGACATTAACTACTTTTGCGTTATATCTTAGCACTTTAACTTTTTTAGTTTGCAATAAAATAATACAATTGTTTACTTACGACATTGAATCACATTATCCAACATTTGAATTTTGACTCACAAGACTCAAACAAGATTTAAAGGGGGTTATTCCAGAAAATAGATACGCTACTATTTGAAAACTTTGCCTTAATATACGGATAGACAATTTTTATAATTGATTTCATTACAGTACAAATGATGGGAAAGAATTTTAAAAAAATTTTAAATCTCAATGAATTGCCATTACAATTGGTATTTGGGGGCTTTTCGAATAGTTTTTCATCTATTATTCTGTGCCAGTTTGTCGAAACGAACCCCAACGTTTTATTAAACGTTTACATCTAAATGGACATTCTGAAAAAAAAACTGTCAACATATTATTTTCTAAAATCCCTCATCATAAGACGAAATGCACTAAACATAGCGCACAGCATTGAATCTAACCAATTTCCATAAACACCGAAACTGGCATGTGCGCGCAGCTTCAGTTGATTAATGACTCTCGCAAAGCCCAGGAAAGTGTTATTTGCCCGATGGCGGTTAGCGCAAGCAAAATTCAAAGTTAAAAGATTTCTCCAGCAAAAGGTAAACTTTTTCAAATGTCAAGGTACACTCCTCTGACCGCCCACGCTTCAGCAACATTCACCGGCTTTAGGCTTAGCGAGTGCGAAGCGCACGTTTTAAAATCTTACGGTGGTGAAGCAACAAAAGTTTACGGTCGAGTGACGACGTTTTAATTTTGTGCCATTAATTTTGGCCCCATAATCTTCAAGATATCCCCAGATGAGCGTCTAAATTGCCTTCTAAGGAGGCACTTTGCCCACTCGAAATTGCATCAATTTTCACTGAGATGCAAGTTTTCCCAACATTTTGTCCGCCCATATGCGAGGCGGCGCGGCGTCTTACGTCGCTTCGATTTTTCTCAATTAGTTTTTGCGCCCGCCCCAGATGGTGAAAACGAACGTCTTGAGATTTCCGTTCAAGAGGTCACCGGTTCGAGAGCTCGCAGGTATATTTAATGAGTTCGGGAGGTTTCACCTGCTTCCCCGGTGTCTGGCCTGAAACCGCGGCTAAGCACCCTCTCATAAATATGCAAGAAAATTAAGAAACAAAAAGCAAATTGAGAAAATCTAAAACCGCGGCAAAGACGAGGTATGCGAGCTTGTTCACTGGAGCAAAAAGTGCGAGTGGATCTCGCGAGACTTTCGGTTATATTTAATGCCTTTGCTGCGCTGAGTGGAATCTTTTTCACTTTTTTGCAGTAATTATGAAGAAGGTAAAAAAGCTGGAAGCGATTTTGGTGTCTTTTCCCCGATGTTGCACAGCCTCGTTAGGCCATTTCGGGGGTCATGCATAAATTATGAGCACTTTGCCTATCCCGCTGCAAACGAGGCTCTGTGACATGAATACAAAAGTGGGCAAAAAGCCGCAGTGGGTCCATTTCATAATTTTTAATCTAGAGTCCCCGCATCCAGCTCATCCTGCAGGAGCTCTAGCCGAACGGGTGTAAGTGAAAAAAGCGCTGCTCGACTCAATCCCAAGCTGCCTAAGCTGGAGCAATTAACGAGCGGAACATTCCCTGGGGCTGGACGGAAAATCGATAGCCCACCCCCAACCCTCTTCCCGGTGGAGCAGGGGTAGGCGTCGGGACGTATTAGGGGCGATTTGTACGCAAGCCACATCTGAAAATCCTCCCCCCGCCTATCCCAACGACGCTTTCCGAGACTGAGCTCGTGACCAAGTTTCCCATTTTCAAGGTCGCCGCTCATCCCGCCACAGCATCCGTCCCCAGGAATTCTGCTCTGAGCAAGCCCGGGATTGGCGTGGGGACTCAACAGCAACTGTATTGCTCCCACAAACTTTTCGGGAGATACAGTCGGCGCTGAAAAATACACCAGCCATACATACACCCCTTACTGTCTCTGATATATTTATTCAATATAAGGATGCATTTTAATGTTATCCGAGTAAAATTAAAATATATATGTAAGCCCAGAACGAGTCCGCAATACGCCCGAATTGGGCTCGTTGCATTTTTGAGGTAAAATAAGACCGAAGAGACATCTATAACTCCCATCTATAACTTACCAAAACAAAATTATCTAATTCTTTAGCACACCCGCGACACGACCGATGCACACCTAAACATTTCCTATTTTTCAAACCCGCAACAGGCCCGAAATGCGCCCGCAGCAGGCCCACATTTTTATAAATTACGCCTGCAACGCATCTTAATGCACGTCGATCACAAACCTCTAAATTTTTCGGATACATCCGAATCAGGCCCGTAGCATTTTTGAAGATATGTATATAAGATTATAGAGAAAATTGCAACAACTCCGTTAGTTATACACCTGTTTCGGGCGTGCTTCGGGCCCGTTGCGGGCGCGTTTCGGGCCTCTTAACAACGTGCTTTAAGAAATGTGGGCTTTTGGCAGGCGCGATTGTTTTGATTGGGAGATGATGAAATGGCAATTCGTAGAGCTAAGTTAGTTTAGTTATGGTTAGGAATTGAAGGAAAATTTTGAGGATCAGATAATCGAAAATCTTAGTCTGTTTGTTCACCCCAGCATAAATATAAATATTGATTAATAAAATATAATAAACTTCACTTAATTGCATTTTTCGTTGTCTGTTAAAATCTAAATTTAGGTATAAAGTAATATATGTATGTAATTTAGAACATATTTGCTGTGAAGTCTCTATATTAATTCTGAGTTTACAAATTTGAATATGTTTATTAGCTCAAATTATTTTTTGCGATAATTTAGGATAAGCGTGTTCAATCTACAAATTCATGATTCAAGGACTTTGATTTTAAATACGTATTACAGAAATTTAGAAAAACATAAGAATTGAGAATAAAGAAATCACGTATACCTATTTCCCCGAAGGCTTTGTTTGATTTTGAATAATAGATCTGATTTTATTGGAAAAGATGGCAACCCTAAAACCATCCACATCCCTCGCAGATTTCCCGGGATTTCCCATTTTGGCTGGGACGAGTGTGTGCTGTTTTAAAGATTCACAGATTCCGGCGACAATGGAGCCATGGACCGCGTGAATGCGAGGAGGGTTCGGCTTTAATGACACTCACGAGCCACGGGCTCCGAAAATGAGTTCACCATTTGGCTCAATCAGCCTCTTTGTGGCCCATATCTCGTCTCCAGGGCCGGGGTTGGGGGTGGTCTCAGCACGGCACGTGACGCGCCCCATCTACGCACTTACGCCTCCTTGGCATGGGTCTAATTTGGCCGCGTTAATAACTTTCTCGCGAGCGTAATTTAACTTTCTAACAAGAATGGGCCCATTGTGGCTTACTTTGGGCTGGGTTGAAAGCAAGTTTCCTGGCTGCAATTTAGATGCTCGGAAAGGAATTTAATTTTGAGAAATTTAATTGTTTCGGTTACGAGAACATAATTAAGTTAAAAGTTACAGAGCAAAGTTTATTTTGGTTGCCCCTGTTTCATACGTTTGGGACAACAATCTTGTGGAAGACTGTTGCTTACAATTAGCTCCATTTCAGATCCATAATTTATTCCAGACCACAGCTTTGGTTTAATTTTGTAAAGAAATTTAATATAATTTTATTATCATAAACTTGGATTGAAATCATTTTTAATTCCCTAAAATCAATTTCACTTCTCCTGCCCTTTACAAATTTCACTCAGATATTGGCTCTATAGATAACTTTTAGTCGAAATATATTTCTCGCCAGTGGGTACAAGATAGTATGTCTGATGATAACATGAAACGTGTTTAATATTTTTTCATTTTTTTTTTCCAAAAAATTTTTGGAAGCTAACGAATTATCAGACAGACGTACCAATATACCTATACCTATTTACTATATATTTTATAAAAACTATTGTTTGTTAATCGGTTTTAAAATAGTGATGTTTAATCAATTATATGCCATTTTTATTTTATTTTATTGTTAACTTTGAGGAATTAATAGAAAACTCACTTTTGTTTTATAGAACTTATATTATAGAATTTGTGTTCGAAAGGTATGTATGTATTGTAAATTACAATTAGGCCTACAAATCTAGTCATTGGTCTGGCATATTAAATTCGCCACTTTGAGTTTTCCTATCCTCAAATAAGAAATGAAATAACCGACCCCAAAAACTCCGTTTACCAATTTTTGGATAAATGCGATGAAGTTTTATATGTTTTCCGCTATATTGAATTATTAAACTTTAAGAACGGATTTTAAATCAGTGATTCTGGAAACTTCGATATGGAATAGGTACTGTGATGGCGTATGCATAATTCTTTTGTCTTTGCCTTTCCAAAGCTCGTAAAAACTTATTTAATAAAATTTGAAAGGTAAAATTGTGATTTCAAATTTCGATACATAATGAAACTGAGAAATAAAGTAAAAGGTTTTGCTTCTTAAATCTACATTTTATAAAATGGATTAATTAATAGCGGATAAAATGTTATTTTGTAAATATAGCTTAAAAAATAATAATGATAAATAATACTCAAATAACAATTCACTACAGCTCATACGACTCATGGGCATGGTTGTTCAACTCCATTTAAGTTCCAATTATCGCTGAATTCGAAATGATAGGAGCAATTTTCTGGACAATCCGTTTGCATAACGAACGCTATCCATTTGCGGCCCAGCGGGCTCGTAAAAAATCGCCAAACGGAGAGCGAAGTGCTGGGCGTCGCCCCGCACGAGCGAGTAATTAAGGGCCTTTGGGCACACAAAGCAGCAATTTATAACGCGAATCGCGCGTTGTCCCATCGGCCAATTTGAATAGCACTCAATCATGGAAAGTTTGGACAGGATCCACCCACTCGTCCCGAAGAAGTCGCCTCATCTTCCAGCCGGAATCGCGTGCTCTAATTAACACGTGAGTCTTTCCGAACTGGAAATATCGCGGCGGAATCCTTCGCCTTATTAATTTGAATGTGATGAGCCATCGATTTTTGCCCGAGAATTTTCCTCCTCGAGCCTCTTTTCAGGCACAATTCAAATCGACAGAGTTTGGTGTGAGCTCATGAAGAATTCCTCACGTTCCGAGACGCCACTTGAGGCGATTCTCGCAGGCTCTTCTGGGCTGCTTCTAAGGAATTTCTAATTAATGACTGCCCTCGGAACGTCCGCCGTCGCCGCCGCAACGTTTCGATTTTGTTTCCTATCGTGCGGCGACGAAAACGGACGAAAGATGGCGAGCACTTCTAGAAAGTGCAATTAACCTCCGCTTTAAATGGCATGCACGGCTGATTCGCTAATCTGACCTCCTTCCTTCCCCCGCTAGATCTAGATACTAGATGCTAGTTTGGTGGTTTTATATTCTACGGGCACGAGGTCAAGTTCAAGTGGCCGCCTTCGCCCCTTGAATGGCGGCATTTTTTTTCGTTTGACTCGTCGTTTAATTAATCAACGCCAAGACGACGAGTATCTCAAGAATGCTGACGAAGACGACGACGACTGCGATGAAAGACGCTGGTATCGGGAAAAGTCGCTGCTCTACGTGCAGACAGTTTCCCTTGGTATGTTTATGGCAAAAATGTTTCGCTGCGACTCCTCAAACGCTAATTTTTCTCCCAACGAAGGCAATTGTTGTCGTGTTCCTTAGTTGTTTACATTAATTCACTTGCTCCATACATTTTGGCTTAATTGATGCTAATTGAGTGGCGGAAGACGCTTCTTTATTGTCTGAGAAAATGTTCTTGAGGTGGTCTGCGCCGTGGACGTCACTTAGTCGTGTTAGCTTCATTAGGCTGGATTACGAGAAGTAGATTTTTTACGAGCCGAAACATAATAAAAATGGGACTGTTGAAGAATTGTAATCACAAGGATATTAATCGTCTTTAAGGGTTGCTTACCCTTGTAATTAAAAAAAAAAATTTAAGAAAACTCCATTTCATTAAAAAGTTATAGCATTAAATGTAACCACGCACCGGATTGAGACGTCTACCTATCCGAAACTTTAAACGTGTTTTCCTGGGCACGATAACTCAGTTAATTTTCAATATTTTTCTTTAATTTTTGTTATCTTTCTATAAATCTAAATCTAAATTATCTCTATAGTCGAAAGCTTATTTTAATTTTTTGGGTGGAAATCCTATTTTAATTATGCTTGTTCTATAAAGGTAAAGTACACATATATTTGACATAAATATGTTTAATATGGTCTTATGTAAACGACAATCTTTCAAGTACATACTCAAAAATATTTTTTTTTACATCTTTCCAAACCAAAATGCCGGAATGGAAAAAACATACTGGTTAATAACATGCATAATTCGTTTATAAATCATTAAAAGATGAAAAAAAAATTCAAGTGAAATGAAATGAAATGAAAAAATGGGGTTTGTTTTTATGGAAAATATTTGGACTTTTTTATCAATAACTTGTCATTAAGGTAGGTTTAACTGGAAGGCAATACTATTTTATAGAAGTGGTATAAATTTCAATAAAACCCTTCAATTAGTTTTAAGCAAGGGACAAACTATTGGGCATAAATAAGCCTAAATGCAAAAATTAATATAAATTTTTATAAAAGGAAAAAAGTCTCTCACTTCAAACCAATTAATCCAAAATCGCTCAAAATGCAGCTTAACTAAGCATAATTGTAAAGTTTTTCAACATTAGGCATTTAATATGCAGTAGGTATTACTACAAATATGTACATATGTATTGGCGTTACAAATGCAATCAAGATGCAAAGAGTACCTGCGATCTAAAGAAGATAACGCGTGATTATTGGGCCGTGGAATTTTGAAACGTTTATTCAGCTGTTTAAATCCAGCCATAATTCATGCGGCTAGCACGGCGTACGATTATTCGAGTCAATTAGCTGAAAAAAATAAGTAACTCGAATGCCACGCATCTGTTTTACCACAATTAAGACATGAAGCCTAATAGCCGTGCAGACGTAGAGAAGTGTTGTAAAACGTTGAAATAGCTGATTTATTGACAAACTCACTGCTCTTTGATGTAGGAATGTCGATTTTTATCGAAATCTTTGTTGCACTTTTCCGCTTAACACTTTTTGTGTGCGTGAGTATGTTTTCTTTTATCGTATCGTTAAGATATGAATAACGCAGAATAAAAAAAATTATATGTAACTCTTCAACAGCACAGCGATTACGTTTTTTCCAATATAGGTACTTTCAGTAATATGATAAATTATTCATATGTTGGAATACGTCGTTTCGTCGTGAAGCCCTCTAAAAAATTGGTTATACTTTGAAAAGGAATGCGAATTTATGACTCAAGCATGATTTGGGGCTTTTACAAAAATTAATCAATCAAGAATCGCTTTTATAGGAAGTTTTAATGCTTTCAATAATACTTTCGACTTTAGAAGATACAAATATTACATTGTGCCTTTATATCGGCTCAAAATGACTTACATCATACTAAAATTTTAATGTTTGTCTGCATTATTAATACATTAGCAAGGCACTTTGGAAAAATTTCACATAAAGCAAAAAAAAGGATAACATCAGGATGATGATCCTAAATCTCTCTGCAAATGAAGCTAGTTATCTGAGTTACAATAGCTTATTCCTGAATTAGTACCTTTAGTATTATGATTTTCTCTTATAATATTAATTATTTTATGAACAGGTTATAACGCAGAAAATAACTTTGTCTACGTAAAATCGACAGAATTGTTGATGAAATTTTTAAGTGGGCTGCAAACGTGACAAAATATGAATTTGTAAATTTCACACGGAACGTGGTCTTGCGAATCTAAATAATTATTAAGTATGTATTTCTTTATACATTCTTTTATTTCTTAGTAGCTACACTTTTTATATAATGTGAAGAATTTTTTAAGTTCATTATTTTAGAAATGAAGCACGAATAAAAATTTAGTCCGAATTTGTTCCTCACTATATAATATACATAAAGAAACATAATATTTATTTTTGTTTATTTTATTTTTAAGTGCATCGTTCATTAATAAATGAAAAAAATTTCACCTTACAGTTCCCAGTTTATGAATGGCCGAAAAAAAATGAATCGACAACTACGCTATCCAAATATCCCGATTGCCTTAATTTTTTTAGGTAATTTAATTTACCAAAGATTTTAGTTGCTTTTCTGAAATTTTCTTTTCTAAGGTTTGTCTAAGTTATTTTCGATGTTTTACCTAAACACTTGGAAAACACAAAAGTGCCCTCGCAATATTTTAATACAAGAGATACAAGAGAAAAGTTAATTTTTGCAAAGTACTCTTTTTAATGTAAAATTCAATTATAAATTCTTCTCCCCTATTTTCATGCTGTTTTTATCGATTTATAGAAGTTAGACATCAATTTAAAATGGTACGTAAAAATTTGGTTATGGTTTTCAGGCTCAGCAGATAGGTTCAGCAGGTAGGTATATAATACTCATATCTACATATTTTGATCAATTCTATAATATTTCTTTAGACTAAGATATGGAGGTGCGGTTACAAAAATAACAACATACTCTTTAGTTTGAAAGCATGTTATAAGAATAAACATTTTATCCATTAAAATTAAATGATTCTTCTTGAGAAAGGCCCCAAGCCCAAGGAAGATATCTCAGGTACGAGTTTTTCTCGTTGTCTCCTCACAATGTATTAATATCCCCCGCAGGAAAGTGTGTGAATCGAACAGGTGTTTAAACTGAGCATATACCTGTATGAAAATCCGTTTCTGCAATTAAACTTGTTCTTTTCGTTTCCTGCCTAATTAGGCTAAGCACTTTATTCGCCACCGAAATCAATAATCAAAGCGACAGTAACTAGTCCGCAGTGAAATTAGACGCCGCGACGTCCCGCCATCCGCCGTCGCGCCGCCGCCGTATGGAGAAACCGCGCCTGATGGCGTACAAATGGCCCAGATCGAGTGATTGATGCCGGCCGTAATGATGATGAACATTTAATTGCGAATTCAGCAGCTCGTGTGAGCGCCGCGGATCAATTTTATTCCTCCTCGCGGAACGACTTCGGTTCGGCTCGATTGCGATTGAAATCTGCGAGCGCGCGTCCTCAGGTAATTGAAATTCCTCGATGGCAATATTGATCACCTCGCATCCGCCTGGTCATAAATAATGCGACAAGGACGCAACCCTTTCATTACGCACGCATCGTTGGCGCCAGCCGACTGCTACCGGCCTGCGCGCCGACGCCGACGCGCAGAGAAAAACGCGCAATAAACTGTCGCGCGCAGGTAAGAGTGCGAATGGCGCAAGCGATTTCCCTGAACTTACCTTTTAAGTCGAAGTTGCGCGCGGTCATGAAGGTACAGCGACGCCGCTCATTTGTCTGGAAGCAAAAAGAAGAAAGTCGCCATTAGTCACAATCACAAAAATACTGTCGAATGATATTTTGAAGGTTGAAATTGGATCCGCCGTGTGTTTAGGTCAGGTTTAGTCACTTGCGACTGTGTCAGCGGCACGCGAGCGGTGACGCGGGCGTGTCAGGCGACCTGCAAGGCCTGTCGCCGAACAAAGTAACCAGAAGAGTGAATTAAATTAATACCAGAGTTACCACCAGTACCTTACTGTGGTAAAGGTAGTAAGATCTAAAAGGTAAATCTATTCGTTGAGCCTTGCCTCGATTAGATCAGATTCAAATAGATCAAATGAAATAATTGTCAGATCAGATTAGATCAAAAAATATCAGAAGTCTCAACAAAACTCGAATCGATCAAAGATTTCGATGAAGTAGTTTTAAATTACTTATGTCATGGGTATTTTCACTAAGAAAAACAGGCCTTAATCTGGTTCTAATCAGAAAAGCCTGCTTAGTAGTACCTACTTTTAACGATCTGGTTATCCTATTTTTACTCATATTCGGACCTAAACAAAAAAATCTCATGGTGCTAAGTTACCTAGACCAACATCTTGAAATTATAAATTTTTTATACCCAATTTAAAATTAACACATCCGAAAAACGCGAAATACATATTATTTTTAGACATTTTGGTAGAATGTAATTATCAAGCAAAGTTCGAATGACAAATGGTCTATTATGTTGATTACGATTTTCATCATCCTACAAAATCACTAATAATTGTTGTCCTATTTAAAAGAGAAGTCGCGCATTCAACAAACTTCTCTATACGAGTATAGGAGTGGAATAGAAACTATTCAAATTCTTTAAAATAGCGTAAATTAACATCAATTTTCTTAATTTCAAGAAATATGTTTATTGAAAAGGTGGTAACCCTAATCAGTAAATTACGTAGGTTTCAAAGAAAAATGGTATTGCACACCACTACCACTGTGTAATTAATTGGAAGTGCGGCTGCAGGTATAATTAATTAACACAGGTACTGCAGCAGAAGTCGCCAGAGCTCGGAAAATATTGCCGCGGATTGTAGACAAAGTAAAAAAACAAAAAATAAAAACGAAAGACTGTGCGGGGCTTGGATCGCGGTATTTATGACGACTGCCTTGAGCTTAGATTTTCACGCTCTGTTTTCCAATCAGCGAATTCATTGGCTGGAAGTGACTTTCAGCTACGGGAAGAACGAAAACAAAACGATTCCCAGCAGTTTCGGTGAACTCTCTAATTAACACGGGCAATTAGCTTCCACTTTAGGCCAGGTGAAATAAAATATGCCTCTAATTGTATCTGACCACCCAATTGAACAGCTTTTTATTTAACAGTTGGTGTTAGTATGGAATGGAGTAATTACACTAGTTTACCTAAGAGTGAAAAATTTTAAAATCTACAATTTTAATTCACTTAACTTAAATTAGAAGCCGTAAGACTTTTTCATCCATATGAACTGGGCTAGCTTAACAAAATGTTAATATTTTCAGGCAATAAATAATAATAAAATAATTCTTATTTTCTGTGCTAAAATCAAAGGATTATTTCTGTGATAAGCTGCGATTTTCAAATGGCATCTGGCAACTCTTTTTGTATTTATCTAAAATGTGAATTGTTCTAGTTAAATGGCATTTTATTCAGTATTATTTTTAACTTTGTATAATTCGATTTTGATTTTACTCAACAGCTTTTTGTACAACTGTAACTAAATTTGACTTGATAAGAGAAGGTCAAATCTTATCATTTTTCAATGCCATGTTTAAAAGACGGTCTCCATTATATCAATTCTTTCTTTTACTCTAAAATGCACAAATTTTCGAAAAGTTGATTTTTTTTTAGTAGGAGATACGTACATGCATACCTACCTTCATACATACATATGTATTCAGGTTTGTTAAAAAAAAGTCAAATATGTTTTAAATTATTGAAAAATATTTACTTGTATATTACTTTACTGATAACATAAAAGTATTTTAAGAAAAACTGACATGCGGTGTTATGAAGCCTTATAAGTTTGGTTAAAAATGCTATTTCATGTTTCCTAGTAAGTTTTTCTTAATAATTAAAAAAATTTATTGTATGAGGTGCTTATGGCAAGTTTAGAGAGTAACAGAATGAATTTTAAAAATACTTTTATATGACACTTCTACCAAAGACTGTATAACTATAATATAATAACTATAGAAGTGCAGACTGTATGTGCTTCTACTGAGTTATCAGGTTTCACCAAATATACCATAAATAGTGCAAATTTTAAGAGTAGATTAGGGTGTTAGTAAAATCTTTAAGTATAATATAGAAAACCTCAAATTTTCGCATATTTATCGTATTATGTTTGAGAAATCTTCATGAAAAATAGATCTCAAGAAAAATTATAATTGTTGTGTGAACAAAGTTTTAGATTTCTAAAACACCTAGAGCGACTGATCTAATCGGAGTATGCATATATCATTGCGGACAGGAACGGCGCGACAGTGATATGAATCGACTCAACCGGTTTCAGCCACAAAAACCGCCCGAGACGTATTAGAGAAATTATCTAGAAAATTATTTGAATGGCGGATCGCACCCCGGGGATCTTGTGAAAGATGATCGTCGCAGAAATTGAAATGATCAGATGATCCGTGTGGGGCACACCCCGTCTGCACTTTCTTGCCCGAGTGCATCTCAGAAAACGTCTCAAGGAGCCGACCAGAGCGACATGCGACAGCTCCCAAGACTCTAAACCACTTTTGCTGTTCTTGTTTGCTTGAGGTCAAATTCCTGGAGTCGTGGCTGCATCGACTCGGACTTGCATCGTCAAGACTATTGTCTTCTTTCATTTTCAGTTTACTTTTTTCCTTGTTTTTTGGAATTACTCACGAAGACGGAATGTTTTCTTGTTATGAAACCCTTAGTCATTGGAATTATTAAATATGTATGGTGGTTCTGACAAAAGGCATTTTTTTAGCAAAAACATGGACAGTGGTTAAAATTAAACAAGATTTTGCAGCTGTAGTTTGTATGAACTGAAAAAATAAATAAGTTTGAATGAAAACCAGTTTTGTTATAAAAATTAAAAGCAACAAACAATTTTCATTGATATACTTGTAATTAAATAACAATTTCGAGGCAATGGTTTTTTTTCCAACATATCTGTAAAATTATATCTCTATCTCTATATATATATAAAATCGAAAGTTCGTTTGTTTGTTTGTTTGTTTGTTTGTTTGTTTGCTTGTTTGTTTGTTTGTTGCTCAATCACGCCTGAACGCTTGGTCCGATCATTTTCATTTTTAGAGTGAAGACACTACATATTCCGGTGCAACATATAGGCTACTTTTTATTTGCGGATTTCAAAATGGCGGACGCAAGATGGCGGCCAAAATTGTAAATTTCAAAGGATTGCCATGAAAATTTATATCTGGGGGTTTTTGGAACTCCTGATTGCGATTCCATGCTCGGAATTTTGAAATTCAAGATGGCGGATCCAATATGGCAACCGGCAAATTTTGAACTTCAACGAATTTAATTGAAAATGGGTAGGAGAGACCGGGTACAAAAGTAACGGCGGGTCGAAAGTAACAAAGGCTCTGTAGGTCTATCCAATAGTCAAAATACCGCTTCGCTGCCATCAGGTGATGGCCGGTGGCGCCCCCCTCTCTTGCATTCAGTAGCCGCGCGCGCCACGCGCTGCTAGGTTTTCTGAGAGGACAATAAGTGATTTCACAAGTCAAAACTAAGTTTTTTGACGTTCACTTATTTTATGTTTACTAATACTACTAAGGACGATATTGATCTGAAAATTTGCATATAAATTCTAGATTAGATTTATTACACAGTGTTTTAATTCATTTTTGTCTGGCACGTTCCGTTTTCAGGTTATCGTCCATGTTTTAACAAAAATGTGGTAGGGTACAAAAGTAACATAGCCCTATGGGTAGACAAGTAACATGTTACTTTTGTCTTCGGATTGATTTACTGATTGCGAGTCTGAATAGAAGACTGATACTGAATAGTGTGATTAGAAAAAATTATTATCATACAATAATTTATGTCATTAATTACTAAACACAGTTTCTAAGGAAGAGTTAATAATATTGATTTTTTTTTCGTAAAATATATATTTTTTTAGCATTTAAAATGAAAGTGCTTATTTGTGTTATTAATAAAAAAGTTTTGTAATAAATAATTTGTTGATTTAATATGTAATATCATAATTATTACAAACATTTTGACCTGTTACTTTCGACCTGCCAACGTGGTCGAAAGTAACAACGGACGAATTTTTTTAAAGTCTCTGTGATTCATACAAAATACACAATAATCAGGCAAATCAAGATACTAATGTAAAGAACATGAACGGAATTTTTATATGGCTATATTAATTTCATCAAAATAATAACACCTAACCAGAAATCAAGGCAAAAGTAAAAAATGTTACTTTTGTACCCGGTCTCCCCTACTATAGGTATCTGGACACCACAAATGCGAGTTTACTATCAAAATATGGAAATTCAAAATGGCGGACCCCATATGTTTGTTACTCAATCACGCTTGATTCGATCATTTTCATTTTTTAAATGAAGGCAATGCACATCCCGACTTAACATATAGAATACTTTTTATTCACGGGTTTCAAAACGGCGGGGCCAAGATGGCGGCCAAAAATTGCAAATTTCAAGGGATTGCTATGAAAATTGGTATCTAGATATTTTTGAATGTCCTGATTGCGAATATACATTTGAAACTTGAAATCAAAATTTCCGAATTTCAACGAATGTAAGTGAAAAATAGTACCAAGGGTACTTTGAGGCTACTAAATTCGAATCTGTTATGAGAATTTTGAAATTTAAAATGGCGGACTCAATATAGCGCCTGATTTTTTGGAAATTGAAAGGGTTTTCATGTCAATTAATATAAAGAAAAATCGGTGACACTAATTTCGAAGCTGCTATCAAAGTTTAGAAATTCAAAATGGCGGACCCAATATACATATTTGCTTATGTGATTGAGCAATCACTACTTAAAGCTTGAAAATTATCATTTTTTAAGTGAAAGCACTAAATATCGCGACTTAAGATATGGGGTACTTTTTATTCACGGGATTTATATATAAGTATAGAAAAGATTATGAGCCCTTTTGATATGGACCGTGGTAGCAAAATACGGTTTGGATGGATCAAATCCAAAGATTTCAGTAACACTCCTAAACTTTATAATCTGAATATTGAGCTTTTTTGAAGTATTTAACGAAGTATTATTAATGATACACCGGGTGAAACCGGGTTACTCAGCTAGTTATATATATTTTAATTTACCATTCGAATATCATTAAAAATTACACCTATTTTCTGAACTAAAATAACACTCTTTGACTCTTGTAGTTGTAGTGAAGCTAATAAAGGCATATTAAAAATGATTGTTCAAATTGAGTGACAAATGACAGAGGATTATGAACATTTATATTTATTAGGAAAACGACATAGCAATTAAATTTGCTTGATTCATAATTCAGGAATCTCAAGATACCCAATTTTACCCATATCTAAATATATAAATTATTTCCTAGTTATATGAATTATTGGGTAATATGGCCCTCAATTGTGACACAAACCCTACTCATTACTCAAAAAGGGCATGACCTTACCTTAAATTTTCCGAAAGGTTTAAGATTAAAACCGAGTCATAACAACAACAATTACTAGCGGCTAGGTTTGCTTAGGATTACAGAAAGCATCCAGCAAACAGTCGGGGCAGCAAACGTGTGCCGAGCGCAAACAGCAGCCCTTTGAAGCAGCACGTTCGGGGGCCGGCCGACACGCCAAGTGCTTCCCTCCCCCGCTGAATCGGATATCCCCCACTTGGCGCTGTTTTGCCAGCCTATCCGTAAATCCGCCATTGTTTCCTATGGCAGGCCTCCGACTTCGCCCCTCAGCAGCGCCTCCGTCGACGGGGGCACCCCTTGCAAATTTATTGCAAATTTTCGCTGTCCGCTGCCTGCTGCCTGCTGCCACTGCAGGTTAATCACCCAAGCGCACTAAGTTCATTAGCGGCACAGTTTCGAGCACTTAGGCCTCGAGTGGTCCGCCAAAGTGAGCACGAAATTTCGCGGCCCTGAGCACTGTTCCAGGAAATTTCACACGCTGCCACTGTGACTTTCGATATCGTGAAAGTCTAGTCTAGAGTCAAAAGTGTCTAAGCCGCGTTAAAAATTGGTTTGTTTTGCAACGGCCGTAGTGCCGGTAAGCATAAAAAGCATCCTGCTGCCACTGCATGCGGCGACCGCGAGTTTACCGTTCACGGAGCACCACCAGCTTCCGCGGACGGTGTAAACAAAAGCCAATTAGGCGCTCAGCCATCTGTCACATGTTTGATCCCATCCACTTGACGGGTATCAAGCGGACAAAGTGCTTAACGCAGCACCGAATTTTCGAAGTGAAATGAAATTCACTTCCTGCTTATCAATGGGTCGGTCCCTGCCCTCTCCATTCAGCCGTGTCCTCCTGGCGGAATAAATCTTACGCAAATGCAATTACTTTTTGGTAAATGAGCTCAAAAGTTGGTGACGAGCAAACTTATAATTATTAAAATTACCATTACAATTATTACTATTACAGCGAATATTATGAGGAACTGAAATAGATTTTCATTTATTTTTTTTACTATTTTCACTACTAATCTAAAATCTTGTGTAAACACCCCATATATCTTTATTATTCCGGAAACGCTGTTTGAAAAACTATACACATACATATGTATACGCGTTTATTTTCGAAGCGTGTTGTTCTTACTTTTTTTCAGCTGAATTAGCATTTTTTAATTTTATTACATTATATACTTATTGTAATCAAACAGGAACAACTTCCGAACAAAATTAATGGTTATTGTGATTGTACTGAAGACTGCTATTATTTTAAACGAAACTGTATATATATGTATAATACATTAACATATGTATTTAGAATGTGTCCATCAAGACATTTCATTTGATATCAAACTTTCATCATTTTTTCAAATCTTACATTTTGTTTAGAGCTGTGAAATTTATTTTCAAAATCCGCCATATTGAATTTTGTGAGACGTCATATACCTATTCTGACATGTGGACTATTAAAACACATCAAATGAAACCTTATTTGCCGAAATACGATTTTAAATTTTAAATTTAAATTTAGTACCTATGACGAAACAAATAAACATACCCAACCCACACACATTGAATCCAAATATCATAACCCTCGTTTGGCTTTGCTGTAGTCAGCTAAAAAATATTTATAATATGAAAATTAAATTAATGAAATATAACTTTAAAATTATTACTTGTAGAACGTAATTTATTGTGCAAAAAATATTGAAAGATAATGAATATATCCAAAATTATTGATTTATTTTTGCAAAAAATTAGCTAACAATTAATTTCACGTATAGGCAACTGTCTTCTCCTAATATAATAATATTTTTTTCCCGTAGTTCGAAAGATCATTAAGAAATAAATAAATTTAAAAAAAAAATCGAAGTTCTGCAAACTCCAGGTGAGAATACTTTCTTAAAGAATTTACATATATGTATGTATTTAGCTTCATATCGATAAAAGACAAAGGCGATAGAAACAAATAGAAATAACATTGTTATTAGCAAGCGATAGTGGCTTATGAAACTTTTTGTTCCAAAGTCCGCGTCTGAACAGTTATGCAACGATCAGTTTCTGGCATTTTTCTCTGGATGCATATGCGATCGCGAATCCCCGGAATTGTCACGTCCCAGCAGTTCGCCTAATAATTATTAAGCCGGTGCGGTACTGGGGCGGGCGCGGCGCGGGTGATTCAGGGGCCCGTTCTTAGCACACACGTCACGGCCGCGGTGTGTTCGAGAAAACAGCACTTAGCGGCCCCGGGGAGTCGTGCACTGAATCGCAAATGTAACGCAGGTAACTCGACGTAACGGGGAGCCGCGCCACTAAAATTAACAATAAAAGAGTGAAAAAATTTAATAAAATCGATGCTAACGAGGGCCCGGCACTCCGGAGCACTTGTAAATTTAGCCGGGCGCGGAACCTGCCCCGCGCCTCGACTCACCTCCAGGAGAGGGCCGAAGAGTGAGGTGGGCCGGGTCTGGTGCCATAGAAATGGGAACAATTGTTTTTCGCGTTTTGTTTATTTTAACCTGCATATTCATAACTCTGTTTTATGTTTTGAATTGAATTTTCCCAGATCTTTGATTTTAGGCCAATTAGACTTGTAGATTTTTAACTCTTGTGATGAACGCTGGTTTCTAAATTTCTAAATTTTCGATTCTGTATGAAATTTAGCACAGATCATGACACGTCATACTCATAGCTGTTAGAATTGCATTAATGTAGGAGGATAGAAAAATTTCACTATCATACGAATTCGGTTTCGAACGAAAATGAGAGCAGGGGCATAATTATTTAATTTTTATTTTTTGATTAATTCCTTCCTTTAAGGAGCGGAAAAGTAAAAAAAAAAAGATAGATGCGATTCGGAATGACAGCCTCTTCTTACGATCGAAAAATAAAAATTACTTGATAACGTATAAAAATATATATTTTGTCTAAAAAATGTAGTAGAAGTACATTGCGTTGTAGAGTTACTCATTTATTTTTTAGAATGTATACAACAAAATTAATTTATGGTGGTTTTACTTGGCCTTACAAAATCTAAAATGAATCCATACTTCAGCCTTCTGCAATTCTAGTTTCTACTTCAATTTTTTTAATTGTTATCACACCTTAATACTGGGTATAGATATTTTTCTATAATGTGGAAGTTTTTTGAAACTTCTCGTTTCTGGATTCAGATTAGGTCCGGCCCAATCTACACTTGGTTTTTCAGTGTAAAGATTTTATGAAACGTTAGAGTCGGTTATTTTCACTCCAACTATACTCCATGCACTTGAGACACTCCTCAAGTGCTTCTCGGGGTATCACGAAACTCTTAAAGGGGCCCAAAAACATTTTCAGTTTTTGTCCAAGGCGTTGCGTTACTAATGGGCAAGTAATGTGCCTGCAAGGAATGCGTTTTCTCCGCGGCCGCATGAGCCACCAGTTCGGCAGCTGCTGCTGTGCGGCGCGACGCGACGGTCCGCCAATGGCAAGCCGAATCAATCAACGTCTTGCGAGATGCGCGCGCACGAAACCTTGGCCGCTTAGGCCACCCAGCAATTAAACGCACTCGCCATCAGCCGAAATGCGCAAGCGTAAGTAACACTCGGCCGCGAAAAATCGTCTTCTTGCGTTTTACACGCGGAGACGGTAGTCTCGTAAACGGGTTAAAAAGTTTGGAATATTAACCTCCTCAAGAAAATATCAATAAGGGTTCGTTCTATTCAGAAAAACAATGTGCTCGATTGTTGAACCCGTTCGAGTCCGCCCGATCGAAAAAAGCTTATAAGAATTCTTTTTGGATACAAATTTCTTAAGAAAACCGCTAAAATTCTCAAGAATTCATTTTAGTTACCTTTGACTTCAATTAATTTTTCCACACATAATGTCAAAATAATTCGATTCCATTGTTTTAGAGCGATTAGTTTTTCAAGATTATAAAAATGAAAGAAAATGTGTTTTAAGTTACCTATATTGTTTTTAATAGAAATAGCTACGTTAAAAATAAAAAGAGGACATCCGTGAAACTACATAAATATATGTATGCTATTCAGTTGTATTTCAGTATTAAAGAAACTCATGGAATAAATATTTTAATCTGATTGTACCTATCATAGAAATATTAAATAGATTAATTTGGACGGTGTCTCATAAATTTGCATCATAGTACATTTTATAAGTATGTACATTATACATGTATTTATATGTATATATCAAATATTTTAGGTTTTATGAATTTGAGTTAAAAATAACTTTCTTTAGCTGTAGGCATAACATTTTAGAGGTCACATATTGAATGCGAATAAAAATATTTGGAAAACTGCGTAAAATGGCGAAAACGGATGTTCGTTGCATCATTAATGACCGGTATGCATTATGGACTAAGCAAAATCCAAACTTATGTATTCAAGTAATCCGAGAAGAGCCGGATATAAATCTACTTCAGTCTCTAAATTATAAATGCTAATATCCATGTTAAGCTCTATCTGATCTCATCATCTCCATCAATCCATTATCGGTACGAGGATCTGCCCGACAGCAGCGGAAGCCCCGCTCAAGGTAGAAAGGCACAGAACCAATTTTACAGTCATTGCCTCGCATTAAATTGTCTATCAATTGAGGTGCACGGTGGAGCGTTAGGCGATTAATCACAGCAGCTCCCCGCACCACAAAGCGCTTCAATTATTATGAATATATGCAACCGCGGCTTGGCCACCGCGTTTAAAACTTTTTCCTCAAACAAACGGTGATTCCGCGGTCTTTCACGAGTGTACCTCGAAACGGGTGAGTTTTCCTCGAGCCTTCATAACCCATTAAGCCGAGAGCAGTATGGCTGAACAACAAAATAACTTTTTTCATTTTTTCAGCGTAGTGGCAGCGAAGCACGGTGTAAATGCTCACGTTTAATTGCCTCAGCCGTCATAAACCTCATTAGCGACTTCCTTTCTAAAGTCGCGCGATGATTATCTCAATCGAATTCAGTTCTTGGGCGAGAAACCGCGAAAGCGCTCCTGGGCACCTTCTTAACTCCATACCCAACTCAAGGAAATGAAATTAAAGGGGAGGTGCGGTCGACTGCTTCTAGTTCTAGAACCATGTATAGCAGGCTTTAGTATTTTCTTTTTTATTAATTAATGTTGTTACGTTCTTTCAATAACACGCTTTGACATATTTTTTATATGTCAAGTATAAACTTCCTTGTCATTAACATCATCCTAAGTTTGATTTTAAAATTTAAAGCAATTTGTTATGTTTTTTTTTTTAAAGTAAAGTATATTAATTACATTTTCAGCCAAGTATAATTTGCCCATAAGTAAAAATAACCCTGTATAAGATTGTTATAATATTAAATAGTTAACATTTTTTATTGCGGGTTCAAAGTTGAGACCACTTTACTATCTTAATTTTATTTGATTATTTCTTTGAATTTAACGTAATATTCCTTATTTCTACTTGTATTGCGTCATATACTAATGTATAATTGCTGAGTCCAGTTTTCTTTCACCGATATCATGTTTAGTTTATTGCGACTAAAGTTAGTTATCTTTATTGCGAACATTTACATTATGCTTTTTAAACCTTTAGAGAAAAATTGAATTATTTTTCCTCATATTTATACGAGCATTTACATTTCTGCATAATATGCATGTAAAGCTTTTTCACATTTGTTCTGTGTGTTTGTTTTATTTTAAAAGATTGGTTAATGATTTCATTAACAAAGAACCTTTTATAAATATTTATTCCTTTTGTAGGTATAAAGATTTTAATCTCCTTTAAATAAATAGTGGACGAAGATCGTTCCACCAACTTTAAATTATACTCTAAAAAATACGCAGTTTTTTTACGAGAATTTGTAATTTTACTGATTTCTAACAATAAAGACATCTGAATCTTGAAGTGCTGGGAAATTAAATGTGAAACAACAGCTGTTCATATAACATATTTTTTTATTTTTTGGATGAATTTTAATTTTCTTAAATAAAACTCAGTATATATAGCCTTACAAAATCATAGTGAAAATATAATTTGTCATAGAGCTTCTATCAGTGAAAATACATATAGGTAATAGTTTAATATTTGTTTTACTTTTGTAATACATGTGAGAGGATGAAACTGTGAAAAGTTCTTTTATAATTTAATAGTGAACTGTTTTCGTTTAGTTTTGTTTTAGACCTGTAGCTTCATTGTTTTTAAGATTCTCAAAATTTCTCAAGTTATTTGGAAGAAAATAGGTAGGTACATATATAAGGACTTTAAGGTTCTCTGATTTTGAATTTACTGTTAGAATTTTAAATTGGCGTCCAATATGGCTGTCGAAGTACTGAATTGGCATATAAAATATTTAAATTTTATTCGTTATCTTGAATTCCAGGTAGGCGAAGTCGCGTTAACAGCGGTATGCCACCGCATTATGGTAGAAAGTAATTCGCCAGTTACTTCTTTATAATCAAAAGCAGTTTGGCGCAATTTACATATTGAAGGAAATTTGAGTAGTGTAAGCATATCTTAAAAGATTTTCTTTGATTTTGTGGTGAATTTTGGGGCCCAGCCAAGCTTATCGGCGATTCCAGGGTTTAAGCAATTTCCTGGCGATCAGAACTCCACTGAAAAGCGAATTTACGCTTTTTCCAATCTTTTTGCAAGAATTCTTTTGGGTACCTCCGTGAGGAGCTGGCTCAGCATTGCCCCCGGGGTCGATAAACAAGAACCGGTTCCATGGTGACTCGCGGAGACTAATGGCTCTGTGGAGCTGTTTTCTTTCACCAAACTGAACCACACGTCCACCGGAGATCCAGAACGCCTTTACAGCGTACCCCACATAAGACGGCCATCTTGTGGTATGTGTTGGGGCCCCAAACACTCGCAGAAACCCTTTGGTGCCAAGTTCCACACAAGAAGCAAAATACCACTGATGCCAGGGGAACACTGCAAAAACCCATGCAAACGCAAGGCGGAGGCTTCTCGAGTCGCAGCCTAGACGACAACAAGACCAAGACGAGTCCGATTTCTTCTGGTATTATTTTTTTTACCTTTCTTTCTTTTACCTTAAGATATCTTTTTTGTCGGTTTGCCGCTTGTTTTGCACCATTTTGAAGTCAACGATTTTGTTTTGAAGCCCACCGTCGAGCAATTTCGGCTTTCAATTTTTCTTCATTATTCGACATTTCCTATCTCAAAAGCAAAAGTCTCGCTCGGGGCAGAAACCTCTCATTTTGGTCTGTCCGAACCTGTTGAAATGGAAAACTTTCATGCATAATTCACCGGCTTCGTCCGGGTGCTTTGCCCTAGTCTAACAGAGTCAAAACCCTTTCCGAAGCGATGGCAAGTAATCAGGGGAAATTCGTGACTTGTTTACATTGCATTTAAGCTCGCAGCACTGAACAAAGACTCTGTAAAAAACCAAAAAACAAAAAAAGACTCAGAATGCTTCAAATTTGGCAAAAACATATGCAAGATCGTATTTTATTTTCTGTAGAACCATTTCTGATGTATTATGCAAATCCATCATCATAAATACAAAAGAGTTATCTCGTTCGTCTGTATATATAATATACGGATGTATAAATGGACATACAGTGAAATTAAAACCTTTAACGATATTTCGGGAGCTGAGCAGTTAGTAAATGCAATCTAAATATTTATAACACACTAGAAAGCTTGTTTGTCTGTGCATTAATCATACGTCTGAAAGCTTTTTTAAGATACTTTTAATTCGTTGTAAACAAATATATCATAATCCATTCGAATTGTTAAACTAAGATACTACATCATGTAGATATGGAAATAAATAAATTTTTTATTTTACCAGGTGATGATCATTGTATCTTTTAACTTGCGTGTAGTACAGTACAGAAAATGTAAAATGTAAATGCTATATTCCCAAAATATGGACTTATTTCTATTATTTAGATTATGTTAATCTAGGTATAAACAATAATAAACATATTTTATTGAAAATAAATTTGGAAAATTGATAAATATTTTGTTATTCCATTTTTGGATTAATTTAATGTAATAAAGGGTTGTTTGGAAAAACTGAAACAACTTTATAACAACAGCTTCGAATGACCACCAATTGTTTTTTAAAATGTTGTTAGAATCACAGAGTTCCATGGCACTAAAAACTATTTTTATGCTAGTCATAACTTCAAGATTTATAACCGATTCATTATTGGCGCGTAGTAGTTATTTTTTAGATTTGAAGTAATTATAATAACTTGCTATTAATTCCGTCAGTTTTATGAAGTTGGTAAGGAATCTAATTATCAGCAGTCAGTAAGGTTTTCGACCCCACTTCTGACACCTAGATAGAATCTTAGTATAAACATATTTTAAGGATGGAAGAGAGACTTATTTTTGTATTCGATGATTTTTCCAGCAAGGTCAACATTACGAACTTGGAAATATTGTATTGAAATTTTATAACTACAGATATCGGGTAATATCTTGCAGGTGGTATTTTTGAAAAATGCATATATTGTACCCGCATTTTAAAGTACGAGTACATAAAAAAGTTGTCAAATTAAAACAATACTAAAAATTCCAGCGGCGAATTGTTCGGCCGAAATAATCACGGTACAGAGGAAGGCTACAAAATGGCAAATTGCGCTATTATTTCGCAGCAAAAAATTCCAACTTCGGTCGGTTAATTAACATTTGGACGGGCAAACGCCCAATGAGCATTTTTTTCGGATAATTACGGAAGCCGCGAATCATCCGTCCATGAGAACCATCCATCGACTTTAGCTGCAGAGAAGATTTATCTGCGCGAGTCTGGCCGCTCGCTAAATTTCGCTAGATAGTCTGCGACCGGTAGCGACCACTCACAAGTGTGTCATAATTTTTTTCGGCGATTAAAATGCTTAGGGGCTCTTTTCTTGGGACTATTTGGAAAGAATTGGTGGCAATTAAAAAGTTTCGCTTTGTTTCACAGCCTCCGACTGTGTAAATAGGCAGCTAGTTGCAGAGGATCCACATCCGTCTGAAAATTACATTTCACTAAGATACAAGTGCGCCGCATTTAAAGAGCTCATTATGCGCTTGTGCGCTACGATTCTTTCTTTTAATGGGCAATTTGCCGACTCTAAGACGACGGGCTTACAGCTCTTTTGCAAATTGCAAGTAGTGAGTGTGAAATGCTTTATATTTCCCAAGAATTCTGGAAAAATGCGATGCGCGAAATTTGTATGATCACTTAACACGTTTTGCTTTCGACTAGGCAGTCACTAACTTTCTGATGTTAAAAGGAAAGTAGTCGTAATGAATAAGTGCATTTTATTCAAAGCAGAATGCGCAATTACAGAGTTTCTCATAATTTTCGCAAGCTTTTTGATCAGCCCAGTCATTTTCTAAATGGAAGGTAAGATACCTACGAAGCATGTATGCAATTTGAAAAGGAGTGCTCTTCAAATACTTTTGTAAAGAAATTAGTACTTAAACATAATAAATTATGCCAACATATGTACCTTAAGTTCAAACTATCCAAACTTGCTTATCGCCTTATCCCAACAAACAAACTTTCAAGATAAATAAAAACGTTTAGACAGAGTTGGACAAGGGAAAGGTTTGTGTTTCTGAGCTGCAAATAAAGAAAGTGAATTTAATATTATTATTTTAAGAAAACGTTTCGGCTAAATTTCTTGGATATCTGTGCTCTTGCTTTTCACCAAAATTGCATTTGCTAGTGAATAATTTTTTTCATAGCGATAACTATTTGAGAGGTATAGAAAAGTTTTTGATGACTGCAGCAAGTATATCAACAAATATATGTTTTTTACAATTATCTCAAGAAATACGGCATACCTTTCGAGGAAAATATTTATTATCAAATTTGTAGCTGACACAATGTGCTGTCTGTCTGTCTGATAAGTTTTTTTTTCGTAGAATGTTCAAAGATATAAAAACATTGGTTATGACTACGTACACCTTCCCATAGATATATAAGCAGCAAAAAAAATTGCGCCCTTTTTTTTTTGTCCGGGGAAGGTCTTAATTGAGCGAAAGAAATTATGGTTGTTTGAAAAAAGGCCTATTTTTGCTTATTCCCGGGCATGAATTCCATGTGGACTTGTACAACATTTTTAGCTCGTTTTGGATTTTACTCAATTTGAAGCCGTTTTTGAAGATGTTGAAGACTACTGACCTGCTTGCTTCCGCCCCTGAGGTCAGAAATCAACCCTAGATGGCAACGACTCTGAAATGTTGTCCGATCGAGCAACTTTCCTGTGGTGCACTAATTCTAATATAGGCGTTATTTAACCGTCTCCTTGTTTCTTTAAATACTAGACTAATTAACCTTTTAATAATAAGGCTCGTCATAAAGCCCTCTGAACCCATTAATTTTCATTTGGTACCCGAAATGAGTTACTTGCTTGAAGTGAAGCTCCAGATGCAATGGATGATGAATTCAGCGCTGGTCGCCAGAGGCCATGCAGAGTGCATTCGAATAACAAGCGAAATCAATCACCAGCTATGAATCATGTCAATTTGAATCTACTCCCAATGGCCCCATTTGAGTGGCAATTGCTGGGACTCCGCTGAGGCCCCTTCGCCCCCCGAATAAATTTATCATCTGCTGCCCATTCGGAACTCGCTCCGCACGGCTGAGGCGTTCGTTTATCTTAAGCAAACGCAGCACGGCTTTCGTGTTTTTATTTTTTTATCGCTAGTCGCTAGTCAGAGCCAACAAACTTGGCGGCTACCGCGGCACGTCAGCTCCGTCGAGGCGAAGGCGTCAGCTCAAGATGATGACACGACACGGAAACATGCCCGCAATCAGCCGCTGATTGCCACTTCGATTCGAAGTAGTCACGGCGAATGTTTCTGTGTCTAGGACTTCTGCAAACAGCCGGCCTACGCAGAGCTCGATTCGAAATCAATTTACGAACTCATCGCGTCGACCGGCGGAGCTCTTCGAATATTCATCAAGCAAAATCGCATAAAGTGGAAAAAATCCACGACGTCATGAGGAACGAAGCTGATATAATTAGCCCCGAAAAATAGCTGCTGGAAAAAAGCATGAGATTAAAAAAGAGGCGGTGCAACAGGTACCTCGTAATTAGCTGCGGGTGAAAAGTTCATAAACACTCGTGGGACTCCGAAGGGCCTGTTGCTTCCAGACACTTTCGAAATTTTTATGATGAGCCCTCCACAAAAAGTTTTTACTGCGGGGGAGCTTCTTCAGCTCATTTCTCCTGGAGTCAGTTGATTAAATTTGTGGACTCGTCCGTTTTCTACCCTCGGACGTTGTCGGGCCATAACTTTCTTCTCCCCGTGGTAGTAAAAATTTTTATGCAAAGAAGGAAAGTATTTCACTCAAATCCAGTAAATTTAGAAAAGGTTCAAGTAATTTTTATTCACTTCCGACAAAATAACTCGAGTATGTATACGATACGAATAAGTGCCCACTAATTTAATTTTGCTTATCTTTTTTATTAGTAGAATGAATCTTTGAATAAATACTGAAACTAGTTATTGAAGAAAATGCCTAAAAATTAGTTTACGGCTAATACTTTATCACAACAGATTAGTATAAAACTAGTCTTAATCTTGAAGTGTTGTTTCAATGCAAAACTAAGACCACACCTGCGATAGCAAGCCCAAGCTCAGGACTCGACTTGCAAAACCGAGATCAAAATTAAAATCATGCGAGACTTGAACAACGATGAAGGCCCCTCTAAACTCTGTAACTTTTTTATAACAATATCATACACCTCGAAAAATGAAAATACCTACTAACATTTCTAATTTTATTATATCATTTGTTAAAACAAAAATAATGAACAATCAAAAAAAATATCCTCCAGTTCCATCGTATGAGGATCTTCTACATTTATCATAAATTTCTGAATTTTCGCAGCAGTTTTAATTTTACGAAAACAATCCAAAAAAACACTATCTTAAATATTTTTTATTTTTTTTTGACTTGAAAAAGACATTTCAAAAACATTATATGATTATTATATAGGTTTTTTTAGTGTTCCGTACCAGCGGAACTCTAAGGGACCGGTACCATAGGTAAATTAAACTCCAGAAACTTTTTTATTTCTCTCTACTTTGCTGATCTAAATAACAAAATATTTTACGTAACTACTTACTGAATCATGATGTGTTTCGTCTCAAAAAGAAAAATGCGTCGCAATTCAGTATTAAATAAATTATTTAGTAGAAATGCAGCACATACACACATATTTTGTTTCTAAATTAAACCTGGGGTTCTTAATTATTATTAAATTAACCATTAATTACCAGTCTTTTCCAGTTGGGACAATCTTCCAATAGTCAATAGGCAATTTCAATCTTCGCAAAATTTCGCTGTAAATTACACTACATCCCGGATAAGTTAAGTTAAATTAGATTTTGGCCTAATTTGCAATACCAAAAAAAAACGATTGAAAAAACTTTTTTTTTTTTGTGTTTTAAAACAATACAAAGCCGAATTAAACATTTCAACATCGAAATGTTATTGTAATTTACAATTTTCGGATAAGGTAAGTAAACTAAATCGTTTTTTAACTAATTTTCTTTTTATTTGCAAAGTTTTTGTGAATATACATATGTATGTGTTTATTTACATAGAAGTGTAAATTTGTGATTAAAAAATGTAAAATAGTGCTTTATGGTTCAAAATGATAAAAAATAAACCTTATGGTGCGTCACAGAAACTATTTTCATAAACTATCGACTTCAAATTTGGCACAGTTATAGAACTTGCTTACTTACCCACATCCAACGCAGTTCTCAGAGTTATGAAAATATTTTTATTTTTATTGAAAATGAGGTCCGAAATGGGGAAGTTTAAATTTAAAAATAAAGTGAAATTTAAACGTTATTTTTGTTATGTTTAAGCCAGTTAATTTTAGTTTTGAGCAGAAAGAAATGATTCTACGAAACTTCATTAAATTTTGAGAAAACTCACTAAACTTGAGCCAAATTTTTACATTTCTGTTTTTAGTTTAACTATCTATTTCTATTTTTCTACAGTTATACGTATTTATTGATAGTGATAGGCCTTGTAGTGACCCACTAAATAGTTGCCTTGCAAGTGACATTTCGCCTAATTAGAAATAGCTTACTATAAAACCGAAAAAGGTCTAAGTAAGTACCTGGCGAATCGCTGGTTTGGTTCTCATAACAAAAGTTAATTTCGCAAATCTCCCCAAACAATCTCTTTTACGACCCGTCAGCCAGTCACCGTGGCGACTGCTTACTAAACTAACTTTTCGCGAAATGTCCAAGGCCTTCGGTTTCAATAATTCGCAAAAATCGCAGCCCACAGCAGCGGCCGCAAAATGAGACTTCACTTGAGGCGTCCGCGATGAAATTAGTCACCATCGACCGCGACGTCGGCGGTGGCGGGCGGCCGCTCTGACTCGACTTCGACTCCACTCAAACAAGAACAAGGAATTGAAACCGAACGATTTTCGCAAAATAAACAAAATCGCCTCCAAGACGACGACGAATGGAAGGTAAACACAGCTGACAGCCTGATTTACGGCCAGCGGAGCACCTAAGCGCGCCCCACCAAAGTGTGAGGTGCAGCATAGGTGCAGTGCGGTGCAGCAGTGCTCAGAGTGAGCGTGAGCCGAACCCTTTTTTTTCTGCATATGCACACAATTCGCACTTACCCTATCCCAGGACCAGTTGGGTTTGGGTATCCTGCCCGACTGACAGGAAGGAGGCTTCCGCAGGAGCCTCCTCCAATTTCCAACGATCGGCTATTTGATAGTCTTGTCTTGAGGATGTCTTCCGACCCGCAGATCCGCAGGTGAGCAAATTTCAGTAGATTTTCGCGTGAGAAAATCTGAAAAATACGCACACCACCAACACTGCACACTGATCTCAGAAAAAAGGTGAATCAACAAACTTCCACTGTAAACAAAAGCACCAGCGCCAGCAAGTGGCTGAAATGCACTCGCGATCGCGGCCACCTTTTGGGACCTCTAATTTTAATCCGCTTATGTAGGTACCCCCTGGTGGGCTAATCCGGGACTATCCAGAGTCCCAGTTCTCCTGAATGACTTAAGAATGCTTCCCCCGAAAGGTAACAAGTGTCCTCGAAAAATGCACTATACTTAAATAAAAATAAAGACAGGAAGTCTCACTGGTCGGGGTCCCGTCCTTGTGCGGGACACTTCCGTCGTGGCGCTGCTTGCTGCTGAGGGTGGTCTTGCGTTTTACGCAGCCTCCGCTAGCACCACTTGTCGCATTCTTGGGTCACTGAGTCACTCACTCAACGGTCGCAGCACTTCTTATCTTTAGTTCTTTACGAGGCAATTTCACTCAAAGAAAAGAATCTTACGAAAAGAATTGAAGAAAAAACAAAAGAATAAATAAGAAACAACGGCAGCGGCAGCTTACTTCTTGAGGTGGCCAGACGGACCCCAGCATCACCACTTCCCGCACCAACCGATCTCCGCGGATGACCAGATGAGAATCAACCGGAGGAGCTGAAACGAGTTTCTCACGGTTCGCGATTCAGCGACGGCAAGACCTCGCGCGGCGCTGCGGTGTGTGTCGTATGCTCAGGGAACCTACACATGAGGAAATATGCTCACCCGAGAAATGCCCATATATCAGCTCAGCATAGTTTTTACCTTTTATGCTGAGCAGGGGAGGACAGTCTGAGCAGCATAAATTGGACAGGCTAGGAAATATTTTCAAACAAACAGTTTGGTTTTAAATCACACTTCAGAGTTAAGGCAGGAATACAATGAACGCGACGCGTTTTCGTCGCGCCGCAAAATTAATTAACCCATTGGCGCAAATCACGGCTATAGACGTAAATTCAGCTTATAAAGCTTATAGCTGAATAACCGTCGTGAGCGTCAACTTGTTAAAGGTACACTAAAACCAGCCTGCTCTTATACAATGCATGCGTAGCGATATTGCTACGCCGCAAAGTTCCAATCTAATGTTGTTATTGTTTTCTATCATTGAATTAAACTTGTTTTTGAAACTCTGATGTTCTTTTAAAGCAAAATAGCCAATATGTGTGACTTTGGTTAATTTAAGAGTAGGTATTCATTTTAAAATTTGTTGACCCTATTAGCAGTCCTGTAAAAATGTAGCGTCGCGTGTATCAAGCAACGCATTTTTTTTTAATCATCATTCTCCGACGCGGCGTAACAGAAGCGCAGCACTTACATTTATACCTATGTACATACTCATAATAAGAACATAACTGCCAGCATTCGCCGTGGCATTGATTGAATTAGATTTTGGAGTTTATGGAAATTTTAGACTATGCTTTTTTAAGCGATTTTAAGCCTTTGAACGCTATTGTATCGCCGTCCACACGTCTAGTATCGACCAGAAATTATCCACGTCGTTTAAGTACCGACTTTTTGAAGGCCAGCTTATTGTGTCGATATTTTTTTCCTCTAATCGTTTAAAAACTGTCTTAGACACTTGGCGTTGTCTTGTTGGAAAAGCAAATCCAAACCACACAAATTTTCTGTTCGCTGAACGCGAATAACTTTTCTATGAATTGAATATGTATATTGTATGAAATAAAAATGTTACCTAGACTGATTATACAACCAACACTGTAGACGTATCTCAAAGTTGAAAATGTTGCCCGAGAGTAAGACTAAAATGTTTGCGGGTGCATGGGGGTGCAAAAAAGCGTAGACTGTGAAAGACGACAAGAGAGCGCAGGCGCAGCATTACGAGCCACACTCAACCTCTGTGCGAAGGTGTGAGTGAAATTCCAATTTTTTGGAGCATTTTCGTTTTGTAAATACGCTCACACAACCGCCGTATTGAGCGGAAATCGTAAACATGAATCAACAAGAATTCGCTTCGCTGAGCCGCGCTGCCCTTGCCTTGGCGGACGCACTCCGGCCCGAGCGCCACTGCTTCGGCGGAAAGAAAATTCAACTCACCTGCACCTTACCTGGTGAGCTGGCACCCCGGAGCCCCGGATGCTGCATTGAAGCCCGACTTTTCTAGTGTTTCATGTTGCTCAAAAGAAAACTGAACATCTCCAAGAGATTCGTAAAAATTCAGAATCTTTGTAGTAGTTGTTGCATAATTTTAAAATTGCTGAAACGAAATAAATATCTTATGTTCTTGCTAAAATAAAAAGTAATTTTCCATACCCAAGTAAATTCAGATAAACAGAACTACCAAGAATTTCCACAAATGCAGCATGCAATGTAGCTGAATGTTGCTAAACATTTTCTCTCAACATCCAACACAGATAATTTTTTATGTCTCACTCGGAAGCTGTAGGAGATTAGTGTTTCCAGTATGCATACTTGATGAATTTCTAGATTTTTGTCAATTTTAAATTCTCTGAAAAAGAGGAGTAAGGACAATAAGAATAGAAAATTAAAAAATAAAAACTCCACTACAACTAAAAACATCCTTTAAAAAATAGCAAAGAGATATGTATTGTGCTGCGAGCACTGACATATAGGACCTGGACTGCTGGTCCGGCTAACTTAAAAAATAAGATCAAATTTAGGCCGATATTTTTAACTATCTCGCTATTTTAAATTCAGCTGTTAGAATAGTTTAACGATGACCAACAGTGTTCAGACACTAAGACTAAACCATAGTTAACCACGTGCTGAGCCATAGCATAAGCCATAGTTATGATAATCGAAACCATTTAACTACAGAACTATGGTTAACCACGAAGTATTTTTGAACGACTGTTAGTTACTACGCCATGGTTATGTTTTACCGGAAGAAGAAGAAGCATCCGCTGGCTGTGAAAACATCGTCTGTTTGATGTAATATTTAACAAATTTTTAAAAATTGCCAAAGAGATTGCGGCAAATGGCGAATAATGAGACTCCGAAAAGTTGTCTCACCACAAAATTTATTACGATCAAGGGTAAGCGGTCAATAAGATTCACTTTAAACTGTTAAATCCACTAATTGTGGTTTTACAGCGCGAGTTGATTGGACAATTATATAAAATTGCTATTATTATTAAAATATTCAAGGTATAGTTCGTTTGCTTTGCCGTAGACGAGTAACAATTCAAAGAATTATTTGTACATGTATACAAAGTACTGCGGTAACTTAGATTTATTTGCTGAAATTCGACATAAGTAAGCATATCCATCCATAAGAGATAGAAACATCTAGATCTAGACAGAGAAGTAAAAAAATGTATATTTTATATATATATAATAATATATTATACAAATATGTATATGTTTAAATAAAAAATCAAATAAAAGCCTTAAAAAACTTGACTTTGCATGAAAACAAATTAATCATCTGAAAAAGTAGTAAAAGTCAATCATACCTCGTAATCAAATTACACATAATTAAAAATCAAAAATAGAACGTTTTATGTTTGGGACGTTGTTTGAAAATATTGTTTTGTTGAATTAATAAAGGAAATTATTCACATCATAGATAAATACAAAACGTTGTTAAATTGATATTTTTCGGAATTAGAGCCAAATCATATTTGAAAATTATTATTGATTCAATGTTGTTTCGATTGATTTTACAACATTATTTTTCTGACTGTTCGTACATGTGAGAACTATTTTATCTCAGACAAATAATAGGTAGTCCGGATAACATCGTCGGATGCGAGAAAGCAAAAAGAAAAGAAAATCACATAAATGTCGGAAAACCATCGCAGTGTCCTTACAAGATATGGCGGGAATCTATAAAGGCTTCGTTGCGATAAAACTTGACGATTTCTATGAAACGCTCCATTGTTCTTTTAGAGCTGATAACTCGAATATTCCGATTTGCGAGTATGGTGCATAATATAATACCGCAGTGGTCACTCGTGAGTTTGACCCATCGCGCAATCTTCCCAGAAGTAGGCTACTCTTTGTTCCCTGCGGCCTGCACCCAGCCATTCATAAAACCCCAGAAAGACGGCATTTCGCGTTGTACGCGAACGACCGGATGAAAGTGTGCATCTTATGCACTTCGCGGACGAATTATCTTAGTAGCACTGGACCACCCCCTTGCCTTGAGAAACGCGCGGCCGTTGCATGATTTAATTACGAAAAAACCAAGCAAACCGCGTAAAGTGCTCTGAAGGCGAACCCAATTAAAGAGACGGGCCTGACTCTGGCGCAGATAATTCCCTCGAAACGCTCGGGATTATAACGCATACCGCCGACATTGTCGACTCATTATCGCGGCCGAGGTCCGAGGAGATGAGCCAGAGGTCATCCCTCGGATCGGATCTGGGAGCTAAGCCCCGGCCGATGATAGCCATCTCCGCAAATAATCGAACAGGCTCTGTGGCGGCGACAGTTTTCGTCGCGTGTCCGTTCCGTTCAAATCGCGACCGAGCTTTGGCTAGAAGTTAGCAAACATCGAAAGTGCTCTGTCGAGTTTGTCTATCTAGTCCTAGTGCAAAAGTGCACGTGGTGATTTGAGTGCAACTAGAACTATGAGTTTGATAAAGATCGCGGCTGCGGTGGCCCTGGTTCTGCTGGCCACCCACGATGCACTCGGGTGCTCCAGGGCCCCAAGCAACTTGCCGCACTCGCGAAGGACGAGAGGCGACAATGGATATAAGCTGATCATTGGGGATAATCCATCGGGATATGTACCAGGGAAAACTTATAATTGTGAGTAATATTATCAGAATAAGTTTCTTGCTTTTGTTCGGCTATTTTCTATGATGAAATCAACCGACAATCACAATTGGCCGTTAAAATATAAAAAATCCATTTCACCACAGCCGCGCAATACGCTACTTTGTGGTGTTGGTGAACTTCTGCGATAATGGCTGTTAAGAAACTGATAGTAGCCTTTCACCCTTGCCAACTGAAGTTATCAACTTGATTGTTAATTTTGAGAATGGAAGAACACCATATTAACAAAATTGTTGTATCTTGCTATTGTAGATTGTCATGTTTAACAATGTTTAATGTTATTATGCTGTTGTTAAAATAAGTGTCTTAATAATCTAATCTTAATCTATTTAACAAAAGTAATCATGCTGCTGACCCTGAACTTGACTGAGATCTTTAAGATCATTTATAAGTCACCACGAAAAATTTAAATGGGGATTAAGTAGGTTAATATTAGTGTTATTACCTGATGAAGGTCTCTGGAGAAGTATTTGTTAAAATTTAAATGTTCAAAATACATAATATTTTTAATGAAAACATCATTTTTCGCAAAAAATTAAAAACCTACGTTCCCTTCTTTTTGTAATAAGAAATAATCACATAAAATTTTAAATCGATCGCACATTAATAGTTCTCGAATTATCATAAGCATATGTAGAAATGATAGCTACTTCTGAAAAAAAAATCCTTCGGATTGATTTGGTTTGATATGCATATCTTTGATATTTGAGCCATCAAACTGTATACATGCATATAATCTTAAATTATTATCGTATTCCTCAAAACCTACGAATGAAGCTGCTCTATAGACTAGACATATCGTATATCGCTTTTTACTTTGTAGTAATCAGATTGTTGATGAAAAGGAATAAATAAATAAATATCGGATCTTACTGGAAAGACCTGATCTAATTTTTTCTTTTGTGTAAATTTGAAATTAACTATTTGGGTTGTTATCTGAATTAATAATAAAAAATGGATTTTTTGCCATCCTTAATTATACTTTGCCTTTTATATCATATTATAAACATTAGGATAGTGCCATGGTAAAAAAATACATTATCTTTTATGCACAAATAATTACTTATTATTATTTTTTTAACCCGAAGACCTAATCAGCACAGCGTGTCGGTTGAGTAATGATAAAGCGCAAAATTTCAACCGATCTATGGCGCCGAAAAAAAAGAAATCAAATTGTAGTTATAGGGTGACATATCCTGATAACCTTACCTTACATTTTAAATAATCAATAATAATACTAAATGAAATTACTTTTGACAACTGTATTCATAATTATAGTAGTATTTTTGGTAAATTAACAATTATTTTTGAACTTTTCGGCCATACTTTGTTTGGACAAATGATAGTGAAATAAAATAAAATAGAATGTTCATTAATTAAAAAATATGTTTTTCATATAATTATATTATGAATGTAGTTTTAATAGAATAGAATATAATAGAAATAATATTATAAATATTTATGTCGAAATATTAGGTACTTATATACATATAGTCAGAAATAATTTATTTTAACTTTGGAATCGTAGCGAAAAACTGATTACCACAGAATCAGAACTACCTTAAAGTAAAATAGGGGAACGTTTTGGAGGGGTGATTTAAAAAAAAACCTAATGAAAATAAGGTGATATATGTATACATCTAAAGTAAAATTGAAAATTTTAAATACATATGTATTTTATTAACGCCATTACTAATTAATCGTCTTACTAACCATTTTTTCATTTATTCACGTAGTACTCCTGCTTGGGTCACGAACTCACACCAAAGTTCAACATTTTACTCACTTTAAAATCACTGCCGAAGCAATGACCGGTGGAAAACGCCCAACAGTCGCCAGCCCGAAAAGAGTTGGACATTTTCTGCTTTTTAGCGATCATCTAACAAAATTCAACGAGAAATGCATAAACACTGTTTCAGAAGCAGAAGATTTACCAAAAACTGAAATTCAAGTAATGTGGGTCGCTCCAGAGTCTGGATCAGGGTGTGTTTCATTGTCCGCCATGGTCTATGAAAATCAGAATTCCTGGTTCGCTGACGATGGCGAACTTAGTAAAATTATTTGCGAAAAGAAAGCTGACACTGAAAGTGTTAAGAAAGAGTGTTGCGCATGTGATGAAGCTAAATATGAGGTAAAGGATATTTTTTTATTATGCTTTCAAACTTTTTATTAGTTAAATTCTGCATGTTTTTACGTATTTACAGATGATTTTTGAGGGAATATGGTCGAATGAGACTCATCCTAAAGATTTTCCATTTGCTGTATGGCTGACGCACTTTTCCGATGTTATTGGAGCGACTCATGATACTAATTTTTCATTTTGGGGAGAAAATCATATAGCCACGGATGGATTTCGATCTTTGGCTGAATGGGGATCACCAACTGCTTTAGAAACTGAGCTACGGGCTAAGGGTCCAAGACTGAGGACTTTAATTAAAGCTGCTGGTCTTTGGTACCCGAATGTGAACACGAATACTTCAGCCATCTTCAGGACGGATAGGAAACATCACAAAGTCTCATTGGTTTCTATGTTTGGTAAATTTTAAGAACTATTATATTTATTTAACCTAATTCATATTATTTTTAAAACCTAGGGCCCTCTCCGGATTGGGTTGTTGGTATAAATGGCGTTGATTTATGCACTGAGGATTGCTCCTGGAAGGAGTCTCTTGATTTTAATTTGTATCCTTGGGATGCTGGCACTGATAGTGGAATTAGTTATATGGTAAATAACGATACCAATTTTCTATTTTATTTTTTAAAACACTGATGGTATCCTCAGTCGCCGAATGCAGAAACACAGCCAAGGGAGAGAATGTACAAGATTACGACAATGTATCCAGAGGATCCTAGATCTCCATTTTATAATCCTAACTCAGATGAAATGATTCCATTAGCCAAATTATACATTCGACGAAACAAATTAATTCCCCGAAATTGTGACGATGAATTTTTACAAGCCTTGCAAGTCGATGGTGGAGAAAGTGAAGATGAAGACGCTAGGCGTGAGTAAAATTTTTAAATGAATTTGTAAATTTACGTATAAAAATAATACATAATTCCAGCTGAATGTGACGTCACTCCTTATACTGAATGGAGCTCTTGCTCTGTAACATGTGGTAAAGGGTTGAGAATGAGGACAAGGGAATACAAGCGCCCTGAATTAGCACAATCGAAAGAATGCAATCGCCAACTTATATCAAAAGAAATGTGTGTTGCTCAAATTCCAGAATGTGGGTAAGTACATCTGTATAGCCCTTACGATTTAATGAACAAGAAAACTAACCATGTTCACATTTTTGAGCGAACGTGTTAGATAAAATATAGATAGTAGAACGCTTATTTTTATCACAAAAATACTTTAGCCGTTGTTTGTAAGTGATACAGTACCTATAACAACTGGTTAAAAAAAACTTTAAGTGATTTTATTACACTTCGAGAAACTACGTTAAATCAATCAATCAAAAGTTAAGGAAGGACGGAAGTCCTGCGAAAATTAATTTTGTCGATATAATTATTAGAATTGTATACTATGTACAATGTTATTTATAAATATATTGTAGCATTTAATGTTATTTTCAAATATAAACAATAAATGAATAAACTATAAGTAAATGTTATGTTAAGTTAAATTTTAATTTACAAGTTGATTTTCTTCTATAGTACATTTCTAACACTATGTTGCCAAAATGGCTTTTTCCTATTACAGAGAAAACGCCGATGATGACGACGAGGCTGAAAACCTTGCAAAAAGTCAGCTCCTTGTTAGTGAAGATGGCGAAGGACTTGGAGTTTGCCAAACAAGCCAATGGTCCGATTGGTCAGAGTGTTCAGCAACCTGCGGAATTGGCATAACGATGCGGACACGCACCTTTTTAAATCACCTGGGTCGCAAGCGCTGTCCTCATGTGACAATTGTTGAAAAACAAAAATGCATGAAACCGGATTGCACCTTCGAGCAGGAGGAGCTGCCGGACCCCATGTGCCCCGTCACGCAATGGAGTGATTGGAGCCCCTGCACGGCGACTTGCGGCAAAGGAGTCACAATCCGGACAAGATTACTCCTTGTGGAGCCCTCGCTGCAGAGGGAATGCAGCTTTAGGAAAGAATTGAATCAGCAGAAAGAGTGCTCTGTGAGGGAAACTTGCAGAATTGATTTTGAAATGGCCTCACGTAAGTGTAAAATGTATTTTTGTAATATTATATAATAGGTAAAGTAAAATAAAAAGTACTAGTGGTAATAGTAAAATAAAAAAGGTAGCTCAAAGCAAAGGTACAACAGCTACAACAGCTACAACAGCTACAACAAAAATGTATTTTGGATACTGGCTATCATATAGACATAATAAATAATAAACATAACGCAATTTTAGTTTAAATAAATAAATTCATTAAACAAACAATTTGTTATCAAAATTACTCTACAGAAATTTGCCGTGAACCTCCAGAGAATGGCTTGTGCCGCGGGGCATACGAGCGTTATGCGTACAACGAGCAAACTGGAAGATGCGATCGCTTCATATATGGCGGATGTAAAGGAAATCGAAACAATTTCCTCACTGAAAAAGATTGCATAGATACTTGCCGACTTCTACGTAATTTTCTAAAAAAAATTCTATTTAATACATGAATTACTAAATAATTTTTACAGAATCGCAACGCGAGCATACAATGTATTATTCCGAAACAACAGAAGGAACCCCCGTAACAGAATCGCCGCAAAGGACTGTGGAGGAACGCCAGGACTGTTTGGTGTCGAACTGGTCCCAGTGGTCACCCTGTAGTGCTACTTGTGGCACAGGGTTATCCGACAGACATCGACGTGTTGAAAGGGAGCCTAGCAATGGCGGTACTCCATGCCCGCGAAGAATGGTCCAGAGAAGGAGGTGCTATATGCCTGCCTGTCAATGAGCACATGCTCTTATTAATTGATAATTTAATTTTACAAACTCCTTAATCTTTTCAAACATATAAATAATTAGTTTTATTAAAACAGAAAAGTGTTTTTTATTTTCTTTCATGCGATTTGTGTGGGTACCTAGTCAATTCTATCTTCTAATTTCTTCTTTATTTATGCTTTTGTTAACAATATTTTGAGTTTCCCCCTGTTGCAGACGCTTCGAAGTTTTGAATTTATAAAATATCGTCATACAAATATACAATATTCATCCGTCATCATTCCGAGGCTCAAAAATATTGTACTAAATGACCCAGATTGCCCGATTAGCTGCAACTTTGTATAAGGAAGATTATACTATTACGCAATATTTAATATTATAGTATTAAATAGTATTTAATAATAGTTGTCAGCACCAAAACAAAAGAAACCAATCTTAATCAAAAAACGTCCATAATTCTAAAAGACAATAGCAGGAAAAAGCAGTAACTACGAAAATTCGAAAGATATTTAACTTGGAAAATTTTTTAAATGTTAATTTATTGATAAATTTAGTTGCTTTTAGTGAATCTGCGACTTTAAGTCGATTTTAATACAATTATTTCCATTCATTTTAAGTAGTCTTTAATGCGTAGCAGTGTTGTCTGGGATTGCTTCTACATATTGCCTTTGGTAATAGATTTTATATTTTATGTTTAGTGTCCCCACTGAGATCCCATTTGAGACGTTCGCCCCAATTTACAAAAGCTGTCCTAGGTAGATTTAAAAACGATGCAATTTACTTACCCACTTAAAATGTCCCGATTATCGAAGGTTCACTTGGACCTCAAAAGAATGCTCTTACAAAGTTTCATCAAAATGAAGCGAATTAATTTCTTTCTTCGTTTAACACAAACAAAAATAAACTGCTCGTATGTCGCAATTTAATTCTTTCCTTCTACCACAAGCGGTTATTTCGTGCAACAAAACTTAAGAGCATAAAGCGCGCCATTTCCTTCGTTCAAAATCAACGGAATGATTTCGATATAAAAATCATCGAATGCTTCGATAAATCTGTCGATCAGCCTTGCGATGTTTACATGATTTTGGCCAGCCCTGCCGTGAGCCGTCACCGAGAAACGTCAAAACTTCTGTTTGGGTGATTTGCGCAATCTCGCGAACTCAGTCGAGGAGAGTGCCGCCGAAGTAAAAGTGGATTTTCGCAGTTGAGCCCGTCGCCAGTCTTATCGGGAATATTTGCATAGCAGGTCCAGCCGTTGGAGAATAGAAAATTTGACCGTTTTCTGCTTGGGCAGTGCCAATAAATATGTAAAAATTAAAGTACAAAGGAAACGTTCTAAAGCAGCGGCCCCAGCTGCACGTCCTCGGTAAGCAGCAACAGCTTCCACTCCGTTCGGTTCGATGAGTTTTTGCGTGGTTTCATTTCGCAACGTTTTGTAAGTTATTTGGGGCGCAATGGCGCTGGCCAGCGGATCCTTCCTCAAGTCCCAGACGCCTCTGCAGCAGCTCCTCGAGGAGATCAACTTCCAGAGGACGAAGGAGATGAGGCAGCTGCTAAAAGACGGTAAGAATTCGGGCGAGGCCCTAGCTCCCTGCAAATCCCTACCGCCTCCAGATTGAAGCCACTTTAGTATCGATTATTCCCGCAGATCTATGCCCTTTACTTCATCCATCCGTTTGACGCATTTAATTATCCCATCCCCGCGGGCGACTAATCTGCTTCCCCAGGAAAATGGGTCCCTAATGATTTTTTTAAAAAAGGTATTTTAATGCGAAAATCCGCATGTTATTGTGTCCCAAAGTACCCCAAATGTAGCTTTCGGTGGCCCCGGAGTGCGCGTCTTCTGCTAAACACGCTTTTGGGGGCCGATAAGGGCCATAAACACTTCTCGGGGCCTCTTATCTCTCGGTTTTTGTGTAAATAAAGTGAAAATTTGTTTAAGGAAGTCGCACAGTACTATCTGCGTCTTCTGATTAGAATGTTGTTGCTATTTTTAATCTGCTTTTGTTAGAAGAACGCTCCAGTTCAGGTTGTTCTCACAGTGACTAATGTTGCGATTTTCTTGGTGGGTCTTCCCCTTGCCATTTTATTCCATTGGATGCTTTGCTATTGATAAAATTGTTGCAAATTCTCATACCGAGGAGATAAAAATGCCAGCGAGACACAAAGAGCCCTAATCCACTCCGGGTTCTATGAATATGAACCATTAAGAGGAATTGAAGCGCCTCCATTGTATTCTCATCATGATAAATGCAACGTATACGATTTAAATTTTTGCACAGCTCTTTAGGATCGAAAGCTTAGAAAAGATAAAAGTGAATAGATCAGGTCTCTTCGTCCTTCCGGTTTTGGCACTGTCCTAGAAACTTCAACTCATTGTTTTCGTAAATCGCATTTAGCCCTTACATAAGTTAGCTTTCCTCGAGGCTTCGTTTGCAGTGATTTTATTATATTGCAGTACTTCTTTTAATTTGATACTCACTTTAACAATTATGTTTTAGTTTAATTTTATTTAATAATAATAAGTTTTTATCATGAAGGGGGTTTCAAAAAAAAAATTATAAAAATTAAAGAGGGATAGATGTCTCAGTTATTTATATGAAAGAATATCTTTTCAAAAATTAAGAATAACTATATTAGTAAAATTAAAGAATAAGATTAAGTTTTACTTTTTTGGCTCGAACATATAGAAAAATACGTTGAAGAATCGTTAGAGGCAGAGAATAAACTTTTAACTAGCTCTTCAATTTTTATGGAACGAGAAAGTTTACAAGATATAAAATTTTCATTTATAATATAATATATAAAATAATTTGACTCCCTGAATAATTCTACGGTTTTTGGCGAAATTGAATAACGAAATCAACATATTCACAATGATCGCAATCGTATCATTCGTTCGGGTTTTAGAATTAAGGAAGGAAGTAATTGAAAACAAGCTATAATCCAGAAGTTTTTTATATTGCTTTAGTACCTAATTTTAGCAATTTATCTATTTCACAGACAGTGGCTTTGTCGTTCTTCAAGGCACTACTTACTGGACAGATCTGTTTGTGCGCCACTTTTTATTTCAATCGGAACCCGTTCACAACATCGACTCAGATGATTTGCTCTTTTTCGTAAGAAAGAAACATGTGAAAGGATCTTCCAGACACATGCCCAAATATGAGGTAAACGTTCTGAGTGAACAAATTGAATAAATTGCAAAAGTAACACTAATTTCTATTATTTTTTTCAGACTGAGGTGGACGTGTACCGGAAAGATTCCCGGAAACTCCCAATAGGGGATCCGGACGTGGACTGGGAGGAGACTGTCTATCTTAATATGGTCATCCATCAGTTCGATTACACTTTGACCTTGGCCATTTGCACACGCACGTCCCCGAAGGAGCTGCAAGTATTAAGGAGGCATTCCCAAAGAGTTTACGCATCGCCAAGCCGTAGGAAAATGGATACAAAAGGCGAAGGAGAGGAGATGACTTACCCTCACATATGCTTTATGGTAGATAACTTTGATGAGGTTTGTAGAACTTGTAAAATTAATATTAAGCATTTCTTAAAAATAGTTGTGTAATTTTTAGGTTTTTAGTGATATTCTAGTTCGGGATGGGGAAATGGTGTGCGTTGAATTGGTGGCCAGTGATAAGGATGGTTCTGTCCAGGGTGTTATATTTTTGGGTTCTATTAGGTACGACGCTTTGAAGCAGGTGTACGATGCTAGGGTAAGAATTAATCATCGATCCTTTAAAGATAAATTCTTATAAATTTATATCTAAATAGCAATCAAGTCTTAGTTCCAAAGTTGCCCAACGAATGACTTTTGGGCTATTTACTAGCGGTGCTGGACCGCAAACTAGATGTGAATTTGTTAGGATGAAGGGTCCTCAGGGCAAGGGACATGCTGAGATGGCTGTCACAAAACCAAAAGGCTCTGGAGTTGAAACACCAACCAGTGAACCAGGGTGAGTTATTACTTCACAAAATAAAAAAAAAATTAGATCTAATGGGGTGCCATTAAGCTCATTTTAATACAAAATACAATGGGAGTGAAATAATGTTATTTGTGAAGGGAATTTAATATGTAGCTGAATTGCAGCAAACATCTTATTGGAATCTACTCAGTCATTGAGCGTCTTTTCGACTGAATTAATAAAATTCCAAATGTATGCTTATTCAAAATAATAGCTGTACCTATTATATGAAAATGTTGAAAATTTTAATTGTTTAGAAGTTTGTCATACTATAAAATTTATATGTATGTACATACATGTAATATTTAGTATGAGAAGCCTTCGTTCGCGAGCACAACTGAACATGAAATACTTCTAATTGAAACGAAAAACAAATTTTGGTACCACTCCCACACAAAGTCCCATTCTGCTTACATCAGTAAGAAATGTTAGAAATAACATAATTATTAAAAACTAATATTATCTTCTAGGTTTTGCGCAACAGACATGTGGGACGATTGGGACGATGAAAACGATGATTTCTACAACTATCGGCATCAACGTCGGCTAAGCGATCCCAGCTCGAATCTTAATAATTTTGCCAGGTACAGCTGGCGCACGAAGCACACTGATTCGACAGCGGGGAAGAAAGCTCGTTCCGAAAACGAAGGGTTGGACTCACTTGCCAGCGAGGTGTCAGAGATCGAAGCCGGAGACCTCCGAGACGGTAATTGTTGCAAATTTTACCATTTTGTTCCTTAATATCTTAATCACCTATTACTTACACATATTCGATAGCACAATTTGGTCGTACCGTAAACTGTTCAAATTCGCAGAATGCATTTTTTTTAAAAATTTCTCTGTATTTTAACACTCAATACCTTTTTGCATGCATTTTAAAAAATATATCTTTTAATGGTTAAGCGCACTTTTTTGCTCCTTTTTGCTTGCTTTTGTCGCAATTTAACTTTTTGCTTGTGCAGTAACCTCTATATAATCGGCTAATCGAGTTGCGGGGAAGCAGGACAAAACAGAAAATTTAGTATAAAAAAATTAACAGTGTATAATAAGGTCTCTAACCGAGCGAAAGGATTTTTGCCTTTAGCCTTAACTCACTCAGCAATCAGCAACCCAATAACACAGATTCTAGCTTTTAGTTCCTTCTAATCTAATTCAGACAGTAACACAGCCAAGTACTTGTACATCATGTTAAGCATTTTTGACTTTGAGAATTTGCATCCGCGGATGCTCTGATTTTGACTGATTGATGATTAATTGATATGTAGCTGCTGCAAAATAAAAAAAAAATAATATAAAAACATATAAAACAAACGAAAAACATTTTTCACAATCTCAAAATCATAATTTCTTGCATTGATCTATTATAGATCGTCCTGCTTCCTCAGCATCGGAGACGAAATTGAATGCATCAACGCCGACATGCTGTAACTGCTTTGGTGGTCAAAACTGTAAGCGTTGGAGCGATTCGGGATCGGCACAAATGTCCGATGTTTACTGTCGCGCTTGCGACGAGGCCGATTCGCCAGCCTGTCTTAATAATGTGACGGCAAAACGGATTAAGCCGAAGCATAGAAATCTTTTGAATATTGAAAGCGAACTGGTTCTACCACAAAATAAGAAATCCAGTAAAAAGGAGAAGAATTGCCCGAGTCCTAAGAAGGAGCAAAAAACAAATGGGGACACCTCCAGTAGTAGCACTAAGAGTAACAGGAAGTCCCTAAATGGGAAGAATAATAATGAAAAATTGGAGGAATATGAATTGGCTGACGATGCCACTTCCTTGAATGGTGACATCACAACAGATGATGTCGTCAAAATAGGCATCTTAAGCGAAAAAGATTCAAAAATGATGATCAGTGTACACGGTAAGGAGGAGCTTCCCGTAGAACAGACAAGCAATGGAGAGCATTTTTGCGTAAAGAAATGCGTGCCTATAGAAATCAAGCGCCATCCACTAGAAACGATAACTGTAGATGATAAAAAATCAGATGAAACTAATTTTAATGAAGATAATAATGATGATGATGATAATATTAAAAATGAATCTGAAATTCCTCTCCTCGCTGATAGCGGGGACTATAATGGTAACGATGGTAAGGACGAGACCGAATTAAACGGGAAAAAGGCGACGGCCGGCAATCATAAGAAGTCCTCTGTTTATCAGAATTTTTACAAGAGGGCTATGAGGATGGTCCCAAAAAGAACAACTCCAGACGGCACCAACATTTACTATTGGTGTGACTTGCCCAAAAAAGCATTCAAAGGTTCACTTTTTATATTTGCTTCAATATTGCTTCATTTTTTATTTGCTTTTAAGCGGCTTAACATACCCTGATAGGTTTTCACTTTACAGAGCTTGATGATGGCGCCTATAACCCTCTCTGGGCAACCAGGGGATTCACTCAAACTTTTCACTTTTGGAAGGAAAACCGAAGACAGCAGTCGACACCTTTAAACGCATTCCTCACCTATGTTACACTGCCGTGGTGGAGCATCGCAAAAGGTATGTTGTTGATTAAGACCACTTGCACGATAAGGCTGATGATGGGCTTTTTGCTTATTATTTCATGGGTCATTCTAGTTTAGAAAATAAAAAATAAAGTTAAGGCTCAACTTTTAATATTATAAGGATAATGTTTTGTCTTCTTTAGTATAGAGCTTTCCCACAAGAATTTCATCGCGTTCTTCTCTAAAATATTTTCAAATGGCAGTAAATATAAAGCTATTTTTAAACGTTTATAAAACTTATTACAAATAGAATTGGAACGGCACTTGTAAGATCAAAATTGAGAAACCATTTTCTTTCGGAATATTGCTTACGAACTGTACGACTTATAAATGACGACTTATTAAAAAGGCATATTGTTTTGCAACTTTATTTTATACCATAGCCATAATATTCCAAATCAGATCTACAGATCCTGATATCCAGAATTTCATTGCATACAACAATAACTGAAGATTAGGGATTTTTATAGACCCGAAAATAAGTTTTATTTTTCAGTATTTGTGGTTGTTCTGTTCGTTACATTTACATACATAGATTATCCAATTTTAATGAAGTTTATCCAAACGCATACGCAACACAAATTGTGAGGGAGTTGGGTCTTCTTTTGACTGCACGTTGTGTGCAGCAATTTCTGCACAACGATAAAGACATGACTTAAGAATCATTGAAAAAACACCTCTTACTGAGATACTAAATTGCATGCTTAATTAAAATACCAGCCTTTCATTTTTAAAACTTAAGAATATTAGCAAGAACTTTTAATTTTTAAGAAATATAAGGTACAAATTTAATTATTAAATATATTTTTTTGCATTTACAGACTTGCTGGACCACCGTGAGACACCAATTCTGACATTTTAGTATCTCGTTTTTGAGTGATCTTTTGAGCTGTCCTTATATCGGCATACAATCTTCGAAACAAAGAAATATACCAAGAGGAACAAATTATATATGTTTTACGTTCTGTGATAGTTTACGATTATTGCGACTATTAGTTTTAATGAGCTGTGGTTTGGGCAACGTATTGAATTTTTGGATTGATTTGATTTTTCCCTATATTTTGTTGTAATTACTTTGTGATTTTCTTCGCGTTCTTATATACATATACATATATATTTTTTTTCTTTTTTCGTTTTTAACCTTATGAATACTTTTAATGAGCGTACGATTGTAAAGAAGCAACTAAAATGTTGTAATGTAACTTAAGATTATACTTGCATTATGTCTTTTAATATAAAAAGCATCGGAAAATTTTGTGTCTTTTATTTAATCTTTGTACATGATGAATCTGTCTAGAGAGTTATGTTGATGTTGATCTACATTTAGCATTTGAAATTATATTGAAATTCGGTATTATTTACCTATAGCTAACCCCAAACAATTTGAGTCCTTACTTCTTTTGTTAATAAAATTTTAACCAGGCTACTTTTACAGACCAGGACCATCGTAAAATCAACATTTGCTGTTCTCTATGTAATTATTTGCGTCCCTTTTGTTCATCCTTTTGTGTGATCTGCAATATTATTATTACATGTACATTTCCAGTTGCAAGGACATATTCTTGAGTAATTAATACATATTTTAGAATACATACAGAAAAAAGGTCAACCATTCGGATCTACTTGAGATGATCATTAAAGATGAATTGAATGTATTTTTCCAAAGAGAAATATCTCTCCAAATATTTCAAGTTTAATTATTACAAGCTGAGAAATTATGAGACAGTAAAACTTCGATGACAGACTTTGTAAAAAAACGGGGAATAAGGGACCCGATTTCAAATCAAAAGTATCGATAAAATTCATTATCTTATGCCTGAATTAATTTTATTTGAAAATGTTAAACTACCTAGTGTTAATTACAACAATATCTATAAAATTTCAGAACGGAGGAATATATCAATTTTATTTAATGGAATAAATGATATACATTTATGGGTTTTGGCGACTATGGATTTGCTAGTGTGATGTTTCCAGTTTAGTTTATCTTTGGAATCGCAAACGAAAGATCTGGACTATTATTGGAGTAATTGGGTCTCGGTACGAAAACTTCAAGTCAAAATCTCCAAGGGATAAAATCTCCAAAATAATTTTCCCTATAAGCATAGAATTTTGGTCCCTAATTTAAAGTGCCTATTTATCCATTCTAGAGTGCAAACTATCTTTTTTTAAGCTAAAATGTCTGTAGCTAGAGCCATTTTATTTAAAGTTGATGTTTCTTAAAAAAAACTAGAATAAATGTCTAATTCTTCATAATTTTGCAATAGTTTCTATTTGGATTTTTAGAAAGATGTATAGATGTAGAGAAATACATATACATACATATTAGGTATTTTGTTAGAAAAGCATCTATGTATGACCAATACAAATTATTGCTTTTTTTTTTTAAGAAATAAAACTTTTTTATATTAAACATTTATTTCAATAATATTTTACTCATAAATTAACTAGGAACGTGAAATACATACATTACAAAATATTAAAATACAACGTCTCCAAAACAAAAATTTTTTTCTTTCTGGTTTTATATCAGTTATGCCCTATGAAATCACATGTTGAACCTTAAAATTAAAAATTATAATATTCTATAAAAAAGACTCAATTAAACAACAATTGACCAGTGTCTAAGTACACCGCCGCACCAAGAATACTTCGAATAGAGGTTAGGTTGAAACATTCAATTACGTACGTAACAGTATTTTTTATAATAATAGATAATTTTTTTGAAAAATAGATTTTCCTAGTGTAAATATCTTCGACATTTTAAGGGAAGGAATATAAGGGAAAAGTTTTTTTCTTAAAGGAGAAAAGAGAATTTAAGCGAAATGAAAACAAGTTTATTTTATATTTTACTATGGTGTTTTATGTACAGATATGTATAAGAGTTGATTTTCGATCTTAAATAATGTTAACAAACAAATTAAAACAAATATTGCACGTCTGCTTCACTTACTGGCTAGCTTAGACCTAGGGTAGCGTTAAGTACAAATTTTACAGAAAAGATGAGATGATGGTTTCAACAATCTTCTGAAAGCAACACAATTTCGTAGATTACATGAATTAATTAATTAAAACATTAAAGTAGTGCTAATATTATTTCGATGATGTAACGAGCGGACTGGTACTATACCCTTGGGTGCTACACGTGGGCAAGGCAAACGGGTTGAATCCACTAACGAGCCCGCCGACTCCTGAAATGAGACACAAGAAGAAAAAATATATGTGAGTTTAAGCATTTTTGTTTTAATTTACAAACAATCGTTTAGCTTTTGCTAATAAAAAATGTTTTTACTAATTAAATTGAGAGGCGTTTGGGAATTTTACAATTGACACAATTTTACATGCGCTGGGGAGTTGTTTACTTATTCTTTTGGGATAAATTAAATATTATAATGTGCATAATATGGATAATGTCTAAAAATGACTTAAAATGAATTAAAATGTGGGACATTTAATTCCTTAAATATGTAGCTTAAACTTATAAATATATGAATGGAATGGAATGATATTTTATGAAATAAAAAATCAATATTTCCTCAAAAACATAAAACAATATTACGATATTACATATTCATTTTCATTTCAGCAAAATATAATAATAAATTGGTATTTATGGAGCAAAATGAAAAACTGAGCAACGAAAAAAGTTGTTAGTACAATTAAAATCTCTAATAGTTTGCAAAATTTTAATAGAATAAGAATTTCATTAACCATAATTTATTGTATGAAATTTTAATAACGCGAAAATTAACAAGCTTTATTATAATATTTAATGTACGAAAATATATGTATGTATTACAAATTCGATTGGTAATACTGAGATTCTCGTGCATTATTATTTTGAAAATTATATTATTATTACAAAATCGAAGATCGTTCGTCCTGAATGTACTTGAAATTTGGTAGGCACGTGTGATACTCTTGGCCTCTATGTGTTTTTTTCGAAATTCAATCTGAGAGCTTAAAAAAACGGTGCGAATCGAATTCGCGTTCGAGGGTTTCATACCTTGGAAGAACGTAAAGCGGAAAACGTATTAAAAGTTGTTTAGTTAAATTCGTCAACCGATTTAAAAACAATAAGACCTTTGTAGGATTAACGCTATAGTATTTAGTAGTATTATTTTTTTAGACATTTTCCACCATGACTCGAAAACTATGAATATTTTTTAAATTCTGTTATTTGTAATAAAGGTTAGCAAGCATTATTTAAAACCATTCGAAATTTCAAGTCGACAGCATTGATACTTGCTGAAATAAGCAGGAATTCTTCTTCCTGCTTATATTATTTACGATTTTTTTAAAAATTTCGTCCCTGCGAGTTGTTCGTTTTTTTGAAAATTTGAGCCCGTCACATCCCCTTAATAATATATGTAGTTTACTTTTAGATCTCTAGAAAGGACAATGGGTAAATTATTTATTTACTTAGTATAGTAACTTATAATTAGTATGTTTTTTTATACTTATTTGAAATGATTTACTTTACTTTGATACTGGGACTTAGAGAAATAAAATAGCCATTCATTTGAAGTCATGAATGGTGCAGTAATTTCAACAAAATAAAAGCATGAAGTCAAGAGAATGCAAAAACTTGTGATTTCCTTACATTCTTTGAGATGCCATAATAAATTTATTATGCCAAATAAATTCATTAACAGCTTTAGTGACTAAAATCATTTTCCTTAATTCATTATGTGTCATGGGTTAAAAAAAGGGCTTTTATCTCGTGGAATAAAAAGGCCATGATTTAAATATTTCGGATCCTTTAGTTCCCAATTTTGAGAAACTTACTTTTACTTTAAAGATTTCAAGGCTAAATGCACTAACAAATTTGAGAAAATATTAGCTTGGAATAAGGATAGCAATTTTTTGGATTGTATTGTAATTTGACCTTTAAAAAATTGCATTTTTCTGTTTTGAGCAGTATATCAGTATAGCACTTAAAATTGCAGTAAAATGCTCTGATTGCGATGACCCTATTTACATACTTCGGTGTCCTACTAATACTACATTAGAAAAAATGGCTTAATATTTACCTTTTCATTTGTTTTTCACCAGATAAAATTATTTACATAAGTATTATATTTATTATGCCCAACTTTACAAATTTAATTTGAAAATACAACAATTCTTTAATTTATCTTAAAGGATATCATTATATGCATCAAAATGTGCTCTAATATATATGTATGTATGTATAATATTATAATTGAATTTATTTCACTGTATACAATTATTTTTAACAAATACGTTTTTTCAGGTTTTCTCAAAATTGGTGTTTTTCCAATAATAGATGTTAAATTCCCAACGACGATGTGGCACCTTAAACATTATACAATATACTTCTTAAAAATGTCCAACTATACACCGGTTTCATCTGAAATCCATTGACGGAATTTTGCGAGACCTATGAAGGAAGTTGGTCTTTTTCTATTCTCGCAAATGTCGTCACCATATCTTGCGAGTGCGATGACAGTCTTGTCCAAGGAAAGTGAAGCACCTTCCCTCATAAAGCACTTATATGTTTTGGGAAATTTAGCGCAGATGTGAAAATTCCAAAGTCCCGGAAAACGTTTGAGGCACTCTTTTCGTGGAACCAATTGTGCATTGAAAATTCGAGACTCATATCTATCGGTTAAAACACTTGCACGAACAGTTTCGGTACTACTTTGATAGATTTCATCGGCTGATGGTAGTTTAGCTGGATAAATGTTGTCCCCAAAAGTAAATTTTTCGGCCACAAAAACGAGTGCAATAGCAGAATGTGGACTGATGATTACTTTAACTCCTTTTCTCTGATCATCTTCCCCCGACTTTTTTACGCCTTTTAAAATCACTAAAGGTAGTCCATCTATATCTTCAACACAAATGGCTGGTGCAACGACGTGTAATTCAGATATTATTACACAGCCGCACCAGTACTTAGACTCTAAATCCATTGAATACACTTCAAGCGTCGCCTCGAACGGAAGTCGATCTGGATCTGGAGTACTGGCTTGAAGTGCTACATTCAAGCAGAGAAAAATGAATAAACGAAACATTTTGCGAATCTGAATCCAACTGTGAATTCGCTTTAGTACATTAGGCTTTATATAGCTCTAAAATTTTTGCCAAGTAATTTTTAAGTAATGTGAAATTTGTTTGCACGAACTCTAAGTATGTGAATAATGCAAAAATTGACACAGATTTTAACACGTTCGTAAAGCTATAGGTATGACGAAAAAGCTTTACTATTAAAAAATATTTCTTTGTTAGCCATTTTTGAAGACTTTTAAGTTGGCTCGGCCTAAAAATTTTATAAACGACTAAACTGTTTCTAATTCTTCATGCGTATGTATATCGAAGTTGCGTCTTGAGCTTACATTGTTATTTGACTTAAAATCAAAGATAGAAATAAATTTTACACCCACAAACGATTATTTCAAAATTTTTTTCTCTGGGTGTATGTGGCATATTGCCAAAAAAACCTAAAATAAGCTTTTTTGAAAATTCTTGCAATGAATATATCGCAACGCATTAAAAGCTGGGTTTTCCAGGATTTCTTATTTAATTCGGTGAAAATAATGTTTTTACATTTGTTTTGTATAAAGATCAGAATGATCATTCAAATATAATAATGTTGAAACACGACAAAATCGATGATCATGTGTCCAGAAGGTACGTGAAATTAGGTAGGTATTTAAGATGCTCTTGGCTTCTAAGTGCTTTTTCGAAATTCAATCGGAGTTTTAAAAAAAACGGCCAAGTTCGAGTCTAATTCACGTTCGATGATTTCATACCTTGGAAGACATTGTATAAAAAGATATTTAGTTAAATTCATCAACGGATTCAAAAACAAAAAGACCCATGTAGGATAGGATTAACACTATAGTGTTAAGTATTATATGTTTAGATATTTTTTATCATGACTCGAAAACTAAGAATATTTTTTAAATTCTGTTATTTGCAATAAAGGTGAGCAATCATTATTTAAAACTATTCGAAATTTCATGTCTATAGCATTAGTATTTGATGAAATAAGCAGTTCTGGCAGACGGACGAAGCTGCGTCGCACCATAAGGACTCCTTTTTACCACTTTGTGGGGGGAATATATATTTTCTTGGCCCGATTTTCCTGAAACCGACCAAAAGTACTATTCAATATCAATAATGAAATAGGTACATATTTCAGCCTTTCGCAAAAGCCAACCCCTTAAAGATTGTAATGAGATTTATAAGTTTGTATGTATTTACCTACTTATTGACATATTGACATACTATATGTAAATATATAAACCTGGAGGTAAAAAAAAATATGAAAAATTAAAAAAATAACCTTTCTCAAATTATATAATTTCTCTTACAGCCTCCCTCATCTTGGCCATTAAATTAATTTGTTTTATTATGAAACACTCTCAGTTTTTTTGAAACTTCAGCGATTTGGTTTTTCGTGCTCAAAAAATTATAGAAACACAACAAAGTTGAAACTGATGAAATAAGTTTGATTTAATAAAATTTCTTGTAACAACAGTTCATCTAAAAATAGTAAAGTAAAAATGTCTACAATTAGTAGACAACTAGGACTGCATTGTGGTTTTCAATATTTATTTTCCTAATTTATAATAACATGATTTAAATTTAAATTTATAACAGCTTTCAAGATAAAAATACTTGTTATTAGTCATGTAATTATACATATGATGCAAAACTTGGGTTTCGTTCAACAATGTGATAAAATATTTTTAGTTTTATAAAAGGACTTTCAATGTTGTTGTTAATTTAAGAGATCCTTAAAGTGATAATGCAAATATCATTCTATCACTGAAAATAAATTTAATGAGACAATAAGACTAAAAAATTCATATTTTCGTCAACATACAATATAAAAGATATTGTCAAATAGTATTTTTTCTAATTGGCGCTATTATCTTTTTCGAGATAAAAATTGTTCAAACAAATTGTTTCAACAGTTTTGTTAAAACAATTGCAAATTTCAGAACACGCGTATTTTTTTCGACTTTAGCTAATGCTATGTGGCCTAGATTCTTTCTGGATTTTAATATGTGTTAAAATAAAAAACACATATATGAATGTATTCTTGTACATAAATATGTATATACCTATACTAGTTTTATCAAAAACGGTTCTAACGATTTTGACTTGGATTATAGATATTCTTGCGATTTTGACGGCATTTACAGAAAAGAGATTTTTAAAGACGAGAAATCGATCTAACTAAAGCTCATATACACTAAGGAGCAAAACTGTAAGAAAATGTGTTATGGTTGAAGAAAATGTATATATTTTAGAAATAAATAAGTTTTTTTCATCCTTTCGCTTTTTACACCAAGAACTTTTAGCTTCAAAATCCAAAATATTTATCCCAAAATTGGCTGCCCAATTGGGGCTGTCCCATGTTTTTGGAGCGCATATTTTCACCGTGCATTTTTATAAGGGCCCCAAGGTAGTAATTTACTATTATTATGGTAATTTTTTGTTTTAATTAAGAGATCGTTCTGATATATAGATTGTGATGACTTCTAGGGGTTATATGTAATGTTTTTATTTGATAGATGAATAATAAACCTTTTATATAGCAAAAAGTTTGTGAAAATATATTTTTTATTATTTTTAAATTTGAACAAAATTGTTCTTTGAAGAGGGTGACTTTGGCTCGTAGATTTTTTGGGAACAAAAACTATATACTTAAGTAAGTATGGAGCCAATGTAAGTCCTTTGGAAAAATATAAAATAAATAAATGAGGCATTCGACGTACAAAAACGTTTAATTTTCGAAAAAAATTAAACAAAAATTAACTTTTCTACAGCCCTCTGTTACACAAGAAAGTTTACAGACCTAAAATACGTAATACCATACCAGCGACACACCAATCGAAATTTAGAATTTTGAGTGTTCTCAATTTCAGAAATATATCATATTACCTCTGAATTTCTAAAAAAGTTTCAGGCGAATATTCTGTTAAAAAGGGATTTTGACAAAAATTTGACTTTAGTTTCAAAGCAATACAATAATATTGCGAAATTGAATACGCTCGAAATTCTAAATTTCGGTTGGTGTGTCTATTCACAGCAGGTAAATTCGAAGTGGATATAAAAGCTTTAATTTGAAAAAAAATTATGCAACCAATTAAAAATATGTACATAGGCGCCATTAAACCCATCTAACATTTGCTACTCGAACTAGATCATTTACTGTCATAGCCTACGAAGAGGCGGAAAATTCAATATTTTTTTAATTTTGAGCCAAAATTACCCCCTAGAGCTAAAGTGACCCGCATCTACGGTATTGGAACTTTTTATTATCTACTATCTTCCTGAATTTTTCAACAGTTAATTATATTAATTTACTTAATAACTTATAACTAGTAAGCTGTGAATCTTTTGGCTCTATACTTTAATTTTAGGTTGCGTCATAACTAGTCAACGTCACCTTGAAGAAAAAGGATTATCCTTTTTACTGCTTAGTACGTTTATATTTTAGACTTAAGTGAAGAGCAGCCTCATCTTTCGGATTTCAATGAAATTTTGCTATTGACTAGAAATTATTTCTTTTTTATGTTTAAATTCATTAACTTCACTTCGAAACTTGGACTTGCACAAACCAAATCGCCACTCATTTTGAAGTCATGAATGGTCCAGTAATTTCAACAAAATAAAAGATTGAAGTCAAGAGAATGCAAATTTTGCCTACTTACATTTTTTGAGGTACCATTAAAATCATTTTCACTCGATTGAATTCATCAAGAGCTTTAGTGACTTAAATTAAATCGTTGACGTTACTTCGTTTTGTGTCGGGGGTTAAAAAGAGCTTTTATCTCTTAAATAAAAAGGCTTTGATTCAAATATTCATATATTTATGATATATTTTGTTCTATTATTAGGTGCTTTAATGTAAATAAAACACTGCACGTTTTCTAAATCTTACTTTATTACTGCGATGGCAATAATTGTTTAGAGGGCGTCTTGTTAGCAACTGGGTCACTTAACTAAGTTACCCACATGTGAGCAGTGATAACTGTTATAACTTTGGTACCTAACAAGTACACTTGTAATAGTTATAAGAGATGGTAATATACGTTTGTGATCCTGACTATGCATATAACAATTTATGTAACTGAAATTAATATAATATTTTTTCACATTTCAATTGACATGGATCGATCTGCAAGATATGCAAAGTCTGTATCGCAAGAAAAATTTCCAGTATCGGGTATTTTAGATTCCAATTTTGAGAAACTTAACTTTACTGTCAAGATTGGGCAAACGCACTAAGTTATGTGAGAAATTGTTAGCTTGGAAAAAGGATATCAATTTTATTTTGCATTTTATTGTTACTTTAAAACAGCAGTGTTTTTCTGGTTTGAGGAGTATATTAATAGAGCACCTAAAATTGCAGTTAAATGCGATGACCCCATGTCCATACTTCTACTAATAATACTAATACTAATACTTCATTAGAAAAAATGGCTCAATATTTGTTTATTTATTTGTTTTCAAGGAAAACAGATTAAATTATTGAAGTATTATATTTATTATTCCCAACTTTAGAAATTTAATTTAAAAAATTGAACATTTCTTTCATTATTCTTACAGAATATCATTATGTGCGTCAAAATGTGCTCTAATATACATACATATATGTATGTATGTAAAATATTATAATTGAATTTATTTCACTGTACAATACAATTACTTTTAACAAATAAGCTTTTCTCGTTTTTCTCAAAATTGGTGTTTTTCCAATAATATATGTTAAATTCCCAACGACGATGTGGAACTAAAACATTATACAATATATGTACTTCTTAACAATTTCCAACTATACACCGCTTTTATCTCAAATCCATTGACGGAATTTTGCGACATCTATTAAGGTACTTTTTGTCGTCCAAGAAAATATACTGAAAATAGTATATATGTATGTATGTAATTCCACGATAAGAACTCTTTGGGCTACTTGGAGCGAATTCTTCCGAAGATACGTTCAAAATCTGCAAATGAGCCCGGGTTCACAGGTCTAGCATATGATGTCTCAAGGTATTTTATGTTAGCAAGCTCTTTGTCGATAGCTTCGTCTAACTTATCCGCAAAGGAATACTATGGATAATAATAATTTAAAATTGGAGAAATAGCCTTCTATGAAAAATTGTATTTAATTTTACCTGAAGAATAACCAACAAAACTGCAAGGGTCGGTTTCATCTTTGTGTGAACTAAGAAGGTCTGGTGGTTTCAGTCAGTTTTATATTAAAAATTATTCATATTTAAAAAAAAAAAAAACTAAATGCAACATTCAGAAAGTGTACGCAAGTTGAAACAATGGGATTTTGCGTAATATACAACAAAGCACAATTTGCGAAAGTTGTCAAAAATTCCTAAAACAGAAATATCTGGCGCTGCTAGTTTCAAAGGCCAATCGAAACCATGAAAAACATTATGTCCCTTTCTAATGAAGTAAATTAAAAGCAAATACATTTTCTTAGGTGTAAAAAAAATACATAGAGTATCAAATTTTAAATGTGCACCCTAATGAAGTTGAACAACTTTTGCTTTGAATTAGGTTTTGATTTATTTGCATTTAAAGAAATGAGAAAGGAAGAGTATTTAATTGAATTTCAGAATTTCATTGAAACAAATGTAAAACACATCAGCTAAAATTATTTTCTTATGAAAAGCATTTTAGGCAATTTATATGAAAAATTATATGTATTTCAATGAAAAAATAAATAAATAGGTGTGATAACATGCGCAAACCATTTTAAAATTTTTTTTCGTTAACTGAAAGTATCATATGTATATCAGATCAAAAGAGTTATTACAAATTTCTTATACTTTTGGGACGAATAAATAAACATATTTTACTTAGATATGGTTAAACGTAGTCATATTTGACGACGAAACGTGATCGCCTACAAAATTTAGCTCATTGTATACATAGTCCTGAATTTTTGCGTTTTCATAAATATCGAAGCAATAGTTAACAAGACCAAAAAATGTTTATACATATAACTTCTCAGTTTATTTCAGTTGAATAGGAACTTATATGGTAAAATAGTCATATAAATGGTGTAAATTAGTCAAAAACACAATTTAAGTAGGTACAACGTTGTTTATTTATAGAAGAACTTCAATTATAAATAATTACCGTTTTTTGCATTCTACATTTTAATACTATATAATGGCTCCAATATGTTAATAAAACTAAATAGAAACTTTATGAATGACAACGATAAAAATTAAAAAAATAGAATATGTTCATATAATTAGCTATTAAATCGGAACGTCGTTGTCACTAATTTGATTTGTATCGCAGTAATGAAGATATAAAGGCCTAATGCTTTCGTTAATACAGTCACTGGCTCTTTCTTTTTGTCGTCCAAGCTCAATGAAGGGGAAGTCTGGAATGTATTTATCCTGCAAAAGATGTTCATAATAATATATAATTCCACGAAAATCTGAGTACACTGTGGAATTCACGAAATTGCGAACACTGTCTGAATCTAATCTGTCTTCAATATACCGCAGTTTATTGATCATATCTATTAAAAGTGTATTTTTAGTTGGTATATAGTAACTTAGATCTTTGATGCTTTTCTTTATACATTTTGAAGTTCCATACACAATAAAGGATATTGAATTATCTTCAAAGTTCGGTTTTTTGCATTCTATGTCCCTTAGAAATTTTACATCTGTGAATTTCTTCGTTGCAACATTCGAATAGTCCAAAAATTCAATTATCTGTTTTAGACGTAAACCAAATTTGTTCTCCACAGATGCAACTGTATCAAGGAACAATTGCTTCAAAGATAGAACTCTTTTGGCTACTGTGATGTTCTCGTACTTGGACTGAATTCTATTGAAGATAATTTCAAAGCTTTCAAAACTTCCTCCATTCAAGGCACTAGCTACATATTCTGCTTCAAGTTGTTTAATATTGTCAATTTCTCTCTTGATTACCTTATCCAACTTATTCGCGAAGGTGTACTGTGGAAATTCATATAAATTTTAAACTGTAAAAATAGCTTGCTAATAATATAAACAATTCCAAATTTACCTGAAGAATAATCAAGAACACGGTGAGTGCCAGCTTCATCATCTTTTAGTGAATTTTCAACTAAGTATGTTTAGTCGCCGAAAATCATTTTATATTGAAAATTCTTTAGGTAAAAACATAGGTAGGCGCAAACTGGAACAATGGGATTTGCGTACTACGCAATATCATTTGTAAACGAGGTTACTAAAAATTTTGAAAACAAAAACATCTGGTTCTATTAACATCAAATAATCGCGAGGCGAACCTAAAACGTGAAATACACATTGTTTTCTTTCTACTTAACTTACTTTTAATTCAATAACAGATAGTAGGCAAGGTTGCTCCACGTTTTTTAAAAACCATTTGAACCAATTTTAATTGCTATCGGAAGATTTATCACAAGCGCCTGTGCCTAAACGACCGGAATTTTTGAAGGTCATGGTTCCGTTTTTGATCAATAGTCGCTCACCAAGCAAAATTCTACCAATTTTAAGGTCTCATTCACACTTTTGAGAAAATCGCTTTCAATCGGCCAAGCTGAGCACTGTTCGCAAATTCTTTATTTAATATTTTGAAATATTTTTCGAACTTGTAACTCAATAAGGTAAATAAACCGAGATTTGACTGGATCAGGTTCAGACCAGAGCAAAATTGTACCGATCCTGTTTCATGAGCGTTAATCAGGCCTAGGGGAACCACAACCATTCTTTTCTAAGAGTAACGCCTAAATGAAGTTTTCGTGTTGAAATCAGAGAATTGCTTTGCAACCATTAACCATATTCTAAAGGTACTACAACTATTCAATATTTTTAATACCATTTATTAATATTTTAATTTTACGTTGTTGAAAACGGGATGATACCTACAACCAAACAGGGTTGTTCCTTGCATCGAAACTGATTTAATAATTTAATAAACAAAAATTTGAAACAGTTCAATGATTAATGAAATTATATTATATCGCATTGCATTCATAATTGTACAATGGTCGAATTCTATCATTTATACATTTCGTGACTTTGTCCTTTTGGCGGGTAACTTCACTAAAAAGAAAATCCAAAATGTAATCATCTTTAAGAAGGTCGTGTATATATTCAAATGTTGTACGAAATATTGTAAATTGAAATTGTTCTAAATTATTTTCAGCAATTATTATTAGTTCACTCAATTGATTTCTAATTGCATTTTCTGGATACCAGTAATATTTAAAATCTTGAATACTTCTTTTGGCACATTGAGCAATAGATTGTATTGTTTCTTCTACAGAATCTTTAAAAGAAGGTTCATCACATTTTCTCGCATTTATAGCTTGTAGTACATCGTTAAATTTCTTCTCAGCCATTTTAGCATAGTCTAGCAAATCCATTTGCTGCTGTAGAGTTCGCTTAAAAGCGTTATTTGCTTCTTCAACCATATTAAGGAACGGTCGTTTTAAAGCATAAAGTTAAAAAACAAATTTATTTGAAATGTCTACGAAAGAGGTTTTACTTCTAAGTTCACACGATTTACACCTACCTGAATAGTACAAATTAATGAAAATACATATAATAAAAAACTTCATTGTTACGGAGTTTTTGATACAATAATTAAGACTGAATCCAGGGTTCTTTATAGTAACTAAATTATTTTGCCTTAAATAAATAATGTGTACCATGGAAGTTTTGGTTGCACGATAAAAAAACAAATTAATACGTAAGCACAAAGTCATGTTTATGCATGTTGTAAGTAGGTGTGCTAATGCTAATTTTTTTAACAATTAAAACAAACACAGCTATTTTTCTATTGCCTCTGAAGAAAATATTTAGCCAGCAAAGTTGAATTGCGTTTGTATTTTGTTTTGTCTAGAAAAATTGTGAACGAAACGTTTTTAATTATGAAAAGTTAAAATATTTAATAAAGCTTTAATTACGATGTTCTCTGTTAAAATACAGCTAATCTATAGAATAATTGCAAATTTCGTATTTATTATTATCCCTTTCATTTTAAGATATATTTTAATATTAAAAATATATAAGTACTCAAATTAACTGAAGCAAAATGGAAGCAATAATTAAATTATCAAAACGCTGAATTATAAACTACTTTGTAGCATGGATGTTTTTGAATTAACTTAATCATTTTAAAGTTCCAAAATATTCAGTCATTTTTGAAATTTTAATTGTAATTCCTAAATTAAAGATTAATTGAAACAGATGGAGAAAGGTTTAGTGAAAAACTAAAGCATAAATGGAACAAATTTTTTTATAAATAAAATTGCCGTTTTTTTATTCTGTACTTTTGTACTGATATATAATGACTTACTTATTCTACAATTGGCAACGATTAGAAGTTAATAACTAAATATATTCATTTAACAAGCTACTCATCCGGAAGACCATTATCATCAATAAGACTTATATCGCAGTAATGAAAGTATAAAGGTCTCATTTCTTCATTTATACAGTCACTGGCTCTTTCTTTTTGTCGTCCAAGCTCAATGAAGGGGAAGTCTGGAATGTATTTATCCTGCAAAAGATGCTGAAAATAGTATATAATTCCACGAAATTCTGTGTACACTGTGGAATTCACGAAATTATTAACACTATCTAAATCTAATCTCCCTTCAATAAAAAGCAGTCTATTGATCATATCTTTTGTCACTGTATTTTTAGTTGGTATGTAGTAACTCAGATCTTCCATGCTTCTCTTGATACATTTTATAGTTCCTGTAACACTAATTGCTGTGGCAGCAGTTTCGAAGCCTGTCTTTTCGCAGTCTATGTCCCTCAGAAATTTTATATCGTCGAATTTTTTCGTTGCAACATTCGAATAGTCCAAAAATTCAATTATCTGTTTTAGACGTAAACCAAATTTGTTCTCCACGGATGCAACTGTATCAAGGAACAACTGCTTCAAGGATAGAACTCTATTCGCTACTGTGATATTCTCATATTTGGAGCGAATTCTATTGAAGATACTTTCAAATGTTTCAAAAGGGCCTGATACCATAGAACCACCAATATATTCTGTCTCAAGTTGTTTAACCTCGTTAATTCCTGTTTTAATCGCCTCATCTAACTGACTCGCGAAGGTATACTGTGGAGATTTACATATAAATTATAAGAGTTTGTTAAAAACGCCTCTATAAATAATTCCATTATTACCTGAAGAGTAACCAACAAGAATGCGAACGCCAACTTCATCATCTTTGTATAAAATTTCAACCAGGAATGTTTAGTGGTTTCAGCCAAAAAACATTTTATACTAAAAAATTTTCATATTTTTCAAAACCAAATGCAATATTCAGAACATGTGCAGAAGTTGAGACAATGGAATTTGCCGAATTTGCGTCATACACAATAAAGCACAATTTACGAAAGTTGTCGAAAAATCTCAATACGAAAACTTATGGCATTAGTTTCGCATAAGAAACCATGAAAAAATATATATTTTTTCTTTTATAAAAAGTTGTTCTTAAGTATGAAAATATACAGGCGGGTATTCAATTTTAAACGCTCAATGTCATTGAACATGAACAAACTTTTCAAAAAAATCAGAGGGGGGATGTGCCTAATCGATATTTAGGGAGACAGTCATAAAATACATCACTTGAATTATTTTATAATGGAAAATACATACTATTTTTTATGAAAATTAAATAAATCTCTAAATATCTAGACAGGAGCATATTTAAAGTATACTTATTTATCGATATCCGAAGATATGATAGATCAAATCAACTGTTCGAACGAACGATATTAAAAGTATTATTATGATATTTACGTTGAATAATAATTTATCTGGTATATGTGACAATTCACACTTATTAGTAGTGCAACTTAATTTAGCTACATTTGCAGGAGTTCATTTGTCGTGCGCAAAATATATAAACGGACTCTAAAATGCCAACTCAACATCTATTTTACTTATGAAGTATCTACTTATGTCGTAATTACCTACTGTTTCATAATTGGTCGGACAACCGAGACGAAACAAAATTTATTTATACCAAACCACAGTTTAAGTTTGTAAGGTTTTATTTTTATGGTTCAGTATAAAACAAAACGATTTATATCAAAGTGTAGTTTTTAATAATAGCTTTCTTTGTAAATGACAATTAAGAAACGTTCAAATAATAGCTACTACATCGGAATATAATTGTCACTAATTTTATTTGTATCGCAGTAATGAAGATATAAAGGTCTAATGCTTTCGTTAATACAGTCACTGGCTCTTTCTTTTTGTCGTCCGAGTTCAGTGAAGGGGAAGTTCGCAATGTATTTATCCTGCAAAAGATGTTCATAATAATATAAAATTCCACGAAATTCTGAGTACACTGTGGAATTCACGAAATTATGAACACTGTCTGAATCTAATCTGTCTTTAATAAACCGCAGTCTATCGGCCATATCTATTACAAGTTCATTTTTTCTTGGTATATAGTAACTCAGGTCTTCGATGCTACATTTTGAAGTACCATACACAATAAGGGCTTTGGCACAATCTTCAAAGTGTGGTTTTTTGCAGTTCATATCCCTTAGAAATTTTAAATCGCCGAATTTCTTTGTTGCAATATTCGAATAATCCAAAAATTCGATGATCTGTTTTAAACGAAAGCCAAATTTGTTCTCCACAGAATCAACTGTGTGAAGGAACAAGTTCTTCAAGGATAGAACTCTTTGGGCTACTGGGTTATTCACGTACTTGGCGTGAATTCTATTGAAGATATGTTCAAATCTTTCAAAACTTCCTCCATTCATGGTACCAGCCATATATTGTTTTTCAAGTTGTTTAATATTATCAATTTCTTTCCTGATCGCCACGTCTAACTTATTCGCGAAGGTATACTGTGGAGATTTATATAAAGAAAGTGTAAAAATAGTCTCTATGAACGACTGCAATATTACCTGAAGAGTAAATAACAAGAGTGGGATCCCAAACTTTATCATTTTTGTATGAATTTTCCACTAAAATTGTTAAGTAGCTTCAGCCTAAAAATTTTTTAAATCTTAGTTAATGTCCTTTCGAATGTTATAGCGAGATTCAAAAACTATGCATTTTTACGACGAAATATAGATATTGCAGTTGCGGCCTTTTTCATTTATTTCTGTGTAGAGTAATGCTTTTAAAGCAATCTGCACATCGCCATATGTAGTATGTATACACATTAAACTCGATTTCGTTTCAATTATATTGTTTCCGTACGATAAATCAATTAATGATAAATTTTTTTTACGACTTTTTGCAACCCACATATTTTTTAATATGGTATCTCCATAGGCAGTTAACCGAAAATTATATTGTATGTGAAAGAAGGTAGTGATAGTTATTTTTTATCTCGCAAAGGGAAGAAATAGGAAATAGATATATCCTATTTGGTTATACCGACAGCATCTAAATACGAATAAATATGAAATAAGACTAGAATGGCATTCTCCACACCTCCAAAGTATTTAGTTGAAAAGATAAACCCACGTAAATGGACTCAAAGCCAAGATACAAAAACAGTGTATGTATAGCGTGCTTAAGTTAAGGGAGTTTAAGTCTTTTTTACTTTTATTGGCTAAAAAATTCTGTGGTCCGTCCGGAGTATAATAATTTAATATTTGGCACGACAATGTTCGATTAATTTGAGAAGTTAATATAGTGCATACATTGTATTTTTGGTGCTAGGTTCGTTAAAAACAAACTTTTCGCGCCAAAAAATAACATTTTGAGTTTAACTGTTATGATAAGGTCATAAAGATATAGCAGACTTAAATTTTCTCCTATTCATATGTATTTTCCACTTTCGCACATGTCAAAGTTAAATTGAAAGTAGAAGTAAAAATCATCCTTACATACTTAGTTCAAAAGAAGCTTGCTTATGAAACAGTTTTTTTTTTTAAACAAATAAAAACACCTAAAAGAATTTGGCAATATGTAGTTTGTTTCTTTGAAAGGACTGTTGGGGAGGTCTTAAATTATGAACGAAAATAAAGATATACTAACAAAAATATTACACGGCGGTAGCAGCAGACGTCTGAGGATTGTGCCAGGATTGATGGTGATAGTGGTGGTGATGTGGAACTAGTGCTTGATGCCATGGGGACGTTGCTGTGATTAGTGGTGAAAAAGCGCTACCTAAACGAGCACATACACATGCAATTAAACGATAAGATAACAAAAATGACGGAGCGTTTTCAAAATTTCCTATTTATAAGTATAAAAGAAAAACTGCTTCAGAAAGGAGGAGGATGGAACGCTGACTTACTTGAGGTGGAGTTGAAGACGCTACCGGGGGAGGATGAGAGGGTTCCCATGTTCGGGGCAGGGCCGTACCCGTTGGCTGCTGCTCCGTAAGATCCGCCTGAGGAGTGGGGCGTCGAGGCGCTACTGCAGTAGCCCCCGCGGGGACTGACGCTACTGCTCTGCGCTCTTTGGTATTCGTCCTCGGTCCACTGGCCGGTCCCGTCCTGAACACTTACGGCTAGCTGACCCGCATAAGAATTAAAACCGGTCGTTCCACCAGGCGACCTATTGACAAAAATTATTATTATTAATGTTATATGGAAACGCAATTGTTTTTATCGTAAAAATAAATTAAATTAGGTATAAGATGTGTATATATAGTTTAAATTTCAACAAATTCGAAAAAAGACATAGAAAGGCATAGAATTTTTTTCAAAGTCTCTTGTATTATATTCAATCCTTAAATTGTTCAGTTGTTGGTAGTGTTATAGTAATTCCCATTCATCATCACAAAATTGTTAAGTTAAAGTTATAGTACAAAACTTGTGGACACAATAGAGGCTGTATTTTGTAATCGATTTTGACCAAAATTCGCCTATACGTTTATTCTAGCAAAATTTCGGTTAAGTTCGTAAATTGGAGGAACGGCAAGGGGGTGGGGATATAGGGGATACGTAATTTATATAAAAATGGTTTGGACCCCAAATCTTTTGTATTTCTTAACCGTTATTAACCAAACTTAACATACGAATTGACAACATGAAGTTCTAAGTCGTGTTACAAAATGTTGGTGATAGGTCAAAGTGGTGAGGGGCTACATCAGTTTCTAAAAGTAATAGCTGTAGTATTTCTGAATGGATTTTGATCCAACTTTGCGTATGCATTTATTGGTCCAATATCTAGGTCATGTTAATATGTACTATATTGCAGGGTTTGGGGAAAGGGTAGATGGACTTTAATTTGGCTATATATAAACATTTATTTTCTTGTAGATAGTATATTTTTTTATCGATTTTGATTAATCTTGGCTAACATATTCTCCATGCCAATATCTCTGCTATGGTCAAAAAATGGGGTGAATAGGTCAAGGAGGCGGGCAATTTAGCATTACATTCCCTAAAGTATTTAAAAATATTTTTTATCACATTGAAATCATCTATTTCTTCTGGCTGCCACCTAAAGGTATTTTTTTATTGTTATGCCAGCCATACTAATAGAATTGAGTATGTCCAGAAAAAGTTTGTTGCTAGGCTTGCACTCGCTGCAAAGAACGTCATGTCGTGGCGGATCTCACATTTGTCCATCAGCTAGTTATTGATATAATAAATTCTCCATTTGTGAGACCCTTTTTAAATCCTAGATGTAATCCTCATAATGTAAGAAATGTAACTTTATTTTTAATCTCTAAACGTGGAACTAACTATGAATATTTCCAACCTATAAATCGTAATAATCGTTAATAAGTATGCTGAATTGTTTGACACTCGTATTATTAAAAAAGTGCAAAAAAACCTCTGGTGTATGGTATTACTAACACCGGGTCAAATGATGATTAGTTCAGTTTTATGGAAAAAATTAATTTTGTTTTAAAGCTTGAACTAAAATGATGGTCCTATAATATTATTATTATTAAAGCTACGTGAAAATATTAATATTAATAAAAGTTATAGAGAATTTAGTTGTCTATGCAATAATTTTGTCATTACAATAGTCTGGCAAAAATTACTCCCTCTATTGGTATGCGACGAAAGTTTTTTTTTTTTTAAATTAAATCGGTGTAGTTCTTTTAAATATAAAACTCAAAGCTTTTCGATGAAAGTATATAAAAGGAGTAAACGAAACCTTAAACCAGAAAAGAGATTTGGATTAAGGGTTTACGGGTTTGGGGGTTAAAGAGTACAGAGAGCCTTTTACTCACCGTGGCATCGAGTAGAGTGCTTCTACTAGGTCTGCAGCGCGCTTTAAAATGATTTCCTTCTGGAGCTTCTCCGGATCGCCAGGATGTCTGGGAATGAGCTTCTGCAGCCGCTGGAACCCGTAGTCTATTGTTGGCTCATTGAGCGCTACAGGTAGAATCATGGGAGCAATGAGCACACAACAGGGTGTATATGAAAACTCATTAAAAATGAATTTACGCGCAAATATACTTACATACATAAACGAATCGTCCCGGAGATCCCTTGCAGAACTGCTTACTTTTGTACGACAGCGTGACTTCGACAACTCCGGGGATGTGCCGTGGGGGCGTTTGCACACGAATCGCATGAGACGTGATTAGTTCGCTCCACACCAACATTGTTCCGAAGACAACTTGAAGGCCATCGAAGAAATTATCGCCGACAATGATAACCGTGGCGCCCCCCGTCGTCCAGCCCTCGCTCGGCGATATCGCTTTGATGCATGGCGTCGCCACCGGGAGCGGCGGGTAGAGCCCTGCAACGAGGCAAAATCCTACGTTGGTCTTGTTTTTTTCCATTCGAAGGATCAAACACGATAAAGTACAAGTCTTAAGAAAAAAAGGGACGGACCTTGGCGCTCCAAGATGTTCGATTGATATCGTTTTAAGGGAAAGAAAAAAAGGCGAAACGAAAAGGATCAAGGACTTGTGTGACTGCCTCCTGAACCCTCCCTCTATCCCAGAAACCCCGTGGTACCTATTTCCAAGCCAGGACCATTGTTGTATATCAATAAAAATGGATAACCGAAGTGATATGAGGCATGGAACCGCAGCAATGGCTCCTTGTATACACTGGGGAGCCCCACAACACCAACGGCAGCCCTAGGGCTGTTTGGCCTGCGAAGTGATACCACATGAGCGTAAAGGGGGCGGGGGGCGGGGGTCGAAGGAGGGAAGGCCACCTTGGCCGGGATTCTGCCATAACTGCTCCCAGTGGGCAGGCCCAGCCACCCCCGCAAGTGGTACGCAGCAGATCCTCCGGGAGGCGGGGAGGTCTGCTGGGAGAAAGGGTCCCTCATGATTTGAAACACGTGGGTGCCTCGCCTCGGACATTTCATTCTCGAAGCCCTTTTTGGGGAGCGACGCAGCGGCGGGATGGCTGAGTGCTCGCACCATTTTGCGACGCCATCACAGCCGAATCATTCCCTCCCTTTCCCCCTCTGGTCCATCCGGTAGTACAGCGGATGGATGCTGCGTGCGGGGGTGGATCCACCCGCTCTTTTCTATCTCTCGACGCAAAAACAAATAGTCATAATCGCGTGTTTAGATAACAAATAACGCCAAGATGTGTATCTGCTGGCATCGTCCCGCCTTCAGTTCGGACACGAAGGAATTCATCCACCCCCGCACACCCGCTGTCCCGCAAACAAACCCCCAAACCCACCAAAACCCCCCAATCTTCCTTTATTCGACTGATTTTTCTACCCTTTTAGTTTTTATCGACTCGCTACGGCCGGACATTGCTTATTTGGCCAGACCCCCGGCGGGATATAGATGGCACACGGAAATTGTTTTCCCTCAGGCTTTGTTGCTAATATTAATCGGGGATAAATACACGAGATAAATATTAAAGAGTCTGCCATCCGCCCCCGCGCATCCCTCCCTCTGGATGAGGCTCGTTTTGTGCCCGAAACAAAAAAAAAAAAGTTAGGAGATAAAAACACGAAAGAGCCGACAGCACGAGACTAAGTGATTTGGGTGCTCCTGCTGAAATTATGGGGAACAAGGCGCGTCACATTTTTGGTCCAGAGGAGAGTGGAGCGGAATGGGGAGCGTGGTAACCGCCTTTCTATACGCTTCAATTAATAATTGCTTTTGTGACTAGCGATGCGAACCTATTTTCTCAACCTTAAGACAATTCGGTTTGAATTTTTATGGCTGTGGTAGGTATAGGCATTTAAAATGTTTCATTTAATTTTAGTTTTCAGCTTTAGAAATTAATTATTTGTTAGCACGCGCGACAAATAACATATAAAATTGCAATTTTTGGCCCAAATAAGCCCTGAGCCCTAATAAAGCCCGTCTCGTAAATTTCCCATTAAACGAAGGCGAAAATGACACAATGATACTTCAGTACACCTAAACGAGCCGACAATTTGCTAAGTAAACTTCGTTATGACGTAAATTTGTTAGTCTCTTATCAAACATATAATTATTTTTATTTATTTTGCAAAAATATATAACTTTTGCTGTGTTTTTCGCTTTGACTGTTTTAATATAAGATGAATATTAAACATTAAAATTTCTTGCTAAACTCTGACCCTGTAGCGGGCGATTTTGGACTTTTGAATTATAGGTTTTTTTAAATAAAACTTTTAATTTCTTTACTCATTAAAAAAAAAATAAAAACCTTTCTCAAAAATAAAATTAAAAACTAAAGAAAATCGAAAATTTAATAATGTTTTAAAGAGTGATATCTTATCCTATAAGAAGGATAAGCCCTAAAAATGTCATATCTTTCCATTTGAGGGCTTTCTTGGATGTCGTGAATTTACCAACATTTTGGTAATAATATCTATTTGATTCCTGTACAAGGAATATAAAAAGATCATCGTCAATAAACACTATTCGGAACGATTTCTGTATTTATTCCTGAGCGATCTAAAAACTCTTCCAAGAGTGGTAGATTGTTTACTGACGACCATTTTTCTTCGAAATAAAAATTATCCGAATCCGGGCCGGAATCAGAACAACTGGTTGAAATTCTTGGTTGAAAAAAGTCGTAGAACGTCGTATAATTTCGTCGTCACTAGAATCATTTTAACGTTGAAATTTATACGGACGTCAATGTAGCGTTCGCGTGTTCCCGACCTTATTGTGAAAAATCACAAAAAGCCCACCGATAACAATAATACACCGATAATTTGTTGAAGACGGTTTTTTTTTTAAATTTCGTCTATTTTTAAGTGGAAATGTTTAAAATGATGCAAATCTTCAATTTTTTTTTAAAGATAATAATTAATCTTTTGAATTCCAAGATATTTATAAAATAAACTGTTTCTAATTTCGGTTCAATTTAAAACATCTTTCGAGGATAACTTTTGTAAAGAACTAATCTTACTCAAAAAATTCGATTTTTTACAAGTATGGTTTTGAACAATCAAGATAACTTTGTTATTTGTCTTTAATTCAATTTTGAAGTCATAGTTTTGATTCAATTACCAATTAAATTTGTTGGACTATTTTAATTACAAGTTGTTGAGTCGAACTAACAGAAGTTTGTGGATAGATAAATTCTACAACCTATGTATACCATTATGTATGTAATAATGGTACTATTTTTTTAATCTGTAATAAAAGAAGTGTTTATTTTAATATTCCAATCAGGAAATGATACGCTAACAAAATAAATTTATCTCAAGAAAAGGTGAATTGAGTGAAGCAGCCGAAACGTTTATACGCATCCAAAATCGCTAATTACGTATAGTAATCTTGCAGAGACGTTAAAAAGCAATTAAAATGCAAAAAATAAATTTAAATCGAGTGCCAACTGGGCGGTTGCGACATTAGATCGGGCATAGTGCGGGCTTCCGTCTTAAGTCTTAACCTGTCTGGAATCGATAATCCCGGCAGGCAGCTCCTTAAGGAAATCGTTGAGGCATTTCCATTCATCCCTACCCGCACTATGAAAATCAAAAAGTTTCGAACTTTTGCCGAGTACCCAAATTGAGTCACGTTTCAAGTTGAAAAGTCACAAACCTTGAAAGTATCACGAGGAGGCATCGCCATGCCACCCAGAAGCCCCAAAAATCGGAGCCCCACGGCAGCAGAGCGGGCGTGACGGGGCCATTTTCATGTCTCGCATCCTAAAATCGGGCGGGCATTTTCCCCAATTATTTTCCGCACAATTTGTACGCGGGAGCTGAATTAAAACTGATTCGTTTCCCCCCTCCGGGCGCCCCACTCCAGCCCCTCATCCGAGACGGAAGGTGTTATTTATAGCAGACCGACTGACAATTAAATTTCTTCGTTTGCAACTTTTCTATTTTTCACCGGGATTCGGCTGTTTCTTAGACACGCCGCGCGCCGGGCCGGTACCTTTTTTGTCCGGGAAGAGTAAAGTCGGATGGCTGGCGGGGGGTGAGGGGCGTGCGGACGTGCTCCCGGCAAAGTTGAACCTTTTTCGAAGTGTCATCAAATTTGGCATAATGAAAACGCTTGAAGGACATTTCGACTGAATCGGCTTTTAACTTTTCACTTCAATCTCAGAAATGAAGGCTTGTTCTAACTCTGACCTGACGGAACCAGCTACAGATTTCGTCTTCCCGCATGGGAATTTTGACGAGCACTTACTGCGGTGACAAGGTATAGAAATCCTCGCCAAAAAACACTGAAGTTCAAGGATCATCGCACATATGTATTTATATACAATATATACATATAAATACATATGTATAAGAAGATAAGAGAAACCTTTTGGTTGGCTTATCTCTACCGTCTCTTGAGAATTTTCCTGCAGTTACTATGTCGCCTTGTTGCTATAACATTTTTCATACTACAATGGACTAGAATTTTTAAAAATAAGTTTTAAAATCATATTCAAAAGGAAGTAAAGCTACTTCATCACGATCATCCAATTTTACGTACAATATATGTACTTAGTGTTTTTAGAAAAAAAATACTAATAATTCACAAAAAGCCACAAAGAATTATATTTGTTAATTGAAATGAAAGCGCCTTTTTTTCTTTTCTTTTTCATTGTGAGGAGCTGTTTAACGAGACTTGTGAAAATGTAAGTCAAATCTACTTAAAATCTTTTAGAATAATTTTGAAATACCAATTGTGCACACAAACTGATTTTACTTTTTATCTGCGCGTGTACATATGTTTACTTACTTACTAAGTAAAATTTGGTATTCTAAACTGAAAGAAGAAAAATTTGAAAACATTCGTACAAATAGGTTACGTTGTCAAGTTTATTTCTAAACCTTATAGTGCTTCATAAAAATATACTTTATATTATTTAAAACTATAGTTGCATAGTTGTTGCTTCGGTTTTAAAAAATAAAATTTGTCCGTACATACAAAATATTGGCAATTTTAAAATATGTAAGTCAAAATTCAGTATTTCGTCGTAAAAAATTTTGTTAAAAAATTTGTAAAGAAATGGGAAAACTTAAATCAAAAATTATTAAATTTTTTTGTATAGTTGTATTGTATAGTTAGGCGGAAGCAAAAATTCAATACGCAACAAGATGACGTCAAAAAGTTCAGCACGTTTCTTCTAATGACAGATGCTCATACAGATTGTGTACACTTGTTTTGACGTAATTGGGTTTTTCAAGATTTTGTCAAAAAAAAACTATTGCACTTGTTGAGCTGGTGTAAAGCGTGTGCAGCTGTGTTGATTTTCCAGTGGAACTATTTAATAGCAAAAGGCGAATATGAATTTGTTTTTTTTTGAAGCTCGTCAATTTGCGATGTTTCAAATATTTTTTATTGGTTTAATAAAATTTACTGAACAAGCTCAGTGGAATGAAATGAAGATCTATACTTACGAGAAAAAGGTTTATTAATGAAATTTAATTACGACTAAATAAGCTGAAATAAGGTAGCCTAAGAGAAAAAATTCAAAATTCAAACATTTTGAAAACCTAAGGTCTGTGTATTTTGGTTGGGTTTTTTAAAAATATAACTTTAGAAAAAAACGATTTATTTGTAATACCTAAATTACTTTTCTATATTTTTTGGACCTATAAATGAACATGTAACATAAGTATGTACGAGTATATAGTGATTTTTGTTAAACGTAGGGGCTGTACATTTTAAAATGGATTTTTAATATCATAAACAATATTTTTAAATTTCTTCTAAATATAAATTGAAGACTACACAATCCCTCTTTAAATTTTACTTAAAATATTACCTTTTTGAATTCCATAAATTAGGTAACACCACCAAAAGATATTCTATCATATGTAAAATAAAATATTAAAGCAAAAACCATCAAAACTTTTTATATGCGGAAGATCCATACTGTGACAGATGAAGTTAATGCAATAACTTTAAAATTTCTTTGGAATGGGTACCTATATTTTTGCTTTTTCAAATAGACGTGACCATTTGTAACAATGCAGTAGTAGGAAAGAAAGTGGGAATTATTTATTCAGAAATTAGGGGATAAGGTTATGGTCACATTGGTAGAGTCCTCCTGCCCCTGAACAGTAAGAAAATAAAATATAAAAACAACCCAATAGCATCGTTCCAATGAGAAATTAAAAGAGGAATTAAATAAAAATATTCAAACACCACACAACTAAATAACAAAATTCAGCTCAAAATAATAAAAATTTTGATTTTAAAAAAATTTCGAGAAATGGAATTGCTACAGACCGTCGTACGTACTGTCAGGCGCAAGGGGATGACCCGAAATGGCCAGGGGAGAATTGCCTGTACCTTCCGTGGCGTCCATTCGCTTGGCCCTTCGCCCGTGCTTCGAATTATTGTGAACGAACATATTATCCGATATGGCTAGGAGTGGTCCTTCGACGGTCACTTGTGTCGCTATCACAACCTGCAATTGTATAAATCTTAGATATAACCACGTTGTTGCCTTTTAAATCAAACTCAAGATAATCTATAAACAAGCATTAAAGAAGCAACACCTAGTTTCATAAAGTCCGAAGAATCGCACTTTTTGTTATTTTCATAAAATACAATATCTTAAATATGTGTGTAATTGTAAGATTTGATACTGATCAGAGTAAAAATAATATTTAAATAAAAAGCTACCACGATAAGTTGAAAAACTGAATTTTTTAAAAGTAGGTTTCTGTATTAAACACTAACCTCTAGCCTCTTTAATTTCTGAATATTCTCGAATATCCTACACAATTAAAATCCTTTTTTCAAATACTTTTTCATTATACTAAAGGTCTACAACGAATTTCCCTTTTACACAGAGTTCGAGTAGCGATTCCTATAGATTTTGGTGTGCATCTAAATAAGTTAATGAAATAAATCGATCATATCGTAATACTTTTCAAATGATTTCGTCGAATAAAAGAAAAGGTGCCACAAAGCTTTGTAAGATTTTAAAATTCTTATTCGAGAGGATTTTTTAAAATGAAAACAATTGTAAACTACACACTTACTTATTTTTTATTATGAATTTGTCACTTGTACTACCCAAATTTTTTGGTATTTTCAGATATGGAAGAAATAATTAGCTCTAAATTCGAGATGGGATTTTTTTTATTTACAGGCCTGTGTTGTGTTATTAATTCCCTAAGAAAACTATTCTAAAAACCTACACCCTAAGTATAGTTCGTTTTTTCGTGAATTACATCCTATGCTTTAGAACATCAAGCTCAATTAATTTTAATTATATTAGAACTGCTTATAAATTTGGAACCCTGTTACCACGATTATTCAAAACAGGTTGAATGAATTTATTTTTTATCATATATTGTACTTAATTGCTTTTTAGATTAATGATTTTTATTAAAATCTACTAAATGTGCTATAATTATTGTTAAGCTGTTGTCTAACTAGGTGTCACCCATTAATGGCAATTGACAATTGAATATTAAAATAAATAATTTCAATTATCAGATAAAATATTTAAAACTGATAATTTGCAGTTTGAAATGTTTAACTTTGACACAGTATATAATATTAAACTGATGTTACCGTTAAAACTGTCCTTTTTAAAGTTCTTAGTTCTATTTGTAATCGCTTTAAATTACAAACTACATATTCTTTTCTAAGTTGTGATGTCAAAACTAAGAAATATTTAATTACATGCCAATAAAAGCTTACAGCATTCATATAAAAGCTAATAATTTAAAACTAAAGTCGACATTCTATATATGTTTGAGTATGTGCTAATTTGATAATAGTCTATCAGTTTGCTTAATTGTATTTTTCTAGAATATAAAGATACTTACCTGGAAGCGTCTCATATCGCGCGGATTACCCGCATTCTTAAGACAATTTTGATTACACTTTAGAAAAAATTTAAGAAAAAATCTGAAAAAGACAGAAAAAGTTGAGATTAGTTCGATGTGTCGTATGAGGTATATGTGTTTTTTTTTGGGGGACTAGAAGTTATAGTTGTGATGCAATTACGTTCTCGTAAAAATCTCGTAAAGAGAAGGTCGAAAACGTTCGACGAGCTCTAGTCCGGCTGGATTGATCGGATCGTGGCGATTGAAAAAATATTATGTAGCTCACGTTATGGTGCACTTGCCGGGCTCCGTGTTTATAGGCACTCATCGGGACATTGTTGCTATCAGAGGAATTGCCCCATAAAATTATAGTCGTAAAAATCAGAGCCCGGGAATAAATGGCGAAAACGCTGACGCCGCAGAGGCCGCCGGGTCATATCTATTTTCTGGTGTGCTCACCCATACCCTCCCCGGCGGGAGAATACCCCGAAAACAGCACCTCCGGTGACATAATGAGCTCAGAAGTGGGGCTTAGGGTGCGCTCGTGTTTCTCGCCGGGCCTACCCGTAATTCACTCAATGAGTGTCAGCATTAATTTGAATATTGACAAATTTGTGGAGTGGCGGTCTATCGTCTTCCCAACTATTCCCAACATCCTTCCGCCCGCTCCCGCCGCCAAAACTGCGCTGAGTTATTGGGGCCCTCAAGTAATTTACACCTCCGGAGGATGCGTCGCAGTGACAGAGAGACTCATTGACACCACCACCGGTCGTCGTCACCGGCAGAAATAATTTCCATGTTTTTCGGTGTTTCTGAAGTTTTCATAGTTTTCGAGAAAAATTACGAGGGCCATATGTCAGGATGACTACCAGGCGTGTCACCGGCTTAAATATTCAAAATATTGACGCTTGTTTTAGTCAGAATTATCTGATCGAATTTTCAGAATTTCAGGGTCAGACACACAGTGAGGCAGGTTTTGTTTAGTTATGCGTTTATAATCGGAATTGTGGCAATTGCCTGAAGTTCTGAGACACAAAGTTCACAATTTTTCTTGGATTTACTAATTTGAAAATATAATCATACTTTTCTAAGAGAAATACGAATTATCATATCTATAAATGTTTTCAATGCATTAAACCTCTAATATCTCCTTGCTAATAATAAAAAAATTAAAAATTATAAGTAGCTACTTCTTTTATTACGAGTAGATAAACAAATTTGTATTAAATCATGTTTTTTTAAGAGTTCTAACTTTAACAGCGTCTTCTTTTATTTTATCAATATCGATAGTAAATGAATATTTCTTTAATACAGAAAAGGATTTTTGGACCTTTCGATTACATTATTTTTTTACGATTATAGCAGAGATAACAAACGGATTTTTATTTATAATAACTCAACTTACGTGAAACATGTCAATTTTATATACATAAGTAATTCGATCGTTGATTAGAAAAAAATTAAATCCATTAAATTTTAAGGATTGAGAGGAATTACTAAATAAAAAAAAAATATTGATCAGATGAAGCACTTTTGATTTAGTGGTTTATTCCAAAACCTCACCTTAGATCCAATAATATACAATATCGTAAATTTGAATAGGTACCTATATAAAATCTAGTTAATTATTATTATTTCTCTTATTTTTGGTATGGAAATAATTTATTTTACTTGTTTAAGATTAGCAAAGTTGTGAAGTATTGCAATAGATTTTTGCTTTTATGTGATTTGTAATTTTCATTTTTACAAATTATTTTCGGGTTTTTTACGCTTACTTGTTTCTAACCCTTTTTAGTAGATGATACTCGTTCCAGAACAGCTGCGTGAGAAATGTGTCGAAATCAGTTGTTGCGCCACTTCAAATCAGGGCTAAAATGATTAATTGCTTCCGTTTACATCCGAAGTCAACAGCGCTCCGCAACACCTTTTGTGGGTCGTTTTTCATTTGGCTCAAAAACCGTGTTGACACACTTCCGCGGAACCAGCGATCCCATTCACGACGGGGCGCCATCCAGCAGTACCCGGGGCTCCGAATACCCAGAACCTCTTGGACCCGGGGCTAAGTCCTTCGAATTTCACATGTCGACTAATGGCCTTTAATTACTAATCTATGTACAAATAGCCCGCTCTCGAAAAACAAATTACTTTTCGAGCCGAACGTAATGCGACACTTAACCGAATTTGTAAAACGAGACAAATAATATCGACGCCCCGATATCTGATCGGTCTGGCCTTCCTGCGGGGCCATCTGGCTCGAGATTTCTTTCCGAGCCGCGAGATATCTTCGCGCGGAGCTGGTGCTGATGCTGTGCTCTGGACCAGCGTCCTAATGGAAGCGAGCAAGTGCAAATATTGGGCGTTATCAGACTTATCGGCATATGTGTCAATATCGTTCATTTAATTAGCCCCGGACAAGAGCTCCTTTCGCCATGCGAGCGGCACAATTGCCGAGATCCACTTAGAGTGGGCGCGAATCGCCCGCGGCTCAGTTCTGCGCTCATATAATAGAAAAATATGATTAGGACTACTCCAGTTTTCGATTACGCAAAATGCCACTCGAAGCACCCCACTCGGTGGGTTTTCGAGATCGACACCGTGTACCCGGTAATCTGACGCATGTGGTTGGATTATTGACATTCGAAACATTCGAACAGATGTCCGCCCGGGGCAGGACTTGTTTGATATGCTTCCACTTCACCCCCGGCTCTGAGCAAACATCTCACTCTAGGGGGTGCGTTCTCGAGAGGGTCTCAGGAAGGATATTTTTCAAGTAGCGGAAGAATCAGTCGCCGACGATTTGCATAAATTTTGTGGCAACTCACACTTACTAAAGAGGAAATCACTATTTCCGTTTCGGCCTTAACAGGTCCCAAAACAGCTGCGTTTTTTTTAACTACATATATATTGTATGTTATGTAGGTTTTAGTACATTTTCCCCATAAAAATCTGAAAACTCAGGTCTTATCTGGGTTTCTATCCAGGTTGCGGGGAAAATTCAGAAATTTTCCATCTTAACATAATGTTGTACCTAAACTTCACACCGGCAGGAGAAATGTCATTTTAATTTTATTTATTTATCAGCAACCACGAAAATCTCCAAGTACCAATTTTGCGGGGAACCGGATAAGTTTTAAAATTTGACAGTCAGCCATCTTGAACTCGTAACCTCTGATAACTGGGTTGAAACCAGCGACGCCAAAAACCACCAAGTACCTAGCAATTATGGAATTTTTGGTGGAAATTTTACAGTCCTCAATCTTGAATTTGTAACTTCTGATAGTCGGTTTGAAATCAGCGTTTTCGAACCGTTAATTTTCTAATATATGAAGATTCATAAACTAATAATAAGTTGATGAGTTCAAAGAAAGTTAATTTATAAAAAGAAAATTAAGTTTGTCCGAAACTGCAAAAAGTTATTTGTTTGTTTCACGAGATAATATTTTAGATATATTTTTCGTGATGGTGGATTTAATACACTACAGAAATATCCACATTTTGCGTTACGTTTTCTTGAAGTAGAACCAGGTCTAATGATCAATTTCATTTAGCACCCAACAAAGGCGTTCAACTGGGTGGCAGAGGGAAAAAGAAAAGAATTTAATTTTTTATCGGAAAATTTTTGTGAATCCTACCGCATCATCACAAAGGGGGGAAAAAAGAAGATAATTCATGCGGAGCGGCTGGGGGGATGGAGCGATAATATGAAGTAGACATCCAAAAGTGGTGGAGGTGGAAATGGGCACAAATGAAAAAAGGAAAAACTAACCCATCTCGACAGCCGGATCCCACAGAGAAAAAGGCTCAGTTAAAAGGAAAACATTTTCCCTACAAACGAGTAAATTTTCCATTGACTGTAGCCCCCCGCGCCCTGCAGGGTGTAGGTAGGCATCGATACGTGTATAGGGACGCATCGTCGGGTCCCGGGTCCTTGTACCCCCGATTCAAGGAATCCATCGAATGTACTTCTACAAATGCTGATATCCTTTATACACAGATATTCGAGTAGATATGGTGATAACCTCCCTTTTTTTTCGGCTACTAGAGCCGGGGACCCTTTTCTATCAAAAAACAAACAAATTTCGCTGCTCCTGGGCTCTTCTATAGCTATGGCACAGAAGGCTTTCCCTGGTCCCAGCAGCATGGCCGGAATCCCAAGCCACCCCAAGTACATAAGGGCCGCCAACCCCCAAACACGGCCGCACATTGTTGCCATGGATTTCCCTCCAGGCGCTATGTGATGCCTGGCTGACATCAACACAGGCTCACACCTGGAGCGGTGGCGCTCTCTCAGGGGGCGCCTCTCCAGTGACAGGGTGCTCCGTCCTTTCCCCAATCGCCGCCCTTTAACATCGGCCAAATTCTCCATCTTATAAAAGCTGATAAAAAGCTCCGGTAGCCTTGCGGCTGTCTTGAGCTCGCTCACCCGTCAAAAAGAAAATGGAGGCTAAGCATCTCCCCACCCGGTGTCCCGGAGTTCCGTTGTCCCGGAACCCCATGCGACCCCCCAAACCCTCTGGAACCCGATTGACTGATTATTGCCACTGAGCTTTTAAACAAATGTTAGTTTTGTGCTGGCACGTTGTTCGGGCTGCGCCTGTGTGGCCCCCTCCACCCTCCCCTCCTACCCCCACCCACCCCACTCCTCGAAGAAGCTCACAATCGGATACCCTATACCCTAAACCCTAAAACCCTTGTGCGGGGGTGTTCCATCCCCCTGACGTCTCTGCTTGCGTCAGGGAGCAAATACCAGCCGTACGAAAGTGAATCGCTCGGGAGTACATAAGAAACCTGTTCTTTGTGTCACTTAAGGCTTAGCAAAGTCAAAAGGCGGAAAATAAAACGAACGTTGAGCGAGGGCTGAACGGTGCGGTGCGGCGCGGCGCGGGGGAGGCGGATCCGAACGGGTGGAAAAGTTTTCCCTCCATCCAGCCAGCGACAGGCACTTCTTCGGAGGGCGGGCGCGGGGGTCTGTTTGAAAACATGGTAGAAAAGTTTTAGGGATATTCAAGATTCCCGTGACTTTTAAAGTCCTTTGGGTTAAGGCCCCGTGACTCTCTTGGTATGCCTTTCGTTATATTTATTTATTTTTTTCTTTCTGTACTAGAATCGTTTATTTTGTATAGTTCAATACAATTCCCTGCTTCCTTGTACTTTTTACAACTTTTACTTTCGTATCCGACAATTATGGGCTTCACCAACGCAAGACCAGTTAGACAAAATTCATTTGGTTTAATTGTACGAAAGTTAGTGCCTAAGTATATTTAGGTTTTAGATTTTCATGATATAATATCAAAAAGAGAATCAGATACTATATTTTTAACTTTCCTGGCAAAAACGACATCAGTTCTAATTTTATATTTTATAGATATGTGTATTTCTATATTTTCCTATAGTCGATCTATTTTTAACAATTAAATTTACAAAGATCTGTACAAACAAACGTTTATGCCTTTTGTGCATTAGAATCAATAATAGAGGAACGGCATTAACCCTCAGAGCTACATTTTTATATTAGACCCACAAAAAATATTATGATAGTTTTATAGGTTTTTAGGATCGCTGATATTCCGTATCAACTAGAATTCATTTATTAGACCTGCCATTTTGAATTTCAAAAATCTGAGACTAAGTTCGTGATCAGCTATCCGAAAAGCCCCTATACACAAGATTGCAGCTAGAGTTATTGGCTTTTTGGGGTTTTCAGAATTTTCATCCGCCATATTCGATTCGACATTTTGAATTTCCAAAATCTAATACCGGATTCGTAATTAGCGACCCCGAAAACCCATATCCCAACCCAAAAATCGACTACCTAACAAATTGTAATTGAGAAATCAACCAGAATACTTGTATATTTTTTTAAATCAAGCTACATATCAGCAACATACTTACACTTCGTTCAAAAGAGTAACTGGGTTTCTACTGCTTCTACTGTTCCTACACCTAATGTTTAAAAAAATTAACCCATCACATGAAGTTGTACGTTCTAATTTTAAAACAAATCTTATAAACGGCTAAATATATTTTTACACACGTCACTTTTTTAATTTTAAATCAATACTTACGAGTATGTAACTAAAATTAAATTTATAAACAACTTTTATTCCACTTTATTATTATTTCACTAAAGTTTTGGAATAAATTAGAATTTTATTAAACATATGCTAAGCAGATGATTTGATTCCAATTTAATAACATAAGTAACTAATATCGGAACCAAAACAGACGCAAAGCATAACAACTGTGCTAGCTAATTCGCAGATGTGCACATTTTAAACAATTTAATGTGTATTTTACCTAGAAATATCAAGAAAAATTAGAATAAACTAATCTAATTACATATTCCATCCAAAAGAAATTCTTAAAAAGATTTGCCATGTTTGTTGATAAGATTTTACTTCCTTAAGCGTTAATAATTTAAATTTAGTCAGTTTATTTAAAAGTAAAATGAAAATCAATAAAAGAAAATAAATAAACAATCGGAAAACTGTTTGGATTATGTAGATTAGTATATCAAACTTTTACTCGTTTAGCAACTGAGAATTGTCGAACCTTTATTTCAGAAAAAAGAGAAAATAGTTAAAACAGACGAAATTCCGAGAATTCGGTCATGGCACAGAAAGCCTAAATAGGTTCAAAGTCCTATTTATAATTTTATTTTATTTTGTAATCATCATTGTGAAGAATTTTGTTTTGCTTAGCTTAGTAGATATGTAGTACTTTTAAGAAAGACATTCCAAGCACGCTCTTGAATATAAGTAAAGTATATGTTCAGTATAGTCTTGTAAATAATAATAAATAAATTCACGCTTAAGGGAAATAAAAATTATGTAAATATATGTACTTTTAAATGGACTGAGTGAGACCAATGTACGGCATGGAATCTACTAACTTAATTATAGTTCCGTTGTACCTATCTTTTCCACTCCGTTTTGGTGGCTTCAAATAACATTGATTTGCTTATTTTTTGTATAACAATGCTCCATAAGTACTCTTTATAGAATTCACATCTGTGACTGTACGCGCCACTCTATAAAATGAAGTCTTTTTTCTTCAACTCAATTATTCATATTATTATTGTTGTGTGTTTTGGCTCGTTATCTTATTGAAACGCCCGAATAAATGGCTTGAAATATGCAGGGCATGGCAATATAATTGATTGTAAGAAATTGTAATAGAAATGATCCATATTTGTTATTTCTTGGATTTCTTATAGGCAGTGGAAAACTGCTTTTCGGAGGAAGCGTTAATCAACTCATTTTGTCTTTTTTCTAGGGAAATGTCTGCGTTTCTTTTAAAATTTCATTGAAATCTAGTGAAAACAAAATTTCTGCTAGAGCTAGCAAAAAAAAGCTGGAAATCTACTACATATTAACAACCCTGAAATTCCAGCGCACTGCACTCTATAAGTTTTGTGGGTAGAGAGTAGAACAGATTAATAAAGCCACGTATTACTTATTTACTATTGTCAAAATGTAGTTTTCAATTAATAAGTAATTATATTTAAAAGTCGTTAAATGGCGCTAATGTTTTGCACACCAGTCTGTGGACATACATATGTAAGTATACGAGTATACATATACTCAAATTGGAGTATGAAATGAAATTTTCTGAAATTTCAAACCCCAAAATTTTTGTTCTCCCCCGCAAAAGAAAACAAAAGCTTCAGGGAATCTCTTAAAAGCGAAAGATCGGTAAATTTCTGCTAATTTCGTTTATTTACCGACCCACAAACGAAATTTCCGACCGTTTAATATTTAGCACGCGCAAATCAAGTCCCGGGGATGTGTAGATTTTTCCTTTAAGAAATCAAAACGTAGCAAAACATGTTTTAAAGGGACGCCCGCTAAAATATTCGAGCTCGGCGAACGTGAGTCGCGTACGTGATAATAATTCATGTCGAGCCACCTTGTGTGCTGCTCCATTTCTCATTTCTCAGGGCAAGAAATAATCATCCAGCAATGATCTCCATACGAGAATTATCTCGGGAAAGAAGGAGCATCATCATCAGATGCCGGATGCTGGGATGCTGGGGCTGAGCCCCTGTGCCACTGGATTTAGCGTGGAGCGCCTCCGAATGCCGTCGCCGCGCCGCGCGCCGAACTCCGGGGGCACCGAGGGAACCGCCGCGCCGCGCTGCAGCTCCACCGACGGCGACAGCAACAGAAAGGGAAATGATGGAAGCCGCCACCGTCGAGGAGCGTAATCGCGCTCGTGAAAAACGAAAGTGGAAATTCATTCAGGAGCAAGTACACGGTGTACAACATGAAAATAAATTTCATAAAAATGCAAACAAGGACATGTACTGCGCGGGAGGCCGCCGTGGCCGGGGGATGCTGCCCGGCTGGAGCAGGGTCCGTGGCGTCGACGGCGCTAGAAATGCGGCATATGCACGCTTCTGCACGTGTACGACGCGCCGCAGGGCTTGCCCTTTCGCCACTAGAAAGTTGGGCCCCCTCTGCTCCCCGGTGGCTGTGGCGTGCCCCCGCCAGCGCAGCGCCCGGGCTCCAAGAAAAGGATTACTCAAGCGCGAGGTAGGTGGAGAAAAGCTGTGTGCTGTCGGCGACTTACGGAGCCAGCTTACGCCTTCTTAGAAAAAAGGCCTTAAGATGTTTATGCAGATCTGCTCGCAGAGATGCTGTCGCTGCCCTTCACCAGAGAACGGGCTCTGGCTTTTTTCTCGATATATTTCGTATTTGAGTGTCTAGCTCTCAGTGATTTGCATTTTAAATTCGGTCTAAGTACTTTCAGGGCTCGTCTAATTATGCAGCAAGTCTGGCTGGCTTTGCCCAAAAATTCTAAATGAGTGGTAGGTACTCACGCTTTCGTAAAATGTCTCATTGACAGTCCTGAATGACGCACAACATAATTAGTCATAATCCCTTTTGATGATACATACATATACATACCTACTCTTACATAAGGTTATTTTCGTTACTCTTAATAAAACAAATTATAACCCTATATAAAGGTAGTCGAGTCCCTTAGGGATGTTTAGCACCTTGAAAAGCTTCTCAATGACAATCTTTCTTTATATACACCTCCATATATCTAGCAGAGTGAGAAAACCCGAAATTGTTCTTTTACATTTTCCAAAAGTTTAACATCTCAACAATATCACTTTAAGTCGAAATTCCAAGAACTTTCCAATTGCTATACGCACAGGAAGAAATAAATTTTAAATACGTTTTTTTCCGAAACTAATCTTTTTGTAGTACAGAGCTCGAAGAAGTATCGGCTAATTACCTACGCTATATCGCAATATTTGGTATCAGAGCTACAGTATCAGTATCGATATCAATATTATGTAAGTATCGCCCCAAAGTATCGATATTACTTTGAATCATGCACTTTTTAAAAAGATATTTTAACACTTAACCTCTAAATTATATATGAATAGTTTTGTTTCATATCCATTCGTTGGTTTATTAAATAACTAAAATTCTTCCGAAAACTTATAAAATTATGTAAAGTTCAAATGTATCCTAAAGGGTATTATATATATTAATACTTCCTTTTAAAATACTTTAGATGCAAAAGATATTATGTCATTAAAATTGAGAAATGCTTCAAAAATTAATTTAACAATAATTTACTGTTCAAAATCTGTTAATAGGAAAGAAAATTGCTCCATTTAAACATTTTGTAGTCAGTGCTTAAAATTATTAAATTTAAATACTCGAAAAGGTTAAAGACAATTTGACTACATATATATGTAAATGTGGAAAAACCTATGTTAAATAATATGTAAGTATTCAAAGAACTGAGATTTATGTATGTATTTGAAACGCAGACCACCGTGTTAACAAATTAAATATTATTTAAATTTATTATTATTATTAGGCTCTGAAACAACTTCCTACATTTTATAACAGTTTATATTATTAAATCATATACATATGCAAAAATTTCCAAAAATATTGTCTGAAAGGTTTGTAATTTTTTTCCAGAAATCCGTTCAAGCTGCGAGTATAAATATATGTTTGCAATTAAACTTACCACACTCAATCTACAATTTGAAAGTAAAATTTAAGAAACGTTATTGAAATCTAAGCTCAGGTTGCTTAATTCAACTTTCCAATTTTGATTTAGTTGATCTATTCAACTTATAAAACAGGCATCCAAATCATAATGGAATGGGAATATCAAAAGATACTCCTACGTTCCTAATAAATTTAATCGAAAATGAGTCCGACAATATTTCCTGATTTTGAATACAATAGAAGAAATAGAAAGGACAACCACCTGATAATATGGAGCACACAGCTTCCAAAAATGAAAAACCACTCGTCTAATCCCTGAACGTTAATTGAAGAAATAGAAAGACCTCTTAAAGATTTGCAGGTTAAATTAGCATATCTCTTCTAATTTATAAGCGATTACTCCCCCACTGTGCGCTGTCAATGCGCAAACCACGATCGGCAATGAATGCGCTCTAAAAATGGGAAAGCCCATTAACAGGATAATCCGCGATATCGCCGTGACGATCGGCGGCTGGTCGGCTTCATTTCTAATTACATCTAATTGTGGAAAAGTTCTTCGGCATCCTCCAACCCGGCAGCCGAGGCTTGGTTTTTGTGCTCGATCACTTTCCAGGTGGTACGGGGCCACCCATGATCTTGATTTACCACCAGCCCAGTTACCTAATTAAAATTCGAGGCACAAATTGGAAATTTTTCGTTCACTCCTCGAAATTGCGACAGCGAATCAAGACGGGGACCGCAGTGGTCGCCGCTGAATTCGCCACAAATAGGGAATTGCGGCTAGAAACGCGCGAGCCAACTTTGGCTAATCCCGCGTCCGATCGACGGCGGCGGCGCGGTCAGTGGCGATCGGGCGGGACAAGAACATATCGCACATTGCCATGCGTAATACATTGAGTCATGCCTCAAATGACTTCGATTGGCGTGCGCGTGTTTTATGCGCGCTGCGAAGATCCCGCGATCGCCGATGTGGAAAAACGAGCCAACAGGCCTCATTTCTTTTAATTGGGTTTTTGCCTCTCGCCCGTCTAGCGCATTGTATTGATCCGCCAATATACAGCATAGTCCCGCGCAAAAGCGAAAAAATCCAACGATGCTAATTGGATTGGAAAAGACGGCTCTGATTGTCTTACCGATTTCGTCATCTTTATTGTCAAACTTGGCACGTGATAGGAATCGTTAAGACCTAACGATACCGGCCGCGATCACTAGACTCGATATAAACACCGAGCCGCCAAGTGATTTTATTTATTTATGAAAACCGCGAGGAGTGCAGGAGTGCGGACACTCGCTGCCCGCAATTGCAATTGTCTTATGCGCTGGCTGCCATCGATCTCGCTGCTTGAATCGCGATCGTTAAGGACGGCAGCAATTTCATTTTTATATTGTTACACATATTTTTGTGCGGCATGTGTGGTTATGATCCCCGAGGCTGCCGTCACCAATATATGACGCGATCACGTGCGTATATGTGCCATCGGACAGCGCGGCGAGATCGGTACAACGCACCAATTGCCTTTAAACCGCCGGAGATCAATCAGAGAGACGATGATCACGGATCGGGGATCGGCGGTGATCTCGACCGCGGTACTGCTACTTTAACTAAAACGATCGATTGATATTTATGATTATTGATTCATTTTTCGAGATAACAAGGCAAACGGGTTTTAACGAGTGAACATTACCAAATTGGTTAATCTCAGGATGCCCTTTAGGACGTGCGATCGCTGGCGTTCCATTGAATTGATGGTCGAAAAATATTTGCGGTAGCAAATAAATAACACGATCAACAGCCATCGATCCATTGGTAGCGGCAATCTGCCGCTATCACGGAGGTCCTTGTCATCAAATCACTTATCCCCGACTGCAATTTCTTGGGGTCCAGTGATGTTTTATGGATGAGTCTGACAATCGGTGGACACTCTCACCGTATGTGAAGGCATTTCGGATGGCCGCTGAATCTGTGTGTGTCCGCAAATTAGCTGCAGGACCAAATGGCCTCTTGAAATGTTTTTGATTTCTTTCTTAGCTGCTTCAGCCGCTTTTTTTCACAAAAGCTACGGTATGCCTGTAAAACCGGCAATTGTCCGGTTTCATGTGAAAATTTTTGGCGACTTTGATCAATACGAGAGTTTTACAATGTCCAAAACTCAATGAACTTCGCCGCCGCAGTGAACGTCTGCAGATTGGCACATATGGACTCTTCCCGCCCTGAATTTTAAGGAAAGGAAGATTCAGTTTGGGACTTACGCTTTTTGTAAGTGTGAAATTAAATTGAACCCACTAATGAACCCATAAAACACTCAGACGTTTTTTATTCAGTTTTTATAAACAATTTTCGTTCGTAGTCATTCGTTTTAGTACCTACTCCATATTGACTTTTTCGATACAATTGTTTGCTTACAGAATATTAATTAATAATTACGAACTGTTTAGCATAAAATGTGGCAAATTTTGCACAGTAAAAATATTACTATCATGGCGTTACAATAACAAAATAATGTATTGTAAATAATATCTTAAAATAAATTAAATCGAACAAGTTGGTTCTTAACCCTATTTTAAAGAAATAATAAAGATGTTAGAAAAATACCATGTTCGTAATTTGGTCACCGTTCAAACAATTCAAATTTACTATAATAGTAGGTACACAATAAGGAACCCTTAAGGCTGAGATACAATGGACGCGATGTGTTTTCGTTGCGCCGCAAAAAGAATTCAATTACATGAAGTCTAGCCAGCCCCGATACAATGCATTCGTAGCGATTTTGCTGCGACGCAAAATTCTGCGGCGCGGCGAATTCCATTCCATATTCTGGTTTCTCTTTGGTTTAAGAGAAAATATGAAAACTAGAACTGTCATTTCAAATCAAAAGTTGTTACTGCTTTCTATCATTGAGTTTTAGCTTGTTTTTGAAATCCTGATGTAAGCCAAATAGCTGACATTTACATATGACTTTGATAGACTTTAACGCTTTCATTTTAAAATTTATTGGCCCAATTGGCAGTCCAGCAAAAATATATCGTCGCGTGCATTGTATTATACAATTCGTTTTTTCTCATGGAGGCACAACAAAAGCGTGTCCATTGTATCCCAGCGACTCACATTGAAACTTAACGGCACTTTTCCAGTTTGTTTCCTAAAGACAAAATTGTTGCCGTTTCCCTTTTCCAGAAGTTGATGGGTGAAGTACTCTTTTTACTCCAATCGTTACGAGTGTCGCCTCTCAAGGACTATGTTTATGAAAATTACCGAATTATACCTAATAAGAGTCTTTAATTCGCAGCATTACTGGCAAATGAACGTGAAATCACCTCGGTTACAAGCGAAACACATGTCACCGCCAGGTGAGGATCTATTTACATACACCACCCAAAAACACCAGACTTTCGGAGGCGCAAATTAAACGAAAAAAACAGCGCAAAATTGAGTTTTCAATTAAAATTCAGTCGTATGCAAAGAGCCCCAGACTGAACACGATACTTGGGAGATAAAAGCCGTAAAGGCAGCAACAGGGTGGCACGAGTGCATTAGAAGATTAAAAAAGGCGACCATCACTCGCCCGAGTGGCGGAACTAACCTCTTTCCAGCGTCGCCCCAAACCCCCGGCCCGTCCGACTTGTACGAAGCGGTGCATATTTAGCTAAACGACAAGGAATAAGTCACCCGGCCGGGCTCCTTCGGCGGCCCCCGGCCCGGCCAAACCTGATCTTCCCACTCTCCATATGGCGACTGTATAAAAACGACATGGGTATCGACGTGACACGCAAAGGGATAGTAAAATTAATAACCACTTACTGTAATAGTCAGACGCTTTATGGAGTTGTCCTGGCGGAGGTGCTTCGCTTCGAAGGCGGCGGCGGCGGCGGCGACGTCTCCTCCGCGCCTTATCTGCCGCGGCCACTGGTAATTTCAGGGAAATCATTTTGTCCTTGTTTACATAATTTTCCCGTCTCAGTGATAGCCTAAATTAGCGCGACTTGGCTGATATGATTTTCGTGCGTCATATATCAATATAATTGGACCACTGGTAATTAGCAGGCGAACGTCCACTGCTAGACTTGAAATTATTAAAATGCGATGGCCTCAAGGGACACAGCGCCTCTTGTCACTCTTCGTGATTTGACTATATTAGACCCATATTAGGGCTAATCCGAAAGTTGGGAGAAATTATACCCCAGGCGTAGAAACCTGAAAGCCTACATTTGACCTACCTGGGCCTACATATATTCATGAAAGTAGCAAGCCTATAAAAAACTGCGTTTGTACCTTTACCTATACTTACCTAATCGCATAAGGATGATTTTTAAACCTTTTTGTACTATAAGGAATGGTTATTACCAGATGGTTTAAATTTTTTTCATCTTTGAGATCCTACCTTCATAATGATTATTAATGTATCATAATAAATACGATAATCTGTAACAAATTTTAACTTTTTGCATATATCGAATTTTAAAGTTTATGGAATTTCCACAAAACCTGGTTCTTAGAAGTTTTCGGGGTAACTAATTTCACCCCGATTGCCAAAATTTACGAATTTACGATGGTGGATTGTTAAATTTTGAAGTTTATGCAATTGTGGTGACAATGTTTCGGCTTCAACTCAAATTTAACGATGGCTTCCTGGATTCAACTCAATCTCCTACAATATTAGACTTGAAAATGATTTTAAAAAAATAAATAAATTTTTTATCGAGTAGGCTCTTTGTTAAATAAAATTCGATTGTTAATTTTCTTTATCCTAATATGTAATACGTATTTTAAATCTAATCCTCGTTGCTAAAAATAATTCTATTATAGTAGATATAAGAAAATAAAAGTTAATTTAATTGATTAGTGTCTTTTAGTACCTTGTATTATTAAATAACGACGAGAAAGGAAGACACCTATACCTAACTTAAAGATGGAACCCAATTAGATATGATTTTTACCAAGCTTGGTAGTTTGAGGGTTTTCGGGGGTGCTGATTTCAACTCAACTATCAGAATGTACGAATTCAAGATGGCGGATTATCAAGTTTTGTAGTTTATGTGATTTCCATCAAACTTGGTACTTGGGGGTTTTCGGGGTAACTTAATTCAAAATAAATGTCAGAATTTACGGATTCAAGATGACGGTCTGTCAAATTTTAAAGTTCATAATTAATGAAGATTAAATAAGACAAAACCGCTTGCGAAGCGTAGCGAGGGGAACGGCTGGTTACTAAATACATAATTATAAAAAATACTTACCTATCCCACTTTTTCAAACAAATACATACCTGACATAGTGTCAAAATCTACTTAAGCATTATTATCTTGAATTCTCTGTATACCATGACGCAACCCTATGCAGAAACGATACTCACAATCAAAATGCGTCCCTCCAAAGCTAGACATTTTCTAGATTATTAATCAATTAGAATCATCCATTATTCTAAAAGGAGAAACGGCGATTAGCCCGCCCCGACCCTCCCAATTGGTAGTTCATAACTATCGGGACCAGTACGCACCAGTCAATGTCAATTAGCCGACCACAAATTATCGCGGGCGCGCACACTGGCGGCGGCGGCGGCAGATGGAGCCGGCAAACTTGCAAATTGTCCGAATCATCCGCCCGCTTGACTCGCCTAATTGAATTCGCAGCGCGCGTCAAACACGTCCACGACCGCCGGCAACGTGAACATGTCGCTGCTCCTGGCGGCGAGGATGCTGCTGGAAGCTGTGCCCCGGCGGCGGCGGCGGGACGAGCGTGCGACGCAACAAATTGCAACTCAATTAGCCGAAGTCCTGATGCATGGCATGCTGCAATGCAATTACCATAATTCGTCCGACACGTGTCAATAAGAAACTGTCTCCACTCCCCCGCACTCGCCCGCCGGCAGGAGGGTTGGAGGCGGTCCTGCGTGGGCGGGAGTCGGTCTAAGTAACTCAAATTCGTCAAAAAAATACTGCAAAAGACGAGACGCCGCGACGGCGGTGGTTGGCTGGTGTCAGTTTCACATGCATCCAGGGGGTGGAGGCGTCCCTACTTCATTTATTAAAAAGTTGCCAAGAAAGATATACTACTTTTTTTTTACCACTGCTGCCAGGAATCAATTTCAATCAAATAATGAAAATCATTTTTCATCCCTTTCGTTTTTAAGTAAATGATCAGAAAAAAAAGTGCCCGCAAGCGGAGTCTCCGCAGACCGCAGCCACTTTTCGAAGAGCAGAGCATCGGCGACAACTTTGCGGGACGGGAATAAGAAGCTTAAAATGTCATGTACTTACCGATCGATGATGACAGGATCCGAGGGGGTTTCGTTTCGGTTTCCACAGCTCTTTTTATCACAACATCGGCTGCAAAGAAGAGCAAAAATTTTCTGGTTAAACAAAGCCTTGGGTTTGAATTAAAATTCATTTTATATAAATCGGTAATCCTTTAAAAATGAAACTTTTAAAAAATGTTTACTTTATAACTACAGGCCCAACTTAAACAGAATCGTATTAATTAACGTAACATAACATAAACATACATATTTAATGAAAAGGGGCTTACGAACATCAAAACTGATATTTTGCCCCAAATAATGATATAAACTGCCATATTGAATTTAAAAAAATGAATTCTATTCCAGAAGATATAAAAGATTCACACGATCTTCATACTTTGGGCCTGAATTACCGAAATGTAATTCATAACTTTTGTTGAACAAATATTATTTTATTTGCTGTGTTCTAAAAGAAATTACTTATATTTTAAATTTGATGTAATAAAGTTTATATATATCTACATATATTATCAACTGAACTCTATTTTTTTTAAAAGCATCCTCGACCTCGATAAATATTTACTTTTAAATTCTTCTTAAAGCCTACTGCTGTAAGGACGAAGAAAAGATAGAAATAGGTTGGAAGTTAAAGCTGGAATAGAATAAAATTATAGTTATAGGACGTCACATTTGACACTTTTAAAAATTCATTACAAAATAATGGATTCTTATAGGAATTGAAATGTTCGAAATGGGCATTTTCGGGGTCGCTGATGTCAAATCCACTAAAATTTATAAATTCCTAATACGAAAAAAAACTAAAACTGAAAGTTTCATTGCCACAAATAGAAAATTCAAGTCAAAGCCTGATAAACAGGGTGTTGCGTTGAGATCTGAGCAGGGATATGATTTTATATATAATCTCCTGATTAACGTTTGTTCGGAGACAACCTTAAAATCGGTCCTTCAACCTTAAAATCGCAATCGAAAAATTGGAGAAGTTGAATCTTTTCTTAACTCGATTATGAGCAACTGAATTAACTGATATTTTAGTCACAAAAATCAAATTAAAACACGTTAGTACTTTACGTAGCGATTTTTGTAAAATTCGCTCTAGTTTTGTTTTCTGTGAGCTTTTTGAGACCAAAGACCTTGGGTTTTGCAGTGTGACGTAAAAAAAATGAAACTAGAGCGAACATTTTATACACAACTGTAGGTATGGATTATAAAGCCATAAAGTTTTTTACTTTAAAAAATAAATGCCGACCTACCAGTCACCCTGCGTGGTCAACTATGAATGATCTAAAATTAGGAATGCACATAAAGTAACTATTTCGGATTGAATTAATAATGACAACCTACTTAAAATAAGTGTATATACATAATATAGGTGTAAACAGAAGTATCATCTCAAAATTATTGCGACAAGCTTTTATTATTATAATATTTTAGAACACAACTCTTTTTTTCTTTCAATAGGTATAGAATTCGCGTTTCCATTTACAAGAATGAAAAGTCTGAAATATCAATAAAACTATAAATTGATATCATTCCTTCATTTAATGCTAAACTTAAGAAGTAAAAAACAATTAACCAAATGCTACAAGTTTCATGAAAATAGGCCCCGAAATTACTGCGGAATTCTTGTACAAAAATACCTATGCTCATATGTGTGCGTACATACTACATACATAGAGGATGAATTAAGAACCTCCATTTTTTATGTCGGTAAAAAGAAAAGAATGACGCCATTAAACCGTGTAAGACAACTTCTTTAAGATGGATTGAATTGTGTGGTTTTATCGCATGGCCCCTACATTGAAAACACGCATTTGAAATAACTATGAAAGCCGCATTTTCATGTAATATTTAAAAAGCTTACAAATTAACAAAATCATCGGCGGTCTTGCTGTCGGGCATGCGAGGATCCCAATCGGTTAACCCTTTCGCCGCTTTAAGATTTCAGCCTTCTTCTCTCTGTCAATCCGCCGGCGGGGGGTGGCGTTCGAATCGCCGCAGTCACCCACACACACCGGTGGGCGGTGGTGTGATGGCTCCAGCCGCCCCGGCCCCAACCCTTGGCGCCCTCTCCCCTGCCACCGCATTAAGGGGCAACTTTTAATGGCGACCATTACCTTCGCCAAGTATTTTCCACAGTCGGAGAGGCGCTCCGTCTCCGATCTTAGCAGCGTGGTTGATTGCAAACAAATGCTAATTATCTTACGCTAAGCGTGCGCTCAAATCCACTTGATTCAATTTCAGCAATTGCCTCGACATTTCGCCTGTCGGTGTGTGTCTTTGGCAGGGCTTCTGGATGGGCTCCCCGGGCTCAGTCCCTTTCGCAGGGCTGCCTGACTCCTGGGGCAGGAATCTGGGAAAGGGGGGACCGAGGAGGGCGGAGCAGGCTCCTCCGGGTCTTTCGGAACGTTAGAGGCAACGGCAACGGTAACGGGAACGGGAACGGCAAAGGCAACCCGCGACATTCCCGCCCCCGCCCGGCGATCACCGGACAAAAAGGTTCCCTTTGTTATCTGTAAGTCAAGTCGAAAATGAAGCTTTGCTTTTGCCTTCGGTGTGTATTTCAGCATGATAGCGCGCTGATACATAGCGCTCCGAGGAGCGAAAGGACTACATAAAGGGGATAGTAAGACATATCTCACCATGCGTTCCCTGGCGCCCCCTGTCCCGTCTCAGCGGCAATGGGGATCAATCATACCCACCGCCCTCTTTTAACAAAGGCAACGGGCACGGCGACAACAACAACGCGCCGGGTAAAAATATATCTCCAGGGAACTTACCCTCTTGAGAAATGGGAAAGCACTGGGGAATATTGACTTTTCCTTGCAGAAGATATGTAAGGGCTGGTCCCGGAGTCGGAGGAGCGCCCGAATACACGAAGGGGGCCCCCTGCTCCGGCTGCGTGTAACCCAAAAGATTTGTGTTTCCCGGCGGCATCAGTGTGATGGTGCGTTTATATTTTTGGATCCTTGCTCCCGGTACCCCGGGTACATATGGATGAATATCCCGGAGAATGGCTCCGGCTCCGGTGGGTAAAACCGGGCTTCTTGCCTCCGGGACGCACATAGACCGCCCGCACCCGCCGCCCGAAGGAATGTCGGCCCACCGCTCTGACGACGTATGTGTGAAGGGATGCTGATACTATAATCGCAACAAAATTGGGAAAGATACAATTCTTAAAGCGGATATGTCAATGTTACAAGTGCGTGCTCTTGCCCGGACCGACGGGATGCTGCACATACACTATATCGTCGTCGACCGGCTAAAATAAGGGTGCCAACGCCAAGGGTATTCTCTGTCTGAGGGGCCAGCAGCACAATCCCCATAGACGACGACGACTATGACGGAGGGAAGCTATCGTGGAAAATGGCCGAAAACTTTGCCGCCAAGTTGTTAAGCAAAGAAATAAAAATAATTAAAAACAAACGCACCACCGTACAGATAATAGTATTGTTATAGCAAAAGGTTAAAAAGTTTTTAAAAGATAGTAACTTAACACAAACATGAGTCCTAACCCTTTACAAAAACATCGAAAATAATCGTAAGCTAAGCAATCTTTGACACCACTCGTTATCTCTCAACAAAATCTTAAGCCTTATTGTTTAAAATTGTTTTTTAAATTGACATAAATTTCATCAGGATGAAATACTGATCAACAATTTTAAAATTCATTTATCCCACAATTGTACAAAATAAGATTAACATATTTTAAGTATAACTAAGGTATGAATAATATAAATTCTAGCGGAGGAAAAATTAATAAAAGTTAGAAAACTAAAGTAGAAATTCAAATAAAAAAAGCGAAGTAACGTAGGGTAGATGTAAAATAATATGCTGTTACTGGTATGCGGACGATTGAATCCTATCTTGTAGTAGTAATGGATTCAATCTCTTATCTGCAAGGAATTTCTAACCGATGGCAGTAAGTTATTCCACAATTTACCTACATAGGTACATGGTTGAAGAATATGCATTTTTGGTATTATAAGAATATGTACATAGATGTTCGCAAAGAAAAATTGTAGTGATTGTAAGTGATCAAGAATTAAAGTAATCCACGATAGAAAAAAAATTAAATTTGATAACAGATAACTTTTAAATTTCAATAAAATGTTATTTACTTCAAAAAGTTGTTTGTTACATTAACTGAAGTAAAATTTAAATGGTATCAAATTTACTTCATCGATTGAATTGAAACACATTTTAAATATAGTCGGTTTAGTGTAGATTATGAATTCGTAAGTTAAAATTGCCAATCACATCATATTCTCTTTTCAAGAAAAATACGAAAAACTATATTTTGAAAAAATATTATCATAGAACTTTGTATAGTGTATAGTGTAGCTTAAATTAGAGCCTCAGTCTTAATCTAGGAACATAAAATTAAACTTATAATCTATAGTCCTTTTTGGCGAAACATTTTATTAATAAGCGCTTGTAACATTCTTTTTTTTCACCACTTAGGTATTGTATGAAATAACCGATTTATATGTAGGACAGGAGTTTTTTGGGGTAGGTACGTACCTACTGATTTTGAAAAACATATTTGAAATTTGAAAATTTCACCACGTACAGTTTTGCAATAATTATCCTAATGTGCTTGATAAAAATGGAATTTATATTTGAAATTAGGTCCTCAAAAAGACAATTGCAGGACCTTCGAAACTTATGCACCGTTTATAATATCTTCCTAAGACTGTTCTTTAACTATACAAAGTGATTTCAAGAAAGGACATGTGAAGGGCGAAGAAACTATTTTTAGAAATGATATTTCTCCTATAAGAAGCTATTTTTAGAAATGATATTTCTCCTATATGTAGATATGCAAATTTTGTTCTTTTGTCTTGAATTTTTACCTCGAAACTTTAAGGAGATTTTATGCAAATATATTTTAAAAGTTCTCGTCATAAGCCGGCCACACACGGGACGGTTTTTGGCGTACAAACTTGTGAAAATCTTTATGACAAACTTTATGACAAACTTTGTTTGTACGCAATTTTGCCCACAAACGGTGTTGATTTTCATTCCTAAAGTGATATAACAAATTTAAAGAACGAAATCGCAACTCCACAATCTAATGTCGGAGCAATTCATTTTGACAGATGATGAAAAAATAAAACCACGGAAAAATCAAAGGCGAGAAATATTTGGGACGGTTTTTGGACGGTTTTAAGTTTGTACGCCAAGTTGCCCACACATGATCAATCTTATGTTTGTACGCGTGCTTGTACGCCAAAAACCGTCCCGTGTGTGGACGGCTATAGAAATTGTAACATAAATATGCCGGCAGGTTGCAGTGTTATAAAATGATTTTTTTTTTAATTGTGACGTCGCCTCCAGAAATTGAAAACTTATTATTCTAACCTAAAGTAACTAATTTATAACAATTTTTTTCTTACCTGCACATAACTTCATGCGTCAAGAGCACCCTGCACATCTCTGGATTCTTATCCTGTCCTTCGTATACAATAGCCTGAAACGAAAACAGAAACATTATTAGAAAAACAAAGGTGGCGACAATATTTTTTTCTACTGACTAGAATGAAAGTGAATGTGTCCACAGTACGGCTGACAGTCTGTCATTCAAAGGGCCTGGATACGGCCAGCGGGGTAATGGCTATATTAACGTGATACTTGAATTTATCGGAGTTTGTTTGCTGATCCTATCTGGACTTACAAACGTGAACGGCAAGCCGATGACCATATGAGCATATATGTCGCATACTCCCTTGTTTTGAATTTGTACGGCTCCAGTTCGTGTTCCTTTTTTCGCTGTAATTGTCTTATATTTGTAATTCTGTAATTCTGGGGCAAATAAATAAACCCTATTGCGGTGCTGAGTGCGCAAATGACAGAACTGAATGAAAATTTCAATGCAATTTCAAGGGTACCTACTATTATTAGCAGAAGCAGTCTTCTTGCGCAAGTAAAAGAAATATTTTTTCCTTATTGAGATGTTCTTCAGCTTATTATAAGATAAATATTGAGGAGTATGCGTACATACATAGTACATACATGTATTAGGGTTTAGCCTGTCCCTTCTCACACTTCTTCATCGATTTTCTTATTGTAAAGTGAATTTTTTCAAGCAGATCATTTTTATTAAATTTATATGCGGCCTCGAAGATATACCTCCCCGAGTTTATTTTGCGTTGTTTTAACGGAAAAATATATTTTGTTCCTTTTTAGCAATGGTTGAGGTTTTGATACTAGGAAGTATTTAAATAAAACGGTTACACAATTTTTTCTAATTAAAGTATGCGCAAAATTGTTAAGTTCTATGTATGTATTATACAATTAAAAAAAAAAATTTATTTGGACAAATTTTGTCTGTAATTGTTTAAGCCTTAGAGCTAAATATGAAAACGAAATTAAAAATATTTCATCACATTACACTTTCAAAAAAAAAAAGGTTAACAACAAACAATGGCATTGAATGATGAATTTGATGTTTTCCAATAAATTAGGATTTAGAAAAGCCTAAATGTAATTCAGAATTTGTACATTCGTTAACGCAGGTCAGTTAAAAACTAACAAAATGTCTCATTTTGCTAAAATTTCAATTCTAATTCCGAATGAACTATTCCGGAATGAGCCATCAAAAGATCAAAAGTAAGAAACTTGCAGACAAATGGTGCTTTATAATCAGAGTCAAGAAAATATTTTTCGACAATTACGTTGGCAGTTTTTTGGGAATTTTCATTTGAAATCTGCTATAGAAATTGAACAATTAAATACGGTGCCTCCTCCGAAGAATTTCAGTTTACAGATTTCAAATTTATCGATGTTAAAGCAGGCCCAAAATAGCTACAGAAATGTTTAAATTTAAAAAGTGAATGCCAAGAAATTGAGTACCTGGCGGGACATATAATATTTAAAACTCAACAGCAAATTAGCAAACTGCGACTGCAATATTGCGCTTATGGAAATGTCCATCATAATACCTACCGGTATATAAAATTTATTCGTGTTATATAAAGCAAAAAAAAAAAATTTCGCTTTATTCATGATTGACGAAGTACTAATTATATTAGTGAATAAACTTATTCGCGCAGAAATTATATGAATGAATTTTTTGAAGAAAAAATCATACCTGAAGGAAAAATTTCGTTGACCTGTATAGTAGTAGTAGTAGCGAAAATGGCTTTTTTATTTTGCATTATTTATAAATTTCGCCTTCAACTTCAACTAAATGACACATCTTTTTTTACAAATCCTAAGAATGTACATTTTTGTGATTTGCTTTTACGACAGTCTGAACGTTGGAGCCATAGCTAATTCCATTGGATGTGTCTTACAATCAAAGGACAAAATAAGGTTAATACCACCGTCAGAAAAAGGAACACAACAAATCCATTATCTGGGGATAACCCATAAAACCGGGTGCTTTGTCTAATATCCGACGAACCTGGCTCAGACCGGCCGGAGCCTGATACCGCTGATACCCAGTACACGTAATGACACAGTAAAGCGCTCTTAAGCCAAACATTAGCCTCCTCCAAAATCCAAACATAAATATGAAAGAATAATTCGTTGGACGGATGGCTGGCTCCTGGCTCTGTACTGGTCGGGTCGAGGGATGCACCCCTGCCGCTGGCTAAAAATTAATTTGCGATTATCTGTTTGAATAAGGGCCTCGCATATGTGCACGCAATTCGCCGCCAACTGGGTGGGTGACCCCGTCGAACATCTCAAAATTTTATCTCATCCGCGTCCTCTTTTTTTTTGTTTTTCAGATTGGTCCAGGGGTGGAACGCAGCCACTGTAATTACGGATGAGTATTGAATTACAGACTTTTCACTTGTTGGAAGGGTGCTTGTGGTTATGGATTACCAGTGCGAAATGGTTTGTCCCATATGCTCAAATTGGCATTAAGCCTGTCTCTAGAACATACCGCTCCCAAAAACTTCATTATTTATTACTTCTAATGTAAACAATCAGTTGCTTTTATAAGCGTGTATCGAGCAGGCAAAAAATGCGATTCCACTGCGGTAATTTCAAATGCGCAGCTCGGATTTACGGCTTGACATTAAATGCAAATGGCCACCTGTTTTCAGATTATGATTTCGATTTAATAAAGAGACATACATTTTCTGAGTTACATATCAATATTGTATATGTATTTAATTTGTATTATTTAAGTACATACACTTAGCTTAAACTAAAATATAGCCACCGAAGATTAAAAAAGTTCACATCTTTATACATCATTTACAATATAACTTGATGGTATAAATCGAATGCAGTAAGTTTAAATTAAGTTATGAACGATGTTGATGCTACGTTATGACTGTCCTGATCCAAGACTCCTTTAAAATATTGGCACTTATGCATAAAAACTGAGCAAATACTCAATCTCAATTTTTATATAGAAAACCCGAGTTTTATCTCACACAAATTGAGATTGAGCTCCAGTTTTATATATAAAAATTAAGATTGAGCATTTGCTCAGTTTTTATGCATAAGAGCCATTGTTCCCTTTATTGGAAACGCATTAAATTCATATTAGTAGAGTGGGGTATGCTTTCTGATTCTGTTTTTCAGTGATACTAACTTCGATGTGTGTTTCGGGTCATTATCATGCTGAAACACTCATTGAAGCGACGGGACATTTCCCATTCGACTTATGACAACATATGAGTCTCCAAAATATGTTTGTAAATGAAATGGTCCGTTATTTCTTTTATTTAAAAAAAAAAGGACCTACCCCGTTCGCCGAAAAATCGGTCCAGAAAAATAAGAATTTCAATAAATATTTTGAGATTTGTTAAACTGTATTGTTTTTTTTGTCCACTTAAAAATGTAGGTTCCATTATTTGTAAAACTTTTTTTCTCTACCTAGATAACGCCAGTCCGTATGCCCATTCAGTAGTTATCACAGTGTGAATATTGAAATTAGTTGAGTAGCGTTATTGCAAGACAAATTTGCCACTAAATGATTGTACCTTATTGTATTTATTTTTCTGTTCATAAGTGTTGTATTCGTAAAAGCATGACTTGTCCTTCCTTTGACCTTGATAATTCGTTTAGCATAAGAGGAAAGACTTTATAAAGTCTTTGATACAAGGCTTCGAAGTAGAAGTTTTCGCACTCTGTTTGTAATGTCAAAACAAAAGTTTTTTAAATAAAAAATTTTTGGGTAGTATTTATTTAGAAATGAAATCTTTCAATGCATGGAATATTCAGGCAAATTACTATAGCCGTACAAGAAATTGTTCCAATATATGTATAGGGCAGTAGTCGGCGGGGTATTTGATGACTCAAACTAAACTAAAACTAAAATTTTTACAATCACTACTACTTTACATAAATTTTATTGGATATCAAAGAAATTATGTTTCTCAACTCTATAATAAGTATGTGTATTTGGCAAGAGTTCAAACTCCTACAATCAGCTTTCTCTCTGGTAGAGACCACCTTGAACTCACCCCAAATTAAAAATTTGTCAAAATCCCATAATTGCTCGTACAAAGGGCGGTCGTCTAGGGCGTCTCGAATTCAGGCACACTTCGGACGAGCAGCCCAAGTAGGCAGTGCATCGAGCCACATTAGCTTATCTCTGGTGTGCATCGGGTCAGATAGCCCGCCAGGAGGACTACTCATAATTGCCTCGACAACATCAGATGAGACTTGTCAAAAATCATATCCAGCAGGAGCTGCAACAATAGCGGCATCTCGGAGGGAAGAAGGCGGAGCGGTCGGACACCGGGCTTAAATGGGATTAGGTTGGTCCTCATGTGTCGAGGTCCCCCTGCCACTTTATAGTCGTCGACGTCGGAGCCCCAGCACTTGAGTGCTACAAAACATTCACAAAAGAACAATCGGCGATCGGATTATGTTTCACCGGGGTGCGACTCCTCGGAGGGGGCTCATCACCACTAGATCTAAAGCGTTCCTGCTGCTAGACCCCGGCTAGATATAGCTAGCCAGTTTCGGGCGAGATAAACGGCAGCGCTTTTTTCGCTGCGGCCGCCGCTCTTCCCGGTCCCGGGTAATTTATGCATAATCAGACAACGCTGAATAACTTCTGATTATGATTGTTGCCATAATTAGACTACGGCACATAGACCGTCCCCTCGGCGAACGACTTGCTCACCTCTCGGGCACCCCCAAAACGAAGGGGTTTCCACCCAGTCCTGCCAGACCCGGAGCCCTGGTGCGCCCAGTCCGGGGCTGGGTCACAGCCTTTTTCGACAACATTAGATGGGCGACGCGATAAAAGCGCGCGCTCTCATAATGATAGCCACGCTGTTGAAGGGTTGAAAACTGTTTCATCGATAAAACATTATTTATTATGCATTACACGAGCCGTAGCCTCTGCCGCCTGAGCCTCGCCCGTTTGGCTCGGCCGCGCCGGCGGCTCCTATGGCCAATTCTGAGCCCCACAAAATGTTTAAAAAAATTTCTACGGGGGGGCACATTATGCATAACTGCAGCAGCGATGGCAAATTGAGCGGCGCACTGTTAGCTAACGTCGTTCCAATGATTTTCGAGTGATAGTCGAGTCCGCTGGGAGCGTTGTGAATAAATTTCGCCTTCCGATTTAGTCCGTTGCGGGCTTAACAATCGCGAAAAAATAACAACATATTATATTATAGTTACGGCAGCAAACTTATACTCGCGGAATAAGTGGATAATTAAACTCTGGAGTTTTGCTGCTGTACGATAGCAGATTAGATGAGGTATTGTCCTCCAAAATAGGCAGATGTTGCAGCAGTAGAATGGCTGCATCCTGCACTATAAGTACAATTTAACATTGTATAAATTCAAATGCAATTAATATTTGCAGTTTCATTAATAGGGTCCCTAGACTACAATAAAAAGAAGCTCTATAATTTGTAAGATGGCAATTTATTAAGTGAATTTTATTCCTGTCTAAAATTGAAGCATTCCATTTTTGGAAAACGTTGGAAAACGACAAATTTCTGTCCATTATTATGTATGTATATGGCGATAGCCGTGGAGAAAACAATATACCTAATTTAATTTAGGTATTTAAGAAAAAAAAAAAAAAATCGAACGAACTTTGATTCTTTACTTCTTATAAATATAAAATGAATTTTCATGAAAATTTTGACGAATTTAGAGGCTACGAATATTAGTGCTATTTATATTTTGATATTTTGCTATACGGTGTGACATTTCACATTTCCGGAAGAGTTTTAAAAAAAAAAGTAAGTAGGTAGGTGCCTATACTATATAATGACATCAATATTGTGCATGGATAATATTGACATTCTGAAAATGATTTCAACATTTAATTTATGTTACGTTGAAGTTACATATTTTCAAAGTTAGAGGTTTTAAGTTTATATAATTATTATGAGGTGAGATTGGGACCAATTTATGGAAGCACGGCTTTGAAAATTTCAGCTCAAAGCAACCGAGATTAAAAATTTTAAATAGTAAACTTAATCGCCAAAAGAATCTTTGTTAATAAATTAAGAGCCAGCACCTGCTATACCAGACATACGTTAGAGTATAAAGGATAACATTTTTTGTATGTTTTCTCACTACAATAGATGAATAGATTTCTCTCAATGAGTACTCCGGAATTGTGGTCCCAATTTCAAATTGATGAATTGCCACATTCTAAGCTGTATAATACATAGCGCTTTTGGAACATTAAAGTGGTAACCGCTTTTTTAAAAGAAAACATAGTGCTGAACATTTTTGGCCATAGTTAGATTTAAAATCTTCGAAACTATGCGAAAACTATTTTAAAAATTAAATGGGGTCATTTATTGCAAGAACACAAAAAAGCTTCATGTCTTATATATATTTTCTTAGCTTCTATTCTGTAAAGTGAACAGAAAATATCAATACAAATAGTCCTTTTCATTAATTCGTAAATTAATGGCCTATAACTTTAATATTATTTCGATCCGCTTGAATTATGTAGAGTCTACAAGTGTTGTCTGCTAAAAAAGGTATGGTTAGCCTAAAACTAGGCTCGAGCTCGAGATGATCACTTTAGCTAGCGTTCATTCTCCTTACTGGAGAAACTTTTTTAAAATTGACTACTTAATGTAATTAACAATTTATGCTAAGCATTTTAATTAAATATTATTGCGAAGATGAGAATGAAAAAAACTTAAATAAATATTTTCTGTAGTCATTGAATACTCGAATTTCAAAGGAATAAGTAATCTTTTATGCATTCGACTTCTCCGAAGAATGCTCAACAAGTTTTTGAAAAAATTCTGGGAACGAGAAGAATGTCAAATGATAATTTATGTAAGTATTTTAGCGTCTAGGAGTCTGACAAGGAAGAATGGCGATTCTATATAATGTGAAGTTGATCTGTTTCAAAGTGAGTAGGGACTCCAACTGTAATTTGAAATACCTGCCATTGCGACGGATCAATTTAATGGCCGCCATTCCTGTCAACGTTCGAAAAGATAAAGATCATCATTAACGTCGGCGTGGGGCCATACCACTGCAAATACCCACCCAGCGCCAACCAGGCACTTTAAATCGCCGAGATGCCCAACACCTGGTCGCTCTGTTGTGCAATTAAAGTGCCACAGTGCAGTGTAACTAGTTCTAATTGACCAATTAAATGCGACAAATTGAAAAACACGGGATCCGGTGACGACAGTGGCGGCGAACGAGGGATGAACTAATTGGGGGGGGGGGGGAGGTGCTCGTGCAAATCAAAGCGACCCAGTTAAACTTTAACTCTTTACCTAGCCACCGGGCAAACTTCGTCTGTCGTCCAGTTAAACACTTTTGTCCTGCTCCTCTAGGGCTATGCGCGCTCCTGGAGTAGGGAGCCTGGGGGCCGACTGGTCGGAAGGGGCAGGCAAGGTATTGTAGTCAGAAAAAAAAATATAAAAAAAAGTAAAACGGGACATCCGCTAACAAACGCTTTCCGCTGAACTGTATTTTTCACTTCCCGTTTTTTGTGTCTCTTTTACCCAAAACACACACACCGACCGATGTGCTCTCCCAACCTCTCTGACAAATGAATGAGTAAATAAATCAAAAGTCCGCTTTTCCGGATGAGATAATCCTCGCGAGTTATTTATACAATTTTTTGCGCTTCTTGTTTTCTGCGAACGGTATTTTTTTTAAACATTTTTTTTATATTTTTTACTTTTTTTTCGTTCGCCAGAGAGCAGCACAGTAGCGATGTACTGGCCGCTGCCCCGTCCTTCAGGTGGGCTCCGTCGGGGCCAAGTCCTGGACTGCTGCTGGTTGCACACGTTACCCGTGGCCCCAATAAACGCATTCCGCCGTGTCGTCTACGTGCCCCGGCCAAAGATAGCGTGGACGGCGGTGGTGGAATCGTTTAAGGTCGCACCAGAATCGAGGGTCTGCATCCGAAGGTACGTTTCTATCTGTCTGGGGCTATCTTTGTGCCCTGCCGCCGTGTCTGTCCAGCAGCATCCGTGCGCTGGACCAGGATCAGAATTGTGAGGGTGGCGGGCATCATCAGTTTTTCTTTTTTTTGAGCACCACATCTGCACGTCCTGCAGAAAAGAGCTGCTCCAGCTAAGCAAAACTTGGCCAGACCTACGGAGGCAGCAGCATCCTGTTGCATCGTTTAACAATTACCGAAACAAATGGCAATTGCGGATGGAGCCTCCGCCAGAAAAACAACAAAAATGGGGCTCAAGAGCCCTGACAGGCAGCCTAGCCGCTGTTTATCTAGCTGGCGGGCCGGGTACCCGGAGTCCAGACCCAGGGCGGTACCCCCTTAGTGGGAGAGGGGTTGGTTGCCGGGATCGGCCGGCGATAAAATGATAAATCGCAGCTTTAGGTAAGCGCCTCCATCCTTGTCGGCACCTCCCTCCTTTGCTGCATAGCAAATTGCTCCGGTGTCATGTCATCAATTCATTTTGAGGGCCCCCCGGACTGATTGATGGCCACAGCCTATCTTTCGTCTCCGGGACAAACGCTAATGGAGTCCACTTTTGCGGAGCTATCCCCTACCCCTACCCCTTCCTTCCCCACTCCATCCATTCCCCCCTTCCACCAATCCCCTGCCCTCCCCCACCACCCATTTTTTCCGGGTCATGTCCTGTGTCGCGACCGATCTGTTTCCCGCCAAACCGAACGAGAGATCCCTCCCCTCCCCCCACCTTCCCCCACCCAAACCAGAAAATTTATGCGTCCACATCCCGATTCACATGGCGTTAAATATTTTTAAATAATTGCCCGGACATAGTGCCAGATAATTAAGCGATAAAATTAATTCACTTCGGCGTGCAGACATGCTGAATTTATTATCGCCGACATGGGCCCAGGTTATCGGGATAATTTCTGCTGCAATTTAACGTGCGCACAGATCCATGCTTTTGTACACCGCGACCTCTACTACAAACCATACATAAATATGTGTAAATATGTATATAAATATATATATATATTTTTTTCATTTTTACCAAAAAAACAAAAAAAAACACGTGACAAGTGTTTGTTTTTGGCGGTTAATGTTGTAAATTTAATTATTTATGCAGCCCATCATCGGGCCAGGCATTTTCAGCGGAACTGCGTGTGTTATCAATTCGCGTTAAGTGTTAATATGTGCAGTGCCGGTGACACATTAATTCATTTGGTCGACCTTTTCCCTGCCTGCGATGCGATGCGATACACTCTGTGTGGTCGCCCCAACTGTACATACACGTCCTAAATAGCTTCGATTCAACGACAAAAATATAAAAAAATAAATAAATAACTGTTGCATTGATACCCCGGCTAATTGGCAATCAATTTTTAAAACGATTAATATTTTTGATTTTTCATAAATTACTTTTAAGCGCTTTTTTATGGGAGTATTTGGCGTTCATTTAGATACATACTTCTGCCAGCACTCGTTATTATGATTTTTAAATAAATAAAATCTCCTTTTGACCTGGATAGACAAAAAAAAACAGCTTATAACTAGGTAATGTTTTATAATTCATACACTGAGATGATCCAAATTAAGAAGAAAATAGATTGTGGAAAACAGTTCAAAGAAATACAATATTGATTTTAACACGTTTGCCCTTAAAATGCATTTATCTTTTAAGTCTAATTTGGCGTGCACTAGAAACCAAAATGGACAGTAAAAGAATATAAGCTTAATTAATTAATTATAAAACCATAAATGTTAACGTTACGTGGTTTTATTTACCATATAAGGTTAACATTTTGTTACAACGAAGTCTTAATTCATCGTCGTTGGTTACGTTATGTTATAATAGTTTTAGAAGGTTGAATATCTCGCTAAATCCTTTGCGATATTATGTACTTACATACATATAAAAACCACCCTGAAACCAAATATTTCAGAAAGGGCGATTTTTTTGAGTGGTTTCAATTGGGATTTTCAAGCAAGATCCTATGGACTACAAAAAGAAAACAACACATAATATGTGCGTTGTACTTTTTCACTTATACACATGCATTTATGTATTACTTTACTAGTTTTAGCAAAATCCGCATCCTGTTTATGTTATATAAGTATGTTGGATTAACATCACAACTCACAACATATAATTTTAAACAAATAATTCCCAGGGCGAATTATGCAACCTTATGCAACTGGGTTGCATCTGAATGACAAAAATTGTGTTAATCGGTCCAAAATTCTTTGGCTAAGTATTTTATACCCTAACTTAGGAACATAACGCCATAAGTTCCATCGCAAATTGATTGTCTCACATAATTAAATGTCGCCTTGTAGAGCAGTTCTAACAGACGCAGTCGACTGACGAGAACCACACGCGTCTGTGGGGCTCTAGTAAACACAAATTGAGCATATGGCTGCCCACTTATCGCCGGAGCATTTCAAGGTCAATTAATTTTGGACAATTTCGTTAGACCACTCCGAGTGTTGGCTCGCCTTCGTCACTTCTCCCCCAGCTGAGCCGAACTGGTGCCAAGACGAAGGTCGACGATGGGCGCTATCGAAACGCCATTAAAGGGCTCGAATCGAATCCGATCAAACCGGGGCGGTGCAGCACCCTTTTCGCGCCATCGGCGAATTAATGAAGATATCAGTTGCCTTCTAATGAACTACCTCAATCTTGTTAGCGCCGCTCAGCTCTGAGGGTGCTGCGACAAATGCCGCTTCCGAAAAAGGCAGGGGTCCCACAGGGTTCCGATTTGGAACCATTGATGCAGCGTGCAGCGCATTATTATCTGATAAATCGGCTCTTTCCCTTATCGAGGGCCTGTTTGCATTTGAGCTTTTAGGGAATTGTGAAAAATTGCAACGAACCAGGGCCCCTCCCGGCTCAACCCGTCTTCAGAATTTATGGTCGTTTTTACACCTGACAACTGTCACGCAATTTGCCCGGATGCAAATTAATATCACATTCGGGCCATGTGAAGTCCTCTTGTCTGTTACCTGAGCGTTTTGCAATTTTTTAATTTATCCTTTTTTTTGTACTATAATCTGAGTCACGAACGGGTAGGCCTAGACATGCACTTTGTGCACTCTGGCGGCACTCCTAGCGAAAAATATTATTTATTCCGGCCGGATTCGTGTAAAAGCCTTTTTCTCCAACTGCGTAATTAAGCAACAGCCGATCCTTCTAACTAAACTAAATTAGTCCTCGTGGAATAAAATTGCTGTTCTAGGCGAGAAAAAATACAATTCTGATTTGGACATTTATTCCGCGGCTTATCGCAGAGCTAATTAGTACAAAAGGCTGACATGGAAAAGAATTAACGAATTTAATCAGGACGCGTGGGTGGAGCTTGTTTCGCAAAGTGTATACACTTCCTTGTTTGCTCGTGTTATTCAAATTTACAATTTTTGATTAAGTTAATTAATGGTTGTTTTCTGTCGTGTCGGTTAGGTACCTATACATTTTTGCAGATAAGTAGGTAATATATTTAAAAATCAAATTGACAGAGCATATTTGGCTACTTTAAAATTTGAAAAATGTAAAGTTATCGGCACAGGCTCAACTACTCTAAACGTACTGAAAATGATTTTACGAGAATTTTGTGGTAAATGCGTAAATGGAATAAAACTAAAAGATTAATGCTAATTTGTAAAAACAAGGCAAACTCTAATACAAATGTTTCAAAACATAATATTTATTTTTTAAATACATATACCTTTCAACTATTTTCAGTGTTTTTTTTTTGTTCAAATGTATAAATAAAACTACCAATACGTTATACATATACTGACAAAAATGGTGTATTCCAAAATAGAAAGCTCAATTAAACCAACAAATTCTAGTGTTGAAAATGGATACCTACTTGAAGACTTTTATTCTCTTAATTTTGAGAATTACTCAAATTAATGAAAAATCTGATCTATTTCCTGATTTGAAACCACTGACGCCAAAAAGCCCAATATATGTAGATCAAATCTTATGGAAATTCAATGTAGATTATTAATATCTGTACAGATACCTTATTTAATCTGCCATCTTAAATGTTTAAGCTTTGATAGTGTTTATCAAATATGAAAATCTGATAAAAGTTTCGAATTTTCATGTTATGCTGATTTTGAACATATGTTTTAATTTAAATTTATTTAAAATAAATTTTTTGGCGGTGTGGTTTTTTTATTTATTAAATTTTCAAATGAAGCTACACTAATCGCGGTTAAAAACATGTTAGACTGTAGATAAATTTAATTGCAAATAGGTATATATACATATGTACATATATGTATGTAACATATAAATGAAAAATTATATCTTGAACTGGACCGTATCGGCGAGTTCAAACTTTTGTAGGTCAGTATAATAGAGTATCAGAGTTAAGTGAATGTTTCTATAGTAAAACATACATAATATGCTAAGTAGTGTAACATAAAAATTCATTATTAAATTTATTATTAAAGATAAAACCTTGCTTTCATTTAAATGTTTGAAGACTCGTTTACTCTAAGGGTAAGTTTTGTTCTTATTGTGGTTTTCATACTGTTACCGGATTTGTCAGCCGAGCGGCTGGCCTTGGCGTTCTTACCATAGATGTCGCGATCATGGGAAACGATCGCCAGTCCTTATATTCGCGCGGTTAAAATCCGAAATGTGAAGTGTAAGCGTAGGGAAATCTTATAACAATACTTTTTAAAGGTCATACTTTGTTTAAGAGCATATTCTAATTGGAAATGTTTGTGTAATTTTATCCTTAACTTTGTAATTTCATGTACTAAAGCGTATGTATGTACATATGTATATTTTACAATAAATTTACTTAATATTCTCCTTACTTTGTAAAATGCACAATATTGTGTAAAACTACACATATAAAAGCAAGAAAAAAATTGCCTACTATATAATAATAGTAGTAAATATTTTTTGGGGTGTATGTAGTGTTTTATGATCTGATTTGAAATGTGAGTAATAAAAAGACAAACTCACCTGTTTTGTCACCGAGTCAATGAGTCTGACGAAGATGTCCTGCTCCTGGCGGGCACCTGTGGGCGAAACGATCACTGAGTGAGTGGCGTCTTAAGACGGCGATCTTCGCGGACTTACCGTTCGCGTAGAGCAGCTGGAGCCTGTACTGGATGCCGTTGTTCGTCTTCTGGCCGTCCGGCTCCTGGTCCTTTTCGATGAACCCGATGAACGCGGTCCGCTCGATTTCGATTGGCTGGCCGGCGCGGTCGTATAAGGCGATTACGAAGTGAAAAAAGTTCGATTTCCGGAGGTTGCTCGGCGGCTGCTTCTCGAAATGTGCTCGGCCGATTCCAAGGCTGCAAAGATATTTCGTCTCTTTACTTGACGGGCTGCTGAAAGAATTCAGAGCGAGGCTCGTTAAGGAAATTTGTGAGTTACTGGGTCCGGGTGCGGGCTTGAGGGAGGCGCCGCGCAACCGCTGCTGCCCGCGCAGGAGGAGGAATGATTTGAAAACGAAAAAGTACACGCCTCAAAAACGCAAACAGTGCGACTGCGCGCCAATATCCGCAGACGTTTAATAAAACCAATTATCACTATCTGGGCGGCTTAATCGGGAATTTTACGGAGATCCCGTCGTTCTGACCGAATTGGGATTAATCTCAACTAATGGAAACAGCCAGGTGAATGACATGCGATAATGCACAGTTGCGTTCAGTTACAATGACTACCCTAAATTTGCAAATAATCACATTAATTGGCTTAAATTTGCAAATTTGAATTCCAAATAAAGGATTTTATTTTATTTTAATTGATTCATGCAAGCAATTAATCTATAACGAATTTGACTTCTGGTAAATGTAGGTAATTATTATAACAGTAGAATACAATCCACAAATTAATGATAAAACCAAAATTAAAATAACTAATTTTTCTACTATATTCTTAGTCGCAGTAAATATGTATGATTGGTATATCAACTAGTTTCTCTAAAAGTATTTCTTTACATTAAATTATATCTACATATCTGTATTTAGCTTTACGCATACATAACATCAAAGAAAATCAATCAATTTGTAATAAATTAAAGATAAGACCAAATTCAATTTTAATAATAAAATGTTCAGTATTAAATTTTTTATAAAAATTAATATGCCTTATGAGATTCTCGATCTATTATATACCTTGGTCCTTGGAATAACATATCATTGGGTATCATAGCAAATTATTACTAAATTGTACTTAACAATGTGCAACGAAACAACAAAATTCACTCGACGCTTATGGCATGTCTCTAGCTTGTAATGTTTTACTTCATACGTGTTTATGGTTCAAACTCAAAATCTACAAGTAATCAATTGACAGCTTTGTTATTTAAATAGCTGATCGAACTTTTACGAGGGTATAATAATATTTATCCTTTTTACTTTTTTCGCGGATATTAACTAAAGGAGAGATTCTAGTCTAAGATTTTAAAGTTTTAAAAATTACTGAGCTTATAAACTTCTAACTAAGTGGCAGCGACTTCTACCTAACTTTAAAGATGATTTTGTCGATAAACCATATTTTGTTATTTGATGGGATGAAACACAGACCTATCGGTTTTGATAATTTCTTTTTTAAATTATCGATTATACCTACTTTTCTGCAGACAGTAATCCTTTAATATGCTTTAGTTTATACAAATCAACTGAGTGCTTTGTTATTTAAACAACTGATCGAAATTTTGCAAAGGTGTACAATATTTTGCTACAGAGTGCCGACTATTCACTGTAAGCAAATACTACAAATTTGCTATCTGAACGAAAATATATACCTAAATCGAAGAGTTAATACCTCTAATATTTTTTTCAACCGTAAATGGAATATTTTAGTTGTGTTCTAAAATATTTCCGATATTGTTAGTTGCAACTTAATAAAACCACCAAAAACAATTCCCTTTCCCACTGGGACCAATTTTCTAACTCAGATTTTTTCCGTATCCTTAACAATTTGGTACGTTAATCGACAATCAGCAAGCACAAAGGTCCAACGCGCGGTTTTTGGCCCGTCAATTCAAACCAATAAACCGGGCGAGTACATTTAAATATTTGCGCCCATAAAGCAAAACGACCGGACCCGATCCCGGCAGCGAAGGGAGCAGCGCCACCACCGGTCGTGGTATTCCTGCAAATGCCCGGGTCATGTTCCCGGCTGCAAAAAGTTGCGCTGCAAAAAAAAGAACCACATTCGGGGAAATTTAAGCGGCCGTAAATATTCGATCGGACGCCACAACGAAATCATCACAGCGTCATGGAACGTTACCGCGCTCCACCTGCATTTAGGGGTCACCGCCGACCGGCGGTGGGGGCGTCCCGGAAAAACGGGCCACCCACAGCAACTATATCCAGGCAAAAACAAGCCCTCGCGTCGGGGGGGCCAGAGGAGTCCCGGCAGCCCCAGTGGCTCCTAGTGGCGCGGCAGCAGAGGCCCGCTCTGGTTATATTCTGCATGTAATAACAATCGCCTTTTATCAAATTTAACAAGCACCAGAAAATGATGGCAAAAGCTGGACGCGACTGCCGCGGCCACGACCGGAAAAAAAAACGCGGGGAGCAAATAATACAAATAGAGGGAGGCGGCAGGAAAGCGAGCGAATTTATCTCGGCGCTGAATCCCAATCCCAATCCCAAACCCGAAAAACCCACGATCCCATCCCCGTCCTCCGAGACGAGCAACAACCGCTGCGCTATACCAATCGCGACGGCCTGATCATCTCCACACTATCAATTTGTCGATTTGCGCGCTCCACGGGGGCCCCAGCCAGCAGAGCACCAGCATAAGTGGCGCCCCCGGCCCGGGCTCCACGCGCGGAGCCCCCACCGCCGCAATCGTCGTGAATTCCGGGGGGAGTCATTCGGCGGACGGACGCACCCCCGGAATACGTCCGAAAGCCCTCGAATTCGACCCAACCACCAACCCACCGAATTCGAAGCTAAAATTTTGCACTCTTGGGCTAGAAATTATTTCAAAATTTCTGACGATTGATTGGAGGCGATAATCGGAGCCGCCCTGGGTTGGCGAAACCGCGGACTTTACGGTGCGCCCCCCAGTTCAATTCACCCAGCGAAGCACCAACCGTGAGAAGGGGGCGCTCCGGTGAGTTATTATGATTGCGGCCGGACTCGATTTCTCCGAGTTTGACCGAAATTTTGCGCTGCATCTGCTCTTTTGTGCAGTGGCTGAGAAAATTACGTTCCACAATGTTAGCACTATTGATATAGTTAGATTTTCTAACCCACCTTAAACTAGCTAAACCCTAACCTATCGGAAGTATATCCAGCATCTCAGTACCATCCCCGGATGGCTCCCAGGGCCGGGCTCTGTCTGCGGCATTAATCACCTGCTATTTATGTGAGTTCCACCTTAAGGTGCAAGTTTGCAGAGGATTCGATTGTGCAGACTGTCAGTGGGAATATCTGTGGCCAATAAATAGTCCCGGGCGCCCGGCCCGGTCGATAGCACTTTGTGGGTTACTTTGTCATCTCCCATTGTGTTTCGAGGTTGCAAATTTGCCTCTTAGCGCCCGCTGGCAGATGATGAAAAATTGGCCAAAGATATCGAACTACGGAGGATCGAGCGAGAGCCCCATTTTTCTCCACTTTCAGACTCCCCTGGGAGTCCACGGAATTCTTGGACTGCTCGACCAGGTGAACAGTTGGCCCAAGTAGAAGAAATATTTTGCATAATTTGACACCTTACATCGCCAATAGTGCGGAAACGTCTACATAATTCAGTTTGAAAATGTACGAACCATTCAACAAGATTTTGCTTGTTTCTAACACTTAGGTATGTAAATATCATATTTTGCTATACTTTTATTATTCAGAGAATCAATCCTTCAGCTAGGTTTAGAGCAGAAACATGATACAGTCTATTGATAAACTAAACTGCATTATCTTGCATAAACCTGTAATAGGGGTATTTATCTAAGTTTGTGCACAACCAGAATAGATTTACGACTGCTGATAATATGTGCGTTTAGAAAGGGAGTCTTCATGAAGAATCAATTACTCTTTGGGAATCGGTTTTTGAATGCCCAGTTACCCAAATATTGGCATAGTGTATTTACGATTTAGGGCAGTGCGAATAAATCGTAAATAGAATGGACAACGATCAATAATTTGGTGATTTATAATCTGAAAGGGCATAAACTATCTAATTTAGGTCCTATAGTTTTAAAATAAGAGTAATTTTCTGTATATGTGCATATAGATATTAATTCATGACGTTGCCAAGAGATATTTTAGATTTACCGGCTTTATTGTATGTATGTATGTATGTATACCTCGGCATATATACTATAGATATATTTATTGAACATTTTTTGTATTTTTAATTCTTTTTTTTTTTTTTTTTTTTTTTTTTTTTGCATACTGAATTTTTTAAAAGAGCACGTTTTTTTAGGCTGATGTGCACGATTTAAGAAAAACTACTTAACCGATTTTGTAATATGCTATTGTACACATGTGTGGCTATTGCATAAACTAGAATGATTGTTTTTTAACAAAAAATAACAAAATGGCTGCCATTTTTCGAAAACAAAAAGTTTTTAGGATGGAAAATCGGGTGAAAATCGGTCAATTTTTTACCAATCAAAACGATCCTAGTTCATGCGATAGCCATACATGTGTGCAATAACATATTAAAAAATCGCAACAATCGGTTAAGTAGATTTTCACTAAATTGACATTTATAACCGGTGTCAATAAATAACCCACTCTTAGGAAGTGCTGAAGAAGTTTTTTTGAAGGTTAAGGGCATTCTAATAGGTTCTATAATGTACACCCCATACGACTCATGATATTAACATGGTATCGTTCAAGGTTAATAGGCTCTTTTTCCCAAACCTGTTTTTATATTGCTACTTTGAGTCAGTTTTTAAAATTAGATTGATTGCAAATATAATATATTTCCACATAAGGCAGAAAACCAGGGAATTATACTTTCAATCCTCACCAGGCCTTTACATACGTCAGTTTTAATGGTATAGTCTGCACTGAGTTCAATCGTCAAAACTACCTATGCATCTACTTTCGCACAGACGAGTTTTCGTTCGGTATACTGACAAATTAAATTAGTTATGTATCGACAAGTCTAGAAACCTCAGTAATCGCAATATTATTGCTTAAAATTATTGTATTTTCTGTAATACCCTATAAATATGCATTCGATTTAATTTATTTTGTCCATTTTAGTCCAGTTCTTTTCCTAAACATCGTTTTTAATTTTCAATTATAATATGTACTTACTAATATCACTACGCTTGGAATTGTTTATAATGACCATTTTTACATAAAAAATTAGCGTTTATACGCCAAACTAATATTTACTGACAAGTTAACACTGACTCGAAAATAATCTCATCGGTGCTGGACTAGTCAGGAAAAAAGACGCGTCAGCGGATATTTACACGAGTCAATAGAACTGATCCGTGTAAAGGCCAGGTTAGTAACATTTATCTTCCACAAAAATGGACATTCTAACTTAAAGGCATGTTTTAATTCTGCTGTTTCGTCTCTTAGCTATACCCAGAGTAAAAATGATTAATTTTAAAAATGAGACTGTACAAAGGGTTTTAATCATTTTTCTTGGGCGCGCAGCGGTCGTACGAGGTTGTTTTGCAGGACATTTTGGCCTTACAAGACTGTAGCCTTAGTACAACCGAATGTAAGACCCAAACTATTGTCGATTGGATTTTTCATTCTAAATAGCCCGCCGTACGCCCTAACGTACAGCCTTTTGGTTTTTTTACACTTATACAGGCCGCGTACGTCCCTAAAAAATCTGAATGGCCGTTTTTCAGCCTCTGTTCAGCCACTGATTACTTTTACTCGGGACTTTAATAAATAATTTATTTCTTTAATGCTAATAAGGCAGACTTTAACCTAAACGCTCTCGGAGACCAGGTCCGTATGGCACATCTAATCATGATTTAGTCTAAATTAACAATCTACTGAAGATCTTAGCCTACCACTAACTTCCTTCATTTATCTATTTTATTCCATATATCAATACCATTTTCATTCCAATATTTAATTAATCTATATATGTAGTCGGTCCCATAATGAACTGGCCTGACATACATATATTCTACGCGACATGTTATGTTGCATCGAAAAGTACATTTATCATGTACTTTGTGTACGAATACTCATCGAATTGAAGATCGTAGTCTCAGTTTAGTAGTGGTTTGAACAACAAGAGTCGCGTATTTTTTCAAGATGTCGAAAACCGAGTATCGAAGCGTCATAAAGTTTCTGTTTAAAGAAGGCTTATCCCCCGCTTAAGTATGGTCCAGAAAACAAGCGCAAGTCAATAGAATGGCGTTACTTAAGGGGAAGAAAATTGTCAAGCTATTGTGGCGACAACGACATGGCGGCGGTCTTCAGTCATTTTGAAGACAAAGATTGTACTTATTTCTATAAAGGTTTAGAAATATTAGTTCACAGATGTCAGAAGTGTATCAATATTGGAGGAGACTATATTGAAAAATAAAATTGGTTTCATTTCATTTTCTCTATTATTTCGTAGTGAGGCCAATTCATTATGGGAATTGTAATAAATTTTTTAAACTGAAAAAAAAGCTTTAAATATATGTAAATCAAAGACCTAAACTAAACATTTGGAAAATTACCACCGTATAATTTAAAAATATACTTGTATAAACCTTTTCATAAGAGAGTCTTAAATTGGATTGGATAGGATTTTCTTTATCAGTTCAGTGTCGGTAAATTTGTATTTTAATTTAAATCATTAAACAAAATTTACTACGCAATAGTGAGTAGGTGTATGTTTGTAGGTTTACAAAAGTGATTCAGCAATCGATTGAAAGTTTGGAGAGTTTTGATTTCATCCACTGGAATTTAAAAGCAATTTTTAAAACTTTAGATCACTCGGATCTCCGAAATAGTTCGTAATATATAAAAATTGCTGCAAACTTTCCTTCGATATTTCACACCTGGTATTGCACCCAAGTAGATATGGGGACTGGCGTTCGAACAGTGCATTCGGGTGTCTGCGGCAGGGTCACCAAGCGTATCTTATATCCAAAATGAGGATCTCCGGGAATAAATTGGAACTAATGCGAAATTTCGCAAGCGCACACTTTTTTTCATAGATATCCACTAAAGACGTTGGCCCCTGGTGTTACTTATTTTATTTAAACGCAAATTTTAAGCAAATAGCACATTTGAGTGCTAAGTAAGTATACGATGTCAGAAGCAGAAATGAAAACACAACATTTGGGGTTTGATTTATTGAGTTTGGTGAAGTATGTATTAGTGGAGAAAAAAGGGATATTGACAGTAGAAATAATGTAATGATATATTTTGCTCCGAAGTCGAAATATTTAGGTTTTCTAAATAGAGTTTATAAACATTAATTAGCTCCTGAACCCTTATAAAGCGTATGGATATACCATTCAAAGTATAATTTGCTTTCCATGTCTTCAATGGAATTATTTGGACCAAAATAAAACTACAATTGCAATACTATCTGGGTGTGACACCACTCTTACGAGGAGCTCTGGTGGGAATTGAACCAAACGTTTTTAGAGGATACCACACTAAAAAGATGTTAAAAAATTATTGATTATAGATTGAGAACCGCTGATCTTAAAAAAATGCTGTCAGTGAGTCTTTTGATCTATAAGTATGAATAAATATTCTAAACGCCTCAATTATTTACGTTTCACTTTTGAGTAGAAACCACATTAAAATAATATTAAGACACTCCTGTCTACGAAGCCTCTCCCCTCAGACGAAACAATAAAACCATTAAAATTTTAATGTTCACGCATAAACGCGATTTTATTGCAGCGATCCCAACTTAGTGCCTCATCTTATCCAGGTGAAAGATGCCTCCCCTCCCCTCCCCCACACTCTCCCCTCCCAGAAATAGGTAAGAAAGTCAACTTACAGCATGGCAGCATTCTCCTCGTCACAAAAATGTGAGCAGCCCTTCGAAATCGAAAGAATAACGCAAGATCGCGACACACGACACTATTGAATCACTAAATTTCGAAAACCTGGAAAACCTTCGTCAGCGAAGGGATGGTAGGGCTGGTTCAGAAGTTAAATAGAAAATAATTATAGGAAAAAAATCGTGTCCCCAATTAGGCGCTCCTCGTTATAACTGGATTACTTCGGAAAACACAAATTCGCGCACAACTTCAAAGTACCTAAGCAGCTTAGCGTGGCGATCTTGAGTTTTTCTTGAGAGTTTCTTGATTCTAATGTCGCCCTGGGAAGGAATTCACCGATAAAAAAGGGAATTTCGAGGCACTGAACCGAGAGCACTGCATCCACGTCTTTGCGGAGCCAACTACAATTTTTATTAACTGAAAAATTTTCTACAGAATTTGGCGGAACTGACTGAGACTGACGAGCGACGACACGGAGCCCTTCTTAAGATGCTGGACCGAATCGAGCATCGTCGGCGTCGTGCGAGGAGACTTTTAGTGGAAACATCGCACACAAGACTGAAAGATGGAAGCTTTTCGGTTTGTTGTCATCTTGGAAAAGCGGAATTTACGCAGAGGGCTTTTTGCCCCAAAGTCACCCCTCTGTGGCGTACGCTGGGGGTAGCCTCGAGCCGGGAGAGAAAAGCGTCTTGAGAGAAAAACGATCAAAAAAGGGAAGCTAAAACGGGGGCCCTTTTCAGTTACATCCGCCGGGGAAGATTTTTTGGAAAACATCAACAGAACAAAGTTGGACTACACGTCGTAAACATCTTCATGGGGCTAATGGGGGACTCTTCTCGGGTATAAAAGGGCCGCAGACACGAATCTCTTTTAAGTGGCTTCACGTCTAAGAAGTTCTTTATTTTTTTCTTATTTTTGAGGGTTAACGTAAGATGTTTAACCTATGTATGTATATCTATCAATACTTACACATTTTTAATAATTTTGGCAATAGTTGAAAGAACCTTCCCCCCTTTAGATCTGTTAATTTGTTTAATTATTTTACCTGGATAGTACAAAAACAATTCCCATACTATGCATTAGAAATTCAACATTAGTTAGAAAGCTTTTTCGCCCTCATATAAGTAGTACAAGAGTCAGAAATTGTAGGAAACCCTAAGATCATAAGTTCTACTCGCACTTGACCGCTTTTGTTTCACAATTTCTTTAAATTATTATTAAACCATCCCTTCCTACGAACTTCCCCTTTCTTTACACCTTCACCGATCTTTCAAAACTCAAAACTAAAGGTGGTATATGAAAACCTCTTTATTAATATCTTGAACTTTAATTTTGTAGCAAAAAAAAAAGTCTCGGCTATTTAGAAATAACTAAAAATATCTCTAAGGTTAAAGTATTATAGAACCTTCTTTTGGGGGGCACCAAATAACTGCCAGGGTTTTAGGGGTGGAATTGAAAGGAGTATAGATGTAAAAACAAAATAATAATAACTATTATTTTGACTCACTTGGTCTGATCGGCGGGCTGCATCCAGGCCCTAGCCCCTAGCGGCTCCTCCTTGAGGGAAGTCATCGGACCTCTTGGCTGATTGAGGTCACTGCCAGCAGGGGGTAGGCCGAACATAAGACCGCTCGCCCCGCGGGGCCCGGTTGTTGGATAAAGCTTCCGGCCCCATTCAAGCTCAAGCGTTGGCCACGGTGAAGCCGAGCTAAAGCCCGGCACCGGTTCGTCGGAGCGCAGCTTGAAGCCGTTTAATTCGCTCACGGGCACTTGAAGAATCACTTCACCAAGATGAAAAAAAATACTGATTCACTTCAAATAAAGTCTAAGGTGCCTCGATGTTCGCGAATTCTTTAAGGTTTTTTTTTTCTAAAGAGTTTCAGGCACGTAACTCACGCACTTTTAGATAATATTTTATTTTTGGCGCCAAAAAACAGACCCTAAATTAAGGTGGAAAGTCACAGTAAAAACAGAAAAAAAAGCGCGCGAAAATTTAATTGATTGCGAAATTTTTTTAAAATAACTACCGGAAATGTCACTTTAACGGTAAACCGGTCTTATATCACTTATATCAGTGCCCCCCAATAATCTGGTATCAAGAAGGTGTGAAGAAGCAGCAAATCGACTGGATATATTGTGTGGGAAATTTTCGGGCACCGCACCACCAGTGTCAGTGTCTCTCAGGAGATCAGACCTCTCAGGCACACCGCGGAGAATTAAGAAATCGTCTCGAGCCCGTTCGTCCCGGGTGACTGTTAAACCCCAACTGAATCCCGCGGCGACACACGTTACGTTACAGCGGCCGTCGTCGCACCAGGTCAGGCATGAGCCTCTGTTGAGACCGTTCTGTGAGCCTCCTGAGGTGGTTGGTTATATGACACGCTCAGTCCCGTCGTCGCTATTGATGGTCGATGATGATGGTGCGCGCCCCGGCGCTGCTGTTCCGTTATACGCTATAAAAATTGTCCCCCTCAGAAGCCAGCAGGAGCAGAGCCATACGACGGCGACGACGACGACGACGACGACGGGCACTGTGCCCGCGTACACCCTTAAAGCGCACCGCTATACCAACATAATCGGGGCCCCCATAACGGTTGTAGAGAGTCCACGAACACAACGGGACTTATGTTCGGAGGCCCCGCCAAATACAACAACAAACTGCGCCGCTAACTGTGTATTAGGGGGGTTGAACAGTCCCGTTATAGCTTGTCACCTTTCATCCCTTGTGTGTCGGGTGAACAGACCCGGTGTCCCATTCCTCGTTTCAAAGAGGGACAGAGAGGTAAAATCGCACCGGGAACTTGTCCCAGCTAGCAAAACAACAACAACAACACCCATACAAACATACCCCAACTCAACTCCCAAATGATATGTCAAATTTTTTTTTATGCTCTCTTGACACACGTCTTTGGAACACAAACAGTTATATGTCGACGCTGTGGTGGGATTTGGGCCTGGCGCGGCGCATAAGCACCGCCCTCCAGCTGGGAATCGGTCTCGATTGGCCAGACCCCCTGCCCGTTTTGTGCAAGCGTCTGGTTGGGTCCCTCGGCCATTTCCAGTTCCCGTTATAGGAAAAAAAAATCAAAAACAACACGCACACATACAGACACAGACCCAACAGTTTTGGAGCAACTCCACTGAATGGTGCCCACCTCAGGACGGGAATATCCCGGGAATTGTGTGCTTGGAACTGGAAATCGAGGCCCGATTTGCTTTTGTTCCATTTATTTATTTTTATTTATTGTTGTTTTTTTAAGGGGGCACCTACAGCTACGTGTCTCGTGTGTCGGCTGTGCAGTGCGCTGCTTGAAAATGAATGAAATCTCTTCGGACAGCAGGCGAACGGTCGTAATTTCTTCAGATTTCTACCTGACTGACCGCGGTCCAATTAACTGGCCAAGCGAACGAACCTCTTCGCCTAATGAGCTTTTTTCGACAAAAATCTCTTTTATTTACTTAAAGGAGACGCTTACTTTGCGCAAGAATTTTGCAAGTGTCTAATTCGTTGCGAGACCGTTATATGTACCGATATGTACATATACAAAAAACATAGTCCCGCAAACAACCATTGGCCTCTACGGTGCTGTTGTTAGGTGCGCTAAGAAGCCACCTACGACCCACACAGCGCGTCGCTACCGTCTGCCTTTTTTTAGGTGCCTGCTCTCAAGGAAGTCGACTTTCTTGGACGTGCGCCTTGGACTCGGCGAAATCGGAGCGGTTCCCTCATTGGACGCTCGGTTCGGGTAGGTGCCTCGCTCTGGCGTTGCGGAAAGTTGCCTCGGAGTTGTTTTACATAACGGAGTCGGAGTCGGAGTGGTGTTATACATGGTCATTAGATAAAACGAATTTCTGCCTCATGTTGGCGGCCCCACTTCCATCTCTCTTGGTGCACTAAAGCCCTTAAATCCAATTTTCGAACTTTTAATTTTGAATTGCCGTTCATCAATTTGAGCCCTAGAAAAATAAGGTCTTTCTGGGATCAAAGTTTTTGGAGTTAGTTCACCTGAGGTTTCTCTAAACTACCTTATATTTGATATGTTTAATTATAACACTTTAATTTGTTTATTAAGGACAGACTCAAATCTCACGAATTTAGAGCCACCAAACAAGTTTTAGAAACACTCAGCTAAGTTTGAGAGCCTTGATCATGGGTGTAGCACACCTCAGAAAGCAAATTTCATGTTTTGCAAGCCTTGCATTTGCAAATCTAAAACATTTCACTAGAGCTCCAAAAAGTTTTATAATAATATGTCAACAAAACGATTTTTATACCGAATCAACAATGGGAAAATTATAATAGGTACCTTAGACTTGTCAGCTGAAGATCAATATTTATTATTAAGTATTAGACAAATTACACATATATGAACCTACAGTCAGTTTACGTTGGAGACACCATATAAATTTTTTTGTTTGGGAAGTTGTAGCCTTAAGGAATACAGAAAAGCTCATTGTTATAAAAAGGGCATGTCGACATTAAAAAAAAACAAAAAATCTTATATACACTTCTCAAATTATATTCTGTCTTAAAAATTTTAGTTGTCCTTAACATGCCTTAAAAATTTTGACTGAAGAACAAAAGGGAAATTCATACATAATTTACCGTGATGTGGATATGTCATTGTTATGTCTGTATACATTCATATAATTAACAGAAAAGTTTTATGGAAAACATTTATGAGTTAGTTAAACAAAATATAAAAAATATAAAAGATATTTACCGCTTAACAATTGCCACTTTAAAATAGATGAAGTTCGAGAATTTTTAGTAAACAATATGTATTGTTCACTGCCTATCGATGCAACTATTTTCGAAAATATCAAACTGTTTGTTCAATTTTAACTTCAAATGTTCGAAAGGTGATATACCTACCTGCATACGTACATGTGTGTGCTATTTTAGACCTTTTCATAGATTGAAACCCTACATTGCAAATAATATTCCATGACATTACGATTTTCAAAAAATAGGATTGAAAAGTGAATTTAACCAATTATGAAAATTTAGTTCGGAAATTGTAGAGTGTCGAAAAAACTTGAAATGAAAGCTTATACCTTCAGCTTAAGTTGTGAAATATGATTAATTTGGTAGGTAAATCTGCTGTTAGTTTTATGGGAAACACGTACTTGAAGAGTCTTTTTCTGCACTAATTTTCCCTCGCTATTTATTATATAAACCAAATTCGTTTATGAAAGTAATTAATCCGAAAAAATTGTCGTAAGTGTTTTAAAGCTTTTCGTATTTTTATATAATGGCTTTCAATTAGCAGAAGGGCTTCTATTATGTTCTATTTTTTTTTTAAAGCGTTTCAAAAATTTAAATAAAAATTAAAATAGTATTTTTCTTATTTTTTACAGTATTTGTTTTGAAAACTTGAAAGAAAATTATTGATTTTGGATTCGTTTCGGTGTGCCAACCAAATTTTGCATAAAACAATTATTAAAAATTAAAAGGGGTTTGATCAGCCAAATTTCGCATACCAGTGTTATATGAATGTGGTTAAAAGTAATAATCTTACTCTTCCTTAAAAAAAAAATTAATTTATGTTTTTTTGTAAAAGTCATTACTAAACTTACAATCTCAAAAAGGTTTGCGTGAAAAGACTTCTCGTTTACACAAATTAAAATGCGCTAAGAACTCATTTTGCTGCCCTTTTGAGACCACAAGGTAAAAATCTTGTCGAAAGGCAAATGCGGCCCCATAACTCTTGCACGCCACTTCGCCGACACACGGGCAAAGGACATCATCATTAGCTCGTTAGCTCATCAGCAGAAGAGGAGCAGCCGCCCGCCGGCCCCCGCTGCGAGCATGTGGAGCGATTAACACCGGCTCGATAGTATGCTAATGTCAATTTGATGTATGAAAGTACTTTCACGCCTTTTTGCCAGCAAATGGAACATCAGAGGCCATCAGGAGGGCTAAAGGGTGTGAACAAATGTTTAGATGATTACTTTGATATGCAAATGTCCGGTCGGTGAGTAGCTACACCTACTCCAGGGAGTACTTGCCCGGCATGCGGGGAGCCCCAAATGGAATTTTCGCCTAAGTGTCCGTTCAAATTTGAGCGCCCGGCCAAAGACATGCCAACGTTTTGACACTTTTACCTAGTTTAGGGCGAATTTATGGGCCGAATTACCACTATCGGGCCATTAGACACAACCAAGGATTAAAAGGGTTGGCGGGTTTGGCTCACTGCCTTAGAACCTGATTAGGGCGAGCACAGCTGACGGCTCGCAGAGAACAATGCCGAGGCGGAGGTGGCATGATTTACCAAATTCAATTAATTAAGGAATGACCGCTTTATAGCCCAACATTTCATTTGGTTTCTAATGATGGGAGAAAAGAATACTGATTAACACTCGTTATAAATAAATAAGTAAAGTTAAAGAACATTTCTCCCATTATTTCTGTTTATGCCAATGCTGACTAGTAGCGCTGTAGTCAAGTTATTTCGTAGCTACGCAATTTCCACCAAGCTTGGTACGTGAGGGGTTTTGAGGTATGTAGATTTCAAAGCAAACATCAGAATTTACGAATTAAAGATGGCTGACTATCAGCTTTCAAATTTATGCAAAAATTGGTACTTCGAGATTTTCGGGGTCGCTGATTTCAACCCGACTGTCAGAATTTTGGTTAAAAATTAAAGATGGCGGAATATCGGCTTTCAAACTTTATGCAATTTACACAAAAATTGGTCCTTGGGGGTTTTCGGATTTCAACCCGACTAACATTTTGATAAAAACGCTCGCCTTGCTCAGCCTTTTCAGAAATTGTCCACAAACGTAACATAAAGTATCAGAACTTAATTTCACAATCTACTAGAAATTTTATCGAAAATAAAACCGTTATATTTCACAAAAATTTTAGTAAATTGAATTTCGTAAACTAAATAAAAAGTAATTCCAGTAGATACTAGCAACATGGGACGCTATAAAAAATTTTGAATACCGCCTTTAATTAGTAGAAGGTAATTGAATAAGAAAATATAGATTTTATTCGGGGTAAAGCAAAAAAAATTTTAAAACTTGAAAACTAGTGTAGTTTATTAATTTATTTTTAAGTATTTAAGCTACAGTGATGAAGTCCCACACTAATAATCCTAATGCATGTTACTGGAGTGGTACTATTTTTTACGTTCTGGAATCAATGAAAAAATTTTATTTTCATAAGATGTGATGTTATATTTAAACAGTGATGTACAAGTAGTAAGTAGTTAGCCTAATTTGTTGCTTGCTGACTAAACCAATTTGTAAACGGCAGCGTGCAAAGGTCGTTCCCGAATTATCCTCATCATTTGGCGACTTTGTTCGGGGATTACCGTGAAAATGGTGCATTTAAAATTCATCAGGGAGCAGGAAGCGACCGATGTCAAAACATCAAAAGGACTTGCTAAGGACCGTTTATTGTTGACATTGAAAAAGATCCAGGGGCCGGAGGAGGTGGCGGCTGGTTTATGGCTCGGTGGCAGCTCAACAGGGGCCATAAATCAATTTTCTAGTTTATCTTGAGTTGAGTGCGGGTGGGAGTGCCCTGTTCGGGGAACCGGAGCCCTGCGAATCCTTCGCAGAACAGCGTAAATCATTAAAAATTGATGGCCGAGGCTGCTTCTGCTCCTTTTCTTCAGATGCTGCCGAGGAGTCTTCGGCTCGACCGACGCGGCCGGCTCGGGCTCCGCGTTGGCTGCCTGTGCAGCGAAAGACAAATTTATTGTTGCTGCTGACTCCTTTGATGTTCCAAGTCAACATCGGGGGTGGGACGACAATTTTTTCCTGCTGTTTTTTCCAGTTGTTTTCCTTGTGTTGTGAGTCCCCGGGATCAGAAGGGATACGTGGAACACACGGGAACTCTCCGGGGAATCCCCCGTATATGCAAAAACAGCCAGGAAAAAGGCGAAAACGAAGGCGCAACGTGAATTCTGCGGAGGATGTATGTGCGGATAAGTAAAATTAATGGAGGAACTCCTGGAATGACGCTCCGGCCCTCCATTATGCATGCGGAAGGCTGCAGTATTTATCTGAATTATATCTCTTGTTTGGGTTCCGTGTCGGATGATTGGGTTAGAAAGACAACTTTTTTTCGTATTTTTTTCTTTTTCCTAATCCTACAAGTCGTAATTAGTTGATTGCCACCTCTAAAGAAAACTTCAGACATATGATTTATGGTGAAAACAGAATTCCGCGGCGATTTTGGCGAATAAAAATTAAAGAGTTAGGTAAAAATAGCAATTGTATTTGATTGTTTCATACCAACCTTAGACTACCTTAGATTGAGTAAATTAAAAAAAAAAAAAACTTTATTAATTTGCCCTAACAAATTTCACACTAGTGACTATAGGCTATCGTTTTTCCTATAAGCAAATATGCACAACTTTTACAAGTTTAATATGCACAGTGTGGATTAAAATTTAAAATTTTAAATGGAAACCCCCATTTATTATTGCAGATTTCAATTATGCCTACGATTGAAAAATAAAATAAGAAAATCCAGAAATTTTAGAAAATATTCATAAAAATTTGAAGTTCTTGGCAAAAATATGCTCAACATAACGAAATTTACCTAGTACCTATTTAATACGCATATTTTAAAAAATGTTTACAAATTATATTTAGTCGGTTGTGTTAAAATATTTGTCTATTTTGTTTCATAAGTTCCTTGAAATGAATAACTTTAAACTTTAGTTAATGTTTGGTATTAATGATTAGGGCCTATTTCCTTCATTAAACCTAATTTTTGAATTAAACTTTCAAGTAAGCAATTATGTATCTATTTGAATTCAAAATCGAATTACCAAAGTAATACATAAGTCCCTCGTGTTCTTCTCCTTTGGGTGTTTAAATTTAATATTTCGTCAAAAATATATTTTATTAAAACCTAATTCGCTTATCGATAACCACAATGGACACCTTAATTTTATTATATGATCTTTCATTCATTTATTTATTATTTTCAATTCTTTTACCATAATATAACAAAATAAATTGTGTTAATTTTACACTCTTTTGCGCTATTCAACATCGTAATAATGCCAATGTCCTCTCCAAAAGTATTCTAAAATTTATCAAATTTTACTCTGAAGTTCATGTATGTAGAAAGAACTTTTGAATAATTGCTTTTAATGGAATACATACGAGTACTATATGTACTGATAAAATTGTTACAAGAAAATACTTAAGTAGGTGCTTACTCCAAAAATGCCTTCTTCATACCTAAACAAAAATTCCCTAAATTCTTTCAGATCACATCCGCCAAGGGAGGATCAAGTGTCGTTTTCTAATCTGAATCTGCCGTAAATCATCGCGACCGCCGATTAGACCACGCGGTCCCAGGCGATGCAGATTTACTACCGATTTTCCTGGCGCTTCGATTATAATTAGAAAAATGCCATAAAATCAGAGCCAATTGTCGTTAAACAATTCCCAGCGCCTCGAACTACCTCCGGCTGGAGTTCTCGGAAAAATCCACCCACAGCCGCAGAGCATCCGGCCGGAATGCAAGGAATGCCGCGCGCTGTTTGCACTTAGCCCGGGCTCAAATTGGATTAAAAAGTCAGCGGCAGCGCGACAAAGGCGGCAGCCCTGCGGTTCCCGCAAATCCTTTCCAGGAGGCGAATCACAATGGCCCCTGCGGGCCTAGGTCAATTCAATTGAGCTGCAAAGTTGCGGGCTTTTTACCTTCGGTCGTCGGGACTCAGGAGCCGGGACGCGCCCCGCTCGCCGGCCGGACCTATTTGTCCTGGAGGTGCGAGTTCCATCGACGTATGCCCGGATCCCGACGTGGCGCGGCAGAAACAAATGAACCTGCTGCGAGGGGCGCGGTAATCCCATTAGAGGGTTCCGCACCATCGCCGGGACCCGGCCCGACCGCAGGACAATCTCTCCGGGACCATAAATGTGTTAAAACTTGGTTACCGGTGCCATTCAGCCCTGGTCCTGGATGAGGACTCGCCTTCGGGATCGGCTCCGGTTCGATAAAATTCTTTCGGGCTGCGTTTTCACGTTTGACCAATTGATAGGTGGACAGAGGACGCCCTGAAGGGGGAGGTGTGTGCAGTTTGTAGGCATCGAGGCTTTAAGATTTACTTTTAAAAATACCTCAGATTAAATTGAGAGATCCTTTAAAGATTTTTTAAGTTTAACTACACTGAATTAAATCTTTAGTTAAAATGCCCATCTTAAAAAAAATCGTAGTAATTCTATGCCTATATAACTACTTGTCTGTTTAATCTAATCTGTTTACATTTTAAGCTAAGATTATTTTATGAGTTTTAATTTTAACATCATTTCCAGTCAAATACACAAGTTTCTTTGTGGCTGTTTTTCCTAACTAGATTTTAAAGTAATATTTACATAATATAGTAGAATTTCGCAAATTGAACCTGAATAAAAGTTTTATAATTGAAAACAAATACATAAATATATCATGCGAACACATATCATGGGGTTATGATTCTGGCAATTTTTCAATTATCTTAGATTAGATTAGAAATCTTTAAAATCTTAAAAGCCATCGCAACAAATTTTATTAATGTAATATTTGCATTAAGGCGGCAGTGATTCAGTCAATCAGTGACATTAAATGAGAAGAAAGTGGAAATTTTAGTTCGCTGCTCCAGTTTCACTTGATGTCTGCAAATTTATCAATTCCTACAATATTTTTCTGAGCTTATGAAAACACTACTAATAACCTATAGGCAAGGAACTTGGCTTAATTTCTACATTTCAGTTATATTCTTCTTTTCAGATAATAAAGTACATAGTCCTGTCAAGAATTTTGCCCGCCGAGCGGCTGGCGGAAAAAATTGCACAATTTTCCTCCGCTATAATTGAGGATATAGGCTCGTCCGCCGAGGCAGACAAGCCCGAAAAAACGATCGGCGTTTCGATCTGGGGCACTGATCAGATCTCATCAGTGTGGCTGATGATCAGTGCCCCGAGCCACAGACGCCGGATTGTGCGGATCGAAAGCCGATCCCTATATCCACTTGATCGGAATTTCAAGTGTGAATTATAGCGAAGGAAAATTTTGTATGTATGTTTTTGGTGGTATTCCATAACTTTTTATTGCGGTACTTATAAACCCAAATAATACTTGCTACTCATAGTGTCGATGATGAACCATCCACCAACAAGTTTCCAATGCCCATGTTATGAGAATAAGCAATATCCACTATTAAAATAAACGAATAAAAGGAACAATTCTTAACAGTGAGTCTACCTATTTCGTTCTAAACTGAAAATCACAGATTTGAATTAAATATTCTGTATGTTGCAAATCAGCTGACCCTAAATATATTATATACATATAAGTCGTTACAATTTTGAAAGTGGCATATGTCCACTTTTTGAAAAATTCACATGAGGACTACCTGCACGATAAGATTTAATTAGAGAAGTTGTTAATATGATATGTATAAAAAGTGGACTTATAAAACTATCAAAAACAACGGTTCATATTTTTTTATTATAATTAGCTGCATTCCATTGGGCTGTGTAAAGTACTTTAAAGAATAATTCAAAAAAGACTGAGTTCTTCATTGGTAATGAATATCAAAAATGAATGAATATTGCAAAGTTATTGACTTCAAAGATATAATCGACGATTTCGCTAGTCAAAAAGTTCGAAAAAAACGAATGTAAATTATTGTTTGGCATTTTCATATGTGAATTTTAGAAGTAGGTTTCAATGATTATTAAATAGGTTATTGTGTTTGATTTTCAAATAGTATGATCATAATTATATTCTTGGACTATTTCTAAAAATATACACATATGTATTGTATAAGTGTTAAATTTGAAATAGGTTTCACAAAATGAATTAAAATTTCCCTGAATATGGTTCAGTTACTCTGGCATTAGTGCAGGTGATGCAATGCAAGTGCATCGAGGGATCATCGAGCGATCAGCGGGTGTAATTCAATTCCAATCATAACATGTGCGCGAGCGCGAGGCTGGCGGATGATGGACCAGCACTTGCCCGGCACCAGTTAGTTAGTTAGGACCGCCATTTATCATCCAACAATAGAACACAATTTGGCCCACTTTGTCCGCCTCGAGTGTTTGTTGGTTTTCCACCAAACGAAGTGGCACAAAGGCTACAGTGCTCGGCAACAAACCCTCCCGGGCCGGCCCTTAACCCACCCTCGGAGCAGTGCGATTTTTCCTCGACGGAAAATTCATCCCCTTTTCCCGGTTATGCGCCGGTAATGAGGGGACGGGAGCATTTTGTTGTTGTCGGTGCATAATTTATGATTATGCGCTATTTATGTCTTCCTCGTGTGCGACTTGTTTGCCGTCCTCGCAGGGGGCGCGGGGAGGCTGCTGCTGTCCGGGATCGAGTGCCAGGTTTGATGGATGGTTCCCGATGATGGCTCTTTGTTATCTCTTTCACTTTTTGATTGAATTCTGTTTTGAATGAGGTCTCTTTGTAATGTACACGTAAGACAACTGTCGGATTTTTGCTCAACTCGAAAATGTTTGCTATTTTAAGGGGTGCAGGGTGTGCGCCAAAAATTCACTCAAGTGGAGACATGTGCTCGGATTTAAGGGAACAGGTCTTTTTGAGGTTAATGCTTTTCATTAAGCCGATTTTAGTGAAGAGGTCACGTCCGGAGTTGATTCATTTCTACACTAAAAGATAAACAGAGTACCTATGTATATTAATTTAAAACTTTCCAGCAATAAATTTGAGGTTATGTAAGAATTTCTTATTTAAAAACTGGGAATGTTGAATTTAGAATGACAATTTTAATTAAGAATTAATTTAACTATTACACTGAAAGAAACTTTAAACTATGTATGTATATTCTGGGAGAACCATAAATATAGTTCCATGAAATATGTCTTCGGATGCCGGAACTATAACTATTGATTTTTTTATTATGTTGCAAAAATTATTGATATCATCACCATTTTAGTGCATTAGACACGTATGTATACGATTATTTTACGTACTCAGGTATATTTAATTCAACCCAAAATAGTTAATTTATGTAAGTTCTTATTTTTGGAACGCTCAAAGTTGAACATGCAGGTTAATAGGCATATCAGCCCTTAAGTTTCAAAATACGGAAGTACTCATACCTACATATGTAACAACAAAAACAACCAAAATACATTTATTTTATATTCTTAATATGTGTACATATTTGGAAAAGTTTAATTACATGTGTCAAAAGTCATTGCTGTGTTTTTGCATAATTTGGTTTCATTATAATTTCTTTTATACACTCAGACAAATATTTCGTAATTTAAGAAATACATTTTTTAAAAACTACGAAACACACTTCGTAAATTCAGCTCTATGCCTCCATATCTTTTACAACAATTCAATAAACAATTTATTGCGACTATGTATTTATTACCACATCGTATTTATTGCTATAATTCAGTAAATCTATATACCTGTCATGTTAAAAAAATCATTTAAGTAAATCGACTTTGCTAAAAGTAGGTACAATGCGTTTTCTTTTGTTTTAAGAAGCATTTTAATAATTTTTCTAATTTATGTATGTATGTAGTTTCGTAATTTAATATTATTCTACGAGCTATACATTTTTGGTAGAAATTATGAAGATAGGACAAATTCTGTAATAGTTATTCGTAAAATCTGGGAACATTTCATAAAAGAAACAAATTGTGTTTGATAAAATATTTCGCAAATTTGATGACAAATTGTTTAATTTATAATACATTCGTCCGTTCTTTCTTGTTTCTTGCACACGCAAAATTAGGCTTTAAGATAACTTACGTTTGTTCTTGTTTTAAGAACAATATTATAGTTTTTTGCAATTTTGTTTTCTTTAAAAAATCTATTTCATTCTTGATTTTGCAATATTATATAGTTTTTCCCTAAGTTAAATTCTAAATTATTCGATTTTTAAAAAGTTACTAGATTATACCACTCTGATGAAGTCTCAAATACTCCTTTCCTTCAGTGTGTCTAAAATAAATTGCAAAATTACGCGTAATGAACTTTCTAACTACCTTTAAAGAAGGGAAGATAAGACAAGCACTTGCTTGGTTACATTTTCGTCACTTGCTATTCATAGAGTTGCCCTCAAAGTTTAACAAGTTGAGATCACCTCACTCGAAAAAGTAGTTTGCACCACATTGCTCGGATGCTGGCTGGTCCTGGGGAGAAAGTAATTTCGACTGGCAGTGGTTATTGCTGCAATAACAGAGCTCATATAACTTACTCACTCACGTAGCGTAGGTTAACCGTCTAAAGTCCTATTATCTGCCCAACAGCACTCTGGGGAAGCGTTAGAGCTATTACAATTGTATCCGTAATTCCTGAGATGCAAGAAACACGTCTTATTGCCAGGGCGGAATCCTCTACGACACGGAGCCACTGCCGCCGAGGTCAAAATTGTCCATATCTATGAAAAAAAACGGCAAACAGTCAATAAATACTCATTGCATTTTTGCTGACTAGCCAGCAATGTCTTGCAAGTTACTAGGGTAAAATTAAAGGGGTTACTAAGCGCGATTCTAGTATATATTTTTACATAAAAATTGTGTACGGAATATTTTAATTCTTAAATATGAATCCTTAAAATGGTTCAAATTATCCTCATTCATTGGAAAAATTATGCTATATTGTGGTAGAAATTGAATTTTAAAATTTATATTTATATTCGTTTTCATGAAAAGTCCTTATTTCAATTTGAAACAGTTTCAATTTAAAGATGAAAAGAAAACACATATTGTTAAAGTTCGAAATATTAAAACAACATTCAAGATCAAGAAGCTGGGAACACGAACATGAACTATGTTTATGTTTGAACTTAAATGGAAACGTTTTAAGTGTCGAGTTTATAAATATTTTCAAAGTGATGCATCTTTGATTTGAAAGTTTTTGTTTTTATTTTCTTATTTTAATGAGATTGCTTTGAATTTGATTTTAATATTTTGGAATTTGAAAATTCGTAACAAAATTAAAAATAAAAAATTTACTCATATAGAACTTTTTTCTCGAAGATTGGATGGATGGATAGATGGATTGATGGAATTTTTTTAAATGAATACACAACAATTTATTTTCTGTTGTACCTAATTTGAGAAATAATATAATAATATAATTTTTTGCTTAGTATCACAGAAAATTGTATCATTTTAAAAGTGAAATAAATTAAATTCAGTTAAATAACCCACACAGAAGTCACAACTATGTCAAAATTTATTAGTACATAAATAGGATTTCTTACGAAATTTACTAAGGAAAATAATAAATTAAAAACCTCATCAAAATATAAGTTTCATTAGTAAAATTTCTTATCTTACAAATCTTAAAATATCCATAAACTTTCAGAATTAATTAGCTATATAATTTTCGGAGTTGCTCATAAATAAGTTGGCAAATATTTAATTTCTAAACAAGCTTTTTTACAATGTTTTATTTAAAATATTTTTGGTGATGCGCAGAAGCTATATATGTATATGGTAGTTGGAAGAAACATTTCTTTGGTATATTCCTTTTAAATCTATCGGATTGCTATGTTTGAGTAATTTGTCAACGATGGAAGCACTTCTAGTAAGGTAGACACCAGACAGAACTTTAATCCGAAGGAGATTCACTTTTCCTCGAAGAATAAATCAAATTCACCTCGTGGTAGCCACAGAATGATAAGTCCTCAACATCAGCGGAAAGTTATTAATAATGGAAAGCGACCATCCGTCCTGTACGAGGGTTTTCTATTGTACAAATTTCCGAGCAATGTCCAGAGAATGGCAAAAGAATTTTTGCGGGGACGTGACCGAAATTTGTAAAATCTTAAGAAAATCCTGCAGAAACCTTAAACCTACAGAGATAGTCCTCCTGGCTTATTTTTCTTTTTCTAGAGCAGCGCGTAAATCGGTAACGTCTTGTCATTTTTCTTTCACTGCTCAAGGATTTTTCCAGTAAAATTTTGTACCCTTGGGAGTGCATGGGGTGTCCACTACTTCGGTGTGGCCAAACTCACAGTTCCCCGCAACAAAGGAGTAATAATCGCCGGGATAGACGATGGATAAACAGAAAATGTTTTGATTTATGCTCAAATGTGTCAGAGCTGAATTTTTTTTTATGATTTATTGATTCCCGATGACTTGCGGACACTCCAATAATACGCGCTTCAAATCAGGAGCGTTAGGAGTATCAGATGGGTTTGATAAAAATTAATTTTCCTGTCATAGGAGATTAGGGCCGGGTATTCATGGGATTTTCGTTTATAAATCCGGGTTTATAAAAAAAAAACTTCCAACCAAACTGCAAAGTTATAAAAGAAAGAGCCTCTTAGTGCGATTTACTTGGAGGAAACACCACTCTTCAACTGCAAAAGTATCTGATTTGCTTGAAACTGCAATGAACCCTTCCTTGTGCCAGTAGCTGCAAGTCGATTTCGTAATCAGTTTCTTCATTCAATAAAAGCAGTTTTCCTGGGCTGTACAAAAGCAGTAGGCGTGCGTCGGTTGGCATTGTCCTGCAGCACTTAATTCAATTCCCCACGTGTTGCGTACATAAACGTTTTCGGTAAAAACCGCGTGCCAGACACGTGGCCAGGATAATTAAATTTGTGCAATGGACTTGTTTACTTAATCAAGCAGGCAAGTGCACGAACAAGCGAATTGATCCCCTCAATTGTTTTCTTGTATCAAGACAGATGGTTAAAGATTTTCATTTCAAATTCAAGAAAAATCTTAAAAAATTCTCTATTCGCCTTACTATGTTAACTAATAATTTTTATGATTTTATTTTTTCACAAATAATGCATAAATTGTTAAATTTTCGGTAAATTTTAGTTGGGTCTGGTCGTGACGATGTATGTACATATCTACATAGACAGTTTTACATTTTCAAAAGTGTTTGAAAGTAGCTTGACTGCTATAGAAAATAGTTCAATAATCTAACTATGTTATTTAATAAACGTTAACACAGAATTCCAAAGTGACAATAATTTTGTATATGTAATAGGGCTTTTAATTTTTCGAACATTATTCTATCTGGTTTAAAAATTTTATTCCAAACGTTTTAGTATTCGCTTTCGAATGAGTCTATAAACCTATGTAGGTAAACATAAAATATGATTATAAAAACACCAGTAAGGATCTATATTTTATACATAATATTGAATTTTTTAAATTCTCAGACAAATATCAAATACATATACGAATCAAAAAATCAGTTTTCAAAATTGGGTACAAAATGTTAAATAAGCTGATTTTCATATACGTAATTTTATAAAACTTCAATTTCAGAGCCATTAGTAGATCCACTACTTTTAGTTCTCAGAATTGGGCACTGGATTGGATATGAATCAATGAACCTACAATCCCAATCCAATACACATTTTGTCAGTCCCAGGTAATGGATTATTTTCTTATGGTTTTTACCCACTTTGTCTACAGACTCATATCTTTTCTTCCTATAGATATTTCATAAATCAAAACACCCTTTGAATTATTTAAGCTTTTTAATAAAAACATAATTGTCCTAATTCTTAATCGATTTACGAGCTTAAAAGTTATGCGTTAATAATAACTTTGTGTTTTTTTAGGTCGATTAAAGATTTACTCAGTTGGAATTGCTGAAAAAATTAAAAACAAATAACTTATTCGACTTATCGCTAGCGACAAGGACAACAAGAAAATATCACTTTTCGAGATTGCAAAATATGCATATAAGATGATAAGAATTTCTTTTGCACATGGTTACTTTTATTCTTAAGCCAACATTCCTGTTCCATCAAAATCTACATATGAGGAGACTCCAAACCCAAATTGATAATCCAATTCCATTTTTTTATTTGATTCAGTGATAGTGTAAAAATTCAGTTTTATATAAATAATAGCAGTATAAATTGCGTTCCTGAAAACCCGAAAATATAATTGTTCATCCAAATTCGTCGTCAAAACAGCGTCCCCGAGAACCCTTAATGGTAGTGGGATTAAACCTTTACTATCACTTTTAACTCTTTTGTAATGAAATTGCAATTTTGTGTAAATATAAAAGCCATGTTGAAATCGCTAAAATTCATTTCAATATGTGCCTTTTTTAAACAAATCTATATCATATCTATAATCTAAAGAAGCAAAACTTTAAATTCTGTCTATTTAAAATGTTTGTTCTGTTATATAAATAATCCTTGAATTTAAGAGTAATGCGTGCTATTTGTAATACAACTTTTAAAGGTTCACTAATAGTGCAAAGTAAAGCTGTGAAAGGAATATATTCATTCAGGTTTTGTTTTTTGTTCGAAATAAAACTCGAATTTCAATTGAATAAAAGGTGAGTTGCTAGACATTGTGACTTAATTAGCTTCGGTCCCTCCTCAGTCATAGTCCACGGTTTTGAAACCGATAGTCTGCTCAAGTGCACCCTCCTTTTGTCGAAATCTTAATTGCAGCTATAAATAATTCTGGATGTTTCATATTTCTCTCGTTTTTATTTCATTTTTTTGCGTCAATTGTAACAATGATTGCGCCAGATTCCCGGGGCAGAAAATGTTTAATATGACCGGGTTCCCTCCAGGCCATTTACCCGTCGCTCCTGCTGCTGTCCTTCTGGACTGCATGCAGCAAGTACGCGACCTGCAGGAGCTGCGTCCTTAAAAAGCCACTGAGTGCCCCTCCGTGCAGATGATTTCACGCTGGGTTTTTTATTACGCAAACATATTTACATATTTTCAGCCCTTGGAATTACCAAAGTCGAGGAGAGGACCCTTCAGGTAATTTATCCTCTTCAGCTTTTACGCCATCACGTATCATCTTCTCGGCCCGATATCTAGTCGGGTGATGTATGAGGTGACAAATCTCAAAATTTTATTTGTTAATTATTTTAATTCGAGCTAGCATGCGTATATAGCGCCTTTCGAGCTGCCACAGGTATTACATCTAGAAAATTTATTTGGGGTCTGTGAAATTTTAGTGGTAACGGCCTTCGTTGTTTCAGTTTGAAGTCCTGCGGTGGGGCTGAGGAATAATATTCCTGCAAAATGTAATTTCCGATCCGTGTCTGAACATCTTATTTCGAAGGTGCATATAAATGAGGCGTGGATGTAGCCATGAAGGAATCAATGCATTTCACCCCTTCGAGCAGCGTGAGTGTGTGCATTGAGGCTCGAGCCTAGGACCTGAGGGCGTACCGAACTAAGGGCGCGTTTAAGTGCCTTACATATGTTAACGTAATTACTCCCCCTGGCACTACTGGCTGCAGCCCTGCGTACGGCTAGTTACAGTGTCAGACGAAAATTAGAAATTGATTAGACCGAATGGGTGTGCCATATGTCCGGTCTTTTGCTACAAATGCACCATATCGTGATGGAATTATCCGCCGTTTCAGGTTACCACGAACTTTCAGAATCCTTGTGAGGTTTCAGAAATTACTTCAAGAAATCTTCCGCGGCATATATTTAAAAACAATTATTATAATTCTTTAAAAAGGCGTTCTAGAAACGTGTAAGGAACTATATTACATCACACTATACTAGATTTTAAAAAAACACTAATTAATTTATTCTAATCTAAAACTAAGTTGCTCAAAACAATAATGGACATTCATAGGTATATGTGCTTTCCTTATAAATTTTTGCAATCAGTGTAATTTTGGCTTAACCTATTAAACAAATATCCTCTAGACAAAACCAGGTGAATTTTTAAAAATAAAATGATATGAAAACGGATATTTCAACATTCTAAATGACGGGGAAAACAATTTTTTTGCGCAAATGATTTTTATCTATATCTATAAGATATAAAAAAACGGAAAACGATCTTAAAATATAATATTTTCGAAAATTTAGTCTATACTCAGTCACATCAGGTGATAAAATGTTCGAACTTTTAAATTAATACTGGTAAAGTTTGTCTGTACAAACCGAGTTTGGAAAGTCCATTTTAAAATCTTGTCTGCTAAGCGATAATTATAATGATTCGGGATTAAAGGAAGAAAATGTCACTGTTTTGTGAATGTCTCGCTTTATATTGGTTGCTCAGTTGCTCTAAAAGTTTAGATTTCGTTATTTAGTTACCTAAACTAGATTATGCCCGTGAAATCTGTCTATGCATCATTTGGAAAAGACCTTATCTAGGGCTTCGAGTTTTCTGGTAAAAAAATCAAATTCAAGCTACCTACATACATATGCTGCTTAAAATTCATCACTCAATTCCTAACCAGTTCATTAAAATACTACAAAATGAAATATTTGGGCATCTGTCGGTAACTTACCTAAATAATTGCAATTTTAAATTTAAAAGAATATTACATTAAAGGTACAAAAAATTACTAAAATTGTGTACAAACTTATACCGCCAAACTACCAGCACATTATACATAGTGTTAAGGAAATATATCCTTACTTTAGTTTTTCACTGATTTGGCTCCTGTCTTTCTGTCTAGATATTAAAAAATACTATGAATTGAAATAAATTGATGACAGAACTCTTAAATAGCCTGAGGTCACAGGAAGGGAAGAACTTACGGAGTGCGTCTATGAAATGTCGTTACAGGTAAGACACTTTGCCCTCAACGCAAACTGAAACTTTTCATCGGGATGGATTCCGACAGAATTAACCGAATTACTTAAAACTTTTCGCCTAAATCTCGCCGCGCCGGCGGTGATTACATTTAAAATCTTAAACCGCAATTAAAACAAGCCGCGGATAATTAAAATGGTAATTCGGCCGACTTTCGGATATCTCCTCGAAGGTAAACCCTTCGCCTGCTCCCGCCTAATTTATTCTTGTTTAACTTTTCTGCCACTTTCCGCCCTGCCCAGCGGGGGCGGAGGGATGCCGCTCGTCGAGGGGCGCGGAAGCTTTTCATTTTCGTGGGTGGCGGAGGCGTCATGCCTCCAAGTTTTCGCCGCCCCCTGGGGAAATCATATTTATGAGCCAAGTAAAAATTAGAGTGTGTGACACGGAGCACGCGGGTCCTCCAAGTGCTTAATTATTTTATTGGTATCTTGACACCTTCTCGCAATATAAATGCAAATTACCTCTCCGGCCAGGGCAAAGAATAAATTTCATAGTGTGAGGTGACGGGTCTGCTGTAAAAATTTATACACTCTCGGAAACTTATAAAAATTTGTTTTAAAGTGAAAAAGATTAACGAACTCTTAAATAGTTTTATAAACTGTATTATTTTATTGTTTTTCCTTTATAACTAGTAATAAAAATTTAAATTTGTGGGTTTTCTTAACAGCATATATATAGTTAAGTTTCAAATTAGATTTCTAAAGCGCCCTTTGGATTCTCGCTAACTTAATTTTCATCAATATGTAATTTACTTTTAAACTCTCAAATTAATTAATAAATTAATTAAGTTAATAATTAAATAGCAACTCACAGATGGAATTTAAAAAAAAACAATTATAATATCTAAAAGATCAGAAGATGGTTATTAAAGGTCAATTATTTTGATTAATTAGTCCATTATAGAAAATATTTTATCAATTATCAAACTTTTTCAAGATCATTAGAACAACTTAGCACCTCATTTTAAATGAACAAAATAAAAGCTGCATTTGATGGGAAATAATAATCTACTGATAAATGGCCAGTTAAAATAAATGATTGTCACATTAATTTCTTGCGTCTACCTCCGACCAGTTAATCAAACTAATTAATCTGTAATGACCATTTTCTGACCTTTCAGTACAGTAGGTATAATTGTTTTTTTTTTATTTAAATTCCATCCATGAGCTACTAAGATCATGAAACCAATTATTTTTTTTTAATAGAAATTAGTTTGACTAATTATTTATCTTAATTGACCAATTATCAGTGGACTATTTCCTATTAAATGCAGTGTTTTTTAGGGGATTGATTATGAAAAATATGATCCAAACTAAAAGTGGCTCAGAATATAATATACATATATACATATATTGCATGTACATATACATATACATATGTATGTATTTGAACTTTTTTAAGGAATTCAAAAAATCCTCTGATTTGATACCTGAAAGAAAATTGGTATTTCTAAACATTTTCTCATTAGCTGAATTTTTAATGATTTTATTAGCTGTTTTTGTAATTTGATCCAAAATGTTCGTGCCCTCTGTTATAAAATAAGGTCGAATCGACGCATAATTTCCCTATAAAGTAGAAAAGAAAAACAAAGAATATTTATAATAGCTCTCCCACTCCTTTTTATCAAAAACTTGAATGGGACATCCGGGAGCAATGCCAGGACGATACGAGGCTGCCTGACAAAAACTTTGGCATTTCAACGAACATTAGAATGTTGGCAAAAGTGTCCTCTGTGTCCCAACTTGAGAGCTTTTGGATGTTGAGTAACGCAAAAGTTTCCAGTTTTGTGTCAACATGTCTTTGCCAGTTTGCGAAAATTTTAAAATCCCTAAGGATATTCTTGAGTAATTTAGATAAGAACAAGCGTCATGAGTAATGGCATGTGCAATAGTTATTAATGTCCTTCCGGAAAAGTTCACTTTTGCGAAGGATTCTAATTCGACAATTTATTTGGGCTATTCGACAAATCCAAAAGTTGAATACATTATTAATATTCTTGGGGCGAAGAGGGGTGGGCATGGTATCCCCATATTTTAGGCGGTATAATTCGGATGCAATCCGCAATCCTTGAGCCAAGAATACAATTCCTTGGCAGTGTTTTCAGTATTTCCTTTGCGTGGCTTCATCTTAATTTCCGCAAGATGAGTGCTCATCCCTGAATCATTTATGAAGGGAAAGTTACTAGGCTCAGCACTGACCACATTCGAATTAATATTTAATAGAAAGCATCCCAACCGGCCTGATTTTTTCCTATGTGGGACAATTTTGTTTAGAAATATAAGACACAGCTATGTAATAGATTTAAAAAATCTTTAGGAGAAAAACTTTAATAAAAAATCAATTAAATATACATGTTTATGCGGTTTGCGGTCATCTTTAATATTAAATGCACGCAAGTGCGTGTTTTCCCTCAAAATCCTTACGCCTGAGTCGTTTTCGTGTACACAATGCACCAGTAATGGAGTTAAATGAATTTTATAATCATCGCGAAAATTTATTTGGGAAAACAAAACCAATAAACGTAATATATGCGCCCCATTTGCAGTAATTGTTTTAATGGCGATTCCCCGGAGGCCGGAGTTTTCCGATTATGGGCAGTTGTTTGCTCGTAACCACCTTTTTTTTCTGTTTACCTCATTGAACACTCTGCCCAATATGAAACGCAATAAATAGCGCCCAATTAACTCGGTATTGCTGTTTGCGACCGCTTTATTTCGTTTTCCCACAGAAAGGCAACTTCCATTTGCACCTGAAAGGCTTTTGTCAAATGGGGCCCTGAGATTGCAGAAAATTATCGGAAAATGAAGCATTGCTTTCCTGTTGATATAATTTACTAGATGAAATTATATTACAAAATAAGTAAATTTATAATAAATAAATACACGAATATGTAAACGCGGACTCCAGCGTATAGTATAGGTAAACCAAACACACGTTTTTTTTAGTTTTATATTTTAATACTTCTATGGCAAACCTTAAGATAGTTGTCTTGTCTTGTGAAATCGACTTTCTTCCGACTTTGCTTTTAAACTTTAAAAATTCTTGAACCAATTACTGCCTATCCGATTTTGATTAACATTAATTGTCTTTGAAATCGTAAAAAAATTTAATGAAATGTTAAATGGTTAGGTGTGTATCAAACGTAATTAAGTAATAATATCTCAATAAAGCTTTTTTTGTTTTCATATGTTTTTAACAAATTAACGCAATAAAATTTTAAACCCAAGAATAATTTTGTTATAATAGTATTCAAAGAGTTTACTCAATCGAACTACGTGATTTTAAATCAATCATTATACATAAATATTTTGTTGATTCATTCATTTTAATTGACGCGGTTTGGATCGAGTTTGAGTAAAGAATTTTTCATTACCCGTATATTCGATATCTGTTCAAAAAATATTAATTAATCTTTGTATACTTAATATTTCTTAGAAGCTAATGAACCTTTTTTGAGAAACTTTATATGTATATCCTATCCTCTTAAATTTGATGAAAGCAATACAACCTTATGAAACAAAAATAAATTTTATTTATTGTAATACCAGTTCAATACAACACGTGCCATGCCAATTACGAGAACATGTCACAATTCATAAAAATCCGCTTGAACGAAAGTCCGAAATTAGTCGTACTCCTTCCTACAGCCAATTAATCATAAAACTAATAAAATTTTCATCACCAGACAGAGGGCTCACCCTTTTTCGCATTTTGTTTCTATTTTTCTTTTCCTTTCCTGCTACAGCAAAATTAGTGCACCACAAAATTAACTTTTGCTCGTATTTCGTAGAATCTCTCGACGTCCTTTGGGAAATAAAAAATCACTAAACGAAAATAAATGACTTTCACCCCTTCAGGAAATTTCTTCGGGTTCATGAGATGCTGCAGCCGTAAAACAGGAGCCAAGAAAAAAAGTGGGTTTCGTAGATTATATTTGCGGTAGTGGGCTTATCTCAAATACCGCCACACTCGGGAAATATCCTAGAAAAGTTTCTTATGATTTCTTTCTTCGGCGAAAACCCTTATTTGTTAACCAGAAAGAAAATATATTTGAAAAATGTACAAAAAGATAGATCATTGTCATGGGATACAGTTTTTATAAGGCTTAAAGATATTAAATATTAATCAAAAAAGGACGTAAGTATAGTTAAATATTTTATTTATATAATAAATTTCACTTTCTGAAAAATAGAAAATGCCTCAATTTATTTAACAGTACCTTGACAAAATTTGAAACGAAAACGGGAATGCATATATGTAATTATATGATAACATAATTTTATTTAATAAATTCTGATTGTTATTCATATGGACATAATTTCCTATACTTATCTTTCTTAATATTACGATTATTTCAGTATTTTAAATATTTTCATTCATCAAATTTTTAATGTTTGGTCGACTAACTTATTATTATTATAAACAGAAGCTTGTCCCCCCCGTTTTTCTCCAAACAAAATGTTCTAAGTTGGTGATTACAATTTATAAAAACAACTGCTTTATCAATCTCTTTAAATCTTTTGCATATTCTACAACATGCCTTTCCAAACTTATGTACATCTTCATATGTTTATAGAGCTCATAACAAACCAATTAATGTTGATGGCCTCAACCAAAATCTACAAATATGAAATATCACCTCATAGGTAATATCTATACACTGAAAAAAAAAGATTAGGAAAACTAACTACTTTTTTAGCCTACTAATTTAAATTAGATGATAGAGCTAAAACAGTGGGAAAAATATTTGCAAAATTAGTTGGTTTCGCAAATAATTTAGTTGATTTCCCTAATATTTTATTTGGTTTTCCAACTTTCGATTATTTTACCAACTAATTTAATTAGTAGGCTGAAAATCAATCAAAAGATTAGTTAGTGTTTCTAATATTTTTTTTTTTCAGTGTAGAATTGTCTAAATAATTTGGTGAACAAGTTTTAAAACATTTTTGTTTTTATGTAATAGCTTCAGATTCAAATTTTTATTTAAGAATAATTTATTATTTTGTAATGATTCGGCTATGATTCATGGATTAAAAAGAAAATCGTTAATGTATATGTATATTTTAAAGATGTTTTAATTTTTGGAGCCCTTTAAAAGTTCTCCTGATGGGATTAATCCGAGGAATCCCTAAGAATTTCTAATAAACAAAAAAAAATTGCTAAAATCTGTCAAATAAACAAATTCATCATCACAGTGGCTATATTACGCAATTTCTACTGATCAGTAGTCACTGGGTTTGTAGAATACGAGTTTTTAGTTAAATAGTTTCCACAGTGACTGTAATTTTTAGCCACTGATTTATAATCACTTCGCTAGTTGACTACTGAAATTAGTATAATAGGGCCCAATAAGGCATAGTACATTAATTACATCCATATATAAGTTTTTTTGGTACAATGTGTATAACTTTTCGAATTCTGCAAAGTTTCGACAACTCAAAATGTGAAAGTTTAATACTTACCAGAGTTAAAAGCTTCCTGAGATGAGATATCCAAATCCAGATCCGACGAGCCAGCACTATGCTTAGTCAAAAATCCGGGCTTAATTGGAAATCTGTGTAACTGCTCATCATCTCTGAACTTGTTAATTTGTCCCCGACCCGCAGCCGGGTCATATGATGAATTTACTTATTGCGAGCGAGGAGCGGGCTCCTTCGTCTCAGTTACACATATTTATAATTAATTTGCGAAACGAGGATCCGGCCATCTCCCCGGGGAGACCTTTTGGCCTTTAATGCGACCCTGTGAGTGTGTTTGGCCACAGAGGAACATAACGATGCATATAAATTTGATTATTATTAAGTAAGACACATTACGCCGATCCACACGGACTCGGAAAGCCTTTCTTGTTGTCCCACATCCCTTTTAGCCCGAGCCGAGGAAAGTGGCGAGCCTCCGCGCCTCACCTCCGGCAGCGGCGGCTCGCAGTCGCAGTTCGCCCGCAGCACGTTGAATTTAACGGCGCCGTTAATTTTAATATTAAAGTAACAGTCCTACGTGGTAATTGCCGTCATGACCCAAAGTTCAACTCACCGAAACTCCAGACGAGCCAAAGATGTGCGGACGTCAGGTAGCATCCGAGGGCCGTAAGAGCCATTTAATTGGGACCTTTTGACGGCTGTCCCACGGCCAGGACAGTCCCCTTCGGCTGGCCGCTAAAAGATGATAACGAGGGGACATTTATCTTGATTTTCAAACAAAACCACTGCTTCCATAATTTTCCAGGACACAGGTCAAACAGACGGCAAAAACAACTATTCAAATTGACTTTCTTCTATAGAGGCAGTGAAATCTAACTCAAACTTAAATTCAGCATCCTACAGCCAACTTGGAACTCTAACAGTGGCTACATTTACAATGAAACAAACCAAATTATTTTTCTTTGAAAACATTAATCTAAAAACTTTTCTATAAAACATGAAACCGTTTCCAAAAAATCCCAAAAGTTAAAAAATACAAAATAATGTTAAGTTTGGAATTCTCCTGATTTTATTTTAATAAAATCTAATATCAAACTGAGTAGGTACAATTTTAGATTCGGCATTTTGAATTTTAAAAGTCTGTAACTAAATTTGAATTGTATTGAGACGCCGTCATATTTTAAACTTTTATGAAAAAGTATCAATTTAAATATTCTTTTCTCTTTAAAACTTGTGTCAAGGACGAATTTTCATCATTGCCCAGTGTCCATAAAATACCAAATATTAACAAATTCATGTTTCATTTCCCCACTCGTCCCAACAGAAGTTCACAGTAGACCTTGTAAAAGACTTACATTTTCATAATTATTTATGAGTTTTTGAAATAACAATGTAATTTCACTTTTTTTGGGAAGTGGGTGATGTGGTGGAGGTCTCAAATGATTGGTTTTTTTCAGCAATTTATCCCACCACGAAGTATTCATTTTTATATTTTGCGAATCTTTTCTCTTTTTATTACTAATATGAGTGTGAAAAAAAAGCCTGTAGACAAAATTGACGTAATGTTGTTTAGTATTTACCTTGTATTTTAGCAAAGTTGTAAATTTTAGCAAAGTAGAATAATGTAAAAGATATAAATTCTAAGTTACTATTTGCTTTAGTAGAAGTAGATTATGCAAAAGCTTGTTTGTGAAAAGTTTGTGGCATAAAGGAAGTAAAAAAATCTTGATCTTAAATAAATCCATTTAAAATAATTATTAATCATATATAAAAATAAGATTTCAGCACCTCTACTTCAATTGTATTATTTTTATCTTAACAAATGATTTCATTGTAATATATAAGAAATGTTTATTAAATGTATGTACATATTTTAATTTTTCAATATCTATGAAACTTTTTTGAAAATCCTAAAGGTTTTAAAGCGGACTTTTTTTTTGTTCAAGTCTCGCAATGTCTTGATTTTGGTTTTATTCTTGCAAGTCGTGTCCGAAGGTATGATCTTGGTATTGCAAGACTTATTTTCCTAATCACTAATACAAACTAATATCTTCATTTCAAATAAATATATTATAATAATAATAATAATAATAATAATAATAATAACCCCTTCTAAATTTAAAAAATAGATGTAGCGCCAAAATTTCAACAAACCATGAAGAATTATTGTTAATATAGTAAACTGTTGTTGTAAAACATTCTTTATCATAAATCTCTAAAATTGAAAAAAATTGTGGATGGTGATGGATGTTTTGGGCGTTTTGATCATCAATCTGTGTTTTATTCAGTTTAAAGGACATAAATAAAACTTGTGCTTTCCTGGATTTCTGGCACACCATCGATGATTTAGAATCTGCCTCAGAACCCCTTATTAAGGTTCAGGTCTCATAATCCGCGGATGAAAAAAGCGAAATATTTTATTGTTATTACCGCGAGTTCAGCGAAATGCAAAGAAACGGACATCTATCACGATAAGTTTACACCTATTAGGGAATTTGCACATAAATCAAGTTGCGGGAATCGAATCCGCGGATCCGTGGACCGGTGGCCCTTTATGGCGAACCGCGGAGGGCTCGCGGCCGGTGGAGTCCGCGGCCGCGGTATTCCGGACACGTGCAGGCCGTAACAAGCAATAAAGTTATTTCCACCGTCTCCTATCGCGGCGTTTTTCACGTCGAAATTGTATCAAACGAGAGAAATTTTGTGATGCGACGATGATGAGAGAAGATGAAATATTTTTGCTCTGCGCGCTAATAAACAACACATTTTTGCTTGTCGCCATATTAATCGGCCGTCAGATTGTCGTCAGGCGAGTTTTGCTGTCGTCGCGCGACTTTTTTGCCTATTGGGTGACGACGGTGGCCGGCGCGCGGCAAGAAAACCCGGCCAGAGATCAAACAGAGATTGGATGAAGTGATTATGTTGATCAGGTACGGTGCGACTTTGTCACAATTTTTCCGAGAACCACCGGCCGGGCACACCACCTTCGGGGTGCTCCACATGAAAGGGGACACGCCGCCGCCTGTTCACGTTGCTCTAATTAGGAAAATTATTCACTTTGCCCGGTGGTACCCCTTTGGTCCGGTGCGTCGGTTTTCAGCCGACGTCGCCGGGTCAAAAAATTAAAAGAATCGGAGGAATCGTGTTAGCCCCATGTACGGCACGCGGCTAGTTTTTGGTGGGTGCCAATGACGCACCTTTCGCGTCCGATCAGCGAAAAAGTGGAAATCGGACGCAATCGCCTTAATTGCAGCGCTCATCCGGCCTTAAAGTCGCTTCAACTCCTTTCGCGGAGCCCTAATCCCCGTCTACGTGACACGGATCCGGTGGGTTGCCGTGCGGAAAGACGGAACGTAACGCACTTATTGCCCGGCGCCTAATTAATGAGACCGCTCAAGGTATAATGTCCGTGTTAATTTTATTAAATAAAAAGATACGATCGGAGCATTACTCACTCGGGCCGGCGGCAGGAGGCGACGCCATGTGGGCATCGTAATTTTTGGGCCGTCGAGGTGCTCCGTACGCACCTCTGGGGTCGGAGGTCGCAAGGGGACTTGCTCTCATTTGCATATCTCTGAGTCAATCTAAGCATGTTTTCACGCCCTTTGTGGAAACTGAGAGGATCTAATTGGAAAAACATTTTTATGCATCAGCCTCTTCTCAGTTCAAGGGTTTTACAGGAAACTAGGGCAGCTAATATCTTGCATAATTACCTGTTTGACTAGTTTTTATATAACCAGGACATCCCTAGTTTATTCCTACACTAAAAAAAATTAAGATGTGTTAACGCCTTGGCCTACGATTTTATTTCCAACAGCGCGTAGCACTCTCAACAGCTCGGTCAGCAGCGAACGAGCAATTTCAAAATGACACAGTTGGTAGTTATCATTTTTGCCACGAACCAGACTCGTGGTTATCATTTTTAACTCAATCTACCGACCACGACCGTGGCTCGATATTGTAGGTGAACGGGTTAATAACTACTTATCGCTGCATTTGAGTGTATAGTATTAAAACTGAATTGTTTAAAAATGTTAATTGTAAAAATTGTCATCCTAAATACCTGTATACATATAAGGATGGTCAAAAAATCTACTATATTTTTGTATTACATCCTAAAAGTTAAGAAACTTATTATCTTAATATCTTATATTATCTCAATAGATTAACTTTTAAAGATATCTCAACTCCAAATACGAGGTATGTATGTACATATTTCTCCGACTTCAATTTTAATATATTTACCTACTACTTAGAAGTTTAACATAAGATTTAAACTTGAACTATTAGGTTAATATTGAAAGTTTAGTTAACCCTTTAAAACTTAAGAAAAAATAAGACAACAAATGTTTTTATTAAAATTTTAAACTAATTTTCTAGACATTGTTTTAGTATCAAGTAGAAGTACTTATAATTTATAATGAATTAATGTTTTTTCTTATTGAGTTCCATGAAATGCTGCTATAGTTATAAATTATGTACAGTATATGTACTTTAAATATTTTGAAGAGATGAATTTTAAGAAACTGCTTCTGTATACTAATATTCATTCACTATTTGTTTTATATATATTTCATGAAATAAATTCGTTTATGAAAAATTAAATTTGAAAGAATTGTCGTATTTTTAATTATTTAAAAGCTCTTATGATGTCCCTATATTTTACTTTAAAATCTTCAACAATTTAAAAAATATGATTTCTTTACTTGTTAAAATTTCTTAAAAACTTGAAAATTTTGATTTTTGATTCGGATTTTGATTAGTAGTATTTCGACTACATGTGTTTAATATGAATAATTAATTTTATATAATGTGTATTTATTTTTGATATAGACTTCTAAAGTTCGAAAACAGGATACTTATTCAGAGGACGTCTAAAATACACTGTAAATAATGCGGAATAAATATCAAATAAGAGAACAGATTCCGATTCATTATCTTTTAGTTTCATTTATTCTTTAAATATTTATTGCTAATTATTTCTATTTCGTTAGATATACGTAGATTACGTATTTGTCAATGAATGAATCGATCAGTTCCCGTTTTCGAAAACAACAGTGTTAAAAATTACAGAAGTGCAAATGTTCGCCAGTTTTTAAAAGGGTTTAAATGTTTAGTAAAAAAATCCTTAATAATAAAATCTTGAAAATATTGTTATAGCACCGAACATTTTTGAGAATAATAATAATAGGAAGAAATTTAATCATTTATACTTAATTTTTATAAATTTAAATTTTCTTATTAAACATATAATTAGTGCAAACTTATATTTTCTTCGTGGAAAGCTTCCACAAAGGTTTTTTTCTGTTTCATGTTAGTGTTTAAGGCCCATGTTTAATGTTCAAGTTTATTCTTGACCATAAAATACGTCTCACTTTTAACATGAGTTGGGTGAGGCCCGAATGTAGCGCAAAAACCAATGCCTTACTTTGGAGCTGATAAAAACTGAATCTAACTATGACAGTGGCAGCATTTATTGCGGATGGCGTAGTCAAATTCGCTACTGAACATAAAGTCTCAATTTCGCCATTCGCCGTATCTATCGCCGAAACGGTCTCGAAGGTGTCTTGAATCGTCCTACAAAACGCTTCGAGCTGAACTTGGAGTTATTTGGAGCGGGCGCAGCCTTCAGACGGAATCAATTTCAATAAACATGTTCGATCGGCTTTTTGCCGGGACGGGCAGCAAAAAGGACTCGAGCTCGTGAAAGTTTCATAAGCCAAAAGTCCTCCGTGGCAGTCGCATTGAGCGGTGCCACTTTGCATTCACCGGCGTCACGACGCCTTCCGCACGGCACGGCTCTGCAAGGTGCAACGCGAAGGTGTCGGAGGTCCTGGAGCCGGCGAGGTCACATAAATCGAACCTGAAATTGCAAATGGGAATATCGGATGACACGGAAACGGCTGGGGCTGTCTCGGCGGGGCCGTGTCTTCGCCCTAATGCATAATCAATTGATTTCGGGGCGGTGGTAAAACCTGGTTTCCTTTCGGCCCCAAATTGAATTCCAGCACTTCATGAGTTTGATGTCAATCAGGCGTGCCACTCACGGCGACTTGTGGTCCCCCCTTTGGCTTTTGAGCCGTCGTAAGTGCAACAATGACGGAAAATCTGAATGGCATAGTAAGTAGCTCAAAAAGGATTTTACAAGCGCGGTAAGGAAACGCTACTCCCCACTTATAAAAATATTTTGTAACAGATTTTTTAAATCTTACACAACATCCGATTTTGGCATCTAAAACCTGTGTATTTGCCAACCTAGAAAATTTATTAAGGGGACAGTGTGGTTCATATGTTTTGAAAAAATTGATTCTCTCAACAGGGTTAATGCACCAATAAATGACCATTTAGGACCAATAATCAACCGATATGAATGTGGCAAAAATGTGGCAAATATTTCTTAACATAGGTTTTCGGATCTACTGGTCATTCATTGGTGCATAGACAACCCCTGGTACATTTACCCTCAATAACTTTCGTGTACTATTAGAAATAGTGTACAATAATTCCGATTGTGCTCAAAATTTCAGAATTTATTCTCGATATTAAATACTCGTAACATGGACTAGAATTATGAATAGCCATTTATATTTAATCTTACTTTTTAAATGATTTAATTTGAAAAAAAAGGGTCGCTACGTTTGTCAACAAAATGCTAGTACCTATACATGAGATAGGTACTAGCATCATTTTAGGTACTTACATTATTAAACCGAATTATTCGTATTTAATAATTTTCTCAGTAAATAATAAATGTATATAAGCATTTTGGCAATTTTTAGGAAAACTATGGTTGGTGTTTGTTAGCCGATGTAATCGATAATTATAAGATTGTTTTTTTTTAAATTCTAAAGTATGTTCCCCTTTAAGTTGATTATAATAGTACCTACTACTGTTTAATGTTTTGTTCAGCAATTTAACAAAAATTTATTTAAAACCTATACATATGTACATATATATTGAGGTTTAAAATGACGGTCAACGCGTTAAAACGAGTAAAAAAATCGGCAAATATTGATTAAATTACGTTATTCTTACATCTAAATAGTGGACATAGATAATTTAAAAATACTATTTTAATTAGAATTTCTTCACACTCTAAAACTCACTTAATTTAAGAGTTTTTTTTTAGTTTTTATTATTTTTTTTTCTGTCACCAAATTTATCATCGAACGTAACATGACCCAAGTTGTTGGTCATGTGTGTATATGTATATGATTTAAATTATTTTATTTCATTATGTAAAGTTTATTTTAGTGTGATTTTACTACTATTATGGAAGATGTATTCAACTTTTTTCTAAGTAAAATGCAAGACTGCACAACATATTTTAGAGTGTATGTTATTAACCCTTTCCTGCTCACCCCTTCCTATGTATTGCTCTCCTAGGACTCGTTTGTGGATTATTTTTAGCAGTTTTTGATTGAATACCACAAACCCAAAAATACATTTATGAAGACTACTTCTTCATAATACCATCTAATTCAAAAAATACAGACAGAATCAACTCGATCGGATTTAAAATCACATTTGGTTGGAATCGTAATCCCCTTCCTTGCGAGGACACTCATCATATCCCTATCAATTTGAATAAATGGGAAAAGCCGCCCTCTGCCCTAATTCAGCCGGGCAATATCAAAATTCCCATCGTCGTCCCACCTCCGCTCCTGATTAGACCCACGAAGGTTGTTTGCATTCGTGCTATCGCCAAACAAATCAGGACGACCGGATTAGGTACATTAGTCGTTAAGGTCGGTGTCTTCCGTTTAGCACGTGGCACGGCACGTGTCCAAGAAGAAGACATAAAGGCGGGCTGGTTGATACCAATCGCCAAATGGGCGTGAAAATTGCGGATAAACCGGATGAAGGGACGTAATCACCGCCGGCCTTGATCACTTGTTTGATTTTCTCAAACTTTGCACCATGGGCAGAAAGTCATTTTCGATACAATTTACGCAAATAAAGTCCAAAATCTCAAAATTCTGATAATTTTGTGTGGGTCAGTGCCAGACTAATTTGCGGGAATCCCCAAAATTGTCTACCTCGCCAGAGGGAAACCAATTTTCAGAGTTCGAATCGAACTGGAATAAATTGAAAGTAACGAGAGCCACAGTTGGGTGTCATCGGTTGGTGGGTGTGTGGCGAAGGTAAAACAATGACAATTTCGTAAATTTCACACCTTTATACAGGTATAGGCCTGTTTGCTTTCCAGCAATAAATTCAGCTCCTTTTGCCCAGCAGGTGGAAAGTGATTTTCATGAAAATTTCGTCCAACCGATAAATTGACCTGACCACAGAGCGTCGTAACAACAAATTTCTGGGGAGCTCCAGATTAAGGCCGAAAATCGAGTTTACTTCAGAAGAAACTCTGAGTTCGAGAGCTGGCAAGGAATTTTCTTGCAGATTTTGAGTACAGGACTTGAAATGATTTCATTTAAATAGCGATTACTTTCACTGACGCTTCGATACTCCACTTTGGGGACGAGAACAATATGTGCTCGCGTTTTATGTCCCCCAGGAGACATCCTGGCATAGCATGGCTGAGAAGCTCCTAGAATTTAAATGAAAATTACATGCTCTGTATCTGAAGCATAACTCACTGAATTTTTCGGAACAGTCAATGCATTTTTTTTATAAGATTCTTGTCGCATAAATTCGTCTAGAACCATTCGATACATGCTCATCATTTTAGACTATTAAAACCATTTAATTCAAAAAGGGAGTATCTGACCCCATTGCTTTCACCACCAAAGCGCTCTGGTAGCCCCGAAAATATTTATTTAGTCATTCAACTGGCAAATAATAAAATTTAGGGAGGTCGTCTTAAAAATTAAACCGCTGTGAATATTAAAGTGTCGTTTCAACGCGATTATCCCCAGGGGAGGTGTTTACACCATTTCCTTGTCTTCGCAGGCACTGGAAACGATCCTAAGACTCTGACCAAAGAAAGGAAGTTGCTAATTTTTGGACAAATAAAGGATTAAAAAGTGCTAAAGGATTTGCCTAATTTCTTGTTAAGGAAATTACCCGAGAGACTAAACCGCAAGAATACTTTAAGTGTTCCATAAATTTATTAGAGAAAAAGTGTTCGGAACAGCTAAGAAATGCTGGAGGCGGCTAAATCGAATCGTGGGTAATAAAGGGGTAGATTTTCCCTGTTAGCACCGTGGTAATTATTGCTACTTATGAATTTTTAAAGACGCTAACTTTTGGATATTAGATTTACAGGAAATGTTGGGTTAGAGTAAAGGTTTAATAAAGTTAAATATTCTGAGATTTTAAGAACCTTATTTTGTGAGACTGTTGATTATTTAAAGACATGTTATGTATTACTAACCTATTATACATATATGTACAAATATAAAGTATAGAATTTACAAATTAGATAATAAATTAAAAGCAATACCTCAGTTACTAAATTTTTAGACCTATACAAATATTATTGATTTAATTTTGTTTTAAACTAAAAGTAAATATAATAATATTGACCGGCTCCCCTTATACACTTCAGTATTAATTTTTAATTTACACATAAACAAAACTAAATTTGTTTAATCTTTTATGTATAAACATACATACATATCATCTCTAAGTGAAATACTTACATATACATATACATTCATATATTTTTAAAAAGTCTACTAATTCAAAAAGATAAAATGTGTGTGTTGTGTACCTCAATCAATAGAAACCTATTCCATCCAACTGTATGCTGCTTGAGGGGTAAGTTTAAGTAGACGCTTAGTATAATTAATAGAATATCAACAAATGTAAAATATCACAAATCCGACAATAACGAACTTACCCTCAAATTTTGTACTCATATTTACAGTACTATTATTATGTCAAAGGAAATCAAAGAAATGACTTAACGTTTGAAGGTAGCTCTCAGTGCTTCAGACTTTTCCATGACGCGAAAATCTAAAAAGTATACCTATCAAATTCGTTGGGCTCAGTTACCTCCAATGAGTCTACTAATCAAAAAAAATTGTCCGTGCTAAGCAAATTTAAATTTTGGAGAATTAAACACGATCGAGTTTTGCATTTTTGATCTACCTTAATCAACTTAAACCTAAGATATTAAATGTCAAGGTCAAGCTGAACTAAAAGCTACTACGAAAACTTTGAAAAGATTAGCAATGTTTCTTGAACAATTTAAAAATACATTTAAATAAAACATAAAACTTGCGAACTTGGTAGGTAAACCCAGTTCTCTTATTCTAATTTAAAATTAACGAGAATTTCAACTGAATTTATATAAAACAATCAAACACGAAACACAGTAGCATAAATTTCAAATTTGATGGAATATGGATTATTTAACTTAAATAATCAAGCATGCATTACTGTCAAATCAATAAGATACCAACAAATTTCTAAGAACCACATAAGCTTAATTATGTACATATTTATATAAAATACCTACCTAACTCCCTAGCGCTGGCTCTGCACTTTATGTGTAGAACTTTGTATAAAAATTGAACAAATAAATATACATATGTATAATTCGAACAGACTCAGATTTGAACAAGCCCTAAATATAAACAAAATTCCAGATAACGCAATTGAGAAATAAGATCTCTGTAATGAAAATATATAAAAAAAATGGAATATTTTTAAAGTTTTCCTAATAAATAATAGGCTTAAGAACTATTCTTTAAGTTGTGCTACATTCCTTATTTGCCTCGCCTATAGCGCCCTACAGTGCATAAAAAATATTGTAAAAATGCTTGACCCATCACATAATTATGGTTCGGCATAAAATTGAATAATAAAATATATTAATAATTTTTTTTTTAATATCCTGAATATTTTTGAATTTATGGGATATACATATAAACATATTTATAATTTCTAAATTTTGTTGAAAATCATAGCTGCATGAATGTACCTACTTGCTCAAAACGTTAATCATTATTCGTAATTGCCTTTGCCAAATTCATTCATAGAAAGTGATTTAGATGAAGCACCATCCATATAAATATTAAAATGCAAGCAAAGTTCGAAGAGGTTATTTTTGGGGCTGAAATTATTGCCATTGGTTTAAGTATTTATTGTTGGGAGTATAAGAGATACATAAACTAAAATAATTAGGTTCCAAACTCGAAAAATGAGAAAAAATTTACAGGCTTTTATTAACAGGTATCTTACTTCTGTACAACTTTGTACAAAAATGTGCGTTTTCCCTCAACAATAAGCAGCTCTTTAGTTCAATCTTTCAAAAAGAAGTTTCATGTATCGCAATTTCTATAAGTTTAGAAAAATGTTCCCTATTAAGGAAACCTCTAGCGACATCATTTGGGTCACTGAATTCCACGAAGCGTAGACCCACACTGCCTTTTCCCGGGTATGTTAAACAAAGAAAAGGTCGACAATTTCGCCTCGTGCCGACAGAAACCAAAACTCTACGGCGCAAAATCGTTCCTGCAGGATCCGCCTGTTTGCGGGCTCTGCTCAAGGACCGACCACACGCTCAAATCGTGGAATGTGGATCCTGGAAGGCGAGCGTGCAAGGCGTGGGAGGTGTTTTCGTAATTAGAGCAACAGGCGTGGAAAAACTTCTCTGTCGTAATTTGGGTAGATGGTAATGCAGTTCGGTTTGAATTTTTCAGAACGAATTCTCGTGTACCTATGTAAATATGTATCTAATATTTTTCTTATATGTTGTAACAAAAAATAATTTCAATTCATCTATTAGTCCCACTAAAATTTTTCGAGAGGCTACACATACCGAAAACCTACTTTTTCCAAGTTCCTAAATTTTAATTTTTACGAACATTACATATGCATAGAGATAACATGCTAAAATTAAAAAGATTTAAAACTTTTAAGGGTTCCTGAATTTTTGGCGTCTCTACACATACAGTTCAATTAAGTTATGAAATATAAATCAAATTTTCAATAAAAATTTCTATGAAATAAATATAGTGAAATACTGTAATCATGAATCCAAAAAAATAAATCATAATACTTCTTTCTTAGAAGTCGGTTACAAAAATTACCGGAAAATATGTATTTCCAATTAGTGGAAGTATTTAAATTAAGAAAGGTAAAATGAACGCTTGTTCTTTCACAAAAGTAAATAATAAAACACGATTCCCATCTCAGTTAATTTATTGATTTTTAAAAATGAAACTCATTTCAAAATCAAAAAGTCGCTATATTAAATATTTTTATAGTGACCAAGATGTGGATATTTTATCTTTATTTCCTGCGACACTTTTAAGTCATATTTAATTTTGTTTGTTATGTTTCGTTAATTATTCAAATGTTTTATTTCATGTAAAGAGTATCATAAGAGTATTATTTTTTCCTTTTATTTAACAAAAATTATTATTTCATGGAAGTTTTATTTCATTTTTAAATAAGCATAGTTATATGAAATAATTAGATAAATTCATTTTGAAATAACTGATTACATATTTAAAATAATAAGGTTAATCATTTCAATATGAAATTGTTATTTGAAATAACAAATTTATCGATTTACCCAGGCTTGAATAATTTATGATATATGTATTTCCCTTTTATTTTAATTTTGGCAGAACATTTAAACTTTCGATTTATACCAGCGACACACCAACTGAAATTTAGAATTTCGAGCGTACTCAATTTCACAATATTATTGTATTGCTTTGAAATTAATGTCAAATTTTTGTCAAAATCTCGTTTTTACAGAATATTTGCCTGAAACTTTTTTAAGATATTCAGAGGTAATATGATATATTTCTGAAATTGAGAACACTCGAAATTCTAAATTTCGATTGGTGTGTCGCTGGTATTATCAAACTTTCAAAGGTAACAGAATATAATAATAACAAAAAAGTGGGCTAACTACTACTACTGGCTTACCATTAAGGTAACATTTTTTATATAAATACATAAACTCTTTTCAGATGTAGCTTATTCTATTTACACAGCAATAACAAATCAAAGTATCGATAATGCGAAAAGTTTGCAAACAAACTACAAACGAGTACAAAATTTGAATCACAAAGAGAAAAGAACGTCTCTTTTGGGGCGGTTTTTCACTCCTCAATTGAATTGATCATAAATCAAATTCCCAAAAACCCAGAGGACCTTCGGACTGACCAAAAAGCAATTCAAAGAAGTTCAGTACCCGGCAGGTCTGCAAATATGCAGAAAAGATATATGCCACTGTCCAAACATCGATCAAGGATTGTACCATAGAAAAAAAAAATTTGCATATGAGAAAAGAAAACCAAGGGTAGAGCCGCCTCCGGAAAATTTTCCGGACACACAAGGGAATTTCGTTGCGTGAAAAATTTTGCAAATAAATTCTGTCATTTTATTTGATGATAATTGAAGTGTAAGAAATGTGCGGACGGATTTCCATACATCACTCGGACCCGGGGGGGACCGGGTCTGGGTGGATATCTTGCTGGGACATCTTCACTTCCTCGTCCGACCGCCTTACATCTGACTTATTGTCACACAGCATCCCTGGGGCTATTTGCAAACAAGCTCCTGCTTTAAATTAATTTGAAGGCTACAAGTGAACATTTCGGACGGAATTGTGGGACACCGTAAGTCCACATCCCGAACTTTGTACATAATTTAATTTTGTAAATCCCAGAATGCCACCCACCTCTGGTCGGCCGGTGGTTGATGGGGCAACCCCGGCCCGGGTGCTATGAGAATCACTCGCCTGACCCTCTTCTTTTCGGGTGAATTGATGTGGCAACACTGTTTAATATTTAAACTGGGAGGACATTTTTCCCGAGGTTTTCAACGTTTTTCAAAAAGCTGAATGTGTCGTCCGGGGGTTGTTTGAATGCCAAATGTCGGTAAACTGCTGAAACTTTCGCTGTTTCAGGCCAAACTCAGTTGGCTGCGTTTACACTGGAAGGGACCGATGCTGCGGTGTTTCGTCATTTCAACTTTTCACCAACTACCAGAAGCCGTCTTTGGAGGCCCTACGCCTCATCCCTCCAGAGTTGATGGCAATGGTAAACATGTCCTTTGCTTGTCAATTTCAACGTAGCGTAAAAAGTTTTAAACAAATTCTACTTAAAAAGGGCATTCTGTTGTAAAATGCTAAAGTTATGCATTCCTTAGGGACTGCAAGGATGGCTCGTACTCTAATGGAGAGCTCGCAGTTTTCCTTACAATCTCCACTGGTCATTGGCTTCATCTCATAATATTAGAAGCCAAAAATAAAATATGTTACACATATGTACATATGCATATTTAAAATATTAATTATTTGCATGTATGATCATGAACCGCTTGGCAATAAAATAGTCTAGAAATCTATAATTTTTGCAATATATGTATGTAGCACTAGAATTTATAGTTATGGTTCTTGCTATAGTCCTTAAGATAACTAAAAATTAAGGAATTTTGGATGCAAAGCTCATCTCAAAAAGATTGTTGAAGTACGCTTAATAATAAAATTTATTTTTTTATTAAACGCATTTGCATCTGTACCTATTTAAGAATTTCTTGACCACATAAAAGCTATAATTGAGAATATTTCAGGATCATTTGTCTATAACCAAAATAACGATAAATTTCTATATAACTATTTTATATACAATTTTAAAAATTCCTGGGAAATTGCTTCAGCGTGAGCGACATCGGTAAAACATTTCATTATACTACATTTACTACTACATTTTGCAATCACAATAAACATCATATGGTTTCAAGGACCTCTTATTTATAGTCCAAATATTCATATATTTTAATCGGATCGGCCATGGAATGAACTATATAGATTACTTTTATAACTAAGGTAAGTACTCTTTATACTTAGTAAATAAAGTTTATTTGTTCAATTTCTTACAAAATTATACAAATAGAGTATAGGCGCAAAGCTGAGGTACAGTACAGTGTACTACATATAATTAAGCTAACTCAGTTGAATAATAAAGTAAAGTTAAAGTTTTAAGTACAATACAGTTAAAGCTTAATCCAAGTTTTCTGATAGTAGTGTTCTCCTGAATTTTAATTTTGACTTGTAATCAATTCAGTTCGTATACAATTATATGAAATTAGTGTCTTAATTCGTGTAAGTGAGGCTCAAAATGAGGCAATGAATCCAATTGAATTTTTATTCGTTGAATAATTATATTGATAATAATAATAAAAAATTATACAGGAGAAAGGAAGAGAAGGAAAAAAAAACAATTACATGCCCTTTATACTATTATCGTATTATTTTTTAATACATATAATGTTTATAAAATTTTCACATTAGTAGCATAATTAGATTGTTTTTTTGAAATTTTTAAAGAAATGCATTTTTCTAAATTACATATATCGTTATTAATCAAACTCAATTTTAACACTATTGCAGCGTTTACAGTGCTACAGTAGCCCCCTAACGAAAATTTGCCGGGCGTCATTGTGCGCACTAACCACGTACAAATGACTCGTACAGATTGGGCAGATAGAAAGTCATTTCTTTTTACTTAACGAACTTCGGTTCCCCAAGGAGTCTGAGGCAAAACAATCTCATCCATTCATTTGAATCTGGGGGCTAGAAGATTGCAGGGGCGCAGAGATCATCGCACCTCATCATTTTCAGACGCCACCTTACACCAGGAGAAATTACAATCTGAGCAATATTTGCACTTTTCGCCGCCCACCCACATGAGGCTCGTTCCTTCAAAAGATGCTTCTTGCTTTTAACCACACGTGCGGATGTTCGTCGCCGAGTTTGCTCAAGGATCTCGGATTCATTTGGGTAATGCACCTAGAGCAATCGCATTAATTAGGACCTACATACATACATATATGCATATGTAGGGTGTAGCCAAATTAATCGTAGATTCATTAATAGCTTTCAATTTGTGGTTTGCTAGACAGAAAAAGTAAAACATGTAAATAAAATGGGGACCATACCAGTTATGATCTTTTCGCCATTTCGCCAACTACTAATGCTATCGACTTGAAAATTGAAATAGTTTAAATTAATGCTATGTCCTCCTCTATTGCAATTTAATATGGCAGAATTTAAAAAATAAGGATAGTCACTTTTTGTTTTATTGCAAATCTTATTGCATTGTTACATTGAGTGAAAAATTTTAAATGTTCATGGTTGTTTCTATGGGAACAGTTTTTTTTTGCACCTTATACAACGATTACATAGTAAATTGCAAAGATGTAAGGCCTATTTGCAACCAAAGCAGAAATACCTATAATATTTTTATTTTCATTGCCAAGGGGAGCCAAAAAGGATTCTATTTTACAACAAAAAACTAAGTATTGCTTAATTGATATTTTTGAAAACATAAACAGACCTCTTGAACGTATGTGTGAGTGCAAATATTACAGGATAAATAAAACGATGTGTCCAACTATTAACACAATTTTAGAGAAATCTGCAATAAACTTTTGCAAACAAACTTATTTATTTTGTCCAAAAAATGAAATTTATGAAATATTCAGGTCTTGGTCTTTGGTCTCTAAAAAAATTTTAAGAAATGAAACATTTTCTTCGTATAATTCGAGACGTTGTCTTGAGGGCAGAGGGCATAGACAGCAGACGGAACGGACATCATTGATCGAATTCGAGCATCACCGAGCAACTTATATGACCATCGATTGAAGCCAATCTAATGCATGATAACCTTAATCAAACCGAGCAGTCATTCATTAATAATGCAAAGCAAATATCCATCCTCAGGAGCCTCATACTTCGCTAGTCCTGCTGGATGAATTTGATACGAGCCGGGCACATCTTCTCAGCCAGTGGTTAGTTATTCCTCGAGTCCTCGAGCAACGTCTATTTGGGCAGGGAGTCTTCCTTCGTACGGGAATCCTCGAAGGAGCTGCGACATTTCGGTCATTTAAAATTAAAGACGGGCAGAGAGGACGGCTTCTTGTTATGTTAATTTTATGGGTCTGTGACTTACATGATGATGTATGCCGGCAGGGGTTCGATAAGATGAGCTAATTTTTAAGGGCAAACCAACATCGCCCACTAAGGTAAACAATATAACAAAGTCGCCGATTTATAATATAAACACAACCGAACCGACATATTCAACTTTATATTTAAAAAAAAAACCTCTAGTGAGAATTAGTTTATTTATCGTTAGAAAAAATTAACCACTCTTTTGAGATGAGTTTTAATATGTAGATAGACTCTTCATTAAAAGAAAAGAAAGAATAGTAGTATAACTTATGGAATATACCTCATCATATTTTTAGGATTTGGTTGCTATCTAGTTTCGGTCTGTCCGTCTGTCTGAACTATTAAGATATAATTATATATATAACCTTTTGACTTCAACCCCTCAGTCACTAAGTATTTACATAATACATATTACATACATGGAACTCCTTGGAATCTATTTCAATCCAACATGAAATATGCTGTTAATACGTATTATGTGTATATAATTGAAGACAACGTTACTAAGAAGATTAAGGAACCTTATAAAGTATATTCACAACATGTCCTTGGCTAGTTTTTAAAAAGAAATTAAATTAATTGTCTTAGAAGAAAAATTATACTACGTATATAGTATAGGTAAATCGGGAAGAAAGTAAATTTAACATTAACAAAGAAAGAGAAATATAAAAAAATGTAAAATTTACTATTTCAGAAATTGCAGATAAACTGTTTTTCAGGTTTTCTCATATAAATATCTAAGTATAAGTTCTTTACTGGAAATATAGTCAAACTTTACTTACTGATTTTCAATACTTTTGACTTATAAATTGTTATGCGGGTTATTTAAATAATTTTCATAAGGAATAAATAAAAATAAATAAATAAAATATATCGATAGTATGAAAATCTGAAAACCTATGTTCAACCTACCTTACATGTATTAGGGATACACTATATTAAGTAGATACTACATACATCTTCAAATCTGAAAAAATTACTAAAAGTTATGCTTTGAGGTCTACTCGTACATTGAATGCAAATGATCCATTACAATTGCATAATAAATAACTATACCTACATACTGTTTAAAAAAGTAAAAATACTTAAAGTACGCGATTTTATGTAAATTCCTAACTTGTACATGGCTGTTTTCTTTGTTTTTAACTACATTTTACTTAGTTACATATTTCAAATATGTCTTTTTATATGTACATACATATATTGCATTTGCCTTCAACAAAGATATATTTATAATGCAAACAGTTTAATGTATTTCTCCTGGAAAACGAAATCCCTCGAAAACTTCTTCAACATGCCTGAAAGGGAAAATAACTCACCCCGATTGCCCTCATTGACGGATTTAATGCAATCCACCGGCAACGTCGACAAACGCAATTTTTCCCTTACAAACTGGCAGGAATTCTAAATTTTTTGTAAAAAAGTGAGTAAAGGCACTCAAAGCTTTCCTTTGTGAAGGTACTGTTTTTCAATTTTATGTTAAACCCTGTAAAACGACGCGGGCTCTATTGTCAGTGAGTGCTCTGGGATTTGGGCATCTCAACAGGTTTATGCTCTTAAGCCTTTTACAGGAAATCAATAGCATGAATTCGATGACAATGATGCTCCACGTCTTTGACACTGTCGGAGATGCTGCGCTTGTATTTTATCAGTTGCTGGCTTGCACAAGTCAAATAGCTACTCAATTTGATTGTAGGAAGATATATTGCACCTAAAAAAATACTTTGTAAAGAAAATAAGCAGCCAAACACATGAGCAAAGGACTAATGGTTACCAGGAATATAAAAAAAAAACTTGTCTTGCCCTGCTTGCTACGTTTGCGTTTATATCCCCATTAAAGAAGGTCGACAACGCCCCAACCCTTTCTGGCAATAAATTAGCTATTTCCGAGATCAAGATAATTTAGAAGGGTCAAGTGGTATAAAACTGGTGCTACATGGCTATCGGGTGACATAGGTTTGGCCAGGATACCCCCTTTTGGTGCTTTCCTTTTTTCTGGAAAATTTTAATAGAGTTGCCCTCCATTTTAAATTATTTTGGTCGCACAAATGTTACCCCGCATACATCAATGAACGATTTCAGAAATCCGAGTTAAATAAATGAAGGACTTTAATTAGCCTCCCTCTCCCGTCGAAGGGAAAAGGGCTGATGACAATCAATTCTAAGCGCGATTGTGGGTAGCAGCCAGGAAAATAAACAATTCAGATGCACAATTTCATGGCTTGAAATGAGTTTATTGAAGGCTTTTGCAATATGTGGTAATGAAACGTGGTTTCATACCTTCAATTGTTAATATAGGAAAACAGCGTCTATGAATGTAAGACGGAAACCGAAAAATTTATAAAAGGAATTGTGGCTGCAGAAGCCCTCTTTTAGTACATAACTGAGGGGGAAAACGCCTTCAGAAAATTCCAATTAATGTATGTCGCACAGAAGTTGAGATTTGTACATTACAAACCATGCTTTTGTCGCACTTTGTGTATCTCAAGAACATCTCAAACAAAATTATGAAAATGAATTTTTTTATAAACATACCTATCTTCGAGCTCTGAAAATAGTACAATTTCAATAATAAATTAATTCTGTGATATCCAATTGCTTTTTTTTCACCCCTTAAACCACTAGGTAATAGATAATGCCAGAATTTAATAATGTATTCCAAAATTCGTAATAACATTTAACAAGTTTATTTTGAATCTTCAAAGTTTTTCAATTCCGAAGTTTTGAAATGAATCGTAAAATATTGGGTTATGTAGGCTATCAAATTATGTTACTAAACATATTATAAAAGAAAAACCTAATATAAAAAGCAATTGCTTAGAACATAATATATATGTTTTTCTCATAGAAAAAGTTAAGATTATAACTTTTTCTTTTATTTATTAACTATTAAAACTTTGTTGTTGTTATTTTTAGAAGTGTCAATGTCATTCGTATTCGTATTTATCGAAAAAAAACTGATAACAATATAGGTATATATATATATCTAGAGATCCAATTGTCACGAATTATTTGTATTGCTATGCTGAAATTAACTTTCTACGTCAATCAACGAGTGGTTATATGTATTTTCGGAATGCGGGAGGTTTTTAAAGCTTAAAGGCACCTAAAAATTTGATCATTGCATATAGCCATACACAAACAAAATGTATTCTATGATTATTATTCCTAAAACTCCTGGCACCGACTTCCGCACTTCCATCAGTTATTTTACAGGGCAGTTTAATCCTCGGTATAGGGTGTGAAGTAGGTCATAGCAACACCGCGAATGAGACTTGGATTTAAAAATGGCATTAAAAAGGAAACCTCCGAGTGCAAATGAAGCGTTTTACCACTCCAAGCAAACCCGTGTTTATCTTTATGACTAAAACCTCGCACTGGCCTGACTGAAGGACGACGCCGACGGCGTGTGGAGCAGCTCCCCGATACCGCGTTAATAAATAATTGAAATGTCGTAAAGTTTAAACGACATGCCATTCTATGAATTGCGTGACAGCTGAATATTTTATGGTACAGTGTTCACGTTGAGAAGGACATTACTTTGGTTAATGAAATTCAAGTACAGCATTTGAAGAGTATAGTAATATTAAATTTTTGATCTTGCTATTTCGCGTTTATTTTCAGTAAATTTATAGAATGGCTCTCAGTTAAGGTTTGTAACTAAATGTGGTAAGATTTATTATTTATTAACACCAAATCCTACGAACTTGCATAAAGGTATACTGAATTTTGATAAAAAATTTCTCGTACAAACTGCCCGGTAAGTTAGTTTCCTTGGTTTATGAAATTTACTTATGTATTCCTTTTTCTCTCGAATTCTGGAGTTTACAATAAAGATCACAATTACTAACAATCAAAATAAACTTAAGGGAGAACATGTAACGAGCTTAATATCTATCCTTATTCCTTTTATAAAATGTTTAATAGAAAAGATTAAGAAAGATATTAAATTATAAATAGTCGTCTCTTAATCTAAACTACGGGATCGATATTTCGAGAATGGCTAGTCTGGAAAAAGACAAGAAAATTTTTTTTCTATGGTGGATTTGTTTTAAAGTGATTCTAAGGTCATAATTATGCACTTTAGTTGTTGAAATAAAATTTTTATACTTTTTAGTAAATTAATTATTTAAAAAATGGATCTTTGAAAAATACTTTTTGGCTTTCTCTTTCCTTTTTTAAAATCAATACACTTCGACTATAGGATAGAATATAGTTTAAATTCGAAATTCTTAGAATAGGAATAAATACATAAGTAAATAACAAATCTTTTAATTGCATTTCTCTGAAAAAGAAATCCTACATTATAAGCATCACAACCATTAAAGGTGAAATTTGACTGATTTAATGCAAGATATCCCCCAATTACGTGCCTCGTTATTCCACGCACTTCGATTTCTCCCCAGAGGGCTGTTGTAAGTGCCAATAACGACCTCCTTTTTTTTTCCTCAAAGAAATCAAACCTCAGGAAATTTAAACGACTGCCATCAGCTCAGATTTCTTCAGTGAAGTATATGAGTACTCATGCCCAGCTCGTGTACTTGCTGTCGAATTTGACGATCCCTTATCAAGAAATATTAACCTCAAATACTTTAAAAATATTACCAATTAACTTATCTGATATTTTTGATAAGATAGAGTTATGTATGATATAGTTAGTGAAAAAAGTTAACTACAATATGGCCGGATGCAGAAGAGATATCAAGCTTTAGAAATTTACTATAGTTATGCCAAAAATATTAAATTTCAAATATTCACAACAGATTCAAATTTTAAATAAATTGAGGAAATAATTACTTACCTAAGCTTATCGAATACAGCATAAAAAAACCGATGATCTTTATAAGTACCTACATTTATTAAAATTTAGAAATGTAAAAGTAAGTAGTATAAATTATAATTTTTATAAAGTGTGAATCAAATCAACAATTGGCTGAAATTGACCTTTTTTAATTTGGATGAAATTTAATTGTTATTATTTGTTATAGTTATTATTGAATAAAATTCCACCAACTGTTTGGCAAAAAATTTCTATTTTATTATTAGAAATTGAATTATTTATTAGAAATTTAATTTTTTCGATTGTTCGCGTTTTTCAACTTTCTTTTTTAAACATCTTGAAAAATGTTTAAAATAACAAATTTTATTTTGGAAAGAAAAAACATATGAAATTGAAAATTCATAGCTTTATTATTATTATTTATTTATTAAGAAATAACTAATAAATAAGCCAGGAAACGACACTTTTAACTGGCCTGCGGCTAGTTCTACGAAAATTGATTTACCTTGTTTGGACAAACTCAAACACCATATTTTTAGCTTCGAATCGAAAACTATTTGGAAGCTGGGTGAACGACAAATGCAAATAAAAGAACTATTCATATCGGCTTAGTACATAGTTTCCGGGAACACCCTTAACCCTAAAGAAACTCAAAAAAAAAAAACCTTTGACACAAAAAAGTTGTGTAAATTAATGCAAAAGTGTTAATTAGTGTAAATTTATAGCCTATAACCAACGTGGGGTTATAAGCTTTCTATTGGTAAAATAATTATTTACATCAGCTAAATAGTTTCCTAGATTATTTCCTACATATAAACAAACACAAATATATTAAAGTAAATATTATAGATTAGTGATAATATGGAAATGTGTCTTAACTTTGGGTAGTAGGAGTAAATGTCGTCGCTATCCTTCCCCACAGACTGCGTCTATACCTTGTCTAGTTCTAAATGATTTTAATATAGTATGCATGTACCTTAGATAACAATTTTGAAATCCGAAGGGGCATTTCAAAATCCCACGTTACCAAAGGTGGAATCCCATTAATTGCAACGCACTTCGAATTATCCTAATTTCCGTTTGAATACGGCCTTAGAATTCCAGAACACAAACCGCATGCTAGAGCAGACACAAGTTCAATTCCGTTGATTTCTCCTGTGACCCGAGAGCATCTTAATAATTCTGAGCAACCAGAAGTCTCGCAAAAGTGTAGTGTAATGGACATAATGATGATAGGATGGGATGTGCAAGGAAATCCTAAATGCGAAAGCTGCTGAGGAATGTGACCTGAATAGAGAAGCCGAGGCACGGAAGACTTAGGTACTCTAACGCCCACAATTTTCTTGAATCCAACATTCATGTCATTGTTGTAAAAATCACTCATAATTTGCTACCTTCTGTTATATAAAATAAAATATTTGGATTTTTTCCATTTTTGCAATAAAAGTGACAGAGACGTCGTTTCTATAAATTTATAAATTATTGAGGGTTGCGCTGTTGTTGAATGAATTCAATATCATCCCCGTCCCTAATTTTAACGGACGAATCCCAAAGGACTATGGCGGTCGAATTGTACTTTTGAGAAAGGACCAAACGTACACGGCAGCTTATCCGAGTGCCAAGTGAGGAAATGATTTATGGAAAACTAGCGAAAGTTGGATGGGTCGGTCCTTCGTCCTGGCAGGAAAAAGTTATGTATTGACTTGCTGACGATATGTAGGTACGTGAAAAGAATTTTTAAAAAGCGACAAAATTCGTTTGGATTCTTGTGAATATTGAACAGGTGCTTTTTAAGAGGTATTCTCATCTATCTATCCAAAAAATTACGTAATTTTCTAAACATGTGGGTTTCTTGCTTCTTCATAATTATTATGTATTCCAATATAAACTCAAGTGTGAAGTCCTTTTTGTGTACGTAAACTGTAGAGCTTTTATAAAAATTATTCTAAATCAAGTCTTCAAAAATTTTCATTGAATATATGAGAGTGGGAGTTTACACCATTAAAATTATTAAATAATTGAAAATCAACAAAATGGCGGACAAGTAAAACGTTTTAGAATAGCTATAAGAAATATTTGAAATGGTAGGTACCTATACTTAAGCTCCAATAAAATATATAAGTCGAATTTAAATTATACTTAAGCTCCAATAAAATAAGTCGAATTTAAAATAACACCAAAACTGAGTCGATATTTTATTTCGGTGAAAAGTTAAAGTTTACACAAGTTCAAAAAATTCAGTTTGGAAATAATCGCGTTCAAATTTTTAGTACGCCACAGTTTGCCAGTGCAAGCTTGTCTATAAACCCGTAGAATTTTTCAAATTTTCAAGATTTTAGCTAATTTCTTTCGGAAATCATTCAGAAAGTTTTAAATAACAATAAAATGAAAAGAAAAAGAAAGGAAAAAAAATCGATTTTTTTTTATATTCCAAATGAGTACCCCTTAATATGAATATATTAAATTTACACTTAAACCTCTCGGAAGTACAATATTTGTCTTTTTATGTTCTGTACATTGCTTTCAAAGACGTTAACAATATACTATAGGAATCGCAGCAACCTATAGACCGAATTTGATTAGGTTACAAGACGTAAAATTACCATATAGATACCAAAAATGTTCTTCTTAATCGACATGGCCCCAAGGGTGCCATAAAAATCCTCGACATTGACTAGAGCATCCCTTTTAGAGAACGGTAGCGAAACAGCGACAGAGAGTAATCTAATACATTGACAACATCTGAAATGTTGAATTTATTTAAATAAAGTTAATCGCAACTCATATGTTCAACGAGATTAACTTTTGCCTCAAGTGGCTTTATGGGGGTGAAAAAGAGCCTGCACCCCCTCATTCGATTACAAGGGAAGTGATTAATTTTTGTAAGAAACTCAACAGAGAAAAATCTGTTAATAATTTTATTTTTATAATACAGATAATCGCAAAAGTCTATCAAAAATTTATTAAAAAAAGAATAACCTGTCTGAATCTTAAAAATCCTAACCAAATTAGAAATTTAAGTCATGATTCAACGATCTTATATAAAGAGAATTATAATTTGTTGACGAGTTTTAATTAAATATTCGAAATTTTCGGTAATTAAGAGCATTCTCTTAATCTAGTTAAGGTCGTCAAGCACGGTCTACGTGTATCTTAACTAATTTATTAAGGGACTTGCAAAAGACCAACCAGCAAGGAAGTCTTAAGTGCGGGAACCTGTTGAGACTTTCAATTCCCAGAGCAGATAACATATTCACATGATGTTTACAGATATATTACAGGGCGATGATTTATTAACTCGCAGCCTACACTTCACATGCGGATTTACTTTTTCCACTTCAATTAATTAAAGTGGCAGCTCAGGGAGGGATACCTTATTAAGGGTATCTCCTTAAGAAATGTTTCAAATAAGTAGCTCCTTTTGGTTGTACAAATTTTAAACTTCCACTTCGGAGGACAGGACATGTAAAAGAAAATGATGTTGTCTTTCCATAAAGGTGTATATTTGGCCCCTCTGTATTTTTAACAAAATTGAAGGTTATAACTTTGTGAAAGATCAGTAGTTAGTTGTCTATACAAAACTTAATATATGGAACTCTTTCTCCAATATTTTTTCTTAATTATGCCTACGAAAAATGATATTTTAACACTTATTAACAACTAGTAACTCGTTATAAATCGAAATAATAATGATAGAATATACTTAAATACATATAGGATCATGATATACATATGTATATCTAGTATATCAATTTCAAAATGGCGCCCGCAGAGGTTTGGAAATCTTTAATTTTTTTGTATTTTAGTACCCACAACTATAATATTTTTCTGATGAAGTTAAAGCCGCCATTTTGAGAATGAAAATGGTAGTTTTTATTTAAGAATTCTTTTTTAATTGTGAGATGAGGCTTGAAAGTAAGTCGAAAAATTGAAATTCTAGGTTGTGAATGTTTATCTGAATCAGTAGAATGAATGAATATCTGTACCTATCAGTAGAATCGTACTTGTAATTCATAAATATACTTGAAATTTTCATCAAAAGTATATAAGAACCGGCGGTCGGGCCTAATGATCGTGGTGTTTGTAGCAAGGCTAACTGGCTGTTCAGCCACACTGAAAAGATCTAGCCTATGTGATAACTAGATTACTTTTCAGTAATTTTTCAATGAAATTTCAGACCGTTTTTAAATTTCTTAAATTAATATGTGCTATAAAATAACAATATGCCATTAAATCGTTAATTAAATTAAAACATTGAAACCCTGATGTCCCCATCATAATTGCTCCAACTCCCCTTATACATTGCGTCACGCCAGGAGCATATTTGTTCAGGCTTTTGTTGAAAATTAAAACAGGCGTGAAAAATGTGAAATAATTTGAGGTTTGTTATTAAAAATAGCACATGCACTGCATCCGTCTCAATTAATAAAGGCACAAGTGTGTAATTATCAACACCTTGTCGGTCAATTATGCTCTAATTACAGCGCGCATTTCTGGGTGGCTGCTTTTAGTGGTATCCAGGGAAGTATCATGACCAAGCCCACAAGCGTGCGATTACGACATACACAAAACAATTATATCTGGATACGCGTTAGGAGAGCCTATCAGATCATAAATGGAATTAGTCTAACGGTAAAGTGCCAGAAGGCATATTTGCATAGGTATAATCCCGTGGTATACCTAATAGAAGATAACTTTTAGAAATTTAGAAATATAAATTAGATTGCACAGAACAAAAAAAAATTGAAAATGGCCTATAATTATTAGATATAATATTAATATAATACTTTATTTTTGAACAGCAATAGTTTATAGGAAAATCATAATAATGTAAGGATATCCTATAAAAAACAATTGAATAAAAGAAAACAAAGTTAGGCATTTATCCTATAAATAAGATGAAAAAACGATATAAAATTTATAATTTGTGCTTTACATACATAATATTGTAAAATAACATAAACAGTAGCACAATTTTCCACTTTAATTGCAAATGTTCATATCTGTTTTAAAATTTGGATTATTTATATGTATTTAAAATAGACAAATATTTTAAAAGTAAATACCTATTCCTATCACAGTAGGCATCTAATATTTTTGAAGTCGAAACCCACTGGTAAATGTAAGTTATTTTAAACTTTATTAAAATACACAATGTTAGGCAATATAAACTATATTGTCACTTTAAATAGCTAATTTTAAACTGAACACACATTATTTAATAATGCGCAGGAAGTATGAGCTACAGCAAAACGATCATATGAACACAATACATGAGACACTAAAATTTTGCAAGTCAATAGAGTCAAACAGAAAATCATAAATGAATGCCCTTAAATTAATCAAAGTAATGCCAGTGGGTTGGCTTTAAAAACACAAACGTTCAAATACTTAAGTCTAAGCTTAAATGTGATACGGAATTTTTTGAAACATAGATATTAAGAACTCTTAAATATACAGATATTTTTCCTATATTTTGAAATATAGGACTTCATACTATAAAACATAGAGCCTTTCTTATGTACATACATAGCTTTTTATATATCTCGTCGTAACAATTTTTGGGTACTAAATGAAATTTTAAAAACCAAAAATGGATGGATCCCTCTTAAAATCCCTAACACAGAAAAAAGCTATAAATCTTCACCAGTGACAACATTTAAACCATTTTTGATGAGACACATATAACAAAAATTCAAATCCAACTCGTTATCAAACGGTGGAATAATAAATAAGACGCTCTGTAATGGTTCGTTCAAATTATCGAAGAAAAATTCCATTTCTCCTTAATATCCCGGCTAAGGTATCTGGGTGACAGCTTGGATGATTGAATAAGAAAAAAATGAAATTTGCCAGTAACAAAAACAAGAAATTTACATTTTCCCTGGTTGATGGAATGAATTATCCGATTGTCCTTCATCGGGAAAATTGAAATCCCCTGCTAGTTCGAAACGATTCCCCTCTATCCAAGAATCCAAGTCTCATTCAATCTGCTGAATTATGTGATGATGTTGATATGCAAATAGTCCGTCTGATGGATATACATAGAAATTCACTTTAAGGCTAACGAAAATCATTAAAGGATTTCAATCAAATTTGAAGATTTTCTTCAGAAAAGGTTTAACTGCAATGGTTAGATGAATCAAATTATGTTTCACTTTGAGATGAAATTTACTAAAGACAATTTAACAAAATAAAATGCAATTTTGCAATGTCTAGCTCCATGTATATGTGGGGCAAAATTTTAAGATAATAAAGATAGCCCATCTAACTCGCTATTCTCCATCTTGGTTCAGTCTTCAAAATTAAAAGACTACTCTAATTTTTGTCTAACGCCAATGTTTGTTTATAAATTAAATTTCCTCAAACTGGAGAGCAAAGGTTAGGATGTGGAGTTTTAAAATAATATTTTGAAGCATACCAAAAATCCTCTGAATTGAATATTCTGTATAGCAAATAAAAAGGAGCATATTTTTCGTCTACTAAGCATAGGTTCCATATTCACCTGAAAAGAGTTCAAGCGGGAGGTAATTCGCTAAAAAAAATTTCGTGCGGTTAATGTCGATTCTCAATTAGCTGCGGTGGTGCCCAACAGACTGGAAAATATAAAAAATTTAAAGGGTGCCAGGTAACAATGAAATCTGCGGAGGCCTAATTGGGAAAATTTTTAGCAGAGTGAAAAACGAAATATCCAAATGAATTTCTTTTGGGATTTGTACCCTTGGTGGCAGCAAAGTCCCAAACTCTATAGGACAAAATTATTCATCTCAAACTGCTCGGTCTGCTCACTGGAATTTTTTGGTGTCAGGCGGAATAATTTGGTACTTTTCGCGATTAATAGTGGTCCTGGACTAAAATTTTATGGGAGAGTGAAAGTGAACTCAAATCATAATTCAACCTGAATACTTTGACAAGGCCTATTAGAGACCGTTTTATGGGCTAAACAAGAGCGAAACAGGTTTATTGATTTATTTATGTTTACCCTCCGATGGGATTTCTAAAAGCCCCCTGAGATGCGCTCAAAGCGCGATTCGAAATTGAAAATAACTTCACACACGCCCTTAAAGGGCGTTCGGCTCATTCGCGGGGTGGGCCTCCGCCCCCGCCCAGCTGCCGCGACTACCGCGAAAAGTTTCGTTGAACGCAACCAAAATGGCAAGGAGTGTGTTAAAATTAAATTTATTGCTACGTACGCGGCACACGTGAATTTGCACCCCTCTCTAGGCTGAAAATTCGCGAATGGGAAACAAACGGCGAAAAAAAGGTAAAAAAATTATTTAAAGGGATCCGCTGCCAGAATTTGTGGCTTTATTTCCGCTCTTTTTTATCTGATACCAGTCTTTGGAGGGCGGAAAAGCGTTTAATGCTCCCTGGGATGAATTTTTGATTGTGTTGTTTACGATTGAATTTCACGTGTAAATTATTTACCTGGATTTTAGGGAGATACGGCGGCCTCGTTGCTTTGCGATCTCCGCCTGCATCGGTAGCCATAAATCTGATTTAAGGTTACAAGAAAATAGATGTCGACCACAAAGTCTACTTTGTTTGGAAAAAAAGGGATCGGCGATTGCTTTTGCGGTTGTCTGCACTGTTTTTAGTGCAATTTTTAACGCTATTTGTACATACAATTTATATAAATATGATTTATGCTGAAGAACGAAAGAGTGACCCTAAAAGTAGCCTATTTAGTGGACCTCGAATTTTAAACCAAAATGTATGCTATAAATGAAAGTTTACGATGAAATACTACTTTCAAAGGAATTTCAATATGAGCATCTGTTTCAATTTTGGGAAACGAATGGTTCGATTGCATGGCACAACACAAATTCAAAAAATTTATTGGACATACTCAGCCTTTACCGCCTTAGATTGATAAACTCTAATCAAATTTTATAAATTAACAAAGAAGCCAAGCCAAAGGAGTTTCTTATATGCATGTTGATAAGCAATTAAGCATCTTATAAAATTTCGTTTTATCCTCTAGTAGATTATATCAATGACCCCAATTATTTCCTTAATTCAAATTAAATACGTTCAGATATACATATATTGCCAGCTTTTAAAACTTTCTACGTACAACTGAAAATGTCCTGCAGCAAGGAACCGATTGACAAAAGGGTCACCACCACCCATCCAGTCCTGCTAGACTGGACAGTAAGCTGGTGATATTGTGGTAAAGTCGTATATCAAATCTGCAAGCATCCCCAAATCCCTATAATCCCATTCGGACGAAAAGGACATTTTGGGTAGTAAAAAGTTTTATCAGAATTTATTTAGCTAAAGCTGGGAAAATGTCTCTCTACCCTTTGCACATAAACATGCTCACACATGTGCCACATATATCCCCTGAGGGCTATTTATTAAAATTCATCTTTTATACTAAAACCTTTTAGAAAATGCGTCTTTTATCTCAAAATTTATAATTTTTATTACAATTAAGTGGTTTTAAGTAAATAAGCTTATAATTCAACTACTTAAAATATTTAGATACTTTATCCTTGAAAAGTTTAATAATTTCCTTGTTCCCCAACAAATTTCATATATGTGTGTATGTATATGACGAAAGAGAAATTAATTTTTTTTTTCGTCTTATTTTGTCATTAAAACTTCTCTAGTTTTTTAATTGCTTCAGAAAGGTAATTATCCTAAAAGTAATTAAAAGAATAAATTTAGATGCTTTAAGAAATTCATTTGAAGGGAATTTTCTATATAAGGCTAACTCCTGTAAGAAAAGCGCATTCTTTTAAAGTGTTTCTTAAGATGGCTTTACCATACAAAGTAACAACTGTGCAACCGGAAGACAGCGCCCTTTTTCACCAGTGCGAAAAAATGTTTGAATTTGTCGGTATTTGGCGCTTCAAGAACCAGAAAGGAATAGGATGGTGGTTGTTTTTGTGGATTAGGCGAATTATTGTGATATATCTTTTTGCGCGGAAATATTCGTCCTTGCTCATTAATTAAAAATAATTTCAGTTCCACCTTTTCTTTGGTGCATATTTCGTAATCACCCAGTACTCGGGAATTCCAGTACACGTCATGGAGGGTGATTACCTCCGGGCCATGGAGGCAATGTCCTTTCCCACAGCAGTGCTAACTATGCAAATTAAACTAATTACTATTTCTTATCGAGAAAACGTAGTGAGGGAGCACGGAAGGGCCCTAAGACGTCTAACGAACAGACATTCGAACACTAAGAATGTCGAAGAAAAGTTAAGATTTTTCAAGAAAATTCTCTACGTCGGATTAACTTCAAGTGCTGTGTGCGTTGTGAGCTATGCACTTTATCCAGTTTTCTTATCCGGCCCGAGATTTGTTTCGACTAAAATTGCAATTACTTATGGAGCTGATATTTTAGAGACACCTTATTATGAACTGCTCTTGACCTACCAGGCTATGGGATACTGTGTTAATATCTGCATGGCTATGTTCTATGATACAGTAGGTTTAAATAAATTTTTATTATTTAACTATAATATAAGGAACCAAAAGTGTTTTTTAGTCCTTTGAGGGTCCACAAAATAATTAAATAAATTAATTACTTAATTAGCTGTTTGGACTATCCAGAACAAAAAGGAGATTTAGCTTAGATTTAAAAATCTTAAATAGTGGATAGTAATGAATTCAAATTTACTTAAAATAACACCAAATTGCAATTCCTTTTATCCAGCTTTAAGTAAGAAATCAATCTAAAATGTTAGGTTCAAGATTTGAAGTTTTCAATGCATAAAAATCATAACAATTTGATAAACTGTTGATGCAAATTTTAAACATTTATACATTTTTTTAAATAAATAAATTATTATTATTTGTAGGGTACGTAATAAAATTTAAATTAATATACTATTTTCTATTTTATATCTTTTTATATTTAATAAAATTTAAAATTTTTAGCTATACTGCGGTACACTATCTGTTACTTCTGCAATATTTAAAAATATAAATGAAGAAATGAATGAGCAGCTTCTAAAGGATGGAGAACACCTCAACCATCCCACGAAGATTGAAGAAGTTAAGAATGAAAACAATTTGAGAAAAATTGTGATTGATTTTATTGATACTGTCAAGTAAGTTTTCTTTAAAATTAAACTGTCTACTTCTTTAAAAACTAATTATCTAATATTTGCTTTCGATTTTTATTTCAGATTTATTAGGTCCACAGAGGGAACTTATGTCGTAGTCAATCTACTTCACTTTAACTACAACTTGCTTGTGATTGCGTTTTGTCTTTATCAAATTTCATTGGTAAGGTTGGTCTGTAAATTTGATACAAGAAAATTCCCGTGTAAAAATTAAACAGACCCAAATGTAGTCCAAAAGTGGCATGGCACAGTAAACCTCGCGTATGCAAAAGGGCATATTTTTAAATTTTCGCGTCCGCTTTGGTTGTGTGTGTGCCTGCAAAAAAGTGTATTTTTAACTTTTCATGACTTGTTTAGGCGCATATGTACCTGAAAAAGGTGTATTTTTCAACTTTCTTGACCATTTTCGTCGCGTACCTACACATGTACATACAAAAGGGTGTATTTGTATAAAATTGAATATACATATACATTTATACTTTTTAATGAATTTAAGTTATGAAGCACTGAACCAATCTTTTTCAAATTGTAATTAAAGAGTTTTCTTTTTTCAATTTGTAAGCTACCCTTTGGAAGTGTAAGATGGATTTCAATGGCATTCGGAGTCTTTGCTGTTGGATTGCAATTTACAATTTATTGTCACTTTGGCCAGGAAGTTTCAACTGAAGTACACAAAATTAATTTGTCTTTCCTTTTGATAAATATTTTCAATGTTAATTTCAGGCTGAAGAATTTTGGACAAACTTATATTTTATTAAATGGTACAACCAATCACGACGTTTCAAGCAAATCATATTATTTTCCCTCCATAATACTCAAAATGAGTTATACCTTTCAGCTGGAAAAATACTGACTTTATCGAGGGAAACTTTGAAAAATGTAAATAGATATTAAAATTTTCATACTTAGTTTAGCGCAAAAATAACTTAAGAAATGTAATTTAATGACCAAATAATCTCTTCCGATGAATTCTGCTCTAAATTAAGTATGAAAATGCTACCATATTTTTATTTTTAAAACAATTTCTATTCTTATTTTCAGATACTGAGAGCTATTTGTACGTACTATATGTTTTTAATTAATGTTAACAAATTTAACTAATATTTATATTCAATAAGGAAGTTTATATTTGAAAATACAATGTTATTTAATTTATTGAATGATACATTAATGGAATGGAATACGTGGAAAATACATACCTCTAGTCATTTCTACCAAACAAAAGATTCTGGCTTTTAACCTCGGGCCGTCTGAGATAAAACTAAAATATAAAATTTAGATTAAAATATATAAATTAACAACATGGATTGAAAAAATATAAAGATGTTATACTAATATCAAAAAATAAAAAATGTGTTACATATTAGTCAGTGGTCAAAAATAGTAAGTTATGAATAGTAAGGTACATCTGAGAGTATGGTTAGATTAATATAATGAGAATAAAAATATATATATATTTAAGTGAAATAAAATGTAGTTCCATTAAATAAAACACAAACACTGCACTGTCTCTCTTTTGGGTTACATTTGGGCCTGTTAAATTTTTATTCGGGCAAGAAAAGAACCTTAAATAGCAACCCTATAAAAATTTCAACTACTAGAAATGCTCAAAGATTACGATTACATCCGAAAATTGGCTAGTCTCGCTGTATATAAATATGTATGTATAAACTTTTCCAACTTTAAAAGACCTAAGAAATTTTGATGCATAGGCGGCTGCGTATATAACATCAAAATATATGACAAATTTTTTTTTATAATAACAATTTTGATAAATTTATATCTCTATTATATAGAAGAAACGCTCTAGATGCAGTGCTTTAAGAAAAGTAATGGATCAAAAAAGAAAAGGAAGAGTCTAGATGAATTGAAACAAGAACTAGATTACAACCAACACAAGATTCCTCTTCAAGAGTTATGTGAAAACCTCGGAACAGATCCAATACTTGGCATATCAAGTGAAGAAGCTAAACTGAGGTTAGAAAGAGATGGGCCGAATGCCCTAACGCCTCCACCAGGTGAACCAAATTGGTTGAAATTTCTGAAAACTCTTTTCGGAGGTTTTGGAATACTTCTATGGATAGGCGCTGCCTTATGTTTTATGATGTACATAATGGAATACGTAACTTCAGACTATCCACTTATGGACAACTTGTATATGAGTATAGTCTTAACTGTAGTCGTCGTGGTTTCCGGAGTTTTAACATATTATCAGGAATCTAAGAGCTCTCAGATAATTGCTTCGTTTCAAAAAATTGTTCCCAACTTTGCGTGGGTTATTCGCGATGGTTATAAAGTTAGTATTCCTTCTGTTGATATCGTGGCAGGGGATATTGCTATTATAAAATTTGGAGATAAAGTACCTGCTGATATGAGAGTAATAGAAGCGCAATCCTTAAAAGTTGATAACTCTTCTCTTACCGGCGAGTCTGAACCTCAATCTCGCGGAGTTGAATGCACCGATGATGACCCTATGGAGACGAAAAATTTGATATTTTACTCTACAAGCGTGGTTGAAGGTACTGGAAAAGGTTTGGTTATAAGTACTGGGGACTCAACATGTATAGGACATATTGCTGGATTAGCCTCTGGTATTGGTACTGGTACGAGCTCTATCGGAAGAGAAATAAAAAGGTTTATAAATATGATAACTATTGCTGCTTTTGTGTTGGGATTTATCTTCTTAGCTTTGAGCATTTTCTTAAAGTATACATGGTTAGAATGCGTGCTCTTTGTAATTGGAGTTATCGTCGCTAACGTACCTGAAGGGCTATTAGTTACCGTCACTATTACTCTAACACTAACTGCTAAAAGGTTACGGAAGAAAAATTGCCTCGTCAAAAATCTAGAAGCTGTAGAAACTTTGGGTTCAACTTCAATTATTTGTTCAGATAAAACAGGCACTTTAACCCAAAATCGAATGACGGTTACACATTTGTTATGTGATAAAAGAATCACTGAAATAGATCACACAAGTGGGGTGAAAGTTGAAATTAAAACTGAGTGCTTAAAGGCCTTAATTCGAGTGGCAGCTCTTTGCAATAGAGCCGAATTTAAAAAGGGACAAGAAAATGTCCCTGTAATGCAAAGAATTGTGAACGGTGATGCTTCGGAATCAGCTATATTAAAATGTGTTGAAGCAATGACTGGAGCTAGTTACAGAATTCGAAAAAAATTTCCTAAGATAGCTGAAATACCCTTTAACTCAAGAAACAAGTATCAAGTGTCCATCCATATGATGGAGAATAATCCAGATTACTACTATCTTCTAGTGATGAAAGGTGCTCCTGAAAGAATCCTTGAAATGTGCTCCACAATTTTTATAGAAGGTGAAACTAAAAAGCTGGACACGGATACAATGGAAACCTTGAACTCGGCCTTGTTAGAACTCGGTGGAATGGGTGAACGAGTTTTGGGTTTTTGTGATTTATTGCTTCCAGCTAAACAATTCCCCTTAGGATTCATATTTAATACTGAAAAAATAAATTTCCCACTAGATAATCTTAGGTTTGTTGGCCTAATGTCTATGATCGATCCCCCAAGACCTGCCGTACCGGATGCAGTTTCGAAATGCAGGCAAGCTGGAATTAAGGTAATTATGATTACCGGAGATCATCCGATAACCGCAAAAGCAATTGCAAAATCTATAGGTATTATATCTGAAAATTCTAAAACGTTTGAAAATATTGAAGACCTTCTGGAGAAGGTCGACCCAAGGAATCCAACTGCTGCAGTTATAAGTGGAAACGTTCTTCGAAACCTTAATTCTAATGAACTTGATTCGATCTTAAGCACTCATCCAGAAATCGTATTCGCTCGAACCTCCCCACAGCAAAAACTTTTGATAGTGGAAGGTTGCCAAAGGTTAGGTGCTATTGTGGCTGTCACCGGTGATGGTGTTAATGACTCCCCAGCACTAAAAAAGGGTGATATAGGAATTGCAATGGGTATTGCCGGATCGGACGTATCCAAAGAAGCATCCGATATGATTCTTATGGACGACAATTTCGCCACTATTGTTGTTGGGATCGAAGAAGGTCGCTTAATATTCGACAACCTTAAAAAATCCATCGCTTATACTCTAACCTCAAATACTCCCGAAGTTGTACCATTCCTAGCTTTCGTTACGGCTGGAATTCCACTTCCTTTGGGCATAATGGCTATTATTTGCATTGACGTTGGAACTGACCTATTGCCAGCAATATCCTTGGCATATGAGCAACCTGAATCAGATATCATGAAACGCCCACCACGGAATCAATTCAAAGATAATCTTGTAAATCAACGACTAATTTTAATGGCCTACGGCATCATGGGATTTATTCAAACGATAGCTGGTTTCTTAACATATTTCATCGTTATGGCAGAACATGGATTTTTACCAGGAAGACTTATTGGAATCCGGCAGGAATGGGATTCCCGGGTTATAAATGATCTGAAAGATTCTTATGGACAAGAGTGGACATACCGAGAACGAAAAATTTTAGAATACACTTGCCATACAGCTTACTTCATTGCGATTGTGGTCACTCAAGTCTTCGATCTACTCCTCTGTAAAACTAGAATGAATTCTATCTTCCATCAAGGAATGAAAAATTGGGTTCTAAACGCGGCGATATTTTCGGAATTATTTTTAGCTTTGTTTTTAGTATACGTTCCCGGCATGAATGTCATTCGGATGTACACTGTGAAATTTCGCTGGTGGCTACCAAGTTTACCATTCGGCCTTGCAATGTTTTTGTTTGATGAGATGAGGAAATTTTTTTTAAGACGTCGTCCTGGAGGTTGGTTGGAGAGAGAAACTTATTATTAATTTACTTTGTACCTTACAAGAAATATATGTATTTGTAGTTATTTAAAAGTATTTGTTAATTAAATTTATTTACTGATGTAAGCTTACCAAATTTGAGGACGCGGTTAGCCAGTTAACTACACAAAATTAGTATTTTATATTATAGTTGGTAGTCAAGATTTTTAAAATTCGAAAGGAAGGTATATAACTATGAATTTACATATACATACGTACTCAACCTAAATAAAAGTGGTCAATCTGACCCAATTTAACTATCACTGATGAGTATTTCTTTAAAGTTCATAAGAAGAAATGTTTTTAGGTATATATTTTTTTATAGGTAAATTGGTTGTATTTTTTTACCAACATTTCCAAATGAGTACTGTAAAGCTATGGACAGACTGCTGCAATTGAACAAGTTCCTGACGTCACGTGCGACATTTAGGAATCAGTTCAATTACCTAGTAATGTGTCACCTATTCGATTCTGAACCTGGTTCAGTTATTCTTTTGACAGCTCTCATTACCGGTCAAGTGTCTAAAAATAATTTATTTAATTGCAAAAAACTTCCCAATACAGGGTGCAGAAGGCAAGCCGAAGCTAAAACAAAAAGAATTAAAAAGCCGAAATATTCACGTCAAGAGCTAGTTCAATTGCTGTAGTCTGTCCATAGCATAAAATCTTTATTTATAAAGGATTTTATCATATATGAACACAAATTTAAAAATTTAATTTTTCAACATTTCTAAGTTTATAAAAGAATTTTGCTTATAGATTTGAATATTTTATGCTTGTTGTTATTTGATTATATAAATCGAGGAACAGACTAAAGAGATATTTTATTAATCGATTTTAGGAATATTCATACTACAACAAAAATCATTCAATCCTTTCTAGACCTCAAATTGCAATAACGTTTTCGAAAGACATTTTAAATTACTTTAATTTTTAAATAATCTTGGCCGAATAAACTAGAAATATGTGCATATGTACATACATGCATATGTAAGACAGTGTAAAAAGTTAAGATATTTTCTTTAATTTACAAATTAGCTATTATTTAAAGAAAAAACTTAACTTTCACTTCAGTTTTTTTTTTTTACAATTTTACTATAATAAATTTCATAATACTATATCTATCAACAAATAAGACGTTATTTAGAAATCAGACATATATTTATATTTCTTTTGCACATACATAGGTACTGATTTTTAATTTTTAACACATTTCTCTACAGACATGATAAAAAATACTTTATGAGTAACATCGAAAATGGTGTTGTTCATGGAGAAGTGGAACAAAATTTCATCTCTCCAATTATTTCTAGTCCATACATCGGCATGCTTGCTTTAATCCAAAATCAAATTACCTTCCTTACCTGAAAGAAGTCTCTAGGGCATATAACTTTCGCATCTCCTACACGCCAAATATGTGCATATGTTTCATCCGAAGTAGTATGCCAATAATTTAATTAGGCTCCGAGTTTGCTCCGGCAACTATAACTTTACCAAAACTTTATAACGAAAGTCATAACTAAGTTCGAGGGCTCATCAACCACTGCCCTCATCGACAAAGTCAAACATTTACAAAGTGCCCGCGGTCTTAGGTAAGCTTCTGAGATGGTAAATATATCTTAAATTTTAGTGAACACTTTGTGTTATTAAAAAAATATAATAATTCGTAACTTAAAATTTCTGTTAATAAAAATGAAATGCCTTTACTACTTAATAATAAAAATTATAATACGAAAAAGAATAGAATGATTTTATCTGCTTATGCGGTGGAAATTATTTCGGAGAGACTTTCATTCCTCTGCATTTATATGACTTGGAAAGTTTCGATCGCAGACGTCATAAACATTTCAGGGAAGAAGGTGTAAATTGAAATTTGTCCTCTGCTCTACGCCCCCAAAGGTCTTGGGGCGACGCCTTATCCCGGCTCGCATTAAAAATTGATCCACCAGTGAACTTTTATTTCCGCTGACATTTCCTAAATTGGGTGGAAGCCGTTGAATTATTCAGGGTGGCACGACTTATACTATGAATTTTATAGGAACTGAAAGAAGCCTACGTTGGGACGGCCGCAAAGGCGTTCTGCGGAATGTTTCACGGTTTACATGAGTCCTGGTGGTGTTCAACTCAGTCGTCGACCTTCCAGGCTCAGGTCTATTTCAGTATATTTAGCTGGACGAGGATTGCCTGATCATTTCTTTATTTATTAACCCCTTAAACTCGGGAATATCCTTCGATTCCTCTTCGAATTTTATCTCACATCCATAAGGCGGTAAAAGTTCCAAACTGAGGTAATTCCGCCGTTGACCCCTTAATCCTTCGACAAATGACTCGAGAAAGTGCGGTCCACCTGAAAAATAAGGATAAAAAAGGACATCCATAAAATAAAGGTCAGCAATGGGTATTGATGCGGTGATTTAATATCTCCCAGTGGGGACACCTATAAATGAGGTATCAACTGCATTTATGTGCGGTCGTTTTTCAAACGGAGAAGGGCTAATGTATCCACTTCCACATAAATAAATTATTCGCCCGTCCGATCCACCTTCAACATCGCCGGAGGTTTCCTGCCGAATAAGCTTTTGTTCCTTCGATTGGGGAATTACCCGTATTCTTGCACCGGTTGCAGTTGGTGCATTAAAATGTCCTTCAGTATTAAAGACGCTTTAAATGCATATTTCGTTGAAATATTTGAAGCTTTATTATCTCAAATTCTAGTTTACTAAAGTCATTGGACAAAGACTTTCAACGACCTTAAGTTTTTTCAAATTTATCCAGAATTACCATGAACAGACTGAAGCTTTGCATTATTTGATGACATCAAATTGTGAATAATACATGTATCAATAACAGTATTATAAATGTCTCTGGTAGTTTTAGGGTACATTTTTCTGGTTTCATATGAATGTTTACCAAAAATAACCGGATGATTTCAAGTAAAAATTGAGTGAACTCTCAAATTCTTGCTTGTGTGTGCAAACTTTCAATATCAAGAAATTGTTATAAGTTTATTTCGTTTACTGGTGGGGTCTGTTTTATCCTGCATTAGGGTTCTGGATCGTATAGGCTATAAAGGTATCTTATTACTTTTTATTTAAAACCAGTTTTACATTATTCAACTAAAGCGTAGCAAAGTAATTAAAACATACATACATATAAAGACAAATGACAGTTTACATGTATGACAAGTAATTGATTCTAATTTACTCGCGTTCTGTGGCATGAATAAAATCTGGCAAAATAAGAATTGCTGCCAAAATCTCAATTTCTGGACTGTTCTGTATACAATTAACAGACATTTTCTAGTAAATCTTCCTACTTATTTAAATTTTACCTAAATGGGTAAACACTCTTAGATTTAGAGTTAACAGACAGACCAACATAAACATATAATATAACCACAATTTTTCGGTTTCATAAAGCGTAAGTCATATTATAAACCAGAACATTTTGGTGTTGCTAAATATTTAGCATTAGTACAATATGTAGAAAAATCAGATTGCTTTACTAATTGAATTTAATATGTATTTCCCTATGGGAACATTTATTCTAGTTTCAGGTCCAGGTTTCTATTGGTAGTCGTTTCTTCGAATATCTATTTATTTTAAAGCAATTAAGGAACAAACTGATGTTAATGTTAAAACTCTATACATTTGTCAAAATTATTTTCAAAATTATGAATATTCAATTTAGGTCAATTAAGAACTGACAAAATTATCGTAGCAGAGAGACTACCTACAGTGGTGGCCAAAACAATACAGGCACTACCAAATCACGTATCCTAGAACCTCTATAGTATAAAGTAAAATAAAATAAGGTATACTGTAAAAATAATTAAATACAGCTACTTTTGTTATTATTTTGACCACCACTGTATATATAAAAATTTATTTCACTATAAACAACATTTCATTATGCGTGAATGAATTATTTTCCCAATGCAAGTAAATATTTTGCACACATTAGCTGTGTTCCATTGGGCTGTGTAAAGTACTCCCGAGTACTTTCTCTATGGAACGCTACTTTGATCGTCAGGAGTAAAATATAAATTCAAATTTTGACATTTCATCGTATTATATTTGTTGCTTTGATTGTGCCTTATTTATTAAAATGGAAATATTTATATATAAATATGTTTTGCTGCCTAAACTACTTAAATTTTATTATTTGAATCCTTGTGATAACTCCAGAATAGCTAAAGCTGCAACGAAAAATGAGGAAAAGCTTTCATTTCCATGCAAACCTAGTACAAAAACCACCATCCACCTGGCGGGAAAATATAGCGTAACTACTCAGAACTTCTGCTCGCCAACTAGAGCTAGAGTAGTTCAGCGTAGCCAGAAGTACTTGGGAGTATTTTACACAGCCCAATGGAACACAGCTATTAAGTGCTGTAATACCCAAAGGTAGGAGCATTTAAAGACTGTGTACTTTAATTTTCCTTTGTTATTCACATTTCTAATGAGATTATGTAAGAAAAGAGTTTAATCACTACCAAATCAATGACGAAATAAATAAATGCGTAAGAATGAAAGGTGGGCGTGGAGGAGCTAAATCACCAACCCTACGTAAATACTGGTCCCATCCTTTTTCGGTAATTAACACTGAATTGGTGCAACATCGAAGGAAGTCACAACAAATTGCTGCTCCTGATGCCCCTTTATGGCATGGAATCGTGATCCACTTGTCGTTAGTGTATCCATTCTTCATCGCAGGAAAGGGACTCCTCCGATTCAGTCTGCATAACGCAATTATGTCACAAATTGAGCATGTCAGATGGCAATTGAAACAGAATGCCCTGCATAATTGATGCAAATTGGCAACAATGCTGGCATCAACAATGAATCATTTAGGGCAAACACATTTGTGCACATATTTGCCAGGGCGGAGGACATATCGCGAAGGTACCCTGCTACAAGAGTGTCCTGCAATGTTGAAATATGCATTTCGCAAAAGGACCAACCCCGTTCTGCATCCACAAAATTGATGTTGGCAGGTGATGGCAATAATGGTAGAAGGTAGCACCACTTTATTTGGTATTTGGGTATACTCTAATAAAATTGACTACCTAGATAATGGCCCGCAGTTTTTTCTGTTTTTAATTTTCATTTGTTAATCCCTCTGAATATTTGGATGTAAGTTACTGACCCTGACTACCACAAAATGGATTTAGCAAGAAGGTCTTTTATGTGTAAATTTCATATAAAACGAATATGTGGAACAGATTGAGTCTTAATTCTCTTAACAGATTGCAATAAAATTTTGTGAAAAGTTCATTTGCGGCCAATAGAAAGAAATTTTAAACTTAAATGCTTCGGAAGCACAGGTATTTAACTTTAATATTTAAAACAAAAATCTTAATATTATATTCCCTATAAGTTCCATTGCAAATTAACGTTCTTACAATTTGTCGTCATAATCCGTAAGAAGAGCTCAAACTCAATTAAATTCTTGATATGTATTTATTTGTATTTTAAAACGAATATATGTATAGTCATGAACGGAAAAATTGATAATGAGTTGAAAAATCCAGTCAACTCAAAGTATCTCAGAAGATAACTTGAAATATTCTCTAGAGTTAAATTTTCATTTCAGTTATTAAAATCTTTTTTATTTCAAAAGAATGATTCTGATAAATCTCCTGACAATTTGACAGAGTGGACAACCTAACTAATCTAGTTTTTGAATCTTACATGCATACATAGGTATGTTACATAATTTATTCTTCATTCAAGGTAATTTTTCTTGGACAATTAAATATGAATTTGAATATGTTCTCTCAAATTATATACTATACATTATGGTAAATCATCTTTCCTTATATGTATCTACATATATATGTATGTCCTCAATAAGATTCAGTAAATAATTTTGAAATGAATGTTAGAATTGAATGAACATGAAGTTTTGTTTTAGAATTTATTTTATAAAAATATTATATGATTATTATAAATGTTTTAAAATTTCGTCTCATGGTATTGTATGTCGGATTGATTTGATACTATATGTGATTTAAATATCGTGTTCACAAGATATTCTGAAAATTATTTTAAAATATGTATAGACAATTGATCAATTAATTTAGTAATAAAACATGGCCTACTTCACATAAATGTTCTTGACTGGCCTTGAAAATTTTTGAGTGGATTACACTATTTTTATAAAACTACTTAAAAGTAATTTTTTTCAGCCACTAATATAAAAAATCAAAATATCGAATCCTAAGTTTTTCAACATTAAACATTCATCCCCAAATTGCAAGCAAATAAAAAATGTGGCATGCCCGTAAAAAACATATTTATGTAGTCTCGACAACGCACGCTTAACACGCAATTAACCTTCAAAATTTTATTACAGTGGAAACTCTATTATCCGTAAAATTCGCTCATTTCGTGAAGAAATCTTCTTTCCTCAACTTCTCATTGATTCCCCATATTATTATACTTGGAATTTTTTTAAAATTACGAACAGCTACGGGCGATTTTCTTTGAAATCTCACTATAGTGCTATAAGATTTTCATCCCTAAAGGCTTAAATTTTGCCCTTTTCAATCTCACTAAGTGACGTGCCACGCGGCACCTTAATCTAAATTGCTAATAAAAATAAAAATTTATTAACTAGTACACAAAAGAGCTGTACTTTTCTAGAACTGTCTTATAAATATGAAACGAGCAACAATTACTAATTTTCAAAACAGATATAAAATCAAAAGAACTTAAGAATGATTCATAGAGAAATTGTCATACGAACTGTTTCTCTAACTATTGGTGTACCTATTCGATTTGACATAGGAAATTGTTCTTAGGCAGAAATAACTCGAATTTTGATATGGTGGCTTATAAATGTGAAACGCACTGTTCATACATAAATAGGTGCATATGTACGTTACGTTCGAAAATGTATTTCTTAATAATTTCTTAATAAACATTGGTTTTTGTTGATAAGTTTGATTTGTTTTTGTTGTTTTTAATAAACACCTAGCATTGTGTGCAATATGTAATATATGTAGGTACAAAAGCCCCTTCTCTTCATATATTCGATTATCCGGCTTTTCGATTATCCGAATACCTAACTACAACAATTACTCCGGTTAATCGAGTTTCTACTGTATTAGGTATAGAGGATTAAAATAATAAATTTAAGCAAAAAAAAATATTTCTTGAAAACAAAATTACACCCCTGAAATAGAAGACGCATTACCCAAGTGCTCAGTATCGATTACTACAACGATTTACTACCAAATAAACCAGGATAAGATTCTCACTGAATCTCCTGCAAAGATTCCTTACTAAGTCAATGATGCAAGTATATTTTCAAAAACTTAATTTGTAATTCATCCATCACGTCGACTTCATGAAAATGTTGTTGCGCTATGCAAGGTTGGGTATGCGGATTCATTTCTTGCAACATATGGCAACAGAAGTGATATTCATGGTTCGTTGCGTCGAGGAATCTTCTTCTCTTGCATGTTGAATCGTGGATGGGGTCGCATCGCAACCCTGCAAGGACTCGTTAGCTTAATGCGCCCTCCGTAATGCATCTATGGAAAAACTACCTCCTCTCGAGGCGAGGACTCGCACAAAAATGTTCGCTTGACTGCTCACGTGTTAAATGTGTTGCCCACAACAAATGTCAGATATACAAAAGGATAAAAGGATCACTCAGATTCTATGGTGGATTTTCAAACAATTCAGCACTCCGTAATTCGGAAAATATTACAATACTAAAATGGGCTTTATGCATATTAAAGTATACAAAGGTTTTAGAAAAAGACATTTTTATTAAGGTTTGATCACATACATATTTGAAGCTTGTATACTTCTGGATTATATTGAATAACAATTTTACTCGGATGTATTTAATAATATAGCCTTAGTAGAAGTATGGAGTATGGATTTAATTTTTTACAATTTACAAAATAACAAAGTCAAAAAATAGTTTGCGTATTAATTTTAGGATATTCTAAAGAGAAAATTCCACAATTTAGTATACAGTGGAAGTTATTTGAATCTCAAAAATAGGTACATATTTTATACAAGCTTTTATTTAACTATTTTAACCTACTTCTCAATGTTTAATTTAGCACACACCTGTCTTCTTTTCATTTTCCGATTTGGCAAACACAAATTTTTTATTGAAATAGATTTTAAAAACTGCAACTTATATCAAGATTTTAAAATTTGAGAATATAGAATTGCCATGATGATCCAAATTTCAAACCTTGAACCAGATAAATTCTTGGATTAGGTTTTTAACCCAAAGTAAAGTGGGTATTAAAAACACCGGTCAATTTAAATTTATTGTCGCGAAATAAAAAATGTTTGATATAGGTAATTAATTATCAGTGCCAAATTTTCCCAAAGATTTCTTTTACAAATACTCATTTCGTTTATCATTAAAAAATATATTACCTACATATCAAATTTGGGAATTAATCAAATAATTTTTTAATATCTATATTTTAGTTATGTATGTACATACAAATATATCATCAAGAACTTTCATTTGATATCAAACGCGATAAGTTTGTTTTTTATTTTTTTTATTACTGTGAAATTTATTTTTAAAATCCGCCATATTGGATTTTGTGAAACGCCACTTATCTATGACACGTGGACTATTAAACGTATCAAATGACGCCTTTTTGTCAAAGTTCCATAAGTACTTTAGGAGTTATGAGGGAACAAATAAACATACCCACACACACATTAAATGAAAATAAGCCTTGGTTTTAGACGAAAAACTAAACTTATTATTTAAACGGTCATTACTTTTATAATCAATTTTTCTTCGGTAGACTTGGTAAATTACAGTAAAGATTTTGATTTTGGATAAAATATTCATCGCAAGATATGTTAAAAAGAAAATAGGCCACCAGGGATAGCAGTCATTTCTCAAAATATTATTTCGTAATATAACAAAAATTATGGAATATACTATAGGACATAGGTTATACTATATACAATAGTATGTGCTATCGAATATATGCATTTTTCATTTAAATTCTGAACGTATTGTTTTAAATCCTTTGATATAATAACATATCTATATGTATATATACTGTACTCTGTAGAAACACTGTGGTATTATTTTTCAACCTCTGTTAACACCTAGCTGCAAGTTTTTCAGTATTTCCAGAGATAAATAGGCAATCCGGAGTAATTCCTCCCCTCGGCAGCATCCATCGAAACCGGCGAGTGAAGGCATCCGCTCTAATAGTCTTCACTGGCAGGCACTCCATCCGTCACAAGGCTTGCATTAATCCCGTGAACCCCCAGGGACAATCTTGTTAATTATTGAAGTGGTTGGCGGCTAACAACAACTAATCAACTGTCGATGCACGTATTTTAATCACTTGTCGCCATATTTCAATCAAATGCGGAGTATTTATCCGGTGCTGCGCTGCCCACCAGCGCCACCAGCCACAGAAAAGGGGTTGAGGTTGCAATTAGTTAAAAGCTCGGGGATGGCGCTTGCAAAAAACCCTTCAAGGATCTGAAAAATGTCCTTGATGAATTGGAACAATTTTTTTCATCAGCCCGGACTAAATTTGTATGTAAGAAAATCGTACATCCCAACAATTTATCGGAGAAAAATTTTTTTTTTTTTTTTTTTTGAATATTTTACGTGAATATCCTCGAGCTGTGTGGAGCGCTGCCAGAGCTCCTTGCACAGCAGTTAACCAAGCGAATAATCAAGTTTTGCGTTGAACGTCAATTAAAGTTAGGAAGATGCTCTTAACGAGATTTTGCCATTTCAGTCAATTACAGCTGAAATTTGCTTATTCAGGCTCGTTGTACATTTCCCAGCGTGAGCCATTCTGGAAGAGGATTTCCCGCCTTCCCGGCAGAGTTAAACAAACTCGGGTCCACAATGGGGCTGGAGGCATGTCTCTGACGCTTGACGTTGCGTTCGAAGCGAAATGTAATTAAATTAACAAATTGCAATTGAGTTTCGTTTTGTGTACGAGAAGGGGGCCCTTGTGCATTTGATAGTAAATCGCGGAATTTTTGGATTTAAATCCCGGAATTATTTGAATTTGACCCAAGTGCCGTAGTAACTTTGTTTTATTGGATTTTAGTCTCAATACGAAAGTTATTTTGAATTTTACTTAATTTGGTTTCAAACCACTTAAAAAATTAGTTATCGTTAATGATAATAGGCAATTTGGTATTAGTATATTGTGCAACAAGGGCGTAAAGTAGCCGTTTGCGCACGCTGGCAGCAGTACACGCACGAGCGAAGCGAGTGTGTTTAGCTGCCAGCGTAAGCAATCGGCTACGCCCCGCCCGAATTGCACATTTTATTTTTCCCCACTAGTGAGGGAAATGTGCCACTAAAACGCACGCCTTTCCGGTTGGACAGTGGCTTATTATCCACTAGTGCTTTATATTGTGCAACAAGGGCGGTGCGTAGCCGATTGCGCACGCTGGCAGCAATAAACGCACGAGCGAAGCGAGTTTGTTTAGCTGCCAGCGTAAGCAATCGGCTACGCACAGCCCGAGTTGCACAATAAAGCACTAGTGGATAATAAGCCACTTTACAACCGGAAAGGCGTGCGTTTTAGTGGCACTTTTCCCTCACGCGTGTGGAAAAAAATATTTGCCTTTCGGCAGCGGCATACATACAAAAATATATTTCGTAATTATTAAAGAACAGCATCGTTGGATACGTATTTAAGAATTTTTCATAATACCTACATATTTAAGAAAATTTTTTAAAATTTAGAATAGTTTCATAAATTGTACGAAGCATTTTTATGACAGCAACGTAAACCATTGTTGTAATATAAAAAACTATCTTGATTTTTGCATATAGGGTGTCAGTGTAAGTATAAAATTCGGTTTTCGGGGTTGAAATCCCCTCCTCTATTTGGCTGCTATCTTGAAAACGCGGAGGGTTACTTACCTCATTGTGTGGGGGGTATCATTGAAAAGGGAATTTAAAATTATTATGGGGTTTCTTAAATCGTTTTTCAAAATTATGCCCCATTTTTGAAAAATTCGACTCCAAATTGGCCATTTTCGATTAGGTTTGTGTCGGCCAAATTATCACCCTGAATATAATTTCGGAAAAATTTAAAAATGTTTAGAATACGAAGCATAATTTTGAAATAGTGACATTACTTATACATTACTCTACATATTACCTAAAACTAAAACTAAGGAAAACACGAAGTTAAAAGTATTAAACAATAAAATATTCTTATCTGATATTATAGCCTGAAATTCTCCCCTAGACCTAAAGAATCTAGTTTCCTGAAAAACTATTTAACTAGATAATTTACCGAATTTAAATCGACACATAGGTAATAATTTTCATTTAAAATCTATGTGTCAACATTATCAGTCAACACTTTATTGAAAAAACATATTTCGAAAACAAAATCTGGCAATTTTCACCTAAAGAGCCCTCACCCATCTAGCTCAGGGGAGAAATTTTTCATAATTCACCGGAGTGAACTAAAACCCAGAGCATAACAGAGTATACGTTACCACGAGTAAAAGTTAAGTATTAGCCATAACCATAATATTTAATGCGGCTGTTTCGGAACGTGCCCGTTTCCTATAGATTTGCAGAGTGCCGCTCTGTTCAATGCTGCGACTATATGTGGGCCAAGATGGTGCCTTACCTCCAAGAAGATGAGACCATAACAAAGCGGCCTGCATAATTGAAACGAACGTCCTATGCAAATTGAATTACAGCAGTAGAGCCACCGATATTTTATTGGAAGACAACTCCCATGGCAGACATTTATCCATGCAGAGTACATCCACCTCCGAGTACCAGCAATGTGTTTTGATGCTGCGAATATGTACATAAATGATTTTTGAATTATGAATGGGCAAAGGGAGCAAACCTTATGCTATCTGTTATGAAAGAAAGGGTATAACATTTTACCTGGATGCTTTATGTACCTATTGGAGGAAATATATAAAAATTTTTTGACCACACAGAAAAAAATAGATTAGCATATTTTGTTTCTGATTAATATTCGAATGCAAATACTATTAAATCGATATTAGCCAAATAAAATTGCAACAATTGCAATTGCTACCTTCAAAATATCAGTTCGATCTAGGTTAATTCGGCTTCAGCAAAGCTTGGTACAATTTGAGTCAGGCTTAGTCAGACTTGATAAAAATTTACCCCAATCTTTTTGTTTCATCATAGTTTATAAACCCGACAACTGATTTTAATTAAATCGCGTACCTCTAACGGAGAGGATATGTTCTATCAAAGTCGATGTAGACTTAAGAGACCTAAGTTTCTACTTCGACCTTCAATCAGATATAGGTACAACTTTTAATGAATTAATATTTTCACTAATTTTAAAAAGTTCATGTGCATAACTTTTATTTACTTGTAAAAAAAAACATTTTTTGAGGAAGGTCAAAATAAAATAACCCATATAGGTTATTTATTATTCTAGACAGGAAAATTTTTGCAAAGAATGTTTCTTTTATACTATTACCTAGAAACAGTTGATGTATTGTAGTTAGACAAATATTTAATATTTTGTACATAATACTTAGACAAACCCGGGATTATACAATATATGGCTTATTATGAGGTTTAGCCAAGGTGGATGTGAAAAATGAGATATTGTTCAAAGCGTCTTTATTTTTGGCGTATAATAAGCGATACTAAATGCCATCTTAAATAAACATAGTATGGGAGATACTAAATTAACATAAAATTTAAGTTCGCAGGAAAAACGTGCTTACATCATGAGTTCTTGTAACGTAATATAAACGCTGGAATCAAACTGCAAACTTTATTCAATTTGATCCTCGTACATAGAATAGAACCTCCGACGTCCCCATAAAACATAAAACATTAATCTAATGCCACAACAGTACACTTCTTAATTAAGGAGTAAAGAACCTCCCTCTTCATGGCACCCGATTCAACATCGCCTCGAGCTAGCAAATTAGCCTGACAACTAAATAAAAATGTGCCACATGAATTTTAAATTTAATTTCAAACAGGGCAGGTACATGACCGCATCCACGGGACAACGAAATCATGAAAAAAGCACCGAGTCAACTTCAACTTCAACTTCATATTCGTATTGTTTTACCCAACTCCTGTCCGCTTGTCCTCCTTGTTGGGATTTAATTTAATTTTTCGGGACGTTCTATGTGCCAACATAAAAATACAAGACGAAGGAGGGAAAAAAATTTTTGCGGCTGGCAGTGGGCATCCAAAGTTTATGAAAGGAAAAATTATGTGGGAGAGGCTCCATAAGAGGCGAGGGGGCCGCCCGAACAAGGAAGTAATAAATGTGGCCCTACGATGGTGGACATAAAAAATTCCCAGTTTAATTTCAAGTCTTAGTCCCACGGGAGCTGTACGCCAAGGTATCACCGTCCTCCTTAGATACTCTTTTTATTCAGCTGCTAATTTAATTATTGGACGGTAGGTATCGAGAGTTATTGTCTTGGAATTGCTTCAACAATTTTTAATTAATTTTTAAAACGCTTTATTGCGGCGTGGCGATTAAAAACACAGTTTCAAATTCATGGTTTAAAATGTACCATTTTTTCTGACGAATAACGAAAATTTTAATTTTCATTAATCCAAAATAATTCAAAAATATCGTCGTTATAGATTTGACAGAATAATAATGTTGAATAATTAAACATAAATTTATGGTTTTCCATTTGTAGTTTTCGAACCTAATTAACAATCATCAATTAACAATATTAAAAAATCCGCACATCTTAATATAGATTTTTCAATTTTTTACAATAGGATATGTACATATATGAATCAATATTAAAAAAGAAAGACACGATGTGTCCCATAATTTTATTTACATAAATTAAATTTAATTTTAGTTGTAAATGAAAGGTACGTTAATATACACAAAATTTTTAATGCATATGTATATTATAAATGTTTAATGTTTTTATCAAAAGACTCACAAAAATGTTAGTCCTCTGGCAAGAATTTCTCCTACAATTTTTAGCTTACATTTTCTCAAGGTACAATATTTGAAAAACATTCTGTAAAATTTTCAATTTGATTCACCTCAGGTACATCAAATTGTTCATACAAAAATGTCATTCGAAATAATCTTATTTATTATGGTATTAAAACCGCGAACCGTTGTCTACATAGATATTACATATTATCTGGGGCATATTTTTCGAAAAAGCAATTTATCAAAAGTTAGAAAAATTCCAAATTCTCAGATAAGCACTGGTCCTTGTTCTTCTCGGAAAATACTCTCTAAAGGTCTAAATAATACGAAACTTTTACATATTATTGAAAAATTTTTATTTTTTATTGGATGCCTATTTTCCTTGAAAAACAGGAATCCAGGATATCTTGAATATGGTAACATGCAAAGTGAGACACTTTTCACAACTATTTTATCACGAACATTCACTAAATTAATTTAATGTAAAATAGTTAACAAAGGCATTAATAAAAAGCAAAAACGAAAATCAAAAAATGTGATTGTTTTTTGAATGTTTCAATTTAAAATGAATATTTAATTAAATGTTACAACTGCGATATCATTATCGCATAGATTAAATCGAAAAAGAAAACATTGTAACTCAGCCAATTATAATGTTTTGATATACATAAATATATGTATATATGTAGTTATTTATTAATAAGGTATTTTGTAGCGATTTTTATTACTAAAACAAAAATTAAAAAATTAATTACCGTGATTATAATTAATGCAAATAAATTATGAGTTATTGCCGATGGATAATTTGTATTGTTTATTGAAGAATCGCATAAATTTCGAAATATTTGATCTAGTATTTGATTTTCAGAATGGATTATTATCTCGATATTTTCCCAGATTTATATCTGGTTATTTAAAAAATAAATTAGAAAACTCACCTTTTGCAAAGTACAATAGATGATCTTAAATATGTTCCAAATGTTCTCATCAGTCTATTCGTTTTGATCTGTTTTCTCTGTGGAAAGGATATAATAACGCATCACTTAAATTAATTCGGTAAAAATTATATTAGTTTTGAAAGAATACATATAACTGATTATCTGAAGTTCTAATTACCTTTATTAATAAACTTTTTACGTTTATTTCTGAATCATCTCTCACTGTTTTTATCTGGCACATTTTAATCAATCTTTGTTTCAAATTTAGCAATAACTAATAATTTTACATAGAGTATCCACAATACAATATCTTTTAATTATTTTCACTCATTTTTCCGGTTTATATGTATATTTTTTTTAAATTTTCCCTGAATAGTGAAATAAATAAGAAGAGATCTTAAATATAGTAGCTACATATTTAAAAAGGCATTTCCAGAAAACTCGTGTTGAAATGCCCTCAGCAAAGAGAAGCTTTAAAAACTTTAATCAATATCGAAGGCGGTGGTCTGTGGGCTGAGGGCGTTTCTTCTGAGCTTTTTCTTATCCAATGAATTTTCTGCCAAACACTGCGCAAAAGCTGTGAATGTCTAAATGTTCCATTTTTGCTCTTTTAATGTTTTTTTTAGGTTTGTCGTCACATACGAATACTCCATGTATCGGATGGATTCATTTTTAGACATGCCTAGAATTTTGTTCCCAATTGGGAGGATATAATATTTCTGGGAATTATAGAATGTACAAAAATTTATTTTTACTTTAGGCTATTTAATTAATATAAAATTTTAGGTAATATAATACATTAATAATGCTTACAGTTCTTTGGCGATTGCTTTTTTACAAAAATAAAAAATTATGTAATAAGATAAATGAGCTCATTATATACAAAAATGTATATACCTTATATATTTACATATATAAAACTAAACCTGAAGTTTTGCTATTGCAGATTAAATAACTAAACTTTCTATTTACTCTCAACTTCCAACAAAGTATCATTCTCTGCGGACTTTTCATTATTCCTTTGAATAATGTTATCACTAATGAGTAATTTACTAGAAACAATTTCTTGCAATTCCTTCTCCTTAGGGTTCTGAGGAGAATTCCACTGTTGGATGTCTGATTCGCAAAAAATTATGTATAAAACGCCAGAAACTACCAGCATAGCAGAAGATAGCAGAAACACGTACTTCCAACTAGTTATGCTTTGCTATAGTTGAAAATATTTAAATTAATAAAAACATAATAAAAAATTCAGTATAATAACTCACATTTCCTAAAGTAAGTATGCCGACAATTGCTGGTGAGATAAATCCTGGTAGAACACCAATCATTCCGCTGATCCCCAAAACGATTCCAGCGTAATTTGGAGCAATATCAACAATACTGGCCAATGGTCCTGTAGAAACAGCTCCATGGACAGCTGTTGCAAGGGTTAGGAAAATAATAGCCGCTGTTGAATTGCACCCAGAGTATGCCAGGAAAAGAACGAAAATGCCCTTCACTATGCAACCTGATAAAATAAATTATTCATTATTTTTTTATAAAATAACCCACAAATGAGTACAACCTTTTTTTTAAACAAACTAAAGACAATTTATATAAAAAATATTGGTATCTATACCTAATATTGGTAGCAATAAATAATAATAAATAAAACTTCAAATTTCAGATGAATATCAGAATCTGTTTCTTAACATACCTCATCTGGGTACTCGTACTCAGTAGTTATCAAAAAATAAAAATGTTAATCCTATAGATACTTTGCAATATGACGCATTTTTAAAATGCTTCAAAGCCTTTGATATATTAAACTATTATCACAATTGCGTAACCGAATGAGATATGAAGTTCTGCAACAGCGTAAACTAATACTTAATTAAACAAAAATCTCCCAATGATGAAAATGTAAGGCCGCTGTCGACTAAACCTAAGATTTATTAAAAAGAAAATTATCGGAAGTTATCTTTCCTAAACAAATATGGGAGATAAATACCGATGTTATCTTCTCTACCGCTTCTTCTTTTGTCCATATCTCTTAACAAGATGTCACTGATTTTGATTTCAAGTCACATGAAAATGACCAAATTATAAATAATTTAAGGGAGAAAGTTGAAGTTGTAAAAAAAGGTGGTCATTATGAATTAATTGAAAAGTAACATACATATGTACTCCAGAAGAAGAACACCATCCGATTTAATGACAAAACAATTCATAAGATTTTTCTGCTCAATAAATTTAATATTTCACTAATTTAGTTGTAGAACTCCTTTTCTAGATATTTTTTTTTAACTATTACAAAAAAGTTTGTTGACAATCAAAACATATAGATACTTCTATCTGGCTTATTAATTTATTTATTTGATAATTTAATTACATATTCTTGGCAACTTCTAAAAACATAAATTCCCGCATTCAGATCAATTTATTAGATATTTGTTTAGAACGCAATTTTTTTAGTGAAGGTCTTTCTTCTGTTCAAAGAGACTAATTGAGCTTCACTCAAATACAATCATTTCTGTTTTTTTTTTTAACTCGACTTAATCATTTGCATGAACAAAATTTAAAACAAATACATATAAGCTTTGTTTTTTTTTATCCATCCAGCACAAAAATAGATTTTGCTTTTAAAGATAGATTCTTCCCCAATTAATAAATACGTACTAATATAAAAATATTTAAATCCGTTTGAAAAAGAATTCACTTAACCTACAGGTTTGTACTTTTCAATAAATTATTACCTTTACCAGACTTATTTGAGTTTTAATTGCTTTATTTCATAGTGCATAACATTTGAGCTGAATTTAAATATTAGTTTAAAATTAAGCTTTTAAATTTATTAGGTTAGGCTTAGTTCAAGAAATATACCGATGATACCGATACACACAGTAAAAACCAGCACAATGTAAATGACAAAAGTAAGCTAAGTTCAGTTTAGTTAAATAATTGGATGAAAAAAAATTGAAGCCATAACTTTAACTATCTTCCTCATCTTTACTAACTTCAAATTTAAGTTTATGCTGTGAAATATGGTTTATGATTAATTAAATAAAAATTACTAAATGTTGATCTTTTTGTAAAATACATATATAGTTATTGAAAATTATGTAAAATATTGATACAATAACCTATGTTAAAAAAAAATCGTATAACTCTAAGGTAAAGCCAGCAAAAGGAGTTAATTAACAAGCGGAACGTGACATTAAAATTTTAGATTATTGAAATATTTGCAAATTGTAACTACTTACACATTGTGGTTGCAAGTTTTCTAACATTAGTCCTGCTCATTTTTTCAGTCCTTAATAAATAATCCCCTAAAATTGAGAAGAAGTAGGCATATATCATTCGCATCATATGAGGTAAACCGGAGAGTATTCCAGTCTGTAAAAAAATAAATAGGTAATTCGTGTTCCAATTGAAACGCGGCTTTTATTCATACCATTTTAATGTCCCAACCATGAATGATTTTAAAATACGTCGGTGCCTGAGTCATCAGAGTGAAAAGGCCCCAAATACCTCCCCATTGCGCTACAACATTCATCCAAACTGGCTTTGAGATTAAAATATCCTTCCAAGGTGTTGGGACAGAATTCTTCGGTTGTACCGAAGCACCAAGAGACTTTTCAATATATCTACGTTCTTTTTCGCTGATCCTTGGATGCAATGCAGGAGTGTCGTAAACAAGGAAAAGCCATCCGATGTACCATAAAGTGCCGATTACGCCGCAGACATGGAATACCCATTCCCATGAAGTCCACGATATTATATATCCAAAGAGTGGGTAAAACACAGCAATTCCTACAGAGCTTCCCAAATATGCGGTTACAAATTTACTCCTTTCATTTGGGGGTATCCATTGAGCAGTCATGTGATGCATTGCAGGCCAGGCTAGACCCTAAATAGAATAATTATCAAGATGTTTCATTCCATAGAAGTTACTTATAGGTAGGTATGAAATACTTACGCAAATCAAGCCCTGAAGGACTCTTAAGAAAATCAATGCTCTGTAATCCCAGTAAGATACAATTGGTAGAAGGAAACAAATCCAGCATCCAATCACATTTGCTAGCCCAAAAACAATTTTTGTTCCAAATTTTTTGGCGAGTATACCGCCCGGGATTTGAGTGACCCAATGGATCCAGAAGAAAGAACCCAGAACCAGCCCTTGTTGGTATTCATTCCACATGAATCCATTCTTCTCATAGTTTGCCTAGACCGAAAAACAACAAATAATAAATTTACACGAGTTATAGATAACGTGACGACATATTTGCCCGAGATTTGGACAGACAATATTGTCTATCCCAGTTTAATAACGCGGAAACAAATATAAACGTGATGAAAAGCGCGTGATATTTGCCACCAGTGGCTAATCAGTCATAAATATTTGCGTGAAACGCAAAAAAAAAAAAAAAATTTTTTTTCATTTTCCTAGTCGGTGAGTTTAATTAATAAAAATGATTTTTGATTAATTTAAGGCTCCGGGATGTCTAGTTTTTGAGGTATATGTTTTACAGATGCCGCTTATCAGCTATGTTTGCAATTTATTATAAGTTTTTTTGTTAGTTTGTTCACGCTTTCTGCGCTTTGGGGTAAAATTGTTTTTGTTTGTTTGAACCCACACACTGTTTGTTTGATATAAATACAAATAAGGATGCCAACGAAATATGAGGAGGGGGCAAAAATCTTAAAGTTAATGGATTTATAACCACAAAAAAAATTATCTTAAACGCTATACATATACGAGAAGTTTAAATAACCAAGGGGACGAATGAATGAATAGAAAATTAATCTTTACTACTAAGGCTAATTACAATTGCCATGAAAACAAATTTTAGTTATGTTTTTGTACTACTACTGTACTATCAATTAAATTACATACTTCTTCACACCCAGACGACTTAGACTTTAAACAGTTTTATGGTTTTAGTCCAGATTTTGAGTTTAGCTAAATCAATTTCTAGACTCTGCTGTTCCTTCTTTAATTTAGTTGATTATAAACTTTTCGAGAAAGTCATGCTACTCGTACTACATATTAAATTTTCTTTTCTTTTCTTTTCATACTTCTTTTATAAAGAACTCTTAAACGCAGATTCGCAGAAATGATAGGAAGGTGAACTATCGAATATAATTTTCACAATTTAAATTCGAAATCAGTGACCCCAATATTCCCTTTGTACTTATTTTCGTCGAATTTGAAAATATTCAAGAATACATAGATAAGCTGTTTTGAGTTTCTAAATTTTATAGTACCTTCGACATTGTGGCCCCAAGGGCCAAGGTGCAAATCCTTTCAAGTATAAGTAGATGGTAAACAGTTTTAAATAATATGTATGCTATTATTGAATTAAGTATTATTTAAAAAGTTTTAAATAATAGTGATATTAGCTTCATAAGATACAAAAGTTCTTGAACTGCAAAGGAATTCTAAGTCTAGATTTCTGCTTCGGTTACATTTCGCTAGTTTAAGGAATTTAAGTATTGCACCAATTAGTTTTTCCGCATATAGCCCTTACCAAAATGACATAACGTAAAGGTACATATATTTTGATTTATTTCTCATCACTTTACGTTTCTAAATGATTTTTTTGTCGTCCGTTAAATGCTTATGTTGAGTTTCTTTCTAATCTAGTTAGGGCTTATAACGTCATAATAATTCGATCGGATTTTTCTACCGAATTAATCAAAAAAATTTTAATGACATTATTAATTGAAGGTATGTAACTGAAATTAATTTCTTAGAAATTTAAAAATCAGGGTTCATTTCGTATGAAAATTAGATCAGGGCCCATAGATTAAAAATAAGATGCGTATCTCACTCTAAGTTAACATTTTCAACTAAAATCTTTTCTCTATAGTAGTATTTTTAACGACGGCCAAGTTAGACGCTCCATCTTAAAATCTATAATTTTTAGAGCAAATTTTAAATCAGTGGTCGTCAAATATCTATGTAAAAATGTTCGTCATATTAGAATAACCATTTTTCATCAAAAGTCCCTTGAATTAGAAATCTATGCAAGTCATATTGGATTTACATTTTAAAATTTAAAATTTTCTGTCGCACACCACAACGAAAATTCCGGAATGCAAATTTTCATAACGTATTCTTGAAATTTAAAAACGAAAACAAAAAATTCTGAAATAACTATTTAATCCATTACCTTAAGATAAAACAGAAAAATATTCATTGATTATGATTATGAATAATGACCCATAAACATTTATATTATATTCATAGATAACTAGGGAAATGTATAGTAGTGAGAATTCGATTTTGCTATATTTTTGAATCTTTCGCGTACACGCATACATATATATGTATAAGCCTAAAATAATTTGTTTTACTAATTGAGAAATTTCAGTGAAAGCTTTTTAAAAGCTACAGCTGGATTAAATAGAAAAGATTTGTGCTACTAAATCGCTCGCGAAATTTTCGCTACTAAATCGCTCGCGAAATTTTCGCTACCGCAATCGCTGCGAAAAAGCTTTTAAGGCAGCGCACGTGTGGCTGACATTTTAATGCTCCACTTTGTGCAAAGTCTCTTCGGGGCTCCCAAATTATTTACAATGATAGTAATTCCGAAAATTTTGTCCATATCAGGAGAATTGATATCTTTGTTCAAACTTAAACATCACATTCACGAGTGCTGCGAAAGGATAAATTTATAGTAGCTGACGCTTTATTCACGTGATCGCTGCCTGTTTTTCGAGCTACTAATTACCTACTATTTTTGCAAAGATTACTGAAATGATTTAACATTTTTTTAATAACATACTAAGAGCACACTTAAAAAGGTTTTATATGTGTGTACCTATGCATTATAAATTTTAAAATTGTGTCTATTTATAAATAATAGCGATAACAAAAGATATCGAATTGTGCGAAATCGTAGACGTAATAATTGATTACATGAGCCTCTTGAGATGCTATTCACATCAATTAAGGAAGGAAATTAAAACTTTGTACAAAGTACACTTGAGGAAGGAAGACTTTAAAGTTACGAAAGTTAAATGTCATCAAAAATGATTACATATAAATAAAATAAAATATAAAAATACACGAAATTTGTCAAATTTTTGATTAAGAACAAAACACTAATGCTCTTATAAACTTCTTTTAAACAAAATTCAAATTAATCTATTTAAACAGCCCAAATTTTATTAAAGCTTAAAGTACCATATCAATTCAAGACAACAATGTTTATCTTGGTTTTAAAAAAATAAAAATTTGCTACATGACCCCATAGAACATTTGTTTAAAATTTTGTATTTTACCTTCACCATGAATTAATTTTAAACTATAACCGACTATGAAGAAAGATAGTCTTAAACCAACAAACAAAAGATTAACCAATATTTGAACTATGTCATTATCATTAGTATCGCGCAGGGCCGTATTACAGACAGCATTCTCGCAATAAAAGTTAGCATATTCATATGAAGCATATACCATTACACTTACAGGACAGACGAAATTGGGAATAATCTTAAGAATTAATCTAAGCTTAAATTAATCTTAAGGTAGAAAGTTTCTCAATGTTTAATATGGGTAAGATAACTTACGTTAAATAATTTCAAAATCACTCTCTCCAGTGTATATTTTTCGGCTGGTTCAATGGTTGTATTAAGAACACTAAAATCGGATACTAAATTTACTAAACTATCATTCAGGTCACTGTCACTGCCACTTAAAATATTCAGATCACTTGAGATAAATCGCTCGCGTGCGCTGTATGATGAAGAGGGTTCCCTAGGTATGTTCTCTTCGCCGGAACACTCATTTACTACTTTCGAGCCTCGACCTTCAGTTGCAGTTTTCTTCTGAGCAACCATGTCGACAATTGTAATATTCAAATTGATGCGAATCATGTAGTTGACTGCGAACCCAATAAACACTAGGTACCAAAGCACCGTTCGCGTCTTTGCTGTAATATTCATAAGAAAAATTTAAGTCACAACCATACAATGGACCTTACACACAGAGAAGTACCTTCAGCCATTTTTCCGTTTATAAATATATACAATATATGTATATTTTTTAAAGTTTACCCCAACTACTTCTAAGGGTGTAAATTGAATTGGAATTTTTTTTATTCTTTGACTGCTTGTTTGATTAAAGACCCACTAAAGTCTCGCTAGTACCGGCATTCTATCGAGACACTGAAAATTTGAACTAAGCGATTACCAAGAGGGCAATGGCGAGTGCACTTAAGTAGGCAATTGTTACAGAATTTATCAAGCGCTGATATCGAACATCTTCATTATCAGCACGAACAGGTATAATATATCGCATCTGGGTCCATTCTTCTTATCAGATGTTTATCAAACAGAGGAGTACGAACAGAGGAGTACGAACTCTGTATAAATATTTAAAGGAAAAATCAAGTCTACCGCAAACCACAAAAATGTTCATCTTAATAATATATCGCGTCAGTCTTAAGGCCGGTCTAATCTGATTCCGCGGGAGAGGCATATTTGATCTTCACTCCGCTTTATTTACGCATTTTGAGTAGAAAAATCTACTTTATTAGTCATATCATCACAGTGCCGCTGGAATATGCTACTTGTACTTTTATGCCTTTCTCTAATGATTTATAAATTTTTGTTATCGGTTACATTTCCTTCGTTGAACAAAGTTATAATAGGTATAAACGAATTGTTTTCATATTAGTTAGCAGTTATTTGATAGCATTTGAAGGGATTGATCAATTGAAATTGTTTTTCACTTCATTATCGAAAGTATCTACCAACGAAGGGCATGTGGAATTTTACAATGAAAACAATGAGCAATTATTTCAAAATTTTTCTGATTCATAAAAATAAGCTAAACAAAAAACACCAAATATCTCTCAAAGTGAGTTATTTTTCTTTCAAAGTGGTTAAAATAAATTCGATACAAAAATCCGATCGCATTATTTTGTTTGGAAGAATTAATTGAAGTCAAAGGTAACTAAAATTAATTCCTGAGAATTTTAGCAACTTATTTAAGAAATTGTTATCCAAAACGGATTCAACAATCGGGCCCAATAAATGTTTGATAGTAGGAAAAGTTTCTTAGGGCCAATGATTTCGAATATGAGATATGACATCAAAACTCAAAAATGGAAATTGTGTCTAACAAGGTAATTAAAATGTCTCACATTTAATGCAAATTAGTTCATACCAAAATTTGACGACGCTGATTTTAAATTCAATATTGCTAATGAGCCGGTTTGGAAAATTCCTTTTGCATTTTGGTAGTTTGGTAGTTTGACTAATCCATAATATTATTTTCCTGATAACTTTTCTAGTTATGTTCTAGGAATGATTCTCAAACAAAAAACAATACTCTTTTTTACAAGCTTTTATTTAACTTGCAATGTTTGTATGTATGTATGTATGTTCGGGTCAAATCTTGCAACTTAATTTTAAAGCAGTTATCCTCAACCGATTGAGATGAAATTTTGCATACACGCTTGGTTTGGACGACAATGCATGGCTAGCTTAGTGACGTCATTCTAAATCCAATATGGCGGACGGCCCAAGATGGTGGACTATTTTTCTTTTGTGCATTCCCATGATATGGGTATCAAATGAAAGGGTTCGACATTTAGAATGCGATAAAAGCTTGTTTTTAAAAACCTATTTTTAAATTCAGAACTTTTTTCAATCTAATCAAAGAAAAAAATACCCGCTGGCATGGTAGATTGTAGTAACGTAATTAAACATTTTGAAAGGTAAAGATATATTTCATATGGTAATATGATATACGGAGAATCATTATTTCTCAAGGTGACTGTGGTACAACGTTAGAAAAAGCAAGAACTGGAACAATTAATAGTACTCCAGATTAAAGCTGAATATCCGTCCCATTTGACTGTAGCTTTCTGTTTGCAAAACGTCATAGGGATTGATTTCAAAGTCAACTGTGTAATTATTATTACAAAATTAGTTTATTGAAAAATATGTATTTTAAGCACAACTAAGTCTATCTATTTCCTATGTGAAGCAACATTAACAGTTCTCGTAACAGCGGACACACCTTCTTCAAACTTAGTGCGGAACAATACGTTAGCATTATTGAACATTCCATCCTTAAGCGAAACGATAATAAACTGCGAACTGGTGAAATGTGTCTTAAGCATATTTCCGATGTTTTGAGTATGAGACATGTCTAGAGCTGCATCGACTTCATCAAGAATATAAAGTGGTGCTGGACAAAATTTCAGCATAGCAAGAACCAAAGATAAAGCAACTAGTGAGCGTTGACCGCCACTGAGTTCGCCCAATGAATCTTTCCAAATCCCATTGAATCCGACTTTAATCTCCAAACCTCCTAAGTTATTATTTAGAAAAACTGGTTTTAATCTAGCTTGAGCACCTGGGAGTAGGGTACTAAAAATACTGCTGAAATTTTGATCTACAACTTTCCAAGCTTTATCCACCTTTTCTTTCTTTTTCTCATCCATTTTGCAAATAATATGTTTTATTTTTTCCTTGTCTTCTTCAACAATTTTCTTTCGGCGCATCGTCTCATTATATTGCTCCTCTTCGCGATCAAGCAGCATCATGGCCTTAAGATTTATGTGCTTTTCCATCTTATCCTTTTGTTCCTTCATTTTGGAAAGCTTCCTTCCCGCTTCTATTGGATCTTCTTTAGAATAGTCGTAACGAGTGTTTTTGATACCGAAAAACTCTCGGTCCTCTTTGATCCAGCCGTATTTATTTTCTAAATCTTCTACTCTGGCAAATCCTTCCTTACTATCGTTCCTAACTTTATTCACTTCGTTCTCCTTCTTTTTTATATCAAGCAACATTTCTTGATTTTGTTTCATTAATTTTTCCTTTCGCAGTAAATTCGCCCTAAGTTCCTTGTTCTGTGAATTTATCTTGTCCTTTTGAACGGCGATTTTCGACTTTAACTCAGAAACTTCAGCTACAAACGTTCTTGAATCTTCTTTTAATTGTGCCATTCCTTCCTGCAATTTTTCCAAATTTTCTTCAAACGTTGCTAACTGCTGTTTAGAAGCTTCAACACCTTTTTGAATTTCTTCAATTTCTAAACGTAAAGTTTCATACTCTTGTTCTCTCTTTTTCCAATTAGCTCTACTTTCCTCGCTTTTCTTCTTTGCTTCCTTCATAGCATCCTGAGCCGCCTTAAGCTCCCGTTCTCGATATCCTTTAGCATCACCCAATTTCGCTTCAATATCCTTCACTTTCATTGTAGCTACTTCTTGCTTCTCCTGGGCTTTAATTAAATCTTGCTCTAATTCAGCTGTAAGAAAAACATTAGTATAACAAATATATCTTTAATCATTTGATTTATTTAAATTTACCTATCTTAGCTTTTAATCTTTCAATTTCTTCCTTATTTTGCTGGAATGTTGTTTGTGCTAACCTCTGTGAGCAAGCATTAAGCTCATGTTGGCGTAGTTCTAAATTCCCTTTAACAGCATTAAATTTTCTCGCTGCTTCCTGAATACTCCTAAAACGACAACTTTGTTTAAAATTTACATCTTCCATAAAAAAATAACTTCATTTACTGTATTTGCATCCTAATCGACCTTAGTTCTTGTTCTTTCATATGTTTTTCTTCCTCCAAACGCTTTATTTCTGCAAGTTCTTGTAAAATGTTACTCCCTTTAGGTCGTGAGCCTCCTGATAGAGTACCCTCGGGATCTACAACATCACCATCCAGAGTTACAGAGCGGCACATTATTTTACGATTATAAGCAACCTGTATTATAAAAACATACAAAATATATTTATTTTTGGTAAATACAAATTTTTCATGTTACAACAAAGTTATTATTTTTTTTTTTTAAATTTCTTTGACATGCTTAATGTTATTTTATTTCGAAGGTATTAGATTCGAATTCAAAGCATATATCGCAAAAAAAACTAAAGAAACCACCGAAAACACCTACCTGCTTCGCAACATTCAAATCCTTGCAAATCAGAGTATGTCCAAAAACGAATTTCATAACTGGCTCATAATAGGCATCATATTCAATTAATGATAGTGCAGAATGAACATTTTCCCTGCCAACCTGAATAGAAAATATAATTAGAACAGGACGTAAAAAAATTATTTCATTCTTACTAATTGCTGTGCAATTTTCACAACATGAGACTGAATTGCATTAGATGATATCTTGTTCATTGGAATAATTGTAACACGATGCTGAAGCTTACCGCGTTGTAGAATCTTTTTACTTGTTATGTCGTCATCGGTAACATAGCTGTACAGCTATGGAATGAACAATTTCATATAATTTATATTATTCAATAACATCAAACTTACGCTCCCTCCCGCGCACATCATTAAAGCCAGACAATCTTTCTCGTCACGTACATTTAGCAATTTCCCAACCATACCGCGAACCTTGCTTCTGTCAAAATTTGGTTCAGGATCTTGATACTGGAGTTCGTACCGGTAAGCATTTTTATGATCAAGTTGCGATTTTAATTGTCGAATTTCTTGGATCACAGTACTTTCACGATTCTCAAGTTCTTCTAGGGCACCTTCTGTGTAGTTAATTTTCGATATTTCAGCCTTAAAATTAGGGAGAGAAAAAACAGTAAATGCAAAATCGAAAAAATTCCATGAAGATATAAGTGTACATTGAGTTTCATTCAAATATAATTAATTATTTACATGCAAATACAAAACTAACGAATAAATCAAAATTTAAACTTACCTCTAGTCTTTTTATTTCGGCATCTATGCTATCGTACATTTTCTTATCTTTAAGGTAGACGGAGTCGTTAGTTTGAATCTCGCTTTCTTTTTGCTTTAAGATATTTCTGCTGTGTTTAAGCTCCATATCAGATTTTTTAATTGTTGTTTGAGCTTCAATGATGTGTTGTTTGGCCACTGCAATTAAAATTTTAGAAACTAGACTCAAAATGTATAATATGTTCATACCCATTAATTGATCTTGCAGAGAAGAAGCTTCGCCTTCGTCATTTGTGGATAAACCTTGGGTAACCGCCTCAAATTTTTTCTGAGCAACTTCGTAAGCTTTAGCATCTCGCTCATCGGCTTCTTTTAAGTTTTGAAATAGGCCCTTAACCTGCAAAAAAATGAAGCCCTCAAAACAATAATTACATAATTTATTTCGATCATACCTCTTGCATTTGAGCCTCCTTCTTTCGGAAAGTTTCCTCATCAGCAGCAATATTTTTCTGCAGAGTTTTGTGCTTTCGTTTTTCTTGATCCAAATTTGCTTGTGCCGCCTTCAATTTCCCAGACACTTCAGCCTCCTTCGTAGTCTTTTTAGATAGTTCACTTTCCAGTATAGTCAGCTCACCCCCACTTTCAGTGTCAATTTTCTGCTGAATATCTTTTGCAGCTTCTTCTAATTTAACTGCTTCTTCCTCGTTATCAACTATTTTTTTCTTGCATTTATCTATATGATTTGTGAGATTTTCAATGTTCTTCTCGATTTCTTCTAGAGATTCCTTGTGCTTAAGATATTTAAAGGAGATGTGTATTCGAGTTAGGTATTCGATATCGCGACAAATTTTTTGAAATTCCAAGTATGCCGATCGTTCTTGGCGGAGTTTTTCGAGTTTTGGTTCAACCTCCTCCTTAAGAAGAGTGTTTGTCTCCCGCACTTTGGCGTCTTTTTTCTCAATAAGTTTGGTTGTCGCGTCTCGCTTTGATTCATACATGCTAGTGCCTGCAGCCTCTTCAATCATGGAAAGAATCTAAAGGGTTTAATAAGGGAAATTTTTGTGTAACTGAAGTGTAAACATTAACAACAATTTATTAAGCATATTAAAATTAAATTCCTTACCTCTTGTGGCTTCATGTTTAAAACTTTTGTGATGCGTCCCTGCATAATAAGAAAGTTTGGATTGTTCACATTCAGCTGGACGGAGCAAAACAAATCCGACACCTTCTTATTTTGGACATTTTTCCCGTTTATCATGTACTTGTTCTTCCCGCCAACAACTATTTGCCGGGTTACGGATATTTCCCGGCATTTTTCGTAGCCCAACGGGCACTGCGCCGGGTCGCTGTTGTCGAACACAAGGGTCACCGTCGCCTTTGTGATGCCCGCCTGACCTCCCTTGAAGACTAAATCTTGGAGGGACGTTGCTCGCACCTTGGCAATTATTGAAAGAATGAAATAAAACAATTTTCATATTAGTTAAAAGACTCACTTGTCCCAAATTCGATATTCCCAACACGAAGCAAATAGAATCCAAAATGTTTGACTTTCCGGTCCCATTTAGGCCTGTAATGGCTGTGAACTCCGGATCAAAGCCGTGAATTTCCGTACGTCGGCCATATGACTTAAAGCCGTCAATAATCACCGATTTTATGTACATATTTAACTTGTTTTTATTCAAAATGTTCTGGGAGAAAACCCATTCGCCATTTCCTACAACACCAAGCTCCGCGCTAACCGTTGACTTTTAACTTGACAGTTCTGAATTTTCAAACATTCGGCCATTGAACTTTCATTTCCAGGTATGGTTTTTGGGCATGTTCGCAGCGGTTTAACGCATTTTCAATTCAAAATTGAGCATTACTTCTTACATTTTTAGCAGACCTTTTTTCCCACACATAGAATTTTAAGTTTCAATTGATATTTTTAAAAATATTCAAATAACTTCTTTATGTAGCATATTTTTCATTAACATTTATAATTCGAAATTCGTTCGTATAAACTATTGTTTTCCTCAAACTACTTAAGATCATAATTTAGGAGTTTATTTAAAAGGGTCACCACTAGGAATTTTTTTCGCTTTTAAGTTTAGGATTTCTAGAACACACTCTTCAATTAAATTGAAATCTCAATTTGAACCTACCAAATGTGTACATATTATAAAAATAAATATTGTACATATATATATACAATAGGTATACATATGTACGTACATACACTCACATGAGGAGGGAGAATACTAAAAAAACATGAGTCTGAATAAATAGGATCGAAAATCAAAACTCAAAAGTAGATTCAGAAGCAACGACATCCAGGAAATCTTGAGGAATAAAAAACAACTAAATAAAAGGCAAAAATCTTCTTAAAAATTATATTTATGCAAAATCCATAAAATAATTTTAACGGTAAGATTTCTGGTAGCGTGCACGGGCACCTGGACCACCGAACTTCTTAGGTTCACAACGACGTGGGTCTCCTACCAGCAATGTCCTGTCGTATTGTATCAAAATGTCTTTGATTTCCTTTTTAGAGGCCTCGTCAACATCTGTAAAAAACAAGATATTTCTTAGCTTTTATTATAATTAATTTCATTTAATTATTTAAGAGTTCCATGAACGTAATATACTAATATACTTTTATCTTGTTGGGCTACATCATCCGAATTAAAAATAACTTTTAGTTTGGTTGGTAATGCATACTCATTTGATTTCCCTTTCATTTATCTTTCAAAAGGAATAATTTATCCTAATAAAAATCTGGTATCGAAAGGGTTTAGTCACGTTTTAATAATCACCTAATACTTACATTTTTGATAAAAAGCTACCAAAGCCTTTGAAATTGCTTGGCGGATTGCATAAATCTGAGCAACATGACCACCACCGGATACGCGGACACGGATGTCAACGCCAGCGAATTTTTCCTGAAAACAAAATCATAAAATCTTATAAATACTTTTTAAAATAAATATGAAAATTAGAATGTAATATAATTGCATCAGTCAACAAGTATTTTCATGAAACATCAATTTCGGGATAAGATTTTTTCATCATGGTGCTTTTTAATAATCTTTTGAACTGATTATTCGATAAATTACTAATATATCTCACAGATTAAATTAAATTTATGTATCAAACTTGCTATATTAATTGCTCAACCCTCAATTTCATGAACCAAAATCATTACTTGACATTAGCTAAGCCTCAACGATTTTAACTCAAATTTCGAAAAATATTGCCTTAAAGAGATTTCAACAGTTTACTCACTATCCGAAGATAATTTTGGAATAATATTGCCACTAGATATTGGATAACCGGTTCATAAAAAAGTGACAAACTTTTTGTTTCCTCACATAACCTTACTATCACTGTAATCATTTTAAGCCGCTACAATTTTACTTTGAATATAAAAAGTAAGACACTCACCTCACCCAAAAGCAGAAGAGGTTCCTGCAATTTGTACTGCAAAACTTTTGGTTCAATCATGTCCAGTGGGCGTCCATTGACACGAAGGAGTCCCTTTCCGCGCTTGCAGTAGGCAACTGCGGTGGCAGTTTTCTGGAATATACAAAATTAAGATAAGCTTCACGCCGATTTACAAACAAATTCAAATCGAGTAAAACACAAAATTGAAATTAAACCGTAAACAAATTATTCTTGGCCCATTCGCTCCACGTCTCGGCAAATTCGATAAAATGTCAAACGCGGCCGACACGTGCGGGTCGAAGAAATTGCACAGGGAATTTTCTTATTACTTACTTTGCGCCCGAAGACCTGAACGGCGTGAATTGGTTCCCTTCGCTGGAAAGTTTAAGAAAACACATAATTAGTTACATTAATTTCACTCGATACTAGACAAAATCAGTCGTTTTTGCAGCAAAATGTCTTTACCTTCTGCATCTTGTTTCGCGGACGAATGGAGAAAGAACGGAACTCACTTCAGTCCGCTGAACGATAATTTTCGTTGGATTTTTTGCGTAGATGGTGCTGACATCTGTGAGCAAAAATTGTTTCGTTAAATGTAAAATAGCAAATTTTGTAGATTTTATATATTTTTCTTGGCATAATTTATAAATTCAAAAGTGTTCATACTTTAAAAATTTATAGCTTTACAATTTTCTATTTCTAGCTCAAATTTGAATTTGATTATTAACAATGAAACCCCAATTAAACTGTATACATCAACTTAAAGATTAAATTGTACATTAATATTTAGTAATCATAAATTTTTTAATTACTAATTTCCTGCTATTTATAAGATTTAATTTCCTTTAGGGTAGATTTTAAAAAAATTTAAACTTTTATTTACAGTCGATAAGTAAGACGACTGCCTTATCAGCCACGTTGGAACTGTTGACGTTTTGTGACAAGATAAATTCGATTGATGGTGTCCTCTTTTTCAGTGTGATTTTTATTAAATTATAATAACGTTAGGAAGCTGGTAAGAGCATAACAAAGCGTAATATAATTTACAAAACCTTTTCATGCAAAAGTCAAATTAATTAAAAATTCCTAAACCTTCAAGAATCCCATGATTTAATCAATTTAATTTTGACAACTCAATTAGTAAAACTTATTTATTTTTAATTTCACAGTTTCTTCAAACAGTGCACAAGTAAAAATATCCACAAGATGAAAGTTAAGGAACTGCAAAAGACTGTAAATGTTGCCTGGTCGCCAGCTCAGCAGAATCCAATTTATATTGCAGCCGGCACCGCAGCACAACAATTAGATGCCTCGAGTGCCAACTCAGTTTTAGAAATTTATTCAGGGAATTTCGGCGATCCTGGATACGATCTCGAGCTTAAAGGATCACAGAAAAGCTCCTACAGGCAATACATTTGTCCGAAAACTCAGATCAAATATAATCTTTTCACTTAAAGGTTCCAAAAAGTCGTATGGAGTCCCACCGGTTTTGGGGCGACCCACCCAAACGGTCTAATTGTTGGTGGGTGCGAAGGGGGCCACTTGGAAGTCTACAGCGCTTCGAAACTCCTAGCAGGGGAAGATGCTCTTCTTGCACGCCAGGACAAGCACACTGGCCCAATTCGTGGCTTAGATTTTAACCCATTCCAGCACTACCTGCTAGCCTCTGTCGCATCGGAATCTGAAATTCTCATTTGGGATCTCAATAATACTTCCACTCCTATGGCCCCAGGCACCGTGACTCAGCCCTTGGAGGACATACAAAACGTCGCCTGGAATAAGCAGGTTCAGCATATCCTGACTTCGGTATTTAGCTCGAAATGTGTTATTTGGGATTTGCGGAAGAACGAGCAAATAATAAAATTAAGTGATACGCAATCAAGAGTTCGCTGGAGGGCTGTTCAATGGCATCCGGATATTGCCACTCAGCTCTGGCTTGCTTCTGAGGAAGATCAAGCCCCATTTGTTCAACTTTGGGATTTGAGGTATGCAACAGCGCCAGCAAAGACAATTCAAGTCCATCAAAGAGGTATTCTCGGAATGTCCTGGTGCCCGAAGGACTCAGATCTCATGGTCTCTTGCGGAAAGGACAATAAAATAATTTGCTGGAATCCAAACTCCGAGCTGGCGGTAATAATTAATTAATTAATTAATAAAAACTTTCCTTGAACGTGTGATACACAGTCAAAAAATAGCACCAGGAAACCCACTTATCCTTCATTATATGTAACCTTATGCCATTTACACACTCGTGATCATTATATCATATCCACCTCAGTCGTGTCCGTTGATTTATTACTCTAGTAGTCTATGGTAATGGACGGTGCCATCAGAGCAATTACAAACCTTAATTCTGCCCAATGTTTTACAATTTACATGCAAACGTCTCATCCGATCATAGTTCACTTATCCCTTTCCCAATTTTTTTTATTGCCCATTCTAGGAGAAAAAAAATAATCTCAATAAAACATCTTTATGATCTTATTTACGCTAGGTCAGCGGGGTTTTCCGACCCTATTATATGCAGTAATTTCAGAATTCAATTCAAAGTAAATAATTGTGAAAAAAAAAAATAAAATATTTGCCTCCAACTTTGAGCAAAAGTTGTTAGTAACTAAAGGTTGGATAGTAAAATCCAGTGCTAGTATTCAATTTCCTTTCTGATTGAAGGTCAGACTTTTTTAAAATTGTTTGTTGAAGATCCGGAAAAAACGAATTCATTTGAAAATGAAATTAAACTTAAATAAAATAGTTAACATTAATTTCAGCAAGGAGAGATTCTTTCAGAAGTTGCAACCACCATACAATGGTATTCTGATGTTCAATGGTGCCCTCGAAATCCAGCTTTGATTGCTAGCTCTAGCTTGGACGGAAATGTTTCCATTTATTCGTTGTATGGAGGAAGCCAGCAGCAAGTTCAAACTTCAAATAAAATCGCCGACTCCTTTCCAGGAATGGATCAATTCGCCCAAGCACCTATTCCTCAGGCGTCGAGTCAGGTCATTTATTCAGATTTAAAAAAGACTCCAAAGTGGATGAAGAAGCCTACGGGAGTATCGTTTGGGGTAAAATGAATTTCAAATTCTAATTCCCAGATACTTTATATTCAAACAATTTTAGTTCGGTGGCAGATTAGTTGTGTTTAATCAAAAAAATCAGAGAAATGTAACCATTAATCAGGTTATCACTGAACCTGAATTAATACAGCGATCTAATAACCTTGAAAAGGCCCTAGAGGGAGGTAATTTTTCTGAATACTGCAAGCAGAAAGCAGATGAAGGTGGTGATCAACACCGTCGCTATCTCTGGTATTTCTTAAAAGCTTATTTTGAAACGAATCCGAAGGATGAAATGTTGAATTTATTAGGTAAATATGGTTTATCAATTGAGTGCCTAACTCAAAGTTTTTTACATTTTAAGGTTATAATAAAGAAGATATCGTCAACAAATTTCAGAAATTTGTTAAGTCGGACGACTCACAAAGCCAATCGAATATAGATCAAGTTACAAACCAAATGGCTACGCTGACTCATGTAAGTGATTTTATTGTTTTAAAAATCTTTTTAGTTTATTTGTAAAGTGTCCGGAAATGCAAACAGTATAGTAAATTAAAGACAAGAAACTCTCGTTTCACATTTGTTCGAAAATAAAATGGATATCATATAACATACAATTTTTGAAACGACTAGAACTGCACCTGCTTTCATTTCCAGATCTACAATAAGGCACTTACCTTAAATCTAAGACACGCTTTCTGTAAAAGATACTTGCTTCATATGTAATTAATAAGTGAACACGATTTTAATTCAAATCCCTTCATTACAAAACCGCTAATTACATTTAACTGCTTTCTGATCTTAAATTTGAAATGCAAACAAACATAATGCGCAACCGCACTAATTGCACAGAGTGATTCATCTGAAGTTGAGGGTGATCAAAGCACCGATGATAGCACAGATTTGTCGGTAAGACGGCTTCTACATAAATAGCCTAAGTAGAAATTTCATTAGTTGCCTTCTTACTAACAAAAATTATTTGCCTTTAAAGATAAATTAAATTAATACTGATTTTGTTTAGGGAGGGGACAACAATGCTTTGTTCGATGCTATTGCAGCTGGTAATAAAGTGGCAAACGATTCGATGGAGAAGCATGGAATCCCCTTCAGAATTCCGGTTGGAGATGGTATGTGTCATGTACATATGTATGCACAATTTTCATGATATTTAAAATTATTCACTTTAATTTGTAGATAAAGATGGATTGATATGCCAAGCAATTTTAAGCGGTAACATAGAAGCAGCGGTAGAGCTATGCATGGATTCAGGAAAGGACGCTGAAGCGTTAATAATTGCATCCATTGCAGGCAGCGACTATCTGCAGAGGATGCAACATAGATATTTGAATAAAAACGAAAACGAATTATCAAATATTATTTCGGCACTAGTGTCACGCGATTGGATAAATGTAATGTTGCAATGCAAAATTGATTCATGGAAAGAAGCACTAGTTGCTGCCCTAACACACAATGGCGGGCAAATGGCTAATTTATGCGGTAAGTTAAACATTAAAATTTTTGATTTATATAAAATTGTTATAATTTAGTACGTTTGGGGGAGCGTCTGCAAAGTGAAGCCACCGATCCTTCTACAGCTAGAAACGCAATTCTTTGTTATATTTGTGCTGGAAATCTAGAAAAGATAGTAGAGGCATGGCTCGAGTTAAGAGGTCGAGAAAAGGGTCAGAACGTTAAGCTTAGCACTGACGAAATTCAGGAGCTTGTGGAAATGATTACTTTGTTGAAGAAAGGTCTTGAATTGCAAGGGCACGATGTAGAGGTAGGAATAACCTGTCTTGTCACCGTCTCGATTATTAAATTTTGTTTTGCAGCCAATTGGAAAGCATGCGGATGTTCTTTCTGAATACGCAAATTTGTTAGCAGCTCAAGGAGCTCTAGAATCAGCGTTGTCGTATTTGGGGCCTTCAGTAGATCCCCATTTAGTTGAACTTAGGGAACGTCTATATTATGCTTTAGGACATAAGCAACAACCGTCATATTCTCGTGGAAGTTTATCACACCAACAAGGTAATCTGTACACAAAACAAGCTCCTACTGCGAAAAGATTTGGACCGCAGAGAGGCTCGGGTTCATTCTCAGCCGGACAGCCGATTCCTGCTACCCAAGGCACATTTAATACATCTCTGCCAGGAGCTTTTTCGGCTAATCCACCTCAAGGACAGCCATGGAATATGCCACCGGCAGTACAAACTCCGGTTTCTGCGGTTCCAACTTTTAACGCAGTGTCTTCATTCCAACAACCACAACCCGTTCAATCAAAGCCTCCAATGGCGCCGCCAACTGTTAATGAAGGTCTGAGTCAGCCTCAACGGCCGTCGAGTGTCGGATCCCAAGGTAGCATGCATCTAGAAATATTTTCTGTGTTTTTAAACAATTTTTTGTAGGAAGTACACCTCTATCGAGATCTAAATATGTGCTGGATCCATCTGTCTCATCCGGACCGAACTACGGACAGACAGCCGGATTGTATAATCCTTCAATGGTGCCTAATATGGGCTCGCAATCATTTAATGCACCATACAATCAATACAACAATTCTCCTCTGAGTCCAGCGCCGGTGCCACCGACATCATATCAGCCAATGCAGCCTAATTCAAGTCTTCCCCCGGCAAATAACTTTAAGCCTTTTGTTCCTGCACAAAATAATATTCCCGGCATGGCGAATCCAAGTTACTTAAGTGGAATTCCACCAATTGAAACTGCTCAGCAGGCGATGCCACCACCTCCGCCCAGTCATAGAAATCCTACACCACCACCGGGATGGAACGATCCACCAGTGCTAAAGTCGACTAGATCTCAGGTATGATGAAGATTTAATGAATTTACTGAAATTCTATGATTTTGAAATTTTTTTTACAAGATATCTATTACATGTTACAAAATTTTAAAATTCAACTAGTTGGTAAACATTTGATAGGGCATATAATCAGACGAAAGTATTCTTTGTGCTATGTAAACTGCCTCTTTGACCAAGATTTTCTTTGCATTGAAAATTTGAATTTTATTAAATTGACTGAGTTATGTAAGATTTCAATTTTTAAATACGTTTGAATATTTTGAATATTTTCGCACAAATTGAAAAGCTAATGTATGTACTTCAGAAATGTATAGTTATTCATCTTAAATTAATTATAGTTTTGTATTGTTCAGAAATTATTCTCGATACAAATGTCTCTTGCGCATTTTAATATCTTCGTCATTTCAATGTTGTACTATTGAAATCAATTTGTTCTATCTTTATCTATAATCTATACGTTTAGGTGTAGGACAAAAAAACTCATTTTCAAATTTATAACATCATTACGTTATAAGAACTGATTCATCAATTTCGACTAAACAAAAATTCCTAGCCTAAGATCTAACTTGAAGCAAGCAAACTTTTATACCTTAATCGTGTTCAGGGCATAGTCTCAATAATTGTTTAGATGGGAAGGTGGGAATTGATTTTATAGAGCAAATGGATAGGAAGGCAATTTTTTGGGTCCTGTTCTCGGAAAAAACTGAGAAGAGAAACAAAGTAATTTGGTACTTTTATAAATAAGGGCGCTTTTTATACATTTTAATTTATAGCTAATGGTATATCCCACGTGAAGTTGTTTCTTCTTAAACTATTAGAATTCCAAATTAATTTGAACGTGAAATCGCAATATTGGTTATTTATAGATCAAGGATGATTATTATTATTGGTTATTTATATTGATCGAGAATTTCAGTATTAATTAATAAGTAACGGCAGCTAGAATTATTTAGAACAAATATATTTAAATAACATACTCGCACATATTAAGGTGTTCTATAGTGAGCAAAATGAAATGTCTGCAAAGCATGCCGGGACAAGACGGTGGGAAAAAATCATTGGTGCCCACTCAAATGCCAACGAAACTTCTAAAGCAAATCAAAATGCTCGTCAAAGTTCTTCAGAAGGCACCTTTATGTTTCAGGTACCAAAAAAAAAAGAGTTTGTTGCAAAGATTTTGCATTAATTGTTTGATGATTTCTTTTTAGTTTTCAAAACAATCACACGTTCCTAAGTCATATTCATATTACTGCTTGCAGTGGATTAATGCTGATTTTTTTTTAGTCGTCTCGTCTTCTTAATCGAAAGTGCATGGTTATAATGTTTCAATAGAATTATTTAGAATTTAGACCCTCAACGAATTGCACTAATTTCATAGATGCTTTATTTTACATTATTTGAGTACTAAAATTAACAAAATGTGCATTTTTTTATGTGCGAAAAAGAAGCTGTTTTTGTTGCCAATTCGAAATTTTATTTAATATGCAAGATAATGCATTTAAAATTTCGATAATAAATCCATAACTTCAAATGTTTGAATGCAGTTCTCGGGATAATTATATTTAGTTTGCGTGGCATAAAAAAAATTGATGAAATGATTGTGAGGCTTAAGCCTTCTCTGTTTCACCCCATCAAGCGACGAAAGAATATCATTCGTTACTGTCAGATCGAATATTTTCTTCACTACTAAATAACCCAGCACTTTGAAATTTTTATATTTATTATTTCTGTTGACTACGGCTGATGTCGTTTTACCAAAAATGCATGTTTTTTATATTAAAATTATATCTTTAAATTGGCATTAATTTTCGTGCTTTACGCAGCCGTTGGTGTCAATTGTGAAGAGATTTTTTTATACTCCACCGTAAAAAGTCCATCAAATAATGATTTTTCAAGTAATATAAATGCGCCTAATGAGTCTCGATGCTTTAAAAGTATATTTTAGTTAATAATTTTATTTGAGTAGACCTTACAGGTGACATTTTAATTTGATGAATGCCTAGATTAGAAGCTAGTCAGCTTATATGAAATTTTTTTATTCTGTATACTTATAGCTGCTAATATTTGGAATCGTTTTCTGGACCCCGCAAAAACTGGTCTATGTAATCCGAATCCGATCCGACTCCGGATCATATAGTTGGATGATTGATTTGGACATAAGTCTAATTAAGTAGAAGTTCTTATTTTATTATTTATTGGCAAAATGGCATTGGTAGAGACGTTAAAACAATGCAAACGTATGATGCAAAAAGGCATTTACTAGAAAGTAGACAAAAACCTGTTGGTCTTAAAACGAACTGTGGACATGAATTCTTTTAAATTCTTGTTAGTTATTGACAAACATCGGGTGAACCAATAAGATCTGAACCTAGGGATTCTCGGGCTAAATGTTGAACGAAGTCTTTAATGTATTTACATATTTTAAAAAGTACTAATTTGGATTCTTTGAGATCCGGTTTCTATCTGTATTTCATAATACGTTATATTGCTCTGAGGCATTAAAAAATAAAGCATAGTAGGAATGTGCACTAACACAGTAGTAAAGCACTGGCGGAGCTGATGTATTTTCTTTTGCGTTTGTGTTTTTTTAATGAATATTTCTTCAAATGAATGTTCAGTAAATATAAATTTTAATAGTAGTTAAAATGTCCTTGAAAGGACAATTTTTGATTTTGAACTTAAAATTTATGAAATGGCCAATGCTTCTTCCAGATTAATTTTTTAAACACGCTTATAACAACATTTTTGTTTTACAGACAAAAACTGAACCAGCGCAAGTTAATCCCATTACTCATCCCTTGTTTCTAACGAATCCCTCTCAGGGGCAAAATGGTTTTTCAGATCCAAATGTTGGTTACAATAATCCCCAATTTCAGGTAAGTAAAAGGAACATTTTTTAAATAGATTACTTTATATATATAATATTTAACAGACCCAACCACTTCAACCACCAGTCTCCCATCATCAACAGCAACAGCAGCCGCAACAAATGCCATTCCAAACGCAGGCTATTTCATCTCCTCCTCAAGACAGTAGTCCATTTATAAATCAAATTAATCCGCCAATGTCTCAAATGTATAGTTCATATCAGGAACAACAGCCTCCCCCAATGAAACCGGAACCACCTAAACAAAAGCCCCCACTTCCAGAAGAATTTACTTACCTACAGACAGTATTGGAGGAATTAAAAAATCAGTGTATTAACGTGGCTCCAGATCCAGTATGTAATTTTAAATATTTTTATATATTAATGTTAACAGCGATAACGTTATTAGCGTACTAAAAGGAAGTTTGTCGATGTTGGAAAACGGCTCGAGAGCCTCTATGATGCTTTGAGAGATAGAAAGGTTTGGTTGCTTTAGAAATATTTTTATAAAATATAATCTTTTTTTTTACATTATAGTTAACTCCAAACACTCTAACGTCGCTTAATCAAATAGTGCAATCTATTCAAATAGGTGATTACCAAAATGCCTTAGCAGCACATACACTTATTGCATCAGGACCAGATTTTGCCCAGACCGCAAGTTTTATGCCTGGAATAAAGGTGCTAGTACAGTCTGCTGCGGAGCTTAAAGTGTATTTGAGATGAATATATTGCGAATTTTCGTTGCTCTGTTAGCAAGGATCTAATCAACTAAAATCAAGGATTAAAAATCTTAAACAACAAAAACAAAAACATGTTGAGCAACAAATCCACTAACTCGTAGGGTTGCGTGAAGTTTTTATATATGTACATCTTTAAAAATATAGCGACAATTATTTGAGTACGCTTTTTTTTCTGCGTATGGCCTACATCGCAGCGGAATTTTTTTTTCAAATTTAAATATTGTTATCTGATTAAGCAGAAAGCGGCTCAGAAGACAATGTTAATATGTTAGACATTTATAATAATAAAAATAATTCAAATTACATTTGCCAAAATGCTTTTAATTTTGATTTGAGGACTATGTATATTCTACAAATGTAGGTTTATTTATCCCCTCACAGAACCTAAACCTATTAACTGATTCATCAAAATGACAAACTTCGCTGCTTTATGATAGTTGTCGATCGATGTCTGGCCCATTTCCGATTCCAAGCCTAGCTAGTTTTCTAGTTCAAATACTTATCGTTATCAAAATTTCAAGTTAAAAATTAAAATTGATACACTGGACGTAATTTAAGTCCACAAAAATGTCAATCGAATTTATCTCATGAGGATGATATAAAATATTAAATATGTAAATAAAAAAAGTAAAATATAAAATGAGACGGAGGACGCTGTTCTAAGATCGAATTAAAGAGTTTACCCTTTTTTGATAAAAATTCTTTAGAAAAAATTCCTAAGATTTACACTAATTCAGTTACCTTCGTTGCTAATTAGTTTCTCAACACAAATCGTTCAAATAATAAAATTAGATTTCTCTACAGAAATAATTTCACCATTTTGAACAAGAACATTAGAGAAGTAAAAGGTAACAGAAATGAATTTGATATTCACATACTCGTATACAAATTTACGAGTTACAACTCCATTTTTCACTTTAAGTATAACGATAGTAAATTCTCGAAACTATCCAACCTATCGAAACTATCGAAACAATCGAAAAGTATCGAAAATATCGAAACTATAGAAAAGTATCGAAACAATCGAAACTTTCGAAAAGTATCGAAACTATAGAAACTATCGAAAAGTATCGAAACTATCGAAAAGTATCGAAACTATCGAAAAGTATTGAAACTATCGAAAAGTATCAAAACTATCGAAACTATCGAAAACTATCGAAACTATCGAAAACTATCGAAACTATCGAAAACAATCGAAACTATCGAAACTTTCCAAACTATCGAAAACTATCGAAACTATCGAAAACTATCGAAACTATCGAAAACTATCGAAACTATCGAAACTATCGAAAACTATCGAAAAGTATCGAAACTATCGAAAACTATCGAAACTATCGAAAACTATCGAAACTATCGATACTGTCGAAACTATCGAAACTATCGAAAACTATCGAAACTATCGAAAACTATCGAAACTATCGAAAAGTATCGTAACTATCGAAAACTATCGAAACTATCGAAAACTATCGAAACTATCGAAAAGTATCGAAACTATCGAAAACTATCCAAACTATCGAAAACTATCGAAACTATCGAAAAATATCGAAACTATCGAAACTATCGAAAACTATCGAAACTATCGAAAACTATCGAAACTATCGAAAACTATCGAAACTATCCAAACTATCGAAACTATCGAAAAGTATCGAAACTATCGAAAACTATCGAAACTATCCAAACTATCGAAACTATCGAAAACTATCGAAAACTATCGAAACTATCGAAAACTATCGAAACTATCGAAAACTATCGAAAGTATCGAAACTATCGAAAACTATCGAAAACTATCGAAAACTATCCAAACTATCGAAACTATCGAAAACTATCGAAAACTATCGAAACTATCGAAAAGTTTCGAAACTATCGAAAGTATTGAAAAGTATCGAAACTATCAATGTCGAAAGTAGCGAAACGTTCGCAATTTCTGTTATATCGAAACTATCCAAACTATCGAAAACTATCGAAACTATCGAAAAGTATCGAAACTATCGAAAACTATCCAAACTATCCAAACTATCGAAAACTATCGAAACTATCGAAAACTATCGAAAATATCGAAACTATCGAAACTATCGAAAACTATCGAAAACTATCGAAACTATCCAAACTATCCAAACTATCGAAAACTATCGAAACTATCGAAAACTATCGAAAATATCGAAACTATCGAAACTATCGAAACTATCGAAAGCTATCGAAACTATCGAAAACTATCGAAAACTATCGAAACTATCGAAAAGTTTCGAAACTATCGAAAGTATTGAAAAGTATCGAAACTATCAATGTCGAAAGTAGCGAAACGTTCGCAATTTCTGTTATAACATTTCTGTCATGTTGGCTTTCAGCACCATCTTAAGCAATATTTTTCTTAATGGAAAAATGAGCAAATGCATAATTTAAATTTTTATAAAGAAAACTGGAGCTCAATCTCAATTTGGGTGATATAAAACTCAGGTTTTCTTATAAAAATTGGAATTGAGCATTTGCTCACGTTTTATGCATAAGAGCCAATTTGTTAGTGTGTTCACTTAAGTAGTTTTAATTTCAGTGCAGGCTAAAATTATCATGTAGGGGAAAAAAGAGGCATATATAAAGGCGCGATAACATGAAATATAGCACCCCCAAAAACATATTTTAAACTACACAACTGATTTGAGTAACAGTTGATAGCCGATGACATGTTGTTCCCATTTGCCTCATAGCAGGCCTTTGAAGAGTAGCAGCTCATAGCCGATGATATTTGGTTCCCATTTTCTAGTGCCATTTCGCTCACTGTAAATGTAGTAAAAAATTTCCCCTTCGCCTTTTCGGAAGGAGAAATTTGGTCGCTCACGTACAGGGCTTTTATACGTTATGACGTATCCTCTACTCTATTATCTAAGGACTCAAATCAGTTCTGTAGTCTAAAAAATCTTTTTGGACTACATTTATAAAACGAGATCGTCGTCGTCAAATTCTGATACATATACCCTCTCACTTGCATTAAAATTAAACAAAAGTCGTTTTAAAAACAGCAGACTTCCTCAAAGTCAGGCATGCCAACTTCGGACATAAAACCTGCAATTCTTACAGTCGACGTCTGCCAACGTATGGATGTGAATTTTTCACTTGTCAATGTCACAAAGCAAAATAAAACGTTGTTGTCAAGAAAGTTTCGCTCCAAATTCAGTGATTTTGTGGAATACTGCCAAGAAATATTGTCCGTGAATGAAGCGTTGCCCGCGGACATAATAAAACTCTTTCGGAAACCAACTGTCGATTAAGATGTGAACCTCCGAGGTAAATTGGGGCCCTGGGACGTAAATTTTTTTTCGGTGTCGTCCAGAATTTTGTTGTTGCCCCGTAGTAATTGGCGTGTGCGAAATCCTTCCTGCCTGAGAGCAGGAGAGAAATTGTGAAGTTTTCTGAAATAAATAAAAGTTCATCGCCCGAAATTGTGAAGTTATGATGTGAAAATGGGGCCAAAGTCAGCCACGGATAAGTAGGTTAAAATCTTGTTTCTTGTTTTGCTACTAAAGAATTTCTCACCGTCGTCCAGTGCGAGGGATTGCGTTCAATTATCGCCGCGGGGGAGGAGAGAATCTGGCTCTATTTTGCTTTTATTAGTAATTTTAGTAAATTTTTATCCGTTTCGCAGGTATCTGTAAAGAAAATCTGGTTTTCTGTCGAACAAAACAGCTCGGCAGTGCCAGGGTGACACACTTTTGTACAACATTCCTTTCCTACATGACAAGAAATTTAAGAAGTCTTGCAGTTCCGTTTTACAAATTTAAAAAAAAAAAGTTTCTTGAGCTTATCAGAAAAAACTCTGCTGACAGTTGGTGCTCCGCTGAATGCAGAACAGGAGAAACCCAGAAACCCTTTGTCCAAATTCCTGCAAGGGCCAGAAATTGGACTTGTAGGACAGATAAAATTACTTCACAGCTGTCATCGCACCCCCGTCACTTCAGTTCTGCAGCGAAGGCCCACTCAAGTTTAGGGCATGTTTTTTTAGTTCAGCCCTCAATGAAGGGACTCGCTTGAATTAAAACCTATTTTTTAAGCGAGAAAAGTTAACGACGCATAGATAGACCTAAGAAATTTACTTTTGTAAAATGTAAATAGAGGCGACCTGGTTGAGACTTGTATGTTAAGTGCTCCGCAGAGTTGAGTCTCTAAGAGAATAATCAATTTGGTCTGGCCTAGATATAAAAATAAACAAAAGGAAATACATAGTTTTGAATAACATCACTTACAAAAGAGAGACGACTATTAGAAAGGTACACTGTTTTTTTAATTAAAGGATTTGTTAGTAATATAAAAAAAAATTAAGCTCTTTCAACATGTCTTTTTATTTATACTACCTTTCTTCTAATCCTCCTGTATTCACTTAACACTTACACATTTTAATTGTATGCAACTTACAAAGATTTCAAATGCCAATAGCCACCAGATTTGAAGGCAAATCAAAATAAAGAAAGTCTTTCGCTATAGCATGTCACTTATTCAAAACAACATGCACTTAAAGCATGTCATCAATTTCATTTGTTATCTGCATTTTTTAATATAGTTGGTCCAGTAGAGCTGGAAGCGATCAATTCCATAAACCTATTCTGATTTGATCTGCTTTTAGGAAATACATATATTTCTGTTTAAATTTTCTGGAAGATATGTAAATCAAATATGTAATAACCCCTTCATCATTACTAAATACAATATCTAAAATGGACTTAAAATTGCTTTCGCTAAGCGGCATTCAGCAGGCACTACTGATGAAGTTGAATTTTTAAAAAGTCGTTTTAAAATTAGTAATAGCTAAATTGTCCAGTTGACTGTAGAAATTAGGTTGATACCTTTTAGGTTTTCTGCTAATGGTAAACATGAAATCTTACCTTAAATTTCAGATAATTCAACCAAAAGGTCAAAACATATCTTGTTGAGATGGATGAGGAATCGCTTTTGGCGCGTGCAAATGAAGAACGCGAACGGCTATTTCAGCGCTATGAAAGAGGACGTGAGCCAGGTGCTGAAATTGATCCATGGGAAGATCCTGGCTTTGAAGTATACCACCAAACAGATCGCTACGGTTTCATCCACGATAAGCGTCTTCCACAAAAAATCGATCCAAACGAGGCCAAAGCTCGAGCCATTGAATTAGAACGCGTTAAAAAATGGCTAAAAATGCTAAATCAATGGAAGGAAACCCAAGAGAAAACACAAGAAAAACTCCGAAGGAGAATTTATAAGGGTATTCCTGATAAGCTAAGATCAAAAGTTTGGATGAAACTGCTTAATATTGATAAAATAATGGCGGAAAAAAAGGATGTCTACCAAAATATGCTTAAACTTGCTCGCCAGTGGAGCACTGAAGCGCGACAAATAGATTCCGATGTAAATCGTCAATTCAGAGAACATCTTTTCTATAGAGAAAGATATAGTATTAAGCAGAGGAGTTTGTTCAACGTTCTAACAGCTTATAGTATGTACAATATGGAGGTTAGCAACATTTTGGTTCGAAACCAAAAATTAAAAATTATATAACTTATTTTCTTTTATTATTTATTTACTTTTACTTGATAACTTCCGAAATTTTTAGGTTGGATATTGCCAAGGTATGTCAGGAGTTGCAGGAGTTCTGCTCATGTATATGGACGAAGAAGAAGCATTTTGGGCACTCAGTATTTTATTAGCTGACAAAAAATACGCAATGCATGGACTTTATATTGAAGGATTTCCAAAATTGAATAGACTTGTTCAGCATCATGACAGAATTTTGGAAAAATTTCTTCCAAAATTAAAAAATCACTTCGATACGTACAATCTTGACTCCATGATCTACTCATTGAAGTGGTTCTTTGTTATTTTTATCGAAAGGGTACGTAAGATCTTGAATTTTATTTTATTTAATTAAAGTGTACTTTAAATATATTTATAATTTCAGATACCATTTAGTTTATGTCTTCGTGTTTGGGATATTTATCTGTTAGATGGTGAAAAAGTAGTTACTGCTATGGCTTATACTATTTTAAAGTTACACCAGAAGAAATTGGTTAAACTGAAGGATATGGATTTACTCGTTCAATACCTACAGGTAAAAAAAAAACCTGAAGAAACTAAACAAATCTATATAAAAAATTAAAATTTTAAATTTACAGACAAAACTTCATAAAGATTTTGGATATGATGATGATTCGGTAGTTAAATCCCTTGAACAGGCTATGGAGGAATTGCGAAAAGCAAAAATGGATTATGCTCCACCAGCACCTGAAACAGAATTTCCTAAACGACCTTTTGGTGTATTTATTGAGCCGCCTATAGAAACTAAAATTGGACGACGTAAATCAAGTTTTACAAAAACTGAAAAAGAAGTTACCGAAAATGTTATATTGAGGTAGGAAACTTTCGCTGTATGGAATTATTTATTTGATTTTTGGTTCATTTCAAGAAGAGAGAAAACGCAACAGGAATTGGCAGAATCGACTATTTCAGATGGAGCTCTGGGTGGTTCTAATAGTCAATTAAATACAGGTGAGTTTTCTATTATCCAAAATGCATTTTTGCTTGATATTGCTTCATGAAATTTCATTGCTTTTATCTGTAAATATAAAATATATAGATGATTGTAGCATTGTAAATATCGTTAAATCAAAACGGAAAGGAGCTATTTTTGTTTTTTAATAACAGTGTTTATAACTTGTTTTTTTTTTTTTTTTTTTTTTTTTTTATAAAAGGTGCTATTGTTAAAAAAAAAATTTGCTAACTCTACTGACATTGTCTTGTCTGCAATCAAGAGATGAAGCGCATGTAGGAACTTCACTTGTCCTGTATTCCTACTTAAATGCTAACATTGATGAAAAGTTATATTTATTTGGTTTTCATTTTTATTGCTCATTTGTTTGAAAAGCAAATTATAAGTAAATTATCATCCTTAGTTCGTCTACGTGTTGAAATAGTCACCTATTTTTTCTGATTCTCCTGCAACTTCTTTCGTTAAATTGTAAAACCACAGTAAGTTCAAAATATACCGGTGTGTTAGAATTAGGTTTTATTGATTTATTAAAGAAGCGTGTTGATTTGCTTAATTAATGAAAAGGATTTTTGAAAAGAGGTTAGCGTTCAGTGAGTGATTTTATTGTTATTAGGACATTTATAGAGAACATCTACATACTTATCGAAAGGAATTTAACAATCAAACAATTGCTATTTATTGCGGTTTTTGGGTTTTGTTGCTCCAATTAACCGAAAGCTTTAATTTTTTATCAATTTTTTTGCTTTTTAAATTAAAAGAAGAACTCAAAAGTTAAAACATGTGGCTAGTAATATTTAAGTCTTTATTAAAAATTAAGGAACTATAAAATTCAATCAGTTTCAATTATTTTTAAAGTTTTCACCGCCCAGATAACGAAGGCTATACTCTCAACTAAAAAACTACCAGTTAAACTATTTCGTTCTGCTTTTTGGCGTAACCTTCCGCTTCTAATATGTGTCTTCCTTCAGCTCTAAATCAATGCATTTAAAATTAAAGCAAAATAATCCTAAGATATAGTAACTTTTTGTAGAGTAGGCATTATTTTTTTAGCCGAAAAACTAGAACATTTAATAATATAATTTAGAACTTATTATTAAACCAGCAATGGATGCTCAACGAACGACTTGTTTGTTTTCATTAAAAACTCTAAATATTTTATACAAAAGGACATATTAACACTTTAGTAGCTCTTGTCCGCAAGTTCGTCCACGCTTTATTAACCTATTTATAGCTGATACATATTGTAAATAAACAAATGCATCGCTTGTGTGCTTCTGCAAAATAATATATTTGCTACATATCCTCTATAAGCGCTAAAAAAAGCTTCGAAAATAACCATTTATTTTACAAAGCAAATTAATCCTTATCAACCTTAGTTGAGGAGGAGTACTGGGAATTTGTCCACACATACAAAGCATTACCAAGTCGTTTGCATGCTCTAAAAAAGTCAACATACAGTGGGTTAACAGATATAAACGATCACTTTTCTTCGCTTCCAACGCGACTGTTGCATGATGGTATTTGTTGTATCAAAATATTAATAATTTAAAAAAACACATTTTGTTGGAAATTAATGTTATTTTTCTATATGAACGAATTTAGGAAATGTTCCAGAATCCGAAGACGGCGGTTCTTTATTAGGTAGCTCCCGTAAATCCCTTGCAGATACATCAATAACATCGACAGCGGATTTGAGTGTGTTTTCGACTGGACAACGATCGCAACAATTTGATATTTGCATCGATGATACAAGGAGTATACATAGCGATGCTGAAGGTGAAGGAGCCAGCAGCCCTGGGTAAGTTTGAGTATAATAGAAAATTATAAAAATTAAATCATGGAGCAGTTCGCATTTCATTATACAAATGTCGATTAATGTGGTCGGTCGACATTATTGTCGGCTATGCTCGGAACTATTTTCATTAGAAACAGTTTTGATTATGTTCGACGTTGTCACTTAAAAGCGACAAAAAACCCTAAGCTGCATTAATTTATAGAAAGTATGACAAATTTCGGCTTTTTAAGATATATTTTGTCATGGAAAAGTATTGAAGAACATTTCATTTGTTTTATGTTTTATTGTTTAGCTGTAATAAAAGACGTTTTCAGCTGATGAGTGTTAATTTTAGCAAACTAATAACAAAAACGTTTGTAAGCCAAATAAATACATAGTAATAGAGCACTGTGAACTAATGTTGCATATTTTAGTAAAATTTATTTGAATCTGAAATCTTAACTATTTCCAGATCTGCATTTGGCTCATTAAGCATCGTTGGTAGGACTCCATCGGCAATGATGATAACACCAACACCACGAGCGATTTCTCCCCATGACATAGTTCGTATATACGTACCTCCAGCACCCCCCGAAGAGCAGGAAAAAATACAAGATCTAAGTATTTTACGTTCTTCGCCCCTATCAAGCAAAAGACTTGTAGAGAACACAAAACGTCCTTCGTTAAGCAATAATAATTTAAGCGATCCAATAGATGGAGTAAGTAGTTGTGCAGATAGCAGCAATAGGAATTCAGTGGTGTCTGGAGAAGTAACTCCAATTCGAAGATCATTTATTTATAAATCAAATGAGGATTTAACCCTAAATGGCCAAAAATCATCATCCTCATCGAGGAGAGGTAGTCTATCGAGAAAAAGCCCATCAGCGCTCCTAGAAAGTAATTATGTTGTTGATTGTGAGCATTTAAAAAATAAGAGAGGATCAGTGAATAGTTCAGATGAGCAAATATATAAAACTGCTAAAAGTCAAGGAATTGGTAATGATGGGTTAAAGCAGACAAAATTAATGACATCTTTTGAAGAACTTGCTCGAATTCGTAAGGAGCAGAATCGCAAATATGGGCATGATCCCAACAAATATATGAGCCAAAGTGCATATTCGGAGCATGCAACAAATGCAACTTCTGATGAAGAAGAATTTTCGCCAAAATGTAAGTACGAAAGCGACTGTAATATTCAATATAAAGCTTTAGCAGCATCGCAAGGTTCCATTGACTTTGATTTTGTTCAATCAGATGGAAAACAGGCCTTACGAAAGAAGTCTGACAATTCGGATGAATACTCATCATCTAGTCCTAACGTAAAATCAGTGCTTACCACACCAGTGAATGAACAACTACCCTTGGGGGTGTTAACATCATCCCAGTCGACGCAAAGGCTTATTAATTCTGGAGAAACAACGCCTACATCTTCCTCACAACACACATCGACAATAACAAGTAGTCAGAATAAAAGTACAAATTCCTTTAATGCTCCCAATCCAATCATGAAAAATATCGCTAGCGATATAAATCGAAGTAGTCTATCATCATCTCACATTATTGGAATTGAGCCCGAATCACCAACGCGACAACGTGAACAACAGCAGCCATATCCAAGTAGTATTCAAACATTCACAAATTTTCGGCTGCGTGACCAAAGCAATGAAAGCTACTGCGAACAATATGTTGAGCTAGCGAAAACATTTACATTTACACAAAATCCAAAGGATGGCAGTAATTTAATTACTGGCAGCAGTAATGATAGCAGTAGCAATATTAACGATAAATTCATTAGTAGTGATTTCGATAAAAGGATAGCCGCCCCACTAGGGGGCCCCTATGACTACAAAGGTCATGGAGGTCGTGAAACCAATAAGATAAGAATCAAAGTTCAGCAAAATCAATAGGTTAAAAACCAGTTTCGTGGTGCTGTAAATGTTGAATTTGGTGTTTACTTTCTTTTTTTTGTAAATCCTAAGGGTTTTTCTTTCAATCAACTTTGAAATTTTTATTCATAAACTCATTTCTTTGATGAAACTTCAATTATTTGTTTTACATCCTCGGAACATCTGCGAATTCACCAACGAATTTCAGTATTCTTTACATATCTTTTTCAACACTTTTTAGGTAAGTCGCTATATACATACATATATAGTTATTATTATTTGTTTCCTTTCTTTTGAGTCTTAATTTTTTTCGGGGCCATTAATTAAAATTATGCATATAAAATATTGCACCGAAATATTTGCCCACCTTATAGTATTTGCGATTTATATACATTTTATTATAATTATTAACATTTCTCAAACTTATAAGTATTACTAACTCTTAGCTTTAAATATTTAAACTGATCCGTGAAACCGGATCTTATTTTATTATTTTTTTGCTGCATTTCTAAAAAAAATTATTCTATACATTTTTATTGATACGTATTCCCCGTTAAACATTTATAAAAAAAATATTTATCGTTTGGGCGTTGGGCAAATATCTCGTATACCTTTAAATTTTATCTAGTCAGTATTTGGAAAATCATACTTCATTTGTTGAAGAATTGGTAAAGGGTAGTAATATAAAATATTAAAACGCACAGAAGTACTTCTTTAATTTCTTGAATGAATTCTTCCAAAACCGAAATTTAGATAACTATTTTTCCATTATTATTCTTAAATTCGATAATTATATCACTCCTGAAGTTATATACACTTGAGCTAAATTCCCTCATTAGTCGTAAGAAGTCCTTGTCCGTGTAGTGGTTTATAAAATTCCAAATTACAATGGCTTTAAACAAAGGTTTTAAAAAATTAACAATAAAGAAATCTCTCGCTCGTGCAGGGTGTACCGTATTGATAAGAAGTACAAAAAATAATCTCATAAAACTTATAACAATAAACAGCGTGTTTTTACATCAGCTGGCAGAATTTTCAAAGTACAAAATAAATTTTGTAAACTACTGCATGTACCAATATATCCTTGGTGTCTCGATATTTCGTTATAATTTTAATTACATTAGTGATTTAATGATATCTGGAGATAAGGGAATCCGGAAAATCCAGTTTTCAGATATCGCTTACGTGTTCATTTCATTTATTGTATAATTCATAGGTAACAACAATTTTCTGAATACATATTACAAATTACCGAATTATTTTTGTGTTCGATTTCAAAATAGTTAAATCCTAATTTTAACTCTTGAAAGCATTTGTAGCACATAATAAAGCACCTTCCGCTATTTTAGATTAAAATCCAAACCATAAAATTCCTTCTGTGACGGTAGTATTAAATTATAAAACTTATGCTCAACAGACTAATTTTTTTCCAGAATCGATTAAAGGATGTAAAACAAGCACATTTCTTCATTAAACACATCAAAAATTCTATTTTATAATTCTCACAAAGTGATTTAAAAGGAAAACCCAATCTTACTGCCTGTATTCATTATAAAACTTGCCGCCACAAAAACGCATTGACGAAATTAAAACAAAATGCGTGGAATTGGCAATATTAAAAGAAAAAGAATAATAAAACAATAACCAAAAATATATCCAGGCCAATTAATTGTTATTTTGTACAAATTCTGATATATCCACAATCTCAATATTTATATAATACTAAATATAAACTCTCTCTCTCTTTCGCATACAATAAGATGTTTTGAACATGAAAAAGTTAAGAGAAAAAAATCATTCCAAATGAACGTTTTCGATATTAAGTCAAGTTTGAATATATTTATTGCTTTTTGTATTATCTCCTTAGATTAGTGTATTTTTAAATTTTATTTATTGTTTAGTCACTTACACAATGAAAAAAAATAAGTGAAAACATAAGAAATAATAAACTATTTTTTATTTGATTTCGTTTTAAAAATAAATTCCTTTCTCCTTTTCTTTTAAATACATACACTTTACTTCGAATGCACTAAAATGGTAAAATATAGGTTTATTGTGATGTTGTGAGACCTTTCCAATCGTTGGATTTTTTATTTCGTTTTGTCTGAAAATATTAGGACAAAATTTGGTTTGCCATTCTGGATTTCTTCTTTTCTGTAAGTTTTTTATTATAATTTAAAAAAAAAATCTAAAATCTAAAAGACTCGTGGATATTGGTAAAGTATTCCATTTCTTTTGTTTTTGTTTCACCTTTAATTTTTGGGTTCAAAATAAAAATGTTTAATGGACGGTTGTGAACCTGTGTGCATATTTAAATCAAAGTGATAAATACTAATTATATTTTGCCCTTACATTATACGTTACTATAAAACTTCTTTAACCGTAATATTCATTCCTATGTTTAATTTTGCATAAAATTCCTCTTGTTGTTATAAAGACAAACACATTACTAGACATATATAAAAAAATCCTTTCAAGTAAAATCCAGCTTCGATCCTCTTACTCCATAACTAAAGTAAGCACAATCAATCTAAATGAAAATAAATCAAATTACATTATAAATAAGGTTATAATTTATAATTTTATCAAAAAAATTAAACCCAATATATTTCATCCGTATTATCGCTGAATTAATAAGATTAAAAAAATTTCTCATTGCCATTTCTTGAAAAAAAAAATCATCTAACTTTACTCATAAAATAACTCGCCAGGTAATCCGACTGAAAATTGATGCATTTTAATGAAAGTAACAAAAATATCATACTGGACTGTTTGTAACTGTTATACATATGTAACAACATAATAAAATTATGCAAAAGAACAAAAAGCATATAGTACTGAAAATAGCATCCATTCAACACCAATAGTTAACTTTATTTATATTTTGTTAACAAAAGGTAAAAAAAGAAAAAGGATATCATTGTTAAAAATAAGAAACCTGTAAGAATATTGTAAATTATTGATGTTAATAGAGTTTAACTAATATAGAAGATTTAAAGCGTAGCAGTATAAATAAAATGAAAATGTAATAACAAAATCTTGTTCATTTTTGTCCATTGTGATTTGTGGTTTTTAATTTCTTCAATATTGGCAAAAAAGTCGTTTGTAATTTAATTCTTAATTTATTTTCCTCAAGTTCATTATTTTTGAATTCGCGATCACATTAAATAGGTATTTTGCGAATTGTTTATAGATAAAAATTATGGCGTCCTCTCTTATAATTTCATCTATTGGTTATACAAACACTCTCCGAAAATAGTATTGGGACAAAGCAATTAAAATAATATGTTAATAACTTCTTAAATAAAAGACGGCGGAATTTTCAATTGAAAATATTTAATTTAATGTATACTTGAACTAATTACATATTAACAGCCATTCTAACTTGAAGTTTTCTTGTAAACTAACTTATTCACTATCCCATTGATACACACAACCTCTCCGACTCCTTAATTCGATTTTTGCCGACCATCGACTATCGCAAAAAGCAATTTTAAACTTCATCTATGAATATCACCCTCGTCCAGAAGTTTAGATTTTTAAAATTGCACTGCTGCCAGTCAACTCTCTTCTTTTGATTTATTTTACTAATGAACATGAATGCATTTCTTTCTTTCTTGTCTTCCGCCCATTTTATAGATGAATGAAGTGCTCCGATTCCCGTCAATAGAGAAATTTTATCTGTATCTTACAAATCCAATTTTGCTTTATTTTCGGGGTACTAAATTAATCTCACACAAGCTAATGTGTGTGAGTGTTTTTGCCTTTGTATTTTGCAATATTGAACATTTTCCTGTAAACTGTTCATTATTTCGAGCGTTGAAAACAAAAGGCTGTTCATAAAGCTTTTAATTCTTATATTTATATTTCTCTTTTAATATAATTTATAAGTATATAACTTTTCGACCCGTCTTTTTATTTCGGATTAATTTTTTTAAATATATGTTTTATTTCGCTTGCGAGAGATCTTAGTCTCCAGTGACATCTGAAATTCTTAGGTAGTGACCAGAAGTAATCTTAATCTTAATCTTAAGGAAAAAGGGGGAGGCGTTAGCCTCGAGCGCTCAGACCACGGTCCATTGCACTCGTCCCCTACCCTATCCGAATTTTTTAGTCATCTTGACGAAACTAAGAACATCAGATAGAGATTGAGAATTGAAGTCTTCCATTCTCATTACATCAGCGCCAAACGTCGTTCTGCGCGCACGGGAGAACGCCGGGGAGTTACAAAGGAAGTGCTCCGTACTGTCCTCGTCCTCCCCACACGAAGGACACGTTGAGTCGCTGATGATCCCTAAGGTGTTCAGATGCTTGCCGCATGTGTTATGTCCCGTGACCGTCCCTACGAGCGTTCTGCAATCTTTCCTACCTAAGCTAAGTAAAAGTTTTGCGTTCTTGCTGTCTGGACGGCTGATGAACCATTTGGTGAATTTACAGGTTGATATACTGGACCATCTCTGGCCATGTATTGAGTCCATGGATCTAGTTATCCAGTTTTTCAACTCTGTAAAGCTGACACCAATGATGGGCTCCGGTCCCAGGGGAGGAGAGCTTGCGCCCTCTTTCGCCAAAGCGTCAGAGACCACATTGCCATCGATTCCCTGGTGACCGGGGACCCATATAAGATGGACCTGGTTGTGCTTGGCAGCAGAATTAAGTCTTTTCTTACATTCTTGGACAATCTTTGATCTTGTGGTAGGATTAAGTAGGGTGACAAGAGCAGCCTTACTGTCGCTGCAGATGCCAATCCTCCTATTATGCCAGTATGCCACCTATGAGAAATTATCCAGTTAGCCACTTCGAGAATGGCGAATACTTCGGCTTGAAAGACCGTTGCGGTTGTTCCGAGTGATATACTGTATTTGACTCCTTCGTTCAAATACCATTCAGCGCCCGTACCAGTTAAGGTCTTCGATCCGTCTGTGTAGAAGATATCAGTTAATCCATCCAGTAATTTGTTGGGATCATCCCATTCTTCCCTTACCGGAAAATTTATCTGGAATCCTCTTCGGAACATGGTAATTTGCGTCATGTCATCCATCGGCATGCTAAAAGGAGCGCAGTGCTCTTCAAGCCTTCGAGATAAGACGCCATGTCCGATAGCATGTCCATCATGCCATAGTCTACACTTTTTTAGTCGACATATAGCTTTCATTGCCTCTTCCTGGATTGCGAGGTCCAAGGGCTGCAAATTAAGCATTGCGTTGAGAGCCGCACCAGGGGTCGAGCTGAAGGCTCCTGTTATCCCTATGCAAACTTCCCTTTGTACTCTGTTAAGGGTAGAACAGGTAGTTTTTATCTCCGTTCTACTCCACCAGACCACTGACGCATACGTGATTATGGGCCTAATTATGGCTGTGTACATCCAGTGCACAATAGCGGGTTTTAGACCCCATGTCTTCCCAAAAGCTCTCCTGCATTGCCAGAAGGCATTCAAAGCTCGAGATGCTTTGTGTTCGACATGAGCCTTCCAAGTCAGTTTGCTATCTAGAATAACCCCTAGATATTTCACTTCTTTGGAGAGTTGAATGGTTACACCTTTCAGAGTTGGGAGCTTAAGGTTATCGAGTTTTCTTTTCCTAGTGAACAACACAAGTGTTGTTTTCAGAGGATTTACTGATAACCCATGTCTCTCACACCAGTTCTGGATTTTATCCAGGGTTTTCTGCATCTTACTACAGACGACCCTAAGTGAATTGCCACAAACTAGTGCACACACATCATCAGCGTACGCCTGTATGTGTATATTTAGACTTTGCAGTTCGTCCAAAAGTGAGTCTACTAGGAAACACCACAGTAACGGGGAGAGAACTCCTCCTTGCGGACAGCCTTTCTCTACTTTCATTACCGTGTCGGTGTCGCATTCTGCGAAAAGTAGTCTCTGAGATAGCATAGAGTAGATCCATCTTACGAGCACGGTATCTACCCCATATGCAGTGGCAGCGTTACACATCGATGGAAACGTGGCGTTATCGAAGGCCCCCTCAATGTCAACAAAAACCCCGAGAGCATAGAGCCCCTTATCCGAAGCACTTTCTATCTTAGATACTAGATCGTGCAATGCGGACTCGCAGGATCTACCGCTCCTATAGGCATACTGGTGCTCATTGAGGGGATGCCGTCTCAACGTCTCTCCTCTAATGTATTTTTCTACCAGACGTTCCAGGCATTTCAACAGGAACGATGTCAAGCTGATTGGTCTGAAACTTTTCGCCAGAGCATAGTCTTCCTTGCCTGGTTTGGGAATGAAAACTACTCTGACCTTACGCCATGCAGTTGGAATATGTCCCCAGGTTAGGCAGGCCCTAAATATCTTCTTTAGTGCTGAAACTAGGGAATGGCCTCCTGCTTTTAGCATAGCCGGGTATATACCATCCAGACCTGGGGTCTTATAGTTTTCGAAGGAGGACAAAGCATATTCGATCTTCTCCTCCGTCACAACTTTCGATGCTATATATCTGTCCTGTCTAGTAATGGTGACCCTTTCTGGATACCTTTCTAAACTTTGATTCATTTGAATCTTATGACTGCCTGGAAAGTGGGTTTGAACCAGGATCTCAAAGGCTTCCTGTTTGGAACCCGTATATCCACCGTCAGATTTGCGGAGAGAATTCAGTTTGGCTGTGTTGTCCTTCTGAAAGACTTTATATAACCTAGCTGATTCTCTCATTCCTACCAATTCCTCACAGTATCTTCTATAAGATGAGAACTTGGAAGTTCTTATCTCGTACTTATATTCGCGCTGTAGGGTTCTATAGGCCGTCCAGTCATCTTCTTTTTGGGTTTTTAGTGCCCTATTCAGAAGCTTCCTGGTATTTTTCCTGAGCCTCGAGAGATTGCTGTTCCACCAAGGGACACTTTTACCGCATCGGCTCTTTCTAACTGGGCAAGCCCTCTCAAAGGAATCTATCAAGGTCCGACTCAATTTCTGAGTCTCATCCTCAATGTCTTTAGTTGTTCGGAGCTTCGGTACATGGATTTCTTTCTCCGAAAGAATTTGTTTGTACCTGTCCCAGTCAGTCTTCCTTGGATTACGTCCAGCCGGGATGTATATGTCATCAATAGCTATCCTGTAATTTAGGTATCTGTGGTCCGAGAGAGATTCCTCATCTAGAACTCGCCAGTTAGTAATGAAGTTAGACATCTTCCTGTTAGTAAGTGTCAAGTCAATTACCTCCTGTCGCCTACTCGTGACAAAAGTTGGATCGTTGCCCACATTGTTAACCACGAGATCGTGCGACAGAATGAACTCTAATAACTTTTCTCCTCTGCGATTGCATTTGCTGCTACCCCATATGGTATGCTGGGCATTGGCATCACAACCAATCACCAGACCTAAATTATTAGATTCTGTGTATCTTACAATTTCCATAAGTTCTCGTGAGGGAGGTGGACTAATGGAGTCGTAGGGTAAATAGGCTGAGACAATAACGGCCTCATGTCTAGTCCCCGAGATCTTGTAGGATACTTTCACCGCGACGACGTCTTGGCTGCAAAATTGCCTCAACATCGTGGCCTCAATAGTGTTCGATACGAACACGCATGCCCGCGGTCGTTCCGTTCTTTCGAAGTGAAAGAGTTGCCCCCAATTGACCATACCGAGACCACAGATACGCTTTCTACATATCCATGGTTCCTGTATTAGTGTTATTTGAGAAGTACTTTCGTACTTACGGTCCGATATTATCATGACTGTGTTCGAGCTCGAACTAAATTATTTGTTGCGCTTGACAAAAAGGATTCTTTTTCGTTGTGCAGTAAAGTTTGGGTTTTTCCGTTAATAAAGCAAACGCATTTGGTCGCATTGTACGCATTTTTGTACGCATGGTAAGTACCCTTTTTTATTAGCTTGTTATTTCGCTTGGATACATTATTTTATATGTTTATGACGATCGAGGCACCAGGCGGTTGAGGCTTGGATGTGATTTCTTAAGTTTCCTATTTTGAACATTTTAAAGACGCGACACTGAATGTTTATACTATCGCGAGTTTATTGCCTGAGTCGCCAAATTTCAAGAAGTTTCTGAAGTGCTTCTTTCCAATCCTCGTTTGTTATCTGAGATAAAATAAAATAAAATTGTGTTAAGATGAAAGATCTTTCCCAATGGAAGTGAATTTTTTAAATAATGTGCTTATATTCTATCAACTTTTGTACTCTAGCATTTACCGTTAGTTTGACAGATCCATTACTCTGGCAGCCCGACTAAATTTACCCCTAATCTCAGCTCAGTTCACTTATGAGACGAGACAGTTCGGAGTCGCGAAACAGCAAACAGAACCAGACCAGACGGGAGTTACAGCTGTGTTGAATCGCAATTCCTATCGAAGTATCAAAGTTTATTTTTGCACTTAACAATAGGGCGCTTCGCATTCATACAAAATCCGTTAAAAGAGTCGTCCGACAAATCGACAGAATCCGAGTGTTTATTTTCCCGAGAATCCTCCCTGGAATATTCGCGCAACGGCCCAAATTGTGCTAGTGGACTTTTTCCCGAGAGTGGTGTGAAGAACAAAGGAAAATGCTGGACCTCGAAGTTATCCCAGAACGGTCTCTTGGCTGTGACAACTGGGAATTCATTTTGGGTGAGGCGACTAAAACACTTTTTTCCATCAGGCCCCCAAGACAAAGAATTTTTTCTCGCCCGAAGGAGGGTTGAAAAAATTGTTTTGCTTTGCTGCCCCAATACATAAAAACGAAAAAAAATTACACCAAATGAAAACGTCTTTTCAACATCAGGTGTGAACGTGTGTGTGCGTGCGAGAGCGAGTTTTGTTGTGATTACTTTCTCCATGATCCCAAGATTCTCTCGCCAGTGCGCGAATGTTTGCTCCGCAGTTGTCAAACGCCACTGTTTACAGTTTTGTTTACATTCGAGGCGAGTCACTCGAAAAATGTAAACTTGTTGAATTTGAATTTTTTTTGAATAATAGCGCAATGAAAATGCGTCGCTTTGCGGTGATCGCACCGTGTAATTGTTTACGCTGTGTGTCACTGCTTTGTAAAACATTTCTTTGTGTTGCGCAAACTGCTTGTGAGCTGCTGTGTGCGAAACGATCGCGCGATTTATGGCGAGAATTACGCATTTGGAGCTGGAGCGCCAACCAAAACTTGTCAATATACAAAAAAAAAAAACACCTCCGTCACCACCCGCCCCTGTTGCGAAATGCGCGAGTGCCGCAACACGCGCGAAAGAAAATCAGCTGGAGGCTTGTAAAACAGACGGTGAATGTCGCTAACCAGCGCGGGGCGGGGATTGGGGCGCTCAGCTGAGCTATTTTAATTTCTCATTCTGAGCTGTTTTCATACCCTATCGTCATTAAGAGCAATTTGTGGAAAGCGAAACGATCAGCCGTTCTGGCGATGATCCTCAGTTCAGTCACTAGCAAAAGATGAAGCTCGATTTCGTAATCCATCTTCAGGTGGTCGCTTTATTTTGCAAAGATATGAAATTCAAAAATACTTGATAAAAATAGATCCGCTTCTAAAACATCGCTTTGAAGATCAGATTCTAATTTGTTACTCAGACAATTATGGGATCTCTAGAAAAAAACAATTTTTTTTTTCTACGATAAACACAATCAAAAGAATCTGGAATTTTTATTGCATAAGCCTCTATCAAAAGATCTTTCAATAAACGCACATGATCAGATGGAAAATTCGTTTGAATCGAAACACCAAGCAAATATTTGTATGAGAAGTCATCACGCCGATACGAGTAGGTGGATGATATTAAAAAACTACCCTGAATCAGATATTTAGGAGAAAAGGGTATTTACCTTGTTGTGTAGCGTAAAATTAATGTATGTATTTCGAAATGAAAAAGACATGCATAATGAGAGTTTTAAAGGAATATACTTTTCATAATAATTTTAAAATGCCTCAAGTATTTGATAATTTTTTTTGTAAGTTAGGCCATCGGGTGCCACATCAGTTTTTGGAAAAAATTTCTATCCTTCGATATACGAAAAAGTATTCAAATCTACTGCTTCACTTTATGAAAAATATAACAAAAGTAACATAGCCAAATTCTTGAAAGTGGAAAAAGCAAAGGCTTTTGTCAGGTCAATACATATTACAAGAAACCGCTGTAATCGAATTAGTTGATTTTAACAAAGGATCTCTACACTCATAGAAGACGAATTGCTTTGGGAAATTGTAAAATACCAACTTCAAGGACAAACAGACAAACAAGATCCCATTTATGAAGCATTGAACTATTTTAGTATTGTGTCAATGGAAGTCCGAAATACTCGCGTCATTCTAAAGGTGAAAAAATTTATCGAAATACACGTAATGAAGAATGTCTGAGAATATTAAATTAAAACTTTCTACATTTATTAAATATCCCTATTTAATTTGCCTGCGATCTTATATTTTGTAAAAAAGAAATAATACAAAATAAAAAAAGATCAATTGGATACAGTACCTACTAAAAGCTGACTATTACTAACTCTATTCAACAATACCATGTAGTAAAACACTATAACCCTTTAGAAAAGACTTCGTTTTTAACTCTACTTCGAATATTTTTCTTAAGGTAAGAGAACACAAAAGAGAACACAAAGTACGAATTCGTTTCGTCAAAATTTATCATCTTTAGGGTAATTTTACCTATTTACATGAACTTAAAGAATTATCGTTTTTAAATACGATTATTCGAAACTAAGGCCTTTCGATTCAAGATAAAGTTCAAGACCTAATAATTTTTGGTGGCGAATGATACCGAAGCAAAGCACACTCAGAGAATTTATCTTACAAAAATGTTGAATTATGATTATAGACAATAAGTTTAATTCAAAAATGCTCTGTTTTGTCCGTACGTTCACATAATACGGCTTCTAAATTCTAATTGAATTAATAATATAAAAGCCCCAATTTGTTTTTTTAACTCTAAATATTTGAAAAAGTAGTCGTTTTATTTTGTTATTAAACACCTTCCAAACTAAATGCGCTAAAGCAGAAATTTTAAACAAAATAGTGCCTTAACTAGTAATGGAAAATGTGGAATAATTTGCAAATAACAGTTTTAGATAGAGTAAAATTATTATTTTATTTTCAGGAATGCATTTTTCTCAAGCCGTGGCAATAATTCAATCTCAGGTCGGAGTAATTAAAGGAGTTCAAGTGTTGTATTCTGAGACGGTAATTTTTAATGAAAATAATTTTTAAAGGATAATTAATAAGTTTTTTTTTCAGAATCCCCTTGGCGTAGATATTGTGATAAATTTGCCACAAGATGGAATAAGGCTTATTTTTGACCCTGTTGTCCAACGGTTAAAGGCTATTGAAATTTTCAACATGAAGTTGGTTAAGCTAAGATATTGGTAAGTGCCATTATTTATAAAATCGTCAAATCGCTTTATTTATATTAAATAATGGATGAGCAGTGGTATGCCTTTCAACTCACCCGAGGTAGTACCATCAATTGAACAAATCGAGCATTCATTTGGCGCTACTCATCCCGGAGTCTATGATGCTGCCAAGCAACTTTTTGCCTTACATTTTCGCGGTCTCAGCTTTTACTTCCCGGTGGATAGTAAACTTCATCCAGGCTATGCTCACGGAATGGGATCTTTAATTTTCCCGAGTGGTGCTTCGCCTGTCGTATCAAAAATGGCTTTATACTCCGGCAGTAGTTTGTCTGAAAGTCAACCGCCTCCACTTCCCTTGTCCTGCTACAATAGGCAACTTTATTTGGAATCGGCCAGTGTGTTACGTAACTCTTCAGGGACAAGGGGTATGAAACTTCAACTTTATACAGAGGGTTCGGGAAGAATTCTGGAACCTAGAAAACAATCGTTAACAAGAGAGATACTTTTCGGTGATAGTTGCCAAGATGTTGCAACTAATTTAGGTGCTCCTAATAGGTGAGTTGCATTATTTTATATTATATTCGAAAACGCATCAAAACTGTTATGCATTAATCTATCTTATTAATACATGTTTTTCTATGCTGGTAGAAGTGTACCAGAATATCCGATTTGGTTCATCTGAAACAGAAAAACAAAGAGTCTTAAAATGTACTTAAATGAGATTTGGACTTAAAAAGATAATTAGAAGATAAAAGCACTATATCTTTGCCGCGTGAATTCCTGAACTCTTATAAATGGTTTAAAAATTTGCCAAAGAAGATTATAAATTAATATTTATTATTTAATTTTGGTGCGTTGTTCGAGTTTCCTTAAAAATATGAAGTTTTCTTATAACGCAATTTAAATTTTTTCCTTTTTCTAGAATATTTTTCAAAAGCGAAGACAAGATGAAAATCCATTCGCCAAACGCACGTAGACGTGCGCAAAATAAACGTAGTGATATATTTTTCAACTATTTCACCCTTGGCATTGATGTGCTTTTCGATGCGAGGACTCACAGGTGCAAAAAGATAATCCTCCACACGAATTACCCAGGTCACTATAATTTTAATATGTACCACCGATGCGAGTTCCAATTCCAATTATCGCCAGATAAGTAAGTATATTGCATTTTATATTTTTGAATTCCATAAATTATCGCATATAATTAACTGGTCTAGGGCATCAGATAATGAACCTTTGAGCTCACCTGTTATAATATCAGCATACTCCAAATGGGACACAATCAGCACCCGATTGAACCCATCCGAGCGGCCTGTTGTCCTCCATCGGGCGAGCTCGACAAATACGGCGAATCCCTTCGGTTCGACATTTTGCTACGGCTACCAGGACATTATTTTCGAAGTAATGCCAAATAATTACATCGCATCGGTAACTCTCTACAGCACATCTTCATACCCAAAACGAATGGTGAACTCCCGGAAGGGAAAGGTTCATGGGATTCAGGACATAGCTGCAACTGCGTGACCACGATTTGTTCGGGTCCAATAAAATATAAGATGATGAAAGTAATCACTGCTACCACTATTTTCGTAAAAAAAAGAACAGAAATAATGAAGAAAAAACAAAGTCATAATCAAGTTTTCTAAGATTTTATAAAATGTAAGTGAATTTACCAAGCATGTGCATATTCGACCTCCTCTCCCCTCTGTTGTTCATTCGTCCGTATTAAATCGAGTTGCCAGAAATGTCTGAATTTCACACAAGTAATTATATATATATATATATATATATAAAATGTATATATTTATCTGCCAGCTTAACTGGCAAAAGCATTCAAGGTTGTTTATGTTAATTAGTGTTAGTTGCTTAGTGATATTTGCGTGATTTTATTATTTTTCACTCTCTCTATCTCTCAAATTAAAAATAACAAAGTTAAACAACATTCTCAATTGACAAATTTATTATTTATTTATAAAGTAAAATAATTAAGCCCTACAATATGCGTGTATTTTTTGGATAAAGTCGGGACCGGCATCATTCAACTGCTTCATCTCTTTATGAAAAAGTTAGAAATGTGTATAAATTGGATTTCTTCGATTCAAACGCTTGTAGCAGTCTATATGAAAAAAAAAACTATAATCGTATTTAATAAGTAGGTGATTTGTAATCAAAGGGTATTTGCGATAAGCTCTAATGTTTTCGTTCTATAAAACAAAAAAAGTCGCTCCCACTCTAAGTATGTATGTAATTTTACTTAATATTATCATTTATCGTCAGAAATTGAGTTTTTGTAAATCATATCTTTTATTTGTTGTTATATACTCAAAAACTAGACTACTAGAAATCAAAATTTTAAAGTTTATTTAGTTTCAAATCCGACTGAATGTGACTTAACATAGTATTTTGAGCTTATTGCGAGTATAAGTTAGTTAGATTGTATAGGAAGTGGCGCTGAATTGAGGATAAGAGATTTAATTTTTAATTGGAGTATTATTGTTGAGAAATAATAACAACCCTGAATGTTGAAACAACTTCAATAATCGCGTTGTCTGCCAGGTTCATGTTAATAGAACCTGCAGTTTAATTTCTAGAGTACACCAACCAATGGGCATCAGCAGGAATATCAGGTGACTAAAATTTGATTTATGTTCTTTATTTTCATTCTCAGTTCATATTTAAAACTTTGTATTTTTGGGCATATTAAATTTAATATAATCTCAAAACTTAGCCCTCAAAGTATTTCGGCAATGACCTTTTTTTGTTTTTATTTAAGGGGTATTAAATTTACTGACAATAAAAACAAATGCATGCGATATCTTCAAAACGATTATAATTTTTTTATTAAATGCCTATCTTGTTTTAATTCAAAATTTTTTTTATATTTAGGGATCGGAAGTCCGAAATTAAAAAATAGTCTCGACAAAAATCGTTCCATTTTCGAGATCCAGAGCATGTCACAGGTTTGACATTGTAATAACAAGTCAATAATTTATCTATCTGAATTGCATTCGTTTTAGTGCCATTGCGTTTCTTAAAGCAAATATTTAAATTGGAATCAAACGACTTACTAACAAAGTTATTCAATTGAACTTTACTAGAAATTGTAATTTTTCTTCAACGCTCTTATTAAACGAATCTTTTCCTTTGATTTATGATTTGGGTCACAAAGGTTCAATTATTTTTATTGAAGATTTATTAGCAAAAATGTAGCTTCTTTAAGCTAAAAATTGCTTGATTTTAGTAACTAATTTTATGCCACATTAATTAGTTATTTGGTATAAATTTAAGTTATTGTTAAAAAATCGAGTATATGTCGGTAAGCAATTGAGGGCATTAACTTTAGAATGAATACACGAACTACAGACCGTACATTTGGTTTAAAGGAAATACCAGAAGTAACAAACAATACTATCAAATTAATGCTTAAGATACCAAAATATAAAGCAATTTATTTATTACCTTGCCTGCAATTTAAAACACTAACTTAAGAGTCTAAATTTGAAGTTGCGTAACGAGAATTGACTTTTTTTTACTAAAATTCAGTTTAAATTTGAACTAAGTTCAATTAAACTGTTTCTGTAATTTTGTATTCTCTGTTTAACTTCAAAAAATGATAAATTAAATGATTTTGTGATAGTTTTGTTTAAAATTTAGATGTTCAAGTGTCATTAATAACTTAAAAAAATAATTCAAACAATTCAATTTTTGTTAGGCTACTTCAAGTATAAAGCATATTAACCACCAATAAATTGGCTAGTTAAGAAAATTCACCAACGCAACGAGTTAGTTGAGCAGGAAATGAAATAAATCTGAATAAATAAAATATATATGTTATTTAGGAGATAAGCCATAACAGAAAGCGGACACAATATTAGATTATGTTGTTTTTTTTTTTATTTGGAAAAGGCAGTATTGTAAAAAAAATATATAATAAAATGAGTAAAACCTAAGACTAAATGTATATTCAGCGTTTCTTTTATGATAAAATTATCTAAAAAAAGCAAATAAAGAACTTCTTTATTACTTGACTTTAAGTCTTAATTAACAAATTATCGTTAGAACTCCTTTTTTATTTAAACGAATTCTTTTATTGATATGTTTAATGATCTTCATTTTGAAGTTATTCAAAAAATTAAAAATTTTGACCCGCAGGGAATTCTTGGACCGATTTTCATGAAATATTTTTGCTTACATCACAATAGAAGAGGTGTCTGCAAAAAAATTACAATTCATAGTGGGCTGTGTTCTGGTTCATAGTGACCCATATCGAACTTTATTTTAGTTCGTGAACATACATATAATCGAATTGCCTGAATTTATACCTACTTTGCGTCAAAAATGTAATTAAAAAATTTATCTGATACTGGCTTAGATAATAGAAGTAGAGGATACGACATTAGCCGATTAATTGGTTCAAATTTTCTACTGCCGTTTCGCTCTCTCTAATGTACTAAACAATTTCCCCTTCGTATTTTCGCGACTTTCGGGAGGAGAAATCTTGTCGCTCACGTACAGGGCTTTTACGCGTTGTGGCGTTTCCTGTACTCTATGATCTAAGGGTTCAGGGTTTGAAGTTTGAATGGGCAAATATCAAGGCAATTTGATGCGTTTCTCGCAAAACTTAGAATCTTTATATAATTGACTGTTTTTTTAAATCAATTCAATGCAAAATTCCCTAGTAAACCCAGAACCAGATCCGTTGTGATAAAAACGCAACTTATATGGTTTAGTCAAGTCTACTTCACGTATCATTTACAGTTTTAAGAATTTTCGATCGTCTATAATTAGAGCTTCTTGAAGTTAAAATAAGGGGAAAGTCCAAACAAAGCATAACCATATTTGAAATAGACAAGTTTTTAGATATATTCATAAACAATTCTCATAAATGTACAAATGTCAATATAGTGTTATATTGTATACATAAAAAAAAGATATTCCTTAAAACGAAATAAAATTTAATTCTTATCACCCTCCACATTTGATGGGAGAGGAGTTATAAAATGCGTCCCCGACGAGCTCACTGCTGTCGATCCAGGCGATTCACTTGCAGTGGAGGGTACAGTGACCGGAGTCATAGCAGCAACTCCCGATTTCGTCTGTACCAAATTCACAACTTTTCTCACAGTCAAATTACGGTTTAAAATTCCCGGCTTTAAAACAGGGATTTGTTTAAGACCTCCAGGCTTCAAAAGAATTGTCGGCTTAATCTGGGAGTCTCCGCCCACTTTGATCATGTTTTTTATAGTTGTCCGATCTGAATCCACATTTATAATAATTGGCTGATATTGTTTGTTACCAGAAGTCGTTGGAATTGTGGTATTTATTACGCCTGAAGTTCCTGAGAATGCGCTTGTATTTTTTACAAGAGTTCCAGGCGGAATCTCCATAGTTTTTGGTTTTTGAATTGTAATTGTAGCCATTGGTTTATCCGGATCAGTTGGACCGGGCGCTCTTGTAACAAGGCTGGGGGTAGAGGTCTTGGGGTTTGTAACAACCACCTTTGCATACTTTAAAGGAGGCACATTTTTTGATATAATATTCGGGCAAGGTTTCATCGTATTGCGATTAATAAAAACAACTTTGTTCGGCTTTGTCTTTTGCATTGTGTTATTAACGACAAAACTTCGATTAACCCCTTGCTCTCCAGTGGCTGATTGGCTTATTATAATTTGTGAAGCCTGCGTGGATGTAGCTCCTGTTGATGCGGAAGTTACAATTGGGGCGGTGTCATGGATATTGCCCTCATTATCAGCAAATAAAATAGGCATATCAAAAATATTCGAGGATAAATCAGTTGTTTTTATGTTACTATCTCCACCAGTAGTTATTAAGGCTGCATTCGATAGGGCTGCCGATGATTTCAGAACCGTAAATTTCTGGGGACTAAGTACTAGCTGCTGTGAGGATGATCCGGACGATATAAATTGCGATGCTCCAGTCGTTTTTACAGTGAAAACTTGACTCTGACTCCGCAAATTATCACCTCCAGCCCCTTGATTTGCAGTGGTTAGCATAGGTGATGTTTTTATTGTATATATTTTTTGTGTATTCGCAGCAGGCGGTTTCAGTTGTACAAATTGATTTGAGGGAATCATTTTTATTTTCTGCGTTCCTTGTCCACTGTTCGAAGACCTCTGGATTACAGGCAACACCATCGACCCTGAACTTGATATAGTCTGGCCTACTCCCTGATTAGATCTTTGAGGTTGGGTGATTATTTCATATGTAGACAAGATCTGTCCTTCTTCTCCATCGTCCTGTTTGTGACCAGTCGATTTTTCCGAATCCGGCAATATGCTCTGGATGGCCATGTTGAGGACTTCTGTTGAGGGTTGGCTCAGTAACTGTTGCTTTCCGGTTGGGGTTGACGGCAAGGGCCTTATCCGTGGACGACCGACTGTTAAAGAATTATTTAGTTTATTATTTTTAAAATGCTCCCTTTTAGCATGACAACATGAATAACAATCCACTTTGATATTTAAATCAAACTATATGACAATATAGAAATATGTCTCATTAAATTCTCAATTTAACCATACTTTGGGATAAAGAAAGCCGATCCTTAGGTTCCATTTATAATTATAATTATATTATTATAATTTAATCAAACAGGGAGATCTACAGTACAATACAAATAAATTAAAACCTAGGGTTATACCAGATAGGAAAATTCCTGTTTTGAAATTCTTTTTGAATATCCCAAACAAGTTTTAAAGAAAAAAATTGTATGTGGCTCAGATTTCAAAATATTTTTTCGAATTGTTTCCTCTAAATAGCTTCTATTTTGTCAAACTAAAGCCCAATATAAGAAATAAAAAGCAGAATACTGTATCAACTTAGCCCCAAGATATAGAACAAAAACATAACAAACAAAATAATATAAAAAATAAGACAATACCTTTTCTCTTAACTTGAAATGGATCTTGAAATTTGTGCTTTTTATGAATTTCTTCGATTTATGAAACACAAAAATGAATTTGAGGAAGTGTAAATGAGTATCATAAAATTAAATTTCAACTTACTCAAATTTCCTGTTCGACCAGTAGCTGAAATTTTCGTTTTTGATCCCATCAAATCGGAGTCATCACCTTGACTCAATTTCCGCTTCCGTTGCCCCAAAGTGCTTATTATTCCCGATCCTCCAATTCGTCTAGATTGTGGTAATGTTGTATGAGAAATGGCGTGGCCTATATTTATTGTAGGCTGCCGTGGTCCAGGCGGATTTATAAGACAACTTTTAATAAATTCATACACCTCATCCTGTTAACAGAAAGATAAGTAAGTAGCTGCTTTTAGTTATATTAAGAGTAGGAAATTACAGTGATCATATTATCAACCATTGATTGTGTGATGCCTTCAATTTGTCTTTTATTTTTCGGAACCCGAAGTACATCGTCTGCAGAGCCAACAACTACTAGAGATGATTCCGACTGCATCTTTTCTCGGAGGGCTTCCATCTCTTCTTGACTGTTAGAAAGAAGTATTAAGAATTCGATAAAAATCTGTTATTATATTCCATTCTTACCTTGTTCTCGCTGAATTTTGTCCAATTACAAACATTACTGGTGTTGTAACGTTAAGAATATGATCGTCTGGGGTTCCTCGAATTCCATTAATGGTATTATAAGCAAATCCCATGCAAACTACACAACTCACAATTTCCTGCAAAGCAACTTGAAGAGCCAAAGCTGCTCCTGAGTTAAATCCAACTAAAATAATTTGCCTTGTCGGCTGCTCTGCTCGTAGATCTTGAATTTTAACGCGAGTTATTGACACTAAATGTTCTGTGAATTGATCAATTGGCTGCTTGTTTAGTGAATTCCCTGTAATATTTAAATATTGAAGTTATTTAATTGATTTAATTAATCAAAGTTCGCTTAGTAGTTTTTTATTGTAGTCTTTCTCTTAATTCTTAGTAATTTAAACTTAAAGATTGTAAAGGTAAGATTAATATTTTATGAAAGCCAATTTGCAGGTTTAAAAAGAATTAAGATGGTTAAAATACACTTTATACGCTATTGTTAACGAAAACGTCTATAGTTATATATTTTAAACGGTTAGTCTAATTAGGAACAAAAAAATTCAATAAATTGAACTTACCGGGCACACTAATTTGTGTAACTGCGCCCATTGTAGACAATAGCTGGTACCATTTCTGCATGCGTGGAGGAACCGTTTGTTGAGTGATTGGTATGCAAGGTATAACTACAATTATTGCATTTACTGGAAGCTTTCGGGTCTAAAAGTTTAAAATCCCATTTTTATATGAATAATACAAATATTTTGTTAACAAATTCACCTTCTGTGAGACCACGGGATCCCACTGTTTCTTCATTACAGGTGTAAGCAAGTCTTGATTTACATTCATTGGTTTACCGAACAACATTTTATCCATCAATGTCGGTAGTTTTGTCTTCAAAGTTTGTAAAATATCCAAATATGATGCCATATACGTAGGTGGCAAATTATCCATAAGTAATCCGTGAATCCATTGAGTTAACCGCGAGTCCCAGGATACTGAAGCCAAAGCCTGTCTCATCCTCTGAACCGACTTATCAATTATCGCACGTCTCTGCACCGGCTCATGCTGTTTTCCTATAGTTGCAAGCCTCGCAAGATGATCCAAATCAAGAATTCTTGAAATTCTTGAAAATAATCTTTCCTGAATTGAACTCCAACCAGTTCTACAAAAAGCCAAAGTCCATATTTAGTCTCATTGTACTAATTTAAAAATGAAACTAACTAATTGTACTTACTTATTTACGTGTTCTTCCCAATCCTCATCGTCTGAGTTTACATTGCGAACATTGTTGGCGACTCTGGAGCATTCATTCATTGATTCCTTGGCGGTTGCCTCGTTGTACGATGGAATTGGAGGATGATTTGCCTCGTCTAGTTCCATGCCCTCGTCGGTTGGATGAACATGACACGAGGGACATTGTGGTGGTCGGTGCACCATTAATGTTCTGGTTGTTAATCCATTCGCCCCTTCTATGGGACGGCAATCTCTCGAGTAGCTGTGTTCCATTTGAATAGCGTAATCACAAAATTTCTGAAAATAAAAATATTCACTTTACAATTATTTGAATTAAAATTTTGGGGTTGAAATGATGACGTTGTGTTAAAGATTGCAAGATCAATATAGCATCTGTGTGTTTTTTATTACTTAGATATGGAAGTCGGGAAAAGGAAAAATCAAGATTCTGTTGAGCTTTAGACATACTTACTCTGTTTTTAATTCTTTGTTCTTATAATTACGACATATACTGAAAGTTTCAGGTGATAACTCTTATAAAAACGACATATACTGAAAGTTTCAGGTGATAACTCTAAATTGGATAATTCAAAAACAAAAATTAGCGCCTAATCTAATTATAATATTTACAACTAGTACAGAGTTAAAACGGGGAAGAAAGTAAAGTAAAAATAACAATTAATCATTAACATTTAAGGGACAAGAGTCTAATCGATATCGAAGCCGTATACAATTCATTAATAATATCGATTGTTTATTTATGATGCAAAGTTCCTTGTACTTCTGCTTAAATTGGCTCTAGGTTATTGAGGTTTTACACTTAATTGAAAGTTTAGCTGCGGCGACATAGAATGATTCCTTGATACATATTTAAATCTCGGTATAAGTAAATTCAGTGCTTGGATCGACGGTAAGAATTTTATGCTGTCATAAGGAAACGCAAATTTTCGCTTTACAAATCGGTATATAAATTTACATAGATTTAAATAAAGCAGACAGTACAGTAACTTTTTTATATTTCAGCATGACATTAAATATATTTAAATAGACTGGTCCTTAATTTCAGAGACCGTCCAAAACACCTGGAATTTAAATTAGTCAGATGTTAATTTCATATGTGCAAGCATAAAACTTTGTGGATTAAAAGGGCTTAATACTTAATTGTAATATTTTTCCTTCATTGTTTGGACCGTTCAGAGAAATTTTAAATTTCCTTGGAAGTTGTTAAGGTTCCCTCCCGCTCAAGATTCTTTTTATGGCTTCTATGGATCTACAAATTTACTGACAATTTAATAAGTATGTTAATTTTCTGCTAAAAGGATTTAATTAGGCTAAGGTTTATCCGTTTCCTTGTAGCGATTTTCATGAATCCTAGTCCTAGATCTTTGACGACAAGTTGTGTTGGCACAAGTCCAATAAAACTACGCAAAGGTATTTTCCGCATTTTGGTTGCTTCGTTCTGTTTCAAATAAGAAGCACAAACTACTTTTGAATGAGGACGCAATTTTCAAAACGGAAATCAAATCACAGCCTCATCAATTGATTACAATGCCAATTTGAGGTTATGTTTACAAAATACCACAAATAAACACTCGAAAGGATCACCAGCAAAATGTTTGCAATTTTTAAAAGAATTTCGCTACTCCCTTTTATTGGTAAACAACAATATCACAAAAGAAATGCACAAAATAATCGAAGAATTTGCGAATGAAGGAGTTTCTCTTCTGTGGAAGTAATCAACACAATTTTTGCGGTTTATTACCTTAAAAATTTAATTATATGTAATTATAGTAACAATAATGTTTTAAGAACACAATATTGTACGGAAAATTAACCGTACGAGGTGTTCAGCACGCACAATAACGATAAAATCTTAATTTTTCTGGGAGTAAACAATTCACCTCAACTATTTCGCCAACATGGCGCCACAGTACATAAGAGAGGTGCGTTTCGTCGAATCGGGCAACACCAAAAATATTGTAATGGCAATGCCCACCCTCCTTCAGGAGGTATATTTACACTTTTTAAAATTTCATTTTTTCACAATTTTATATTAAATTTCAACTCTGTTTTAAGAGTAATAATTAATACTGAATTCGATTAAATGGTCAATCCAAATATTTATATGCAAGACGCACGTCCATCGCGACAACAGAACCGGTTGTAAAAGCGCATTAATTGGTTGGGGCGCAATTAATTTTCACCGTATAACTACTTAAATATGCAGAGGAGGTGTAATTGTCGCTAAAATTCATTTTATCGAGCGATTTGTTCGCATTTTCGGTGGGCTTGACACCTGCTCCTGTCAAAGGAGTCTTGATTTTTTTTGTGGGCTCACTCACCGAGCTAAAGCAGGCCGGAAACCAATTGCTTCCAAAAAATTCGCCGTGTTTAGATTGCCCGCGGCCGTTCACTGTGTTCTGCAAGTTGCCGGCCTCCAAAACAGACATCCTGAGCAGCGGGAGGATCTTACTCCGCGGGGGCTGACAAGCTTCAGCACATAACAACTAGCAGACGGGGGCTTCTCTGCGCACTTTTACCGCTCGAATATCGCTCCAGCGGCGCTGGGCATATGGCACAAATTGTTCCGCAACCGATTTTCACAATTGCACAAATCGAGGGTAGCGTTTCACCATCGCGAAAAATCCCCAACGAACCGAACGGGCGCGGAGGTACACGTGAATTCGGCTGTCAGTTGTTGTTTTTGTTTATTTCGCACCCGAAACTGGTCGAACTGGACGGCGTCGTATAACTTTGGTTGTCTGCACTCCTTGCCGATGGATGGCGCTGAACAAAAGTGCATAGAACTTTAGTAAAAGTTGCTGAAAAGCTGTTATAATTTGTTTTACAGTGCTGTTAGCGTTTTTCACTACCGGGGAATCCCCGATTTTGTACAGTGCAGAGACAATAAATAATTATGATAAAAAACACGTAAATTACAAAATGTCGATATAAAGGCCCAACTATAATCGACATAACTTAACATAAGTGACGTCACTTAAGTGGTGCGATCTTAGCTTAGCTTATGAACGTACCCATAATTGACATGACATAACATGAGATTTTGCGTTCAACTTTCGTTAAACATATCTCCTACGATTGAAACCGTACCCGACATAAAGGCCCAACCATAATCGACATGACTTAACATAAGAAACTTAGCGAATGTCAAATATTAACATAAGCAAACCATAATAACTTATTGACATGAATTTCAAATATTTTAAAACGGAGCAAATTGAGTGCCTATCTATAATTCCGAACACTATTTATTAATATTTCTTCAAAGTGCTCCATTTTTTATCAAAGGCAATCTAAGCAAACAAAATTAACTTGAAAGTCCTATGTCGGGTACGGTTTCAATCGTAGGAGATATGTTTAACGAAAGTTGTACGAAAAATCGTATGTTATGTCATGTCAATTATAGGCACGTTTATAAGCTAAGCTAAGATCGCACCACTTAAGTGACGTCACTTATGTTAAGTTATGTCGATTATGGTTGGGCCCTATGAATATACAGTAAAGGAACGGACATAAATCGCTGAAACTGAAGCATCTCACGAATACCAGTCTGAGCTTACTACTGCATAGAAAATTGATCAGTGCAGTTGTAAAAATTGAGTGAAAATGAAAAGGCGTTTTTCACGTACTTGATTTAATAAATATTTGGGTGCCCATTTATATCACCATCTAAAAATATTTAGCGACTTCTCTGTGTCAAGGCTCGTCGAAATTGCGCATGACTGTCGTGGACTGACATACACCAAAATATTTTTAAAAGTTGAAAATTTAGCTTAAAATATAGTTTTGCTGCACCCAATTGCATCCAGTGGCTCCTTAGGGACCCCCGCAGTGCCTGGTGGGACCGAATGATGGTATAAAATCTAGAAGAAAAGTTGAAATGGACAAAGAAAACATGCTGCTCAATGAAACTTTTCATTCCAAATCCGAACGCCCAGCCATCATATCTTTTACCCGGAGGAATTCGATCCAAGAGGAGAAAACTTTTTAAATTATTTTTAATGGTCAATAAATTGCAGGAAGCGCAAATAGCATAACGACAGGACGATATACCCAAGAAGTTCGACCATTCAACGGACAGAGGCTACTCAAGCACCAAAACATGAAGTCCTGCATTGGGTCTTACTTAAAAATCACTACTCAGGGAAATTTCAATACAATGGCCCCTCTGCTCCCCGGGGGAGCTGCAAGTGATTTAGGGGATTTAATTGGGCACGATGGGGCCGTAATTGGGCACCAGCCTCGAGTGGCAGTTTGCCATTCCCGGAGGAAGAATTCTTGCCAGGATGCAGCTGGACCACTCCCGGGTCCCATGTATGAGCGACTTGACATCCGAAATGGCCAATGTATGGAGTCACTTGAGCCTGGGAACCAAGACCGGTTATGCAAATGAGGGGCGTGGCTGGGGTGTGGCGGGGGTGTGGCTAGGGCGTGTTTAGGGCGTGGTTAGGGCGTGGCTAAGGCGTGGTTAGGGCGTTGCTAGACCGTGGCGGGGGTGTGGCTAGGGCTTGGCTAAGGCGCCCTAGCCACACCCCCGCCACGCCTTAGCCACACCCCGCTACACCCCCGCCACGCCTTAGCCACGCCCTAACCACGCCTTAGCCACACCCCAGCCACGCCCTAGCCACGCCTTAGCCACGCCCTAACCACGCCTTAGCCACGCCCTAGCCACGCCCTAACCACGCCTTAGCCACGTCCTAGCCACACCCCCGCCATGCCTTAGCCACGCCCTAGCCACACCCCCGCCATGCCTTAGCCACGCCCTAGCCACACCCCCGCCATGCCTTAGCCACGCCCTAGCCACACCCCGACACGCCTTAGCCACGCCCTAGCCACACCCCCGCCATGCCTTAGCCATGCCCTAGCCACGCCCTAGCCACGCCCTAGCCACACCCCCGCCACGCCCTAGCCACGCCTTAACCACGCCTTAGCCACGCCCTAGCCACACCCTAGCCACACCCCCGCCATGCCTTAGCCACGCCCTAGCCACGCCCTAGCCACACCCCCGCCACACCCTCGCCACGCCCTAGCCACGCCCTAGCCACGCCCACGCCCCCGCCACGCCCCAGCCACGCCCCTCATTTGCATAACCGGTTTTGGTTCCCAGGCTCAAGTGACTCCATACCTACTCTTGTCCGCCAACGAGCACCTCTTTAACTTTGATGAACGAGCCGTGAACTTTATAAACAAAGTTCCGCAAAGTCAAAGAAAATTAGCGAGTCTAATTGAAAATAAGTAGCCTAAAAGCTATGAATATACAGTAAAGGAACGGACATAAATCGCTGAAACTGAAGCATCTCACGAATACCAGTCTGAGCTTACTACTGCATAGAAAATTGATCAGTGCAGTTGTAAAAATTGAGTGAAAATGAAAAGGCGTTTTTCACGTACTTGATTTAATAAATATTTGGGTGCCCATTTATATCACCATTTAAAAATATTTAGCGACTTCTCTGTAGCAGGGCGCGTCGAAATTGCGCATGACTGTCGTGGACTGACATACACCAAAATATTTTTAAAACTTGAAAATTTAGCTTAAAATGAAATAACATGTTTAATGCATCAAGAACAATAAAAACCACAGGTATCTATCAATCACATCGGCAAAAAGATTTCAAATTCCGGCTTACCGGTGAAAAGAAATTCGTTAATTTAGTCGCCGCTTCTTCTCGCCGCAATTCTTTATCTCACACATCACTATTTTACACTAAATACGCACCAAATAAAAGCCAGTATCATACACACTATTTTTAACCACATTTAACCTTCTGTCTTTGCATTTTTAATTCAAAAAAATGGTTATAAAGGCTGCGATCCCTTCAAATCACAATTTTTTTAAGTTGCACAAAGTATCTTCTTCTTACTCAAGGCTCACTTCCCCTGAAATTTTCCCCGCTGGAGATGCTTCATTCACACAGACTACACGTACAGGGTATAGCCGTTCCTTTACTGTATATTCAAAGGTTGGGCCTTAAGGACTTTCAAATTAATTTTGTTTGCTTAGATTGCCTTTGATAAAAAATGGAGCACTTTGAAGAAATATTAATAAATAGTGTTCAGAATTATAGATAGGCACTCAATTTGCTCTGTTTTAAAATTTTTGAAATTAATGTCTATATGTTATTATGGTTTGCTTATGTTAACATTGGACATTCGCTAAGTTTCTTATGTTAAGCCATGTCGATTATGGTTGGGCCTTAAGAGGTAGAAGCATCATAGTGGCAGCTGCATAAGTCCGAAAAATCTGTTTTCCGTCTTTTTTGTTATAGCAGGTAAACGGCCGGTGAAATGTATATGTATGTAATATACCACTCTTGAAAAACATAATTTTAACTCAACGATGTTTAGATAACAATTACAAAAAAATGAATAGGCTTAGATAACAAACCTGTAGTAAAAAATATCTAGAATGACTCACTTGATATAACCACGTTTGTACTCAGACGATTTATTTTTAAGTCAAATGTATGTGATATCTGATTTTTGAACTTATAGCCGCTACAACAATGGTTCCATAGTACCAAACTCTTAAAATGATGTCCCAAACAGATTAAGAACATTTTTTTTCACTTTTTATTTTTGAGCCCCATATGAATGGGGTCCTTTATTATCTTAAGACTAAACAGTGTATATTAAACATTATTATATAATATACATATATTTTAAAACTTCGTAAAAACACTTTATTTTATACCCATTTTTCAGAGCGCCAAGGTGGTGTAAACTCTTAAGTATAATACGCAGGATGCTATTATTGTAAGTAGTCTACATATATAGCACTTCTGTTAATTTGATATAATATATTGTGTAAATAAATTAAGTAAACGACGAGAGTACCTAATAAATGTCCGGAGTTCTCCTTAGGAAGCAATTTATAAATCAATAAACTCCCTATCTGGTCTATTTATAATTGTTCTCTTTAAACGTTGTTTCTTTAATTCTCCTAATTAAGGACATAAATCAATGTCGTCAACGTGTTTAACGCCCACGCGCCCATATGAGTCCTCAGAGGTCAGGTGTGACTTCATTCCGGCTAAAATTAATTTTGTTCGTTCGAAATTTTTTAACAGACCTTTCACCTTAACAATTTTTGTGCCATCAAAACACTTTTTTCTGGTTTTATTGAGCGTCATTACTATGCTTTGGGATTGGTGACAAATGATTTTTGAGCACCCGAAATATTCATCAGGGCCACTTTAAAAAAAATGGAAAAAAATATTTTTTTTAAAAATCGTAAAAAGAAGGAGGTGTTCGACGCGACCGATGTGAAGCGCGTGAAGATATAGACGCTGTAAATGACATTTGAATAGCATCAATTTCATCCAATTAAGCTTCAAAGCGAACACAGAAAGGACCCATCGGCCGCGCGGAAGGGGCCTCTCGAGGTCGCGGGGGTGGTGCTGCCGCTGATGGGGCCATGGGGCCACACCGCTCCCCGCGAGCAATAACAGAAGCGCCTTGTTTTGCCTTCGTCTCTTGAATCGTCATTTTTACAAACTTTTTTCTTATTCGCAAGGAAAAACGTTTTTTTGATCAGAAAATTATGTTATCATAGATTTCCGTCTTGGGTTATTTCCAATATCTCCGGAGCCCCCTTGGCCGTTCGATTCCAATTGATTGGGAGGGTTTTCGCGAAGTACTCACTTTGGGGATGTGTAATTGACTTTGCATTAAGGCCATCTTCACAAGATTTTAAAAAATATATATATATACATTTTCTGATTTCGTTTTTCACTCCTAGGGTAGACTCCAACTCCAAGAATCCAAGTGGAGCATTCTTTGAAATATACTGGGCAACTTTTCTTCAAGGAGCCATTAAAACACTTTAAAATCTCAAACTACTTCAAAAGATGCGAAATAGTTTATGTAGTGCCAACTGAATTGAGTGAAGGTATCCAAAACGATTTAAATACTTTCTTTCACTTGGAAACTGAAAAGTTTTCAGTTTTGAATTTATTGAGTCTGATTCCCTTTCTTCGTCGACCTGGCCACAAGCCACCGCAGGCACTCAATGAAATTCCGTTTTCACGTCATCACGCACAATTTAACTAAAATAAAATGGATTAACTCTCAATGGAATTACACGACGCATTGATCGCTGTTTCCCCCAATTTGTCTTCTCGCAATTCGACTCCTAACTTCCTACTTAACCGCGAGGAGTTGGAGTTGGACTTAAGTATTGCTTTTTACTGGAATGAATGAATTTTAAACGAAATATTCTTGCAGTTGAAAAATTACTTATTGACCTTAAAACATTCATATTAAACATTTTAAAGTCATGGAGCTAGTACGTTATAAATAAGTGTTATATTTCATCGGAATGTTGATTTGGAGTATAATACCTAAATAATTTCATCTGGAAAAATATATACATAGTTTATATATTTTCCTCAGCAAGTTTTACACTTACCCTAATTTTTTAAATTATGAAATTTTGAACAATGTAAAAGTGTTTGAAAATAAACAAAAAATAACAACATGTAATTTCAAAATATATTGAAGTATTGTAGTAAAAGACTATTGGATTTTTTAATTTGTATATTAAGTATCAAAAATCTAAATTTTAATTTTTTAGAACTTCTGATTTTTTCATGGCGGCTCTATTCTAAGTCGAAAAATCTCTCATTGAATATTTGAATATTATAAAATTGTGCACTAAATGTGAAATCAGCTGATTTGTATAATAAAATAAATGTTTAGTACAAACAAAATTGAATACTGTTTACGTCTAGCTAGGCTATTTAAATCTGTTAAAAATGTCCTAAATTTTGAAAATTTTTTCTCTACTTTTATTTTTGTATTTATGTATTTATAACATGTACCTATAAATTAACCTACTTGAGTTACATTTCGAAGATATAACATGTTTCCATATCCCCAAAATCTCTAAATCCATATGAAAATCGATTGGATATTCCATACAAGTAGGCTATTTTGAAATTTTTAAGATTTTGAGAAAATTTCATAAATTCAGTGTTGCATCCCAAAAAATTATATTCAGCACTGAATTGAAATGGCACAAGTAAATAGTTACAAAAAAAAAAAAGAATACTTATATAAACAAGTGAAAATAATTAAAATATGACGCTAAACAACAAATATGAAATCGCGGTACTATGATCGTAACACTTTTAAATTACTTATTCCAAATCCCAAGATATGATTCAAATCATCATCAAATATGACTTGGATTATCAAGCTATATAAATATACGAGTATTGGTAGGCAATGATTAACCAAAATTGCCTTTCTTCATTTGATTCAAGACCTTTGCTCTGACCTAGAACACCTCCTTCGAAGACTCCTTAAATGTTCATCTTTGCTTGCTTTATTATGGTATCACTTATGCGTAATTAATCCGCAAAGAAGCAATATCGCCGTAATCACTTCTGAAGTTACGAATCTTTTTATTCCAGTTCTGAAGGTATACAATCGAAATGACCAAATGGCCCATAGTAAAATCACTCAACAGAAAAACGGCCGGTGAGTTAAGCGCACACAATCCGGACTTAATCTTGAGCGTTTACCTGTTTATCTCCTGCATAAAACATGACCCATTTATCTTCCCGCCAGAAAGCGGGGAGGAGGCTGTGGCTGGACCTAATCCACTAAAGTAATCAGGACGAGTGGGCAATGATTTTTATCCTCCTCAAATCCAAAGCGTCGCAATAAACATACATTTTACTTTTTCCTCAACCATTTGAATTGCAATTTTTCTGCCATTCGAAAAAGGAAGGTCGCATAACACTAGCCCTCTAAATTAAAAGTTCCAAGGAGCCAATTTTTTCTTGTTAAGGTGAGTGAGCTCCACTTGTCTGAAAACAAAGCCATTCAGGTAGTAAGTAATTAAACTGTTGTACTAAAATTAGAATTTCGCTCAAAGCGAAGAAATCTGAGAAATCCATCCCCCGCATTATATGAATTCAACTTAAAATTTTGCGATTTTGCATTTATGTTAAGGCATCGCAGGATACCCTAAATCCGGTTTTAAGCACAAAATTGAGGCGCACAAAAGAGCTGAGGTAATGAGGTTAAATGAATTTCTGAATTATGAACCTTTGCGGGGCAACTGTGCACACATGTGTGGAATTTAATTGCTAACTCTCCCGAGTGTCGTTTCATTAGCAAAAGGAATGGAACCGCAGCCACAAGGTCAGTTCCGAGGCTTATTTCAGGTTGATTAAATTTAAAATATCGATCCACATATACCTCACCTGGTGTTTACTCAAAAATGGTCAAACTTTAAATAAATCCTGGCCTCATGCATGAGCATTTGCGTGTGGATTGTGTTTCCGGTTTTGCGGTTACATCCGGTTCTGGACAATTTTGTTTTAAACATCTGTAGTATAGTTCTGGTGTATAAACGAGAATTACTAGATTTATAATTTAGACAAGACAAGATTATTATTTATATTTTATTATCACTAGCTGAAAGGTTTTAATTCAGTATTCCAACATCCACAACACAGATTCGTTATTTTTAGATATTCTGATTGTAGACATGTGTGGCTCTCTATATAATTTTATTTAATATCATTTTTAAATTAAATTAAATTAAATTACATTTTAATTTAAATTTCAATTCACATTAACACATGACTTATAGGTTTGTTCAGGGTTTATATCATTAGTTTGCCACACACGGGACGGTTTTTCGCGTACAATCTTGTGACAATTTTGTGACCAAACTTGTTTGTACGCCATTTTGCCCACAAACGGTGTTGGTTTTCATTCCTAAAGCGATATAACAAATTTAAAGAACGTAATCGCGAATGCACAATCTAATATCGGAGCAATTCATCTTGACAGATGATAAAAAAATAAAACCATGGAAAAATCAAAGGCGAGAAATATTTAGGACGGTTTTAAGTTTGTGCGCCAAGTTGCCTACTCATCGATCAATCTTATGTTTGTACGCGTGCTTGTACGCCAAAAACCGTCCCGTGTGTGACCGGCTATTGGAGTTAAAGACGCTTGGCTTAAAAAATAAGAACCAAAATTGGATTGACGGAGAAAAATTTGGAAAAGGTAAAGGAAAGTCAAATACTGAGTAAAATTATAAAAGACTGTATTAACTGAAATGTGTTTTATTTTGAGCATGGGTCGTTGACTTAAAAAAAACTACTATTATGGATTAATCGAACTCAAATCTGGTATTCAGATAGAATCATGAAATTTTGTTGGTACGATGATGGTAACTTCTAATTTCACAATAGTTAGAATTTAAAAACTAGTGTCATGAAAATATGTTTTTAAGTTCTTGTAGTTATGCATATTTGCTGACACGATTAAGTCATGACAGTTCTTGACATTTTCAGTATTGTGAATTATCCACAATTTTAAACTAAGCTAGAAATAAGTCAGAAAAAGTCGTTTATGCGAACTCCCCAACCCTATGCATCGGGTGAATTCATCTTAATTTTTGTTATTAGTAAATAAATAAATAATTTGCCCTGCTAATTCTTTAGAATTCTACTTCTAGGTATATTCTAATTTTTGGATAATAAAATTCAGAACATATAAGTTTTACATAATTTCGAGCAAACTAAAGCCGGTAATGTACATAGTTTAAGCTTCAAGGTCTGGTAGAAACTCAGAGCAAATTTCGCAGTCTATTTAGTTATTCTAAGCATATTTCATTGTCAAATTTTTAAAATTCCTTGTATATTTAAGTGACTCTATTCTATACTCTAAAGTTAGATAAAAATATTTGAACTATTGTTAAGTTATTAAATAGGTACCATCATATTGTATTAAAAAACATTATAAGGACGATTTTAAATGGGAAAATTGGTGACCTCTTTGTCAGTAATTTATTTTGTATAAAGGACGATTGAATTAAATATTTTATAAAAATTTTTGTTTTAGAATTTTTCTTGAACCTTATACTAATGTCAAATATTCAAAAACACTAAAAAGTCTACATAAAGGTCAAAAGACATTAATACCTTTGTATTCAGAGTTAATTCTCAGGGTATTTAATTTTTAGGAATGTCTAAAACCTTTCTTAAATTTAGCTTCTAGTTAGCTAATTTTTTCATGTTCGTTAAATGTTAATGAGGATAGAGGATTTTAGGATTAAGGCATTATTAAGAAAACAACAATTTTAGCTTTTTCACCAACAACCTTTATTAGGGCATGTTAAATTTCAGAAATTGTTCCTTTTTAAATAGTTACATATGTTCGTCATAAGATTGATAAATATTTTGTTTTTCTTTTTATATTATACATCAGACAGCGAACTTTTTTTTTTGTTAACATTCAATTTTATCGACATAATCTTAAATACGTTGTTATAACAATGATTGTATAGTTAGTTAGATATATTTAAGTCACAATAATAAGTATATACTGCTCCCATAATAAGCTGTATAAAAATTTTACTGAAGGTGATTATATTTTTCTTATATAATGTCCACTTATATTTTTTGGCTCCCATATAATCCTATTAAAATATCTGCAATTTTGCTTGAAATACTCTTGCTTTATATAAAGAAATAACACAGTTAGTTAAGTTGCATAAGATTTGGTTGTACATTTTCTCTCAATTAATGTAAATATAGGCTTGTCTTATCCTACAAGTTTTTTTTTTTATTTTGGCTTATTTTGGTCACAGACGACGTTTTAATCATAATAATTTTTGGAGAAACACGTGTAACATCTATACAATTTATAATAAAAATTACAATAATTATTTTACTTTACTTATTTATTTATTTTTAGTTAGGAAAATTGGTCGTTTTTGGCCATTTGTTTATATTATTAATAAATACACTCACTTCTCCGGCTAAAGCATCACTTCGTTTTACATACAGTTGCTATTGCTTACCTTAGTTTTTTTTTAATTTAATTGTATAATATTAAAGAGCACAATCCTACTGAACTATTATTAATTTTTTTTTAATTTGCCGTACATACACTGAACTATAATAGCAGCAAACATTTATTTTTTTACATACAAGAAATTTGGATTAAGCTGTACTTAATATGAATGATAATAATTTGGAACATATGTGGTTAATAAGTTTTTTTTATGTTAGTTTGAATCCCATACCAGCCGTTTTTTTTTCTCAATTAACTTTTAATTCATTACAATTGTAATTTACGCGAGCATAAATGCCGCTAATGAATAATTTAAATTATATTTACACATACTTTTTTTTACGATAATATAAGTTAAATACACGTTTATTGCAACAATATTATTATTATTTTTTGTTTTGCACTCGAAACGGAAAAATGTTTTACGCTTTTAATTTTTATGCTCATTATACGTTTTCTCAGTTATTGTCTAATTCACACAATAACTACGGAACAACATCCGATTGAATCTATTTTAACTATGTATGTGTAGAATAATGGCAAATTAAAGTTAGTTATAGTATTATGAAATAGAAATAAAAAGGGAAGAGGTTTGGTTGTGAGAATTTCCTTAGTCTATCCAAAAAATAGTATTGTGGGTATTTAAAACAACATAAAAATTCACTTAATGTTATGACACGGAGAGAGGGGAAGATTTGTAATATCTCCGAATTATAACAGGAAATACTACAAAATAGTCATTATTATTGATAAAATAGCAATTTAATAGGGCAATTAAAATCTTTAATAGAGCAATTAATTATGAAGTAACTACTCTTTAAGTTTTAGGGGTTTAGAAAGTTCGAGGCCTGAGTGCTATGTTTTCAGTGATGTATGTAGTTAAAAAACAAATTGTGGATGGAAATTGTTAAGTAGTATGGTAATTTTTGAGTTCCCATATTTGAAACTATCTTTGTACACTGTACTAAAATTTGGGGCAGTTTTTCGAAAGCAGTTTTATAGACGATTTAAAGTTTTAAAGAATATTAATAACTAGATTTTATGGCATACCTATGTATTTATTTAATTTTAGAATAAATTTCGAATAATTTGAATTTGATTTAAAGGTTTCTTCCAGGATGATTTTTTAACACTTTTATTTCAAAATTCTTTTTAAAACTGAGAAATTCTCACAAAAAAATAAAAAATAACATAATAATAATGAAAGAAAAAATAAAATTTATATAATTTACCCTGTACAACGCCAAATATTTTCGGTTATTTATTTTTTTATTGTATAAATAGTTTTTAACAACATGCCATTAAGTACTTAATTGAAATATAAAATTGTTGAGCAAGAACACTGAAATTGTGTTTTTTCTTCTACTTTCGGAATTAATAAATGCATTCTGAGTTTATTTAGATGTTAAACATTTGCCTCTAGTAAGTAAACAACTGAATATTCTGATTGAGTATGCAATTCTCAAATATAACTTTTTGTACGTAGATTTTAATAAAATAGAGTAGTATTTCTTTTTTAGATGATAGAAGCTTTTCAGCTATAAATATTATTTTAAACTTCTTGGAATTTCTCGATTGAACCACACCAACTTACAGATTATTATCCAATATTATATATTTTTTTAAAAAACATTTTACATTTTTCAACTATAATAACGACATTAGGAATAAAATGCTGAAATTTTAGAATAGCACACAAATTCATAGTTTTCAATACAATTTTGCTTGTAATAATTTGGTGATAAGAACAGCTATTCAACAATGTTTAAGTAATATTAACTGCTTATAATTACGAATAATAATTAATTATTCCTTTAGTAAACAGTTTCTTTTAAGGAATATTCTTTTGTTTAATTAGTTTTCAATTTTTTGCTCTCTACACCTCTAAATTTGTTTAGTAAAAAAGGACTATACAAGGTGAAGGAAATAAACGTTTTCTTGCTAATTTTATGTATTGCGTTTTATACAACTACCTTTGCATGCAAAACAGTAAATTAAAAATTATAAAAAGTTATAATTTTTGCAGGCTGTACACTTACTCAAATTTTATATATGTATGCATTAAATAGTAAGAAAAAGTCACTTTATTTACTTTTACAATTCATTTTACAAAAAAAAGGGGTTTTACGTTAACAACATTTAAAATACCCGACTACAACGCTTTGAAAATTTGCAGCCATTCAAATTCTCGCGAAAAAACCCTGTCGGGATACTTTAAAAGAAAATTTATTAATAGTGAACAACTTAAAAATGACTTGTTCTTGCTTTTTTAGCATTTCTAGAACTACAATATGTAAGAAAAAAATATTTGATTGGAATACTAGTTATTTTATACCTACATTTGGACAATAAGTTTGTTATTCATTATAGCGTTACGACTATTTTCCTAAAAGCCTACTAAATAGTTTCTTTTTCTATCGTTACTGTTTCGAGTATATTTCCCATATTACGTCAGATGTTTTTCCACTTTTAAAGAAAATGTTAAAAATAAAACACAGTTAAAACAGTAACACTAATTTACTTTTTAAATTTTCTCTAGTATGATCTAAATTCTACAAATATTACGAGTTTTCAAGAGTATTTTGTATATAATACTTTGAGTGTTTTCGTTTTTCTATTTAGTGTTTTAGTAATTTCCTAAAATTCTGTAGCTAATATGCAATTGTTCAAAGAACTATTTGTCCTTAGAAATCTGCATTTTAACATTTATGGTGTTTAACCTATTTACAAGTTTTATTTTTTCAATTTCTAAATTGATTTCACTTTGAAGGGCAACGGACGCTGTATTTTGGTTTCTTTTTCGAAAATTCGAACCGGAACAGTTCCATTTAATTGAATATTAAGGATCTGTTCTATTTCGAAATGTAAGCAGCTGCCGTTGTAACACTCGATTAACTACTTTTGAAATTGCATAGGAATATTATTTTTTTAAATTTTTTCAATAAATTTGAGGAACAAAAAACAATGTCTAATTTATCATAAAAAGTGGTAGATGGAAAAAATTCTATACTTAACGATTAGTCAAAAATTCTAAACTTAAGTTAGTTTAGCTCAATGATATTGTAAAATTCGTTCGTTAAAGTAGAAATAATTAATAAATCTATTCTACAGTCTTTTCAAATATTCGATAAATGCAATTTGCTGCCATACAGCCGGTGAAGCAATTGATTTTTTGCAATGGAATTTTAAAAATGATTTTGCGACGAAGATCATGTGATTTGATTTTGATGAAGTTTATTGGAAAGTAAGATTAATAAACATATTTTACGGGGAGTTTTACTTCTTTTTGCATTTTGTAAAAAAGCATCTTTAAATGTAATGCAGATTAAAATGATAGTAATTGATTCAGAATTAAAAGATGCAGTTCTTCTAATTTAAAACTTGGAGAAACTTGGAGAAATTTGGTCTCCTCGAGGTAGTGAGTTGTGCTGGTTGTGCAGTATATTTAAAAATTGTTTAAATTTTATATCAAACAGGTTGAAAAAGCATTTATAAAATTATTGGTTTCCTACAAAAAACCTACAGGTATTATTGTCAGACATTAATTGCTGTAGAATCCTTGTAATTAATTTAAAAAAAGCATTGTTTATCGAAAGCCTAATTTCTCTGAAATATTGACAAAAAATAATTTTATGTTTTACAAATTTAGACATAATTCAATTTCCCTTAGATCTTCTATAAATTCTCCAGTGAAAGTAAATTCATTTTACTTGGATGAAATATGGCTATTTTTAAAAATCAGATTTTTACTGAAAATGTGACTTTTTTCCCATCATTTTCAAAAGCAAATAATCGAGAAGTTGACCATTCATTGCAGGGAGTAAATTTAGTGATTTAAAGTAATATTTTTTCTTAAATATTCATCAAATTTTCATAAAGGAACGTGAAATATTTAACAACTTCATATAATTTGAAAAATATTCTTGAGCAACTTTGTTAATGCTTAATAATTTTTGCTACATTTTATTTAAATAATTAATACTTTTGCCTTGTAATGTTTGTTCACTGTTGGGTATTTTATTGAATATAATAATTTTGTTTTCTACACTTAGCACTTTTACAGGTGCATTCATTTTTTTCGGGTATATGTGATTTTCAGTTCAGTGTTTATTTTACGAATTTCTAAATATTTTAAACAATTAATAAATTGGTACAAATACGGTGCTTGATTTTAACAAGTGAAATTACCTATTTAATTTTATGGAATTAGAAATTTTTATAAAGTTTAAGCTGATTTAAAATTGGACCGCCTTTTATACGTGTGATTGTTTTTTGTTTATAAATACAGAAAACGAATAGCAATTTATCTAGTACACAATCTCAAAATTTTTTTTTTGGAAAATTGTTCAAAAAATATTTAGCTCAATAATTATAGTCTTCTAGTTTACAACACACATTTTTAATCATATGATATTCCTGATATTTTTGGTTGTTATCATATTATATCCTTTTTCCTTGCTTTACAACTGCGCAATTTCTTTGAATTACGTATATACATGGAATATTGTACTATGTATTCCTTGTTATTTATTTTGGAGAAAGATATATTTTTTCAAGTCTATCTCGAGAAACATTTAGTTATTGAATAAATCCACGAGGATTTGTTGCATTCTTTTGGGTATATGTCGTAATTAAAATTATAGAGCTTACCTTCCTTTGGAGAATTCCGAAGGAAAAGTCTGTAACTCCTATTCGTCGTCGTCTTCATTTTGGTAGGTCACATAACGAACTGATGATCTTTCTCCGATTATTAATGACTGTAAGTAAATATTTTTCAAAAAGTTAATTAGAGGTTTATAGGTGTTAAACTCGCACAGGTGTTGGACTGAATAAGAAATTAAAATTTCTGTCCTAATTTCAAAAATATCTTTTGATGACATTGCATATTTTGACTAACTGGTTAGCTTTTATTACAATCTCTTAACGTTTTTCGACTTATCCCTGTTCCTATATAAATATATATAAAATCGATAGTTTGTTTGTTGCTCAACCATGCCCAAACGCTTAGTCCATTCATTTTCATTTTTTGAGTGAAAGCACTAGCCTAACATATGAGTATAGGCGACTTTTTATTCAACGATTTCAAAATGGCCGTCGAAAATTGTAGATTTCAAGGGATCGCCATAAAAATTGGTATTAAGTGGTTTTCGGAAGTCTCGATTGCGAATCTAAGCTTGAAATTTGAAAATATAGTCCATTACGGCGGATCCAATGTCAACGAATTTAAGTGAAAATTAGTAGGTACTAAAGGTAGGTACTCTGAGGCTTCTAAGGTAGCAGATTCAATATAGCGATCAAATGTTTCAAAGTAATATCATGAGAAAATAAACAAGAATGATTGATTTAATACCCAATAATTTAATATTGAACATTTATATGAGTCACAAAATTTTTAAGAAGAGGTAATTTCTACATATGTAGGTATAACGAATAGGCAATCAATATAAGGTCTGCAGTTATAATAATAACTAGCTGAGTAACCCAGTTTCACACTATTAATTTTTTTGGACTATTTCATCGTTACTTATTTGGAAAACATTATTATTAGAAGGTACTGATAAATATGAAATTTATGAAGATTTCCGTACTTGCTATAATACCTACTTTAAAATAGCTATTGTCATTAATTTTAAGGTTTAATGTTGTATTGTATTATGTTGAAAGTCTTAGAAGTCCCATAAAATCTTGTGTGCGATGGTCCTCAGCAGTTTATTTGTTTTAAAATTAAACGTTTCAAAAAATTCAAAAGAAGATGTACAAAAACTACAGCAAGATTAAAAGATTAACCAAAACATGGTTTACAGGAAATAATATTTAAAATAAAAATCCAATACAAAAAATATAGACATATATTTATTAAAATAAATCAATCAAGCAAACAAAACCAAATAAAATCAACAACACGTTAACGAAATAATAGGCCCTCATTCGTTCGAAACGAAAGATGGATTTTTTTGACCAACCTCTTTTTCCTCCTTTGTGGGCGGTGCCTTCAGGAAGGTCAGAAGCGGGGCGTACAAGAAGCAGAGGATCGCGATTCCCACGAGCATCCATTCGAACCCGATGCTGTTCACGAGAGTTCCACTGAGGGCTGGACCCACGGCGAAACCCACGCAAAACGCGACATCCCCCAGGGCGTAGACACTCCCATAAACTGCGGTGTGCCTGATGTCGACCAGGAACCCTAATTCAGGCATCATGCACGAGTCAACCATCCCGATGGCGAACCCTAGACCGGCGTTCGGCAGGATCAGATGGTTGATGGATGTGGCTATGGGAATCTGTCGAAGTTAAAAATTTTCAAGAAATAAAAATCAGGTCAATTGCAAAGTTCTAAGAGGGTTTCAAGTACCAGAAGAAGGCAAACCCCAATGATGACGAGGCCGAGAAGAGCTGCCAACCACCTGCCGATTTTGTGTCCAAGAGGTCCGAAGAGGTTCGTTCCAATCAAGTAGCTGATCGAGGCAGGTAAGAAGGTCACACCTTGCTCCCACCGACTAGCGCCCATGTTGTCCATCATCCAAATCGGAAGGGAGGGCTCCAACATTGCAATACCCATGTTTGCGAAGGTTATGGCACCTATGATCAAAATTTAAACTCTTTAATCTATCTAGGTTGTCTTAGTATTAGTATAACGTCGGAACTAATTTAAAATTAATATATTATAAATTGATTTGGATAGGTAGCTATTCAATTCTTATAGCGGCAGTAAACAATTCAATCGAGCGGTAGATTAAATAAATTAGTGTTTGGTATTCTAGGCGGTTGTATTCTAGAAGCAAGAATGTTTTCAAATAATTAATTTTAGAATTAATCACTTACAAAATCGACTCTCGCTCGTTGAGCCAAAAATGACAATCACGAGTCAGGTTTGTGGTAAATCGATTGGTCTAAAAATTATAACCACGAGTCAGGTTCGTTGAAAATCTATTGAGCCAAATATACAACATGAAGTAACCACGAGTCTGGTTTCTGGTAGATCGATTGCACCAAAAATTACAACTACAAACTGGTGCAATTTGAAATGTCTCGATGCACACCTGACCAACCAGTGTCATGCACAGTGTTGAAAATTAGATCGTAGGCCATTTACCGTGCAAGATGCACGCTACGCTTGCATCGTGCTTGCAAAAAGTTCACATTTATGTTTTATTGTAAAAACCTGTTGCAGACGCGTTTCGGATCTGTTGTGGCGCGTTTCGGGCCAGTTGCAATCGCGTTTCGGGCTTGAAAACTGGATGTAGTATTTCTATCAACATTCAGATTTTCGAGAAAAATTTGGCTAACAAATTATATAAAATTTTTTTTTTGCCACTTTTTGAAAAATTGTACAAGAAAACGAAATGTTGTGGGAATTCCAAATTGAATTCGAATTTAAAAAAATTGAACCCTAAACTAGAGTTCAGGGAAACCTTTTGCTTTCTTTCATTAATTCCGTAAAGCAGGGTGAAACAAAACATGAAAAAGACACGAAACGTTGTTGTAAAGGCTGTAAAGAACTTATCAAATACCAAAACTAGTAAACATTTTTATTTTCTCCGCCAACAAATTCCCTGTTTACTTTTTTACATAAAAATTGTTTTGTTATTTACCAAAATTTCTGGCATTGTAATAAGGGAAAGTTTTGACTTACCTGCAGCAATGAGAATATATGGGTCAGTGATTAACGATTTTAAGGATGGAGGATCAGTTTCGGCGTGTTGAATGGACGGTTGGAGCATGAATAGTTGAAGCAGACCATCTCCCAAAGCGAGCGCGGATAGAATCAAGAAAGGAGCAGATTTTCCAACAAATTCGTACATGATTCCTCCGAAAGGTGGTCCAATTAGGACCCCAAGAGCAAGACCTCCAAGTGCGATTCCCATAGCGTTTCCTCGTTCTTTATCGTCGGTGTACCTGTCGGCCAACATCCCCATCCCGGAAACTGAAGAGCACGAGGAGCCGATTCCTTGCAGAGCCCGCGCCAAAAACAGGACACTGTAGGAACGGCCGAAGGCAAAGACTGACGATGGCAAAAGTTAAGAGCTTATTTGTAGCCCACTGTAGTTTCTAATTTCTACTGCTACTTACTTATGGTGGATATGAACATAATCACGAATCCTGCGAACATTGGGATGCTGTAACCAATTCTGTAACGAAAATTCTTTTTAGTCTTCTAATCTAAGCAAACCAACAACATGTTACAAAATAATTGAGCAATTTAATTTTACAACATAGTGTAATAATGATGCAGAAATGTGTGAAATTATCAGGTGATTTTTGCATTCAGGATTTGTAAAAATACTAATTTGCAAAAAAGCAGAAGTACTCATTTGTATGGTGATATTGATATATTGGAATGCAGATTTAATTGTGTATATGTGTATATTGTAATGTAATATTATTCCTTTATAGAGCAAAATTAGTACTTCTTTAGAAAACATTTATATAGATACGTACAAAGAAATGTAGCAGCAGCTCGGAATATTTAATGCATTTTGAGATTAATTTAATTAATTTTTTTAATTGATGCCACAAAGTTACAATAAAACTAAATGAAAATTATTCAATATTAAGTCGGAAAAGATGTAAATTAATAAATTATGAAGGTATTATATAAAAATTGGTCATTACCTGTGCGTTAGTGGACCAACAATCGGATTCGCCAAAAGTTGGACGAAAGCCTTTGAGGCGAACATGAGGCCCACTTCGACAGTCTCGCCCACGAGCTCCTTGTGGCGCTCTTCGATTTCTTCGTATCTGCTGGCGTTTTCTTTGAGAAAAGAAAGGTAAATAAAGAAGTTGGAAGATCTTTAAAATTAAATCAAACACTTTTCTTACCATTTCCAATTGTTGTCGTTTCGATGATATCGGTGGTTCCGGAAACTTGCTCATTAATACAGGGTGGGGGTGGAGGTGGTTGCGTGCTTGTCGTAGGTGGAGGCAATCGTGGTAAACTATCCAAAGGTGCGTCTGGATGTCGAATGTCGTATAAAAACTCCGGAATTATAGGGACTGAAATTGAAGAATTGTTTGTGTTTTTTTTTTTTAATCACAAGAAAATTGTTTCGATGATTTGTGCGTAAATAGGCTTAAACCTAATTAAAGCTTGATTTCAGTTAGGCAGCTAACTACCTAACTTAAACTTGGCTTGACCTGTTTGCAAATCTAGCCTAAATTAAGCCTGGTTTAATATTGGCTAAAGAAATTCGCAGTGCCAGCTTAATTTCTGATCGTCACTTAAACTCTCGTTAAGTCGTTTTTCAGTTTGACGATGGTGCGAGTTTAAGTGAAGATTAGGGCTTAAGTGAAAAATATACTTCAATGCGTTTTTTGAAAAATACCCTAAATCTGTAACAAATTCATTTTAGTTGTCTTTGAATACAATTAGTTTGTTGTTAAACTAATTCGGTAGAAAAATATAATACAATTTATTTTAAGGTTATATATCGAAAAACTTATAAAAATCAAACGCAACAGGCCCACAGGGTCTTACAAAAAACTGGAAAATGCATAAGTTCTAGACTGTGAAAATAAAAATATTTAAGCCGTCACTTAAGATTCGTCTCGAGCTTAGCTGAGTGAGAACTTAAGCTACCATTGATGAAAAGATCTGAAATTGCTTTTAAATTTGCCTTCTTATTTAATGAAAAACGAAGTCGAATCAATAAAATATATGTAATTCCACATGTCTTTGCCACAAAACTCCAACATTATTTTTTTCCAAGTCTTCCAGACGCATCATCTCGTACCTAAACTCCGTTTAAATTTGAAGTAATAACCACTTTGAACCTTGTTACCCTCATCAAATCTGGGCTAAATCGTTTGGGGAAATCCTTTATCTAGAATTAATCTTTGAAATAACTTTTGCGCCCATTAAGCCGTCGCCGCCGCCAGGATAGAACGGCTTAAGGGGCAGATTGTGCGGAGTAAAAGTTTCTCGGGACGGCAAACAGATTATAAATGAAGTGCAAATTGAGTTATGTCGAAATTAACCGTGCACCCGGTAGTTTAAATAACATTTTAATGGCTCGAGATGAGTTGGAAATTGTTTTCAGGAAACGGACGAGCTCTGGCCAGTGACCAGTGGGTAGGTCCTCTTAAATGCGAGATTCAATAGAGTTTATTATGGATTTTAGCCTGGTTCTGTAAATTAAGATGTTGCTTTGGTCTTGTATAAGTCGTAGGTTGTGTTCTGTTAATTTGATAGCAATTTGAAGTCTATCTGATTGCAATTTCAGCAAACCAAATGGATAGTGTTTTGCGTGAATTAATAAAATCTTTATTAGCCCTTGAATGACCCGAATTGGTAATAATGGGCTGAATAATGTCATCAGACAACAGAAATAGCATTGTTCTAATTAGCCTTACGAGTATGTACCTGAAACCCATGTATATTCAAATGTAATCAAAGTATTCTTGATTACATTTGAATATACTTTATTGGATTTTCTTTCAAAAATAAGTATAATTGTTCATTAAAGGGGATTTCTATTTTATTTCTATCTTAAACTTTGACCTTTTTTTTAGCCTTAAAATGTATGGATGTTTTACTCTAGTTTATACTATAATAATTTTGTAATTTTTGCAATTTGCAATTTCATTGAAGATATTGAAATTTTGAAGAAAAATGCTTTTTATTTGATGGATAATCCTCGGTTAATCACGGTTAAATAAGACGAAATTTAAATTTTGTGTTGCTTGATTACAAAGCCTCTTACTTATAAATTTAGAAAATTATTTAAGGTTGGGTGCAGCGGACGCGTTTTTGTTTCGCCGCGCCGGAGAATGATGAGAAAAAAAAACGCATTGCCAGATACAATGCTGCGACGCTACATTTTTGCTCGACTGCCAACACGGCCATCAAATTTTAAAATGAATTCGTTAAAATTAATCAAAGTCATCCACGTCGGCTATTTGGCTTTAAAAGCACATCATTTTGTGGCGCTAAGAAAACGCGTCGCATCCATTGTATCCAATCCTTTATTTAATGTTTTAACTTAAATTTAAAAAGTTTAGAATATGCTAAAATTTACCAGGCTAAAATTGAATAAAAATGAATTTACGAATTATGAATCTCGAAAATCACCAAGTACCTATTTTGATAAAAATTGCATAAGCTATCGTTAGAGCCGTTTTTCAGAACGCTATTGCATATAAAGGGCACAGGGAAAGAATAAAGTCGCATTTTTTTAGAAATTTATATAATGATACCATTGAATAGAACAAATTAGGTATACTGTAATTATGAGCAATAACAAACCTTTCGAATCCAATTCAAAATCATAAAAATTAGCGCTTAAAAATAGTGTAAATTCGTAGAATACGCTAAGTCCAAATTTTTTATGAAAAACAATATAAGTCTGTGTCTGTAGATGGCAGAAACTAAAGATACTTGTTTGAATGTTTTTATTCGTCGAATACCTATCAGGTATTGTAGTAAGAATAAGAATTACCTAGATATTTATAACAGATTTAGTGCAAATGTTATTTCTTTATGCAACGTACATACATCATATAAAATGTCGTTTTCCTAAAATTTCACAATTTCTTATCGTGTTTTGGAAGTTAGGGACTTCGGAACGATAAATAAATAAAAAGTAGTACAAAATAACTATAATGAATTTCAGTTTGGAACTGGGTTTCGTTCCTTTTAAAAGTAGAAGATAGTTAACTTTATTGCAGACAAAATTTCACCTTCAGGTCCCTCCACCTTGGATTTCGTGTTGATTTTTTATGAGAGCCTCACGTTTCTTGATTGCCAGTTGGGGGTACGGCAGTCTAAGAAAGTTTTATGCGACCGCAAAAGAGTAGAAGGCATACCGAACATAAAGTAAAAGTAAAAATCATCCCTTTTCCCATAAAACTGAAACTATAGAAGTTGCCCAAGGAACCGTCAAAGTTTCATTTTATGACAAAAGAAGGCGATAAATCATCAGAGGCCCCCGCAGGATTCACTGTAGCGCGCGGACAGAGGAATTGCGGGTGATGTGCGGCACATGCATGTCTCATGTCCTCGACATACGCGTTCCAGGGACTCCATCCAGACGTGGGCCCCAAACCATTCGGGCTCATTACCCGGAACATTTCCCATAGTGCAACAAATGCGATTTCGACGGGGTTCGGGGGGCTCCTGATAGTCTGCGAAAATTTTACTGTCTCTTCCATTAATAATTTCGGTATAGTCTCCAATTAGTTGAATCGCTGGGGGAGCTCCGCACTCCATTTACTGGGGCTTAGAGGCTTCTTATATGCCTGCACGGGGGCGCCCCAGAAAGTAAAAAAAATGCCGGGTAGACGGGTCGGGCCCCCAGCGAAGTTTCATCAGATACTCCGATTCTCTAAGCGCTCTAAGCGTTTTTCGTGACTGGAACGTCGTCGTTTTATGTCGACGGATATACGACGGAGAAGGTCGACGACTGCGGGATAGGTCGTGTGTTTCGAATCGCAAATGAGCGGAGGCATAGACGGGAAAATTGTTTTAAAAGTTCAGGTAAATCTCGGCAAGTGAATGGCCCAGGTGGAAATCGCGATGTACAGCAATTGAAAGTATCGACTAAACAGGTGCTTTGGAATTTCGACGACGATTTAACCGCCGCCAATTGCGTGGTTCGTCTACGTTCCCAGAGTCCCTTTTTTACCTTTCGTGATCACCTGCACTACACATCCCGTGCACTTTCCACTTAAAGTTAATAAAAGTTTTGTAAAAGTACAAATTAATTTCGCTTTTAATGTGCAAACCTACATTCCTTAAGTTTTTCATTAAAAGATGTAGAAAATTTAGTGTCCATTAATTTGATGAAAATGGGTACCTTATAAAATTTTGTTTTTTAATTTATACAAAACATACCTAGAATAGAACCTGATCAATTGCTAGTTGACACTTAATTTCCGAGAAAAATAATTTTGAAAATTTTTACGACATAATGTTATTCAAATCGATAATAAAACTATATAAGTGTAAAATTTAAAAAAATTCAACTTTTTAAGAAAAGATTATGTATGTACCTATAACATACTCAATTATCAATACATTTTTTAGAATATACATATGTTTTAAATTGGGAGTTTGTAATTTTCACTTTAGTACAAATTACGAATTTAATGTAGTTTTGTATCCATTAAAGTTGATACTTGATACTTTTTGTTTAAAAAAATTTATTTTAGGCAAAGAGGAGCTAAAAATGGTAGCCAAAACAAAGTTTTCTGGAATATGCAGGTAATTTAATGTTAATAATAAACCAATAGAATATTTTAACGGTTAGGTATATCTAAGTCATTCAAAATTTGGTACAATTTCTAAATCGTACATTCTAATATTGGTCCTTTCCTAAAATGGTTTGTAACGCTCTTTAACGTTTTAAGAGTTTTTAACCCATAAAATGTAAAATTTGATATTAAATGAAAACTGGGATTTAAAAAAAAAAGAATTTAACGAGCTTTTATTGCTCAAATGCGATTGAATTTCTACTTTGATTTTAATCTCGTAGTATTTTAAAAGGAATTATAAACAAGGCTCAAGAAAGTCGTATTCTATTATTTTAGGAGTTGGCAAATTACGTGGGTGAGATTTTTGGAAAAAAAAGTATTTAACTCTTAATTTTTGCAATAATATTTATAAAAATGCAATTTTTTAAGAACGATTGTTTTTTGAAATTACAAGTTTTAGTATTATCTCGTATTTTAAGCTCCTTTTAAGGTGTCGAGAATATGAATTAATTGTTTTAATTTTGGAATCCATGTTGATTAGAAAATTCTATAAATGTTTGATAAATCTAATAAATATAAATCTAACCTACTCTCTTTTTTCGAGTGTAAAGCCATAATCTTGAAAAATAATTAATGTTATCTGTAGACTAGAATTTTTATTTTTCGGTTTCGATATTGGACAAATTTCTAATTCCAAAAAGATAAAAATTCTTGGAGTAAAAATGTCAGGTTTTTGAAACTGTAGAAGGCGCCTACGCCATATCACAGTGACAAGTGAAAGTGAAACTGTTTCGCGGCGGTTGATTGTTATTGCTTATTGCAAAGGCAAGGTACATTGGAATGGTATAGTCGCTTGAAATCGAAAGACAAATCATCGGGAATTATTGGAATCAGCACATTTTCAAAATCAGACAGTGCGCCATCTTGAATTTGTAAATTATAACACTCGGGTTGAAATCAGTGGCCCCGAAATCACCCAAGTACCAACTTTGGAGAATATCGCGTAAACGGTTGGTTTAAAATTAGTGACCCAGATAACCCCCAAGCGCCAAGTTTGGTGGAAATCGCATTAACTTTTAAAAATGGCAAGGCCGCCATCTTGCAATCCTAAAGTTCTAACAATTGAAAAAGGCAGCCTAGTCTAGGTACTCCTTGTAATTTAATACGTGGTAAAAATTTCAGGATGATCGGTTGAACGGTGAAGGAGTCCATTCGTACCAAGTGCACAAATAAACTTTGGCTTTTATAAATTAAAAATTTGACAAACACAGAAATATTATGATTATGAAGTAATTAAAGCGAATTAATTTTTATAAAGATTTTCTCTCTACAGGTTTGCGAACACTGAGGCATTGAAATTTTAAGGACAACCAGATTAATTGCACTTAAATTAGACAAAAAACCACTTTTGAATTTTGAAAAACATTTAATTCGCTGAAGCAAGAAATTTGAAAAATGGTGAGTAGAAGCTAAAAATCGTTTATTTTCTTAAGATTTGCTTTGTTCACTTTGTGCGCCACTGAGCATGCTACTTGCACAGTCTGCGGGATTTAGAAGACTTTTCTTTGGCAGACTTGGCATGAAGATGTGAAGTTGTTTCTTCATTTCGTGCAGATTGCAAGACTCTTCCAAGATTTTTCTACTAATAAGCGTTCGATAGTCGTTTTCGAAATTCCGTCTTGCATTCACCATCCTAGCTTTGGATCTTTTTCCGTTCGTTAGAGGTGGTTTTTCAGTTGAATCGTTTTCGGCAGTAATTCCTGCAGTTTCACTATTTTCAGCGATTTTTCTTAATCTTGATGCCGCTAAGGAACTAGCAAATCTTCTGGATGCGTTGAATCCTATCCGGAATAAATCTGTGTATCTTATCGGCCGGTTGTAGCGAATTGGGATGCCTTCTTTATTAAAAATTATGGTAATATGTTTCACGGACTCAGGACGTTTAACCGCGGTATAGGTGGGTCGTATTTGTTGAGAGGTGATGTCCTTTTCTTTTTTCACAGGAGATAATCTTTTTAGAGGAATATCAGGTGCTGTGTTGGGCCGAAGCATTGGTGTTTTTCCTGCAAGGTCCAGCCAATTTAAAACCCTTTCTGCTAATTTTTCATCAGATCCTGAAGTGTTGTCCCCGTGAAGGTCTTGCAAAGAACTCCTTCGGGAACTCCCATGCTCGTCTTTACCACGTTTTTTGAGTAAGTCCAAAAATGTTTTTGGTGGTGAGTTGATTACTTTTCGAAGGTTTGAAGAAGGTTTGGGGAGTTTTACTGATGGTCTAGGCCTACTTTGGGGTTTTGATGATCCGATTAGTTGCAGTGTTCCACTATGCTCCTCGTTTTCTTCGTAAGAAATGAAAGGTTTCAGGACAACTGAAATGTTTAATAATATCATTATTTAACTGTTATTATACATTTAAAATAAAATCTTACCTCTTTTTCGTTTAAAATTAGATTCACTAGATCTCCTCTGTGGTTCGAAATCTAATATAAAATGTCTGTAACCGCCACAAGATTCGTTCCAAACAGATCTTACGAGTAATGGGCGATTCGCGGATTCCCATAATGTACGATTTCTCATTTAATAATACAAAAACACTCTTTAAGGACTTTTATTCATTTTATTTCGAACTAATTAATTCTTTAGCCTCATCCGGCCTACTCCTCAGGCTGAGGTCAAAAACTCAACTGTCGAGGAAAGTTGTGTGCTTGAGTAAATTTTACCCGAAAAGAACTTCTTCTGGTGGAGACAAAAATCAACTGTGCGGCAGACAAATAAAATAACCACAAAAAGGGCTCGCACGCGACTTCAAGGGGAAAGAAGAAACCGCCACCGTTTTGTTCGAGTATTAAAGAAAATTTTCTTAGAACCTTTCATGGGATGGCGTTTTCTTCCCTCGACCGCACAGAAGAAGGCACAAGCCAATAAAAGCCAAAAAGGAAAAGGGCCCCACAGCCGGAGGAAAGGGCAAACTCTTTTCTCAGTAGGGTTCTAGGACTAAATGCCCAGGATTCATGCACATGCCAAAGGAAAATGCCCTTTTTCTTGTCTGTCTGTCAGGCGTGGGGCCGCACCACTATCAATCAAACTTGAGCGCTTCTAATTGATTGACTACGGCTGGTGGAGTGTAAACACTTCAGATTCTGAGCACAAAAGGTGCTGAGGAGCTGCGGAAATAATTAAGCCAACCGCTAAACAACCAGCGAAATGGGGCCCCATTCACCACCCCCGCCTAATTGCCGATTGTGTTCCGGAAGACTCTGCACAACCATTGTCAAGTGCCGGCACGCAAGAACTTTTACACCGGATGGGAAAAGTTTTTAAAGCAAATTTCACGAAAATGCCCGAGAAAATTCAATTTGCAATTTGCATGCAAGCCTATTTCCTCTGGTGAGCTAACTTGCCCTAGAGGTCTGCGGCTTCGGTGGTAGACCAACGTACGAACCACACTATATAACATTTTATTTTATACTATATACCAGTGATGAGAACCGACGGAAATAGGAAAATCCCATGAGCTGTTGTTTTTGAAAGTGGTATAAGTTCACCATTTTACCATAATATTTAAACAAGTTTTCTAATTAAATCTTATCGTATCTAGGTAACCTCTCATGTGAATTTTTCAAAAAGTGAACTTATACCACTTTCAAAAATAACAGCTAATTTGTCAATACAAATTACCCTAGTTTCAGAAATTTTGCCCTATGCAAAAAAAATTTGTAAAAAATATGGAACCACCCTTAATTTAACGCCATAAAACAAAAAAATATATAGAATAAATTAAACATTTTCCATTTAATAAAAAACACGATTTCAATTCAACAATAATATAATATAACTAGCTTTTGTCTGCGGCTTCGCTCCCGTAGGAAACTTTTTTAATTCCCTCAGGACTCAGGTATTATTATTGTTTCTCCAAAAACGTTTGAAGTCCTAATTCACCCCTAAACAGTTTTAATTTCATTTCATGTCGCCATCTTGGATTTCAAAATTGATGCAATTTTCATCAACATCCCAAAAAACCTCAATAACGACACCCATAATGATTTTTAGGTTTATTTGCCCCTCAGGGGTTGATTTTCGAAAATTCGCGAAATACGTATTTCCTTATATATTTTAAGGAGAATACTCCTACGAAGTTTCGAGTCAAAATGTGCATTTAATATTGTTTCTCCATACAAACTTTGTACCTTCATTTTACCCCTTTAGGATTTGAATTTCAAAATGTTCTTCCTTATTCCTTGTTTACATCCTCTGTGCAAAATTTCATCTTTCTAGGTCCAAAAGTTTGGGCTTGGCGTTGATGAGTTAGTGAGTGAATCAGGACTTTAATTTTTATATATAATATGTATACATATGTATATGTATAGAAGATACACAAATTAGAACAATATCAACTTAATAAAAATATAACATAACACAATAACAAAAGTACGCAATTTCAATTCAATAACAAAAATAAAACACTTCCACTAAAAGTTAAAAGAAGGCAACAAACAATGAAATAATAATTGTAATAATAAGTACTTAAATAAAATAAGCCTACAAATGAACAAATGAACCCCAGATTTTAATTCAGTTATGTTCAGGGTTGTAATTTATTGCCTTTTGCCTGTCAATCGAACTTTCCCAGAGATTAGACAAATCTGAATTAATTCAATGCTATGATGTACAATTATCCCAAAATTTTGTGCTGCTACCCTGTTACCCTCACTGAAAGAAAAAGACCAGCAAAAAACATTTACAAAATTAGTTAGATTCTCAACTATTTTAGTTGATTTCACTACTTTAAGTTGTTATAACAACTAATTCAATTAATTGGCTGATAATCAACAAAAGATTAGTTAGTATGTATTGCTATTTTTTTTCAGTGCTAAGAAGACATACATTTTCCCGATTTAGGGTAATTACCACAAAGTTTTCATCACTGCTATATACAATAACGTTTACTCAAAGAACACGTAGGTAAAAAGTTCATGAACTTTCCTCAGTTAGTGACAAAGTACAGTGCAAAAAAAGGGGTAAATTACAACCATTCAAAAGCAATTTTATTGAAAAGATAAAAAATGCAATGTCTATATATATAAATCTGGAATCGAATAGTTAACAACTCGACTTAGAATTTCTTTGTTGTCTGGTAGAAAAAATCGAATTCTCACAGGTGGGCGATAGAAAAGAATTTCTCTTGGGTTTGTTACCTTTTTTAGAATTGGCATACTGCCCGAAAATGCGAATGAGTTGTACGTTGTACCAACTAAGTACAAGAACAAGTAATTAACTCGCGTGCTTTTTGATTTTATATTTGCTTCAGGTCGATTTCATTTTATCGGAGGGTTTTAAAATGCATGATCTAGAGAAAAGCAGGCAGCTACTAAAATATTATTCATTCTTCTTTAATTAGGGCAAGTTTTTAAGTATTTCAGAACTTGTATCAATAAAAAGTACACTGACAAGAAAAGTGCTGGTAAATCTAATAAAAATGGCTTGTTACAATTTTTTACCAGAAAGGTAGTTTTAGTAACCAAAATTAGTTTGTGTTCTAAAAATGGATTTTTTGTTATAACGAAAATTAATTGTTTGATTTCAATTTGGGTTTTAAAGTTGATTATAACATTGCTATGGACTCTTTTGATAGTATGAGAACTAATAGAATTTAGTCAGCTACATATAAGTAGAGTGAAAACTGCCAAGTATTTGGTAAATGTTAACTTAACTTTCGATTATTTTTACCAATTTTTTTTTCTCTGCGTAAAATAATTGTTATCAATAATCATTTTTGTATTTCCAAAATAATGGTTTAAATGTATTTTAAAATAAGGAAATTTTAAGTTTTATCAACATGAGCCAAGATAGTGCAATACAAGCAACTTTTATTTAGAACATTTTAAAAATTGTTATCATGTTCTCAATGAGTTAAAGAAAGTTTTGAAAATAAAATTAAATAAAGTTATAGCTCTTTACGTGCTTTTAATACAACTAATGTGGACATATAGAATTCAATAGAAATTTACATGGTAGTTATTTGCTTGTAACTATTATGAAATAATATCCGCTATGAAATAAAAATGTCTCTTCGTTTAAAGGTATGCACCTGTAGCTTCTTAGAAGTAAATTTTCAAGGACAATCGAGGCATATTTTGTCTCATCAATGTTCCAAATATTCATTATCGATCAAAAATACCCGTAAATATGTCAATAAAAAAACATGATATTTATTTACTATACCTACCCAAAAGGTATAATATGCATTTTTTGTGTCCTGAAAGAAGGCTCCTTTAAGTTCCCCAAAGTAGTAAAAACTTCAGGATTTGTCGCGCACGTACATAAGTTATTAATAAAAATTTGCTTGAAAATGTTTTGGGTAACCAGAATAAAGATAAAAATAGAATCAATCAAGCGGCAAACAATATAAAAACGTTAAATTGCCGCGACATTAGGAGCACGCAAATGATAAATATCAACGTAATAACTTTGGAGGAGCCTCGTAAGCCACAGCCGATTTCAGCCAAAATGCAACAATTTGTATGGATCTGTGTCATGAGGAAATTATAACAAATCGCATGCGGGGGCTGATAAACTTATGAATGGCGGTATTGCAACACTTGTTGGAGTCCTTAAGCCTGAAACCCCTCGTTTCTGATCCCTTTATTTTGATAGTTTCTGGAATATCAGAAATTATTTGAATCGGTCCCTTTCGGGACTCGGATAAATATATCCTGGAAAATGGATCCAATAAATTCTATAGGACACCGTCGTTCCTCGTCGTCTATAGGGACAATTATCGTGTTACCCCGGGAAAACCGGGAACATATTAGGGTTTGAGGGTTTGAAGGTTCGAGGGGGGATGCAGAGAGTCATTAAAAGTTTGTCATGCAAATTAGTTTTCTAGCAAATTTTCGCTTTTGACCGACATCGTACATACCAAATTTCGAGTACGGCAGTCCAAGGTTCAGGGTTCTCCGAAGTTCGGCTGTATTTGTTTGTGTTGTCGTACTTTGGTTCACCAGGTACTTCGAGCAAAGCGCCTGAGTCAAGACATCGTCATTAAGAATTCTCACGACACTCCTTATTTATAAACTAACGTATGGATTTCCACACACGCAGATCCATATACACCTAGGCCACTTTTGTACTCAGAAAAGTGAAATCAAATTCGCATAAGAGTTCGCGAAAGGTATTCAACGATTTAAGACGTTTATCGCATTCGTGGCTTTCTTATAAATCATATTATAGAAAAATTCAGTGACCAGTGTCTTGATATTCTTAAAAGTTATCTCTTATTATAAAAAAAATTACATACAATGTCGGATGAGGAAATGAGGGAGCCTACTCCAGGAGGACTTCGTCCTGAAACTCCTCCTCTAAGACGAAGATCTTACACGATTGAAGGAGAGCCAAAAACTGCGCCACAAAGGAGGATGTCTTTTACAGCGGACTATCGTCAAAACAGCTTTGAAAAACGTTACCAAGGCATCATACGAAAGCAAATCTTGGAGACGACCATAAATACGCAGGAGGTTAAAAAGCAACTTCACATTTTCTTACCTATCCCAAAAAGAAAGCAATCCGTCCCCACACTTCCGACTCGAGATGAGCTCCCAAAAGTTATAGTCGAAGACGATTCCGGGAAGATGGACTAGCCCCTAAACTTAAAAAACAATTTTTTGCTTTTCATAAATTTCAATGTTTTGTAAAAAAAAATTGTTCACAATAAAGCGACTCAAGTTATAAATCTAAAAATCAAAAGTGCCTATGTGTTTTGAATTTTCTTCAGGTGAGGCTACGACGTAAGATTCCGAAAATACATCCGCTTTTGCTGCGGTGAGCCCATTGTCATCGATTTTGGATTTATTTCATCGAATATTTATTTATTTTTCTCGGAATCGATTGGCAATGGGACCTTTTCTTATGCCTATTCGATGCGTCTTATTTTAGTTCAATGAACTTCTTCGCTAAATCAAAAATAGGGCCAAAAGTATATGAAACAAATTTTTTGTTGTTTGCCTTTTGGAAGCCTTGTTTTGCTTGTTCGACACGGTGACATCAATAAAAAAAATCAAACAATTTGTGGGATTTCTTTTGTTGTGGTCTGAGAAAAATTATATTTAAGTATATCGCCTGGTGCACGCTATGAGCATTGCAGATATGAGAGATGAGTTCGAACTTGCGCAATTTTTTGGGGAAAAAATTACTTTGGTTATTAATCTGATTAACTTCGACATGGAGATAAAGTAGGTAGTAATTCTGTCAGCTTAGTTTTAATTTCTGCTTGGATTTGTGCTATTCATTTTTACATTGCCTATCTGTTTTTTGTGCTCAAAACATCTTAAAGCTATAAACTTTAAAATTATTAGGTACTCAGAATTTAATATAACATGCATACAATATACATATTATAGATTTCTATAAGTATGGCATATATTGGATTGCCATTATTTAGTTTTTGGTTGAAAATTGCATTACCAAGGATCAAAAATTCCCGCCTAATTTATTATAATAATTTTATTGTATATATTATATTGCAAATCAAACATATTAGTATTATAAGTAATGCATTCGCAGAATACTACAATATCAAAAATTTACTAATAAACATCCTACATCGATTTGAAAATTTTTATTTTTATGATCTGAAGTCCTGCAACTGGCAGAGAAATTTCATAATAAAGTAATCTTCAGAAAAATTCTAATCCGGCCGAATTTGTTAATATTCTCATTTCGTCTTATTTTACTGGACTATAGTTTTATAAGTAGCGATGTGACGAGACGACTCTGAAAATGTCGGTATTTCAGATTGAAATTCCACCTCCAAGAATAGCTCTGGTTTTGTTTTCATAAGAAAGAAAAAAGTTACCTATAAAAATCCAAATTGTAGAATTTTTGCGATTTTGCCGTTATAAACCTTAAACACATAAAAGCTATTACATTAATAGAAATAGATGAAAATGTGTTTATATCAGAATTCTCTTTAAAAATAATTCTATTCATTTACCTGATCATCTTCACTGAGTAAAATGCAAGTTTTGAAAAAGCTAAAACTTTAAACATCCAGATATTTATGTGGAAATGTATGTTAACTCAAACATAAGCACATATTATTTTATTTATATGATATTTATTAAATTTAAAACCGATTCAGAGCACATTAGACACGCATGTGATGGGGCAACGTGTTGCTTCCGATAAAAAGTTACTTCTAAAGTGACAAAATATTTTTGTTATAGTTTTCGTTATAATTTTAATAATTAATACTGATTGAAAGTACTAAGGTCTACAATCAGGCATTTTTTAAAGATATTTTGCACCGATGGTTTAAAAATTAGAAGATATTTCAATTTAATAACGACTTTAACCTCTTTGCCTTCAATATCGGGCCACGATAGACCCTATTAAATTAACAATACTAGATTGAGATATGTTTTCCCATGCTTTTTTTCAGTGTTTCCATTAGTTCTGTTTTATTTCGGAACCGCTGATTTGAGATTCGCCGTTTAAGAATCTTCAAGAGATTTTCAATAAAATTTAAATCGACAAATCAAGAACTTGAAGCGCATTCTCATTTACTTTGCTTCGTTGTGTGTTTCGGCAACATTTACGTTTTCAAAATATGTTTGTAAATAAATTAAAGTAATTGTAATGAATTATTTAATAGATGATGATATGTACATAACATTATACAATTAATTACCGAGTTTTCACTAAGTAATGGAATGGAAGAATAAAACTATAGATGTCTGTATTTTGTTCATATAAACATCTAATAAATAATAATAATCGAGCTCAGTAGAATAAAAAGTGAAAAATAAGTGATACATTTAATTATTTTTAAAAATAAATAACAGATGATTGATTTCAATAAATGAAATAGTCAAAAATTGAATTCAATAAAACTTAAACATTAATAAAGAAAAAGTGAGGAATTTAGTCAACCGGAGTAAGACTTGAGTAGAAGAATTTTACAATTTTCCTCTAAAGGCTGTTCAGTTCAAATTCAACTAGAAAAATTACCTTTTACAATACCATGTAATGCACTATGGAACTGATACCATAAACAGTGAATAAATATAATAGTTTATTATGATATTCATCAACTACGAGATTTTCTGTTGGGTTAGGCTCTAAATAAAAGTATTGTATTAAAAATAATACCTAACCTAATGTAGGAGAATTAAGGTCTTGGCTTTTCGGATATTTTATGACCTTCTTAGAATTAGTCAGTTTCTGGATGCATTTCGTTAATCTCTTAACCGCGCAATGAATTTTATCGGTCCCCATCAAGTGGGAATCGCATTAATTTTAGCGCCTCGGCGCACTTATCGAATCCCACCTATCAACAGGCAACAATAGGATAAAATTCATCAGGAGGAGATCCTCCTTATTAATAAAACATGACGACCAGAGGATCCGGCGGGCCGGCAATAAAAGGAGCAGACTCCCAAGAGGCGAGTTAAGTGGCCCCGAATGCTTATTATCCCGGCCGGAGTTCCCCCGGGAAGACGTTCTTTGGTCCTGGCTAAGATCCCAGCAGCCGATGGATGGATTTACTCAAGACGAACGGGCCTGAGACGGCGACGGGGTGGGGTTTAATAGTGGCTAATGCATCACAGGAAGACATTCATTTCGTTAAGTGGCTTAGGGAATTTCACTTCACCACGTGAAAAGAAATTTTCCACGTGATTGAGCGCTATCTTCTCCGAGTTCGCGGTGATTTTACCGCCCCATCCCCTCCGTCTTAATGTCCCTTAAGATGCTAACAGTTGCTTAACAGGCTTATTCGCGATTTAATGGCAAGGACCAGCGAGTTATGCTCCCAAGAAATTCTTCAAGACGTTTTATTAGCGCGACTAGCACCTACCATAGTAAAGAATGCAAATTAAATAGAGTACAAGCTGGAAAAAAAGAATGAAAAAAATTCTACAGCATAAAAATGAAGAGGATTTCCTCAGATTGTTGCAACAAGTGGATTTTATTGGAATCAAGGCGAAGTGCGCTCCCCGAGGACTTCGTAAATCCTCTACTCCGGCGGGCTCGATTCTTTTGATTTCTTTTATAAATGAGGTATCTTACGAGGACAAGTTCGCAGCCAAGAAAAGAAATTCTTCTTCAGAGCAAACAGGTCGCATCCTGACCGCTGTTTTATTGGTCCTCTTCGGATGCTGTGAGTCTCTCGTGGCCTCTTCAGCTCCTTTGAAAAGGGAGAAGGCGTCTTCCAACCGACAACCACAAGATTGGCGCCGAAGACGTTCCGGCTGCTTTCATTTTTCCTCCCCAAAGAGACACTTGTTGACACAATCCGAAGCTGGCCAGTCTCTTGCCCGGGACTTGGCATCTTGTCGAATTTCACGTATGTGAAAAACGTTCGAAAGCCAAACACTTCGAAGTCCTCTTTTAGGCAGTTTGAAGAGTTTAAGGACCTCTTTTCACTAAAGAGTTTTCGATTAACTTCCTTTTATGACCCAACTCGAAAGTTTACAGATATTTTTTATTTTCGAAGCTATAACTAATTTATTTATTTTACAAGGTAAACGGGGACAAACACTAAAAAATTGAAAACATACTTTCCTTTCATTGTAAGTAGTTACTTTGGATAGACCAATAAAATAAATACAGAGCATAGTAAACGAAAGTTTTAAATTTTGAATTGTCTAAAATTGCTCACAGCTTTATGCTTACTGAAATGGAATGTATAAAAAATGTGTGCCCTAAAAATCATTTTAAGATTATTTTACACTAAACTATTTACATGTTCCAATTTGCTAAAAAGTTTTAGACTGTTAAAAAATAAATATATTGCATACTTAGTTAGCTTTCACTTTGGTATTAAATGGAAATAAAAAATAATTTTATTAATCATTTTGCTAAGCAAAATTTTAATTTGAATGGTATGTGTATACATATAACTATTATTGTTTTACTACACAATAATGTTTGTTTTTATTAAATAGTTCAGCTTATTCCCTACTAACAATTTCATAGTAAAATTGAATAAACAGAAAATTAAAGTATTTAAGGGGGCAGGTCACTGTATATAGACTTACAATATAGGTTTTTTTTTAGAATAAAGGGCTTTTAAGCAATTGATATGATAGTAATAAAATGTTTATTATTAAGTAAGAATAGCATTAAGAACATGATTTTTTCCTTGGACATTTTTGTGCAATGTAGGCTGAAAAAAACCTTATAATTTTTGTATCCTGTCCTGAAGTAGTAGACATTCTGGGAGTTTTATGGGGTTTCCGAAACATACTTTGAACATTTGTTACCTATGTAAGTTCGTAATTATAAAAATTCTAAAAGTAAAAATTTCTTTTTTTATATTGTAATTATGGTGGAAAAATCTAATAAATTGGTAACTATGACCTGTTCGTTACTGAAATTGCACCTTCCTTTGGAGCTTATCACTATTAATCGTTGACGAAAATGTTAAATTTCCAAAAAAAGTTCATACACATTGATCTTTGGAGGGGGGTTTCTCTCCCAAGCACCGAATTTCAGCAGGGCTAGAAAACGAGGTTTTACATAAATGTCTCACTAATAGCGCAGATAGACTACAACTTAAACCAGTTAAAATAAATCTCATTTGCTTAATCCACATAACTAAGAACCGAAATAACTTAACTGCTTAAAAGTTCAGTAGGTAAAATCGATTTTGTATGTTGATTAAGACGACAAATAATTAAAATATGAATTGATAACGTGAGCGTGAGTAAAGTGTAATTTGAAATTGTTATTTCTATATGAAGCTTCTTCAAGATAAATAAATAAATAAAGTGGTTTATCAAACAAATAAAGAGTTTAGCTGGTAAATACATAAAAATTTCTTAGCTAGCTTGATTTTAAATCGGTTTTTCTGAAGCCAGTTCGACGAATTAAACTGGTTTAACTGCCACAGTCTATGACTGCTAAAGGTAACATTTCTGCCAAGTTTTATCAAAAGCGAATATTTCGCGTTGGAAATGTTCCCTTGTTAGATATACACCAGAAACACCGGTCTTTAAGCAACTTGATATTTTTTTTTGATGAAAAAACTTAATTAATATAATAATATAATAAATTTGAATTTAAATACATATTAAACTAATTGCGGGACTCACCTACAGTTGTAAGAAGCATGTTATCGAGGAGTAGAGCAATCGCGACGATGACAAGAACAAGCCTCCGGGAGCCCCTCCACCGGATCATCCAGGTCTTGAAGGAGGACCAGGACCCGGTGGGTGGCTCAAACCCGCCCCCGGCCCCAGACGCCGTCATTTGGGGCACCTGTTGCTGCGGGGGGTAGTGGTACGAGGCGTGGGTGTTCGGGGGCGGGGGCACAGATGGCGGTGAAGTTGCATTGTGGTTGTTCTGAGCTGGATTGTGATTTCTGTAGGCCGTTGAATTAATTTCGTTGTTTGTGGTGTTGTTGGGTCCGCCTCCGGGATCAGTCGATTGCATTTCGCCACCCACTATTTTCTGAAAGATGAAGATAATTTTTAAGAAATTAAATATTATATAGGGATTTACCTCAAAAATTTGCAATTACCGCCGAGATGGTAGGGGTTTTATGAATTTAGTAAGAAAACGGGAGGATAATTAAAAAGACAACCCGTGCGACCATTCGTCCTGTGGTCGGCGTCGTCGGGACTCGGGAGCATCCCGCAGTTAATCCCATTACGTTCTAATAAGGAGGACGGCAAGGGCATTGCTTCGGATTGATGTCAGTCTGGCAAAATTGAGTCTCCTCGGGATCTTCTGAGGAGACGAACAATTTTCTTCTTCTAACCGTGCCCCGAACGTCTCCTGAACCCACCCCCGTCTTGCACTATGTAAGGGCACAGTTCCGCCGTTTCGGGTTTTATCATTTCTTTCTGCTACTTGGAATATTTTTATTGCCAGGAAATGAAATTTTGAAAAGCGGATCACAACATGAAATCGTAATGAAATATAAATCTTGGCAATCCTCATCTTTTTTTCTTTTAGGGGGCTGTTTGAAGTGCCTTTGAGACGCATTGAACCACACCACCCCCGAACCAACCGCCCCGCGTAAGTGCATTTAAAATTAAATAAAATATACCACGAATTTGGGGCGTTGCTACTCGCAACTCATGAGCCCTTGAAAATGTATTTTAAATTATTTAATCTAAACCGGGGAATCCCCGCGTCCGATTTATTTCGGTGTATTTAATGTGCCCCAATCATGGGCCACATTGTTCCGATGGTTCTAAATCGAAATATTGCGCGCGATAATGCACTTATGAGCCGCTCAATGAACACAATAGGTGCTGATGTAATTCAATTTGAAAATTCTGAAATTCGCCCGTTGAGAGAGCAATTAATAGCAATTTCTAGGGCTCTTTGATGCTCGGAAGACGCAACACCATTCAAAGGATGATGTCAGGAAGATGTTCATTTTCTGGTGCCGATTTTCTCGTACTCCAACACAGAGCCACAGTGCCACGACCTTAGCTCGAAACGGCAGAGTCTAACTCAATTTGAAAATTTCTCCTTCAATCGAATTTCTAATCGTCGTTCTTGAGACACGAAACTGCCTTCTTCTATTCACGGCAACTACACTGGGGTCGCTTTTGTGGAGAAAAGTTTAAAAATGTTTTCTCATTTTTAAGGAAACAAAATTCTTCTTCGTAAAAACTAATTTGTAGAGTATCTAAATAATTTTAAAAGTTTATGAATATGATTTAATAAACACAATCAGTCAATAAAGAATCCATAACGAAAACCGCTAAAGTTCAACTGCATAAGCTACACTATAAAGATATTTCTGTTAATCACAACATTTCATTGTTGAGTTTAAGTTAAATGAAATTTCAGTATTGTGAACCACAATGTCTGATTATTCAATAAATTTTATTTGAATTTCAATAAAAAATTACTAAAATATCAGGGGTTTTGAAAAAATATCGAAGAAGAAAATTAAGATAATTTCCTAGGGCCCGTCTAATTACCTGCATTTCATTAAAAAATTTTCTTAGTGTGCACCAATTTCAAGACTCAAAGGACTGAAAAATAATTTAAAATAACCGTATTTATTTGAAATTTAAAAAAATCGTTTAAAGTAATCAACTGTCTAAACAGGATTACATTGTTTTAAAAATTAACAAGCAAAATTCATATTTATTTAAGAAAATTAAGGTAACGACATAAAGAAAAGCCAAATTAAAACTTGTTCACTTTCAGATGAATGAGTGATTGTTCTTAAATGTTTCTAATTTAATTTTAAAAACTCAAAGCTAAAAATTTTGAATACTTTTAATAAATTAAAATATGATTACCAAAACGTGTCTAAACAAATGTTCAGATTTGCTTTTTATTTTAGTTCACCCTTTTCGTGTTTCAAATATGAACGTAAAAAAGAAGAAGGGTGAGAGTTATTAAAAATGATTTTAATTAAATTTTCACTCCCAAGCATCTACACTCCGCTAATTACGATCCAATTAGAAGTGGGAAGATTTAATTTGAATTGGAATCAAGTTTAAGGAGTTAGAAAGTGAAATTAGCTGAGCTCTTCTCAGAAGAGGAAAAATTTTATGGCCTTATCAAAATCGCATTCAATTCTTCCCACTTAAAATGCCAGGTAATTTCATTTCACGGCAATAAGTGATTATTTGCATATACGTAATTGTATTTATTTAAGTTAATTTGTTTCGGTCAAACTGTAATCTCGTGAGGCGAATTGTTCGTGTGCGAATCCAAAGTCGATAAGTTAGTGTTTAGGATGTTTGTAATTTGAGATTATTTTTTTAGAGTTTTACTTAGACATTAATTCAAATTAAAATATTTTAATGCAATAGGTTATTTCTAAAATTACTCGTAGTTGTAAAAAACAATCTTTTGAAATGCATAACAATATGTAGTATGTATTCCTAAAATTGAATTCTGATGCATCCCACTCTTAAACGATTAGGTGTTTAAAAAATAAGAGCAGTAATTTGTTATTATAGAATTTTAAATCTTTGATGAAGGTTAGAACGAGGAATTATAATTAATAGTCAAGTTTTACGCAAATAGATTTCGAATTTTTAAATACGTATTTTTTTTCTTTAAGTTGTCATTAAAATTGAAAAAGCTATATATGTAGTTATACTGAAAATTTTGAATAAGCTAAATAAAACTACATAGAATATGTTTTTAATAAATATAAATTTATAGTTTTACAGTCTAACTCTAACTAATTCAACAAAAATTTGAAATTGAAATTTTAACGAGAGTGGTAACAAATTAAAGCTACAAAGTGGAACTAAACTTTGTAGGTAAAATTGGTTTTTTTAAATGGAGTTTTATGACATTCGCCTTCGTTAAAAAATTGTTTATATGTATTAAAGAGTATTAACGCAAAATCTGTACTCTTTCTCGAGTAAAACTAAAAATATGTAGGGCAGCACTCCGTAAATTACAGAAACGCCCGATATATGCGCATGAATAAATGAATAAACAATAATAAATAATCTTTCGATCTGACGAGTTTATTTAATTTAGGCCTATTGCATGCGCGTTTTCAGGACGAATGTTTAGGGAAATGCGGGCCTGTTGCAAACACGATGCGGGCATGATTGTTCGAAAACCGTGCCTATTGCGGGCTTGAAAAATAGAAAATATTTGGGTTTAAAAAAAAACTTATATATTTTTACTCGGGCTGCTGGATCATAAAGGAGCATTTAAAATTCTATAAATGACGCCAATATTTAAGAAAGTTGTCAATAGTCCCGAATACATGCTGATTTGTATTTTTATTTTATAAACATACATACCTATATAAATAAACTATATACCTTGTTTCGATGAAGTTTAACTTTTCTATTCTGATTTAATTCACTATCACTATAGTGTTCTATTTTCACTAGTTTCAGTTTTGATAGAGATGGTTACAAATAATTTAAAGCACAGAACACATTTGATTCGAGGTAAAAAACTATTACTTTAGAAATATATATCTAATTTTAAGGTTATCTCGCTTTTGGCAAGTTCACATAAAATTATTCCGAATTTTGTAAACACTCGAACACAATGACTTTGTTAAAAAGAATTAAAACATTTGAATACGCCCGGAGTTAGTTCACTTCACTGTAAACAAAAAGCACGGTGTTTGGGGCTCGTGTTTGGCTGATTTTCTTCGACAATTCGAATACAATAAGGAAATCCGACTGGCCACCGTCGTCACGCGAAAGAACGCCTTTTCCTCTAAAGCCGCGGTTAATTGCTAACGACTTAATTGGCAGCTTAAGAAGCGTTTGAGTGGCCTCAACGGGGCTGTGTTTAGGAAAAATTGACGGCACCGCTGAGCTCCCGTCCAGTGACAATCTCAAAGTAAAATACCTTGATAAAAGTGCTCGTATTTGTTTGGGGCAATTCGCCGCAATTGATAACATCGGATCAACTGAGCAATTTGATGCCTAAGTGGATGCTGCGCGCCGAACCCTTCGGTCGCCACAAAAGTCTCACTTTCTTCCGCGAAGTCGCGACAATTTATCAAAAATACGATCTAGATACAATCACATAGTGATCTTGTTGTTGGAGAAGTATAATGTTGTAGTTTGATGCAAATTGACTTAAATTTTCTAATTAAAGAACAAAAAAAAAGGAGTGACTACTCCGTAAAAGAATTATGAAATTTTCGTATTCTCACTTAAAAGCTTTAATTTTTTATCTTATTAAGATAGCGAATCTTAGTTAAATGAGCCCGAATATGTTTTTAAGACTGTCTGCTATGAATCACTTGTTTGGTCTCATAAATGAGAAAATATTATGTACATTGATGCAAAAGATGAAAAATATGTATAAAAATAATATGTACTTATAATTATAATAGGATATGAAAAGCTCGATTTTTTTCATGTTTTCTATAAATAGGATTTGAATGATTTTATTGTTATAATAGAATAGTTTAAAAATATTTAAAAATGGAAACGAACATCTTCCAAAAGTTTGCCCAAATTGCATGATTTAATATTTTAATTTAATTTTTAGAAAAAGCCTAACTTTTCAGACCTTCGAATGATAACTAATTTATTTATTTTGAACCATGTCATAAATATTATACCACTTTTACAGAATTGTTACATTTTTAATTTTTTTCCACACAATGGTTATAGTTTTAATTTATCCACAACAATACACAAAACCCACATTAATACATTTAGTCTAAAAGATTTATTATTAAAAAATTAATGTATTATATCTAATTTTTAGACACATAGTAGACATTTTCAACCCCGTAGTCGACGTTTTATGTTTTATGCAGTATTAGTTCAAAATCGTTTTAAATACACGTAACTTTACTTCGTTTTTATTTAAAAAAGTGAAAAAAACCTATCTCTAACAAAATGTTGGATATTACTGGGAGCTATTGAATTTCAGTGTGAACTGTTCTAAAAGAATCGCGCATGGAGCGGCACGTGAACAAAAATGAATTTCCTTTTTATTTTTCTTCACATAAATGCAGATTAAAAATTTTAATAACAATATGTAGAATTTCAACCCGGTGCTTTCGACATCGATATGAAGCCGTCATTCGGCTTTCAACCAAACTCATTGTATCGATTTGGAATGCTTTGAATTTCGTCATATTTTCTGCTCGTCAGTAAATTTTTGCGTCAGAGTGCAAAACAGATTTTTTGTTATATAAGGTAATTTGAAATTATTAATTTCATTTGATATACTCTGGGTTTAATCAAGTTTTATACCTTTAAATATTTATATTATTATTTTTAACTTCCTATAAATAAACACCTTTGAAACTTTTGTAGCTTCTGTTATTTGTTTTGTCATTGTTCCAGATATTTAAATCGCAAAGATTTAATTTTTCATCGACACTATACATATGATATTCGCTAATTTTTTGATAAGGAAATCTGGCGTTATGATTTATAGTATATCGTTCTTGGTACATACTTATAAATTTGATAAGTTTAACATTATTATCATTCCGAATTTTTATTAACTTTCTTAATTTTAATTTCATATTTTTTGGCCATTACTTCCACTTTATAAAAAGCAAATCAATTTGAGCCTTTGAAAAATGAGTTCAAACTGAACAAAAATGTTTATCTTATTTTAAAAAAACTGAATTTTATATGGCTACCTTATAAATTTTAAAAGTTTGAATAAATTTCTTAAAGGATTAAATTTAATTTAATTCCGTTTGAGGCTAAATTATTTGTGAATGAGTTTAACTTTTAACTTTAAACTGAAGCAAAAATATTTTAGGTTCAGATGCGAAACAATTTTTTTTTCTGGTTTATTATTAGTATCACTTTTGTACAGTTAAAACGACTTCATAATGTCAGTTTAAACGCTTTGGACTTTATTATAATTCCACTTAAATCGTACAAATTTGTGTTGATTGATTTCAGACAATATACGGATATCTTATTCATATAGTGGGTTCTAAAGATCCTCATCAAGATATATAACATTCTATGTATGTTTTAATTTTAGTAGTAGTGTTACTAAAACAAAAATAATTTATGTAAGGAAAAATAGGTATGTAGGTACGCAACTACGTCAATTTACCTGATTAAAACTATCTAATTGAGAAAGTAACGATTCTTGGACCTTTATTTGATTCAAATTTCAAGATTCTAGATCATCGGGAAGTGCTTTAACTGGTTCGAAATTTTAGTTCTGTTGAGAACGTATAGATCCCAAAAACTTTTATTATTTAGTCAGCTATACGAAATTAATGATATTAAAACTTGCACTTTTTACAGGAAATATGTATAATACATATGTGTGTATGAGGCTGTAATCTTTAGTATTTGATGTAAAGAGTGGCCCTAAAAATAGGCCAAAATGAGGCTAATTGGTGGATATTTAATTTTAAACCAAAATGTGTGATAAATTAAAATTTCTGATAAAATACTACCCTCAGAGAAGTTTCAATATGAGCATCTGATTCAATTTTGAGAAATGAATGGTCTAAACTCTAAGTTGAATAAATTAGTTTTTGGGGTTGATTTCGAATCCACGAAAACGAACCAAAAATGTTTGATAGTTGTTATTTAATGTTCAGCTTAATCTGAAATTTATGGACGTGGGGGTGTATTTAACAATGTTTAAACATTTATTTATTTATTTTTTATTATTCCTGATAAACTTTTTTATCTCTTTTCGTTCTTGAGATATGTATTAGATTTTTAGAACAGACGGGTAAAGAAGTGATTCTACAAACGTTTCCGGAAGTCCAAAAATTAATTTCAAATGTTATATGTATTATTATTATATTTAATTCAAAATGTTTTATAATTTTAAGATGTTCGGTTTTAATTCACTATCATAGTGAAACCGCTTTAATTTGAAGCTGATCTTTTTTGATTCTAAGTTGTTTCTTCTCTGACTGAAGGATCCCAATTACGAATTGTTATATAACTCGTCAAAACAAATATTTTTATGTATGCGGAAGGAAATTTGTTAGATTTATTTAACATAATGTAAACATCTATAAGAAGAACGACAACATTTTGAAGAAGTGAGTAAACAACAAAAAATTTCATTCATAGACCCTAAATCCTCCCCAATCCAAAATAAGAGATGAATAAAGTGGCAAATTCCTGGAGGCACAGGAAAAAAGTGTTTTAAAACAAATTTTCTGAACGCACCCCCATCGTTTTAGGCGGTGAAAAGTACTCCTCATGAGATCCGTACAATGGAAAATTTAAATATCGAAATCACGAGAGATTCACTCACCTTTGGTGGTTATTCCGGTGGGAGTGAAGACGCCTCTGGGATCATTTGAACAGCCACTTCATCACGGGGGGCGCTTATGTCGCTGATTGCCTCCTGCAGGTGTCCTCCATGGGGGGCTCGCCGGGGTGGACCTGTCCAAAAAACGAATCTACCGATCCAGGTGACGAGTGGGCGGAATCGAGATATCCTCTAAACAGATGTCCGACAGCTCGACAGGTGTTTCAGAGTCTCACCTGCAAAATACAGACACATTGGGGGGTATAAAATCATGAAATTGTGGTTCTAAATAGGCTAAATTTTGAAGATTTTGGCTAACACGATTTTAGGGTCTATGGAATTGTTTCGGTTCACACTATCCATACTTTGGGGCCACACTATCAACAGCCGGTCGAGTGGTCGTGCATGGATTTGATATCGAGTGGTAATTAAAATTGATTGACTATCGGCACAAATTTCAATTAGTTTAGAGACGATGATGAGGACACAAAACGACAATATCCGGTCACAGCATCCACTAGCACGTTTCACTCACTCCTAGACCGGATTATATTTGCTCTTAATCCTCATGAATCCATGCAACGCACTGACTTTACCAAAAAAAATTTAAATCCTTATATAAAATCACCTTTTAACATGTAAATTCACTTACTTTTTTAGCGTTCGACTTAAGATCGTTTCGACGACGCAAAATTGAGGAGAGCACTTCCATCAGCTACGAGATCCTGTCTCGTACTGAAGAGATGTCTAAATCATGTCCTGGTGCCGCACTATCTGATCTCAGTGTCCTTCCTTTCATCTGTCTGTTAGGAGATGAACTTTTTTTTTATTCTTTTTTATCTTTGGTCCAGCCTCAGCATCCCAAGGTGAGTTATGAGAACTTTGGCTGCAAACAAAAAGCTCTGCGCATTTTCTATGGAAAAACGCCTGGGGAAATCCGGATCCGGATAAGGAGAACCCGTGGGGCACAGGAACCTGTTGAACATTTACTTCTGGGGGAGGGATTTCCTCTGCAACAAGTGCTATTTAATATTTCATGATTACATCTCGCAATATTTTTTTTTTCTTATGCTCCATTTATTTACTTGAGACGTTTTTTTCATATTTTTTAACTTTAAAGGAATCGCCTTAGTGAAAGATGACGACGCACTACACTAGAGTGAAAAGTTATTAAGTTTTCCAGGCGAAAATGTCATTTATTTTTAACTATTTTAATGCTGGTTTTGGGACAGATACAATTTAAGCACCATTATGCATTCCTACAATATACATTTCTATTTTTTCTATTTAAAATGATTTTAACTTATGGTACACGATACTTCTTTAATCCGAAATCAGTTCAATAATGGGCTCGAAATAGTTAACTTTTGTTTCCTTCATTCAAAATTTTAGTAAGTATCTTAGGTGTTGAAAGACTTTAAACACTCTATGGTAAGCCTTTAACTTTTATCGCTTCATGGAGATTTTTACGAGCAAAATAAATGTTAATTACTACAGTGGTTTCCGTTTCTGAGTAAATCGTTCTCATTTATACATATACACATACACAAACACAAAACACAAACATAAAACACAAACACACAGACCGAATAAAGAGTTTCCTATTTTTTTAATTCGATTTAAAAGATCACAAAACAAATATCTTTTTAAAAAATCGTTTAGCTTGCAACGCGTCAAATGAAAGTCTGTAAAAATCTAGTATCAGAATACGAAAGTCTTTGGGACTTTTCGAAATTTGTTAAAATCTATTCTTTTGAAAAAACTAAATGTATGTCGTTAACTATCAAGACAAGTATGTACTTCAGAAAATTTCAGCTAGGAAACGCTGTGTTAAAAAGTTACATAGTTTTTATGGTTTCGGTTAGGAGAACTTCATTGTCCGTCTGTTTGTCTGTCCGTCAAGACCTTTTTTCATGCAAGAGGTATCAAGTTAAAATTAATACCAAATACTAAAGATCTCTACAGCTTTATAATCTTGGAAAAATGCAAGCTTATAACTCAACTATAACCAAGGTTTAAAAATTCAAATTACTTGCCCAAACTGCTAGACTTTAAGATGTTCTGATTGCAAGTATAGGTAGGTATATTACAAAAAAATTTTGTTATATAATAAGTAGGTACCTACTCTGGTTTAAGATCAACGCCAACAAAATAAAGTTTAAGAATATGTTTTTTAGGTTTAAGTAAAATGTATTATATTTATGTTGGTGCAAAGCTATAAACGAAAATACTTGAACACATAGTACTTTTGAAAAAAAAATGAAAAAGTGATAAGATCTGGTATAATACATATTTGAAATATCAATCAAAATTAATGAAACCACATACAAATATCATATCTAATAACGATTTTGAAATCTTTAAAATAACCCAAGTACACGGACAAAAATTTTTCAGAAATAGTTCTGTATTTTCCGAAGGATTTTGGGATAGTGCATTATTTCGGTAGCATTTGTGAAAAAATACAGGGATTTTAACTAAAATTTATGGGCCAGCGTAAAATGTTGACATTATTTCCTAGAGTGTTAAGGAGATCTGCTGCTTTTTCAATATATGTTGTGGATTTTATGGCAAACGTTCGTAAATTGGTTGGGAAGATTTTTACTATCCCAACTTTTTTTTCCGTGTATAGAGATTTGATTAAGCAAAACGAAATAAATGCATCGTGAAATAGAAAAGAAATAGTAAATTAATATGGAAATATGATTGATGTGATGATGTTTTCTGGGACGGAGAAGTTCAAATAAAGGCATTTCTTCAGATGGCTTGAATAAAACATCTACAATTTATCCAGTTCAGATCAGGTAGAACAGATCACACCTGAAAACGGTATTTCTGAGAGATTTCTAATACTTAATACTAATACAGTGGCATATCTGATTAGGTAAGAATAATATTAGACCTAATGTTAATAAAACACCATCTTCAGAAAATGAAAAAGGCTTTAAAAACTATATTTTTGGTTTTATACTCGATCTTTTCTCAAAAATATGTATATTATGTATATTGTTACAAAATCTCCCTTCGTTGTAATTCATACTTGAATTTTTAATCAAATGGATATAGAGACCGGCGTTCGATTAACACGATCGCAGCGCATGTGGCAGGGGCATTAGCCATTCAGCCACACTGATGAGATCTGGCCAGTGCCCCGGATCGAAGCGCCGATCGCACAGCTGGCAAAATTGTAGCAATATATGAATATATGTATAAAAGCGAATGTTTGTGGGTTTGTTAGGTACCATTCAACTGTTCAACCAACCGTCCTAAAAATTTTAACACGTATTATTGAAATTTTCAGAGTATTTTAATTTGGATTGAACGTAAATTATATAAAAAACAGAGTTCGCCATATCAAAATTTTTAACCTTGACAGTAAATTTGAAGTCGGCAACATCAACGTTTTTCTTAAAGTTTGGGTTTATTAATAGGGATAGGACCGGAATAACGCCGTGTACGGGTTGTACGGGTTAGTTAACTTAAATAAAGTTTAGATTTTGTACTATCGATATTAAGCCAAACTAAATTCGAATAGAATATGGAGCCTTTCATTGCAAAAAGTAATAATAACTCTTGGAAATGACAGTTTTTTTAGTTGTATCATTTTATAGGTCTTAAAAGAGAACGGGGATCCAAACTGACCACCTACAATTTATATTACACTATTATAGTGGGGCAAATGAAAATCACTTACCAATTACTTTCATGAAACGACTCTAGAACTGACCCTAAAGAGCCATTACCCATACGAAAAAAAAAAAAATATAAATAACCAGCCAACGACGAGAAAGGCAAAAGAGTTTCTGGATGGAGCATCCTCCGGGAACCCCTTCTCCAGGAGTTTGATATTAAATTTTTCAAATTCCATTAGCTGTTGACGTCAACCGCCCCATGGACTCATTTGCACTTGAGCCGCCGACAAATCCAAGGGTGCCCCGTTCGAGGGGCTCGGTCTGGAGGTTGCTCATCGATGAGGCCGCAAGTGCCCCCACCCTTAGGTCTAAGGAGCTGCCCTTTTCATCCCCCGAGCCCTTTTTAAGGGCAGCGCAGAGGCGTACCAGCGACACGCTCTCAAAGAACCAAAGACAATAAAATGACTTCATTAAGAAATTCTTGTGGCCTCTTCTGGGGGAATTCCAGGGCGATGAATTCGTGAGAAAATTCAATTCGATTCTAATCGTGCATCGTGGGCGTGGGTCCTGCTTAATGCGAACACGTAATATCTTGGTTTTGGCCGGGCAATCCGCAACCCGAAATTCAATGAAATGCACCACCCACACAAATATTTCCCGCAAAATGACCCAAATTATGCCATACACATTAAAGTTATAATAATTTTGGGTGATTCAACATCAAACTCACAAACGGTTGAACTTGACCATTTTCAATTTTGATAAAATTTAATGGATATGTTTGTTAATAATCACTTTAAAATAAGCATCATTTTCTTGATTCATTTTAAATAGAATATTTGATCATATAGCTGAATTTTTTATATTAGCTGCATTTTTTCACATCGGATCCGGTTCTAGGTTTTGCATATCAAATATGTATGTACTTTTTATTTCCCGAAAATAAAATCGAATCACCTGGATTTATAAGCACTTTGCGTCAAAAAATTAATCCAAAAATTTATCTGGTTCAAGGTGTGGCAATTTATTGATGCACTTTGAACAAATTTTAATGTTTGTATATACATCATACATGACGATTTTTGAAATTTTAATTCAATGCAAAATATTCTGCAAAACCTGGAACCGGATCCGAATTAAAAAAAAAACACTCTATTCACTTATATTTACATAATTATTTTGAATATAACCTGAAAATTAAAAACAGGTATCTCTTTAAGAGACAAAAACATCTCTAAATATTATAATAGCTGTGTTATTTGTCACAATCGGATCTGAATCAGATTTAACAAGTAATTTTGCATTGAATTAAAATTTATAAACAGATAACCATTTTAAAAATTTTTATTTTGTGAAAATAAAATACATAGTTAATACAAAACTTTTGTTTGGTTCAAGATTCAAAGTTTGGAAGAACAAAAATCATGACAATTAGATGTGCTTTTCGCAAATTTTAAAATGAAAGAATTGAGTGAAAAATTTCCTAACTAATCTGATTCGGATCCGAATGGGAAACAAACACAAATAATATCTCTATTTTAGAAATACGGCTTTCTCAAGAGGCTTTTTTAGGCTCTATGCCCTAAAATTTCCAAAAGCAAGAAATTTCCTTAATTTATAAAAATAGTCGGACAAGTGCGAGTAGAGCTTTGAGGGCACACCCGCAATGCGCCCAATGTACACCCAAACATTTTCCATTTTTAAGCCCGCAACAGGCACGTGTCGAATAATCACGCCTGCGCTCTTAACAGGCTCGAAACCCGCTTGCAAAAAGTCCGCATGTTCTCTTCAAAAATGCTACGGGCGTGTATCGGGCGCTTCTTCAATTCCGGGTGTGTTTCGGGGCCCGTTTTGGGCTTAGGTATATGTATATTTTTACTAGAGTAGAAATTAAAGATTTTCGGATGTTGTCCTTTTACTAATGCTATGAGACCTTCATCATTATTCTCATTATCTCATGTTACTGTACTAAAACAGATAGAAAATCTGTTTAATCTTAGATTTGTATGTTTTGTAATAAATACCGCAAAGTTTAATTTTAATTTAGATTTAAATAATAACTAAGCCATCCTAAAATTACAATACTTTTGCATTCAATTTATAGTTAGATTATTCTTTATAATAATGAACAATAAAAATTCAAATATATATAAGCAAGTAACGATTTTAATAATACCAGAATTCAAAATTATTATTACAAGAATCTTTTCAAAAGTTTGCCCGTAAAATATTTGTTTCCCATCGTGCATGGACATCTATTTAAAGGAACATTCTTTTCAAATAATAAAAACATGAGGGTAATTGCAAAATATACCCCTGTAGTATCCAGAACAGTAATTAATTTGAGCAAATATTCAAGCAAACAAATAAAAATTGATAGAACTGCGGAAAGTAAATATTCAATAAGGCGGAAGAATTTTGGAGCTTTTTAAAAGTTTTTCCACGAAAATCGATTTTTAGACAGACGCATCCTGGCTCGAATTAAAAATACATGAGTCCCAGGTATGTTTACCTCCCCCGGTGAAACACCGCCTTAATGGTTGGACCACAATCGAAAACAAATAAACTTTGTATTTTTTTTTATTTTCGTCCGGGAAGTGACTCTAGGGCAAAGGGAACTCCTCGAGATTTTTCTAGCCTCTTCTAGCCTCTTCTAGCCTCCTCTAGCGCCCTCTAGCGTGCTCGAGAGGAGTGGACGAACACGGGAGTTCGCTTAGGCTAAGAGGGTTGTTCTACACTCCCTTGCAATTCTGTGGTCACTGATTTGAGACATTTTTCAAAAGTAGCTTTGTGAAGTGTTTCCGAGGGAAGGGGCCCTTCGTCGTCATGTTCCTGGTGACTGAATTTACATTGTCCGGTGACCTCCGCAAAAGGGTTTTTCCCCTCTGCTTATGGTCAAGGCTTTTCTACTTTTCCGATTTTTAAAGAAAAACCATCCCCAGCGGTCGTTTCTGGTCCATTAACTTTTCCCTGCGGTGGATGATGTGATTTTTACTTTAATTTCTGTGCGAACTCTTCATAAATTTTTGAGTTTTACACATTTGGACATAGTCGCTTTTCATAGTCGACGACATTTCTTTATTTTATTTTATTTTTACTTTTTTTTTACATCGCTTTTATTCGAGAAAGCGTTTAGAAGCCCTACCCTTAAAAATCCCTTAAATTATATCGAAAGGAGACGAATATTGCGGTAAGGTCCTCAGCACGTGCTAGGAAAATGACGGTTTTCAATCTTTGAGATTCAATTTAATTGAGATATCAAAGATTATGTCTACGTTCCAAGAGCACTTTTATGAAATGGCTTTCTTTGATTTGAGTACACAATTTTCCGATAAATATTTGCTCATCAATATGACGTCAATAGCTAAGATTTCGTGGGGTAATTTTCCTGAAGCGATTTTTTCCTCTTCCACGTGTATGCGCTTGATTATTCTAGAAAAGGAATTTTAAAAATAAATTAATGTGGTTTAATTTCATTCAGCTTATATTTTTGTTGACAATAGATTTAAGTTTTCTGTCGACTATTAGTCTTGCCTGTTTTTTAAGTTTGAATAGTAAATTCGGAATCAGTGACCTTAAAACCTTATTTTCGAGAACAAATCATTTTATTGTTATTGTTTATTTTCTTTTCATTTAATTTTACACCCAACTTTCAACTTATATTAAGAAGTGGAAGATGTTAAACCTCTAAATAGAATTTTTGAAATCAATACATTTGAGTATAAATCGAATTAATGATACTAATATGTACTTAAGCATTCCGTAGGATAACATTTACAACCAAAAATATTATAGCCGAAGAAATAAGTAAATATTTTGGTGTTGTTTATAGTTATTATAAAAATACGGGATCCCTTTCTTGAATCAAGCTTGGTGAAGTATTTATTATATTATATATAATATTGAAGTGACTAAATCTTATTATTTCAAAAACAAATAGTCAATTTCGTAAAATCTTATATTGAATCGAACGAAATAAATAAACTCTTTTTTTCCGGTGCCCTGTATACCGAAAATAATTCACAAATGCTTTGTTGAAAATTGCAGAATATGTTATTAAAAATTCATCTCAAAACTAGGAAAGTTAAAAAGCCGACCATTTTTAAACAACATTTTACTGATAGTAAAAATAAGCTACATAATTAATTATTTTTATATCTTTTATATAGTAGTTAATATACTATTACATGTTGTACAGTAGAAAAATAACACACAAAAAGTCACATTTTAAAAAATACTCTAAATGAGCACTTTTTGTAATATACTTTGTTGTTAAAAAGAAGTGAAAATTAATAAGAAAGAAAAGGGTCCTGGCAGAAATTATCAAACTTAAAAAAAAAATGTATTATCAAAATTGCACGTCTTTCAGGTTTTTCGTTAAAATAAGTTGACATATATTTTTACATCCGTATGTATGCAAGGAAGAGCCAGCCCACATCATCGTCAGGGCCGAGTCATGTTTTATCCTCTCCAGAAAACTGAAGCTGTCCAACTTTTGTTTTAAGCGATTTTTGTCAAAGAAATTGTCCTTTCATGCCCACCCTGTAAGGCCACCGCACACAGAGCGGTAATTGACCGGAAAGTTGAAGATAAATTCCCTTTTCCGGCTAATCAGATTCCCTCGGCAATTTCCACTTTGTGCTGTCAGATCCGGTCCAATTATATTGTCAGAAACATTCTGCAGACCAGAGGACGCCTCCGACAACTTTGCATAAAGGGCTCGAAGGACTCCTCGAAGTGTCGATGGGGCCCGCTGGACGAATCAATGGTCACCTATGCCCTTCGCGTCGGCTCACGACGTGTCACCCTGTGTCTCAGCTCGTTTTAAACAAGACGATGCTCCTTAGCCCGAGTGCATGATTTTATTATTTCCTTAAGTTCGCACCTTCGCATGAACGGAAGGGGATCGACCGTGCCGAAGGGACAATTTGGTTAATCGAAACTTTCACAACGCGTAAGGAAAATGTCGAAGAAACCAAACAATTTGTCGAGTGGAAAGGAATCGTACTACGACGACATTTGAGGAGGGGCAAAGAGGGCCAGTAATTAATAAAAGTTGTAATTTTTAAAAGATTTCATTTTTCATATCGCTTCCTAAAAATTAATGTAATAGAGTTAATCAAGGGATTTCTATGAAAATGAGTATTTAATTAAAGAAAAATGATTCGTGATTTGTTTATAACTACATATAAAAAGGAAAGTATAAAACTAATCCTTGGTTCAAAGACTAATTTTATGCTTGCCACTTAAGATTAATTGGTTGGAAATACCCATAGTTAGTTCGAGATTTAGTGATTTGGAACAAAAGCTGCGTTTTTTTTTCACAACGAATCTGGTTCTGGCTTTACTAAGAAATTTTGAGAATTGAATTAAAAAAAACAGTCAATGATATAAAGACTTTAAGTTCTGCGAAAAACGCATTAAATTGCCTTGATATTTGCCCATTCCAACTTCAAACCCTGAACCAGATAAATTTTTGGATTACATTTTTGACGCAAAGTAGGTAGGCAATGCGATTATATGTTCACGAAATAAAATAAACTTCGGCATGGGTAACTTCATAAATTTCAATTCAATGCAAAATTTCCTAGGGTACGTTCAATATCTCGACTCGAGTCGACCCGAGTAAATCTGACTTTCTCCGATGCGTTCAATATCTCACTCGAGTCGACTCGAGTTAGTTTTACCCGAGTTCAACTATCCAAATGTGTGCGTAAATGTCAAAGGCAGATGAGAAGCCTTTAAACATGAATGGAAAACTCATCTTTTCAGCCAGTTTCTCCCAAAATACTTCACGCCTTATTTTATCAGACGCAAATTCTTTTTCTAATTCTTTATTAGAGAAATAAGACAAAGTGTTGCATCTCTACTCCACCTTGCTTTTTCATTTGCTATAATTTCGCCATTTTTCAAAAAACAAATTTCATCCGTTATTAACGAACTCTTCTATTTATTCCATTTTGGCAGTTCTTTTCTACCAAATTGCGCATCGAGTAAGTTTGGTCCGACCTTTTGAGGACTGTCTAAAATGACTCGAGTAAACTTAACCGACTCGAGTAAGATATTGAACGGCAACTCGACGTCATAAATCCCACGCATACAGACTCATCTTAGACTTCACAGACAATATTTCGTCTGAGCTCGAGTAAAATAATGAACGACATAGAGTCAGAGTAAAAGTAACTCGAGTCGACTCGAGTGAGATATTGAACGCTCCGGAGAAAGTCAAGTTTACTCGAATCGACTCGAGTCGAGATATTGAACGTAACCCTAGTAAACCCAGAACCAGACCCGTTGCGAAAAAAACGCAGCTAAAGGCACCTTTCTAAGGTTATGACTGTTATGAGAATTTTGTCCAAGGATGCATAAGGTTCTCAAAGACGGAGAATCAAATATACCATTAACCAGCTGGTGGGCAAATGTAACATCCGCCATAAACCAACATCGATTTAAGCACTAGAATCTAGAAGACAACATCACACGTGCCATCTGTAAGATGTGCTCGAAAAAGTCACTCAAAATTGGGCTTTTCGAATGGACCACCTGAAACGTAGTCGTGGCCAACATTTACATGAAATAATGTGTAAGGAGTAAATGGCAAGATTGATTTTTAATCTCCAATACAAATTTTATACCTTTTTCCAATTTTTCTGTTTTTTTTTTCTTTTTTCCTATTTTTTTAAAAATTATAAACCAAACGCTTAACAAACCAACCTTTAAAATGCCAAGGGCACGAGCACTGTGAACTCGGCGAAAAATACAGCCAGACAAGGAGTAGGCGAAAGTAAAGGGGTTGTACTATCTATAAAATGAAATAATTTCACACATAGATATATTGAGTTCCAAATTATTTTAAAAGCACCAAAACTGTAAGGTATCTTAGTCATTTTCAACCAACTCGCAGTCATTTATACTCTCAATGCGACGGAAAACCTTCATGTCATCGGCATGAATCAAAATATTACAAGATTTCAACAGGTGTGTGTGTGATATAATCAATAGCTAGAATAAAAAAAAAGGAGGGCGAAGATGGCTACCCCGAGGGACACCAGACGTAGCCAAAATACTTCGCGACATATGACATATTACATGGATAGCCCTCTTAGAGTTAACGAAATTAAATTGAATTTTATCTAATCTGAAAAAGGCGCGATTAAAGTTTCATCGATCGCTAGGACATCCGTGAAAATTAGTGATGGGGGTTTCGGAGATGCATGTTAAATAAAATCAGTACCTGTATGTAAATATTTTACAAAAATATATGGAAATTAATAGTAGGCATTTTGAAACTTTTTCTAGAAATCCTAAATGTCTACATTCAAATGTTTCTAGTTTCAGTTGAAGTTAAAACCAATCCAATTTCAATGAAATTTAAACTGTTTCTAACATATGAAAATATTTCTTGCATCCCATACCACTGGGATCGAAAAAAATTGAGCTAAATCATAAGAACAATAAAACTTACAAACTGAAATTCATTTACCTACTTTTAGGTGTTTTTCTGCAGTCTGATTTTTTATACATTGTTTATACATTGTTAATATCTTCGAGTCGGTGTGAAATACGAACTATCACACATTTTTAATTCGTAAGGAAATAAAATAAAAAATAAAATAAAACAAATACATCAGCGATGCAAGGAGAAAACTCCTAAACGGACGAACTTTTCCCCCACTAAAATAGAAAACTTAACATTAACTTTTTTTCGTTTTAGAACCTAATCTTCACAATCCAATAGGTCCCCATGACGCTCTAGTAACTGAAAATTTAGCATCCCGGGCTCCCCTACTAATACGTGACGATTTTTAAAATTTCAATTCAATCCAAAATTTTCTCCAAAACCTGGCACTGTGTCCGATGTGAAAAGAACACGGCTATTAGCTGCGTTTGTTAATTTTCCTATCTAGTTTAGCTTAGATAGAAAATTTTGATTTGAATTTAATTTTAAAAACTCTCACGTAGGTATATAAAGATTTTAAAACTTGTGAAAGGTGCACCAAATTGATAGATAAATTTTTCGAATTTTTTGGAAGTTTTTCACACAAAATGGGTGTAAACCCAGGCAATTTGATCCTATTTTTGTCAAATAAAAAAATGTTTGATATGAGTACCATTTCATAAATTTTAGTCCAGTTTAAAATTTGCTGCTAAACCTAGAATTAGAACCGGACCCGATTTGAAAAAAACAAAGCTATTTTAATTAAACATTTATAATAAGGGTGAATATAAATATAATAGCATCATTAAAACTTCTGCAAAACTTTTTGGCAACTATACGTTTCAGGTTCTACATTTGTAACTTTTAAAAATTGTTCAGCCATGAGATCATCTCATTTCCTCAGAACGTCTTCTGAACTTTCTGCCTTCTCTCATGATAACTCTTAAATTAAAAAAGGGATGAGTAACGATTATGCTCCTAGTCTAGTTTATTCTTTTATGAAAGATTTTAAATAAAGCCCTTTAAAAACGCTTAGATAGACGTAATTTTTCGTATAAAATCATAATGCTTTAGCAGTAACATTTTTCCTGTACAACAGCTCTAAAAAGACTAAAGCAAGAAATATTTTCGCAATACTTCGTACTATCCAAAAAGTAAGAAAACAAAAGTGATTTTTGTAACATGCGCCCTATTCCAAGTGGGCGGTTCCTCGAAGTGGGGAAATTCTGCACAGAAACGAAATCCCCACCGCTTTTGCAGAAATATTCCCCTTTTCGGATAAATTCTTTTTGGTGTATCTCGGGTGAGGCAATTCGCAGGGCTCAATTTCAATAAAACTCAACAGGTTGCGTCGCCCATTTCTTGGTGAATGCCGTCTTAATGGAGCTTCCCGTCCGCTTCTCAACTATCCATCATCCGGGCTTAAGAACAATGTGGCAACTGTGCCGCACCGTCGAGGTTTTGACCCTAATTTTTCTCGGATTATTTCCTTGATTTATAGCGATATAGTGCGATACGTTTTATTTTCTTTAAGTGCTTTTCGACGTAAGTGTCTACGGGCAAATGGGCGCCGCAAATCAGGATCCTATCAGCGTTAATCGGAGGACAATTTAAACATACCTACATTAATTAGAGGAACTCTTTGATGGAAGAAAATACATTTGAAAAATTCTTTTTACCTACCCGAATCGAAATATTGAACCTGTTTTACTTTTCAATGCTACAGCTGCTAATTTGAACCTCTAACTCCTCCTCAATAAAATTGATGCCCCTATTTAGCTATCACCAAAATCCTCACAGATTCAATTGGACCTGTTACTCCTCCTAGGTTGAATAATAATTTCCGTTGTATACAATTGTTTATACAATTTTAAATTAAGTTTAAACTTCCATATTTTAGACTTGGTTTAGATCTAAAACATAGTTTACTTTTTTAGCATATTTATTTTAAAGAAAGTTAAATCTTTTTCGATTGTCTTGTTTTTTACAGAAAATAATTTTCTAAGGTTTTGAACACATGCCCTGAATTCTTCCACCTCCAAAACTCATTTTATTCTTTAATCGCGCTATCAAAATTCTTCGTTTATCCTAAATAATTCAAACCCTATTTGTCCGATCGAGCTCAAAATGAATGGAAGGTTTTTCAATTAGCATTTTAGAATAATTTATTTATGTAAAACAATATTTTCAAAAAGTCACGTTTTGTTTTTTCAATTTGTTGTAATTTACAAAATAACCAACCAATACCATTTTTTTCCATTCTTATTGAAGTTATTAATAAAAACAAACTAAGAAAAAAAGTTGTTTGACTTGTTTCAGCTCAATAGCAACCGGACCTGGACAAATTCTAATTTTCATTCACAAAAGAAACTGTGCTGACAGCCGCTATTTTGAGTTTTCGAAAAACAAAATTAGCAAAAACCTGCCTCAAAAGTTGAAAGTTATTGGCTCACTCTTTCTTTATTAAATTACTTTCCGAAGAATCATAAATTTTTTTTACCGGAGAAGTGTAATGTAGATAGTCCTCATTCGAACTTTTCAAAAAATTAACTTGGCTTATTGTTACCAGTTCAAAAATAACGTCTTAATTTATATAATAAAATATTCAATCGAATTGTAAAATTTGGGTTGACCGTGAAATAGTTCATTTCATTCCTACCCATTTCATAGTCCTCTAAACTATAAAAAATAAGTATAGGTATAAGTATTGAGTATTTATATGTAGTAGTTTAAACAACTTTAAACTTTTTTCTAGTCGATCCCCAACGCAGACGTCATTATTATTGGGTATTCGTTGTCTCATTTAAATCTCCAAAGAACAAAATTTAAAATTGGAGCACATATTTTTCTTCCATGTTCTCCACTGAAAATACAATTTTATTTTTATTTTTTATCATATTTTATTTGTGTACGAACAAAATCATCTTAACATTTTTAAAAATCGCATATTTCGAAATACTAATTGTTATTAATTATCATCCTTTTTGAAAACTTCTTCTTTGGCATCTAAAACAAATATAACCATATTTATATACGAAATAAATTGACAGTTTTCAATGTGTTTAAGTTCAAAATAATAAAAATGGTGCAGTTTCCAACTCTAAATTATATTTTCCACTCATTTAATTTATGTTTTTAACAATCCATTTCACACTATAACACACTAACTATAATTTTTAAGGTACTATTGAAAATAATTAAACTTTTAAAAATAACTGACCTTAGTAAAATTGTCTTAAATTTTGAAGAACTATCGACTGGGAATATAAAAATACTCCCTCAAATTAAAAACCCACAATAGAAAAATTTCGCATAGGTAAGGAGGATGTTAATAAAAGACATGAAAATTTTTAAATAATTGTATTCTATTATTGTTCCACATATACCATCACAAAAGCAAACAGCGTGCTAAAAGTATCTAAAAGATAAAAAATTACTTAAGAGGTAACAAAATACATATATGCTCATTTCGACAGAAATTAAATCAACCAACAGGGAAAATTGCACTTAAATTACTAAAAATTGAACAAATTTCGAACGCCCCATTGGCGGTTAATTTATTTTGGTTTTTTTAAAAAATGTAAAACGTCTATCGAAATCTTAATTAATATATATATTTCTTTTTTTTCTCACATAGGCTCTCTGGATGTGTTAAACGTTTCGGTAAACCTCTGGAAAATAGTGATAATCTTAATTTAACGCCATGTCTGCTCGCATCCTGAAGTGTTATGTACTCACACTAAATATCTGTATGTATATATCAACAATTAAATGAGTTCATAATTAATATCCAAGCATTTTCTTACATTTTATGTTATTTTTGTTTTTAAAAAAACGGCTACTTAAAAATATACTACCTCTCCGCTGCTTTGAATTTTCGTAAATAAGTTTATAGTGTTTTCTTGTATTTTTTTATCATCATTACTTCGTTAGTTCGCCTCTGTTTATCAATAAATCGCGTAAGATATAAAGTTTATTTTTAAACTGATGGCAGTTTTGTTTCCTTAATCACCTAAATATAATGCAAACACTCAAAAGTTATTATTTTTTATATTTTTGTTTTTTTAAGCAATTCGTGTCGAAGCGCAACGAGAATATCATCAACTAGACCTCAGTCCAGAATCTTAAGAGAGAACAGTTTTTTTTTTTGCTTTAATTGTATTTTTTAGAATTTCTTGGAGTAAATGCGAAAGTTAATTATTATTTTTTCAATAACCTCATAATCCTGTAGTGACGTCACGTTAACAATGGCAGTTTGATATGAGACAGTTTACAAAATGTTTACGTTTAGCAAAAATTTACAGCAAAGGTGTGAAGGATCGGGCAACAGGCCCGTTTTAACTAGAAAGTGAAAATTACTTTCGGGTGGAATGTTACTTTTCATTTTTTATTTTCTATATATTTTTTTCAATCGTTTCCTTCAAATCGAAGAGAAAAATCACATTCTTCGCAGATACTTCCTCCACTGGCAGTTGCGAAATCAAAATAATGCAACACAAAATATGTTCAAGGATACAAAAATGAGAATTTTAAATATTTTCTAGAATAACTAACTTTAATTAACTATACCTACCTACAATTCGGCAAAATATAAATAAAAAACGAATGTAGCTTACAAAATATGTAATTGTATTTTTTAAAACTGTAGAACTAGATAGCCTACTAAAACCCAATTCAAATTTTTCAAAGATAATTTATCACATTGATGATATTTTTTAAATGCACTTTTGACTTTAATTGTTATGAATCTAAATTCAGCAACAATCCTGAAATAAAAAAGGTGTTCATCATATTTCGCGTGTTTCTTTTTTCAACATTTTAAAATTTGATGCGAGAAAAAATATGTGAAAAGGTATAGAATGAAGTATAAATTCCACATTTTGAACTTTCCGTGCTTTATTTTTATTACCCCTAAATCCTCTTTATAAATAGACTCAAATTATTTAGCTTCCTATTAGTCGAAATCGAAAAATGTATTTTAATTTTATAAAAACCACTCTATAGGCGTGCAATTGTACTGCGGTAAAATTATCGGTTCAATCCGTGAATGAAAATTTGGAACAAAACCCCCGTATTTAAGAATTCTGTCCCGTAATGGACGTTTTAATTCAGCTTAAGAAAAGCAATCGCTGAATTGAACAGTGGACTACAAAAATCGCTGAATTCATGAATAAAAGGGAAATATTTAATAATTTTTGAAAATATGGGCGCATAGCTGGTATGTAATTTTCTAACTGTTAGTCCTGAACAAAAATTAAGGAGATTCTCAAAATAATTATAATGGTTGTAATGGTTTATAAAAAAAATAATTACATAACTATAAATAATTTTATATCAAAAATGAATTAAATGCTTCTAATTTGACCACAATTCCACCCGTTCTCAATTAGTTTAACATCGACTTCAGCTTTCATGAGAGTGTAAAGTTGTTCACATTTAACTTTTATATAAATATAAAATTAGTTTTAAACATCGCATTCTAAAATACCACCCTTGACACGTTAATTAGCTTAAGAGGATAAAAAAAATTAACCTTAATAACCAGCAAAAACACCAAGACCAAATTTAACAGTAGAAGAACCATTTCAGATTTTTATGTATTTTATTTGATTTTCTAAACACCTACAACAACGCTGCATGTTGAAATCATTCTTTTAGAAATTAATTTACTTTGAAAATCAAATTCCCTCGAATTACTTATTAATTTCATTACAAGAAATTGTGTTCTTTCTCTATTATAAAAAGGAATATGGGAAGTATTTGGAAAATAGGGGAAAGGAATTGATTGTTTAATGCATTTAATAAATTTTATCTCCCCTGATTCAATGATTTTTAGCTATGTAACAATTTTACCCATACATTTTAAAAACATTACCTCAATTTTGGCGTTTTATATGTATTTAGATAAAGTTTGAAAAAAGAGCAAATGGATGTTCTCATAAACACCTAAAATCTAGCCGAATACCCAATTCAGCTCACCGCTTTTATGTAACTCAGTTATTAAAATAATTTTCACCCAGTCTACATGAATTAATAACGCCCTACCATTCTCTTAACACATAATCAATTCGAAATATTCACATTTTGAATCACAATGGCTTCAAATTTGTGATTTTTAAATAATAATTCAATTAAAAAAGCTCCACAACAAATCAAAAGAAATGTCGCAAACGAAAAAAAGATAGCTAGAAGGCACTAGATTTGGGGCGGGGCGAATGGTGGGAGGTGTTTGATAAAAACGCAAACATTGGAAATTCATATGATGAAAAATAAAAAAGCCAATGGGGTAATATTTTTGAAAAACATATATTTTTTGTTTGTTTGTTTTGTTTTCTCCAACTAATTAGCTTTCGCTATGCATTGCATCTTAGAGACGAGCCAAAAAAAAATATATGGGTGTGTTGTGTTGTGTGAGTCTTGATTTTTATATAAAACTTATTAAAGAAAAGAAATGTTTTGTTACTCTCGGTGTCTATCAATCATGTTTTCATTGCATAATGCTCATCGATTACACATGTCCTTACATCGCTTACAATAAATTGCTCTTAAAAGTACATTCATAATGTATAGTTACTATAAAAATAAAAAATAAAAAAAACACATTTTAAACATTTAATATAAGAAGTCATCGAATAAAATTATAAAACAAATACAAACATAAAATTTTCATGCGTAGCCTGCTCGTTTGCGATGCGAGAAATCAGAAAATAAATTTTTACAGGAAGTATTTTTGTTAAAAAAAATTAAAAAATTAAATTTCCCTTTTTGCATAGTAATCATAAAAAATAAAAAGCATTGGGATAGCTGTTCGTATTTCACAATGATTCAAGTTTTGATTTACAATAATGTGTAAATGTTGCCGTGGAAGAGTATTTCTTTATTTTTCTTTTGTAAACGCGCTACCGAATGTGAAGATGCATGTCTGCTGCTTGTCGTTTTCTTTAATTTTTTTCTCAAACTGGAATACCTCAGCCCAAGTTTTCAGTTTCCTCCTGGAAATCGTGTTTCGTTCTTCTCTCAAAATAATTTATTGTGATTTCTTTTTCGTTTCTTCTAATTTGTTTAAAGCGATAAAAATATTTTGTTTTAAATCTTAACTTTTCACTTGTTTTTTTTTTTTCTTTAAACATATATTTTTTTATTCTCTGTTGATTTTAGTGCTTCTCTTAAGCGTCAACCTTCTTCTTCTCTTTCTTTTTCTTCAAAAATGATGGTGTCCTTAAGCCCTTCTTCTTCTTCTTGTCTTTTTTAGGGGAACCCTCCGTTGATACATCCTGAAAAAACAAAAACAAGGAACATTAGAATCAAAATACATATTAGACTTTCAAAAACTTTAAAACTTAAAACTAAAAAATTCTGAATTTAAACAGAGTAAGAAGTTTCACATGAACATGGGTACTTAAGGGTTTTTTGGGTCACTAATTTAAAATTAAATAATTACAAATATAAATAATCACTCGAATAAACATACCTCTTTGCTGCTGTGCGAAAATGTGCTCAAATGAGTTTCTGAATGATCTCCATTTTGTACATTTTCACCTGAAAAATATAATTTTTATTAAGGTAATGTCGCAAAACCGAAGAAACTGCTTATATTAAATATTTAGCTTTGTTTTTATTTTAGCACAATGGCCATTAGATCTTTTTTATGAGCTTAATTCGCTTTATGTTATTTTATTTTAAATTCCTTTAATCATTTCAATTACAAATACATTTTTATCACATTCACGGCGACCCAAAATTGAGAACGGACTTCCTAATATCACAGAAGTTATTTTATTGAATGATTAAAAGGAATTTACAATAAATCCGTAGAATATTTCTTTCATTATTTTACACTACATTTAATATTTAATAAACATTTACTATTGCAAGTAGAAGTAGAAACATGCTAAAATATTTATTTACTATTAAATATTAATAACAACTAACTACATTCGAAATGTGCGCTATTATATACAACTTACAGAAAGCATACGAAATTGCAAAATTATAGTATGTCATGCATAGAAGAAGGTTACCTTATTTACAGAAAACAGAAAATCTGAAGAGATCTTGATGTGTGTATATTTCTTCATTTTCAAACTAAATGATCTTCATATCGAACTTAAAGTAATTATATTCACACTTTTCGTGTGGATGGATTTAAGATGGTTAGTAAAATTAATAACGAATTAAATTAATGTTGATAACTTGGTTGCATCCGATTTCATGTACTTGGATTTGTAACCAAATGTTTCAAAATATCACATTACATATAATAATATGTGAATATTATTGTAAGAATCGCTAAAAAAAAAATAGAATCATGTAAGGGTAGAAAAATTCTTTAAAAAATAAAAATAATTAAATTGAATTATATACAGGAACAATTTAATCTAATTTGGAATACAATTTTAAAAGGTTTCAAATGCGTAAATAACATTGTTGAATAGATTATTTTGCGTTGTAGAAATTAAGGTCCCAATTTCATAACCAAATTAACTTTAAAACTTCATTAGCATGTTAGCCTTATTTTGTACATGGATTTAAAAAACAAAAAAATTATTTCACAAATCAGAATTTTTGGGAAAGATCGCTTAAGGCATCATAAGAATTTCTAAATGTTTTACCAAAGAACTTCAACAATGTCATTCTACGGATGAATGAATCTCTTTTATAAGTTTAACTATTAAATTTGGAGCAATTCCTAGCACAATGAAAGGGGACGTCTAAGTAAAGGTTAAAATTTACATTCACAACGATTTATACTGAATTCCAACAAAGAGTTTTATTGAAAAGTGCAACGACATATATACAAAATAATTTTTTTAATGATATATTTTTCGTATAACCCTAAGGGCGTAACACTGGTTAAATAAATAAATAACACTAACACAAAAACAATTCAATTAGTAAAAGCCTAACAATTAAACGTTTTCTCCTTTTTTTGAAACACTAAAATAAGCTCGAAAAATGCACTTCAAGTATATATATAAAAAAAGAAAAAACTAAAATCATGAAAGTTGAAACTCCCCTAAAAGAAACAGAATTCGATAAATCGAAATAAATAAGACTGTTCAGAATGCTTTTTAGAACACTTAGATTTAATTCACTTCCTAATAAATACATATTCTCAATCTTCATCTTCTGAAATGGAAAAGGAGATCATGTCGAATTGGAATTTCTGATTTCGCTGAGAATTTGATATTTCCTGTCTGAGCTCTGATCGAGAAGTTTCGATATCATCCTGAAGTTCAACGATTTCATCGAAATTTTTCGATATTTGTTTAATTTGCTTGTTGTACTGTGAGACACCTTTTTCACAATTTTCCACACATTTCTTCAATTTTTTTGTAGCTTTACCAAGTTTTTGCAGTTCATTGGTAACGCCAGTTTTACAGGATGTATTTGAAGGAGATGCTGCTTTATCTTGAAAGGTACAAGCCAATGGCTTCTTTTTTTTTGGTAAAACCTTTTTTGTTGCACCTGTATGACTAGTTGGCTTATTTCTAGGTGAAACAGATACCCACAGACGTGGCGAGCCTGTCGCTGAAGTACCTGTTTGAAACGAATATATCGAACTTTCTATTTTCTCCGAATCTGGTAAATTATGTTTGACTTTAACTTTAACATCACCCTCTGGTGATTGGCTACGGAATGGATTTATCGAAAATATCGAGCCCATATTTTGTCTTTTATCATTCCGTCTCATGGAAACATTCATAATATTCTCAGCAATAAAATTACGTTTCTTCTTGCTTGTTTTCGATGTTAAGGAACTGGTAATTTTGACATCAACGTGAACTTCATTTTTGTTCTCTCGCGGTGCACTGTTTTTGTCAGGTGTCGACGGACTTTTTACTGAATGCCTACTTCTCGGCAAGTGTACTTTACTGACATTTTTTCTAGGAGGTTTTGATCGGGGTTTTCGATTTTCTTGACCTTCTGAGGAGGAGTACGACGTATTTGATGTTATTGGAGGTTTGGGAAGATTTTGAGGACTCGCTGAGACATTTGATACGTTTAAAGAAAAGAAACTGTTTCCACCAGAACTATAATTATCAGTAGATGGTGTAGAACTAGCTATTTGCTTCAATGTCTCATTGCTTATTTTTCTTTCTAATTTTTCTAATTTAGATGGAGTCAGTTTCGATCGAATTGTAGTTTCAATCTTTTTGAAAATTGGCTCCTCATCCGTTTTGTTTGATATCTTTGATAGAATTAGTCTTTCGATAGAGTTTAATTCGTTTTCATCGTCAGAATTATCAGTTTTATTTGTATTAGTATAATTCCTTTTACGTTTTTTTCTAGGACTAGATTTTTCAGGCTGATGATCGATTAAGAAACTTTCATCACTTGAAATTACAGGAAGAACGTCTTTATAAAGAACTTCATCAACAACCAACTTGCTTTCTTTGACAAAACTTGACTTTTCTGGACAGATTGGACTTGTATTAATCGATTTGTAAATTTCTTCTTTCTCCTCTACAACTTCTTGATCTTTAAAGCTTCGAGCGCTTTCTACAGTCTGGTAGAAATTGTCTTCAGTTTCGTCAACTGGTCCATAAAATGAAATATGATCTTCCCATAGTTCAAAAAATTCTTTCTTGCGATCATCGCGCTCAGTACGAGTCATTAATCTTCGTGTTGGACTATCATCCAAACCTGCAGACTCTTGCAAAGCTAATTCGTTTAACTTCTTACCGAGATCTTCTAAAATATCACGACTCTCGGATTCAGGTCTATTGGTTTTAAGTCTATCGTGATTACTTAACTTCTCTTCCAAGGTCAAACCATTCAACTGTTTACCAAGATCATCAACAACATCGGCATATTCAGAAATATTTTCTTGAAAACTCGCTACGGGAGTAATACTAAAATCAGAAGTAACAGTCTTTGTGGGTACAAATTCAGGATTTGGAGATTCATTGCTATAGTTCATTTTTGAAATTCTTTCATTAAACGCTGATTTGAAAATTGATTCGTTAGTTTTTCCATCAGCATTATTTTGAGGAATTTCCCATTCTTCGTCTTCCATAATTGGATCAAGTCTAAAATCAGTACGCTCCTTTTTCTGAACACTTTCTGAAAATGATGGAGGGCAATAAGACTGTACATCGACATCCTCGTAAGTATCTTCAGAAGGAAGGGACAGCTTCATACGTTTCTCTTTAATATAAGAACAATCTACTACAATCTTATTTGAACGTATCAAAGAATCGTATGCTTTTCGTTTTAATACTTTATTAAAAGTATCCATTGGAGCATCTGCGTATTGTCTGCTTGCGAAAAATTCATCTAGAGACTTGCTTCTTTTCAGTGGAATGTATTTTGATGGAATAATTGGAATATGTTTGTGATCAGGTTTAGTGTACGAAGGACTGTTAAATCCGAAGTGGGAACTCGTTCTATAAGGAATATAAAACTGTTTAGATATATTCCCTGGACTGTAATTGCTTGAGTAATGCGCAGTATCGTACAAGAAAAATTTTGGAGATTCTAAATTTCCTCCAGAAATAGTTTCATAAGTATTACAACAATTAGAAACATCAATATATGTTACAGGAGTATCTTTTCCAATATAATCGTACACTGTCATCTCATCTCTATCATACGAAACATAGGGTGAATTGATGTAGGGATTTCGAAATTTCTCAAAAATGTTAACAGAGTTCTCTGAGTTAAACCCATCATCGTAGTCATCGAAATCATCCAATTTTACAAAATTGTAGGCTGAATAATTAGGACTTTTATAAAGACTCAATTCTTTAAGTGCATTTTTCGAACTTCTACCCCTCTTGACGGGATATTCGTGAACAATTGGAGCATTAAAACTGGTTATTGTTTGAGGTGAAAATTCTTTAGTAATCTTCGTGCTCAATAAATCCGATGTTGAATCAATCACAGCTTGATTAGATGCGTCAGATATTTTATCGGTTTTTGAAATTGTTTTAATGTCGTTTGAATTATCGATAGCTGTAAATTAAAAAGGTTAAAATAATGGAAATAATGAGTTAGGAAATGAAGTTAAATTAAAAAAATATTTAAAATAGTCAGTTTGACAAATGTGGTGAGTTCTGCATTATTGTTTTGTGATCGTGTAGTGTACATATATATGTGAATTATTGGAAAAGGTATTAGTGGTATGCAGGTTTATGATATCAGCATGTTTTATGTACTTTTAGAATTATTTTTAAGCTTATTTATTAAAAAATGGATGAGTTAAAATGTAGCTAGTTATTTTAGATGACTATTTTCTCCACAAAATGATATTTAACAACCATATTAAACAATATTTCAAAAACAAAAAGGGAATATACATACATATGTAGCTGTATTGTTTTCATAAGCATTTTTATATGCAATTCAGCTATAATAAAATTTGTAATTTAATTTGTTCGGATAAAGAATAGTCATCTAAAACACAACCTGAAATTCTAGCTGCATTTTAATCTCATAATTGAAATAATAGACAAATAAGAACATAAAGGACTTTTAAGAATATGAAAATGATACAACACATCAAAAAAGATTTTCACATACCCGCACCCAAAACTAAAAGGTGAGTGTATTAAACAACAATTTTTAAATAATTATTGCAAAAATACTCAAAAATGTAACGATGTGTAAAAGCAACAACATTCTCATCACCATATTACATTTTAAAATAATAGCATTATTGTTAGTGATTTATTCCGAAGATAGTGTTTGGTAAATATGTGCAGTGTTTTCTTTTATATACAATTTTGTTTTAGTTTCATAATTTACATATTTATAATTTTAAATTTTTTATTAAATCTTTCTTTTTTCAAATTGATTTTACCTCGACCTGTTGGTGGTTTTTTACTTGTTGCTGAATGCATACGCTCCACATTCAGAAAATCATTAGTGGCTATAAATAAAAAAATGTAAAAAAACAAATAAAATTCAAGAACAAAATGCGAAATATGTTTTTTTTTTTTTTAAAGCAGACAAAATTCAAAAATGCATTGACAAAAAAAAAGTATTATGCTTATTTCGAATATAATGCATTAAAAAAGTGAGAGAATATTTTTAAAAAATTTACAAAATAATTTAAAAAATGTATGTTTGGGCTGTACAATATTATCTATGCAAAACTAAAGAAATTAGTTTCAAATTCCTTTGGAGCTTTATTTCTTCTAATCTACAAATTTGCATGAGCTCATGCTAAATTTTGTATAATCGCTTCTGAATTGGTTTTATAGTATTAATAGGTAAATTTTTATTCTTAGAATAGACAATCTTTTGGGGTGTGAGGAATACAAACGAAGAATTTTTTTATAATAGAAAAAGGTCTGGCCAATTTTTTGAAGATAAAATTAAAGCCGAAGACAAAAAAAAAAACAGTTGACAACATCTTTTGAATTACAAATCGATTGTTTTGGAAAATAATTAGTTCTACATACGATTTATAAACCTTTGAAGTATTAACAAAACAGCTTGCTATCAACGTAGTCAATATATACAAAAATTTCAATTCAAAAGCGATCATGTGCGTAATTTTCAAAATGTTTGTTAATGTGAAGTGTAACTGATTTCTAAAGCGGGTAAATTAGAATTATAACTTTTAAAAAATAAATAAAAACTGCACAAATATATCTAAAAGATAGTGAGTTCTACAGCACTAGGTTAATTGACAATTATTATAGTGTGTGACATCCACTGTGAACGAATCGGACAAGGACTTTGTAACTTATTTGTGATGAGAAAAACGAAAATAAATACAGCTGCTCACGAATTTTGGTTCTTTATAATAATATGATGAAAATTTACAAATCCAAATCCAAACTAGATCAAACAGCAGCCACTGTCTCTACCGATTTAAAAATGACACCGGAACAAATAAGAAATATCATACAACTTAAAAAATCAGCACAAAACACATAGATGATTTTTTTCGGAAATAATAAAAATTTTTAACTGTTTGATCATTTTTGTATGGGAGTGTGTGTCCATCGAAAACATCACATAATTTCTAATAAGAATTAATCATATCTATTCTAAAAACATATGACATGATTTTGAGCTGGTCAAACTGACTAATCGTTCGCTTTTAAATGATGCTTCGATTTTATTTGATGATCACTCACCGGATAACAAATAAAGAGTCTTTTTGATTATTTTGGTTTAATTTTATTTGAAATTCACTTTCGTTTGGATTTACGTGAGTAAGCTACAGTGGAAGGTAAACGATTAGAGGGTAAAAAGAGCACGAATATATTTTGTGTGTGTTTCTTATGTAATCGTCTTTAAAGTCTCAATGTTCGTTTTTTACAACTACAAACATTATTTATAGAACAAAATTATAACGTGTATATATTAAACTCAAATGTCTTTTCTTTTACGGTTAAACTGTTTATATTTTTTTTTTATAGAAAACAAAGTGTTATAACATCAATAAGCCAATAGAAAAAATCTGAAGCGAAAAAATATTTTTTTGGTTTTTATTTGTATTTGTCAGGATATTTGCTTAAATCTTTAAGGAAAAAGAGAAAAGAAAGATAAAAAGAAACAAATTAATTTAACTAAATTTTTCGATTTGTACGTTTTCACTTTACAAATCTTCTCGTGTTATTAAAACTAACAAAAACTATTAAAAAATAATACTCACCATCGCTCAATACTACTTCAGGCTGGCTGGGTTTTGGCGCTTGTTTTGTTTCTATTCTCAATACTTGGGGTTCTGCAATAAATAAAAATTGTAAAATAATCTAAAAAATAATAAAATTTTAATTACCTGAAGTTTCTTCAGTTTCTGACTGGCTAGGAGCGGTTTTCACTGGACTTTTCTGTTGTGCACCAGAAGTTTGTAGCGAACTGAGTGCTTCTGATTCCGAGAAATCTGTGTCAGTATCTGCAATTAAGAAAATAGAAAAATTAAATTATTATTTTTAACAAAATTATAAAATAAACTTACATTCGCCATGTCCATGCTTTCGTTCAATTGTTCTCTTGTACTCATTTAATTCGTCATCTGTTACGGAATCAAATGGATTTTTAGCGTATGGGGCTTTATAAACGGTCGCATTATGTTGATATCCACGTTGAATAATACCCTTGGACGCAGCACCCATTAATACAACATGATCACCGGTGGCTGAAACTGTTGCATCTTTAATTCGATTCGCTTCATCCCACGTGACCCCTTCCAGAATGTGTGATTGCGGTCCAGCTGATATTTTATCAGCTCGACGATTGTCTTTAATCTAAAAAAATAACGAGAATATTTTTCTTCATTAGATGACTACTTACAAAATATTCTTAAAAATAAAACGTGTAATAAAAAGCAAGAGGAAGGAAGCTCCAACTGATTAAAGAAAAAGCAACAGGCTCTCTCATTGATATCCAGGGGATGCAGACTTTCTAGGAACTGCAGTGGAGAAGCCCCAAATGGGACCAATTTGTTTTTCTAAGAAATGATTACTTGCACTTAGTGGCGATGAAGTTCAAAGAAACTAATTGGATCATTGGAGCAAGGCCTTTTAATTCGTTTGCTTTTCATTAGTAAAATATTTTTTTGGGGGCAAAGTTAGTGGAAGCATTTGTGAGTTTTTTATATATTATTCAGCATTTATATCAGCTTTTAAATACTTTTAAACGCATCTTTCTGAAACTTTTTGGAGATCTGTTGTTTGTCCTTTATATTGTCCAAAAGTTAAATTTTTGGTTTCAAAACCTTAGAGAATGACGTAGATTTCTTTCTTCCATTTTTTAGACCTAAATATGTATATTTAATAAAAATTATTACAGAGCAACCACGAACCGTAACTAAACTTCTAAATAAGTAGATAAGATAAGAAATAACTTTTTAATTTTAAAGGATCGGGGTCGAATTGGTTATTTACTGTAGCAAAATTCTATGCACAACTTAATTTACTGATATCTTTGCATATTACGCAAATAACATGCAAATTTTGAATTCAGAATACATTCAACAGTTGTTGTTCAATACAAGCAACATAAATTGCAAGAGAAACTTAAACAAATTTACTCTAAAAACTTACCTGTTGCTGTAGTCGTTTGAATTCCTTTGGATTCGTCCCTTGTGGCACAAATTGCAGAGCATTCTCAATTTTAACCGGTGTTGAATGTGTCGGAGAACCGTCAGCGACCCACTTTTATAACCAAAATCAATTTTTTTTTTCGTTCGTGAATAAAATGAAAGAGAAAACAGAGAGAGTTGCCAGTTAATGAAAATTTGAATCAGTGAAATATAAAAAGTTATTAGCGACAAATAATTAGCTTCAATTTGGCGGCAACTAACCATTTTTTTTATTTTTTTTAAGGAAGCAATTTTGACTTTTATATAAAATTTGCAATCATAATCAGAAAAAATATATCATGAAGTCTACAAAGGGCTTCTACGTTTTGAGGGGGATTTTCATCAATTCAATTAAGCAAAGCACTGTTTTATATTGTTACAAATGTAAATTAAAAAATAACGAACATAATTTTGTGCCTAAGTAAAATAGTGTAAATGAGAACATTTTTTGTGTATAAGGACCAATTTTTAATTTTAGTACACACTCAGAATTAGAGAATTTGTCGCTAAAAACTTCCCGAAAAAAAGGCCATTCACTGGTTCAAAAATTGAAATTAATTGTCGCAAACTCGGCTGTTTCGCTTTCACCTTTTCGAAAAAAAAAAACAAAAAAACAAAAATAAGATATCCGTAGGCACAAAATTACGGAGTAAGAGTGAAAATAAATAACGAGCTCCGATTGCTTCTATAATCATGATATATTTTTTCCAATTAAAGTTTGCAAGTTACATAATATGGTAAATAACATTGAACGCTGCCTTAACCTCCTCAACTACTATTTAAAAAAAAATAATAGAATTGAACAAGAGTTCGTTGCGCACTTATCCTTAATAATTGAGATTGGAATACCCACGACTAAGGCTGGCTTAGAGCTTTTTCTCCTCTCAATTTGGAACGATATAAATCTTTGGCTTTTTCAAATTCTCACACATACGACAAAATATAATTTTGATTTTAAAAATCAAAAGACGCCTAAGCTGCCTTTAGTCTTCCAACGATCTAAGAATTTATCACCGGATCGTCAAGCGACTGCCACTAGATATTTAATATTTATATTCCCTAAATGCTAACATTTCTAAATAGATAAATTTCTAGTCATACTGAGTGATGTATGTCAGGATATTTCAAAAACTGGTATAAATACCCTTACAATAATTGTAAAACATAAACAAAATATAATCGCGTGGTATGCGTGAAATGCAAGGTCTATTGCGTAATATCTTCTAGATATCAAAAATATGTCCCTCTGCGCAGAGAGGTATGTCCTAAGCTAACCCTACAGAAATTGTTACAACAAAAATAAAATCACTGCCACCCGCAAAAAGTGTACAACTGGAATGTTTTTTTTCAAGTAAAATATTAACTTTCTAATAATAAAAACTTGGAGTATTTATTTCTACTACCAAAGATGGCACATACTTCCTAAATGTGTTTGCTATGTTAGACTTAAGGTGCGCATTTTCTATTTGATAAAAAAATAAAAAACTAAAGAAAGAAATATAAGATAATACCCAAAAAAGAACACTTGAGCTGCAGAAAGTCTTTTTAGTACAAGTAATAAGCAGACAAAGTATGCGATATATATATATATATTTTTTTTTGTGTTGATTAGTTTTTGATTATTTTCGATTAAGAGAGTTTACTGCTTGTCTTCGAAAGTGATTATCTCTACCTTTGTGATCTTCTTCGGATCCGGAGTGCCTGTTTCCAGTACCTCTACTTTCTGATAGACATTCGGGGAGTTTAACCATCTCGTGCGGTCCCCGCCCTTTCGGAGATCTGATTTTTTCCAAACTCTGTAAGAAAAATAATATATTGGTATAATTTTGAGTTATATAAATAAAATACAACAAAATACTGCAATCAAAATGGCAATATGGGTATTCACGCTTTGTTGTATATCCCATTTCATCATTGCACTAAGTGCAAAATTGTAAATTTTCATACTTGTTTCTATGGCAACCGATTTTTTTTCACCTTATACAACGATATGCAAGGATGCAAGGATGCACGAAAACGTAAATACCCATACTATAATGAGATTTCAAAACAGCGAATCCAGTGATATCAAATTCAATGCCTGATTTTTAAAATTTAAATTAAAAGGCGGATAAAACTGATATCAATTTTTCCTAAAATTTTATAAAAATAAAAATGAGAAGATTTTTGAGGTCGCTGATTTTAAGTATATTTATATAATAGTTCGTAACCAAGCATATTTCTATAAATGTTCGTAACCAAGAAATAAAATTCCATAGTATTATACAAAATTAAATTGATCAAACGAATCAAAATAGAATTCTAAAGCTTGCAAATTCCGCGTATTAAATTCCTTACTTCCGATACAATATATCTCTATTTCCAGCTAACAATTGGCATTCCCACAAACCAAAACCCAGAACCGATTCATGCGGTCAAAATTGATAACAGACTGAATTTTACTGCCCCTTTCCGATAACGCAGAGATTAGAAAATATCTGTTTTGTCGCTAATAAAATTGATAACGCTCTCGTTAGGTGCAATATAAGAGCGATTGCAAAATCGCTCTAGCGCGGCGCCGGGAAAGTTAATTCAGGCGATTACATCACTCGACTCATTGATACTGTTGGAAATATAATTTCAAAAATCCATAAATCAGCAGTTCATGTATTTATTGATTTATTTATTTATTTAAAATTTGCGCCGAAAAGGCTTTATACATCGAAATACAGTGAAAGTTTAATGGAGGAGGTTAGCATTAACGTATATGACAAAGAATTACAATAATTTTTGTAGAAAGATTAGCATCAGTGGCAACAATTATTAAAGACGAGCTTAATTGGCAACATAGTTCCTAAAGATATCACACAATGCTGCTGGAAAGTAATTCCAAATTTTTGGGGGAGGCGTGTTTTATATGTTAAAAAAAAAATACTAATAATAACTTACTAAATCTTCATGATTCAAAAGATATTATGCATTGCCGGACATTTGATTACCCTATCATAGTGCTGCGAAACTTGCGAAAAAAATTAGAAGACCTGGACAATCAATAATTTCCTAAAAGATCCCGAAAATTATGGAAAAAACCAAAAAGGCCGCACTACAAATCTGGTTGTAAATATAAAAATAGACTTACCCTTGTCTATAAAGCTCCTCCTCCTCGAGAAGATATCCAAGTGAAGAAACTGCTGGTGGACATTCGACGTCATTCTTGGGTTTTGGCAGTTCTGATTTAACAAGTGGATGACGATAGATGTACCCAGTTCGGAAGCCGGCGTTGTCCAGCATCCGCATTAGAGCCTCGAATTCAGCACCACCGACGCGCCACTTTGGCTTTTGATGAAGGGGGCGCTCCTTGTTATCCTGCTGCTGTTGCTGATTATCAAAAGATGTTTTGTGCTCGTAGCCATCTGGTGGCTTGCGGGATGCATCATAGATAGCCTTGCGAGCTTCCTCAGGGATTAGGACCAGATTATCTAGTCCAACTGGCAGTAGTTTAAGTTGAGTCTCACAGGATTGAACGATGTGGTAGGCAGCATAGAACGCTTCTTCAATAGTCTCACCACAGCAGAGGGCACCGTGATTATTCAAAAGTAGAACTTTTGAAACAGGCCCTAGACTGCGGATCAATTTTTCACGTTCTTCGGGCTCATTCAGTGATCCGGTGTATGGATGAGTTGAAATTTCACCCAAGACAGCCGAGTCCTTTGTAAGCGGCAAGAGTCCGACTTTGAGTGATGATACGGCTACGACGGGATTGCAACCGATATAAATGGCACAACGAAGATCTGGGCGGGCTGCATGGACGACGGAGTGTAAGATGTAATCTGGGAATAAAAAATAAATCCCTTAAGTTATACCTGATAGTGTACTAAATAAAGACAAGAAATTTGTATAACGACTAAGACGCGGAATGCCTTCAAAGCTTATTAGTTATTTTTTACGTTATTTCTTTTCAGATCTTTGCTATTGAAACTATTACAAAATTAAAAGCAAAGAGAAACGTTTTTAACCCTTTCACTTTAACTGTGACATTATGTCTCACCGCGTTTGAAAAAAGCATGCAGCTTTCACAACTAAGTAATTTTGAAATAAATATATAATTATATCATTTTTAGTTTTAATCTTGGTTTTGTTCGTTGGCCACAAATAGCTTTATTTTCCATCAATCTTTACTGGAATTATTCATCCCAGAATAATGATAAGGACTTTTCCATGAATATGTTGACATAATTAATTAAAAAATTTTTAAATTTATGTTGAATATAAAAAACTTCGTAGTGAAAGGGTTAAAATTTTGGTTTGGTTTTCTGCCATTTTTTTAGCTATCTATTTCAAATTCAGTGCAAAATATTTTGTAGAAAACAAATCTAGAAATAAATTAATTATCAAAAATATAAGCTGACTGTACGCTATAAACCGCGCTATTTTAGCGCAGTCATTTCGACTTAAGTTATCTTAGCGGTGGGGTTAATTTTTTTCAAATTTCATAAAAAAATACGTAACTTTTGTCCGAAAATTTTTTTTCAATTCGGTAGAGGGAGTGCGGGGAGGACGTGTATTGTGTAAAAAAGGTTCTGAAAAAGTCAAATATCTCACGATCTATACATGGGATCCAAAAAAGAAAAAACAAGTCTCAAATATTTTTCGAAAAGCTATTCAATGGTTTCAACTTTTTTTTAATTGCTATTAGTATAAACATAAAACTTTCTCTCGGTTTCTCATTAAAAGAACTATTTTAATATTTGTTCCTACTTTAAAATACTTACGATTTGTGTTGATCCCGAAATTGGTAGTTCCTTGTTCAACAATATTCCCCTGCATATCGACCTTGTTTAGCGAGGAGGCAGTGACCTCGTGAAATAGCAGTCCAAATGGATTAACCAAAAATAGCTCCTGGTCAGCATTTAGACGTGCTGTTACTTGTGCACCTAGTCCCTGTGTCCAACCGTAGAGATCCAACAAACGGAATGTAGCTGCCAGTTTGCATCTTAAAATTTTTTCACCCTTTGAATATCCCATGGACTCAACGCCACGTATATCGTTGATTGGAAGGACACAGTTCGAACTTTTGAACACACTACCTACACGGGAGGCTGGAACTCCAACAATATCAGATAGCTGCTGCAAAATACCAGAGGCTCCGCCCTCGCGTATTTGACTATCAACAATTCGTTCGAGCTCTTCTCGGAAGAGTTTTGAACTCATAATCGCTTCCACTCGTTTTCGCCGCTCCATTTCTCGCATATCCTGCAATGATATTTCCTTTTAAAAAAACATATTCTTTGCTTACACTTTATAGTAAAATATGTCTTTTAGATGTTTATTTAATGTGAAATAAACTTACCGCTTCAATGTCTGCTGGTCTCGCTTTATTGCTGTCATCTTCCTCTGTCGTAGTGGTTATACCATTCTGCGAAGGTTGTTCTACTTCAGTCATTTTGATTGGGAATTTTTTCTACTTTCCTTCCTGGTTAATTTAGAAAATCTGAAATAAAAGAATAAAAACAAGTTATTAAAACAGACATAATGCCACGTATTATTTAAAAAGGAAAAAAACCTGTGGTAAATTAGATCTTCAACAGGAAATTAGAAATATAAATACACAGATTAGTAGATAAATTAATGCAGAATATGATTTTCCTTAGCCTTTTATCGACAGGAGTTATAAAATAGACTAACTTATTTCGGTTAGCAGACAAACAAATAAATAAGTAGGAAATAAATAACACAAGCTTACCACTTTCCTTTTTAAATTTTCGGCAATTAAATTTTTTATATTCTTACTATTTTTGTATATTAGCAAATGAATTTGTGGGCGATGTATACCTAGTTAAACTTATAGCTAGCAAATCCAATATGACGACCAGAAGTTTTCAAATTCAACGAATTTAAGTGAAAATGTGTACTAAGTGTATTTTAAGGCCACTGATTTCGAATCAACTATCAAAATTTGTATATTCAAACTGGCGACCCAGAGTGGTGATTGAATTTTTGCAAATTGGAGGGATTTGAATGTTAATTAAATTATTAGAAAAACATATAGGCACTGCTATTATTTTGCTCACAGCTGTATGTTCAATATGTTTCTCTTTAATAAAAGTAAATCACTATTGACATAATGTAATTTTAATAAACAACTTTTAAAATTGTAATACATATTGCTACTTGCTCAAAGTCATCACTTTAAGTTTTAATTCTTCAAAATCTACTGAAATGTATTTTTTATATTACAATTGTTTTCAGGCAGTGAGCATTGTGTTCCAAAACAACAAAAGTAAAAAAAAAAGGATATAAGTCATTTCAATAGGGAAAATAAAACACAAGTTCTTTTTGTTGTTAACTAAAATCACTAACAAAAGATGAGAGAAATATGGTTTGTTTTTAGACTTGTGGAAGCGGTAAGTATCATTAGCATTCTCGCTAGTTTTTAGCAGATTTCTAATCTAAACTTACAGAAAATATACGCAGAAAAAGTATATTGCAAAAAATAGTCCAGTAGTCTATAAAATATTTGAGTTACAAAATGCCAGAATTTTGAAAGTTGCGTTACAAAAAATCGGAAGTGAATAAATGATCATAACTATTTTGAAAATTTACCTATTTATTTTTATATTTCTTTTTGTTTTGTCATTTATCCTCTATCAAATTTCATTTTTCTTTAACATTATAACACCCAGTTTTTAAGTACGCTGTGCATGGGATGGCATATTTACGGGTTCCTCAACAAGGATCAACCACTCAATCACGAGATGTATTTCTGTGGGACATTTTTTGGATTCACATGCATTTCTATATTTACAAATATTGGTAATATATATTTCTTTTTAAATTCGCAATAATTTTTCAGCAAATCTATATTGGCAGGCACGATTAAAGGAGCTACAGTGCCTCTTTTCCTGGAGGCGGTTATTGCATCGTTTGCATGCCTTTTTTTCCTGGTGTGCTCTGTAATGTCAATGCATTATGCAGAAATTGACTTTCATTTAATGTATTTATCGGACTATGAAGAATCCGTGCACCCATTTTTCTACATTAATAAATGTCAGGTAAGCGGCAGCAGATTTGCCCAGTCAGGGATATTTTCTTTATACCAGAAACATTTTTAAATAATATGCTTTCAAAAACTATTTAAGGATTTTAGAATCTAACGCAGCTTACCAGAAGAACTATATTTTTTCCGATGTTTAGATATGCTTTTAAAACCAGTAATTTTCTTATTATTCAACTGATTATTAAGTATTATACATAAAGTATCACATAAAGTTCATTAAGAATCGGTCAAAATTAATACTAAATTAATATTTCGTTCGGTATCCGTTACTTTTAATACCTCCTGAGATCTTCGTGGCATGGACTTGATAAATTTTTCCAACTTTTGCATAGAAATTTGTTCCCAAGTTGATTGTACTTCTTTTCACAAATTTCGTTTCTTTCTACAATTTTTAATGGCTAGCTGCTTTTTCAATTCATTTCACAGGTTCGCTTTTTGGTTTAAATCTGTAAACTGTTCAGGTCCAGAACAGTAACGTTATTCCTTTCAAATCACGATTTTTTCCATTTTAGAAGCATACTTAGGGTAATTATCTTGTTGATATTGCATGGCAAAGTCCTAAAGGACCAAATCCAACAAACTTACATGCATGTGAATATTGTCTTTCGTAAAAACAAATAGCGCGTTTTTTTTCTGCCGAGTATAATCTTATTATGATAAAATAGAAGAATTAAGTTAAACATTATTCAATATCTTCTTAAACATGACCATATGTATGTATTGTATACCGATTTCATTTCAGAGCATATCCTCATTGACTTGTGGAACAGCTTATTTAATGCATGCAATTTTTGCGGTAGATGCTTTAATTATAACCACTGCACCTTCTTTGGAACCTGGGCCCAGCGGAGCCAAGTAAGATATAAGTTTTTTTTTTAATTAAAGCCACCGTTTTTTAACCTTGTGATATGTATTTTTAAATAACAACAACGAAGGCACGCGGCCCGCGATACACCTGTTTACCCGAGCAAAAATATCTAATTCTTTAGTACGCCCGCAACGCGTCCGATGTATACCCAAATATTTTCAATTTTCCAAGCCCGCAACAGACCCGAAATGCGCATGCAGCAGGCCCCAATTTTGATAAATGAATCTGTTGTGGGCGCACTACGGAGCTGTTGCGGGCACGTTTCGGGCCTGTTGCGGGCACGTTTTAAACTTATTAAGGACGTGCTTTAAGAAATGCGGGCTTGTTGCAGGCGTGATATAGGCGTGATTGTTCGACAACCGTTCCTGTTACGGGCTTAAAACTGGAAAATGTTTGACTGTACATCGGGCGCATTGCGGGCATATTAAGGAATTAGATATACTCGTATATTTTTACTCGGATAAAGTCGCGTTTTCTAGGAATGGCTGGGTATAGTCAAAAGCAGATCGAATCCTAGAAGTGACCTTTTATTACCCGGTCACTTACAATACAAAAATCCAATTGTTTTGAATCGCTTTTAAATTGGGCAGTTAAAAAAAATAGATATAAAAATAAATTTATTATTTAGAAAAATATAAAGATAAAAATATTAGTATATGTACATAGATATTTCGAAGAATCATTTAAGGCACAAATTGTTCGCATGAACAAATTTGGCGAAACTTAATAACTATTCGAAAAAATTTTGTATTTTTATTTAGAAATATTTTATTAAATATAGGTACATTTTTGCGGTTGAGCGATAAGTAATATGGAATAAGGATTAGAAAACCTGAAGATTCCGTGTCACTTAATTAGTAAATGTTTTTAAATTTTCATTGAATATAATTTTTTTATTTTATTTCGATGCTCATTCTGGAAAAAACTATTCGGGAGCAACTTTTAACATAAAACATTCTAATAACGCTTTGTTGTTTTTCGAGATATCACGGACTAAATTTTCTGTTCTTTTGTTAAATTAAGAATGTCGTTAATGGAAAAACACTTTTTTTTTTCTTTTCTTTTTTTTTTTAAATTTATTCCAACAAATGCTAATAATTTATTTTAGGTTAGAAGACCTAGAAGCAAGGCAACCACTCAAACTATATTTGTTCTGCATACCATTGTTTACATATTGCTACTGTGATTGCTGCTACGAACTGAAATGCTGTATAGGAATGCATCAATTTTTTGACCATCACGCTCGTCAAGTGAAAGTGTAATGTGAATAAACCTATTTTTAAAATAAATTAAAATTTCAATTTAGTTTTTATATTTGTCATCTAACTTGATACCTACTTTGAATCGTCGGTATCGATAAAACTTACTTTTGGTTCAGTAAATTAGATTTATAATTTTAAATTTTTCAGACTACAAAAAAAAAAAAAAAAACGAAAAAATATCTCCGGACCAAACTTTTTTAACGCTGGCACCCTAAGCCTGGGATGGAGTAAAAATTTTATAGAAATAACCAAAAAATTGAACCTGGCTCTAGTTTTTAGGTCGCAGAACGCCGAAATTCAACGCTAAAAAGCTATATAAAAGATACTATACATTTTAAAACATTTTTTTCAACAGACAGACAGACCAGTTTTCATTTTTACCTGCTGTCTAAAAGATAGGTTGCTATATTTACACTCCATGAAAGTTCGCAGAGTTCGTTATATACATATAGTAGACTTTGATAGTCTATCACATTCTACGAAAGTTCAACGTCCATTAGTGCATAAATTCCTATCTGATGACCCACCTAACCTAAGAGTTTTAAATTGCCACGAACGGATTAAAAACCAAAACTCCCATTATCGCACAATAATCAGCTCAGGAAAGATAATCTCTTGTTTGAGTGTTTGCCCGAGGGTAAAGGCAAATATTGTGCGAGACTTCTTGAATTACTTTGAAGTCCGATTTGCTCATTTCGAAGCCTTCAAGTCGAAGTCATCGTCAATTTCCCTTCTTTGATAAACTGACAAAGATTCGTTTGTCCCAGACTCAGGCGATTTTGTGGACCGACCTCAATTTGCTGATGATGCTATCATAAAATGGTATGGAGAATTCACGAAATTGAATTATGCTTTGACCCGTAATTGAATAATGTTTCTAGTTTCATCAGTGGTGACTTGCACAGGCAATCATCTGGACCACAGGAGTGATGTCACTCCTCCGTGCCCCAGAATGTCGCGATAGTCTCGATTAATGCACACGAATGTCCGAGGCGTTAACTCTGCTAATTTATGACTATGACATTGACACAGAATTATTATTATGTAATGGTTGGGTCATTGCTCAGAAATGCAGGAAATAAAGCGCCTCCTCGATTTTAATTTGAGAAAAATTTAGAAAAAGGAAGCTATGTAGGCGAAAAAATTAAAAAACAAATTCCACCGCTTTGCATATCAAATCAATCTGATCTCCTCATCATAAAAGAATTTGTTACAAGCTGGAAAATATTTTCGCGAAAATCTCTTCCAGCTGACACCAGCATAAAAACAAATTGTCATGCGTATCACGACTCCGTTGAGTCTATTTTGAGACTATTATCACATCCTCTTCCGCAGGTTGAATTTTATATTTCTCTAGTAGAAAAAAAATAAACATATAAATATTGCGATTTGCAGTAATTGAACGCGTCTCAGACTCGTTTTGCATTTTACGATTTTACGTAAGGTACGATAGCTTGGGAGCAGAGACTTTGGTTTTAATTTTCTTTTATATACATATTGTATAACCAACTTAATTCACCAACACACATCCACCAGGGGAATTCAATGCAAATAAAAATCTGTAGAAGACAGCGCCCCAAAACACATCTCTTTGATTGAGTAAACAGACCGCGAGCGCGCGATGTAAAAATATTCAAACTTCGCGTTCGAGTGCATAAAATGTTTATTTATAAGCCAGTTTTTATCCAGCTTCAGATTTACTGCAAATTGCATTCTGTTGGGAACGATGTGCTTTCGATAAACATCAAAGCATTACGACCTGGGAGTTATGAATTTTTGATAACTTTTTAAATTAACAAAAGGTGAGAAACAAACAATAAATGGGAAGGTGCGAAGAGAATTTCAAATTAGCTTTATTTGTCATGTTTTGGAGATGAGCTTATGAATACCTTTTCTGACCTACCAGAATGTTATGCTCATCTCAGCACTAAAACCAGATTTTAAGACCTCAACAAAACCGGATTAAAACCTAAAACCTTTAGTGCAATTCTTCCACATACACATAGATTTTAATTTTAGAATTATAGCGAATTTATCTCGAATTTGTAATCTCGACAAAATTAGAAATAGCCGGTTTATAACTTTGGTAGGGTGTGGTCGGTCATTCCGGCAGGAATTTTCCAATTTAAGTGCAATAAATTTGTAAGTACTATCGTCGATAAAATAAAGATGAAGAAATATTAACTTCGGTTCAGACTTCCTTAGACTTAGTCCGGATTTAATGAACTTTATTAAAACCTCATAAAAATAGGTATGTGAGGGCTTTTAGGTTTGTTGATTTCAAATATACCGATATATTGCAAAAAAATCAAAGTAACTATTTGATCATCAATTTAACTAAAATTTCACAAAAATCGGTTCAAAAGGGTTTATGGGATAGCTAATTTCTCGAAATATTAAAAATTTCACCTTACTTTATAGGACAAATAAGTGCTCGTCATTTTAAAGTTAAATATCTTGAGAAGTACAATACAAGTGATCGATAATTTTTTTTTACATATTTTTCACTTTTTACTCCAAATGAACACTCCTATAAAGTTTCACCAAAACGTGTGAAGAGACCTCAAATTTAATGTGTCCCTAACGTTGAAATTAATAAGTAAGTTTTGTATATTTTGGGTTGATTGGTAAAAGTTTGGGAGGAGTGGTTGTTGTAGAAAAGAACTCTTTAAAGATTTGTTGTTTATCATATCAAGCCTCAAGATAGTCGCTTCAGATTTTTTCTGTTCTGTTTATATAATTTTTTAATAGAATTTTTAACTTCTTTAATTCAATTGTAATAAAATAATGCTTGAGTAATGAGTAATTTCGAAATTAGTTAATCGGTTAATTAGACGAAATTATATGAAATTCGAGTAATTCAAGATAATTTTGATAACTATTTAATTATTTAGAGAATCGGATAATAATGCATTAAGCTGAGTACGCCAATTAGAAGTACGTAATTATTGCAATTACTAAAGTCATGTAACTTTAACATCTTTACAAAGACTACAAAGCACAAAGTGCTTTGTATTAAAATTTAAGAGTCATTTTCCTCACTTCTCAATCGTTCAAAGGAAGTGCATCTAAAGTTAAAAAGACGACTCAAATTCCAGAAATGTTTGACATAACGATGAGAGATATTTGCCACTTCGGTTCATTTCACGCGTCGAATATCCGAGCCAGCAAACAGTCGCTCGGGTTTAGAGCAGTTTTTCCTGTTCAGTTCAAAAACGAAAACATAAAAGTGAAAAATTGATTTTCTCCTTTCGATTCTGAAACGACCAAACACCAACCAAAGTGGCTGTAGCTGTGGGACATTGAAAGAAAAAAGTTGGAAAAGTAGTCCCATCGTTTTGAAGAAAAATAAAACAACGCCTATCGATTTCCCTCTGAAAGTGTGTCTGGTGGTAAATTTTTGAGATCTATTTTTGTCTTCAATTGGCGTTCTTTTTTCGACTGTTGCTCTTCATTAGATAAATCTTTTCGCCTGATCAGCATGGCGCTGTAATTATAGCCGGTGAGGGTGTGACGTACGTTTGTTTTGGGATCCGAATGATTTACATTTTTAATGCCTTTTCCACTTTTGTCCCGCATCAACTATTTTTAGACTTTCTACATAGCTAATCAGGGAGATGCACGCAGTAGGCATTTTTGGCGCGATTTTTTTTTTATAATTATAAATTAAACTCCTTCCGAACATCTGTAGGACAACCTCTCGGAAGCAATCACGTTCAAATACAACTAGAGTAATTCGCAATTAACTCGAACGGAAAGCAATTTCAATTTGTTTCCTCTATTTGGAATTGAATATTCATAGTGGTCCCATTGATGCACCTTGCGGCACAAAGCATCTGACATCCACCCACAAAGTCTTCGAGTCATGCAACTGGAGCTAGGGCACCCAAGTCAACAGCGTTTCAGGGGTATGCGGCTCTGAAAAATGCATAATTCATAAATAGCGAATATTAATGGGCTTGGGTTGTCAGCACTATGGAAAGACTCATGATGGCGGAGTCGTTTAGACCCGGAGTGCGTGCCTTATTTTATTTTATTTTATTTTACTCTGTCAATGAACTCATATCTCATTAGTTTTGCATCGGGAGCAAATAGTGGACTTAATCAGGTATTATTAAGCCCTGGGGCTGCTTTCATGAATGGAATGGGGACCTGAAGCAGACCTCCACCAAGCCGAGCCTCAAGTGCGTGTGGTGGCCTCGTTAGCCGAGACCCGGAAATGTCTTATCAATGGGACAATATTTGGATTAGGGTAATCCTGAATGGGGCAGTCAACTGGTTTGCACAATGAATTCAAATAGTCTATTGATCCAACATTTCCCCTGTTTGCTAACACCACCAATTGAATTAGCCTTCGACTTTTTGAATTGATGATCTTAAGGGAGGACGTCAATTAAGACCTTTTCACAAGTTTAGTTTAACTCATTCTCTTACTGTAATTAAAAAAGAATTAAATAATAACTTTAAACAAAAAACTTAACAACGTCCTAGAATTTCCATCAGTCAATTTTTCCAAAATATCTTACCTAATAAAAATGTTATTCTCTCCGTCATCATTGACTCTCCCTCACTTTTTTAAATGTTCTGACCAAACCATAAGAGTTATCTTTACGAGGCAAAAAATTCTCTAAATGTGAATAATTGACAATTAAAAGCTTTTAAATTCATTAAAATTGACCTCGGGTTTGGTCAAGATAATCGATCTTATGATAAATTCTTCACATTCGTTGAATTTAAAAGGAGCTTTTAAGATATCTCTACAAAATATAAAGCGAAATTTTCGGGATCGCTAATTTCAATCCGACTGCCAGAATTCACATATTCAAGATGGCGGACTGTCAAATTTTGAAGTTTACACGAATTCAAGATAGCGCACTGTCAAATGTTAAAGTTTATGCGATTTACACCACATTTGGTACTTGGGGTTTTGGGGGTCGCTGATGTCAAACCAATTGTAAAAATTAACGCTTTGATTTCCTAGCAGCGTCTCTATAAGATTATTGCAAAAATGTATTTATTTGATTTCTTGGCTTTATTAAAAAAAATACATGTTTACAAAAAAAGGCATTGAAAACAACTTTTCATTCTGAAAAGAAAAATGTGCCAAAAACCACCGACTGTTGACACACTACAGGCCAGAAAACATCATCCAAAAGACTGACAATTACTTCGCTAATTAAACTTGGCACCTCCTTACGCATTTACCACTATCACAACACATATCTGTTGCAATTGAGGTTCTCTTTAAGAAAAAATAAGTAAATAATTTGTCCACACCTAAAAATACGCCACCCATTGTGTGGTTGCCATCCATCCCCTCAATCAGCGACCAAAACCAACACACAACATAACAACAAGATAGTCAACAGCTTTATTATTGAGACGCCTGAAAGTGAAACTCACGTCTAAAAATAGTCTCGAGGAATTAGAAAAATTGTGAACTTTCTTGGCGCGCTTGCTGGGCCTTTCAGATCTCACGAAAATTTTTCTTTTATCATGGAACATTTTCGTGCACGGCCCGATGCCACTGGCCGTGTTCTCTGCCATAAAACATGTGTCGAATGAATGTGTACTTTGGGAAAAAATGCAGAAAGAAACTTTTTCTACAAGAAGATTCGCTTTTGCTTCGAAAGTCATTTTAAATTCAACTGTCTAGACTCTTACAAGGGGACTTTCTTTAAATTCTTTCGTATTTTGAGGTCTTTATTTGTGTATACGATTAAATTATTAATGCTATATCTTATAACTACCTTATTTCGCTTATTATTTGCATTTATCAGCACAAATGCGTGCTTGTCAGCAATTCACTCCGTTTGAACATGTGTGGTAAAGTAAAAGAAAAATTGTATTTAATTATGCAGTTAATGAAATTTCCCAAAAGCTCTTACATCTAAAGTAATTCAACTCCACATTTTCGACAAGATAACTAATTTCACTTCCGATAAATCTTCGGAATTACTAAAGCGATGATATCATTGATAGATGCATTTGAGGATGACGTCAGCTTAATTGAAGTGCGTATCAACTTAAGGGCGAAAACAAGGGGTGAATAAACTTTGTATTCATCGCAACACTTTCCCAATAAGATTCCTCGATTTCAGGGGATTGAAGAAATTTTCCTTTGTCTTGTTAAAGAAACTTGGTTTGGGGGGATTTCATTTTATTGCGACTTTCTGAATAGTGCGTTTTTGCACATATCATCCGTTTTTTTTGCCTATGTTGAGATTTCAATCCTTTTCAAAAATTAACTCCACTACTAATGAAAAATTTCTTGAAATAAAATTTTTATATAAAACATTAGCGTTTCCCTGGCTACCTATTATTTGAGTTAAATGTATACTTCTGAAGAATCTTAACAAATATTTTAAATACAGTGTTTCCTTTGTTGTGTTTCAATTTTCGTCAAAATTGGCTAAGTGGTAGGCCGTAAAGAGGTAGCATACAAACAGACAAACCAATTTCTGCATTTATAATATTCATTTTGATATGCTCACGATTATTACCAGCAGAAGAAATTAAATGTGAAATCAGAAAGTAGAAACATATAAATTTAAATAGTTTCTCTTACTTTCAAAATACCGTGTAAATACCAGGGAAATGAATATTTAACTTTTAAGTCTCTATTTTTAACAATTTTATTATCGTTTCAGTAGTTTCTAAGATTTATAAAAGGTTTATTTGCTCTTTGAATCAAAATTCTACATTTGTAGCCCAGCGAAAAATGTTATCAGCAGTGTTTTTTTTCACAACGATTCTGGTTCTAGGTTTACTAGGAAATTTTGCATTGAATTGAATTTAAAAAAACAATTATATAAAGATTTTAAGTTTTGCGAAAAGCGCATCAAATTGTCATGATACTTGTCCAATCAAACCTTGAGCCAGATAAATTTTTGGTTAAGTTTTTGACGCAAAGTGGGTATAAATCCAGGCACTTCAATTTTACATTCACGAAATAAAATAAAAGTCGATTCAATACAAAATTTCATAGTTAACATGGAGCCGGAAACGCTTTGAAAAAAAACACATCTATTATGAAAAATAGACTATTGAATCCTTTAATCTAAAAAAATTAATATTATATGGAGGATTACTTTAAAAGATTTTGTGTATTATTAAGCCAAAAATTAAATTAAGTACCTATGTATATTTAAAAAAAACAATGGTGCCAATTTTAGATTTAGGTACTTTAAATTAAGGAAAAGGAGCGTGGGGTACATTTGTATTACAGTGTGGCAGCCGAGGGTTAAGAATGCAATTTAATATTTCTCGTTTTTTGTCAAATAAAAATTAAGTAGCTGTTCAAAATTCCTCCCATTCACCATTTAGGAGATATTTTCCCAGCCCGCAAACATTACAAAATGTCGAAGTGTCGTTCTTGGGGCAATAACAAAAGGCAATTTAAGTTGATTTCTTAATTTAAGCTGTCCGAACTGTGGACCCGAATCGGCCTCCCAAGAAATTAATGATTCGTTCAATCATTTCGTTCGGCAAGTTAGACTCAATGAGAAAACGAAAAGACGCCATGAGTTCACCTTAATTAAAGGCGGTTAGAAGTTGGTGACGAAAGAAATATCGGAAGGATTTGTATCGATTTATTTCACGTTTTTATTTTTATTTTTATTTTTATATTTCTATCTCCCCCTCAATCGCGACAAAAAGATTCGTGTTGCGGCGACCACCGGCTAATCGCAGCCGACGTCATCGAGGTCAACGACTCTGCGGCTTGCACCTTTTTTTACCATTACCCACATAAAAATTGTGTTTCTCTGTCCTTCGGGGTTCTTGGGTTCTCTGTAGGCGATGGCGTCATGTCGGCTCGTATCGAGCTCGACAGCCACAAAATGCTCAGCAACAAGCTTGGAACTTTTGAACATGGCAGGGCGAGTCGGAAATTATCCTGGTCGCCTGGAAGCGCGGTGACATGGCGCGTCGTCGGGCTCTAGGAGGAGGTCAACAACCCCCGGCCGCGACTATCGCGAGCAAATAAATAAATAAAAAAAACTCATTCCGTGGGGCGTGGGGCCACACCCGCGACTCCAAGAAGTCGTAGGCACGACCACGGACCAAGACCCACCGCACCACCGCGACGCGGCAATTAATTGTCATCTCCGCGGACACAGAAGCGGCCAGGTCCGTCGCGCGGTCGACTTGACCACGAAAAATTTATCTGACCCTGTGGAATGCGCGTAATTGAATGAGCAGCTCCAGTGGGGCTCTTCCCGGCTGATTAACTTGTTTCTAATTGTTGCACAAACTGCGGTAAAGAGTCCAAGAAACGAACCAGCCATGTCCACCCGGAGCCCCACAACCTCTCGGGAGCCCCGGGGCGCATTCTAGGCCATGCCTGTCGCACTTGTTCACCACGGAGCGCTGCGTCTATTAAGTCTGTTAACACCAATTCAGCTATTTTCTTTTTTTCATCGTATGGAGTGATTAATGAACATTTCCCACTTTGAATTCCCATTCGTTTTTTAATCTCGAAAAACTTGAGTTCAACATTAACTCCAAACAGGGGCCTCTCGTCAGCGCGGCAGACTCAAGAGCCGATAAAGAGCCGCGCCCTGAGAAAAAATAAAAAGTAATGATTATGTAACCGCGAAGCGCTCCGCGGGGATACTTTGAATCGTTCGTGACTGAAACGTACACACACTGGAACAGGGAACTTTCTGTAATTTTTCTGAAATTTGACCCTTTTTTAGGTTAAGTGGATGAGTATTGCTTCTATAGGTCATACAAAACCTTTTCTCGTAAATTATTTCTCGTAATTAAAACATATTCAAATATATAACTGTAAACATTAACTCATTATATCTAAAGGCTTCCGGGGTCGCTGATTACAAGCCCGATCTAAGATTTTGAATATTTAAAAAGGCCGATGAAAATTTAAAATTTAATTAATTATTTGAAAACCCCAAAAAGTTAATATATAATTATAGCTGCAATCATGTTTATAGGAGTGTTTCGGGTAGCTGATCACGAATCCGGTTTCAGATTTTGGAAATTCAAAACAGATCCAATAAGTTAGTACGAAATTTCAGCTGGAAATATTAAATTTGTAGGTGTTTTGGATTTCTCGTCCACCATATTGGATCCGCCATCTTGAATTCTGAAAATCTGATACCGCATCTGTAATCAGCGACTCCAAAAACCTAAGTATACTAATATCATAATATTCTTTGTGGTCTTAACTCAAAAATGTGCCCCTGAAAGGGTTAAGATATAATAAATAATAAAAGTTTAAACAAAATACTTTTTTGGGAATCTTACAAAAAGCAGAAATCCTTCTAAGCTACATATGTATATTCGGTATGATTGTAAAACCAAGATGATTTTTAAAAATCTAGTTCAGAATTTATGGCTGTACAAAATAGTATAACAGAGTAGAACAGACTTCTAGGAACACCTCATGGATTTCAATGAAATTTTACAGGAGCCTTCCGTTTGGCGTGAAACGAAAGGATCTGAAGGATTTTCTTGGCGGCTGGCTAAAGTATGTGAAATATTCCACTTTTAATTTTGACAGATTGCCAAAATGAAGTGGTCGTTTCCACCGCAAAATTGCTTTATTTTTGCAAAATTCTACTTATCCCTTATGTGCCACATTTCTCAGAAATAGCATACCTGCCACACTGGGATGCATTTGTATCCCAGCGAAAAAAAATATTATAAAAAATAAACTATCGAATCTTTCGCCTTTTCGAATAGACCTATAAATTTAAATTGTTTACTTTAAAAAAAGAAAACTAGTTTGGAGTGCATTTGTACCGAACTTTTCGTGCGCAGACAAGCACGAATTTTTGGTGTAGGTATATCATAACTTTAAATTAAAACAAATAAGTTTTTCGGCAGAACAAAAATGTCATTTGAATATTGCCATTAATATATAGTCGTATTATAATATTTACACAAATTTCAGATATTATATATCTACAAAATCTTATTGTCTTAACTGAATAATAGAATTATTATGTTCACGAGTATAGATGCAGTTGTGCAGTTATTTATTCAATTAAAAGTTTCATTTTCCACAAAGAACTATACTTAAGGCTATAAAGACATATTTAAATGTATTGTAGCTTTTCTTTTACAAATGAAGTTGAATTTAGTGAAAAATCTAGTTATCAAAAACTATACAACATTTTGAAGTCAAACGGTAGTATCTTTCAAGATCAAAAACTAATTACGTTAACAAAGATAACTAGGAAAATTCAACTTGTCTCCGCCTAATTACTTACAACGATCAAAGCAGGTCATGAAAAATGAAAAGATTCAAATAAATTTTGCACAAAAGAAACCAGGCACTCCTAGGAAAAGGTCACTGTCCTTCAACAATATTTCATTTTAATTAAATTCAACAATGAAAATAGAAAAAAATTAAAAATCACAACAAAGCAGTCAAACTGAGCAATCCGTAACTGTTTGGAGTGTAAAAAGTGAAGAGAACTGAAGCATTCTTAGACAGTGATTGAATAAGACAAGTTGAACGCAACTCGGCGGCTTGATGAATATTCATTCCGACCACTCTAAAGTCTAATTGAAGAAGCCTCTTCCCATTCCGGTCACGTAGAGAAGTTGAACGATTGTGTAGGTGGCTTTAGCATGCCTCATCGTCCGAACTCAACTGCCAGTTCGTTCCCAGCGAACTCACATAAAGTCCAACTCCTTGAGACATCGAAATTAAGAGACCTAATAATCCAATAATCTAAATTCCCAATGAGTCTTTGGGTGCTACTTTAGCCAAATCGTAGCGACAAACTAGACATTGAATCTGCGCTCTGTTAACCACCGTCACCCGGACGTGCTAAGGTGCAAATAGCCTGACTCTGGCCGATAGTGTAAAAATAGAAATTAAATTCTCAGATATTTTGCCAACTTATTAGGTCAGTCGCCCCCTCGATTTGACCAAGACGACGCAGCGACTTTCACAATCTTCGTTTCAAAAAATATATATATATATTCTCGAAATAGGTCACAATCTTTCACTGCAACGAGTGCGGTAAAGGGTGCACCGGATGAGCATGGAAATTAAAGAAGAAAAAGTGTATAAAAATAAAATAAAATAAGAAAATAACAAAGAAGAAGCGGTGCGGCTTCTTCAGTGCTTCACGCAATCGCGTGGAATTGCATAAAAATTGGATTAGCATGGCTGAGGACGAAAACAACCATCAACGATACGAAATTTAAATTTTCGAGAATTTATTCGTTCTAGTCACGCGATGATGAAAGTGAAAGACGCTCCCTGGCAGGGAAACAAAGGAAAAGAGGTGAAAAGTTTATTCCTTACCAAAGAAATGGGTTTAACTCCGCGAAGATAAATGTTTTTGCGGGTAACGAATCTAATTATTTATTCAGTCGAGTGGGTCCTCTTCTGCGTCACTATCATCCGGCAGAGGAAGTGTAAATGGGTCATTAAACGTCTTTTGTTTATAACCTACATATATAAAACGGTTAGTTTAGTGAACAAAGACAGATTGTGTACCTTTTTATGACTTTAGATAGAACGTTCATATAATGCAATTAGCACCTTCAACCAGGCGATTTTTTAAAAAGACTTTCGAGTCGAAACAGAGTTTGTCTAGTCAATTTCCCTTTGAAGTAATTAAATACCGCCAAGTCGGACATTTTTTTAGGGAAAAGCTACAAAACTATAGTCGACTTTTTCTGCAAGGTTCATTGATTCCTTTATGCCGCGCTTCTGCGACAAGATCTGGTGCCCACCTGGAGAACTTAATTATTCAGAACTATCGTCTTTATGGACTTAAGAGAGTTCGCGGAGGAGGTGGGCTGTTACCCTAGATCCACGGAGGATGACTAATGGATGATTGAGGCAATTACCTAGAAAGAATATTGTCAGATTTTTATTCGAATCTCCATATCTTGAAATCTGGGATGGGTTCATAATATCTAAATCTTTAAAGATGTAATTGAAGATGCACTTAACCGGTTGAATGATGACCATAACTAGAAAATACTGTATTGTAATTTGTTATATTGTAACGTACTTAAGAAATATTAATTTGATTACTAGCGTAAACTGGCCTAATACCGACCTGACTTTTTTCTCGTTTCGACCACAATATCTTTAAAACAAAACCTCTATTCAACCTAAGTTTGTAGCGTGTTCTAAACGAAAGCCTGAGTCTTAATCAAGGAATTTGAATACAATTACAAAGGACAGAGTCTTTTTACCCATATTGGTGAACACATTTTTTTTTCAGTTCAATCCAGCTAATCTTGGATAAATAACCAATTAATTAATTAATTCCTAAATTATTTATATATTTAATTAAATTGAATACTTTGAATTCCACTCGCAAACTAATGGAACTCTAAAATGGTTTCAGAAAATATTATTTTTAAATCTATCTAAAACCATTTATGTCTCGTCAGGTATAATTAAAATCGTTTCGCCAATTTTTTAGTTTTAAAAACATTTTTTCGTAAGATTGTGAACAATTCTTTTCTGTCTAATTCTAATTCGTTTTTATCTTATATGTTCCCGACCTCGGTGTTACTATTGATAATAAACTTGATATTTAACTCCACAAAGATTCTTTAGTCAAGTAAATTCTGTTTTACGCTTCAGCAAGCGCTAGTTTAAGAAATTATTTGACCCAAATTGATTATCCCGAATTGCTATTTTCACTTAACATTAGCACTGAGTGCTACAATTTCAAAATGACTAATATTTTAAAAATTCATACTTAAAGAGAATGCAGATAAAAAGAAACTTCAAAAATAGGTAGTTATTGGCTTGGTGTTTTTTTTTTGTCTACTTTTAATAATACGAAAATATACTAAAAGCAGTTGAAACCATTATAAAATAACAAAATTCCAATAACATGACACAAATTCAGACAGCGAAGCTTGTTTACCAAAATTACCATACATCGCAAATATTTGTTTGAAATTGCGTAATGGATAATAATAAGCTTGTACTTGTACAACCTCGATAATGATTTACTGTAATAAGACTCACCTTTAGACGTTGTCCGAAAATCACACTTGAACTAAGAATTTCTGAAAATAAAAAGAAGAAAAATAAATTAGTTTCGACTACCCACTAATTTGATTTTCAATATCATCCATACAAAGGTCTAAAGAGACAAAATTGACAAATTCAGGTAAAAGCGGCTTTCGTCAGTAATTTACTCCTACGGCCCAATGATTAAGATTAAGCTGGAATAAATCGGCAGGCAATGGGGCTGATGCGAGCGAGAAGATAATCTCCGTTTCTTGCTGCTGTTTCTTGCAAAAAAAAAGGCCTATTTTTCGGATCGTTTTCGTCTTTTTGCCGGAATAACGTAACCATTAAGCCCCCAAAAAAGAAATTTTCCACGAGAGAAGAGAAACTTTCTTCGCTAAAAACACATTTTCATTAGTGGGATTAGTTACGAGCTCCGGGAATCCGTAGACCTGCAAGAAATAGCAGCCTTAATGGAATTACACAGGCCTAGCGCTCCGCCCCGCCCGCGGCGAATTGCAGCAGCAGCAGCAAATAATAGCCGATAACTGGCGCGACACATAGACGCTTTAATCGCAGGTGAGTTTAATTCAAAGTAATATTTGAAAAAAAAAACTTGATTCGACTGCTTTTATTTAAAAAAAAATAAAGACAGGGCCGCGTAATTTTTCGCGGTGACATCATCCTCTTCTCAGCATCCGCGGATGGTTCATGCGATGCATTACGTCTCCGCATTAAATCGCTTCCGGCAAGAAGTATCGCCGTTTTATTAAGAACGCGCCGATCCGAGTGAATGAGGTTCTTAAACCGGCTGGCCACGTTCGCGACTGGTGTGGTTATGTACGCAGCTCATAAACTCGTCTGCATCTTGAAAGAAAATACGGCCTCAGACTGAATTCATCGTCAGCGCGGTACTTAAGGGAATTATCCTCTTAATGGAACTCTTTCATTGGGATGCGCATCTATATCTTCCTTTTATAGTTTTTCTTAATGTCTTTAAATGAAAATCCCTCATATTTCACCTGTAGATTTGTACATATTAAGTTTCTTCAGTATTTTCTCGAAAACGGGACGACCAATTTACGAATAATTCTTACATTTCATTTCTTTTAAAATGAATTAATTTTTAAAATTTAAGATTTTCGCATCCAATATAAAGAACAAAGTTTAATTAGACATTTTAAATCTACCTATATATTATATTATTTAAAAATCACTATATATTCGCAAATAATAATCAGATAATTATATAATATCTGTATTTAGTACTTTCCGGATTCGTGTAAAATTGCCAAGGTCTTTCTAATTTTGCAACCAGGAAAAGCTAATGATGATGATAATAGTTAAATAAATTGACAAAAATACTAGGAAAGGTGATAAAAACGAAAATAGCTTACTTTTTTTTAAAAAGATAACAAGCTATTAGCCTATGAACAGAAGTTTGGTGTAGAGAAGGGCACAATACCTTCCAACCTATACTAAGAATTACTAGACATGGTAAGAAAAATTTTAATATAGGAAAAAATCGTCGGGTCTTGTATTTTTCGATATTCAATCACTATTTAATACATTATGGCATGACGACGTGTTATTAGATAAAATGATAATAATTTCAGTAAAGTATTATTAAAAACAAACTACTATACAAGAAATATTAATGTACGTTCATACACACAATAAAGATAAAATCAACATCCTTATTAAAATATCTACGTTACCATATAACAACGCTGCAATTTATGGAAAACAAAATACGTATTAAAGATGATTCTAAATATACATACTTTGGTACTTTAACTACCTTGATATTATATGACCTAGCAGTAGCAGGACTTATAACAGCGAAAATAAAAAAAATTCTATAAGAATCCTTAAATTTTAAAACGGCGTTAGAATAAATTGCAGTAATAATGGGTAAATTAAAGTTATAATTCCTTTTTTAATAATTAGTACCTATGTACTTTAATTCTTTTCGTACTAATTTTGCCAAATTTTCAATATTAAAAACCGACCACTTTATTTCTTCTAAAATAAAGCAGTATGTTTTAAATATTTGCTTACATTACAATTGTAAAGATGATAATAAATAAAATAAAAAAAATCAGATTTCATTTGTAATTATTGAAAACAATTACAAATGAAATCTAATTTTATTTTTCATATAATATCCAAAGAATAATAGCAACATTTTTGTTAAATCATTATTATTAATATGCACCTCTGAAAAAGTGCTCAATTTAATTCTTAAATTAATTTTTAAAGTATTCCTAATGGAATCTTTCAGTGAGCATCGAATAAAAGTTTATTTTAAAACTTTTAAACAAAGCACTCGACGCTTTAATATTTTAAAATTTCATCGGAATGTTTATTCAAAATTTCAAGTTTCTCCGCAACATAAATGGCGCAAAATCTATGTCCAGGATGTTCCACAAGTGTCCATCAAAATCAAAGGTAGAGCGTAGATTTCTAGAAAAAGCTAGATTCGTAGAGTGCTTGTAATCTTCCAGAATGACCAAAAAATCATAATAAAGAAGTTAAAACCAAATGAGTTCTACAAGGGGGTCCAGCTATTGAACTCGCACTTTTTCGACGATCCCCTGATGACGGCGCTCCAAGTGAAGAAGGACGCTGAGGCGTGCCGCGTTCTTGCGTGCATTTGGCTCTCTGCCATGGAAACGGGTATTAATTTTTCTTAAAATTGGCGTCAATTCAGAGGAGGAAGGAGGAAGTCGTCTTTAGAATAAATGTGGTAAACAAGTCTAATTGATTCACTGCAGGCGACCCAATGGGTTTCTTGCCAAAATCGATGGGTTCATGCAACCGCTTGGCTCTTCCTCTTCTTCCGCCGCCATAAATTCGTAAAATGCAATTAATCAGCGGGGAGCAGAAATGGGGCGCATATCCCCAAATGCCCGTTCTCGAATGTCCCGACCGAACCAACCAACCAAAGTGCTGAATTGGCTGAATTCCATGTAAAGTACAAGCCCTTGCTTGTAGTTGTGCCCTGCCGGCTGTCAAAACATCCTCGGGCAAATGTTTGATTTGGAAGAATTTCTACCATTTTTTGAGCGGAAATACTATTCAATTTTACTTTTAGTGCTGGGCTGGAATTACCGCACAGATTCTTACAAGTGTTTTATGTTAAAATTAGTGCAATAATGTTTTGACAACCGATGGGAAAGCTGCGTCGCTGTCACTATTCGAGTACAAAATAGTTGCTGAATGTGACTTATTCCTCTTAATTGATAAATGAAAAAAGTTAGCAAGGTTGACTAAAACACGAGCGAGAGAGATGACAGAAATAAGAATAAGGAACGGGATGGCACGATTTTGGGTGGTTCATGGTTGGTCGGGTTTTGCATTCGAAAACGGGAAAAAGTTTCCATATGACTCAGAATCCCTCCCGCAGGATATTCCCTGAAATCGATGTGTCCCCCGCGCAAGACGCTGACTGGAGTCTGTGTGAACTGCGGCTTCAACCGGGAAGTCGCCTACGATGAAAGCATGTCGTTTGCGATGCAGGTTAAGTCGAAGTCCCTGCAGAACCTCCTTTTGGCCTGGGCGAAAATCTACAACGACCCGAACATGGAGGCGGTTGAGGGCGAAAAGGGCGTTTTAGAAATAGCCGGAATCGCTGTTCACAGAAAATTTCGTGGTCATCATATTGCCGAGAGACTGGTCGAACGATCCGTTCAATTGGCTCGGAACTTGGGGTACAATTACGCTCGGGTCGACTGCACGAGCCCATACAGTGCCAAAATTTGCGAAAAGAATGATTTTCACCTCATCTGGGAAAAGCCGCTTTGTGAATTTCCTGGCACTGATTCAACCCTTTGTGGCCAGCTTGCGGTTAAAGTTTATCTAAAAGATTTAAAAAAGTCAAATGTGAATTAAGTAAATTTTCAGTTTTGTTTTAGTTCGATATAAATTTGGGTTTTATTTGTTTCTCCCTATCCTTAACTAAATAAGTACGGGTAAATTCAAAAATGCATCCAAACCGCATCAATGAACAATTCAGCGTAGTATTCTCTGAAGCTGAATTGTGCATCGAGGCGGTTTCTGTGCATTTTTGAGTTTACCCTTTACTGAATTGGTTTTAATTTGAAGGTTAGGAAATAAGATTAAAATAAATGAATCTTTTCGGGTCAAAACCGCAAGAACTCTTAAAAGCCGAAAACCAATTTGAAACTATTGCCGTATTCGTATTCAAGTTTCTGCAGTCGACCGCTCAATTCAGCTTAAAACCAGCAATTGTTGAATTTTGCTGTGGATTTTAAAAAGGCGACTTTTTATGGGTGTCTTAAAAATTGGCATATTAAAATAAACGAGAATCAAAATGACAAGACATCAATTAATAATACATTAAAAAAAAATAAGTTTTACATTAATTATATACCGAAAACTGAAATCTTGTTGCTTAAGAAGTTTATCAATATTGACACGATAAATTGGACAATACGATAAAAAAACTTAAGCAGTTTTATCTTACAAATCTTTTAAAATCGAAGATTAAAGAATCAAATCATCGATCGGCTTAAGAATTGTATTTTAAAATAATAACGATGTTTAAAAATAATAATATGGTTTTTAATCATTAATGAAAAGAGTGTAATTATGGACTAATTTGATTAGATTAATCGAATAATCATATTTTCCCTTTCGATTAATTAAATTATTAATTTCAAATATTTGCCATCTCTAATTGTAAGGATGTACAAACATTTTACAAGTGCTAACGCCAAACTAAAGTTCACAACTCGGACGGACCGTGTCTTTGTTAGATAATATTTAATTTAATTCATTATTTTTCGAGAAGATTATGATACAAAATTATCATAGCATATTAATTAAAGCCTGAACTTTACGGAGAAGTTGAATTTTTGTACGATCATTTCAATGAAACTGAATATCTAGAAATATTTGGTATTTCAATTTCACCGATAAATTGAGTAACCCTATATTTGACTACGATATCGCTTAGACAAACACAAGGTACATTTTACCTGCTATCAATCAATCCAGCCATCGGGTGATTACTTAAACACACCTATACCGGGGCTATCTGCAAAAATAAATATTACCTTATCTCAAGAAAATGAACAAAACTTAATACTTTCAACTCTCAGCAGCCAAGCCCCAAAGACCTGTTGTTCAAACGACACTGCAAGTCGGTTAAAGCCTCAAGAAAATTGCTATTCACGACCAAGACGTTGGGCACTCTGTAAGTCAGTAAATATGCGGCAAGACAACGCGGTAAGGAGGCGCTCGGGGGCTTTTCCAGTGGGTAATAAATTTTCTGATGTAGACTGAGTGGAAACGCAAAATTTTCTAGAAGTATTTGTGGTGCCAAGAGATTCGAACCGAAGGGAAAGAACAAAGAAAGTAGAACTTTGGGGGAAGACTAAGTGAATCACCACCCCTAAGAAAAACCTATTGATTTTCAATAAAAACCTATAAATTGCGATAACCTAAGGGGAATGGCGACGGAGAGCAATTTCACGATGTTCAGATATAGGATCAAATAGTCTGGGGTGATTTTGCTAAAATGATTCAATATCTCATATTTTTATTTGATTCATATATATTTTTTACGGAAGAATATGTCTCTTATACACTCATCTCAGATAGCGCCAATTGGTTGTTATGAAAGATTCATAAATCTTTTGGCATGGTCGCACTCATTTCCGAGTGTGAACTGATCGCAATTAAGTGACCTATTTAATTGAATTTGCATACCATTGACCCAATAAATAAAATAAATCGTCTCTAGAGCGCACAAGGCTGCTATTCACCGTCGCGCATTTAGCAGCTGTGACCGCATCTTGGTGGGATTTATGATTTTATTTTTTTTTTATTTTTTCATAAACGGAACGGCAGTTGCGAAAACCACTGATTTATGCTTCGCTGAGTAATTGAGAGCCCGAGCAACTTGAATATTCTTGGGTCTTTTCTATCCATTTTCACCGCAATCTTAAGATTCTCTTCCAATTTCACGAGAAGATTATTATTGTGCGGTGGTCCGATAAAATGATACCCATTTGCAGTGCGATGCAATTTCGAGGCAGCTGCAATCATATTCATAACATTTTTATGATTTAAATCAGTTGAAGGGAGGAGATTTTGTACGAATCATCAAAACTGATAAGGCCAGAGGGGGCGCGCTTCTTATTTATTAAGAAATCTCATCCGCGACGGGATGTGGGTGAGACTAAATTGCATGCGTGGGCCACAATTTCTAATTTAATCAGTTGTTGCTGCCAGCTGGAGATGATCTGAAACTCTTGCAACATCTTTCTACCTTCTTCAGCATCTTAGAGATCGTGACTTTGTCGATTTTTCACTGACCTCACGCTGTTTCTGCCGCCTTATTGCCATTTTCTGATTTTGTTTCGTGTCAAAAGTTTCATGAGATGGGTATGAAGAAATAAAAAATAATAAATAGAAAAACAATATTTTATAGGTTTTTTACGCGAGATTTATTATCGGGTCGCAGCAAAATCATGTTTCGAGGTTTGTCTTTAATAGCTAAAGTTCTACCTTATAAAAAATTACTGTTGCAGGTAATTCATGGACTTTTATATTTGAAGGTAAAACTTGGATTTTAAACCACTTTTACAAAATTTATGTTTATTGCGTCAATAATTGCAACTGATTGTATAATTAACGATTGATGTCATTAAACGTATGATAGACACATTGAATTTCTTTTACGTAAACACTTTTCCTTGCATTTAAAGAAGAAATCAAGACAATAAAAAAGAAATCGAAAACGATGGCAATGAAGACGTCGAAGTCGACTATGAAAAAGACGTTAAAATCGAATATAAAGAAAGCGTCGAAGATGAAAAGAAAACTTCGACATTGCTAAAACAAAAGTCGACTCATAGATGATATGAAGTTAATTCATAATCAGTGCAGTCAAAATAATATCAAAGTTTAAAATAATCGTAAAAGAAATAAAATATGCCAAATAAGTCGATAATGATAAAATACATATGAAAAGTCCAACTGAATCAAAACAATCATGAATTCGACCTTTTAAATCTTCCAAGAAGCAATGTTGCCTTATGTGTCTAATGAAATGTCATTAATGTGATTCTTTCAGCAAGACAATGACCCGAAACACACCAACAAAGAAAGCAAAGCACTGGTTTTGATTCAATGGGGCCAATGTAATTGTGTGGACGGCACAGAAAAAATGTAGGCAAATTTAAATAAGGTAATATTGGAGCTTTAGCCTACAAATAATGATACTGTTAGAGCTGCGGTTCAACAAATCCGAACATATTCTACATACATACAATACATATTACAATTAAACTTGTATATTTTAATAATTTTCCTTATTGAGACATTTTTATCTTAGTGAGCCAAAAAAAATCGAACGTTTTTTAATGTCATTATTAAAATACAGAATTTCTTATAAAAGAATTAATAAATTAAAGGCTTTATTATTTAAAAAAGTGGATTATATACAACAGTATGTCCCAAAAATAAGTCTTCGAAATTATGTAGTCTTTAAATTAGAACTCAGCGACGACTGCATAAATACAAGATTTTGAAAGTATTCAACTCTGCAATGCAGAATACAGAATTTTTCATACATTAACGCAGAATTTTCCATAAAGGTTAAAGGTTGTTATTAATTTTTAATGAAGTGTATCAAGAAAAACGTTTTGGCGCCATAATTTGAAAGCGAACATAAATCTCATATAACATTTTAATAGCTACACGTGGAACGGCTGAAATCTTGAATTTCTGGAACATTTTGTGCATAAAGTTGCACAGAAGGAATGAAAATTTACGACCAACACATTAACCCTAAAAGCCATAGCAACAGAGGTGCAAAAATTGCACTGGTCGTGTCCACTGCAGCCCTTGCATTTAACGTTGCAACCCTTTTCCAACCGAACCCGCCCTGTAGGGCTTCTTATTTTATGTCTTGCCAGCTTTTGTTATTTCTTTATGCACGATATCGCATCACTTCCGGTGCCCCCATTTCCGGCGAAATTCCATCCCTTAGCCTGGTTATTTTTTTCACGGGTCCTGCCTGCATTATAAATCCTTAACTTGCTCCGCCTGAGGAAGTTTTTCTGTAAGAAACCAGAATTTCCAAACTAAAAAATATCTGAGGCAGAAAAACATCTAAGAAAATGTACGTGACACGTCCGATTGCGTATTCAAAAAATAGGTTGGCTGGTGGTTCGATGGGAACCGCCGAAATGAGACCGAGATCAAATTTCCCAAGAGTCTTTTTCCATTGTGCTCCGCCAGCAGACCCGCCTCGTGGGGCAGAGCTCCAACTTTTTTCAATGGGGCCTCAAGTGGAGTTGACTCATAACTTGATTTTGTAACCGATGATCGCACGATTGCGCGTCCGATGGGAGCTCGAATTGGGCTAATTTATCGCCCGGCGCGAATTGGATTGATGGATGAAACACGTTTGGCGGCAATTAGAATGATGACCGCCAAGCGAACTACCCGCAAAAATACGCGAATATTTACCAGATAAAATAAACAGACAATTGGCGGGAACGTGCGTGGAAAAGTCGCGAATTTTATCCTAAAATCACATTAATTTATTTTTTCATTCATTTTTTTTAAAACGTTCTCTGCGATTTGTACCCATTGCGAAAAAAAATGCAATAATTTCAAAGATGTAAACGAAAACATCAATTTAAAACAACAGTTCTCTAAACCCCTCAGTACTCATTTTCAAGGAAACCTCTTAAGTCCTTCAAAACGCCTCTGGTTGAATCCCATATTGATAATAGATTCAAAATCAGCGACTCTTAATACCCTTGTATATCGATTTTCATAGAATTAATTTAAAACTACCATTTTGAAAACCGCCTTCTTATACATATTTCAGGTACACCTAGGGTCATTCAAGTTATGATCGCAATCAGAATAGTGGTGTAGATTTGTAATATGAGCTATCAAACGAACACAGACGGACAAATTTTTTAAAATATAGCGTCAATTGTGCCCGGAGAAATCATCTGCCTTCTGAAAATCCCATCAAAATTAGTAGCCCTCCCCGAGATTAGCCCAAAGAAATATACAGACAGACAATAATTAGTTGTAATTAAAAGCCTATAAGTATCACCTAATACAGGGAACTTTGAAAATTAAAACAATCTCATCTTATTGTTGCTGTCAGTCCTAAATTTAAATTTTAATGTCGAAGTAGGAAAATTATCTAAAGCTTAAACTAAATTTACAGTTTAAGAGTCCAAATTTAACGGCTTAACTTATGTAAACCATCTAATAAATCCAGTTGAAACGTTAAACCTCATCACTATGAAATCTAGAATTTATATAAACCAAACTTAAGTTTCCTTCATGGCTTAGGCTCATACCACGAAATGAGGCGTATCAAAGATTCAGCTAAATTCAAGGCATCGCAAGTCAATAACCTCAAATTAAGAGGTTTCACTCTCAACGCCCAACTTAGCCCTACTTATCCTCAATTTCCAATTCGATCACGACACATCCGAACAAGTTCTAATTTCAATAGCATGACTAATACCAGGGAAAAGTGTCTAATCAGCGTCTTAATTTAAAATTTCAACTTGGTTGGACGGTCAGCTATTTTAGCACCGGCACCGATTACTTCCTACGGCCCCCCGCGGGCCCTCGTTTCATTATTCGTGCATTAGGCGTACAAAATTGCATTTCGTATGTTCGCTGTTGCACCTCAAAAGTCCGTCGCTATGCACCGCTGCTGCTGCTGCACTGCAACGTGCATTGCCTTTTGGTAGACCGCGCACAAAGTAAACAAAATTTTCTATTGTTAGCAAGAGAGATAGCGCCTAGATAAAAAAAAAATTTTAAAAACCATGTGCTTTATACTTCTTTAGCTACAGCATTAATTTGCAAATGTGTGGCCATTTAAAATGGGTCAAAGCATAAATTAACAAAGATTTTACACCCCTTTAGGGCATTTTATGAAGGTAGGCTCTCCACTTGCTTAGGAGGTGAAAATGAAATCTTTTGGCGTTACTTTTGTTAGAAAGCATGAAGCCCTCTTAACACAATATCGCTAAAAATTACTCCAGCTGACAGTTATGAAATTCATGCTACTTATGATTTATCTTTGAAGTGTTAAGGAACTGAAAATCAAATAACTTTTATATCTGTAAGATAGAGCGCATTTAGTATTCGTTTGTATTGAATTTTGCATGTGTGTCCTGATGCATTGTCTTGCTTAAAAAAGTTGTCTTAACCCTGAAATACTAAAGTTTGAGTTAGGCTTGGTTCAAGCCGATCTATAAGCTGAGCTCAACCCCAGTTTAAGTCGAATTATTTATAGCCTATTATATCTATACATATGTATATGGAAATGTGTATACCTATATAAAAATTTAATGGATAAAAGTAAAAAAGCAAAAAGGGGTCGTTCAGAAACTCTACTGCCTCGAGTTCCTAACCAAAAACAGACTTAAAATCCCTCTTAATGCTGATGTCTGTAACAAAAAAGTCAGATATCTACCGACATTGAAAAATTTTTGTACCGCGAGGAAGTCATAAAAAAGTCGACCCGGTTGGCGGGAGATTCGATCGTCGGAGCGATAACAACAGCAAACAAAACGAGCGTCGCGTAAACTGAGTAAAGTCCTATTAAATTAAGCCAAAGCAGGCAAAACGACTAAAAACAAATTTAATTCGAGCAAGAAGAAAGAGTCTGTTTTGCAGCACCCAACCGCGCACTAAATTGGGGCCGTTCGCAGCAAAACAGATTCCAATAAAATCCCTAAGCGCTCATTTGTGAAAAATTATATAAAAATGTTCTTCTTTGATGAGAAATGAAGCTAATCACTTTGAAACTGATCATTTTCCACTTAAAATTGCGTGTATTTTCGGCGTGTGTTTGATTTCCTCATAACTTAATTAAGCATCAGAGCGCGGCGTGAGCGCTTAATTTTATCTTATTTTTTTTCAGGGAATTTTATTCTAAGTCCATCACATCATCCAGTCTGGTTGCATCACCTCCATTCAGCGGCATAACCATAACAATGGCTATTCAATTCGCCGCGGAGGTTTTTTAACCGGAGCAGAGCGCGGAACAGTGTGAACAAATTGTAAGGTCATTTCGCCATCACGGCGAGGTAAAATTGGCGGGGGTTGTGGTGCAATTGTGCAAACAGTTGCCAATGTTTGTTCACGTGCCGTTTGCTTGATTAACCCCTGAAGGTGTAAATGGAGATGGATGACTGATGTCACGTGTCCTTTTCCTGTTACGACATCCACAGAATTTCGATTCATTAAGTCAAAAAATTGATCTACTTTAATTTGATATTTGATGCTTGAGAGATGGGAAACGATTAATTTATTTGATTATTTGAATAAGATATTTTCCTTATTGATTAATTACCTTATTTGATAATCTACTTACTAAATTCTTACATTTTTCGTTTGTAATTTTATTCCATACTTCTCTCAGGACGGCCATCATACTACTTATTTTTTAAGGTTATTTTAAAACTCCTTATTCTCCATATTGTTCTTTAAAATATACTATAAATACAGTATCAGATTTAGATCCAGTGATTTAATGGCCAGTCTAAAAGGCAAATATAATTTTCTTCCTTTCATTATCTTGTAAAGCAGCATTTATGACAGAGGGCATTGTCCTGTTGAAATAGGATGTCACTGTGATGACAATGTGCTTCAAATATTTTGAAAAAAATATCTGAAAACATGCTTCGAATACATTTATGTATCTTTGACTATTCTTATCGAAGCCTAAGCCAATGCTCTAATGCATTTCTAAGAGCTGCTGAAACTGGAAATTTTATTAGGATAAGTAACCTACATAAATAGCATTTTTATTAAGATAAGGGCTAAGGGAAAAATTTAAACTTTTCTAAAAAAAACATTAAACTGCAACGACTTTTGTTCAGATTTAAGTTAAAAATTAATCTGAAAATTGTTCAGTTCAAGACTTGAAGTTTTACATGAATAAAAATCATGGAAATTTGATGCATTGTTGATATAAATTGAAAATCCTTGTGCTCAGAAAGTATTAATAAACTTCAGTTCAATATAAACTTTCCTTTTTTTTGAGCACGAAAAGAACGCAGCTATTAGCAGTTAACCCAGTTAACTATTTATGACGAGTATATTCGTCATGAAAAAAGTGCAAAATTTTGTTGTTTGTGAGTATACTCGTCATAAAACCAAATCTTGCACTTTTTTCTTGCCGAGTATAATCGTCATAAAATCAGAGTGTAGTACAAGAATAAGAATTACGAAAGATAAATTTTTTGTTTTCAGAGAATTATTGATTTTTTGATGTTTTTATTTAGTAACAAGTGCAATTAAATGAATATAGACTTATTTATATTTGCTGAATCCGCGATCTACTTACCATTTTGTTTCATCGATATGGCCTATCTTCATCAAATGAGCAATAAAACCTATCCTTGTTGAGGGTTGACTAATTTTCGTTTCTAGTATTGAATTATTTTCCCGTGGTATAGACATTTCCACCCTGTTTCCAGTTACAATTCGCCGTTATTGTAGTCACGTGTGGGGAGTTCGATGTGGCCTCACCACACAATTCCACATCGGGCATATCGCCGCATTTCCACAAAAACTTCTTTACCCTGGCAACAGTAAGGAGAACGGTTGATATGTTGGGAAAGCTCCCGGGAAGCTTGCGTGATACCTAAAAACTGGCAACAGGGCCGCGACTCCCCCGACCCCAGAGCGGCGTCTCAAGCACGTGTCTCAGCTAAATATTTAATGAGTTTGAGGCCCGCGCACACACCGCAAGCACGGGCCACTTCCTCCCGAGGAAGATGGCCGGGAACACCCGCCCCCGCAGGCGCGCATAGTCGCAATTCTCTCCCACAAATGCAGGTAATTATGCGATATTTAGTGCGAATTAGGCCCCGGGTCGCGGCGGCGAAATGACGGCGAGAGCAGAAAAGCTCAAGACCATCGACGTCGTCAACACTCAGCCGGTCGGTTCTAATTTCTATCCAAGCGGAGGTGGCGCGGCGACGGCGGTGGAGGAAGCAGGAACTCGATCAATTCGCCCCGAAAAGTACCTGTTCTCTCTCTTGCAGCTAGCTTCACTCTAATCGATATGTAGGCTCACAATTCAGCGATGACGTCACCGACGATTATGCAACCCTAAGCACACTTAATGGCGACAGATTGTATGCATCCGTCCGTGCGGCGACTTTTGAATTGCAAGCGAATTGAGTTCACAGAACGGTCCCGTCGAGTGGGCTGGATGAGCAGACGGGGCGGGAACAAAGCAAAAATGATGAAAAAAAAAATATTCCGGTTTGGGGCCAAAGTGCAGCTAGCTTACCCTCAAAAGGTAACGGGGTGGGGATAGAATTCGCCATCTTCGCGCCACTATGCTTGGCTCCAATTTTCACTTGTGTCGGAGACGTTCGCCTTGGGGAGCTTTTTCTTTTATATTTATGCTCTGTGGCCACACGGTTCATGAAAAATAAATTTTTTTTTCGGCTCTTTGGGGGGACTCCTGAACCGCGACAAGCACTCACAAGGGGGTGATTACTTCACAAAAAAATTTATGCTCTGGGCCGCCAGGTATGAAAAACTCCCAAGCAATTCACACATATTCTACACGAGGGAATAAATCATGTGTCGCGACATAACGCCGCCAGGGAAATTTAATTGTTCCATTGATTTTTTCGCTTCTCTCATTTTTTTTTTTTCGTTTCCCCCAAACGTTTGCCAACTTTGCCTTGAAATTGAGCAAGTTTTATGTTCCTTGCAGAATTTTTGTGAGAAGTTATCATGCAATAGCTGAAAAGTGCTTGGTATCAGAAGCGTATGATATGAAATTTGTTCAACAACAAAAAGAGTTGTGGACCCAAACTAGACCCTTGTGGAACACCGTGGCGGCAAAAGGGGTAATCGTTGAAATCTGTGAATTATTATATATACAACTTTACTTATACCATAAAATACTAAAAATAGTTTGCTATATTATAGAAAAGAATTTATATTTTATTATAAATACTTAGATAATTTGTGTTCATGATTAAAACTTCCCATTATAGTACCTACTTATTTTTCGAGTTTTATTTGACTCCAAAAATCTAAGATACTTTTCTTTATAGAAATCGTATTATATTTAGAATTTGATAGTCTGCTATTTTGAAAGCTACTTATTCATTGAATTGCCAACATAATTAAAAAATCTGTAGACATCATTAAAATGAGCTCTTAGAAATAAAGAAAATTAAAATCGATGTATTTTCATAAAAGTTATTGCAATCCAAAAAAAACGAATCCTTCAAAAACAAGTGATAAAAGATTGTCTTCCTTGAAGGAGACATAAAAAAAAATCATTTAACGAAGGAACAAATTGCACCGTTGAAGCAAGAAAGTCAGTGCATTTTAGAATCATTAGTCGCAGCAGATCCACAGTACATCTCCGGTCTATGCAAATGCAAATACATCGCAACTGGCCTCCGTTGCAATAACAATTGGTTTTTGCCTTTTAAATTAAACGAAGTTGATGATAAGCGCTGAAAAACACCACTTTAACAACAGACGAACAGAATATTTTATATGTCCAGTGATTCATTAGCTCATTTCTTACGATTTCCGGTTCTATCAATTTGCCCGGCGAGCAGTTGAAGAGTGTTAAAGGTTATCTAGCCGGCTTCCTTCTTCTGTGGATTGCTCTTCGTCTTGGTAGCGGAAAAGAAGAAATCAAACCAATAAAAAAATAGGAGCATACCTATATGTAGAAAACGCAGTGCAATTAAATGATTCCTGCAATATTTTTACACGTTCATCGCTTGACCATACGTTTTCATGAATTAATTAACAGCTCGGACGGAGTTGAGCTATTAGCAACGCACCTTTCCAGGTGTATATTATAAAAGAGGTGTCTGCAGTGGATAATTAACAACGCCAATATGTAATTTAGGTTGATTGTTTGTGTGAACAAGCTGTGGAAAGATTCTAAAAATAGAATGACTCTTGTGTTTGCATCTTTATATTGATAAAAACTGCAATTAATATTTAATAGCCTTCTGCATGTCGAGTTACTTTAAAAAGATTAGAGAAACTTGTTAGCGAAGGCAATAGGTCATTTACATTTATTTTATCGCTTTTAAAAAACAAAACTAGGATGTTAAAAAATGAACTTGCATATGAACTAAGAATAATATTTCTAATTATATGTTTACGTATACATATGTGCTGTATACATATTTTTATAACTACATTTGCGATGCACCTATAGTAAGTCATCTTTAGATCTTATAAAACAAATTGTATTGCGGATTTAAATTATGCCTGTGCATATTTTCATTAAGAGCATTTCTTCATCAACAATAAATAACAACATAAAATGTTGGCAACTTACTGCAATCGCTCAACATAATTATACTCACAAAGTTTAGTAGGTACATTTTACTTTATAAAGAAAAACTACCGACATTGACCGGATTCGAAACCTCCAATCTTCGAATTCGCTGCTTTTATAATTCTGAAATGTAATTTTCCATATGCGTGTTTAAATTATAAACACACATTTAACCCTTTCCCTGCCACGTGTACCGAAAACGGTACGCAAATAAAAGCTCTCTCTCAACAAATGAATTTTTGTGTGTGAGTTCCTCATGAAAGCTGTCTTGAAAATTCTTTTTCTTTTAAAATTTAACACATTGATCGTTTTATACGCTTTCCCTTACTTTCACAATGTGAAATGTGTACTTCTTTAAAATAATGGTTGTTGTAAAATTTAAATAATTTTTTACAGTCTAATTTCTCAGAAAACATGCCTATTTTCATCAAAACTTTGCCTATCTTCAACCATAACCTCAATAATTTCGTCAAAAGTTTTCGTCTTTTCATCAAAGTTTGCCTACCTTCATCAACACTTTAGTCTGTATTCGTCAAAATCCCAATTGAAGGGGTGTTATTTCTGATAAATTTTTGGCGTTTCGCCACCATTACGAATATTTAATTTTGAAAGCTTATGAGTTTAAGTTTTTGGATTGAAGACGTGATTGATAATGGTCTTGTAGGTACGAAAAAGCTATCCCACTTCTTATTTTAACCTTCTCTCTGTTAGGTTACAGCAGAATTTCTACTTCAAGTAGAAAAACTAAGTTTTGATGTGAAATGACAGCCATGTAATAACTACATATTAACCATAATTCTAGAAAAACAACCAGCAAATTAACGAAGTTGGCAAAAACGTGTAAAACTTAGGCGCATTAACGACATTCAGAAATTCATTTTCGATATATCTCATTACCTCCTCATCACGACTATGAATCTTTACTTTCGCTCGTTCATCAGAGAGAAACTTGGCGCAAGTATGTTTTTAATCGGCGCCTATCAGAAATAAAATAATAATTAATATTACTCGAAACGTTCCAAATCGGGTGTTAAGTCTTCCCTGGCACAGTCCCCTAATTTTTGGATTGGATATAATTCGAGCGGCCATATTTAAGCGGCATCCCTTAGGAATTCTTGGCAAACTTTCACTCAAATCTTGAAGATGCATTAAATCTTGAGAGATGTGAAAGACAATACATTGGTGCCAGAAGTGGGACCAACACCACCCCCCTGATGAGCCGCGGCCGCCCAGTTTTCCTCCGAAGAACGAATATGTCATCGCTGGTTTTCGCCTTCGCTGCCTCCATATGTGTAATTTTATCGGCGAGAAGAGATTGAGGTTGTGGTTTTCCTTTTGTTAGATCCACGCTACTTTTGCCTGCGGTCGGGCGTCTATTTTTAGCGAGCGTTGCATAGAGCGTTATTTCGCGTTTGGACATACACCGAAATGATTCATGATTTTGCCGGGAGGAGGCGACGAAGAGGGCAGCACTAGCGAGTGATAGTGCCCGTCGCAATTTGGGTCGCAACTTTCATTGTTCGGTGCTCGCGCTGCAGCTGGCCGCGGCCGCCTTGATGTCTTTTCTTGATTTCTTGCAAATGTTAAATTACTCTCAAGGCCCGGAATTAAGAAAATGAGCAGTTTTGCTCTTGGCTTTTTCGATGTTTTGACGGCTAACTGCCGCCAAACATGAATACATATTTCTTTCTTTTCTTTTTTTATTAGGAAAAAACACCTCGAATGAGCAGCTTTCGTAAATAGGAGGATTTAAAATTGTTTCTAGTTAGTGTTTTTCCTTCAGTTGTATCTTTTAGAACTTTTTACTTTTATGCACAAATCTTACGTATAAGTATATTGAATAGGGTTTTGTGAGAAAACTATCGACAGCTTTGTTTTTACGCCCAGTAATATCTATGGGGCTCCGAAAGAAAATTTATTGCTATACCACACATCCTTCGTCCCTTCCCATAGCTCATAAATTTTGCTGAAAAATTATATATTTTTTTTATTATTATTTTTGCTTTTGGGTCATTATTCTTGAAAATTTCGTATAAATATTGCTCCATTTTCATTATTTGTTCATTTTAATAAACGGGTTGACTCCACTTCTTGGTAATACACTCCCATTATGTGGTTCATGTTCTTTGATATGTATATTACTCGGATGATACTCTTCCAAGATTTTTAGACTAAATACCAGCCCTTTCCATTGGACTCCAAGCTGTAAAATTTGGTCTCGTTAGACTGATTAATATAGAAGTAACTGAAAGGAGCGGTATCGATAACGCCTTATTTTGGCCCCAGAATATCGAAAAACACTTTTTCATACGATTTGATGTTTTCTTTATACATAATATCCTGAAAGTAAACTGTGTGCCTGCTAAGAAAATATATTAATAAGAGAAAAAAAACTACAATTAATATTACTTGTAGGATGCCAAATTTTGGTCTTTGATTTTTGTTCGAAATGACACATTTTCAGTAACATTTCAACGAAGACGAAGCAATTCTTTAGGGATGGAATCCGCAATTTGCTTGAAAGATGGGCAAACGTCGTAGCTTCCATTGAGCTTGACTTTCGATGATGTAATTTATAAATAAGAATATATTTTTTCCAAAAAAAATGGAATTTACTTTTTCTCATACCTTATATAATATAGGATATTTTGCGACTTTAAAAAATCAAAGTCTCTGCAAAATGAAGAAATTTCCTTAAAATTCCAAGAGTTGCGTGAGTGAGGCGTGAGTTACTTGGGGCCTGGCTTCTGCACGCACCACGCAACGTCCGATTTGAGGAATGCAAGTGGCACTTGGCCGCTTCTTTGCTGCTTTCAAAGTGCACGCGGCGGGTGTAATTACGCGCGATGCAAATGCAAATGCAAATCCCCCCAATTGCTGACGAGCTAATCACCGCCGGCACACACGTCGGCGGGGGTTCCGGGGCGCACCCGTGGCGTGAACTATTGTCGTAACGCCGCGCTCTTTCGCCCGTCCCGCCGCGTCTCTGCGGTGTCATTAACCCGTGACCGCGCAACCAGGCACGGCACACACGGCGAAGGAAACATCAGATAAAAATTTATTCTTTTCGTACTTTTTATTTTTTTGTACTCGATATAAAATTCATGGAAATTGTCAGGCGAGCGAATCGCAAATCGCCGAACGATGAATGCGACAAGCGACACATCACCTCTTAAAGAAAGGCTCTCAGCTGTCAACTTTTGTCGGGTATTTTGCCTTATTCGGATTATGCAATTCATACCTCTTCAATTGCGCGGTTGATTGGCCGTGGAGGCCGGAGGAGCCCCAAGGCGTCCTCTTTTCTTCTCAGTGATTTCCTGCATCACAACAGACGGCGCACCATTCCAAGAAGGTCTATTGTTTTTCAGTCATAAGATGTATCGCGAAAAATCTTCGATATTATTCTTATTGGAATCTTCGGGACGAGGCGAATCGGAATTATATTTTTTTAAAAGTCTACCATAAACGTATCTGATGAGCAATTAATTTCATATTACTAGATACTAAAGGAAAACGATCGCATATCGATGGATTTGAGAATAAAATTTATTTAAATCTGTAATTTTCCTATATTTTATGTCTGTCAAATGTTTCATACAATCTCTTCCGGTTTCTTGGGTATTTAAAAAGATTTGGTAAAAATTGCTAAATGATCTTATATACTACATATGTGCAATATATGGTGATCTTGGGATTTAGAATGTTCAATAGTGTTCTTAATAACTTACTTTTAGTCAAATTCGGGATTGACACGATTATTAATTCAAGAAGACCTAGCAGCTAACTTTTGAAAAAAAGTTATATACTCTACTGTATCACTATCGACTTATTTTAGATTCGACATTCATGAAATAAGCTTTGAAAGGGAAGTATACCTAATCACTGAAAAACCATGAACCTGAAATTAACAAACTCAAACTTCAGCAGACTCTACAAAATCAGGGGTTGTCATTCGAAAATGAAAACCAATCTTTCAAGCTAATTTTAATTCAAAGTGATTTGTTAGGGCAAGAAGACGTTTTTCGAATTTCCTTTGCCTGTGCAAAATTTGTTGAGTGCTGAAAAAATACGAGTATATCAAAAAATTCGTTGTCTAAAAAATTTCCAGGATCAAAGAAAACTCTAAAAGACCTATTGAGATCCTATTTCCTATACACAAGGCTTCAAACAGAAACGTTTGCTAGATTTTAGGTTTTTTGTTTTAAATTGGAGAACCATTCCCCTTTGCCATTACTCGAAAATTTGAGGTTTATTGAGTTTTTTAACCCGACAGTTTTTTCAATTTTTAATGAATTTATGCTCGTTTTATAATAAATAAATGTTTATTTTCATAAATAATGTATATATGTAAATACCTATTTCCCTAATATAGAAAACTAATATTGACATAAGATTGATGCAGTGTACAATGTACATGGGTAAAATATACCCTGCCACAACGGCTATGTTCTGTTTGGTCGCCAAAATATCACCGGCTTAATGGCAGATTCGTGATCAGCGCAATTTTACATAAGAATATCATATTCTCACTTACGAATCAAAACTTCTTTCTTTTAATTTGTGGGCTGTGTAACCAATAGCTTACTAATAGTAGGCATTTTAGAAGATAAGATATCAGACGTCCAAGATTTTTTTGTTATCACCCTTCAAAACATTTGCCCTATTTTGCTTTAAAACGTTTCTGATTCTGTGCTATTCATTTACATCACGATTCCAAAGTAAAGAAAAACGGATTCCGGCAAAACACAATCTCATTGTCAGATTAGATTCATAATCATCAACCTCAAAAACCCCCAGATATTAAATTTAGACAAATCCTTTTTTAGATTATATGTACAGAATTTCTCAAATTGTAATTTAACAAACAAATCTCTCATTCCGACAAAAATATTTCAAAAACGAAGGCGTTGACTTAACAGATTTAGTTTAGTCAGCAAAATTCAAATTTTTAATGCTTACCCTTGAAGGGTTAAAAACGCCTTTTTTTTCTCCGAATCTCGAGTCCTACAATGTGACCTTGTCTGCGTGGAAGCGATACCTCGAAAGCACCTCAGATTACACGAAATGCTTAAGGCCCTCATCACACTGTGGGGAGAGCAAAATTTTTTGGCAGGAAACATCAAGCCCAATGATTTAACTCGACTATCGCCGAGTGGCAGGCAGCTCGTGATTCCTGAACAAAGGGGATTAAATTTCGCAAGCCCTGCCGTCTCTGCGGAGTGTTTTACGGCCATCGGGCTCGAATTATCGCGATTAAGTCAATAAAAAAGTTGAATAAAAATGCGCCCCATCCATCAAAGAATAGCTTTCAGAAAATACCGAATGAGATGGAAAATTGTTGTTTTCGCCGGGACCGTCCTGCGCGTTTCTTAGCTGGATAGTGAGAAATAAAAATTATAAAAATGCAGTGGGACATTGGTCGGAATTGCGCACCTCCTCGTTACGCACCGACGGACAGAGGAGCGCAAGATTTGCAGTGAGCTAATCTCGACTTACTTGGCGGAGTGGAACTTTGTAACTCCTTAAGCAGGCGGCCAGCGCGGTTTTCGCATTGCTTGACTTATTGGGAACTGGCCAAAGCACAAAAATGCCTTTTTTGCAAAACTACTGAGATGTTTTGACGTAATACCTCAGACTTTTGCTGAAACCTTACACACCTAACCTAACAAATTGCATTTTTTAAAATATATACGTTTACTTTTTATACTTCATCTTATTGTTTATACTTATTACTTAATTCCTACGCCCACTTTTAGATTAAATTTGACATAAGATTTAAATTAAATTCGTAGGAGGAAAATATGTATGTAATGAAATAAGAAATTCACTAGTGAAATAATTTTAAGCTGAAGTATGGAAATTACAATTAAAGAAGAAAGTAAAAAAACATAGAAAACTCAGAAAAAGAAATACCTATAGGGTAAAACTGCAATCGCTGTCGCTGTCTGAAGTTGGTTGCATTTCACCATTGTCAGATGTAAAGGCAGAGGGGAAAAAAAATCTTAAATCAATAAGCAATTGGTAAAACGAAAATCGTGATTTAATAGGCTGTAAAAGGACAAATTTCAGTCAACAGGCAGTTTGTAAAAGGAAAATTTTCAGTCAATAAGCAGTTTGTAAAAGGAAAATCTTCAGGCAGGAAGATTGCCACCAACTTCATGTTAGTTTTCGACTGCGATTGTAGTTGACCCCAAATAACTATAGAAGAAACGGATTTCGATGAAACTTTGCTAGAACCATTTAATTAAGCCGGTTTCTCAAAATAACGAATTCTTTGTATGATCTGCTATGAACGAATTTATGTGATAGAATTTACAAGAAATGCATCGTTTCTGTTTTGTAAAATCGCAACATGCCTCACCAGTTCCCTGGATCCACCGCCCCAGAGGCTAAAAATACAAAACCCGAGCTGAACTGCGGCTGACACGACATCCGTTCTTGGGGCGGTTGCACATCCCGTGGGCGGGCAGGACGGCGGCGGCAGCGGTTGACTGACAGAAAAGTTTCGCACAAAAAGTGACCGGGGAGGTCACACCACTTAGGCGCGATAAAAAGCAACAGCATATAAAAATAAAATCGCGTTTTATATCCATTCGAATTATGCGCTACGAATCGCGCTATGCTTCAATCAATTACCTCCGCTCGGAAGACTGGAACCAGAGCGGTGTACGTGTGCCCCAAACGGAAAAAGTGTAAGAAAAAAAAAGACCCGAAATGCGAAGCACCCGCTGCCGCTCTGTCCGGTGAGGTTGAGGTATAAATGTCGGGGTGACGTCATTGTTCAAAATATATGTAATAAAAATTGTAGGAAAGGGGGAAAACAGGTAAATGAAGACAAAGAGATAGTTTCCCTGTTCCTGCTGTTCAGTTTTATTTTCTTTTTTTTTATAAGAGTTCCTCCCGGCGGGAAGGACGATTGATTTATCGATCCTTGCGAATGAATGTAAAATGTGAAATAAACGAAGGAAACCTCCAGGAAATTTGCAAATTGTAGCGTGTATGGGAATGAATCATATACAGTAAAAATAGATAAAAATCCTCAGATACGCCCGCACTTGTCGATTTCTTTAAAGAAATTTTGCCGAAGAAACCGCAGAAATAAAAAATTGTAAGAAATTCACCATTGTGGAGCAGTGTTGACAGCACAGATCGGTTAAAAAAGCTCTCTTCAAACTTACCACAGATGAGAAATTTTGAAGTGTAGCTCCTCTCTGGTGGAAAAAATATATATTTATATATATATTTTTCTTGTGGGGGCCCAGTTTCGCGGAAGAAAAATGCAATTTTCCTAAAGGTGTACGTCACAAACAGATTTTAGTTTTCGAGCACAGCACACAATCCACGCACAAATTAAACACGATTTTCAGGAGCCACAAAAAACCTTCGGCCTCGCACGGGAAAATTCAGTTACGACAGACGGAGAGGCACACGCCCATTGACGTGCGACGGGGCCACTCTGAGCGCGGCGATACGCGAAAAAATTCCCCCGAACAGGAAATTTTTCAATTTGGACGAAGGCGAATCGGTCGGATGGATGCGCCTCTTTCAAGAAAAACAAGCAAACTGTCACTTGTACGGTTGGGGATTTAGATTTAAAAACAAATTTTTAATTTTTACCCAAAAATCCACTTTTTCGCCCCCGTTTTTCGCACACAAAGTTAAAAAAACTCGGAATTTTTCTTCTTCCGTCCGTCGTCTGCCCCGAGGTGGAACAGGTTCGCCGCGACGGGACAACAGAAACAGCCACACAACCACCGAGAAAAGCACTCTCCACTTAAAAAACCGAAAAAAATTGCCGACGCCGTCGCTGCTCGTTTTGCTTCGAGCAAAAGAATTTATAAAATTAATCGATAAATGCTCTGTTTTTCTTGTTCGGCGCGTGCAAAATTAAAAAACCAATTTTCGTCGGAGGATTTTCTTCTTCCCAGTTAAAAAACAGTTGCGCGACTCGCTCCCTCAGCTCCTCTGGTTCCAGATCCTGCTGAAAACGGCACCACTCACACGAAAAGCTTTGCGCAGCGCAACGAACAACTCGTTTCTGGTCAGGCAACGCTCCTCGGTTTGGTGGACGGCGCCGTCCCCGCGGTCGGTTTGTCGGTTCGCTCTGACAACATCCGGTTGTCTCGTTTGCCGCTTCACGCGACAGAGGCTGACAGGCGTGCGGGAAAGAGATGGGGATGGGATGATTTAATCGTGGCAACGATAAAAAGAAATAAGCAAAAACTCACAGCAGCGCGAATAAAATTTTTTGCGAAGTGGTAATGCCACCGATTAGGGGAATTTTTATCTTTTCGCGCTTGCACGGTTTGAATTGGTTTAAATAATCGTTACAATTTTTTGAAGACACAAAAATCGTTTTTTGTTGTTAAGATAATTAGTAAAGGGTTAAAAATGGATTAGTTTTACAGAAAATACAATTTATAGTTTTGAATATTAGTTGCAATATTGAAATTTATATACATTAAATCGAAATGACAATAAAATAAATTAATTAGGGCGATTTTGAAAAATAAAATTCTTTTAAAAAACAATTTTTATCTTAGTAGGAAGAAGCATTACATCTAGTAGGGTAATACCGGCCAAGTGCATATCGGACCACACTTAGTAAAGATATGTATACCTATTTAACTAATTTTTTTGTAGAGAGTTTTTATGAATTTTTATGGGCTCAATTAAATTCAAATAATTGGCATATTCCTACTGCAACTTAATACGGAAGTACAGAAAAACAAAACCTGAAGCAACTAATAGAGATTGAAAAACAAAAAGCTAAGGTCATTTATAGAATTTCAAAAAGACATACAAAATCAGCGAGAACGGAAATTCACTACATATACATATATCACTTACCGACTTAAATGATATCCGACTTATTATTCTGTTTTTTATATTAATGTGCCAAAACACACAAAAAAATGCTCGCAGTACTCTATAATTTAAAAGGATGATTAAAACATTTGTTAAATCGAAAAACTAAATAATAACTGATATTAAAAGAAAAAAAATTCTTAATTCTTAATTTCTGTGTGATCCAAATTTTATTTACCTAGATAGCACAACTGATGGATTAATTATTACTTTTCAAAATCTGGTTTCTTATGACTATAGGAAATTCAGGAATGGATGTACAGAGTCTAAATTCTAAAGTTTGAGATGTATAAAATTAGGCGTATATTTCCAGCAGCGTGTTGACACTTTTATTATCATTTGATTTTTAATATACGAGCTCAGGATTCATGAAATCAGAGGAGTATTTGACCACGTGGTTTAGAACTTCAAATACATAGCAAAACAAGCTGAATTCTAAATTATAACGAGTAAACTTTTAAAACATAGTAAAAGTAACTTTTCTTCTTCCAGCAAAATCTTCTAATTATATATTATAAATTAGCTTTAAGAAATGACCGTTAAAAATATTTCAAATAAACCATTTTCCTTAAGAAATTACCTTTTACATGGCAGTGCCGTAGGCGGACGCTTAAAAAAAATTCCCTTGAAAATCGAGTTGCGCGGGAAATTTTCATTTTTTCTTCCTGGGGAAAAAATCCCACGACAACACGAAGATGAGAAATAAAATGCCCACCGATTATTCAAGAAAAAACCGCGGCGCGCTTCTGATCGCGTTCCGAAATCTCGGCGGCGTTTCTCAAATGTCAGTGTCCAAAGAGTTTGTGTGGCACAACAGAAAAGGAGGTAAGTGCGATTTCTCGTGATTTCCGGTTGCCCGTTTCCCTGAAAAACTTAATAATTTCGTTAAATCTTGAAAACTTTCCGTGGGAAAAAAGAATCAGTTCATAACCTCAAAAACCGTTTCAGACACATAGAAGCGAAGTTGTGTCAGAAAAGGAGGCTTGCGTGTGTGTGCGTAAGAAACCAACACACACGAACATTGGCTGTCAACAAAATTAGAGCAGGACGACAGGCGCGTCATGGGGCGCACTCCGTCACCGGCGTCCTCGTCTCGTCGCCGGCGTGATAAAGAGCGAACCGAGCGGAAGAAGAGACGAGAGAGGGCGCGCGAGAGAGACAGGTCGAGGGAGAGAGAACGCGAGCGAGACAGGGAGTCGAGGAGGCATCGCTCCCGCGAGAGGGAGCGCGACAGAAGCAGGAGCCGCGAGAGGGACAGATCTAGACGCCGTTCGAGGTGAATCCGAAGTGTAGCGTATTGCGACAATTCAAATTTTAATTGGGAAATTCACCACACGTTGCCGTCTGGGGTTTTCAGGTTCTTGGAGTTTTTCATTAATTTCATCGTTTAATTGAATGAATGTGGCGAGTTTTTTTATTTCATTTGTTCCGAAAACATTAACCGGTTCTGATTACCAGCAGAAATTTGCTCTGCAGGCTCCACTTTCATTATTTAGAGACAAAACTCGATTTGAAATCATCGGGGCTCAAGATGGTGAAGGAAGTGAAGATCATTTTTAACTAGGCTTGAACTGGCTTGTTTCCGTTCATAGAATATTTGCATTGAACTTATGCCACTGATAACATCCGCACAACTTTTATTATCATTTTAAAAACGTTTTTGTAAACCTCTTTATAAAAATTATATTCTTACAATACCTTTAAACAACATACTAAGCAATGCTTGCATCGATTACAATCACTTATATCCGGTTTCGCCCCATTAATCTCCAAATAATAATTTGCAACAACATATTTTTCTTCAATTAATCCCATTTGTCCAGGAAGTCTTCATAGTCCGCCAAAAAAAAAAAGTTTTTTCATTATTGCTCCAAGAGTTTTAAAATTTTCTGAACGAACATTTTTCACAAAGCAATTGGGTTGCAAATATTGGATGTCACAAAACAGTTATTCGTTATTCAAAAAATCGGTACTTAAAATCTTCCAGTGCTCGTTCATATGTATATTTTATCTATATTTCGTATACCAATTTCAATTTCTACGGTTTCATTTTTTTTACTTTTTTTCTAATTACAGATAAGTTTAATTTAATATTATTCATTTCATCTTCGTCACCAACTGAATAGTTTTCAAATTTATTTCGTTTTAAGCTAAATCTTATCCAAATTTTTAGTAGGTACATTTTTTAGGCAATCACCAAATAATTAATTCTATTTTCTCAATTATTCAATAAACTTAGAGGTCTACGGTCTATTCGGCGCCCCGATATTAAAACTTTCAAAAAATAATAAATAGGATTGAAAGTTGTTCAATTGGGCCAAAATCAAAAGGAACTATTCCCATTTCAAGAAGAGCTATTTTTACTTGAATTAAAGTTTTCGATGTAAATTGGGAGATTTAGAGAAAGTTCATATCGAAGAAGAAGGTTTGAATTCTGCACGCTTTTGTTTGCCAACTGTTATTACATTTATGTTTTATTTTCTTAAGTATCTTAAGCGTAATTCCTGTTATTTCTATGGAAATTGCAAAATGTTTTATCAAAAGGTGCTATTTCCGATTTTGTTTGTTAAAAATAACCAAAAACACTTGAATATATAAATAGTGCCCACTAACCATTTTCATTGGTTTATGTAAAGTTTGCCCTTTTGAACAGGCACTTCGCAAATACTTAAGTCTACGGCCTTAGTATTATAAAAAATTACGTGCGTTTGAAGTGAGGGTTTTTTGTTCTTAGCCCGAAAAAAGGCCAACAAAGAACGCTGATCATTTAAAAAGGTTACGTGTTTTTAAATATATTTTAAATTAACTTAATTCCCTTTGCTTTTTGTTACAATTTCTGGTCTCTTACTTCGTCCTGAATGAATTTCATTATCAGAATGAATTTTGGAAGCTTCAGAGAATTTGAATAAAAAAGGCGAGTGTTTAAATATTTTCAGGAGTATTTATTACTTTTTAATAACGCTGAAATATTTCCTTCATGTTCTGTGGTACATTTTTTTATTCTTTGCAAATTCACGTTTTAAGATTTGAATTTTTATGGCAGGCATTTCCATAATTACTGTTTTTAAATTGAAATGAGTAAGTTATTGCTTTTAATACGCAGACGCAAAACACGTATATTCAGCTACATAATTAAATTGCTTCCACATTTAATCCTAAAAAAATCGATTGCTGAATTGCATATCTAGATGACTGAAAAAACTGATTTTTTGAAAACAGCCTGCAAATTGAACTTAAATGTTTTTTTTTGTGACTAATGAAAAAGAAAGATTGAAAAACTCTATAAAACTTAAGAACTCCAAAGAAGGCGCAATACAACCATAGCAGTTTTTTCATATTATAACTAATCTTTAAATCCTAATAAAAAATTTCAGATCTCGATCAAGAGATCGTGGACAGCCATCGACATCACGTGGGAAGCCCGACCGACCAGAGATAAGTGAAGCCGATCTCGAAGGTAAGAGTCCGGAAGAAATTGAGATGATGAAGACGATGGGCTTCTGTACGTTTGATACAACCAAAAATAAGAAAGTAGATGGTAATGACGTCGGAGACGTCCATGTAATTCTTAAGAGAAAATACCGTCAGTACATGAATCGCAAGGGCGGCTTCAATCGACCTCTCGATTTTGTTGCATAGACTCTTGGACGCCTCCCAAATTTAACGCATAATGGTTAACAGCCTTACCACAAAGTGGCCTGGTGTCAGCCACCTATCCATGAACTATACATATTTTATTTTTTTCTGTTAAATTTAAGCAGAGTTAGGTTTTCCGTTTCGCTACTTTTAGTATGCGAAAAAGACAATCCTGCAATTTACCATTTTCTAAAGAAAATTTAATTACAAAGCAGCTCTTAAAGTAATTGAAGAATTTCTGGCTGTCGACTTCCTCGGCGGCCGGGATGATATTAAACTTATAATCAAAATGAATTGACAACATTTTCTTGTTGATTTGTTATTTATTAAGTTTTCATAAAATTCAGTTATTTTTTTTCATTTTAAAGATTGACAAGGTGCAATTGGGTCCGCTCAATGGCGGAATATTTGCTATTGATCGTGGAGAATTTTTAAGTTTTATACTTAATTTTAGTTTAAATAATTGTTGCTGGATACAATACAAGCTTCTTTTGTATTGTGAATTTCTTGCCGTTGGTTTAAAGATAAAATTCATTAACAATATTTTAAAACCTAAAAAAAATATAGAATTTGACTTATATTGCATGAAACGAAATTAAATTTGCTTTTATTAAACGTGAAAAACATAGCCGTGTAATGAGTTTTGTCTTTTAACTGACGTTGTATGCATCTTTTCGGTGAAAAAAGGACGGTTTTAAATAATTTTTCAACACTTTAATTTTTAGTTATATTATAAATAACTTTCAGCTAGATTGATTATTTGGCCTAAATGCAGTAGGAAAAATAGTTCTTAATTTTCAGTTTGCCCAATAATTTTGGCGAATTGAAATTGAATTTGTGAATGTTTATAATTAAAATTAATTGAAATAATTGATCGTAAGTATGAAAACTACACCAAAAATAGCATTAATATTCCGTCACCCACCCAACCCAATTGCTCCAGGATAAATCTTTAGAACGGGTATATTTATATATAATTACAATAGTTAATGCAATAGTACCTATAAAAAATTATTTACAAATTATTTACACATATCCACACACACACACACAACTGCAATAGAACGGTTTTATATTATATACAACCATACATACACACCACACACACCTTACAATAGACCAGAAAAAAAAATGCAATAGCCAGGGATTTTATTTATTGGTTAATACACACTCATTCTCTCAACCACAATATACCTCACCTCAAAACATTATATAGAAAATATACCTCAATCAATTACAACAAAACATTTAATAAATAAAATAAAATACAGAAACATAAACCATAATTGTTATTGTTGTTGAAAAACAGTTTTTTAAATTCTTAACAATAACATTAAGCAGCAGAACTTTTCTACTGAAAAGAGTTTATAATTGTTATAAGCATTTTTTTACCGAATAAACAAAACAATAAGAATAGTAAAAACAATTATACAAGTACCACAAATTGCAGGGCTGATTTTTGTAAAATAAAAAAACAAATAAAATAAAATAAAATAACTTCTGTTTTCTGAAACAGTGTACTTTTAAGAAAAATAAATCGAAATGATTGCGGACTAAAGGAAGTCGTCACTTTTGTATCTTGGTAGTTTTTAAGCAGTTTTCTTTCATCCACTTTATGTTACTTATTATACCATTTTAATTAATTTGCGTTATTCGAATATTTAAGAAGCAGTGGCGGTCGCGATCTTATACTTTTCCGGAGTACAAACATTCAGCTATAAGCATTAAATTGACATTGTATTTAATTATTCGTTTTTGTTAATTTGAGAAAAGAGCCAGAGATTTTAAGTTCCAAGACAAGGAATAAAAAAGACAATGTATATCTTATGGCTGAATATGTACACATAAATAGAAAAGATAAATAAAAAACATAAATAAAAAATTATGTACGTAATTCAGCTTTAAGACATAAATCGTCGGACAAAGGTTCAATTTTTGGACAAATAATTTCTTTAATTATATATCTTACAAAAACAATTTGCTGAATTGCGAAATCGCGATAAAGAATAAATTTCTCTGCATAAAAATTTATAAGATAAGCGATTTGCAAAACCACCCGAGTATATTAGCCTCAACAACTTTGTAATGAATGTATCACCGATTCATAAAATTCTTTGGTCTCGTATGAGTTACATTGATACCTTGAGTTTTTGTTTAACCCACCCACAAGTTGAAGTTATATTTAAATATGTATTTTATCTCTCTTTATAACCTTATCAATATAACTTTTTTCACGTTTCAACAATAATTCTAAGGACATACCTCAGCAAACTATTTTGGTATCATTTGGAATCTTACAGAGGCGCACGTTTGTCTCCACAGCACTGAAGCTATTTTGGATTGTATCAAAAGCCGGTTTTTACTTTACCTTCGACATTTCGATTTATGTAAAATTTTAAGACATTTAGATGTAAATATCGATAAAAGTAAATATAAAGTATTTAATAAACGTATTTATTACTGTACGATCACGTGTGATAATGTGCGAAAAACATCCGTTTTAGGACATACCAAAATTTTGTATAAAATTATTATTAATAAATTCTAAATCGTAAAAAAACATCTTGTTTTATTCATTTCTTATTCCGCTGTTTGCAGTATAAAAATATCCAGATATATAAGTTGTTTTATTTAATTATTGGGAAGCTATTTGCAATTCATACGATAATCGCTCTATGTGAACTCTAAAGAAAATATTTTGATGATTTATATGCGAAAATAACGTAATTCGAAAAACTGCCTATTTCTTTTTTTGTTTAGAAGTTTGGTGAAGTTTAAGCTTATTTCAAGATTAATTTGCCTGAATCTTTGTACATTATTTCATAAATGTTAATATGAATGAGTTTCCAAAAATAAACTGATTAACAATTCTTATTTTCAATGGATACGTAGCTGTTTTTAGACTCGTGAATTGAATGCCTAATTTCAAAAAGCAACAATTGCGGGTAATACATTTACAACAAATTTATTTTTTTTAAATTTAGAGTTTGGTAAATTGTATTGTGTTATATTTCAAGTAAAACTCATTTCATATTGTTTACAGTTAGTAATCCATTAAAAAGCCAATTATGTAATGTCTATTTTCAAAAAATTAGTCAATTAGCACAATTTGGCAATTGCTCCAATTAAGTTGAATTGCGTAATTGAGTACTTGTTTTAATTAAGCTCAATATCTAATAATTCTCCAATTTTCTAAAATAAATTAGAAACGATAATTTTTTTCTCACTTTAATAAAACTACAATTAAGCAACATCTTAGGATAACAATTCAAAAAGTAACAAAACGTTTTCACACATCTAAAGATTAACAGAAATTTGAGCAGGTCTAGTTCCCATCATTTGTCTCAAGGTGGTCATCTCTTCTCGCAGTGCGATCACTTGAGCCCTTAGGATTGCGTTTTCTTGCTCGAGAAGGGCCGCTCGAAAAGCTATCTAAAGAAAAAAGTGTGCCGTCTTTGAAGAAATATAAATTTTAAAAAATATAAATAATTAAATACCCTATCCTCCCTCATCTTCCTAGCGTCCCGGGATTTTTTGGCTGCTTCGTTGTTCCGCTTCCGTCGCTCGTAATATTTTTCATCTTTTTGCTCGTCTGGAATTGGTTTCTTTTCGCCGCGCTGTCGTCTGCTGAGAAGATTTGGGTAGCTTAAATCGCCTATTCGCGGATGTCGCGAATATTGGGGATGGCACTCGACTCCCAGAGGGGAGCAAGCAGTTGCAGCAGGAATCGTTGGAAGTGTTGAAGACAACTCCTTCGAGCATCCCACTGGATAAAGTGTGCCTATTTCTGGACAACGAACTTCGCCCTTTGAAAGATTCGCCAAGGATTCTGGATTTGCTGGACTGTAGTCTAAGCTGCTACTGTCTTTCATAAGATTGTAATAAGGACGGAATTCTGGAAAAGGTGATTGCAACTTTTTATTTTAGTAGGAAGTTGAAAAACTGAAAAATTAATTGTAGTTATTTGGAAAAAAAAAAATATTTATGTACTATCGTTTTATTTTTAAATAAATGATTAATAGTTAATAATTGTATGATTTGTCTTTTCTTTGGTTCTAGCAGTTGAATTACTCGAGGTAAGATTTGGTACCAAACTGGTAAGGCTTATCAAACGGTCTTAAATAAAATCCATTTGAGCGATACCTCCCCTTTTAAACTAAAATCGGACAAAAATACTTTCTCCAAACCATTAATTTTTTATGCGAGGGTCAAAACTACAAAAGAAACAAATATAATGCTTAATTTCATTTGCTTAAATACCTCTTTTAAGCTGTATGAGATTAAGTTTAAGTATTTCACGCTTTGCTTTTTCCAATAGTTTAACTGCATTGACGCTTATTTTTCTAGTTTAAAATTTCCAAACTATTCCTGTGAAATTGAAAATTTAACATTTAATTTAATAGTAACTTGATCTTTCCGGGGGTTTTAAGCTTACACTGTGAAGTCGTCATTTACTGAATTTTTCGAAATTATAAAATATTAATACTTTTCTGCCAAAAACTAGAAGTTCTCTTATATTTGAACTAAAAGTGATATGGTTTTTATCATTTTTGTCTCATGAAATCTTCTAATCAATATGTAATATCATTTTTTATTCATTATACTTTTTTAAATAAAATGAATAATAGGACTAATTTAAAGCACTCCCTGAAATGTAAACGCTTTATCTATGCTTTTATCTACTAATAATTCGCATGATGGCTTCATTATGTGTGTACATAAAAATGCCAAACATAATTTCTAAACTCCTATACCCAGGTATTATCGCTTATTTTACCAAATAATTTTCAGAACTAATTTTATTCTTTGCGCAAGTTATTAATTTCTTATTATTTGTACTTTTACAGTTATCAGAACCCACTTTTATTTTACCAAAAATGTTTAAATAAATTTCAATTATTTTACTTATTTCGGCATTATATCCGAGGTTTCCCGGTTAGAGAATGGCACGATTTTCAAACAAAAAAATAATATGGAAATGCATTTCAACTAATTATTACTACAAATACTCAGTCAATAAAAATATTTTGTAAGAGGAAAATCTAATTCAAATAGCATTTGTTTTTTACATGGTTGTTATTGTAAATTGAAAACTATGTTTTTGGATATTTCGAAGACAATGGGAGGTGGTTTTTTTTTTAAATCGAAATCGTTTTCAAATTGAAAAATTCGGATATACTATAAAAGAATAAAATTTCAGACTACATTAGTTAAAGATTTAAATGTAAAGCTTTTTTTTTTAGCAAATATTATTTGTATAATCAGTCTACAAAATTCAGCTGTAGTTCAAAAAGCTGAATTCAAAAAATTAAATTTAAAAAACCTTTTTTGTATCCTTTCTTAATTTAAAAAAATAAATACAATACATATTAATAAAATAATAAATTGTCCATCATCCACCTGTTGGAGCAATGAGCCGATTACACGTTCTAAGTAAATGAATTGTTGAAAACGAAAAGGGATCCACGACTCCCCCAAAAGACCGATGCATTTCACTGCACTTTTAAAAACACTGCATTCGAAAATCACTCTCCGTACCACTTTTAAATATTAACAGTCCATCGTTGCAAATATTTGCCCAAATAACTCCGAATAAAAGTCTCCGAAAAAAGCGAGATTACGTTTAACGACTTGATTGAAGTCGACTGAATCCTTGCTTCGTTTGGCTTTTGTATTTATACAGACTATCCCTGAAATTGAATATGGCGGAGGTTTTTGTGGAATAATTCGACCAATCATGCCACCAGGACAAAGTTTCCCTCCTCTGCTGGCTTTGACTTCTAGCCCTAGCTAATTCTAGCCCCCGCCCTGCACCACATGCGTAATGAGTGCAAACCACCCCCCGTCGTAATTTCGTGTCGCAACCCCAATTTTATGGTATTGTGGGTTTGATAAGGAATGTTTGGTCTTACGTCAGGATTTTTTGGACTGCGAACGCCACGAAGCCCGTGATTGAAGGGCTATCTGTTGAACACCAACATCAACGACGATTTGCTTCTGCAGCAATGGCGTCATTTTCATATTGGCTGGTAGCATGCAAATTTTCACTGTTGACTTTCTATAAAAGGATCTTTAAGGATTCAGGCCACGATAAATTTTTAATGTAACGATTATAAAGCTTGGAGCTTATTTGGAGTCAATTTTATACAAAAATTTGACCTTGGAATGACTTTGACAGCTTTCGGTAAGGTCAATTCTTTTTAACCGACTTAAAAAAACCGAGGAGGTTCTCATTTCGACTGTTTTTTGTTGTGTGTACGTTAGGCGATTTCTTCGCTGATTGTCAACAGATTTTAATGATTTTTTTTTTATTGAATAGGCTACATTTCAAGGGTGATCCCATTTAAATTTGAAGAAAATAACTTTGCCTTTATTTATAAACTTAATTTCTAAGGCACAGAACTGTGATTGGGCTTAAATTGTTGCAAATTTAATTTACTTCAAAAATGGTAATAACATCTTATATCAACAAATGCACAGTTTATGAGTTATAAGGCAACTGAAAAAAAGCTGCAGATTTTCACGTACTACGCTGGAAGCACAGGTTTTTCCAAGCTGCAAATTTGATTTTACACTACTCTAATTGGTCTTTACAATATATCAAAAAATTAGAACTACATCACGCTTTGCAATTTTAGCCTGTTTTTATGTACGATTTGACTGGGCTATAGACAATTAATAGAAAAATATCTCAAATAAAAATAATGGAGCTACTGAGCAGGCAAGGCTTTTTAATTCATAGATGATTAAGCAAAGGGGTAATTTGTCAATTATTACACTGTCAATTTTCTAAAAATTTCATATTTTTCCGGGCAATAAATCCGGCAATATTCTACTGTATTTAGATCATCACAATCTTAAATGGTTTACTTTTCTTTAACAAAATGTGCGAATGCGACAATAGCATCGATAGATCGGCATCTGAATCGACTTTAGGTGAAATATTTGCTTGTGAACAAATTTCAGTTCAATATTCTCAACGGTTTTCACTCTGTGTCTTGGATGTTGTCAGAAAACTTCAAAAATACTCGGTTTTTGAAAAGGGCGTGGAAAAATGTCACATCATAGAGTATCTGAAGCAGCAGTAAGGAAACCTTTTAATTTTTTCTTTACTATTTTTCATTAATTCCACCAAACAGACCATTCGTGGACGGCGATTTATCGTCTCAAGTTTCTACAGCTTTAAAGGAGCTCGAAAACAAATCTTATGTTATTTATGTGGGATTTGGTTATAAAACGTTTGGTCCCTTCGCTAAAAATGGAAAAACGAAGACCACGAAACGGAAGCGATTGGCGCGTCGAAAACTTTAGTCTAAGTCTAATCATAGTTCCATAGAAGTCTTATCTTTTTACAAAATGCTGTCATACGCCACATATGTATTGGCGTTGCATATTTTTACAAAAATACTTCTACATCTGAGATTCATTACTTTAGTAACAAATTGAATGTGAAACAATACGCTCAGTATTTCAGATAAAATTGATTAAAGGTATCTCATCTTTTTAATTTAAGTAGTATTATTTTACTATTATATGTGAAAATTTCAGAAATCCTTACCATCTTCAATTGAGTTCAGAAGGTTTTACAACCGCCTTGGAACTTGTTTTCGAAAATGTCGTATTTTCACACTTCATCTCATTTCCAAACCACGCAGGAAGTTTAATTTTTTATTAAGTAGTTTGCTCTGTAAGTCTACTAAACCAACTTTAATAACAAAAATTTATTATTTTTATCGACTACGTATTGCTTTTAATAAATATTTTCAAAGAGATACATTTTACATTTTAGAACTCTCAAATATACTTTCTTAAGAACCTTGTGTTTGGAAATCAGATAGTACTTAAAGAATTTACATACATATAGCAATTTAAACTGCAACAGAAACTATTCGAGTAAAGAGAATTTTACTTAATTTAAAAATTGAACAGTTTGGATAATTAACTAATTTGTATATCGCTGAATATCAAGATTATTTTGTATTGCTAATCGGAATTATATGACGTTCATTTCGTAGTATAAAATATATAAATACCACTCATTGAATTTTTGAGTTTCTTTCAGAGGTATTATAAAAAAATTGATTGTGAGACTTTTCGTTATTTTCAACTATATTTTTGGAATATACATACATAAGTATTATTTTTATTATATAATACATATATATTGTTCATTTATCCAGAATCATTTCCACTGATAGTTCATTTTAAAAGAGTTTATTTAGAATCGATAACTTAATTTCATGACAGGTCTTTTATATGATTTATATAGATGAAGTTATTCTTTTCCTAGTCGCGGTGTATTCTTAAAATTTTACACCAAAATAATTGCAATTGGAACACATCTAAAATGTCGTAATTTTACAACAATGATGAAGAGGTTTTATTTAAAGTTGTACAGTAATTAAAACAGATGGAAAACTCCATCAATACTTGCGCAATTTTACTCCAAACAATGAGTAAATGTTCCAAACAAATACACTTTTCTTTTGTAAAGATTTCAACATTGTTTATAAACTTTGTTGCTGAAATTGTAATCGCATGTAAAGGAGGAAATTCCATGAAATATTTTTCCGCCCCAAAATTAAAACAAAATACACTATTTATAAACATAAAAGGTAAGTGAGGTTAAGTATTCTGTAAGTAACTATCACAGTCTGATGGCAGAATAACATTATAAGAACATACATTTATTATTTATTTATTTTTTACTTAAATAAGACTTTACAACCTTCTTTTTCATGATATTACAATTTCCAGCAACTTATAACTACGTATGTATGTAGATGTAGATATAAAAAAAAGATTGATTTAAATTTTCAATTCATTTTTATTGCACACATTTTTTAATATATATTTTTTTTAAATCATGAAATTTATTCACATTTTAGTAAATGGTGGTGGTGTAAAATTACATAGAAACATTGAAATACACATTAAAGTCCTTAAATTCAATTCATGGTGCAATTTATGTATGTTGTAAAATGACACTTACTTTTTAGAGTGTACTATAGTGAAAGTGTAACTAACAAAACATCCCATGTTTACTAATGCCACAGCCAAAACAAACTTTTATGATTTTCTGAGGACTGTTTCGAATAATAAACGAATAATGTTCCCTGTTCCCTAAAGAAATCAGACCATAATATGTTTTTTTTTCATTTAGCACCTTGATTCTCCTGACGTGTCGGGCCATTACACCTTCCTCGCGCGTCCACACAACGCACGCTAGATAATCAAAATAAGTTTTTTATTGTTTCTAAACTTTTCCTTCGAAATTACTTACGGCACCAAAAAACGGTGACCTGCTAATTGTGTGCACGCATGAGAGATTCACAGGTGTAATTTATCGAAATCACTACATAACGACATAACGTGCACTTCACGGCGACCCTAATGACGCGGCCGCCGCGGCGCTACCGCCGAAAACATCCGCGGTGACATCAACGCCGGTGTTTACCTTGGCCACGACTGGCTCCCTTCGAGGGGATTAATCATCCTCAATTTTTATGCTTTTTAAAAAATTTATTTCGATTAGAGAACATTACAAAATATCGGTTTTTTATAATTTTTCGCAGTTTTTATGATATTTTGTTGATGCGATTAACTGAGGACATAAAGGTTTGTTTTGTATCGCGTATCGCAGAATGCAAACAAGTTAGATTCTCATTTTTTATATTTCGATACATAATTAAAATCAAAGTTAATTTAGTTGTATAATTTAATTAATGTAGGTAATATTAATTTAACTATACAACTTGCAACTTGCAGAGTGTAATTTTTCGTGTAGATTACCATGCACTAGATTTAATACTATTATGTATAATATAATTTAATACTAAAACGAATGAAACTTCATACAATAATTAAATTTAAATTGATTTCAGAATTTTTTTTTATTAAGCGCGACCAAAAAAATAAGTATATACTTTAAGGATGAAATAATTTAGGAACTAAAACAAGAATAATATCAAAGGTATACATATACCGATTCTTATATAATATTTGCAAAATTTTTGGGTAGTAAATCTATTTTTTTTCCAAGAATAATATTTCTTAGTTTTTTCCTTCCTTTTTTGAGAGACAGGTGAGGTAGTAACATGATTTTCGATTTACGATTTTTCGTACAGAACTTTTTTTGTGGAAAATTATCCAATCACAGAATTAGAATAATTGAGTAATACAAATATACATATATTCAAGTAGTGAGTCTTAAGGGGCTATATACCAGCGTAAGGGCTTAAAATTTAGGTGATTTTCGGGAATTTTTTTAAAGAAAACTACGTAACTAAATGTTTTGGAAACTTGAGAATGTATTTAGTTATATTTGATCAATATTACATAATTTTTTTTTTTGAAAAATATTGCGATGAAACTTAAAATTAACTTGCATTCTTATTTCGTATTCATCAGGCAGGTTTCATATAGGTACTTGAATACTCCCAAACTCTTATACTTGAATACAATTTAATGAAGTAGATACTCAAATACTTACTTCAGTTCTTTGATAATTTATTTCGTAAGATACTCAAAACTCCTTTACTCAAACTAATATCCTTGAACTCGATTACTTAAATACTTAAAAAATTAGTTCAGAATTACTCCAGTAGTAATAAAAGCTCTAGTATGGATGCAAAAAGAAATATTATATGTATGTACATATAATTTTCATGTGATCTTTTCCGCAAATTACGAATTTTTGAAAACAAGCTTAATCGTATTCTGCTCTTTGAACTCTTTTATTTAATACCCATGTCAAGGGGGTTTAAAAAAAATCATTAAACCGCCATTTTGCAGTGTCCGACATATTGGATTTAGAACGATATTAAATATACTATTACATATATTACATTGTCATCGGGTTTACATAAGTGTACCAATTTTCATCTTTTTCGGATAACGGTAATTGGTTTAAAATTCAGTTGCTAGGTTTGAGTCACACATAGTTACTAACTTTAACAGGTGAAGCTAAAGAAAAATTGTAAAAATATTTCATAATTATGCGGTTTATAGGAAATTATAGGCTTAAAATTCTTATTGAAATGGTATGTTAATAAAAAAAATTGTCTTTCTGACGTTTTTAAAGAAAGTAGGCTTAAAGAATATGAAAATCGTATTTCAGCTCTACATAAATAGTTTAAAATTTATAAAAATGTTGGTTAGTAGCTAAAAAGCATTAGCTTTAGAGAAGACTATAAGACTCTATGAGTTTGACGCTCTGTCCAACAGTGCACTATCTATCGACTATTTGTCTATTTGTGACAGAAATAATCAGAGAACCACAAAGACATTGTTACACGAAATCCCGCCCATTTCATGCAATGCTCCAATTACATGAACACCATTGAACCTGTCCACCTGAAGCGATTAATCTTTCACTCGGACTGCTTCGGCCGGTGGTTGGTCCCGTCCGATCCCACCCTGCCTCATTAGCCCCCGGTCCTCCAGGCGAGAGGAGCACACCAGCGGAATTCCTTTGATGAAAAACAGTCGCAAGTCCTTCCCACCCTGCAAAAGTTCATAAATAATAAAGGCCTAGCTATTACCAATTTTTATCCAACCTGCATAATAAACCGTCTACTTCGAGCATTACCACTTTCTAGTCGGAATTATTTCGGAGTTGTCACAGGTCCCTTCGGGAAAATTGTACACTTCGATGGGAATCCGCGCAGGTGACCGCGATGGGGTTGTAAAAGGGCCCCATGATGCTAATATGGTTCAGTGGTTGAGTTATGCTAGTTATGAGGCAGCCGGGATGAGGCTAGAGGACATAGACACGATTTTTTAGCACCATACCCTGGAAAATGGACAGTTATTATCGATAATTGCGACCTGTGACCCTTTTAATTTCCACCCTTTGTCAGGACGTCCACCCCATTGTTATTCATTATCGCACACGAAACGTTCGGATAGGAAATCCGGGCTTAATGGGACCTCGATTAATGTCTAATAATTTTTCCCCGAATCCGATCTCAATTATAAATGAGTTGAGGTGGTGCACCTACGACTTGAGCTCTTTTCTAACTATTGCTAAGCAAAGGCGCTCTTTTAGCTTAGTTAGAACAATTTACGCGCCATCGACCACTTTCAGATTTTGGACTTTGACTGGAGTTGTCTCTGTCGGGGTAATTTCCGTAATGAGCTTTACCTGCACAAACATATTACATTTCTGTCAATAGAGCCCTCAATTTGGGCCCTTATCTGGTCATCGAATTTGTCATTATTTGCCGATTATGACACCTTGTTGACGAAGACAGCAGTTAGAGGACGTGGGAGTATCAGCAGTGGGATTGAATTCAAGAAAAATAGCTTAATTAAACATAATTCCCCCTTCTAATCGAAAACCATTTAAAAATAGTACCTACTTTTTCATAAACTTTTTACTTTTTTTGCACTTAAAAATAGTTTTTTTATTATTAAAAAAAAAAAAACATGTAAAAATTTAAAATACAAAGAATGAAAAACCGATTTATTTCAAATTGATTATACTTATCAACAGATTTTTTTAATAGTACATATACTTGAATTGGCTCCAACGTACAGTTTTTGAAAAAAAATAAAAATAAAAAAATCCACTATTGGTACCTACATTTTTAAAAAATACATTTAAAAATTATTGAAGCAAAATTGAACTGTGAGAACTATTCCAAAGCAAACTAATCCATAAAACGAAACTTTTTTGGAGTCGATCAGAAGTTCTGTAAAAGCAGCGTAGTAAAATTTCAAACCATTTCATATTTTATGGAAATAGTTTAAGGTTTTATATTAGGTCTATTCGTTGACTGATCTAGATCAGAAAAGATCATGAAATCCGCGTTCAATGAGAACTGTCACTACTCTTTTCTAATCCAAACTGATCTTCCTCGTCTTCATTGAGCCTGATCTAGATTTGATCTAATCTGATACCAAAATTTATTTGACAGCTAAATTACTCGGATTTGATCAAGCCACAGCTCAGCAAACAGACCTATTTTAATTTAGCCACATAACCATTTCGTATAACTTTAAAGTGTTTTAAATGAATTCAAAAGTGTTTAGAATTCTGTTTTTTTCTAAAAATTTTCGAATTTGTAATCTACATAGTGAAAAACTTGATTGAAGTTATATTTTAATAACTCTGTTACGTAAGTTAACGTAGCAATCAGTATTATCTTTTTTTTGGAATATGAAAATATAAATATTAAAACTATTACTAGGTTTATACGATAACTAATATTGTATAAAGCAATTTGTAAAAATATTTTTACGTTGATTGAATGCTAATTGCTAAGTTTTCTTTTGTTCCACTAAACTGCGCTTAATGTTTTTAATTATTTGCTTCATATGATTTATAATTATAATAACAAAAAAGTAATTTGTTATTATGTAGATTGCAATTTTTTCAAGAAAACAAAACTTCGAAAAATTTGAAGCTATTAATAAATTGTACATAATATATTTTTTATTCAAATTAATATCATAAATGCGAGTATATCGTCTCTCTGTCTGTATGTTTGCAACTTCTTCATGGCTTAACTACTGAAACGATTTTGATGAAAGTTCTCCAAGAGGTTCCTTGAAACATGGCAAAGGACATAGGCAAAAATATTTCCGTGCAGAACATTCGCTACAAGATCATCTTTTCTGTAATAGCTCTATGAAAAATATAATTGAACATTAAGCTGCAACTTAAATTAAGGGTGATTATCTCGAGAATGATCAATGATAAGGTGATAATAAAACTTGGAGTTAAAAATAATTACAGACAACCTTGAAATGCATGAAAAATGAATATTTTAAGCAATGCATTTTTCAGATTTTTGTTATGCTAAGTATACTTAATAGCAGCTTTCAATGGATGGAAGATTTCATTTATTCTGTAAAATGATACATTTTTTTGACCATAATCTTCCAGACTTCTTGCAAGGATTTCGTTTTTGATAAACTATTTTTTGCGTAATTTTAATATATTAATATCTGTGTTCTGTTCACACTTTTGTAGTTTTTTGCATCTCAGCTGATAGTTATTATTATTAATGAAAAATAATGCTCTTTTAAAGAATTGTTATGTTATTTCTGTTTGTAATCTTCGGACCGGTGCATGTGATTCGATTAAAAAAATTAAACACACGGAAGATTGTATAGAAACGAATTTTTCAATTTTTTACTTTTATTACAAAGTTTACTACCTTATGCTTAATAAATGTAATTTGACATTGCTAAGTTTGCAAAAGAATGTAGGAATATGAAATTTATAAAAAGTTACTTGTGTTTTAAATAACTTTACATACTACATATACATTTATTAGAGTTTTTTGTTTTGTATATTACCTTTCTTAGGCAATGATGTAACCAGAATAATGTAATTCTTTATGACCGGTTATTAAAATTTAATAATAGGATATTTTGAGAAGGTTTTTTTTTTTTAAGATATAGGATTTAAAAAACCAAGATTAATCAACAGCAAAAATAATTTAATTCGCAAAAATATCTCAAACAAATATTCCGTGAAAAACAACAACGAACGAAAAGTGATAATAAAAAACTTTCACTTCAAACAGTGGACTTGACTTTCGGCATCTTTTGTAAGCAGAATTAAACTCTGCAGTCCAGAAGTTTCCTTGATCAGTCCAAAACCCTGGATATCACCGCTTCCTCCAGAAGTTCCTACCTCTCGACCTAGGGAAAAATCATAGACCCGAACATTGCCGTCTGTAAGAGCATACAGCTTCTTAAAATCGGTTGAAATTTCGATATGTTGCACCATGCTCTTCCTTAGAACCGATCCATCCAAAAGTATCTGCTGATCATAAATCCTGATTTCCTGGGCTGGATCTTCAAAAGGAGTTTGAGTTGTTCCAGTACTTTGCATATCTAGAGAGTCACGGTTTTCGTAGGCCCTTCTTTCACTTCGTATAATGTTTTGGATTGCACAAGATTTTCCAATTTCTAAGTCAAACTCAGCCTTACTAGCCTCAGAACTTAATCCTGGTTTTGGTTGACCATATTCTTCGTCACTTTGCCAAGGTTTATTCTGGTTACAATTTAGAGCTATAACAGATCCATTGGATAAACCCGCAATCAGAAACTCCCCGGTTGCGAAAAGTTTCATAGCAGTTGGAAAAACGTATTTGCTTTCGTTAATAAAAATTTTTCCAAATCTATTCGATTTCAAGGTTTTTGAACATGAGATTATAAAATTTCGATTTGTTGCAACGTAAACATGTTCAACGCTAGTATCTAAGTTGGTAAACCTCAAACCTTGCAATCCTAATTTTTCTTGCTGTGTTTCATGTAGCTCTTTTAAAATTTCATCGCTGAAAATATCGTTTTCGAAGTAGGATCGTGTTTTATCGAATTTATTTTCAATTTTTATTTGCTTCAACTGAAGATATTCTTTAAGATCACAAATTGCACTTTGAGTCAGTTTAACTCTTGCCCAAGGTGAACTATATTCAAATTTTGAAGTATTTGGGTCTATTTTAAAATTATTTCGTCCTGTTTCGACAAAAGTCCAAATAGCCAAAATTCCTGTATCGTTGAGGGATGCAAACTATGGAAAAAATTAAGAATATAGTTAATTCACTTTTAGCATTAGTTCTTGAAGTGTTCTCAAATTAAAAGATTAATTACATAATTTAAATTTCTATACAATAAAGCTATTAAAACAAAATGTAAAATCTATGACAAAATATTTTATAAAATACTTCAAATGGAGGAGGAGGGACTAAGGCAGAACTCGTCGATAGTTCAATATATTTAAAATAAACAACTATCGATATGTGGCACTGGAGATATCGATTTAAAATCTTGATATATTGGACAAAAAATATTGGTTTTTGTGTTGTTATCATTCATTTGTAAAAAATGTCGAATGCTACTAGTATAAAATAATCTTACCTGCAAGGTTTTGAAGGTCTTGAGTTTAAAGACCCCAGTTTCTTCTTTAAAGCTTTTAATATCGACTACTGCTCCAAGGTCCGAAACAGGCATTTCATTTCCATAGAGGATTGGTGTAATTGATTGTGTAGCTGCAAAATGTTTTAAATACCCGTCCAATTTTGAACAAAACGAGTATGTTTCTCGTAAATCCCACATAGCTATGCTACCATCCCTCAAACCGCAAACGACTATGTCCGAAGATTCCGCACATATTTCGACCCTGCACACCTCGCTCCACGTCGATAGCAGTCGTATTGGATTTTCAGGTTCATTGGTACTCCAGACAGATATTAAATTCAAAAAATCACTTTTGTAGATTGCATCCACACTCTCATGTACCGCCAGTACCAAATTATATCTTAAACTTGAAAATATTTTAACCACACGAAGAGCGCTCAGGAAATTCGTGTTGATCGTGTGGTATCCAAGACTGATGCCAACAGACGTCGTTTTAAGTCTTTTTCCCTTACTACCCTTGTTCAAGATACATGTTATTGTAAGGGCGGATTTATTTAAAAAATCATTCAACCGATCAAAATCGATCTGTTTTTGAGCTTCTAAATTGCGACGTAATTCATTTTTCTTGAATCTATTAAGAATTCTAATGCTCCTCGAAAGTGGATCATTTCCAAGATCTTCAACATCTTCTTCATCCGAAAATTCTCCAACAGCATTTCGCTGTTTAACGAAGCTATTTTCACGCATAAATTTTAAATCATACTGTGGTGGATGCTGGGTCCAGACTGATCTCGTTTGAAATTCATCTGTCTGGCAATCAGCTTCCATTCTATTCTCATTGGTTTGCGTTGAAGCTTGAGTTGTATGGTAATTTCCGTAGATTTTCATGTAATATTCGTATTTTACTGGTTGTAGCTCAAAAAGTGTAAAACCAACTGTGTCTAAAGTGATCTTTTCCATGAGTTCTCTTCCTCGTTTAGATATTCCTTGGGGTTTCATAAGATTAGCCACTCCAGCTGATGATCTTGCAGAGTTACTAACATTTCCACTGTAGCTAATTCCTGAATCGAGTTGTTCTGAGTTCAAAGTAGTCGAGTCCATACTGTCGAACTGCTGAATTTTTTCTTTACGAGAGTTTAAATCATAGCTACCTGAATCTAATTTTTTTTCATCATCTTTATCTCTATGGATCACTGTGATTGGAGGTTGAGTTTCTTCAGATTCGTCTGATTCGGATTCTGATTCCGATTCGGAGCTATTACCAGTTTCTTCTATTTCTTCTTCATCGCCAGGTGAAGCTGCATCTGATACCTCTGCTGAAGATGATCCTGTTTCAAAATCAGATTCATAAGACTCAAAATCATCTTCATATTCAGCACCGTCAGATTCTTCACAACTCTTTTCTGTTTTTATCTTCAATTCTGAATCAGTTTTTACTGATTTAATTTTCTCTTTCGCTGTATTCTTTTCATCAAAAACTATTTCAAAAGACACAGGTTCTTTAACTGCTTTCGAAGTCGAAGGCTCATTTTTGAGGTTAGAAACCTGATTTTGTTCATTTAAACTTGTATCCAAACTTTTCGGTCCATTCTTAACACTTTTCAAAAGGACAACCTCATCCGGCTCTAGAGTTCTTGTCCTTGTCCTTACCCTAAGAATATGTTTTTTTCTAGAATCTTCGTCCTTATCTTCATCTTGTAATTCTTCACCGCCAATTTCTCTTCGTTTAGGCGGAGGGGACAAGACAGTCACATTGTGGACAGTGTTCATCACATTTGTCTTTCCAACATTTCGTTCTTTTGTCGCTTTAACATTTTGCAAAATTTCTGGAGTGTATTTTGCCTTCAACGGTTGAGTTTTAGCTTCTACTTTTGGTCTGATGGCAACTGTTGGTTTAATTCGACTTTCTGTATTTTTAAGAATTTTTGGTTTTGTTAATAGTGATGTTTTTGGTAAAGTTTTCGGCAAATTCTTTTCCTCATCTTTCGATTTTGATTGTGCAAGTAAGAGAAGTTTTGCCTCATCTTTGGTTTTAGGTTTAATTGTTGATGTTGTTGAAGATTTTGAGGTTGCTTGGAGCCTTGTTGATTTGGTAGGATTTGGTTTTTCAGATCGTGGCTTTATGCGGGACTGTAAATAAATTGAGGTATTACTTTAAAAATTATATCTGCATAGTTTTATATTTTATTGTAATTAAATAAACAATTGAAAGTTTCTGTTGTTATTATAACAATTATTGCAACAGCAATAGCTTTGTTTTTGTGTAGAAACTAGAGTTAACAAGAGTTCTATTTTTAGTGAAGAATAAAATATAAGGTGCATTTTTTCTATTAGCTTTTAAAAATCTAAAATCTTTTAATGAGTAGGTACTCTTAAATGCCTAGGAGAAATATATTAAAAGAAGATAATTATCGGTCCGACCTAATTATTAAACAGTTATAAACTAAAAATATTACAAAAATAATTAAATCACTAGAAAAACCCAAGTAGTAATTTGTTGTATTTATCTTATGAGCTTAGTTTTAAATACCTTTTGTAGGAAATTGTTTACATATTTCAAGGCATCATTATCTATTTTTATTTCAAATGTGCAAAGTTTAATTTCAATAGTATCAATTGCGGCATAATTTTAAAAAACGCTTCAAGAAACCTTATAATGATTTTAAATTCCCTTTACTCTGATACCCCACATGATCTGGTAGGGTCCTCCTCGCCTCTTAAGATGGCGGGGTTTTCAACCCCGAAAACCAAGTTTTATATTTAAACTGATCTTTACTATACATCCACAAAAAAAATCTTGTCCTACGCAAAATACAAGATTCGGCCAACATTTTGTAACAATGGACTAAAAGAATTTAAAATTCCATTTGAGTTTATGTTCTCAATAAAATCTTCATGTGTATTTAAGATTATTAGATTTACGTAGTCTGTCTTGAAGCATTGCAGATAAATTTTAAGATTAAGAGCTAAAAACAACCTTTTATGTATACATGAAGAGCCAGGTACCTATATTTATAAAAAATTCTGATGATGATGATTCACCTGACTGCGCAGCAGCAAAGATAGGGTTATGTTTTTCACGCGTATCTGGGTAGATATGTACGTGGGATTTTTATACCCTTGAAGCATCGCAGGGGCTGAGTGGATTTTAAATCAATGAGGTGCCTATCGATTCGTCTAAACCGTGCGATAGTTATAGGCTAGGTTTTGTTTTTATAAAACTAAAATGGCGGCTGTAAAATAAAAATTATAGTAGCGAAAAAAAAAAAAAATTTGCGTACCACATTGAGTGACATATCATTGAATAAGTTTTTTAAAATCAAGATTATGTTTCCTATAGACTTTACACCCATAAACTCCGTTTAAGAAATAAACAATCTGAAAGTTGTGTAGGTAGAATCTCTACATATTTATTACTTGTTGCGCGTAATGAATGAATATGTTTTATTTCCTAAAGTACCTTCTCATTAAAAATTGAAATAAAATTGTGTAAAATACTAAGTTGGTCTATATGAAATGCTTAGTAAATTCCTTTAAAAAATTAGACCGTGTATGTATTTGCGGATTCACGTTTTATTTGTTGCGTCTCCTGCTACATGTATGTATGTATGCCTCCGACTGAGATTATTTATCAAATTTGAATTATTTTTTACAGATTCCACGACTTTATCTATCACCTTCTAATTGGCAGGCTCAAGACGCATAATAACAATGACTATTTTAATTTAAGGAAAAATGATTTCCATCATATGTACTCGTACATTCTTGAATTGTTTTAATTTACTTTTTTTTTTATCTTGGATAATACCCTATTAGTCCTTGGACCTGTCAGTCGTAATCAATATAATAGTAGTTAATACGTGCTTCTTAAAAGCAACTATATCTGTTCCAGAATTTATAATTTCGCTATCTTCTACAATTTCGCGCCTTGTCGTCATTGAAATAATAAAAGATAATCAAATTTAGCCGAACAATTCTCTTAATTAACCCGCTCTATCTTCAGCGATACGCCGCGAACCAGACTCAGACGCTATCCGAAGCGCGGCTTGATAGAAATAGGGCTCTAGACTATAAAATAAATTATGAATTTGAATTATGGAGATAAGCCGGCAAGCTTTTATTAACTATGCTAACTAGGTGATAATCGTGTTTTCAATTTGCGAATTTATAAACCACACGGGCTCTGGAGGAAGATCGTTGCTCTTTGATTTTTTGTATTTTTTAATCTGTAGTGTAGTCCGATTGTCAGTATGTTCATTGTTCGTATTGTGAAATTTTGCGCTGTTTTTAATCAGTGTATATAAAAATAGCAAATATCAAAGGACAAATATATTTAAAAAATATCAAGTGTGAGTATGAACAGTAAAAGTAACATTTGAGCAAAATATTTCCTCACAAGTGTTTCAAAAATTGCATTTTTATGTACTCTTTACCTCGACAATCTTTGTTTTGAAAAATACTTTTAATTTGCATATTTAAGCTTATTAAGTACAAGAAGGCGATAAATTTAAAGATATTTCTAGGCGTCGAGACGCGACGCCAAACGCCAGACGGCGGGAGTGCGTTCATCTCGAGATTGAGATGCGCTTGGCTCAGTGTGCCGTGAAATTTGGGGAAGTGTGGTGGTGGTGGCGAGCGGTGCAAGGTGAACGGGTGGTGAAATTGTGCGAACCCTCTCTGGTGGTTTTCTTGCATTAAAAACAAAAAAAACGAACTCACGCCTTGATTTGTAGCCGCTGGTCTTGTGGATTTTGACATTTTTTTGACATGAATAACGGTGTTTAATCAATGACACAACAACTTCTATCGGTTTGTTATTGTTTTCCTCTTTGTGACATGACAACGGGAATCAGCTGATAAGCTATTTACATTTTGGTGAGTTTCTTGAATAACGGTTTGTGTCGTTGATTTACCGTTACCAACTGTCAAAATAAAAATAGTGTAACGGGACTTTTATTTTCCATTTAGCCAGGACTTTTACCTATTTAGATTTGATTTCAAAATTAGCATGTAAATGTACAACTATACTACACAATATTAACTGGCTAGAAGAAAAAAGGTAAAATTGTCGTTCTAACAAACCTTCTTTGATCATATAAGTTTTTTGTAATTTCAAATTTCAATAATTTTGTACTAGGAACAACATATTCAAAACAAAAGTCTACGTTTCACCAGTTTTATTTTAAATACCATTGGCCAGTATCCAAGGTAAAGCACCCTGCCAATTTTATTTAGGGAGTTTCATAAACATTCTGTTTTGTGTGAGCATATTGTAAACATATGTATATAAAATTTTTTGTTTAATAAACTGACTTGTAGCAAAATCGACAAAACTAACTTTTGAGGCAGAATAAAAATTGCTTCCTTTTTTCTCTGTGCTCATTCAATGCCGGCACGGAAAATTATTTAATAGGATTTAGTTGCTATAATTGTTCTCTGAACGGAATGGTTTTAAGCAAAATTTGACAATTTGTAACTTAAGTCATTAAATAAAAATTCTAAAACCTTAAAAACTATTATAAAATATTCAGCGAGATGCACTTTTGATTTTAAAAATTTAGTACTGTTTTCTTTTTAAGCCTACCTACATTTATCTTTTAAAGAGAATTCCAGGTGAAAGATACGAACTAAGAATTTCGAATTTTTAGAGTAAGTTAAAAATTATAATAATTCCATTCGAAAAATGTCTAAATGGGCTTTATAATAATCTTAACCTATTCAGTTTTTTCAGTTCGTGTCAGTAACATATCTTTTGTCAACGATTCTTTATATGAGATAATATTAGATTTGAAGGATCTATTTTATAGATTTTTCTTACAGGGCAAGGATTTCTTTCTTAAGCTAATAGTAAAAGGTTATTTAAAAAAATACAATCACGATATTTCTAAGACTTTCATTCATTTTTTTACAATGGTATAAAATAGTATCACATTCAGAGTCCTTACTAATTAAATACAAATACTGTCCTAAACGTATAAATTGATTAGAATCGTTATAAAACCGATGAGGGAAAAGATCGAGGTCGAACAGGACGACGACGAACTTAAGTCTTTGTAGTTCTGTGCCACGTACCAGTGGTAAATGTGCTCCATCAAGCGAGGCACCTTGTCGTTACTCAGGTCGTTGATACTGCGCAATCCGTCAGTATTGTCCCTAAACATGACGTTGTTCCTTTTGTCGAAGGGTCCATACATTGTGAAAGGAAGGGTGTGCGATTTGTATTTCTTTCCGAAAAGTCTGTCCATATCTTTGAGGGAATTGTGGATTTCAGAGCGTCTAATTAGAGTTGTGTTGTGCATCATAAGATGCCCTCTAGCAGTCCAATGAAGGTAACAAAAATTGTATTTTAAGAAATCCTTGTTAACTCCATAGGGACATAATGTTCTGAACGCACTCCTATCGACTGTCTTGCTCCAGGGTTCTTCGAGGATTCCATCAGTAAAATTTTTGTAAATTTCAGCATTTAAGAAAGCCACATCAGCACCTTCGGCTAGGCACCGGAGAGCTCCTTCATCTCCATAATACTGATCAGGACAGCTAGAGCTCCATTTCGGATTCCAAGTACAAGAATCTGATGAAAAATATCTGGATAGACTATGTTTGAATGCTGTAAGATTTGCGACTGTTTCTTGAGCTGATAAATACGCAGCACCTTCGTACGAAGGGAAGCAAGCTTTTTTGCCTTTGAGATCGCCAATAGTTTTGAGATTGCTATTTTTATGAACAACAGCCACAGTTACGTATCTTTCGTGGAACGCATTAGAAAACTCGTAAAGGATTGGTACTAACTCATAATCACGTTGAGCCTTAATTCGATCATCTTGATCAACAAGGACAACATCGGCAACCTGGTGTTTAGTATCATCCATGCAGCGCTCTACATTTTCAGCTCGAATACATTGGATATTCGGTTCAATTCCATAAACCTGGGCAGCTTCTTGAAGCCACGAGCATTTCACGTGTTGAATTATCGACGTCGTACAGAAGACAATCGATCGTGGTGGATTACACTCTGGGAAACTGTAGGCACTTTGGAAACCAACTGCTTGATCCAAGTAATCGTCTATTGGAAGAGTTCGATCCAAGGAAATTATTTCGACGTGGTATGTCTCTAGCAAACTTAATAAAGCATTCTGCCAGACATCTCCTTCGTGCTTCAATTTAGTGACTAGTTCTTGGACTTTTGAGGCATGAGATCTGGAAGAGATATTTATTGGTTATAATTTTGGATTCGAATTAGATTTGCAAAGCTTTAAAAAAATCGATTTTTTGTTTTATTGATATTTGAAACGAAAATACTTTTAAGATGATATTGTAACATAAACTTCTGGCGTCAAAATTTTTTTAGTCTTTTTAATTAAAGGGTTATATCTGTTTGAAAACAAAATTTTTAATTTTATTTATTTGCTTAAGTTACGCCAAAGTATCTCAAAATTTATAATCAATAACTTCAATGAATGAATATAACTCAGAAAATTTGTCAGAACTGATTTTCTGGAGCTACTCTGATGCAAAGTTAGGTATAGCTTTTCAAATTTCAAATGCGTTTTTCTCGAAACCGTGCTGCAAAGAGTAGAATTCAAACGGTTTTCATCCTATTGACTTAAAATTTTTATTGTATCTTCTTCATTAAATTATCTAGTGAAGCACACGAGTATAGCGATTGATTGAAACTATTTAATTTTAAAAAACAATGAAGTCGATTTTTTTCGTCAAAAACACAACTTAGCTTTTAACACATGCTATTTCGCGAAAAAAAAGTCTTAAAATTAAAATGATGGATATGTTTTTTTGGCCAAACTCATGTAGATTATGAAAAAAAACACGATTCCAGGTGGCGATGGAGGAAATTTAAATAGCTTGCCGCGGAGAGCCTTTGAAAAATCTTGTTTTGTATTTGCGCGCTTGTAGCCACTACATTTTGTACAAAAAAGTAAATACTTTTTGTTATTCCTTAAGATGTGTGTAATCGAAATATGTATATATGTATTGATTTTGTATATTTATTCCAAAACGTATCTATGAAAAATAATTTAAAAAAAACCCTTTTTTTAAGGTTCAAACAGGTACCTATAATCCCTTAAGATAGCTAAGATGGCACAATCATGAAATTTGATTTTAAAAGTATTCGTCTTTTATTTATTATCATTATTTATTTTTAAATTACCTTCTTGCAGCAATCGCAGGCCAGGGTTTAGCAACCCAAACGCAAGGATGACTTGTATTTAAAGGTTGTAAATGTCCTTCAGGACATAGAAAACTGTATTCTTCATGATTTGCTTGAGCAGGAAGGCCGTTGAACTAAATAAATAAAGTTTAAATAAATTAGAAAATATTGATAGACGCAATAAAAGTACCCCAAAATGGCTTAAAACATCGTCTAATCGAGCCCATCCGACATTTCCAGCTCCACTAGTCAAACAATAAAGTGATCCTCTACGACCCCAGTGTTTGTCGCTTATTCCACATCGATTTGAGTCATAGCATAGCTCACAAAGGGATGGATAACGATTTTTTAATATTCGATCTTGATTTTGATCGGGAACCCAAGGACCTGCCTTGCAAGTTGGACCGAAAAAGTTCGCAGTGGCTCTAATACGATCTTCAGTTAATGAAAGATTGGGATCGCAAGACCTCGGGACGAGAACAGATTCAAAATACTGAAAAGTCGGTTAAAAACAAATATTTTAGTCTTTTACAATTTTTATAAAGATCTAGTAATTCTTACATCTGCTATAACTTCAGTCCAATGCCCTTCTAATCCATGTCCAGGATGACAAAATTTACTTCCACGTAAATCTTGAGCGGTGTGAATTCCTGCGTCATTGTCGACGACTGCGACAATTTCATACTCGAAAGGAGTGTCGTGGAACCTCATTTCGTTAGTGACTAGGATTTCTACACTAGCCCATCGAGCTGCGACTAGATCTTCGGATGAGAATACGCCAAAATGTGCTGAACCCTTGTGGATTCTGCGGACGCAATCTAAACGATCTGCTCCCACAACGCATTCTATGTTTGATGTACTCTCCAACAGTGGACAGAATTTTTCTGTTTTTTTGTATGAACCACGACTCTCGACTATACACACTCTTACTGAAAAAATAAAAATAAAATTCAAATGATCTATTAAATGATGATTAAATGATCTATGATCTATTTTTATTTTAAAAGAAACTGTCGTATCCAAGAAAAAAGATCTCTGCCTTCATTACCAATTTATTTTTCGGGAACATAAACAATATGCAAGCAAATAATTTCAATCATTCAGTAAAGATGTGCAGGCATTTAATTTTACAGTCCAAAGCTTTTACTTTGATTTAATTTGAATCGATTAATCAATATCGATTGAAATGCAAGCATCTTCTCAATTTGAACGCAGAAAAAGTGTTCAACAAAATACAATATGTATATGAAAAAATCCCCGCAACAAATCAATTTATCTGATTGAAATTAATCACCAGAGCTGTATGCAAGCTGTGAATCACCTTCGGATATAATTTTCAGTTGGGCCTTGATTCAGTAATTGAGTATCAATTTTTCGTTTCATATAAAGAGTTCAGTAGGCAAGGGTCACTCTAAATAACTACATACGTTAATTTTTTAAGGATGTTTTATTGAGTAATTAAATTAAATTAATATTAATTACAAAAAAATACAAGTATTTACTTTTAATCGATAGACTATTGAGTAAAATAGAGAAGAGTTTCCGAAAAGTTTTAACTGATAGTAGAGTTCAACTTTTTTAATTAATTAGATATATGTTATATGTATAACATTTTAGATATAATTCGTCTCATGTTATTTACTGCTTTTTATGAGAATTGTGAATAATAATTGCAGTAAATCAATCTAAAAATGAAAGGGGTATCACTGGACGGCACGGCACGTGTACGTCGTCGTTTCCATGTAAAAAACTTTCATTCAAGCGAAAAATTAAACTTCATTTCGAGCGATGATAGTGTGAGAAATTGTTAGTGCAATTTATAAGTAAAGTTGCAATATTTTTCTTAGTACTTTATACATTTTAAGTGCAGGAATTAATTGATTACATTTTAATTTGAAATTTTCCTTTGTTTATTCCGCATTAACATAAAAATTACTTGATTTATATTGAATAAAATTTCACTTTAGATAATTTATGAATTTAGACTTTTGGTTCAAAAAAATAATTTGTTTTAAACAAGGAAACAGTACAACGGGCTTCTTCTTTTAAATTAACTATTTAAATTTAAATTTAGTTTAATTTTTTAGCAATATTTTTTAAATAAATAAATAACAATATACATATATCGTCATTTTAAAGGTTAAGCAAAAGATATAGGTAATACTATGCATATGATTGTTTTGGTCCGCTTTTCTCTTTTAAAGTATAAGAATCTCAAAAAAGATTATGTTAAAGAATAGAAACCAATATTCAGAGTAGGCGTCCACGTGTTATAATAGCGTGATTTTTTGCTCTTTTTTGTTGCCCTACTTTATATCTGATAGCAGCAAGGTTTACCAGTTACTAGAATAATTATAAAGTCGTTCTGATTTCATTAACCCGTAAAATAAAAGAATGCTTTATCATGTAAAAGCAGGTTATCTAGCAGAATTTGCAACAAATAGTTTACTTAATAAAACTTATTTTTCTTCACAACATTACCTACATTTATTACACGTTATATTCTTTCAAAACAAAAATCCCGAAAATTCCCAAAGTCACATTGATAAATCATTTTTACGTGATTAAATAGCATTTAAAAAATCTAAAAGCACACTTAGCACAAAAAGTCAGTTGTCGCCGAAAACTTGAAAAGTGTCTTCTAACACCTCCGAGAAAAAAACCTGTTCGTCTCGACCAGGTCAGTTTTATTCGAAGATGACAAAGAGGAGGCTCACCTGAATTTTGATAAGATAGACCCAAACAGCGGTCTCTTGCTTTTTAAATGCTAAATTTTATGGCCTGTTTCATAACATATCGAGTGCAAGTGGTGACATCATCACTCGTTCCTAGAAAGCAAACCATCGAACTTAGGTACCCGCGGAGGTTTGATAAGCAAATTTGCGTATCCATTAGTCGAAATTTTGAATTTACATTTACAATTTACCTCATTACTTTCACACTAACTACCTACAATTACTTTAATGGAGGTATTTTGATGCGGGGAAAAACCAAAGACTTAAGCGAAAAACTTTTTGCTGAGCAGAAATTAGTGGATATTAACAGAAAAATTTTAATTTATAATGAATTCTTAGTTAAATATTGGTTCTATTGTAATAAATCTGCGATTTTTAAAAATGAACGTCCAAAGAAAAGAATTTTCTTACTAAATTCATTCATTTCGGAAGTCGTAACTTCACGGTTTTAGTCTCTTCCAAGCGTGACAATTAGCATTTTAATTATTTTAAATTAATCATTTTTTTGTAGAGGTCATAGAAAAGACGCACCTATTGTTCATGGTTCATCATTTGAATTTCTGAAAAACCTATAAAATTCACATTCATTAAATTAAGTACACGGATTTTATAGAGAAATTACATTAAAGCGTAAGTCATAATAATTTATCTAAAAATTCATATTGAATTTATGATTAATTATATCTAAAAATTTTGTGTTTCGTTCCGAAGAAAAGATTTTTTCTTCAAATCATTCTTCAGTCTTTGATATATTAAAAAAATTAACTTTCTTCTTTACTTTCGTAACTATTAATAGTTTATTTAATTTTTAAAGAAACTATCAAAAATATTTTTTATTTTTTTATTTAAAAAATGTCACACTCTATCTTTTAATATATTTAATAAACTAAAAATTGTATAGAAAAGGTATAAAATCTATAAAATGTTTTGTATTTATTTCTTATTTATTATTGCTTGAATTTTTATCCAAACAAAAATAAATACAAAGAAAGTTACCTTTAGTTATCTAAAAATTTCGAAGATTCAAGAAAATGTTTTTTATTCTTTATTCAAAATAAAAGCAGTAGAAGTTTAAATTTCTGTTTTCCAAGTATTCATTTTTTCTCTAGCAGGTTTATCGTATTTTATGCATTCCCAGCGTTGAAATTGATAGTCTAAAAATAGCCACTCATTTGGTGATAAAATAAACAAGTGATACTTAATAAATTGTTGCTTTTGTTGCGGGTATCAAGTTTAATTTAATAAACTGAATAGTTTTGTTCGTTTAAAAAATATTTATAAATCAACCACTTTTGTTAGAATTACTAAGATATACTTTCTTCTTTTAAAATTTCAATTAAGAATAAAGAATCGACTGAGTTGTTCAGAAACAAACTTGAGAATTTGAGATATTTTGTCCGGTTATTCATCTAAAGACCAGTATTATTTAATTTATTCTTAATAAATCAATTTATAAGTTTTATTTTATTCATTGGATGTCTATACTGTTCGCATCCCCCGACTAATTAGGCATAAATTAAAATAAAATCCCATATGATATGAAAACGTATGTGTTATTTTGCATCGGTTGCCTTGGACTTTATTGCAATGGCCTAGAGTAGATTTTTAAAATTTAATCACTTCATATACGATCATGGTACCAATTGCATTTTGATGGGTTATAAACCACTTTCTCCAAGGTCGGAAGAAATTTTTTTTTGGTAATATCTTTTGCCATAACGCCTTAAAGCTGTTACTTTTCCTTAACGTCGTTGTTAACATGGAAAAGGTGTGCTATAATTTTGATCACTTTCAGTTTTTATTTCGGTAACGAAGCACCTTTTGAATCAAGTTGAATAATGATTACGACTAATTTTGTAACAGATCTTGTGTAATAGCTGCAGTATAATTAATCTATTGTCTGCAACTAATGATCCTCATTTAATATTATCATGCCTGAATTGGAGGTGATTATTAACTCACAAATGGAACTTACACTTTTCATCACTATCACTGCTTCCAACGCCTTTTGCATTTGCCAATTGGGCCACAGTACACACTAAAGCACAAAAACCAAAGAAAAATGTCTTTAACTTCATAATTTGATAGTATGTGATATTTTAGTGGGTGCGATAACAAGATGCGCAATTATATTTCGGTTAAATTCAAATAAATCACTTTGAACCGGTTTCGGTGATAGAATCTTAAATGCGGCTTCACTTTTTCAAAAGTATCATCAGACTTTGAGTGAGCTCACCGCACACTGTGCGAATAAAAACTCTTAATATCCTCCTAAAACGATCGACGATCAACGATCCACGTCCAAATACCTCCGAAGTCTGCGGTCAACTGATTGTTTACTTTAGAGCTCTCAAGCACTATCTCAAAGATTCACCTTCGGAGGAAATGCGAAACCAGTCGTCGATCTTGGGTATCTCCACTGACCAAATGACCAACACCGACGATAATGCAGCTCAACGATCGCGAGGTATATTCAGTGCAGTTCGCGGCTAAGATCTCGACTGAATTGAATTTATTTTATACCTGCTGTCGCACGAATACCTGTCGACTGGTTCCAAAAAATAAACCAACCATACGCATACGATAGGCAAACTAGTTGGTAAGATACTAAACATAAGTCTGCAGCCTGATCTTGGTTTTACCTATAGACTTTAATAAACATTCTGTTCCTGGAAATTCTCTCGATAGGGGACTTCCAGATTATATCGAGATTTTCGTGTAAACGCCGCTTCGGATGAAATTAATTTTCTGGGTATTTACCATATATACCAAAAAACGAAATATGCAACGTGAAGAGCTTTTCAATTTGTTTTTTTTCAGCTAGTTCTATCGGTTTTTTTAAAAATAATCTTCGTTATATACCCCCACTAATTAATAATTATATTGGTAGAAGAACCAGTTGTTGGAAGTCTCTTGCCTTGGCCATGACAATTCTCTAGATAAAATCATAATTAAACTGGTCGTTCACCCAATAGGCTTCAATTAATGTTAAAAGCCGTAATTTTGTATTAGTAGAACACAATAAAGCTTTGTAATTATTATCTGATTTGGTTTCTCCGATTTTTTTTAAATCAAAAATTTAATTACGTAATTAACATATGGTTTTTTTAGATTTATTAAAGTGTAATTTTATGTTGTTTGTTTACTGAACGAAAACCGGTAATTACATATTCGAAATATTTTGGTATTTTTGAATAGAAATAAATAAAAACTGATACTTCCGTTTTGAAAATCACTTTTTATTGTAATTTTGCTGTTATTACTTCTTTTTGTCGACTTAATTAAAATAGCAAAAAATGATCGATGTTTTAGGAAGTTAATTCTCATAAATTCAAAACATTGAGGCTTCGGCAAGCTAAATCGGTTTTAAAATTATCGTATGTATATGAAAATTATAAAAAGATACAATTCTGGATAAAGTACTTGCTACATCCATTAATGTCGTTTTTAAATGTGTTTAATTAATACTTTAGTTTAATTCGTTTTTACATTCACATTTATGTATGAAAGATTGTATCTTTTTAATGGCCTCTGTGGATTATATGGCATGACGTCAAGGCATAGTGCTAACTTTATATTTATAATACCATCTATATAATGTACGTCATATTTCCTGTTTTTATTTCTGCAATTGTATTCGATTTGTAGGTACTCGTAAATTATATCTCTTCATAAATTATGTACAAAAGTCCGCGAAAGAACAAATCTTGAAAATCATTTTACATGTCCTTGGAAATTTTGTATTCGTGTTGTTTGAAAAGCGAACCACAAATGCCTCTTTTTAATTATGATCTATTAAAACTTTAATTTTTCAATTAAAGTTTTTTAGACGATTGGGTTTTCTAAATTCCCTTTCCTTCCTTAAAATCAATGTAAAAATCGGGCTCAAAACTGAGATTGATCCCACTATGTCTAGGTTATTAATTTTTTTTAAAAATCAGTCCAAATAGTATGTTTGTTTGATGAATTGTTTTTTGGATATATGTATGTATTGAGCAATATAATAATAATTGATTTTAACTCAAATAGGAAAAATAATATCTTGTTTTTAAAAGAAATCTACTTCTGGTGGATATTTTTACCTGAGTAAGGGTTGAACAAGGCTGCATTAATTTTCAAAGTAGTTTTATATTTAAGAAGTAAATAAGTAAGAAAAAGAGGAAGTTCTATGAAAATCATAATCGGTTTTCTATAACTTTGGACAGCTTAACTTCTCTATTTTCATGCCTTTAACCGTGAGTTATAAAACGACCCCAAAAATAAATGCAGCGCTTTTTAAAATTATTGTAACTATTGCAATTGAAGATGCGATTTATGAAAAACTAACCATCGTAACAGAAAATTGTTGTATTAATTTATTTTTCTTCGCGTAAGTTATAGTGCAAATTGAATGTTCATCGTCGTTTTCGAATAAAATTGCAATTCTATTGAATTCTTGGGGAGAATTGAAATTATTATGTCACGTATTTTTTATAAATATTGTGTCTATAGAACTTACATAGCTTGCGCACTCCCGAAGCAAATATAAATTACTATTTTAAGCTACCTATTTACTTTAATTGCTTCCATGAAATTTCCAAGTATTTGAAGAAAATTTGTGAAAATTTGAAATGCACGAATCAACGATATAGATTTTAAATTTTCTATAAACGTAGCTTATGCCTGAACAAATCCTCTATATTCCAGTGAAAGTCTCATTGAAATCGGCTTAATTGTTTTTCTGATTAGGTATCCTGGACAAATCTCCAGCAATTTAAAATTGTATGGATTTTTATATCATATAATAATAATTAATATAAGCTTTTAAGTGGAATGTTAGTCTAAAATCACAGATGGAAACTTCAATTTTATTAATATTGTACCTACATATATAAATAAATTTCCTCACCCGTATTTTTGCCCCGGATAAAGTGCGAAAATGAAGAAAATTAAGTTCCCAACTTGAGTTCATATCTAAAGCACAAATAGACCCAGAAATTGAATAGGTTGCGATCTCTGGCCTTAAAACAAATTTAATTACGACGAGAACTTCGTAAATGCAATAAGCTAGTTTAAGTGCATTCAAATGCAATTTAATATCTTGGAGTTGGCTACTACCTGCCAATTACAAAGAATGCATGTCACGTAACTTGATTCCTCTAGAGATGACTCTCACTCGTCTTCACATATAGAAAAATGTTTTTTTGTGCAACATTTAATAAAAAAATTATAAGTTTTGAGGAGCTGTTTTAATTTAAGTTATATCACAAGTCCACAACCAATAACCGGTATTTGATTGATTTGAGTCAATTTGTTTGGTGCTCAATATCCAAATTTTTTTTGCATTATCTAAAATAGGTAGATTAAGGGAAATAAAAAAAAAAACATATGCAAACAGCAGAATAATTTAAATAAGGCGTCCTTCAACTCTCCAACTATTGTGTTCCAATTTGTTAACATTTCGAAAAAACTGTGAAGGCGTGAAGTAACAATTGGCGCCAAAGTCACTTGGCAACACCATCAGGAACTATTATAATGATGGACTAAAATAAAAAATGTTAGCCTAAAAAAAAAACAATGGTCACACTAAAAAAGCATAGAAATACCATAGAAAATAGTTTTATTTGTCGAGACTGATACCCACCAGTTCTGCTGGCAAAACCCCAAAAGGGAATGACAAAGTTGTTTTAATTTTTCAGAAAAAATAGGTTCAACGCCTCAGTTGCATAACACCGAACGCCCCTTAAAATTAAAACAAAAATCGACAAAGATAAAAACATAAAAGCAAAATCAGTGGGTGTTCAAGTAATGAGATTATCGGTCGAAAAAGTAAATTTTTTTAGTGCCATGATATTCCACGGTTTTTTCCCGCCTAATTTCCCAGGGTACTTAAAGCTAATTACACAACACGAAATTCAAATTATTTTTTTCATAGGAAGCTGCAAATGTCGTCGTCGTTCTCTGAAATTCACAATGAGTCAAGGCAGGTGAAAATCGGATAAACCGAGATTATCCGCGGCGCGGCGTTTAACGGGTTTTACGCTGTAAGGTAGTAAGTGAGACCACGTTGAAAATCAACAATCAAAGGCGATGTCATGTGCTTGAGACCGCGTAGTTAGCGTTAATTAATTTAATTGCTTCTAATGTGAAAAAGTTACGTGCGAGCCGAGAGACGCTGCAGCATATCGAGCTTTTATTGTTCCTAGCCATTCCTCCATTTCATTTAAGATGAAGCAATTAAATATAATTAAATTTAAATTTTAAATAACTCACGAAGACTCTTAGGCACTACAATATTTAAATTAATTATTACAGTCTTCTACAAAATCGTTATCTCTATATGTATATACATATATAATCGTTGATGCGTCTGTTAGTGGTTATTTAACTTCTGAACAACTTGCCCAGTTGAGGTCAGGTTCCCATAATCTATTTGTTTTATCGTGATGATTGCTTATAGCTATGCTGGGATCCGATAGGTGACGCTGCAGTCAAGTCATTTCATATTTGCACATTTTTTTTCCCCTTAACTTGGTACGTGTGGGTTTTCGGGGTCGCTGATTTCAAACCAACTGTCAGAATTTACGAACTCATAATGGCAGACTGTCAACTTTTAAAGTTTAGACGATTTACATCAAACTTGGTACTTGAGGGTTTTTGAGCCCGATTTGTCAGAATTGAACGCAAAATTTGAAGTCAATTGTGTCATTAGTGCAGTCAATTTTGCAAATTTTAACACGAAACTTGTGTCAACATCTTTTTAAACATTCACACTATCAAACTGTGTAAGCAAAAGAAAACAAAACAATTTTCCGAATGCAATTCTTTAATTTCAAATTCAGTCCCAAATTTTGAAAATTCAAAATGCTGAATTTTATATATATATATGTATATACATATATAGTTCTTTATGCTACATTTTATTACAATATGTAGATTCTGGCTCTTCGATAAGTAATAATCAAGAGTGAAATATAATAAAAATGTTTTTTAATAAAATAAAAGGAACCACTTTCAAAAGATTAGAAAGATTAGAAGTCAGTTCATTCTGGACTTTTCCGATGCTACTTACAATATAACCATTTTTAAATTTTATTACAAGTTTGAAGTCGACACGAAAACTTCAGTGGCATAATACATACTTAAAATATTAAGCGCCGGCTACATTTTGGACATTTAAAGTCTGATCGCCGGCTTTATTCATCTGTTTTGAACAATGAGTAGATAAAAAATTATATATTCCCTAAAATTTCATATTCAAATTTTTTCTAAACAATTGTTTACGTTTTATTCTTTATTCTTTTATTCTTGAAGTTAGCAAGGCTGGCCCAGAATTCCGCATTTTCGCGCGACTGCCACTCAATAGACTCAGAAGCCCGCATTATCGCGGAGCCGGCGCTCAAGCGATAGACGCAGGCCCTCGATATGTTAAATTCTATTACGATTTAAGATTTCATATTTTTAACTGAAAGATTTTAAGATGTTGTTTTAAAAGTGGATGCATGTACGATGTTATGGATGATAATTTCATAGTAAATTAGAGCTTTTTAAATAATTTGCTGTGAATTACTTAAGATGAATTTCAAATTAAAATGAAATATTTTTTTTGTTCTGCAATGAAAAACACGTAACTATTATATACTCCTACAACGTCGATATTCACAATTAGCAGGACCTAAAAACTTATGTCAAATTTTTACTATTTAAATTAATCGTTAAGTTAATACGAAATCATAAACTAAAATATATATCCACTCTATAATGACCTAGCGATTTACATATCACCCAAGTGACAAAATAACTCATTTCTACCGGTGATCTACTTTTCTGCGTCTTTCACGTTCACCTTCAAACTAACAAGTCTGAACTTAAGATCGGGAAAATCGATACATGATTTAGCAATGAAATGCGAAACTTCGTTGAATAACTTGAAAAATGAGGAAGTTGGGAGTGATTGAGATTTTATTGAATCAGGTAACTCTAATTATATTTCTAAAGTTTATATATCTTTCTATTATGCAGTGCTGTGAATAAATTTTATTTAGTTTTTTCAAGTCATTGCAGAATTGGTTGGAGGTTAAATAAATGCATTTGTAATGTCTTTCACTGATGATTAGTTATTACACCTTCTTTTAGACTACATTCTCAAATCGAAAGTAAATTTAAATTTTAAATTATTTAAAACATAGTGTTACGGAAAAATATAACGATGTCTTTAACTAACACTGTTTATAAAAAAATATCCAAAGTCCTTAGTTGTGCGGTCCCAAAAATAAACTTTATTGTGTGTCCAATCCCTATATACCTACATATATAGAAAATCGAAAGTTTGTTTATTTGCTGTTCAATCACGCCTAAACACTTAGTCCGATTATTTTCATTTTTTGAATGAAGGTACTACATATTCCGTTCCAACATATAGGCTACTTTTTATAGCGGATTTCAAAATGGCGGGCTCAAGATAGCGGCCAAAAATTGTAAATTTCAAGGGATTGCTACGAAAATTTGTATTTAGGTGTTTTTGGAGGTCCTGATTGCGAATATACTTTCGAAATTTAAGATGGCGAATCAAATATGCGACTAAACATTTCCGAACTTTGAATCCATTATCAAAATTTGAAAGTTCAAAATAGCAAATCCAATATGGGGAAAGATCTTTTACAAATTAAAATTAATTAATTAAATGAAATTAATGTAAGAAAAAAGAGCGGACTCAATATGGCAACCACAATTTTTAAAATTCTACGAATTGAAGTACGACTGATGTTGAACCCCTATATGTATAGGTACGTTTTTTTGCTGAATTACGAAAATGTTAGTTTGATATTTTTTCATTTTTTGTCTGAAGGTAACTGAACATATAGACTGTTTTTATGGACATAACAGTAAGAGTTTCAAAATAGCGGACTTAAAAGAGGAGCCAGAAATTTTAAATTTCAATGGATTGCCATTAATATTAGTTTTTGTAGTTTTTGTAGTTTTTGGAGATGCTGATTGCGAACAAATTTTCTACGATTCAATGTTATATCATACATATAGCATGTCAAAATGAATTAGAATGCTTTACTTAATACCCAATAATTTATTGAAAACTCACATGTGTAACGAAACATACAGGCGGACTATAATTTCTATAACGAATAGGCAATCAATATAAGGTTAGCAGCTTTAATGGTTTTAATAAGGCCACATTGAAATAGCGAAGAAAAAAAATTAATTTAGCACGTAACAATAGGAACATACCATATAACCATAGAATAGATTATGAGTCCTTCTGATATGCATCTGGTAGCACAATTTTGGACAGTTTTGTACCGCATCCAAAGATTTTTGTAACACGTCTAAACTTCATAATCTGAGTGAAATACCAAAATTTAGCATTTTAGAACTATGTAACTAACAATAAGTAAAAGTAGTATTTATGATACATCGGTCGAAATCGGGCAGGTGAGTTAGTAATACCTATACATATTCATAGAATATAATTTAATGAATCAATAAAACTATGAAAAAAGGTTTTCCGGCTTAGTGAAAGTTTGTAGCAAAACTTTAGCTTTCATCCTAGGTCTTATTGTTTTTGAGACAGTCGATAAATTAAAAAAAATTAATTTTTGTACGTTTCCTTCTAAGTGTGCGAATCCGATTCGCATGTGGCCGGTTTTACTTATTTAATTATAGATAAAGGTCGAAATAACGAAACCAGAAAATTCATTCTCTAGCATTAATTTTCATGTTATTTCTTTAAAATTTAAATTTTTCCGACGATGGATTTAAATTTAAAAGTATTTATTGTGGATAATAAAAAAAACATGTGCTGTATCTATATCATGCTTATTCAAATTCATATTTTATCTTTATTACATAACTATGTATATTTATAGTCAACTCAGATTATATACACCTAATCTATTAATTTATTCAACTACGAAAGCTTATAGACCTACAACTTTGTCTCAAGCAATAGACCTGCACACGCCGGTGTTGTAAAGTCCATTGAAAAATAATTGTTTATTTTCTTATATTCCCCAGAGCAACAGCTGAGCGACGATTGAAGACCTTAAGCACTTAAAGTCTGATAAAATCGTCTTATCGGGTAGACGACCAAATCTTGCGAAAAATTATAGATAATGGAATAATCTAAATTTTAGCCAGTCTTCCAGACACTCCAGTGAGAGTGACGTAAAATTTAGAAATATCAGAGCAGGTGGAAGCATGTTCAGCACTGTAGAAGATTTCGACATATTGATTCAGCTAAGGGTTTAAAAAGCTTAAAACTACAATAGTTCAAAATAAAATACATCACTTTACCAGCAAAATGGTTGAAATAAATAAAAGACTTTTGCCAGTTAAGGCACACTATTTCTTCTTTATGGCAGGTGAGTTTAAGTTTTGTGAATTAAAAAATAATAATGCTAATGTTAATTTTATATTTTAGCAATGGGACCAATTCTACCACAAATTTCTGTTTTTGGAAAGCAGTTGGGCATTCCCCCCGATACCATGGGCTACATCACATCCGTTCTCCCAATTCTCTACGTTTTAGCAAAACCCGCAGTGGGTCTTTTGGCGGATTATTTTTCGGTTTAGTACAAGAATTTTTAAAATTTTAAATGTAAAGTGATAAAATTTTCTTTTGCAGTCTCTAAGGAAATTTATTTTTGTAACACTAATCGTCGCAATGAGTTTGTGTTTTGCCGCATTCTATTTTATACCGCATAATATCCATACGATAGACAAAGACAGTGTTTTGAATTTTACGGTTTTCACAGAAAATATATCCTCCTGTGTGGATGAGGTGAGTTTTATTTTTATATTTATCTTAATTGTTAATTAGTAAAATAAATGAAATAATATCAGTAAAATAATCGCAGTATTTAAAGGATTAAAGGACTAACAGGATACAAAGTATTAAAGTTGACCCTTATAAACATGAAATTTAAAAAAAATATATTTAGGTATTTAGAAAAATTTTTTCAAAATGAGTGAATTTATTTATTTTTTTCAAAGAGTTCTGTTTTATTTAAGTAACATTATTCTTTTAATAAATTTACTTTATCATGTAAATTTTAAAACAATAAGAGATAAATTCTATTTTATGGAATTATTAAATTTACTTCTATATTTTAAATATGTACTAACCTTTTAAATTTAAAGTAAAATTGATTTTATTCAAAAGTACTAAATAATAATAACTTTTATTTTTGATAATTGTCACCAAAATGTCAACAACGACGGGATCTTTTCCCAAAAAAAAAAAAAAAAAAAAAACATATTCATAAGTTAAGATATTCGTGGTTAAAAATACTGGGAGTCAGGTACAATACATATTATATTTATTTTGTAAGTTCAATAATATTTTACCCTGAGTGGAATTAATATTTATATTTATCTTTCTCTTTTTTTATAGGTAGCCACACGTGAAGCACGTTGTACAAAATCCAGAGCAATGTACTGCAGAAATCAATATGGACATTTAATAGGCAGATTCTACGTAGTGACTATCGACCCAGTAAAAGACTCAAAATTGTCGCCACTTATTTCTGAATCAGACAATAAAACTTACCATTTTTGCTTGGCTGGTGACCGCCGCCCTGAGTTGATTGACGTAATTAAACACGAATTTTCGTGCACATTTGATAATGGTCCTGACTGCGACGAGGACGAGGCGTTTTGGATGTACGTCGTCCTTTTGTGCCTGGGGACCATCGGGTTCAACGTGACGAACTGCATTAGCGACGCGATCTGCTTCGACGTGCTCGGCCCCGACCAGGAAATGAAATACGGGGCCCAAAGGGTTTGGGGGACGATCGGGTTCGGGGTGACCGCCCTTCTCGGGGGGATCGCCGTCGACCTTTGGACGACGGACGCTGTTAAGAGTTTCACTCCTGCTCTCGTTGTGATGCTCGTTTTCAGTGGATTTGACCTCCTCAGCGCGGCTAAGTTGAGGGTAAGTTTAATACCTAAATCATTCCTTAAAACATCGTCAAAATAGATTTGAACAAAATTCCCCACGAATATTATTTTACGATTTTAAAGAACCATCATCCCATTTTCATCAAAACTTTGAAGAAGTCTTTACACTTCGATATGTTTTTTAATTTGCTGGAAAATTTTGCTTTACGATATATGTATTATCTATATAGAAAATTTGTTTAGCATTATCTTGAACATATGTAGCTCGATTTACACGAAAATCACGCCTACGTCACGCCTGCATCGCGCATACAACAAGCCCGCATTTCTTAAAGCACACCTTAACAGGTCCGAAATGCGCCAGCAACAGGCTTAATTTTTTATAAATTACGTCTGTAACGTATTTTGTTTACATACATATGCATGTACGCCGATCACAAACCTTTAAATTTTTTGGATGAATCCGAATCAGGCCCTTAGCATTTTTGAAGAGAAATAAGATCATAGAGACAACTGCAACAACTGCGTTAGTTATACGCGACGCGTCTCGTATGTCAGTACTTCAGGCAGGCTTGAAAAATAAAAGATGTTTGGGTGTACATTGGGCGAGTTGCGGGTGTGCTAAAGAATTATATATTTTTGTTCGGGTAAACAAGGGTGTTGCAGGTTTGTTATAGGCGTCTCTGTTATCTTATTTCTCTTCAAAAGTACTACGGGTCCGATTCGGGCGTATATTGGGCGCTTCAATTTCCGGGCGAGTTGTTGGCTCGTTTTGGGCTTAGATATTTTAGGCCTTAGGGTGTAATGTTCTAAAAACGCTGAAACACGTCATTCTAAATTTCCAACCAAAATCTAAATTCTAATTTTCATGATTTCAACTACAAAACTTGTGAAATTCTTATTATTTTTGTAGTTACTCTGTCACTTTCATCCCCTATTTTACCCTTTTAACGAATAAATTTCTAAAAATCCTGAAGTACGTCTTTCGTAATTTCTAATTTAAAAGGTTTTTCAAACAAATATGTTAGTTCTTCTACCCTTTTTTAAGAGAAGAATTTCGTAAAATCCTATCTACTGTCCAAATTTCATGTATTTAGCTTCAGCGGTTTCAGCTAGGTTTTGATGTCAGTCAGGACATGTTATTTTATAATGTAAGATAAAAATTAGAATCATATATGAATGCATACATTGAAATTTTATTTTTATTAAAAAAGCTGCTTTCAAATTATTAATTTATTATTTAGAAATTCTTTAAAATCATTATTAATTATGTTTACAAAAATTACAGAGTTTTGTCCAATTCAATTATTCGAAATTCTGTAGTTCCAATTTTTCATTTTTACATGGATATGTCTTATAGCAGGGGGTCAAGAGAAAATTCTGTGCATCGCAATCGATGGCGGATTAAGATTAAGATGGGCCCAGGCAATTGTCAATTAAAGCCCCGTCTTTCTATTAAAAGATAGCTCTACTGGTGTTGCCAGGAGAGACGCACACGAACGAGCGCTGAGCCCTAACGCCTCTTCACCATATTAACTTTTATAATTCTCAACCAATTTCCACGGGGTAAATTTTAAAAGATAGCCCCTAATGAGCTCCATCTACTGCAAGATTTTCGTTCTCTTACCCTCATGTCAAGTTACTCCTCAGCCCATATCTCCGCCAATTCTCATCCGATTTTCAAGGAGTGAATTTTAAAAGATAGCCCAACATGAGCTTCATCTTTCTCCCACCCCCGAACATGTTCCGTTCCCCTTCTCTCCATGGATATGGATCCGCATTCAAGTCTGAAGTTTCTGTTTATTTAAAAGAGGTATAGTGGTGGTTACTTTTATTTACTTATTAATTACGTACAATTTGTGTTAAATATCTAATTTTTTGAATTTCCTCCAGCTTCCAAAACTCTCATCTGATTCGATATTCCGGGACGTCTGGGGCCTGGTTCGACAGCGCCAAGTGGCCGTGTTCCTTGTGTTCGCGACGTTGGCAGGGATTCTGGACTCGTTCATAATTTATTTTATGTTCTGGCACCTGGAGGAGGTCGCGGAAAGGACCGGCTACATGGCCTCCATCAAGCTGATCGAGGGCTGCGTGGTCGCCGCGGAGTGCCTCTGCGGGGAGATCCCGATGTTCCTGTTCAGCGGGAAGATTATCAAGAAGATCGGCTACGTCCACTGCCTCAGCCTCTGCTTCTTCATGTACGCAGTGCGGCTGGCGCTGATCTCGGTCATCCCGAACCCCTGGTGGCTGGTCGCAGTTGAGCTGGGGATGCAGGGCTGCACCTACGCTCTCACCTACACCTGCATTGTGGCCTACGCCTCAGCCATTGCGCCCCCCGGCACCTCGGCAACTGTCCAGGGCTTGGTCGCCGGGATGGACGACGGCCTGGGGTACGCAATTGGGTCCCTGATCGGGGGCAAAGCCTACAAATACTTCGGCGGTGCAAGGAGCTTCCAGGCCTTCTCCGGGGCTGCGGTCGTCGCCTGCATTTGCCACATTTGGCTGAGGCCGGCCTCCAAAGACGAGACCCACAAACCGAAGTTGCCTGTTTACGCCGTGCCCAGTGAGCAGTTCAAAGTCGACGAAAAAAGTTGACTATTGACGAAAAACTCGGAGACAGACTGCAAGTATGTGATTTAGCTGAAGTAGGGAAATATGCTTCCGAAGTTAACCATTTTCGATTTATTTAAAAATATCTCTACAAATTTTATTTATATTAGAACCTTATTATCAAAAGTAGATTTTTTTCAAGTAAAGGCCAAACTAAAGTGTGCAGAGCGCAACGTGTCGAACTATATGCAAATATGCGATAAACAACAAAACCTTCCTTCAAACTATAATAAGAATAGTTATCGGTTTCGTCAAGTTTATATTTTACTTACTTTTATATCTGGAGCCTGTTTTGCATAACCAAAGTGACAATTTGGAATCAGATTATTTTATTTATTTACTTACCATAAATAGATGTACGTACCAATGCTACTTTATTTGAATTAATAAAATTGGTTTATTTTTTAATTTTATTTAATTAAAAAAATTAAAATAAATTTCAGTGCAATGGATAAATTTTGTTTTAAGCGAATTAATGTATTTATATATACATATTTAAATATTTAAGGGAAGACAAATATACAGAGTGGCTGTGAAGTGTTACTAATGTTGTTACTACCCTGAAACGGTTTTGGAAGTTGCTTTGAAATCGTGGACAACTAAATATTTCAGCGTAACCCTTGAATATTTCAACGAGATTCGGTACCATCACACGAAGCGATCGTTAATCAGACTGCTCTCAAGTATAGTTTGGCCTAAGTTAACTCCGAGTTACATATTTATTTTTATTCTGAAAAGCAAAAGCAAAAGCAAAAATTATATAAACATTTTCCGAACGCTCAAACTGATATGACTTACATAACATATATGACTATTTTTGTTTTATCTGCTCTAGGTCTTAGTTTTTATTTTAAATGATGTTTTTAATTTACGGAGGTATACTTGAAATAAGGCATGCACAAATTATAATACATATGTATATATTTTAGATAGTTTTGTTTTTCAATGAAAAAAGAAGACTATTTTAAAATATATACCATTACAAACAAAATACCCCCCGGAAATGAAAAAAATCGTGTTTATTTTTCCAAATGAGTATTTTACAATATTCATAATTTTTCTGCCCTCAAGTATATTCTGGCTCCTAAACTATTTCTAACAATCTCCCGATTTAATGTACTTATAATAAAAGAATACAAGAAAGATTTCAAATATTATACTACAATAAAAAATTATTCTTTAGTTATATAATTAAATTTATTTTACAACAAATCGAAAATGGTTAAACTATCTTCAAAAACAGTGGAGAAGTGGCTGTGGAAGCTTTTTTCTAAATATTTTATATATTTCGCGCATATATTTAACGAACTGCGGTTTATAGTTCGTGGCTGGTAATTTTTAAAAACATTATTTTATACTCAATTTTCTACTCTTAATACAATTAAATAATTTTGTGATTAAGTAATTTGTTTTATATAGTACAGAATAAATAGCAAAAAAAACTTAAACATTGACATTATTTTCTTCCCTTACTGATGAATAAATAAAAATTTCACCAAGCAATATACAGAACAAATCAAAAATTCATTCTTGTGTTCCTAAATTAAATTCCATTTGAACAGTTGACTGCAAAAATTTAATTTTCAAAGAACAATTGTATGATAAAAGTAGAATATAAACAATTTGATGAATATAAAACTTTATTACAAAATTTATAAGAACCTAAAGAGCAGGCAGGGTTTTTACAAAACATTCAAATTATGGCAAGATAATTATTTTTCAAATATTACATTTGTCAGTTTTCATATATATTTCGTAATCTAAAAATAATTGATATATTTTTTCGTCAAAAAACCAACAACCTCAACATTTATATCACCTCAAAAAGCGTTATTTTTTCATTTCAAAATGTGTGAAGTCATTACAAAAACGAGCAGCGAATCTGCTTTAGAAAAAATGTTGGCTTGTGAAAAAATTCCAATTGAATATTGCCATCGTTTCTCTCTGTGCGTCTTGGACGTTGTTAGAAAACTCCAAAAATACTCGCTTTTTGAAAATGGTGTTGAAAAATGTCTCATTGTGGATTACCTGAAACAACAGTAAGGCGATATTTAAATATTTTTTTAAATATTATATTCAGCTAAATCTTCAAATAGGCCGTTTTTTGACGGCGATGTATCTTCTCGAGTTTCTATAGCTTTGCGTGAACTTGAAAACAGCGGTTATTTAATGTACGTGAGGAACGGATACAAAACGATTGGACCTTTTGCCAAAATTTGCATGTCGAAGACCCCGAAGCAGAAAAGGTTAACCTGGCGAAAACTCGAGCTAAAGTTGAGTCACAGCAGCAGTGATTTGTCAATTCCTGTTTTTCAAAAAAGGAGAAGGGTAGCTCCCAGCTCGCAGTAAATTTTTACTTTTAAAAATGATATTCTTCTAATTATGGATGTCGTATCACTTTAGTGATATAACTTAAAACTTCATTCAGCTAAATTGCTTTTAAGGACTAGAATTTAAACCCCTATTCAGCATAAAAGTTAGAATCGCTTTTATTCAAAACAAGGATAACTCTTCTATAAAAAGAATTTTTAACTTTTATCCAGAATAGGCGGGGTAAATCAGCTTACAATGTTAAATCAACGAATTGATGTGACCATCCATAATTATTATGATTTTGAATATCCATGATAGACTGTAATTTTTTGTTAGATGTATTTTTATTTGTGGGCATGTTTTATAATTCTGCTTGTGTCAGGTTTTTCCTAATGAAAAAGATTTTAATCAAAAATATAGTTAAAAATGAAAATGCATAAAATAGTCTTATTTCAAGTAACAATTTCAAAAAATTTCCCGCTTTCGATACGATCTAATAATTTTCTTGGCACAATGTTTTAAAATGGTACTTGGTTCAGTCACATTCATACAATTCCTAAAAAAATAGTAAAAAATAAAGGTTAAGAAATTCTTGAATATCCTTGTGAAAACTTGAAGATTTTCCCCTCTTTCCTACACACTATTAAAATTGAAAATTAGTTTTACAGAAGCCAACTTTTTAATGTAAAAAATAAATATTTGAGTTTCTTTTTTCGATTTTCTACCGATGAAATAAAAGATCATCATCAAACAATTTTGAACTTCAAATTTAAAATATTTCATATTACTACAAGAGGAGCTTTGTAGAATGTATAATTAATAATACAATTCAATTTTCATCAAATTATTAAAAGATAAGCGTTATAGTTTTAACAATTTGAAAAATTTTTTAGTGCAATAATATTTCATAATTTATGTATTTTTGATGCTCTCATGTAGGTATAAACAAAAAAGAGTGTCAACTTTTAGGTTTTAAAGGTTGTAAAATTTTCAATTTGTAAATTTTTTTTTTTAAACAAATTCGTCAAGATCGTTTTGGATTGAACTAGTTCAAAATAACACTAAAATGCATTCGCTGTCAGCCTAAAAGCAGGTTTTTCATGCATTATGAAAAAAATAAGTAAATAAATATACATAGATAATAATTCACCGCGCTGGACTATTTACTTTATCTAATCTTTAATTAGAACTTAATAATAAACAGTGCAAAACAAATATTAATAATAAAAATCATAGTAGTTCCGCTTTTTGAACCAAAAAAAAAAAAAAAACGATGCGATTGATAAACTTATCGAATAAAACAGATAAGAAGCTGATTTAGATTAGCATTTCCTTCAAATTGTGAAAAATGCAAACAGACTCACTTTCATTCATTGCGAAATATAAAAGCGTGCTTAGTAAATATTTTAAAACAATATTTGTATTAATAGTATTAATTAATTAAACAAATATGAGGGTAAAAGCAATTAAGAAACGCCTTTTGCCAATCAAGATCCATTATTTATTCCTAATGGCAGGTAAGTTTCGATTTATTTTTAATTAGAAAATAATATGTACCTAGTAATAAACATTTTTAATGTTCCAGCAATGGGACCGATACTACCTCAAATTTCTGTGTTTGGAAAATACTTGGACATCTCGCCTGATCTCATGGGATACATCGCCTGTATCGTGCCTTTAGTCTACATTTTAGTTAAATTAATTGTTAACTTTTTAGTAGACTATTTTACGGTTAGTATATGTATAAATTTGATTTAAATTGAAAACAAAAAGATTATTTCAAATTATTTTTACAGTCCTTAAGGAAATTTATATTTATACTCATGATTATTGCAACGACTCTGTGCTTCACCGGATTCTATTTCATTCCGCGATTTATCCATTCAATTGATAAAAACACTCCTTTACATTTAAACATTCTAGCGCAGGAGGTGCCTCGTTGTGGTAATTTGGTGAGTACATAAAAGGCTTTAATCCTTTAACGGTGGAATTTAAAAAATGAAACATGTAAAATAAAAACTAAGTAATTGCTCATTTTAATCAATTTATTCTAAAAGAAGAAATATAATTAGCAAGCTTTCCTAAAATGTCAATTCTTATACATATTTACCTATGCAGTACAAAGGTCATTACATTTTTAAAATAATGAGTACACTCGTCATTACACTCAAAATGGTTATTTTTTTAAGAAGAATATATTCGTCAAACATTGTTAAAGTATTAAACGCCATTAAAGCATTAATTTGTAATATTATTATTTTTTTTTTACTAGACCGATGATTACAAATTGATGTGCACCAAAATAAGAAAAATGACTTGTTTGAACGTGCATGAAGATCGTTTTGCTCTTTACGTCTCTACGATAGAAAGTATAAACGATTACGTTAATTTGGGTATTAAAAGCGAGCAAAAATTTTATCCGCAAACAATTTCGATACCAGACAACAAGACTTTCTATGTTTGTGATAAATTTAGTTATCCGACCACTTATTCTGAGCAACAGTTGATTTGTACAGATTTTTCTGACTCTCTTAACTGCCATAATGATTTGAACTTTTGGAGGTACGTCCTCCTTTTATCTGCGGGGACGAAAGGCTTTTATGGTGCAAAAAGCATAGTCGATGCAGTTTACTTTGATGTGATCGGAGCAGCTCAGGAATCGAAATATGGGTCCCATCGACTGTGGGGTACCATTGGGTTCGGAACAACCGCCCTTCTAGGAGGAATTTTTGTGGATTTTTGGACTTTAAACACTTTGAAGAGTTTTACACCTGCTCTTGTCGTGATGACTATTTTCAGTACATTTGCTCTATTCAGCACTTACAAATTAAAGGTTAGTGCCCTGAAATGTAATATTTCACTATTATTGAATTATTTCAAATTCTAAATCATTAAGATAAATTTTACTAGTTGTTTAGTGTTAAATGAATGGTTTTAAAAATAAACACACTTTCCGTATGATCTTGAGATATTCTGCAGCCTCGAATAGACAATATCGTCATATACATATATGTATATTAAATTTTCATGCCTACAACAAATTAAAAATTAAAATATTTATTAAATTTATCGCGAAAATCATGTAAATACATTAAATAAGTAAGATTCCCATATAATTAGCAATAATTTTGAATCACTTTTCTTTTTCTGAGCCAAAAATCTATAGTCCTGGATTAATTAATCAATTTAATTATTATTATTATTATAATAATTGAATTAATTAATTTTATTTTTTCTTTACTCTCAAGAATTGGAATTAGAATTTATTATTATTATTATTTTTTCAGCGACTCAGTCTATCAGTAAATACGCTTTTAAAGGCTGTACAATTTTATTGCACTGCATTTTTTGCAGGACAATGAGGCTTTAAAGACCTTAGAATTTGATATTAGTTTCAATTTGATACCTCTAGCCGTATATCTTAGAATAAAGGTCTAGACCTCTAGACGGACAATAAAGTAACAGTGTTTTATTCATTGCGAAATCCGGAACCCTAAAAGTTAACAAAAATTAAATCCAATTCAATTAAAATTTGTTTGATCTTTCATTGCATTCTTCAGGCACTATTCTTAGCCAGCTTAGTAATAGTTAACTTAAAAATGTTTAATTACCACCAATTTTTAATTTAAAATTTAATGTTTTTACAGATACCTGAACTCTCATCCAGTTGTAAATTTCGCGATTCCCTTCACCTCCTTCAACAGCGGAAAGTGGCCTTATTTCTTGTATTTCCCACGATCGCTGGAATTCTGGACTCCTTCGTAAACTACTTCGTTTTCTGGCACCTCGAAGATGTTGCAAAGATGACCGGGAACATGGGGTCCATAAAACTGATCGAAGGTTGCGTCATCGGGGCTGGATGCCTCTGCGGAGAGGTCTTAATAATTATTTTCAGTGGGAAGATCATCAAAAAGTTAGGCCACGTCCACTGTCTGAGCCTTTGCTTCTTCCTGTACACAATTCGACTGGCCCTAATTTCGCTCATCGACAATCCGTGGTGGCTCGTTTTTGTCGAACTGGTCATGCAGGGTTGCACATGCGCTCTCACCCGCGCATGCCTCAACGCGTACGCCTCGGGAGTTGCTCCCCTCGGCGCCTTGACCCTGGTTCAGGACTTGGGGGCTCAAATGAGGGATAGACTGGGGTATTTTATTGGACCTCTAGTTGGTGGAAACTTGCTCAAAATTTTGGATGGACCCAGAAGTTTTCTGGTCTCGCTGCAGGTGGATGCATTTTGCATATTCTTTTGAGACCAGGATTTAAAAATGAAGGTGATTTGGAAGAATTCAAAGCAGACTACGACTTATCGAGCGAGCAATTTGCAAATGATTTGGAATTTGGAAGGTAAAAATGATGAATTAACTTTTTGTAAGCAGATAAAACTAGTTTATAGGTATATACAATTAAAAATGTATTGACATTACTATTAGTATTTTTACAGTAATGAGGAGAATTTAATTTATTTGTAAAGTTATTATAGTACCTAAGAGAATATTACTGGAATAAAAAACTTATCGAAACACTTCCAAAATTGCCTATTTCAAGTAAGATTTTGTTTTTTTTTTTCATAAAGTACTTTTTATTCAAAATATCGAATCAATAAAAGAAAATATATACCAAATTAATCAACACTGTATTTTAAACATTTCCCTAATTTGTAAGCTCACAGATAATTTTCGTGTGCAGATTTGAAAATTAAGACGTAAACATCATTAGCCATGCGTTTTAACGTACTTTTAATTTTCTTTTTATCCCTAAACTTCACAAAACAAAAATAAATCATTAAAAATACAACATAACTATAGCAATTTTTCTAATCTAAAATTTTTCATCTAATTCTTCAAAACCTTTTAAATAGGAAAAATATGTTGTTTATTTTATACTATTATATCCCAGAAACCATTCTAAACTTTCCCAAAGGGTCTTGATGCGCTGAATTCGAATTCAACCTCAGAATTGCTCTATGTCCTATGACGTCTGGTTTTCGAGAGATTTTAATTTAAAAGTGGACACAACTCGGTTTGTCCTATATTGTGAACGTGAATTAATTTAGCCGAATGACTTTTGATCTTTCCGCGATGTAATATAATCCCGAATAAAGCAAAAACCCCTGTTTTTTGTATTTTTAGGTTAGGATATCTCTTGATATGATGGAGCAATTTGAGGTCAATTCAGTGCACCAAAAATTAGGAAACCTTCGAAAAAGTAAGTCTGATTTCTAGTTTAGAAGATTGATTGCATTTTGTTGGCCTCTTCTTTTTTTTATCTTCAAATAAAGTATTAATAACCTTCAAATAAATATTTTTTATTGAATTTTGTTAACAATTCATACAGTAAAAAGAGCTAAATCTAATATTTAAATTTCCTTCAGTGTACGCCAGAAAAAAATGTATGGAGAAACAATATTAAATAGACATTTTGACTCCTACAAACAAATAAGAAAATAAGTGTTCGCGAAAATCAACCCCTCAAGGGGTAAAATGGGGTCAATAAACCCAAAAGTCGATATGGGTGTCGTTATTGAGGTTTCTTTTGACATTGATTACGAAAATGCCATCAATTTTGAAATCTGATGGCAACATGACATAAAAGGTCTGTCTGTTAACTCAAAACTTAACTTTTACTCGAAGCTGTCTGTTAATTCCAAGGAGAGTAAAAATAACCACTTGACAGCACTTCCCTATTCACTATTTTTACCAGATTTTACTCAAGCTAAAAAGATCGAGTAAATTGAGTAGAATCACCAATTGCTTGTCAATTGTCAGTTGTAATTTGTCCTTGTCGACATTCAAGCTACTTTTGAGTTTACTAAAGGTTGCTAAATTGAACATTTCAAATAGATTAGAATTTTTTTAAATATATCAGTTTACGCACACAAGCAAGCCTTTTAGATTTTACCCAATTTTTACTAGAAGTCTGGTAACTTTTGATATTTATACCCCCTACCATATGAAAGTTTTTACTAGATTTATACCCAAAAAAATTTTACTCAATGTTACTATACCTGACAGACATAAAATTAAAATTCTGTAGGGGTGAATCGGGGGCTCAAAAGTTTTATGGAGAAACAATATTAATTCCCGAGGGGATTAAAAAGGTTTCGTGCGCGAGCAAAGCCGCGGGCAAAAGCTAGTATACAATATAATAATAATATGTACTTTAATACTTTATTTTATTCAACAATATCTTTCGTTATAAACTCTGTTTTGGCAGTGAGCCACCCACGCAACCCATCCGTGGAACCCGTGAACCCTTTTCACAGTTTGGGCGCAGTTGAAGGCCTCCGCGATGTCGTCGGACAGGAGGCGGGGGCAGGGCACCCTGCAGACGTTGGCCGAGGGCCTCCCGTCCGGCTGGCACCAGTATCTGTCGTTCAGCTGGAAGAGGCCCCAATCCTTGCTCCCGTCCGCGTTCAGGGACCCCACGGCCCTCGTGTCGAAGCGGCTCTCGTGCTCCACGAGGCAGATCCAGTCGGGGATTTCGGCCTCCGCAGCCCCCAGGCGGCGCAGCTCCCTGGACAGGGAGCACTTGTCGAAGACCCTCGCACTGGCCCCAACGGCTAAAACGACCACGAGGAAGATTGTTGCAGGACTCATTTTTCTAACCGACTTCTGACTTCTGACGCTGTTGACGACCAAAGGCAACTGTTGGAGCGGTTCGGTTGGAGCCGTCTTTTTATAGGTAGCCACTGGTCATCAGCTCTACCACAAAAATTAATCAGATATTCGTTAATTTACTCAATTTTCATCATAATTGATAAATATTGATCGATTATAGAATTAATATATAATCCTTATCTTATAATATAAGAACTATTTTTAGGTTTATTTATTTGTAATCGAAATTCCAGAAATTGTTTAAATTGATTTGTTAGGTAGAATCGTTTCGGATGTTTTATATATTTTGTTTAAGATAAAGAAACTGAATGGGGTTTCCATTAATTGTATTAATCAGGAATGTATGAAATACGAACAATAGAGAAAAAAAGAAACGTGCGGGTCTCAGGACCCCCGGTAAGAACGAAGTTCTGCTATAATATATAAATAATAAAAAGGTAAAAACATTTGACATATTTAAGTATTTTTATTTTAAAATTCAACCATGGAAATTATTGGCTTGTGTTAGCTAAAGTAAGATACATATGCCTGCGACTCTATTTTGGGTAAATATCTTGAAAAAACAATATCGATAGTTGTACCAAACTTTGTTGTTGAGTGTTTCGGATTATTATTTATTGACAAATTAAATGTTTCTAACAGACATTTTTTTAGTTTATCAGATCTTGCATCTGCAAAATTAATGTGAAAATCACCAGCCAAAATGAGTGGGACCTTATCATGATCACAACATAATTTTCTGGCGCCCTCTTCACTGTACTCACTTAATTGTCTATGAATTTGAAATATAACGTCTTCAATTTTCTGATTGGGTGAAACATAAATAACAACCATAACTATTTTAAGGCCATTTTCCAGAGTACACACAGCTGAGCATATATCAGGTATACATAGGAAATTCTCGATGTATTTCAAATTATGTTCAGCTGACAGTGTGTGGAAATGAAAAATATTACCTCTCCCTACCTATAATGTTTCAAATCCTGTAACTTTAAAATTTGACAGTCTGCCATCTTGAATTCTTAAATTTTGACAGTTGTTATGAAATTAGCGACCCCGAAAACCCCCAATTTTCAAGTTTGGTGCAAATCGCGTTAACTTTAAAATTTGGCAGTCCGCCATCTTGAATTCGTAAATTCTGACAGTTGATTTGAAATAACCGGCCTCGAAAACCCCCAAGTTCCGAGTTTGGTGCAAATCGAATGAACTTTAAAATTTTACAGTCCGCCATCCTGAATTCGTAAATTCTGACAGTTGTTTTAAAATTAGGGACCCCGAAAAACCGCAATTTTCAAGTTTGGTGCAAATCGCATTAACTTTAAAATTTGACAGTCCGCCATCTTGAATTCGTAAATTCCGACAGTTGATTTGAAATAAGCCACCCTGCAAACTCCCAAGTTCCAAGTTTGGTGCAAATCGCATTAACTTTAAAATTTGACAGTCCGCCATCCTGAATTCGTAAATTCTGACAGTTGTTTTAAAATTAGCGACTCCGAAAATCCGCAATTTCCAAGTTTGGTGCAAATCGCACTAACTGTAAAATTTGACAGTCCGCCATCTCGAATTCGAAAATTCTAACATTTGTTTTGAAATAACCGACCTCGAAAACCCCCCAGTACCAAATTTGGTGCAAATCGCATTAACTTCAAAATTTTCCAGTCCGCCATCCTGAATTCGTAAATTCTGACAGTTGTTTTGAAATAAGCGACCATGAAAAGCCACAAGTAATGAGTTTGGTTCAAATTACATTAACTTTAAAATTTGACAGTCCGTCATCTGAATTCGTTAATTCTTCTATTCGTACAAAATATGCACACGCAACACTTTCACGAAAAAGTTATACACATGTAAACACGCGCGCACGCGTGACTTTGTTGAATCATATAATCCACGTGAATTTGAATACACGTAACACGACTTTTAATCGTCACTATATGAAGCATACACATGCGTCATGCAAACACAACTATCATAAGTTTCATCAAAGAAAGTATAATAAAGTAAACATGCGCTGCTGCCGCCTGCCAGGGAACTTCGAATTTTCTCTTTTTCTCTCTCTCTCTCTTCACAGTACTAATAGTAGCTCTCGAATAAACCGACTAGACCCCAGATGGCCAAGACCCTAAGGGGAACGACTGGGCTTGCGTAGAGCAAAGCAAGATTGAGGGGAATTTAACGTTACTCTGTCGTTTTCTCTATGTTCACCTGCCTAGTTTCTCAACGCATAGTGCGCCATAAAGAACTTCGTTCTAAAAACATTTTAACGTTAAAGAAAAAACTGCCTAAGTAATGCAATGTTGAGAAATTCTCTTCACTTTAAACTGATAAATCAATCTAAATTTTTTAGGTTTCACACTTTTATCAGTTTACTTTGATTCGAAATTTTATGGATAACGAATAGCCGAATTAATCACAGTGATCAGATGTTTGTTGCTTGTTCTTCGGAAATTAGAGCGAATCAGATAATTTGTCTGGTGATTTTAAGTTTAGCCAGATTTAAAGTTTCTTATACATATACATATGTAAATATTATGTAGAGGCAAATTCTAATTTTGAAGTTAATTAATGACAATAATTTTTAATGAAAGTTGCAATTTTTTCGAGTTTCATATTTCATAACACAAATTTCGTCACAATGAGCCCCATACCGTACTGCGTGCACCAAAAACGATAACAATTTAATAATCTTAATCTTCGAATATATTTATTAAAAATGTTTAGGTATGCTAGAAAAATGAAAAATATGCCTAGAGCAAGAAATTTCTCAACATTTTTTACTTTGTAGGACACAAAACGCAATTTTATTGCTTCTTATTATATTAAGTATTACATAATGCGCTAAAACTTGCAGAAAAAGAATGAAAAATATGTCCCTTTATATTCATTTCCAGAAAGTAACTACTCGAGAGTTCCTGTTGCTTTTAAAAAATTACATAAGATTTGATACTAGAACATATTCCTCTCTTTTTATCCAATTCTAGAAGATTTTAACAACTTCTCCAGTTAAATTTTAACGCGTATTAACTCATAACTTTTTATAAACATTCACACTATCATATTAGAAATTAGAAATAGCCTATTCATCTAATTGAAGGTAGCTCTGTAATCAGCCGATTATGTACGAGTATCTCACAAATAAGCATTAAAATGAAAAATTCTTAAAATAACAATTAAAGTTGGTAGATATAAGTTGTAAAAGGAAACCTGTCGAGACACCCTGTGCTTTATATCTTATAATGATACCTCACGCACTTAATCAACTTTGAAATCTATATTACTAGGAGACACGAAGAAGACGATTGACAAAAATAAAGGTAAACTCTCGGATTTTGTTTTTGCTATTTGGAGCAATTGAACGAAGATTGATAAACTCTTCGTTATCAAGGAGAATATCGAAATACTTAATCATATAATGATAAGGATTTTTTTAGATTAAGACTTTACCAAATTTCACATTCACTAGAGTTTGAGCAAAAGTGAAATTGCTAGTTTTCATAAAATATTGTGAAATGTGGGTTGGCTGGTTAGGTTCCTTTGAAGCAAGAATAATTAGATAATTGAATAGTAGTTATCTACCTAACGAAAGCAAATTACTTTAAAGTAAAATGTTTGAGAATGAGAATAAACGGCTCATGCCGATTAAGGCGCACTATTTCTTCTTCATGGCAGGTAGGTTTAATTTTGTTTGTTAATAAATGTATGGAGAAAACATTTTTTTTTTCAGCAATGGGTCCAATTTTACCTCAAATTTCTATGTTGGGAAAATTTTATGACTTTACGCCCCATCTCTTTGGATATGTCGCCTGTTTTGTGCCCGTCGTCTACATTTTAGGGAAGCCAATAGTTAACTTTTTGGCTGACAATTTTAAAGTTATTTATATGAATTTAAAAATGTAAAATGTGAAGTTTCTAATTGAATGTCGCCTTTGCAGTCCTCAAGAAAATTTATTTTTATACTGACGATTATCGCAACGACGCTGTGTTTCGGTGGATTCAACTTTATTCCTCATTACACTCACACCATGGAAGTGGGCCGTCCTTTAGAATTTCCAATTTTTACCAAAGATATACCCATCTGTGAAGATAAGGTAAGTCATAACATAATATTATATGAATTTAAATCATACTTTGATTTTTATTGAAAAATAAAGAATTCAAAAAATTAAAATTCTTCAGCGATCAGTAAAGAGATTGTTAACACGCTCCAAGAGAGAACTGTAATTCGTGACCCATTTTAGGGTTTTACAGGTCAAGGAACGTTTTAACGTTTTTTTTCCACACGCATGAGGGAAAAGTGCCACTAAAACGCATGCCTTTGTTCGCTCGTGCGTTTATTGCTGCCAGCGTGCGCAAACGGCTACTTTACGCCCTTGTTGCACAATATACTATTAATTTACATCTGCTATTGTGAGTTCTTCAAGAAATTTTTCGATTAGGAAAATGGGTTTTTTTGAAATTTCAATTTTAGACCCAGTGGCGCCAAAAGTTTATTTATTTGATGAACGAATTAAAATTTCTTTGTTTGTTTTAAAAATTATATTTTTTTAAAACGTATGACGATAAATTCACTCCTTTTAAATGAGAAGTTAATTGGGATCTCAAAAGTTGTAAGGAATATTTTTAATATCAGGTTTTAGGATTTTGGTATTGATGTGTTATACTTTCCATTCTATTGAAATAATTTGTAAAAAAATATATATGTAGGTAGGATGAAAAATAGCTGGGTTCTTAGTGTAGCTTTTTGAAATTTTAGATTTTAGAGATATATGAAAAAAATTGTTATTTCTCTACAAAAATAATACCTATAAAGACATTCTTTAATAGTTAAAAATATAAATCAAATATTCTTGATTGTCTCAAAGTCTTTTTAATAAACCCTTTTTTAACCGACTTCAAAAAAGGAGGAGGTTATGAATTCGTCGGAATCTTTTTTTTATGTCTGTTACCTGATTTCTCCGTCAATTGTGGACCGATTTTAATAATTCTTTTTTTAATGGATAGGTTATGCCTCACAAGTGGTCCCATTTAAATTTCATTAAAATATTCCACTTCAAAGGGTGGAAAATTAGGGGATGACTGAATTTTATTGATTTTCATTCACTTCATCGCGCGATAATTTCAACAATTATGGATCGATTTTGAAGATTATTTTTCTGACAGGATATGTATCATTATAAGGGATTGACTAACAAATACTAAAAAACCAAAATGGCGGATTCTAAGATGGCCGCCTTTATAAACACCACTAAAAAGCAAAAAATAAAAATTATTTAAAAAAAAAAAAAAACCGCCTTCAAAAAACAGCTAGGAACTAAAAAGCAAAAAATAATTGGTAACATTTACATATACGATTTCCTACCTACTGATGTGTTTGAAGTCGGTGCCAAAGTCCAAAAATAACAATGAGCAATACTTATACTTAGTGACTTATAAAGAGTTGAATTAACAACGAAACGTATTTCACACATGTGTGTGCCCGTTTGGGTTGTATCGCTCAGCCTACCCACGCTCGCTCGAAAGTTCGTCGCACATGCGGGGTGTAGCGGGGGACCTATTTGGCTTGGCACCGAGTTCAAACACATCAGTAGGTAGGAAATCGTATATGTAAATGTTACCAATTATTTTTTGCTTTTTAGTTCCTAGCTGTTTTTTGAAGGCGGTTTTTTTTTTTTTTTAAATAATTTTTTTATTTTTTCTATTGCATTGTAAAAAATAACATTTTTCTACTGAGTATTAGAATTTAATATGGATTTCGAATTAATATTCTAATTTAATTTTCTCCTAGGTTAAACGTCGTGAAACGTTGTGCTCAAGGTCTAGATACATGAGCTGCAGAGACCAATTTGGAGTTGTACAAGACACAGTCTATGCGATGACCATCGACCCCGTAGAAGATTCGGGATATTCTAAATTCTTTTCATATTCAGACAACAAGACATATCACTTTTGCGTTAAATACGTTTCCAGCGCGATGAGAAAAGCGCCGCAACATAATTTTACCTGTTTGCCATCTGTTTACCGTCCTAAGTGTGATCAAAACACCATGTTCTGGATGTTCGCATTGTTGCTGATTTTTGGGACAGTAGGATTTAATATAACTAGTTGCATAAGCGATGCAATTTACTTTGATGCGTCGGAGGTGGATCAGGAAAAGAAATATTGGAGTCTACGAGCCTGGGGCACCATTGGTTTCGGAACTGCCGCCCTTTTAGGAGGAGTTGCTGTGCATTTTTGGACTTTGGACACTGTGAAGAGTTTCATTCCGGCTCTTTTTTTGATGGCTGTTTTCAGCGGGTTTGATTTACTCAGCACATACGAGATAAAGGTATTTTCAAATGTTATAATGTTTTTTAGTTAACACTTCAATTTCATTATATATGTAGGTACCTCAATTCTCGTCAAACGATTTGCTCCAGGAGTCTTGGAGCCTTATTCGACAAGGAAAAATGTTCATATTCTTGCTATTCGCAATCCTGGCCGGAGTTCTGGAGTCGTTCACGAACTACTTCATCTCCTGTATCTTGAAGACGTCGCAGAGAAGACCGGGTACTTGGGATCCATAAAACTGATCGAAGGCTGCGTCATCGGAGCAGGGTGCCTCTGCGGAGAACTCGTCGTCTTCCTCTATAGCGAGAAAATCATAAAAAGGATGGGTGAAATCCACGCTTTAAGCATTTGCTTCTACATGTACGCAATTCGGTTCCTGTTGATTTCCCTCATCCCAAACCCTTGGTGGCTCATCGGAATTGAACTGGTCATGCGCGGATGCGCCTACGCACTCACCTGCGCATGCCTCAACGCGTATGCTGGAAAAATTGCGCCCCCCGGAGCCTCAGCAACGGCTCAATTCTTGGGGGCTGGAATGAAGGACACCCTGGGGTATATCTTTGGACCCTTGATTGGTGGTTCAATTTACAGCGGTTTGGGCGGAGCTAGGACTTTCCTAGTATTTGCTGGAATTTCTATTTGTGTATGCATTGCCCACAATTTTTTGAGACCAGGATATAAATATAAAGGGGAAGAATCAAAATCAAAGGGTTACTCGCTCGTTAACGACCAGGAAGACTTAGAAAGTGGCAGTCGTTAATGCACACATTACCAATTTTTCAACACTTTTACTAAAAATAGCTAATTAATTATTCATATTTAATAATGAAAATCCTAAACAACATTTCTTGATGCTAAGGTAAATCAAAATCAAAATCGATCGTAGTGGTATAAATTTCGTGCAATTAGCATATTATCAAACTCTATATCTACTTACTTTAAAAAATTATATGCAATGAAAATTGGTAGTTAGAGGTTTTGTTAGGGATTCTGATTCCGAACCTTCTATAAAAATTCGGAAATTCAATAAATATGTAGACATGAAAACTTAATATATTTTAACAAGTTGCCATGAAAATGGCCATTTAAAAGGTTAGATTTTTATATCGGATGCAGAATTAAAATTATTTTTCATGAAAATATTATGCTAACAAGTCTCGACATTTATCGAAAAGAAATGAATTTAGCGCTTATTTTTGCGACACCAAGCAACAACTTTATCAACATTTTACAATACGTAAAGACTTTAAAAGCGAAAACCACATTAGGCGGTTTGAAAACACAATTTTTTTTTATTTCATAAATGGTCAGTAACATATCTCAAGTATATGTTCATAAAGTTTTAGAACGAAATTTTGATTTTTTCCATTGTTATACGCACAAACTTTAACTGCGTTTTTCTAAAAACATCATTTTTGTCAGTTTTAGGGGAATAATAACTCAAAAACTAATAAACAGATCATTTTATAAATTTTTATATGATATGAATTAATTAATTAGACAATTTCACTAGGTTTGTTGGTGTCTGTCTCTTATAAACCAACGGATTGAAAACAACTGCAGTAAAAGATTGAACGCACTCTTACAATAGCCTCGAAGAGTTTCGGTTTTAATGTTAACAACAAAATGTTTAAAACGAATTAAATCAGATGAAATTGATCTACCGCTCACAAAATCATGTAGACTAATACATCTAATAATGTTGAAGACAAGCACGCATTATTTCTTTTAAAGTGCAATTATATGTATATTCACTGTTTTTAATTGGGTTCTGTTTAAGTTTCATTTAGAAAATTATGTAATTAAATGGAAGCATCTAAAATGAATAAATCTTATTTTGTGATTAAATGATCTCTCATTTTATTTGCTGATGCCATTAATTACAAAGACTTTCTCTCTGTACATTGGGATTATTCTTGCATCGTCTGACCCACGTGGGCCAACCCTCAAACCCGTGCTTCGCCTTGACCTTCAGGGCGCATTCGATCGCGGCCTTGAGGTCGTCGGACAGGAGGTCCTCGCACGCGACGTTGCACGCGTTCTCCGAGGGCTTGGACCCCGCCTGGCACCACCACCTGTCGTTCACCTGGAAGAGGCCCCAGTCCTCGCTGCCGTCCGCGTTCCCGTCCTCGTTGAGGGCGCCCACCGCGGAGGAGTTGAAGGTGCTCGTGTACTCGATGAGGCAATTCCAGTCCTTGAGGTCCTCCTCCAGGGCCCCAAAGCGCCGCAGCTCCTTCGAGAGTGTGCAGGAGTCGAATCCTCTCGCAATGACCCCCAAAGCCATCGTAAGGGTGAGTACAATTTGTGGTAAGACCATTTCGCGTTATTTCGAAACTACTCAACTGAAAAATTGCTAATGTAGAAATTTCAGGCGGAGGTGGCTTTTATATTAATTGGCTGATTCATTTCACTTTCACCAACTATTGCACACATGCGAAATAAATTTCGCTGCAAAGAAACAAATATTTAATCAGTTGTATTTTCCCATTGTCTGCTGTTTTATTTACAAAAAAAAATAATCAAAATAACATTCTGTCGTCTAGAACTTCGGTGTATTAAACACTTTCTATGTCAAAAACCTTTTAAAAAAATTTAATTTACGCTCACGCTAATGATTTTGTAAGAAAATTATCCAATTAAGCGCCAACGACTAACTAAGGATTTTATCTCAATTTATTAAACGTTAAAACCACAAACAGGATAATCCAACAAATTTAAAAATTTAAAAAAAATTTAAATTTTTAACATTTTGGAACAATTATAACTCCTCGAAAAATAATTTAATTTTAATGACCCAAAGCTTTTTTTAAAGCTTGTAGTTTCTAGTTTATGAATCAGACAAGATTTTATCGTTTCCTACTGCTCTGTGTTGAAAATTAGAAGAGTTCTCTTAATTTTTTATGAACTTTTAGTGTGTATGGGGCGGAAAAAATGTTTGTGCAAGAAATAAAGGCCTTTTTTCCCCCCTCAAAATTCTTTTATTTTTCATTTTTGTGCCATTTTTGTTGTTGTTTATTTTATTGAGTTATAGTAGTAGATTCATATACTAGAATGTACAAAATTTCAAAAATGCTTTGGATAGTATCGATAGTATCGGTCCTATCGATAGTTCAGTTTGTCTTAACGTAATTGGTTGCTTTGTATTTGTTTATCAAGCCGAAGAAAATCTCAAACATCAGTTACATTGCACATGAAATGCATATTGCAATTCAATTATGAACAGTTCGAATTTCCGAATTAATTGGTTTCTCTCGTTCTTGGAATGCAGTTTTAGTGTTAATTTCAATTTGAATTCATAGTTTCCGAATGTTGCATGTGTTTACGTATGTCATTCCAATGGTAAGTAATGTTTAACAAATGGAAAGAGAAACTCCGTCCAATGTAAAACTGATAAATCAATCCAAATATTTTTGGTTTCACACTTTTATCAGTTTACTTTGATTCGAAATTTTATGGATAACGAATAGCCGAATTAATCACAGTGATCAGATGTTTGTTGCTTGTTCTTCGGAAATTAGAGCAAATCAGATAACTTATCTGGTGATTTTAAGATTAGCCAGAATTAAAGTTTCTTATATATGTAAATACTTTCATATTTCATAACACAAATTTCAAAATGTTATGCTTACTTATTTGCTGGATTAAAGAAATATTCTTCAAATATAACAAAATCTTAAAATTTGAACACAGCTTTACGGTGAGTAGAAAATATTGAGATTTTTTAACTTTGAAAATAATTGATAATATCTCTAAGAGAAAAAAATTATTCACTGTTTCCCTAATGCACTACCATTTTTTACGTGATGGGGAACAACCTAATTTTATTGCTTCTAACTATATCAAGCATTACTGCGTTTCAAATTGCAGAATCAGAATGAAAAATATGTCACTTTTTATTCATTTCCAGAAAATAACTACTCGAGAGTTCTATTGCTTTTAAGAAATTAAAATCATAACCATAAACTTTATTTGAGGTTAATTATACAAGAGATGTGATACTAGAAAATATTCTCTTTTTATCCAATTTTAGCAGATTTTAACAACTTCCCCAATTAAATTTAACGTACGTATATTAACTGATAACTTTTTTATAAACATTCCCACTATCATATGAAAAATATTTAACAGAATTTTATACAAGAAAATTTTACCCCACAATTGCCAGGTAGACTTAATAGAATACTTTATATTAAAAAAAAAATTTTAACACGTTCAACCCGGCGCACTTTTTCGAGTCTTTGTGATCGGCGTGCAGATTATGTTCCCAGTCATATCTGATTCTGGGAACTTAGCATAAGCAGTTATCATCGTCTGGGAGCCCAATCCCCAGTCACGTTCGTTCGGTTCTAACTTAGCATAAGTAGCTTTATCATCATATTTTTTAGACAAAACCTCTCTGGGATATGTCGCGTTTTATCTCTAGATCCTGACTACGAAAAAGATGGGTAGAGTCAGTTGATGGAGTTCGTCTAAAGAAGACAGAGCAAAAAGCTTTGCCTGTGGACCACCGATGGTACGCGCCAGGTTGAACGTGTTAAAATTGAATCGTCTGTTGGGTGCAAAATTTTCAGTTATAGTGTTTGTTTGTAAATAAAAAAAATCAGGAATGTTTCAGAGGTCGCACTATTATAAAAATCACTTACTCAATTTATCGTGAATATACAATTTATAATAATAATTTATAATAATATACCACGTTAACCCTGAATAAACGAGTATTATATGTAAAAATAATTTATACATATAATCAAAAGGTTAACTATTTTGAAGAAGTCTACTCATATTATTGAAGATAGCTTTGTAATCGGTCAACAATTTGTTTCATCGTGTTTCCGGTCCATAATACATACGTCTAACACATAAAAATCTCTAAAAATAACAATTAAAGTTGGTAGATATAAGTTTTGTAAAAGAAAATCCGCCGAGACACTCTGTATTGTATAATTTATGTATAATGTATCGTAGTCCACTTAATCAACTTTTAAATTTATATTATTAGGAAATACGAAGAAGACGATTGACAAAAATAAAGATAAACTCTCGGATTTTGCTTTTCTTTCCCTATGTGGAATAATTGAGTGAAACGATTGATAAACTCGTCGTTATCAAGGGGAATATCGAAATACTTAATCATATAATGATAAGGATTTTTTTAGATTAAGACTTTACCAAATTTCACATTCACTAGAGTTTGAGCAAAAGTGAAATTGCTCGTTTTCATAAAATATTTTGAAATGTGAGTTGGCTTGTTAGGTTCCTTTGAAGCAAGAATAATTTAATAATTGAATAGTAGTCATCTACCTAACGAAAGCAAATTACTTTAAAGTAAAATGTTTGAGAATGAGAATAAACGGCTCATGCCGATTAAGGCGCACTATTTCTTCTTCATGGCAGGTAGGTTTAATTTTGTTTGTTAATAAATGTATGGAGAAAACATTTTTTTTTTCAGCAATGGGTCCAATTTTACCTCAAATTTCTATGTTGGGAAAATTTTATGACTTTACGCCCCATCTCTTTGGATATGTCGCCTGTTTCGTGCCCGTCGTCTACATTTTAGGGAAGCCAATAGTTAACTTTTTGGCTGACAATTTTAAAGTTATTTATATGAATTTAAAAATGTAAAATGTGAAGTTTCTAATTGAATGTCGCCTTTGCAGTCCTCAAGAAAATTTATTTTTATACTGACGATTATCGCAACGACGCTGTGTTTCGGTGGATTCAACTTTATTCCTCATTACACTCACACCATGGAAGTGGGCCGTCCTTTAGAATTTCCAATTTTTACCAAAGATATACCCATCTGTGAAGATAAGGTAAGTCATGACATAATATTATATGAATTTAAATCATACCTTATTATTTATCGAATAAAAAGAATTAAAAAAATTAAAAATTCTTCGGCGATCAGTAAAGAGTTTGTTAACACGCTCCAAGAGAGAACTGTAATTCGTGACCCATTTTAGGGACCCAGATCACAGCACGTTCTAAATATTTTTTAATTTAGATGTGCTAATGTGGGTTCTCAAAATTGGGTAATGAATTTTAAAAAGCTATGATAACAATATCAAAATTCTTGGTGTATTAATTTTTGTTAATTATTCACAAGATCTAAGTTCATTAAAAATAAACAAGACGAAGAGGATTCCTTAAGAAATTGTTCGATTAAGAAAATTGGTTTTTTGAAATCTGAATTTTGGACCCAAGTGGCAGCTAAAAGTTTGCTTCTTTGATGAACGAATTATAATTATTTTTGTCGTGGTCAGTGAGTAGAGAGTAGAGTCTCACTAATCCGGCACTATTAAAAACAAGGAGGTGCCGGATAATTGGAATGTTCGGAATACTGCATTGTATAGAAACACTCATAACAAATAAAATAAAGCATTTAATAAAGGAAATAACTAATAATAATAATTAACATATTCGTTTTTAAATAATCCTTAATTGATGTTTTTTTTTTGCAACTTGTAGTCCTTGTTTAAAAACTTTTTCTCGTGTGTTTCGAAGAATTATAATATCTTTTATAGCAGATACGTCCGTTTTCTTCAGCGGGCGAAAGGTGTCGCTTTATTGGACGTGCCGGAATATTGAAATTTTGGGGCTTAACAAAAAACGATGATAAATTCGTTCGTTTTAAATAAGAAATTAACTGGGACCGAAAAAGTAGTAAAAAATATTTTAAATATCAGGTTTTAGGATTTTATTATTGATGTATTCCTTTTTCCTTCCATGAAATAATCTAAAAAATATATTGCATGAAAAATGGTTGGATTCTTATGGTAGCTCTTTTAATTTAAAGTGCAAGAATTTAGAGTAAGAGACATTTATATAGAAAACGAATTTTTATTTCTTATACAAAAATAATACCTATAAATACATTTCTTAATAGTTAAAAGCATAAATCAAATATCCTCGAAATTTTGTTAATGAAGCCTTTCTTATTTTTTCAATTGCACTTAAAAAAGAATCTTCGCCCTGAGTTTAGAAATTAATATGAATTTAGAACTGATATTCTAATTTAATTTTTTCCTAGGTTAGTTTTCGTAAGACAATGTGCTCAGAATTTAGATACATGAACTGCAGAGACCAATTTGGGGTTGTACAAGACCCAGTCTATGCGATGACCATCGACCCCATAGAAGATTCGGGATATTCTAAATTCTTTTCATATTCAGACAACAAGACATATCACTTTTGCGTTAAATACGTTTCCAGCGCGATGAGAAAAGCGCCGCAACATAATTTTACCTGTTTGCCATCTGTTTACCGTCCTAAGTGTGATCAAAACACCATGTTCTGGATGTTCGCATTGTTGCTGATTTTTGGGACAGTAGGATTTAATATAACGAGTTGCATAAGCGATGCAATTTACTTTGATGCACCGGGGATGGATCAGGAAAAGAAATATTGGAGTCTACGAGCCTGGGGCACCATTGGTTTCGGAACTACCGCCCTTTTAGGAGGAGTTGCTTTGCATTTTTGGACTTTGGACACTGTGAAGAGTTTCATTCCGGCTCTTTTTTTGATGGCTGTTTTCAGCGGGTTTGATTTACTCAGCACATACGAGATAAAGGTATTTTCAAATCTTATAATGTTTTTTAGTTAACACTTCAATTTCATTATATATGTAGGTACCTCAATTCTCCTCAAACGATTTGCTCCGGGAGTCTTGGAGCCTTATTCGACAAGGAAAAATGTTCATATTCTTGCTATTCGCAATCCTGGCCGGAGTTCTGGAGTCGTTCACGAACTACTTCATCTTCTGGCATCTTGAAGACGTCGCAGAGAAGACCGGGTACTTGGGATCCATAAAACTGATCGAAGGCTGCGTCATCGGAGCAGGGTGCCTCTGCGGAGAACTCGTCGTCTTCCTCTATAGCGAGCAAATCATAAAAAGGATGGGTGAAATCCACGCTTTAAGCATTTGCTTCTACATGTACGCAATTCGGTTCCTGTTGATTTCCCTCATCCCAAACCCTTGGTGGCTCGTCGGAATTGAACTGGTCATGCGCGGATGCGCCTACGCACTCACCTGCGCATGCCTCAACGCGTATGCTGGAAAAATTGCGCCCCCCGGAGCCTCAGCAACGGCTCAATTCTTGGGGGCTGGAATGAAGAACACCCTGGGGTATTTCTTTGGACCCTTGATTGGTGGTTCAATTTACAGCGGTTTGGGCGGAGCTAGGACTTTCCTAGTATTTGCTGGAATTTCTATTTGTGTATGCATTGCCCACAATTTTTTGAGACCAGGATATAAATATAAAGGGGAAGAATCAAAATCAAAGGGTTACTCGCCCATTAACGACCCGGAAGACTTGGAAAGTGGCAATCGTTAATGCACATGGCACGGATTTTTCAACACTTTTACTAAGAATAACTAATTAGTATTCATATACTTATAAAATTCAACATACTAAATAACGCTTTTTGATGCTGAGGTAAATCTATTGTATATAAATCAAAATCGATCGTAGTCGTATAAATTTCGTGCACCTAGACTTTTATCAAACTCTAAACCTACTTACTTTAAAAAATATATGAATAAAAATCGGTAATTAGGGATTCTGATTCCGAACCTGCTATAAAAATGTGGAAATTCAACAAATATGTAGATTTGAAAACTTAATATTGTATTTTAACAGGTTGCCATGAAAATGGCCATTTAAAGGTTAGAATTTTATATCGGATGCAAACTTAAAATAACATTTCATGAATATATTATGCTAACAAGTCTCGACATTTTTCGAAATAAAATGAATTTAGCACTAAATATTTCAAGAATATGTTCTCAAGGTTTTAGAACGAAATATGGATTCTTCCCATTGTTATGGGCACAAACTTTAACTGCGTTTTTCGTAAAATATAATTTTTGTCAATGATGGGAATGATAACTCAAAAACTAATAAACAGATCATTTTATAAATTTATAAATGATATGAATTAATTAATTAGACAATTTTACTAGGTTTGCTGGTGTCTGCCTCTTATAAAACTATGTTGGCTCTCGGATTGAAAACAACTACATCTACAGTAAAAGATTAAATGCTCTTTTACGATAGCCTCGAAGTTTTGGTTTCACTGTTAACAATAAAATTTTTACAACGAATCAATTTAGGTGTAAGTAGTTGATATACCGCTCACAAAAGCATGTTGCAGTAGACTAATATATCTATTAATGTTGGAGACAAGCACGCACTATTTCTTTTAAAGTGCAATTATATGTATATTCACTGTTTTTAATTGGGTTCTGTTTAAGTTTCATTTAGAAAATAATGTAGTTAAATGGGAAATAGCATCTATAATTAAAAAAAGTGAAAAATCTTATTTGTGATTAAATGATCTCTCATTTTATTTGCTGATGCCATTAATTACAAAGACTTTCTCTCTGTACATTGGGATTATTCTTGCATCGTCTGACCCACGTGGGCCAACCCTCAAACCCGTGCTTCGCCTTGACCTTCAGGGCGCATTCGATCGCGGCCTTGAGGTCGTCGGACAGGAGGTCCTCGCACGCGACGTTGCACGCGTTCTCCGAGGGCTTGGACCCCGCCTGGCACCACCACCTGTCGTTCACCTGGAAGAGGCCCCAGTCCTCGCTGCCGTCCGCGTTCCCGTCCTCGTTGAGGGCGCCCACCGCGGAGGAGTTGAAGGTGCTCGTGTACTCGATGAGGCAATTCCAGTCCTTGAGGTCCTCCTCCAGGGCCCCAAAGCGGCGCAGCTCCTTCGAGAGTGTGCAGGAGTCGAATCCTCTCGCAATGACCCCCAAAGCCATCGCAAGGGTGAGTACAATTTGTGGTAAGACCATTTCGCGTTACTTTACCACTTCTCAACTAAAAACTAGTTGCTAATGCACATGTTTCGGGTGGAGATTGCTTTTATATTAATTGGCTGATTCATTTCACTTTCACCAACTATTGCACACATGCGGAATGATTTTGACTGCAAAGAGACAAATATTTAATCAGTTGTATTTTCCCATTGTCTGCGGTTTTATTTACTTTACAAAAAAAAAAACGATCAAAATAGCATTCTTTTCTCCAAAACTTAGGTGTATTGAGAAGACTTTCTGCGTCAAAGACTTCTTAAAAAAAATATAATTTTATTTAATGGTAATTTTTTGTAAGAAAATTTTCCAACTAAGCGCCAAGGATTAACTAAGGATTTTATCTCAAATTATTAAGCGTTAAAACCACAAACAGGATAATCAAAAAATTTTATTAAATTTTTGAACAATTATAACTTCTCGAAAAATAATTTAATATTAATGACCCAAAGCTTTTTTGAAATTTTGTACTTTCCTGTTTATGAATCAGACAAAATTTTATCATTCTCCAATGCTTTGAGCTGAAAATTAGAAGAGTTAGAACAATAATCTCTTAATTTTTTATGAACTTTGAGTCTGTATGGGGCGGAAAATTTGTTTGAACAAGAAATAAAAGGAAATATTCGAAAAAATCTTTAGTTTTTCATTTTTGTGCCATTTTGTTGTTGTTGTTTTTAGTAATAGATTCATATACTAGAAGGTACAAAATTACAAAAAAGCTTTGGATAATACCGATAGTATCGGTGTTATAAATAGTTAATTTTGTCTTAACATAATTTGTTCCTTTGTATTTTTTTATAAAGCCGAAGAAAATCTCAAACATCAGTTACATCGCGCATAAAATGAATATTGCAACTAAATTATGAAAAGCTTGAATATGCGAATTAGTTGGCTTTTAGGCGTTCTTGGAGTGCAGTTTTAGTATTAATTTCAATTTGAATTCATAGTTTCTGAATATTGCATATGTTTATGTATGTCATTCCAATGGTAAGTAATTTTTAACAAATGGGGATAATTAACATCTTATATTCCATTTCATAACATTATGCCCAACAGTTTCTGTAAGTGAATAAAATGTTTCGACATTAAGTTTCTAAAACATACGCACATACATATATTCATATGCGTCTTGGTTTGGTACCTTCATTACCTGTTTTGGTAAGAATTGCTCGGAAAAAAGCTGTTAGTACCTACATATATGAAAAATTAAAAGTTTACTTTATGAATTTTCTTTTTTGTTCTTTATCGTTCAAGAGCCAAAATCTGTGAAGGAATATCATATTTCCAAGTAGCTCAAACGCTAAAAACTGCATTTCTATATTGAAACGTGCATTGCATAATTGCATTTAATTTCAAAATTCTGTGGCCACTTGTCAACTAGTGATAACTCTGAAATTGAGGATTTTCTGTTAGTAAAACGTGATTCGAATTGTTTTGACTGACACTTATTTTTGGCATAGGTACTTGTAACAATTCCAGCTTCAATAGGAAAGCTATAATAGCAATGTTATATTAGTAATATCTTTAGCGTTTCAATTTTATTTTTGGTCACAAAGTAGGTAGGTAATAAGATCGCATATAAATTTATATCCAAACTGTTATTTAGTACGAACGCTTAAACTCCAACACTTATCACTCCGTAAAAATGAAAGTAAAAAAGAAGAAAAGAAAAAGTGCTATATGAAGGTGTGCGTACCACTTTTTAGGGGTGCCCTAAAGAAATATATTTCAAATACTCTTTAAATTCACAAAAATCATTTAGGATTAAACCTGATTCAATTTCTGGATCTAACCGCGATTTTTATCTCTCAAGTTAAGGCATGATGATGGATTTACTGCAACAATCAGTGATAGTGAGGATGACTTTAAATCTACTCAAGAGTAATTAACAAAACAAAATGGAAATACTAACAAAACGAATGCATTGAAGAAATTCAAAAAATGTTCCGTGCTTTATTCATACAAGAGTTCTTCTTTGTGGTAATAAAATGATAACTCCTTTGCGTTTTTGTTAAATATCTGAAAATGTTTTGATTAAACATTGGTAACTCACTTTAATCATACTAATCGTTAAATTATCACAACAATTATTTTATTTAGTTTTGTTAATTACCCTGTATTGTAAAGTATATTGCATAAAGCAGTTAACTTTTTGGAGTGAACTCTTCCTCCTCCTATACTGAAAAATTTTAATTTTGGAGTTATCATTATTTAAAAACAGTGGAAAACACAGAATTAATTAACTTTCCATTCCATACATCAAAAATATCAAAAGGTTCTGGTTATTTTTGATCCGAATTCTGTTACATACTTTCCGCAACAGCAGGAGATATAAATTCCATTTATGCGGTTGTTTTTTATTGTTGTTATAATTTATAATAAGGAAAATATAGATAAAGAAAGATTTTTTTTCAGTCGATTGAAAAAACATTTCTATATTTTTGCAAAATATATTTCATATGTAACTTTATTCCGTAGATCTACTCAAAAAATGCGATCGTCACATCAAAAACTTTCAAAAAATCTTAATAGAAAAACATTTAGTATTGCCGTGCTTGTGGTATTGCAACAATTTTCGAAAATTCGAACTCACCATACTTATTGCAATCGCTTGAAAGTGAGATGGTGAGTAACAGGAATGAAGACTCATCATTCACCTCACCACTCACCACGGATCACAATTCCGGCCCATATGCACATAATTTAAAAACAAATTAAAAATCTTGATTAAATGATCCCTCATTTTATTTTGTACTATACTACTACCTATTATAATATTTTTTGGTTAGCAATATTTTACATTACGTTTAATATTCTGGCATTTTTCGTTCCAAGCCACCCACGCCTTGAAACCCTGCTCCTTCTTGACGACGAGGGCGCATTTGAACGCGGCCTTAATGTCGTCGGACAGGAGGTCCTTGCACGCGATTTCGCACCCGTTCGAGGACTCCCTCGTCTCCGACTGGCACCACCATCTGTCGTTCACCTGGAAGATGCCCCAATCCTCGGTTTTGTCCTTGTTCAGGGACCCCACCGCGGAGGTGTTAAAGGTGCTCTCGTGCTCCGCGATGCATATCCAGTCGGCGAGGTCCTTCTCCGGGGCCCCAATTAGCTTCAGCTCCTTCGAAAGTGTGCAGGCGGTAAAAATTTTAGCAGCAGCACCCCAGACCATCGCAATGGTGAGTAAAATTTGAGGAAAAATCATTTCGCTTCGATCGACCACTTTTGAACTAAAAAATTAGCAACTGCCAGACTTTGGGTGGAGGTGGCTTTTATATAACTTGGCTACTTAATTTCATTTAACTAACTTCCAAATTGTATTTCGCTATTGTGCTGCAAAGAGAAAATAATATTTAATCAGTTGTGTTTTCCATTGTCTATTGTTGTTTCTTAAATTCAAACAAATCGATCAAAATAACATTCATACCTCAAAATCTTCAGTATTTTGAAGTCTTTCTTCATTAAAAAACACTTTTTAAAAAATTTAATTTACGCTCACGTTAATTATTTTATAAGAAAACTCTCCAACTAACCGCCAGCGAGTAACTAAGGACTTTATTTCAATCTATTCAATATAAAAACTAAAAACAGGCTTTTTTGACAAACGAGTTTTGCTGCTGTGAATTATTATTAAAATATGTTTTTTACATACATACATACTAATGAATTGAACATAGCAAAAATGTGCTCGGCCGAAAATAAATAATTTTGCATATATTTAAGCAGAACTCAGTAGATATTCGAAAAGTAAAAATAAACAGATGTATTATCAGTATTAAGAGTTTATAGTGGAGATTTAAAAAAAAATGTTATATTATTCTCTTCGATGTTGAAGAAATCATTCATTCATATGCTTATTTATATGAAAATGTTTGTAAAATAACCAGGAAACAGACAAAATTTGCACTCATTTTAATTTTTTATTGACGAAATGCGACAGAATCTCATTATCAGTCATTCAACTTACATATATTAGCGAATCCGAGACATCATTAGCAAAATTTTAAGCCGCATGTGGGTTAACACAAAGTTTAATGGTTTAGAAATTATGTGAACTTTGAACGTTCTTTGCACTTATTAAAAATTAACACCAAACATTGAGCAATTCTTTAATATAAAGTTATTAAGGAAAAAAATTATAAGTATTTACCGTCGGATTTTTATGAAATATACTCATTGTTACAATCAAAAGTATTTTTATATAATTGTTTCAATTTCAACTTTTATTAATTTCTGAAGCGAGTTGAGCTTTGAAATTAAAGCACAAATTAAATATTGCAGCCTTTTTGATACCAGTTGATGAACTAAAATTGATAATGTGTAATTAAGACAAGAAAATACTCAATTATTTAATATTTCCTTAAACCAGAACTCCTTTTATTTGATATTGTTCAGAATTCCAGTTTGGGAGCAGAAAATAACCAAAATAATCGTATTAAAGAATGGTAAATAGATAAATTAATAAAGAAACCCACACAAAATGCTATATATCCTAAATAGAAAGAAGATAATAGTAGAAAATGAATAAAATTAAAATACGTTAGCAAAGTAAGTGAAAGAATAAAATTTATTGCGGAAAAACACTTAAATGTTAATATAAGATTTCATAATGAAATATAGCTGCAAAGTATGAAACAAGAATCAAGCGAAATAACTAAACTTATGAAATTACTTTGATCACGTGCTTCAGATATGTACATACATATGTACATATATGATCGTGAGAAACTCCAAAAGTGGGGTTGATACTTTTTGAATCCATATCACTGAAGTATAGGTTTAAATTATCAGAATCAGACACGTAAAATTTTAATAATTGAATCTATACAATATTCAAATTACTTTTAGTTGTTTAAAACATTTTTGAGTCCAGCTGCAGTTCCAAAAATTAAGTAAGTAAGTATGTTTTTTGCTTTTTGTCAATAAGAAGAATTATTGTATAACTTAAAACGATGTAAAAGACGTCTTGTTTATTCTTTAGATTACTAATCTTTAAGGTACAGTGGTTAATTATGTTTTGGAGAGAGGGACACAAAAAATGTGTCGATACTTTGACTTAATACCAATTTTCTTACTCGATACATTTGCTTATATCAGAAATTCGCAGTATTAGAACAGGTATTTTTAAATTAGTTAAAACATGTTATATATCAACTCCAAAAATACGCAAAATCGGCAAAACGGAAAGCATATCAACTAATTTGATTGTGTGAGTTTGACAAAATGGTTTTCTTTATAAACACTTTGATTCAGACGACTCCTCTTTAATATTATAAATATTCAGTTGGATTTAATTGAATTCTATATTTAAAAACTTTCTTCCCTAGCTTAGATAATTGATATACATTTATAAACAAATCTTGGAAAATATCGATCCTTGAAGTTTCGATATTTCTTATTATCTATAATCTCCTTTATCAAACGGTAGCAATATTATCATTACGATTAAAATAAAATAAGTGTTTAAAAGTTCTGCCCTAAATTTTGTTGTAAAATTGGAAAACGAAAAGAAAAGTATCGAAACAAATAAACCGCCGCAAACAAAAACTATTTCATACCTCATATATATTGATTATATACATTGAATAGGCTCCTTTTAACTCATAAATCCTTATGTTAAATGAATAGGAAAACACAATCTTTTCAACATTAAAATAAAATATCTTATTACCTTAAGCCTTAAAGTATTACGCAATGACACGAAGGCATGTAATGTTTGGTTATTTGTTGTAGGTACCTGAAAAATAAAATCTCTAAAAGAGCTAAATATTTCTCCATTTACAATATATTACAAAAAAGCAAACTACTTTATTATAAAATAACTTTTTACAGTAACCTTCCTTACTTGATAAAAACTATTTTACTTAAGTAATTCATCACTCTTCCCGATTCTTTCAGCTTCCTCCACCTAAAATGCAAAATTTAAAATAAGTAAATTAATTTTAAAAATAAAAATTATTTTTTACTGTATCTGGTAACTTTTGTCCCAACGTTTCAGGTAAAAGAAGCGCCAAAAAACTTCCAGTTAGAGAAACTACTCCGAATATCAAAAGTGGCAGTGGCTTGAAATATATTCCCTAAAATTTTAAAGTTGTGTTATAGAACTAGCTATATAAACTATTATTTATTTGTTTACCAAAATTGGCACAAAAGGAGCCAACATTGCTCCACATCTTGCTACTGTAGACATGCATCCTACGCCTCCACTCCGTATTACCTACGAATTAATTTTTATTATATGTATTTAAATAATCTATAAGCATTAAAATTAATCGTTAAAGCAGAAATCAATTAGAAGCAGAAAACAACGGCAGAAGCAGAAATATAATAAAGCTTCTAAAAAATTATAGTAAAAGACTTAAATACTTTACAAAATGGGTTTCTTCTGCTTCTAACGAGATTCAATCATTTTTTTAAGTGTACCGTCGGCATCATTTCAGCTGTATGAGCATAAATAACTCCAAACGAAGCTGTGATCCCCAATTTTCCAATTAAAAACAGCGAAACAATCGCCCAGGTCATACCTTTAAATAAAACTATTAGGAAAATGTTCTTCGAATTGATTGCCAAAATAATCACCTACTTTATACGCTAGGGGTGCAAGAAAATTAAAAGCATGCATTAATAAAAAAAGAACTAAACAGAAAGAACCCTGTAAAAGTGGTATATTTTTATCCAAACCTTTCGTGATAAATCCTCCAGCCACGCAGGTTACGGCGCAAAGAAACAGGGAACCCGCAGAAGACCAACGTCTTCCAGCTTTATTCATGAGAAACTGAATGCTCAATTTATTAAAGTAAATCAAGGTGTTTTTAAAATCTTTACCCACGCCAGGGAATATCCGGGAATTTCAACCAGGCATACTAGAGCAAAATTGATGTACTTGTTCCCACTTAAATTTGTAGAGTTTAGGGAAAGACCGTAGTAGACGAACGAATTAACTGCCCTATGAGGAAAATAATTGTTAATAAAATAATGAGACAATGAGCTATATAAATGGTCAACAAAATCTATAATATTTTTTTGATTATGACTTTACAAATTAAAAGGCTAAACTCAGTCTCGATATTGGATAAAAATTAAGGAAATTAAGAATTGAAATGTTATTTTGGAGTTTATTACCGTAAAGAGCTGAGAGAGTTCAGTATAGTTATCAAAGATCATATACTCGTAATAAATTTGTAGAAAATAGAAGAAGTCGGCCTTAAATATTATATAACTCACTATAAAAGAAAAAAGCCTCTATTCTGTAAAATTTCAAAAATCACTTCATTTTTTCAAGTTCAACAAATTTGCGCGGGTAAAAAGCATAAAAGATCAATAAAAGGCGCCTACTCCGTATTATGAATATGGATTGATCAAATAAATTATAGTTTTTTTCCTGCTTATTGTGTCCTCACAGCTGCAAAAGTATTTTCAACCATTTTTTTCACAGAAACTGCGCAAAAACGAATTGGGATAAAATATTTAAAAACGCCTTCAACAACATAAAGAGGAAAAACTTATGTATAAAGTTTAGTGTCGTTGGTTTGGTTCATATTAAAACACCCATTTTTAAAATTCATTAATCAATCTAAAAATTGAATGAAATTTGAGTCAGTAGCTCTTTAAACTAACTAAAATATTTTGTTGGCCCAATTAAAAATTACAGAAATGTAAGAATTACTTTGCATTACTTAGAATTGCTCATAATTACCCAGAATTACCCTGCATTAGTTGACATTACTGACCATTACATAGACATCTCAAAATTATAACGAATAAAAGTGAATAATGCCGAGTATTGATAAATAATGACCTTGTAATGATGAACAATTTTTTATCTATTTTGACCATTATAATAATCTATAATTACTTACCAGAGGTACAGCAAAACAATAATTCGACCCAAGAGCGTTTTTGATTTCAGCATGAGTACGACAGTCCTTCGAATTTCATACTTTCTAGAATCCTCGACAGAACTGTCGACGATCAGGGAACTGTCTTTTTCGATTTCGATAGACTGAATGATGTCGTTTGGAGGTTTTTCGAAAGTGGCCAACAGCGCTTCTGAAAGAACCTTTCCATTTACCTTGGCAGCCTTTTTAATAATCGATTTTGCCTTTTCGTGCTCCTCTTTGACGATCAGCCAACGCACCGATTCGGGAACGATCCAATAGTATAAAACAAATAGAATCGGTGGAATTGAAAGTCCAAACTGGAGTATTTTCCAATCTCGACAAATCCAGGCCGACAGTCCGACCAGAGCCTCCCCGATGGCGTAGAAATAGTTGAGGAGGATGCTGCACATTTCTCGTTTTCTAGGACCTACCATTTCTACGCCGATGATAAATGCAAGTGGATAGACGCCCGACGTCCCGACGGCGTTGAGAAAGGCAAAAATCAAAAAACTGTTGTAGTCCCACGCCAGCCCTTGAAGAATTCCGGTAAGGGACATGAAAATTATGCAGGCGACGAACACCAGTTTACGACCGTACCTAAAAAAATTAGTTAAAGTTTGCAGATTTTAGATTAAGACTAAAAATAAGATTTTTTACCTGTCTGCTAAAAATCCTGAAGCAGCTGTGCCAACCACCAGCCCTGCAAAGTGCATAGTTCCCACCAATGCCAACTTCCATGCATTTTCGGTACAAGTGATGAGCCACTGCAATTTATTATTTATATTACTTATAATTTAAAACAAATCAGAAAACTTCTGCCTTAAAATTATGAATGACATTTTATTTTCTACAAAGTTTATAAATATCTCTCAGCTTGAATCTTAAAAAACTAACTCAGATTCATGAAATTAGGCAGATGGGGAAAAAAATGACGCTTTTATTTTGTTGCTACACCCGGATGATACTACAAATTTCGTATATAATATTAGCGGAAGCTTGGGACAAACAAACAACAATTTAAAACTCTAAACTAATTTCGAATTTGTTTACCAATCGAAACCTCACAAATTCTTAAGATTTTCATGATAAATTGTACACCGGGGTCAATCATTTCAAATATACTATCAAAATTTTGAAATTTTATATGTTAAATGAAGCGACCAAAAAAATAAATAATAAAAATAAATAAATTCGAAGGCTTTTAATAAAAATTTGTATAAAAATAAAAACATTTCTCTTTTGTTTAGGAAAATTTTTTGAATGGTAAAAAATGTTTTGAATCGTGTTAGAATTTTATAGAGTCTATATTTTTCCATTGATTTGGATTATTTGATTATACTATTGTTATTTATTTTACGCGCCTTTGACAAAGAAAACTGAAACTGACCACTGATCTGGTTCAAGGTTTCAAGTTTGGATAGATTATTATCATGGACATTTTATGCATTTTTCATAAATTTTTAAATTTGGATATAGGTACTAGAGCTTTTGAAATGCTATTCAATGCTATCTAACCTGAATCGCAAACGCAAAAAAATAGGGCGAATATACCGAACAAAAAATTAAATACGTAATTTTAAAAAAAAGCCACTCAGCTAACTACTTACATAAACTAGAAGAAATCGGTTACTTATTTCACTTAGTTTGAAGCTCATCCATCACAAATCGAGGCTTCATTTTAACGTATATTACGTCTTTCATTTTCTCTTCGTGGTATTAAAATTTTTTGTTTTTCATTTCTAGCCAATATAAAACCAGCTCTTTTACAAAGGGTCATACGCGCTATACTCTATCTTAGAAGTAAAACTAAATTCTAAATTTCTTTTTGAATTACTTGCACTGGAACTATAATTAGAATTTGCATTATAAGCATTACGCTAAGAAACTAATAATATATTCGTAATTAAAAATGATAACGGCGAGATTATTTCTTAATTTGTTGGTTATTTTTAAGTTTTATGTTACTATGAGTCTGACTAAAATGAGCGAATCAACAAGTTAATCAAAATATTTTCTATTTATAAGTTTATGAGAAAAATTAACATATTAAAGTCTATTTTTACGATCATAAAAAAGAAAACAAATCATCTCACCTCTTGAACTATAGTCTTTTCGGAATTGTCGAACACCCACTGATCGCATCCAAGAGTACGATTCGTTAAAAACAAATCTTTCGGACAAGTTCCCGCCAAAGTCGCATTTCCTCTGGGATAAAATCGGTCGCACTGTTCGGGAGTGAAAACACCTTGGACGTCCGTTGACCCCGGAACTGCATTTTGCATCCAATTGACCTCGTATTCGGGATGATCGGGATCGTCACATTCTGGAATAAGGCATCTTTAAAAAATTCACAGTATTACCTCAGAATAATCAGTTTCGAAATTACTAAATCTACCTGCTCACCTGTAGTTGGGAATTCCCGCCGTAAAAACGTACGACAGACTGTTGGCAGCTCCGAACATGACCGGGAGGCATATTAAAAAATAATTCGTTATCTGGTATTTTCCGAATTCGCCTATTTCTACGAGGACACGGTCAAAATCCATTGCGATGACATGCGGTTTTGTTTTGGTTCTTTACAAAAGCCAGACTAACGAACGACTTTTAATTTGTTTCTCTCCGTAGAACTTCAACAGTCCCAACCGGCTTCCTAGTGTAATACATATAAATTTAGATGTAATTTTACTCTTTTAACAGCCCCAGGAGACATTTAGAATTAGAAAATCACTTGTTTAAAAATAGATCCCGAAATTTTGGGCGTTGCATACCGCCAAACACAAGAAGAGTTGAATGAATTAAAAATTGTTCCAAAAATACAACGATCAGCGAACATGAAGCGCAGAAACTTATTAAATTGATGAAATTCATGAGCGACATGCAATCGATCGTCGAAGGCATTTATCAGCTTATTGCACTCGAAATTGCGCGAAGCACGCAAACGCAATGTGCTTCCAATTTGAAGGCTCAAATTGTCTTAAATGGTACATTTAAATCGCTAACACTATCTCACGGATCTCGACGAGGTTATTAAAACAATTAATTTCCGTATGATGTGTTCCGATAATTTGTTAAATGAAGTAAAAGAAGACATTTTAATCATTGGATGTAATATACATGTGATGCGGACCGCATCATGCGATGTTTTTCAACAAACTTTCAATTTATTCTTTAAAAAAAAACACGTTTGAGATAGTGCAGTATGCAAAAACCAAATAAAATAAAGCATAAGAGCAACCGACGCTTGTAAAACAAAACCAAAACTCAAACATTAACTGGTAGCTTTATACAGAGAACAATTTTATAGATTAAATGCAGGTAGGTACTTACTTACGTTCTTACGTAAGTCAAAATAACAAAACAAATTAGCTCTTCTTGTAGCTAACACACAACTAACTACCTTTACATACATATTTTACTCGTAAAAATATGGACTATGTCTACTGGACACATTTCAACGTACATATTTAAAAAGTAAATTATTCATAAATTAAATTCATTAAAATTTGGCTTGAATCCTACTTCATGCAAAATTCGATAAACGTCGAAAGTTGCTCGATATTAATCGAAAATGCATTTAAAGTTGGTTTTTACCTAAGATTTTTACGAATTTTTCAGTAAAATGTAAGTAATTTGTACTTCGAAACGAATTTCCTTCTTTTACTAGGGCACCGCCAATTTGAAACTCGATCGAATTCTTGAATATGAAATTCGTCTTCGAATGAAACTAAAAGTCGAATAATTTTTAAATCGAGTCGTTTTAACTTCAAATCTATTTCTGGAATAACGTCCTGGCGTCTGCTATCCGAAAGACACTGAAATTTTAAACGCGCAGATTTTTTTCAATCTGGAAAATTTTCAACACAATCTTAAAAAATATCCATCTCTGATGTAGCTAATTGTTTAAAAACATTAATTTAAAAAAACGTTTATCACTAAGTAAAACAATAAATAAAATTATGCTATTCCTATTTATTTGGGCTATTGATTGATATTATTGGAAATTTCGAACTATCGATATAGTATCCAAACGTTCGCTGCTATCGAAAGTTTCGATAGTATCGAACGGTTTCAATACTATCAATTGTATCGAAAGTTTCGATAGTATCGGTCAAAAGCATATTTTTACTTCAATAATTCGCATATTTAAATATTTTTAAAATGTACCCTTTTAATACTGAGATACATTGGTTGTCCCTCTAGAATTTAAAATCAATCTATCGATTTTCAGTTCCAAGCCCGTTGATTAAAATTAGAACCGGAATAGCTGCCATCAAATAAAAATGCATAAAACTGCATTAATTCACTTTCTCCTATTTTCTTTATAAAAGCTTTAGAAAAGAGAAACGAACAATAACAAATCTTGACGAAAGAGCCTCAAGTAACTTTTAATTAAACTATCTAAAAAATCATTAATTACTTATAAAAAAGTGAATTTTTTAAGACGATAATTTGTAATCTCACGTAGATAATAAAACAATTTGCCCCAGATCAAATATGCATTTGGCGATAAGATCACGATTTCACGATTTCGTAATAAATTGCTCATTGCCCCTGACAGATAATTAACTTTACAATATTATACTAATTAATTAACTATTGTTAAATAGTGCACATTTCACTGCTAAAACTGCAATCTACATATAAAAACTTGTAAACATAGATGCACCTTCCTCCTACGGCCTTCCTACAGTAGAGATAAAATTAAGTCGGTTAAAAATCGTTATCGCTGTCGCCTCATTTTTTACCCGCAGGGATTTCATTGTCAGAACAAAATCTAAACAAACGGTAGACACGAGTTTTAAAAATTAAATTATAGTAGCTTAATAATGATGATGGTGACGATAAGCATCCACGAACGAGTCGCGGATATTTGCTTAATTATAAAGTGATTGAAGCATGTGTACATTATAAAATGAGGTAAAAATCTGCGTAGATTAGAGGAATTACCCTGTTTTATTAAAAATCACTCAAGACCTACAAATGATGATAATTCCAAGCATAAGTTATATTATCTTGTTTAAAAGCCTTTTTATTTTTCGACAGATTTTGCTCATCACGCAATGATGATCGTATTCTTAAGTAACTATTGAGATTTTATTGTACGATGGTAAAATATTCGTTTGTAATGAGAAATGCGCACTTTAAAGGTATCGAGTACCACAAAAACATGACAATTTTTTTTAGAACTTTAATAAGTGGGTGAGTGATTCAGAATTTTGAATTTTTTAAGTCAAGTAATTTTGCGCATTTAATTTTAAGATATCTTTGGAGCACCGCACCCAACGTTTGAACAAAAATTTAAACGAAATACAAAACAGTGATTTAAATATTATTTAAAAGAAAGAACTCTAAATTATCATATAATAAACTTCATGTACACATATAACAGGGTGATTCAACAACTCCTAAAATTTGACTCTTAGAAAAATACTAGTGAATTTCCTACTAGTATTAAGTGTATCTACGACGTTCATTTGAAATTAGATATTTGTGTTAAAAAATTCTACTGTTTTTTTTTTTTCAAAAAGGTTTAATATGAGGAATAAAGTTTAGAGAATAAAGATTAGGGATCAATTGGAGATTTTTAAGCACGGCATTTGTAGATGAGTGAACTGGTGCATTATCGTGGTGAAAAAGAATTTTCCATAATCGTAATCAAATCTTTTGCTGTTAAACACAAAAAAGATAAGTTAAAAAATAATGAGATTTGAAGACATACTTATGCATAGATTGATAGTATTCAATTATAAGTTAATCCGAATATAAAATTTATTTTATTGCATTCTATTTATATTTTAATTTCCTTTTATGCATAAATAAACATCGCGGAATTTCCACCTGACGAAAGCAGGTCAAAGAGCAGCTATTTTAGAGAAAATTTGGGACTTTTCCAATGTAAATAAACTCCCTAGAAGCACTGTGGCTAAAATTAAATTAGTCTGTTGCATTTCACTGCAAAAAAACAAACATTCGTTGAATAAAACGAACTAATGCAAGTTTCTCGATTGTGAGTTTCTAATAGAATCAGAAAACGTAACAAGAGACCTTAACGATTCATTGAATGCAACTGCTGCACTTTAAATTGGTTTCACTGACGATCAAAGTTCTTTTAGTGATGCATTAAAATTTATAAAAAAACACTATCCACTTTCTGAAAATCGTAATTGCACTGTCGTTTACATTTAATTGGTTTATTTATATTACTATTAGTATAAGAATTGAAAACAATTGAAATATATCAACCGTTGTAATTTAAGTCTAGAAACACTTTGTTGGTTGTTTCTTTCTGGGTAAGTAAAAAATTATTTGAGTTCTTCTATTGTTCGAAAGACCAACAAAAGCAGTACCAAGGCCGTTGTGCTCGAAACCGACTTGTCGTCAAACAAAAGCTGAAAACACTTACTCTTTAAGAAACAGTATCGATTTCTCCCGTCCAAACAAATGTTACGCACCTAAAATCACTTGTCTATCAAAAATTTGCACCTTCAATCGATTTGAAAAGTACTGACGAAGTCGAAGATTTCGACAATCCTCGAAAAAGCGCTGACTGCGGGGGGCTCGAGTGCTTCTACTTGAAATTCTGTTTCTGACTGGAAAACCGCGGGCAAAGGCAACCTGCGTTTTCTTCAATTATCTCCCGGAAAGCTCGAAAGCTCGCAGAAAAAGTTGGGTCACCGATTTCACGTGATGCGGATGAGTGGAATCATCGGAAAAAAATTAATCCAGGGAGATAAACGCCGATTGCTAGACAAATTTCAAGATAAAAGTTTTAATTAGAAGCAAAAAAAATTACTTTTAATAGAGATTGATGCAGGGAATTTTAAAATGTAATTACTCGATGAGGAAAACCTATGTAAATCTTAATTGTTTCAACGGACATTTAAACGTGTTTTAAAATGCGCATTCATTTTTTAATACCTAATTATATCTAAAACCTTATCTTACGGAATATAAAACTAAAATTGATGAACGAAAAAAAGAATTTTTTTACTACTCCCATACCATGAATTACAGAGGTCTGCAAAATTTACCCTTTCAAAAATTGTCAACATGAAAATTATCTATTTTAAATAATTTTTTGAGAATTAATTTTCTTTGATATAATATGAATGATAATGATATTATTTCTATAGATTTTTTTCCGTAGATTACGAATTCGTAAAATAATCAGATCCTTTTTGCGAGAAAAATGGAGTGAAAACATTTAATAACATTTTAATAATTAAAAAAAAATCATTGAAAAACGGAAAAAAATTTCTGGGAAATATTCCTGTATTTTCTGATGGATTTTAAGAAGTGCATTATTTTGGTAATATTTCCTGTAGCTTTTAAGCAGATCTGTTGCGTTTTCAATATATGTTGTGGATTTTATGGCAAACGTTCGTAAATTGGTTGGGGATTATTTTGCTACCCGAAATTTTTTTTCCGTGATATAGGTTCATCGTACAATTTTTTATCTTGGCTTAAATGAAAACTTCAGTCCTAAGTATAATACTATTTTTCTTGAAAATGGCAGCTAATTAAACATTTCCATTTACAAATTAATAATTTACGGAAAAATTCCTATAGAGATGATTAACCATTTCTTTGAAAAAAAATTTTGTGTTGACCAAATCCTTGAAAAGTTCCTAATTTCGGAAATCATTTAATTCTGGCAGGTCCTGTAAAATTTTTACGGAAATTTGTTCTCGTTAATTCCAAAATTCAGTTTTAGATTCTGTTGTATCTCCGAACGGTGCTGTTGTGTGTTAAGTGTTTAACTGTGTTTTAAATTCAGACAACTCTTAAAATGGATGGTAAGATTTTATCAAATAGCCACTTCTCAACTCTATCATATAATTTTTATAAAAAGTTTTACATGCAGTTGAATCGAACAATCGCGTTAAACTTTCAAAGGCTTGTGCCACCAAAGGAAAAAATTTAGAATACGTCGACGATTACGGAAACACTCCGCTGCTAAAAGCGTGCTACTTGGGCTACCCTAAAATTGTAAAAATTTTACTCGGCTATGAAGTTAACCTCCACGCCATAAATTATATGGGTAACGATTATTTAGATAAAGTGATCGATTAACAAAAAATAAAAATTATTTAAAAATCTAGGGCAAAACGCCTTGACTTTGGCTGTTTACGCGGGAAGTGAGGAGATCGTCAACCTGCTCCTCAAGCACAGAAGCTACATAGATTTCACGCTGTCCTCGATGATTCCGCCGCTTTGCGTTGCCATTTTAAGAGGCCATCAACATTTAATTGACTTATTTTGGAGATTTGATCCTAGGCCTCATAAAATTAATACTGTTCATGGTAAAATCGTAAATTATTTAAAAAATGTCTCTGTGTCCCCTTAACGTGCTTTTTTCTTTCAGGATTGAACGTTTTGGATATGCAGAAAATTTATGAACATCGCCTAAATTAACTGCGTCCAAGAATACGGCCTTCATTGATTGAAGATTTTATATTTTACTGACTTCTAAAGAATTGACTTCTATTGAAAATTTAACTTGAAATCGTATTAACTTTCTAATTTATTTAATTTGTATTATGGTATTGTATTGTATTGTATTGTGGTAATAATAGTAAACAAAATTAAACTTAATTTTTGGTTACTCACCAGGAAAAACCATCGAAAGGTTACGCAAAAAGGTTTTCTTACCTTTCACTGCTCCATAAAATTAATAATTTAAAATACTTGCTATTCGTGCTGTGAATTTGTAATTGTAATGATATGTAATTTTTGAATTTCTTAATAAGAGAAATAATGCAAAGGTTTGCCCGGGCTTCCACCGTGTCCAGTTATCATAACAAGTCTTTTTTACTTTTTTATAAATTCATTCATTAATTCATTTTTTAAATGAATTTAAAAATTCAGTGTGTCGCAAACGTCGTCCGCCGATTCTTCAATTGAGAAAGATAAATTAAAATAGATAATTTCATAAATGTAAATTCAACAACAATAGATTGTTTTTCATTAAACATTGATGCTACTGAAGAATTTAATTCACAAAACCCAGCCTGCATACCTAATTTTAAGTTTTTAAGACTTATTAAATTAATTATTCTAATATCTTAATGGTTATTATTGAGTGAGTGAATGACAATGTAAAGTAGCAGAGCTATACAAATTTGATATATTTCATTGGACTGGAGACTACAACTTAACCTAAAACTAATAATGGCAACGAACGAACGAAAATTGATTTAATTCGATCAGAGTGAGATCTGTACGAAGGTGATCAAGCAATATTAGTCTTGAATTCCTAAAACCGTCTTTTTAGGAAGCTCTTTGCGAATTATGGCATAAAAAAGTCGAAATTTAATTAAGAATTGACAGAATTAAGTCAAGATCCTATTTTTTTTCTCCCCGAAATGAGATAAAGATGTATAAAGGTACATAAAAGTTACTTTATTCGTCATTAAAATTATTAACAACTCCGAAAATTTTGTCGTCGTCAACATAAATAAAAATGTATGAATGTGACAAATCTGAACTCACGTCATTAATAAAATTGATTGCAATTCCCCTGGGGAACCCACGAAGTATTGTGAATATCGGAATGAAAAAAGTTGTAGAAGATTAATTAGTTATTTAATAATCCAATTAAGATATGTTGAAGGAAACCCTATACCCCATAGTTTAAGAAACAATGAATTATGGTTAATTCTATTAAAATCAGTATACTCGTAGATACTATCAACTTCTCCACCGTTTTTAATTGTACATATTTAGGAAGTAGGAAGAGAAGGTCAAAAGATTTCGGCACATTCAAAAAAATTTTAACCAATAATATTTTTTACCAAAAAAATTAAAGCCCTAACATGCACAAATTTCAAACCTGAACTAACTACAAACTCTGTCAATAATAAATAATTCATAAATTTAGTCAATAATATTTTAATCTACGAAATACCTTCTCATATAAGAAGCTTTGTGATGATTAATAATCAGGATATAAAAATTTTATCTTTTCTTCAATCTTGAATTTAAAGTACTCTTGGTACAAATTTTATTTATATTTCTATAATGCTCGTGAGGTCTTCGTTCGCTGTTATAATTCTTATATTCATGTTTTCTAATAGTTTCTCTGTAGATACATCATCAGTTTTTACAATTTTGTAATCATATACGATAGATTCAATGATGAGGAAACCTAAAAAAAAATTTAAGTATACAACCAAACTACAGTAATTTACTTTCGATATACACTTTATTATATATTATATGTTTTAAATATATTGACTGTTTATAATCTTTACGGTTATACAGTAACATACATTGAAACTTAATAAAAACACAATAGCATCCCTCACGACCTCCATATGCTCGGCTCATTCACCAACAAAACGTTCCTAGTTAAAACTTCCTCTTCAACAGCCATAAATAACATCTAACTTACTCTGGACATACAGTTTAAATCCATAAATATACCTCTGCTCTGTCACCAACGTCTCATACAATTACTATTTTTTTTAACTGTTTGTTGAACTGAGTTTTACGGAAAAGAAAAATATATTGTATATAATATACATATTTTTTTTATTTTTATTTTTTGGAAGAAAGCGAGCGCTCAAATGCAAATCCCAACTAGTCCTTGCTTTGCCCCAACACACTACCGGGCATATATTATTTTTTTAGTTTACTTACAATCAAAAACAATTCATTTTTCATCACAAAATTTGAGCAATAATTTCCAACAAGTGTTCTAGGTAAAATTTTAAAAATCTGAACATTTTTTTCTTATCCTGTTTTTTTTTTTTTTTTTGCAAGTTCGAGTCATGTTTATTATTTTTGTATGTTTAATTTTAACTGGCAGTTTTCAGAAAAACAAGTATTATAGGTTTTTTGGACGGGTTTTCTCGTCATAATAATCCAAAACCCAATGGAGTTTTTAAAAAAAATAAATATGTGACATCAGAAGTTGGTTTTTATTTGAAATAACAAAAAAAGAATCTATAGCGCAACTGTCTACTATTTAACTTAGAGATTCTATCCTAAACTTAGCCTAGCACCTAGCAAATAGATACGGAATAAAATTGTTTTGCCTTATCTGAGAGAAGTTCGAAGCACAGTTGTTAGCGGGAGTAAATACATTTACATATACAGCGATGCGGCGATAAATAAAACTTCCTTAAAAGTTGTCCCTTTTTCCTTAAATTTAAAATTACACAATTTCGACATAGTTGGAACTGGTCGTAGGCCAAGGGGCTCCTTTAACACAGCGGCGTGTCGAGATGCTCGACAATAAACGTCTCCAGCTGCTTCTCGCTTATCAGCCGGAAGAAGAACAAGTGATCGAGACACTTAAGACTTATCGACCGCAACGCCGGCAGCCGGAGGAGGAGTTGAGCAAATCTTCCATCGTCGCCAGGGTGCTCCGTGCGACAGTGTTCATCTAAACACGCGTAGATCTGAAACAATAATAATATAAGAGTTATTTAAATTTCGAAATTTTCATCATCAAAAAAACCAGCCAAGTACGAGTCGGACTCGCGAACCGAGGGTTCCATAAAAAAATTATGTTTTTTGTAATGTAACAACAAATTTAGGGTTTTCAGATTTTTCCCTTCACTGCTATAAGACATTGCTTCTGGCCAAATTTCATAATTCTAGGTCAACGAGAAGTACCCTATAGGTTTTGATTCCCTTGCGAAGTGTCAAAATATGCGGCATAAGCAGCCATATCTTTTGGTTGCGTTTACTTTAAGATTTTAAATTTTTCCACAGCTCAAAGGAATTGCAGACCTGAGTATTTGATATTGATTTCACCTTGATACCTCCACGCGTCCCTGAGAAAAAGGGTCTTGATAGACCGACAGACAATGAAGTGTAAGTGAAGTCTACCTTTTTTTCCTTTTTGAGGCACGGAACCCTAAAAATAAAATATGTACCATAAAAACCTTTACGCTGCCATATTTTCATTTAATTCCTGTGAGATTCAAAATGTTCGCCAAATTGAAACCAACATCCATTTTCAAATTTTAATTTTCCCAAAAAGCGTATATTTTTAATGTTTAGTTAATACAGTATGTGGCCATTGAACTTGGTACAGGTAAGAAGTTTCGCAATTTCAATAATTGTGAAAAATTATCCCCCATTATCAATTAATGACTTGTTTGTGTACTTCAGGTCATTAATATAAATTCTAAGAAAGAGTTATTTTAGAGTTACAGGAAGAAATATTAGTGATAAACTTTTGATATTAAAGTTACTGATAATTAAAAATAAAATGAGTGGAAAGTGATGAAATTCGTGTGGAGTTTGAAATAAAACGGCTTGCGGATGAAATGAACTTAATCTTTTATTCGAAACCAAATTAAACGATCAAAAAGAATTACAAATGGAAAACTACTGTTTAGGCCCGATCGCCGCGTACAAGAGAATAAAGAATATGGCAAGCGCACACCTAAGAAAAAGTAGATGGCGCGAGTTGTAGGATTTCTAACACCCCCTCTCGAATCGTGCCTACTTGTGAGGCGCAGGTTTCAGCCCCAAACTTCTTGTCATCTCTGAGTGCTTGGGACCAGGTAGTGGCTTGGTTAGGACATCCGCCAGCATCTCCTCGGTTGGCAGGTAAGACAACTTCAATATCTTGTCCTTCAACACCTGTCGGATGTAGTGGTGGCGCAAATCAATATGTTTCGACCTAGCATGGTAGATCGGGTTCTCGGCGAGACAATTTGCACCGCGGTTGTCGTTGAAGAGGGTTATCTCGGCGAGTTCATCGTGGCCTAGTTCCTTCAAGAATGTCTTGAGGTACATGGCTTCCTTCGTAGCGTCAGAGATCGCCATATACTCGGCTTCGGTGGACGATAAGGCGACCGTTCTCTGCTTCCTCGACTCCCAGGTGACGGTGGCGCCGGAGAGGATGTATGTGAATCCCGTGTAGGATCGCCTTTCGATCACACAGTTTCCGCAATCCGCGTCGGCAAATCCTTGTAAGGGAAGTTGGGTTGCGGAGAAAGTCAGGCGATGGTCAGCGGTGCCGCGTAGGTAACGCAGGACGCGTTTGGCAGCCACCCAGGGATCTGCCACGGTGGGAGTCAGGCCGACTTCCCTGAAGCATCGTATCAGCGTCAAGTACCACTGCCGGCCAGATTGCCGAAGGCCGTAGAGGGCCTTCTCGAGTTTGCACACTGGATCGGCGACGCTCAGTGATTTCAAAAGAGCGCGGGCCTTCCGTGAGGTAGAGGAATCCCCCCCCTTGTTGGATCATCCTCTCGAGCATAGGGCGCAGCAAATCGGGCAGCTCCATGTAGATGTCGGTGCCTATGTCTCCATGCAGGTAGGCACACTCGACGTCCAGCTGTGAGATCTTCATCCCATTTTTGACCGCCAGTGCCACAAGGACCCTTAGTGACCCCAGGCGAGCAACAGGAGCGAACGTGTCGAAGTAGTCGACACCAGGGCGTTGAGAGCAGCCTTTGGCTACGACGCGAGCCTTGCGACGGGTTATCTCTCCTGCTGCGTTGTGCTTGTTTCTGAGGACCATGCGGCACTTGATGACTCGTTTGCCTTGCGGTCTGTCGACGATCTGGAACGTGTCGTTGGAGACGAGACTGCGCGTCTCAAGATAGATGGCGTCCTCCCACTCAGATTTTTCCGAACCTGTGATTGCTTCGTGAAAAGGAATTTCGTCGGCGTTCATTGCAACGCAGCCCAGGTCGGATGAAGGGAATCCGATTGTGTCCTCCTCTTCGTTGCTTGAAGGTTCCTCTGGAGTCGGCTCGACTGGCACGGTGCGGTACTTCTTGGCGGGTCGACCTCTTTTTCCTGTCTTCACCTTGCCTGGACGTCCTCGACCTCTTCGGACATCCTGGATAGGATCGTGAGCTTGAGATGATTGGCCATCGGTCCCTCGCCGCGGGCTGCTCGACTCCGGCAAGTTTTGTCCAGCTGAAGATGACCCCTCTCGCAGGTCAGGGCTCTTCGCTGGTGGTCCAGGCAAAGTCACCTCAGCCGGTGCAAGTGGAACATCCTCGAAGATGAATTCACGTGATTCGGCCTCGTTGACGTCCGGGAAGAACCTTACGTCGCGAGAGATGTAAACCTTTCTGTCGGCGGGATTCCAGATCCTGTAGGCTTTTGCCGTGTCAGAAAAGCCAATCAGCATCCCCTCGATTCCTTTGGGCGACAATTTGTTCCGGTTTATCGACTTGTCCAGAAAGAAGACCCTGGCGCCGAAATGGTGAAGATGCTTGACATCTGGTTTCCTGCCGGTCCACAACTCATATGGCGTCCTTGTCTTGAGGATCTTGGTGACACACCTGTTCCTGACGTGGTTTGCCATGCAGATCGCCTCAGCCCAGAAGTGTTGTGGAAGACCTGACTCTGCCAGCATACACCGGGCCGACTCCACGAGTGTCCTGTTTTTGCGCTCAGAAATCCCATTCTGCTGAGGCGTGTGAGGAGCAATGAGGCGTCGTTTAATTCCAGCCTTCCTGAGCACGTCGTCCATCCTCGAGTTACAATATTCGCCGCCGTTGTCCGACTGCAGCGCCCTGATCTTGGCGCCAGTCTGGTTTTCGACCATGTTTTTGTACTCGATAAACCTCTCGGGAACCTCGGACTTTTGTCTCATGAAGTAAACTTCGGTCCAGCGTGAGAACTCGTCTGTGAAGGTTACGAAGTAGCGAGCTCCACCTCGGGACGCCACTCTGGTCGGCCCGCAGACGTCAGAATGCACTACCTCCAGGAGTGCGTTGGCTTGTCGCTCACGTTCGTGGAATGGCAGCACTGTGATCTTCCCGGCGGCACAGACCGTGCACGGCGGAAGCCGGTCACCGGATCCAAGGTCCAAACCTGTAACCGAGCTTTCTTTTGCCATCTGCTTCATGTCCTGCCAGTTGAGGTGTCCCAAACGTCGGTGCCAGTCGGTAACCCGGTCTGGAGCTTCGAGAGAAGTGGTGCAGGCCTCGTTGTCGGCCTGTCGCACGAAGAACAGGTTCTCCTGACGTTCTGCGACCATTTCGACTTTTCCATTTAGGTCCTTGATGACAGCAGACCTGTCAGTGAACAGAACTGTGTAGTTCCTGTCTACTATCTTCGCGACTGACATAAGGTTCGTTCGAAGTTCTGGGACGTAAAGCGCGTTCTGAAGCACGACCGGTCTCTCGTCGGTTCCGTCGGTGGCTGTCAGTCGACACCTGCCGGTGACTGCGGCTGTGGCGTTGCTCGCCATCCTCACACCGCTTTTGAACTGGGTCGTGTTGATGAACGAGTCCGAGTCCTTGCACAGGTGGGATGTGCAGCCGCTGTCGAGGCACCACTTAGAATCCGAGACGTCGCCGTTTGCTGTTGTTGAGTTGGCGCAATCGACTTCGCTCGCGTAGAACATCAGTGCGGCGTTGTTGCCGACCTGCTCGTCCTTCTTCTTCTTGCGGCATTCGTCGGCGGTGTGGTTTCTCTTCCTGCAGTAGCCGCACCTGGATTTCTGCGAAGAAGAGTCACCCTGGTTCTGCTGGTTGCCCCGAGCTGGCTTCTGCTGTCCCTTGTTGTTGCTGCTGCTGGTCTTCTTCTGGTTGTTACCCCTTGGTCGAGCGTACATTGCGTCAGCTCCTGAGTCGCCGGCCTTGAGAGCCCTGCTCTCGTGGTCCTCGATGATCTTAGAGGTAAGTGCATCGATGTTTGGCAGGGCGTCTCGTGACTTGATGGCACAGCAAAACGTCTCAAAGCTCGGCGGCAAGCTGTGAAGAAGCATGATCGCGAGTAAATCACCGTTTATCTTGATGTCCATCGCCTGCAGCTTGTCGACGGTGTCCATGAACCTTGTAAGGTGATCGCGTACGTCGTCGTTCTCGTGCATCCTCTCCATGAGCAGCTTCTCCAGGAGGGCCGCTTTTCTCATCGGGCCCTGGGAGACGAAAGCGGCCTTCAATTTTTCCCAAACATCCTTAGACGTGGCACAATTTTTGACGAGGTGTAGCTGACCTGGACCCACCGAGAGGATTATTTTGCTTTTGGCCTTGCGATCCTGTGCTGTCCACGTTTTGACCTCGATTTGCCTAGCCGCGATTGCTTCCGCGTTCGCTCCGCCCTCAGCAGGCTTTTCAATTTCACCTGTGACATAACCCCACAAATCGCATTCGCTTAGGAGAGCCTCGACGTGTATGCACCAAGTATCGTAGTTTGTCTTGTTGAGCCAGTCGATACGCGTCGAGTGCGTCGTCGAAGTAGCCATCTCGGAACGTTGTCGTGCGCGTGCGTGTTATTCGTTACGATTTTGAGGTTAGGTTGTCGGCGTGATTTTATTTCGTCACTCGCGTGGACTCTGGGCCCATAACCTGATGAAATTCGTGTGGAGTTTGAAATAAAACGGCTTGCGGATGAAATGAACTTAATCTTTTATTCGAAACCAAATTAAACGATCAAAAAGAATTACAAATGGAAAACTACTGTTTAGGCCCGATCGCCGCGTACAAGAGAATAAAGAATATGGCAAGCGCACACCTAAGAAAAAGTAGATGGCGCGAGTTGTAGGATTTCTAACAGAAAGGACATTTCTGAAGCAACGAGAAAAAACTCTCTTATAGAGAAACAGCCCCGAAAGTGGATGTAAGTGCGTCAATGTAAACATTTTCCCAATGGTTTGGATTGTAAAAGTCGTAGCTTGAGTTAAGTAGTAGAAGAGCTTTAAATGTTTATTTTTTAAGCCATTTTGAATCTCTTAAAAACCCCAGGTACCAAATGTTCCTGTTGCTATAAATTGCTATAAATTCAAATCATGTATTTTCAAGGTAAATATTTGCATTTGATATGGAACACTTCGTAATTCAGGAAATAAGGGATAAGTTAGTATCGAATATTAGTTGTTAACGAAAGTTCAAACCTTTAAAAAAAAAAATGGTGTTTCATTACTGCTCGTACGAATGAAAATTTATATAACAAATCTTCGAAATTTTATTGATGAAAAGCTTTAATAGTAACTATTGTTTTATGTATCTTCTTGGGTGATAAATACGAATCCGAAATTGAAAATTGTCTATCCTATAGAGTTTTAAAGAATTTTAAAAATGTATATCGGAACCTTTAACATTACCAAAATATACCTTTTGACCTTCACCTGTTGTATAAAACTAGGTAAAGCTTAAAAAATCCTTTGACACTTTGTTTAAATTAACTTCCCAAACGAACTTATTTTGTACAGTAGCGAAATATAGAATTATGGAAATATTGTTCAAAAGAAAAAAACCTATAAGAATCACATAAATTCGTCAAAAAATCTTTTATCTTAAAATAAAATAATCAGTCAACTACAAAAACTAAAGTTTTCGCATTCTGCTTCTTCTTAGAACTTGTAGATTTGAAACAAATGAAACATAATCGTATCTTGTAAAATACAAAGAGATCCCGGGAAAACTTAAAGCCACATGATTTTTTAAACCATTAAATTCTGTTTTATCCCAAAAGATGTGTATGTAATTGCCACAAGTTTAAAGCTCTTAAAATAAATAAAATTTTTCTTTAGCTTATCCCGTAGTCACCTTTGCAATGTTAACAAATTGCAAAAATAATACAAAAATAAATTTGTATTCAGCGTCAAAAACTTTTCAAATCTATTGAATATGAAAAAGAGCTACCTCACGCTTGAAATATTTATTTTTTGCCACCTTAAAAGTTATAACAATTAATTGCCAATTTCGCGGTTTGGATTTACAACTGACGTGCGTCAAATGAAAAGTCCATTGCCACTCAACCTCAATGATTTTGTAATGATTCTCTCATTAATTTATATGCGGTCGTTTATGAAGTGCAATAAAATTAGTTTTAATTTCATTTTCGAATAATTATCATTATTTATAGTTACCTTTTCCCTGCATTTGTCTACATCCTGACGGCATTTTAGACCTCGAATATCTAAAACAATAAAAACAAAACGTATGAAAATTGATTTATTAATAAAGTTCTTTAAAAATTCTAAATTACCTGGATTAAAAAGAATAATCGCCTTGAGGCATGAGAGCTCCGCCCTATCGATGTTTAATCGTTTCATTTTAACAGTCAGCTCTGATAAAACCCGATCAAAAATCGCAGCGACTCCAGCTTGAATTGCACTGTTTCGATGTAAAGTAAAATTAGGACTTAAACACATTTGCTGAGGCTGTCCAATCCTCGTCCGTCGATCTACTGAACCATCTGGATTTTGACTTTCTACATCTAAGAACTGTGGAAATAAATCCAAATTCAATTTGAATATTATTTTTTATTAATTTAAATTTAATTTACGTCTATACTCCTCCAAGCGACGTTGGCAATCAGAAGTTCGTTCCATCCCGCCTTAAGTAGTATCACCTGATCCTCTCGTTGTAATTGTGAGAAATGTGGCATCCGCCTTGCGTACTCCACCAATTGATATAGCTGCTTATTTACCACTTGACATAAATGTGACACTGGACCCTAAAGATGTAAAATATAAATAAAATTAAAAAACTGTACGTCTAACTTCGCTGAAAACCCTCAACTACTAATTTCCATGAAAATTTCACTATTTATCTATTAGTGCCGAGCGAAAAATTGAAGTTTTGCATAAAGTACCGAACCAAATTTATATCATTTATGGAGTTTTAGGAAAGGGATGATAAAAAATTTGTTTTAAAAGATAATTAAAAAATTCAAAAAGGAACATGTTGAGAACTAAATAGACAAGGAGTGTATGATTAGGGTACTTCAACATTTTTTGAAAGAGTGACCCTTTAAATAAGCCCAAACTAGCCTAATGGGTAGACCTTAAATTTTAAACCGAATTGTGTGCGAAATGAAAATTTATGATGAAATACTACTCTCAGAAAAGTTTCCAGATCAGCATCTGTTTCAATTTTAAGAAATGAATGATCAAAGTTGACTAAATAGAGGTGAGTAAATAGTTTTGGGGTTGATTTGGAGGAGCTAATGTGTACGAAAACGAACCAAAAATGTTTCAGTATTGCTTTTATTTATTAGCTTAATGTAAAATTCATGGACACAATCATTTTCGGATATTTTATAATTTATATCCATTTGTTATACTTGAGGGTAGTTTATAAAACTTTTTATTTACTGACATTTCTGATAAACCCTTTTATCTATTTTTATTCTTGAGAAATTTGAAAATCAAAACTCTTAATCAACTGAAACTCGATATTCGAAATCAGCAATTTTGAATGCCCTCAAGTACTTATTTTCGTAGTATCCACTTGTTTTATTCAGATGTTAATGTAGAACTTGTTTAAAACTAATCATAGCCTAAGAAAAACTTTAATTATTATTAAAACAAAAAGAACACATTACCTTAAATTCGTTCGGGACCATCGAATTAGGCCCTACCTTGAGGTAGGGAATCGCACTGTCACCGCATCGAGTTTCACTCAGCTGCTCGGCTTCCCTGATCCTTTCGATAGTCAAGTCCCGGACTGAGCTCGTCGGATTGAGGTCATCATTTTTGGTCGGTAACTTGGCCCCTCGCTGCCTCTCCTCCTGCACGGCCTCCCGCTTCATTCCGCACGCTAGACATTTTTGATATCGACAGTACTGACATCGATTTCTCTGTCTTTTATCGATAATACAATTTTTATCCTCTCGGCATGCGTATGTGAGGTCCTTTCGGACAGTCCGTTTGAAAAAACCCTTACAGCCCTCGCAACTGAAATAGATGAAAAAGTTTTCATTAATCTTATTTGCTCTAACATGTTAAATATTATTATTATTATAATGGTTTCATTATTTCGGTAGATAACATGTAAAATTGTTACAAAATAGAGAATCTTATAGTTAGTACTGAATTCTGGGTTCATTCAACTCTGATATTCTTATGTACATAGTTAAGCCAATTATGCAGTTAAGGTAATTTTAATCAGTGCCATAGTAAATTAAAAATCTTCTTAAGGATTTTATTCTATGTATATATTTTGCAATTTTCTTATATATGTAAAAGAATTACTTTATACGTAACGAGCTTATTGAATGATGGTTTTATCAAATGAGATGCCCAAATATATGACAGTGTCAGTCCAGGGAATACCAGTATAGTCAGGTAAAAAAATTGCATGGGTTTCGTTTATGTTAATTATAATTTTTTATGTTTTCTTTTTGTAGGTTTTGTATATTATATAATCCTGGTTCCAAAACATGTTAGAATATTTTTATCTTTCATTGGCAAAATATAATGTATGTACCTACTTACTGACAATTACATACATAAGAAACTGAAAACCAAACAAGTAGCATGAATGGAAAAGCCAAAAATTATCATTCTGTTAGCAAGGCATTATGCCATATTGAATCAAAAGTCGATTGAATATCAAGCAGTAAAAGTCCCTTAGATGTTTTCCTCTCGAAATTTTCTCTCACGAACCCACGAACTTCAAACTTCCCAAGATTTTATATTTAAAAGACTCTTAATCGTGATGTAAAATCCTATCTGTGGATTATATTAGAGATATAATACCTAACATTGGTACTAAATCGTATATTGAATTTAAGTCAGAATATTGATCATAAACAACTGTAATTCCATAGTCGGTTTTAAAAAGAATCGGTTCATAAAATACTTCTCCGTTTTGCTTTAAATACCGAGCAAGTCAGGTAAACGAGATTTAACTATAGTAGGAACAATTTCGATTTTTATCATGTCGATATTTTACAAATTAATAATCGTACCACTCTCGAAAAATGTTTGATAGTATAGATTTGCATTGTCAGGATATTCATAATATTGATATTGTGTTAAAACAGAATAAGGAATAGTCTTTGCATGAATCGAATTTGTACTTGATCTGTTTTTACCGGTTTTCTATCTTGTTCTTAGATATTTTTATTAAGAATGTGGTAGGCAATTATTGCTTATTGAATCATTTCCCTTTTTTTTTTTATATGCCTGCATATGACATTGAAAATACCTTTTGATTTGATATATCAGTTACCTTCCCACGAATAACATTTACTAAAACCACCCAAAAAATTGATTACCTTCGTGACTGTGGTATTTGCTCAAATATTTCTCGACTCGATGACCTTACTATTGAACTCTTAAACTTGGAGTCGAAATGCGTAACCACCCGGCCATCGAGGTCACCGATGATACTTTCATGGCTCTTACTAAAAATAAGCGCCAAACAAGCAAGCGCCCATTAATTATTTCCCCTCGATCCAATCAATATTAAATAAAATACCGCAGTTTCAATATTGACGCGTGGATGGACGTTCAATTGCGACATTAAGAGGCTAAAAATAAAAACGCAACGCATGCGAATAGTGCGTAAGTAAAGTGTTTCTTTGGAAGTTTTCGCGCCACCCGGGCTCGGTGCAATTCTTTAAAAGAAAAACCAGTAAACAGTCCGCAGCTCCATTTGCGGATTATCTTAGCTGGAAACGACTTGAACGATATATAAAACGTCTTCGAGGAAAAATATGCAATTGAAAATGCGAACCACGGCAATTGCCGGCTGCATTAGACCATTATGGAAATGCGTTTTACGCGGGCACAGGGTGGCACATTGCTCGAAACGTGGAATTTGTTTGGATTTTCGGTGCTATTGGGCTATCCACCCCCAAGTCGATTTTGTTTAGATTGTTCTACCTCGAAGAATTGTAAATTTTTGTGGTTTTTATTTTCGTTTCTACAATTGAAACCGCCACTGCCAGTCGTTGAAAGCGTCTTTTGGCTTAAATGATTCTACGTCTTCGGATAAATTGAAAATTGCAATATAATTCGGGCTCCGGTCTGTGTAAACAGATGCGAACAGTGCCGCATTGCCCGCCGCCTCTGTTTGCCGGAACTTGTGCAAATTAAAGATGCAAAATTAATTGACCTCGAACCGTATTTTGGCGCTAATGCAGACATTTAAATGCTCTCGGTAAATTTATTGCATTGTTAGCACGAAATCGAAAAACGCAATTAACAGGAAACCCCACAGAATGTTTAATGTCGTTTTCTTGATGGTGGCGTGGCGCTGGATTCGTTGTCGCATTCTCTTTATATATTCTGAAAAGGTCCTCCAACTTTTTTATTAAAATTTTTAACGAGAAGCGATAAAATTTTTTCTAGATGACAACGACGACGACAAAGACGACCAGTGGAATTGTTTTAATTTCATTCAACTCGACCCGTATAAATAGCGTAAATCATCGCGAATGAATGCGCGCCCGATAAGTACGTACAGTGCTATCAAAAGGCGATCAAACAAGAATTTCTACATTCGACAAGTTTTCACTGTTTCGTAAGTATCCGACGATTGCAAGACGATGTAGAAAATATCTTCTCATTTTTGTTTGAACAGCTCTGAGCATCCACGCAACATCGGTTGGATAACTTGTCGCTATTTCAGGGTCAATGCTAGATTTTTATTTCTGTTTAATTAAACCCTTCATTGATTAGCCATATTTATCTATTAATTCAATGAGTTCTTTGTTTTATTTACCTATTTATTTATTTTCAGATTAAGCTAAGAATTCAAAAAAAGCTCTCTTATTTTATACGACCATTCTTTGCCTAAACCTAAACGCCTATCTTCGAAATTCCCTCATTCGATAGTTACTTTTAATAGTATAAACCATAAAATAGATTGTTTTTAGGATCTTTCTACCTCGAACATTTTCTAAATAAATGTAATAAAAATATGTGGTCTTACAAAGTGTATTTTAATACTGATAGACAGACTCACTGATCATCAAAATCTATACGGGAAGTAGTCTCCATTCGCATAGAATCATAAAATTTTGCACGAAGAAAGATCTTAAATTAAAAGTAAAAGAAAACTCCGAAAATCATTAATTTATAATTCCATTTGGAATTATTGCGTAACAAAAAAGGTACGCAATCATCTGGGCATGAGTCTTACTCTCACTTATCTTTCTATTTTTTATTACTATGTAAATCTTTGTGAATGTGAATGACAAAGTGTTTAAAAGAATTTCAGCCTTTATAGAAGTTACAAAGAAATTGACTGTATTCTTGCTCATGGTCAGACAAATTTAAACGCTTTTAAAACTTATGATACCTTCGATATTTCCAAATCATCTGAACTGATTTTGCTTTTTAGAGACACATGCAGACAAAATTTTTGGTTTCTAGCCCAGCAACCAACAACCAATTATCATGATGGTACAGATGGTAGAGAATTATAAGTTTTTAATAATAATTTCGTATTTCTTCAACCCGTTTTAATCACTGAGGGTCCAGAAGACCCCAGCGAAGTTGAGTTGAGTTTATACTGCCATATATGTATGTATTGTTACCTAGTGACACCACTATGGAGATTTTATGGTCGACAAGATTTCAGATAGTCTCTTGGTATTTCTGGGTTCCAAAATACCCGGTGTGACTGTGAGAATTTGTTTTTCCAGTGTAAACAAATGCCGTAATATATTTTCAAATTACGTACAATTTACAATTAGAAAACATCGGGAAAATTTTAGTGATTATTAATAAAATTTTAATTTTCAAAGTGTAACATGTTTTTTGTTTATCTTATTTCACGTCTTATAAATCCTATGTTTTTCGAATGTGTCTCTAAATTAAAATTAAAATTTGCAAAGAAAAATTATAATTATTAATTTTTTTTTATTAAATTATAATAATACCATAAAGTTAAAAATTTCTCTCTCCATATTCAGCCGTCGAGCTTTTGATAAGGGTTCAGCTTGTGAATTTTGGGACAGACAACAAAATCAATGCTAATATTCTAGTCTAGTTATCAAATCAAATAAAAATTCACATCGAATATGAATCGATTCAGAGGATGGATATTTGTCTAAGAATGAGTAATTGTATTAAATTTCTGCATGCCATACGCTTTTAATTAAATTATCCATATATAACACATCTTTTGTTAATACATAAACTGAAATTTCGGTATTTCTATTGTTTCCATTGTTTTAAATTCTTAATATCGCATTCTGTTATCACAGATTTCCGTAATCCAATTTATTCAAGTTCAAAACACCTTTACATTAAATTTATATCACGAATTGGGGCCCATCTGCGGGACATTTTGAATTACGTATGAAAAGCAATTTGCAGTCTATTACAATAAATGTTCTGAAAATAAAGAAAAGCGGCGGGTAATTCGCTGAAGCATAAATCTGGCCATTTATCTCCAAAATTTATTGCTCCTAAATGCCATCGTTTTATGACTTCTTAAATACTATAACAATTCGGAAAAATTTATGTTTAGAAGTTGGATTAATTACTTTCTAAGAGGCCTAGCCAACCAAAACTAGCCAAAGACTATTTATTTGTAGGGTAAATTGTGTCTATGTAATCTAAAGTCTCATAATTTTGGACTCAGAGCTACTACCAGGCAATTTATTAGAGTGCGATAATTTTACGGATATTGTCGGCGTTTTCTAAAAGGACGAATTTTTAGCGTTTTCTATCTAAATGAAAAATAAATCTTTTTAGTATTTACTAATAAAATCTGTTGTCTGAGAAAATTTTAATTAATGTTTCTACTATTCCTTTATAAGGTAAAGCTTTATAATTTTGCATTCGTGTGAAATACAAATGACAAAGCGACGCCACTATAAATCCAATATGGCGGACGCTTCCACAATGGCGGATTATTTTATGTTCTTCACAATCTCCTTGATATGGGTACCAAATAGTAAGGGTTGACGAATAAAACACCATGTAAGAACGTTCTAATTCTAAAATATTCTTATTTTTATCCTCGAATACCAACCTATAGACGCCATAGTGTTTTCCACTGGCCCGATCTCCGCAGATAGAGCAGAGATGTTTTGAGCCGCTCAGCGGATGATTTGGGGGATATTGTTGGCGGTTTTGACCCGCTGTTGGAGAAGTTCCCGTCGGTGTGTTCACCGACTGCAAGGTGCTGTTGATTGCCGCAAACGAGCCGGGGCTTCCTGGGCCCGGGGAGAAGCTCCCGGTGCTGTTTCCATTCAAAAGGGAAATATCAGGCTTCATCTCCGGAGGAGATATAGGTCCCATGTGGCCAAATGCTTGCTCTGAAATTGAAAAAAAGAGAAATTAACAAATCTGACGAAGTGAAATAATCGAAAAAATTAGAAATACGTCAGAGAGGCGGACTCTAATAAATTTGCCCTTTTCCCGGATGAAGCAGGGATTTTTTTGTTCTACAGAAGTTCTAAAGGAGGAGCAAAAGGTCATCCTTTCAATGGTTGTGAGGTCAGGAGCGGAACCCAAGCAGAATATCGCCGCCCACATAGCCGCATAATCCCATCGAAAGGTACCCGCAGAAGAGTAAAAAAAAACCCACGAGCAGCCTAAGCAAACCTGAAAGTCGTTGTGGGAGCAAAAGATAAGAAAAGATTTTTTAGGTCAAGGTCTCTGACGAGAAATTATAGTCAGTTACCTTCCGCGCCCTATAAATAATATGAGCGTTACGTTCAAATGCTGCTGCGGGGGCGGAGGGCGGAAGGAGGACAAAACAATTTGCAACTCACGTCACGTTTCGTTCATTTACTGGCAGACACTCGAAGATGAGGCGAAAGAAAGGAAAATCGATAGAGCCACACGTGCTAGGGGGGGTTCTCATTAAAACGAAGAATTGTGGGTGCTCCTTATCACGTCAGAACAATTACGAGCAGTGTGGGACGCGCGCTCCCAGACCTTCCTTTCGACAATTTGAAAACATTTCCAAGTATAAAAACTCGTGAGAGCTATGATCTAATGTTAAGATTTTTATTTGGTCCTTTAAAAATACAAGTCGTATATAATTCTGCAAAATTTCAAAAGATAGGAGAATAATAAAGTGAGTCGCATCATACTTATGAATCCGTGGCACCATATGGTGCCACATGATAGAGCTTCGTATTTGAACACAAAACTAAGTACAATTATCGCATTTTTTGAAACTGCATGTTTTAAACATGTGGTACCATATGGTACCACAGTAATTATTACGTACAAATTCAGGAATCTAATTTGTCGTTTTATATTTCTACAACTATTTTTTATATATGAAATCTAAGGTAAATTGATTTCTAACTTGATCTCGATTTAAGCAAATAGAATTTAAAATATATGTTTAAATAATACTTTGTCAACGACGTTTCATACAGAACCTGATATCCCTCAAGGGATTACTAACAATCCTCATGAATGAATTAGAACGTATTTTTCCAAAAACAACGCTTTACTTCTTAAGATTATACTTTTTAGATGTTAATAAAATTTCAATTTAAAATATGACTCATGTTTGGTGTGCGTAATATTTTTTATTATTAATTAAAATTCGCTTACTTCAAAGTAAATTATATGATTTATATCAACCATAAAATATGATAATTTGGGTAAAAATTCTTCAAAATTGTATTTTTCTTTGAAATTACTTTATTTTAGCAAAAAATAATTATGAAAAAATATGAAACTGTTTTATTGAGATGCAATAAAGCGTATTTTTAGTTTTCTCTAAATATTTTTCTAAAATATAAATTTAAAATTGTTTTTTATTGTTTTGTTGCCTTGTTCATATTTATTTAATACCCTGACGTTGCAAACTTGGAATGTTTCATTATTATTTTTATTTTATCTCTGTTAATAGAAGGCATCAATGGCACATAATTGAAGATTGAAAGCGTGACAATAAATGGCGGTTGTTAAGTTGTCCAATTTAATCATTCTTATTATGCGATTAAAGACTCATTGTCTCACTGCAGGCGTCGATTAGCCATCGCCATTAGCATAATCTAAAGTTGGGTATGTTCCCGAGTCATCAATTAAGCGAACAAGGCGACTACATCGCTAAACTGCAGCTAACGACAACGCCTCGCTGAATACCTGAGATCTTCCCTCTTAAAAGGAGAGGCCCTGCTGAGTCGAGTTCAAGACGCTTTTAGCGAACACGCGCCAGAAACCAGAGACAAAACCGTCTTAGCATTAAGTTTTCATTGAGCTGGACAAGAGTCTAAGTGATCGGGAAGCACCCCCATAAGATTCTTCCATCCAGGTGACTACTTCGACTATCGATTCCATTTCTAATTAGTCCCCCGGTTCTGAAGAACAGAATCAATTTTATTCAATAATTTAAAATGAAGACGTTTGCTTTGAAGCAGGTTAAGTAGAAAATGTTTCACCCTTGCTCAGCATCAAATATAGATTTCTAGATTCCTCTCGATGGATATCTTCCGTTTTAAACTACAAATATAATTTTTAGAATTTTTGAAATTTATTTTAAAAACGTTTATACTATAGCGTACTTATGGTTTTTTCATGAAAATAGATAAATAGGAATTTCGGGGACATCGATTTTTTTCTACACTTTTTAAATCAAAATACCGAAAAGGCAAATTCTAAAATTAAAAGAGCATGATGGACTTAGAACCCAAAACGAAAACACCTATGTGAAATAGAACTGAACAAATAAAATTTAAGGAATAGAAAAAGAAACCTTTCCCTTTGGGTTTTCTAACTATTTGTTTTCTTCAAGGACCTCGCACAAAATGTATGAAAATTGAATTTCGGTCAAATCTTTTGAAACTTGCTCAAATTATAATTTAAGGTGTCCTGAAAAAAGTTTCTATAAGCGCATAGAATGAAAAATCGAGTATATGCTTGTCATAACACAATTTTGTACTTTTTTCATGACGAGCATATGTACTCGTCAAAGACAGTTAACTGGTTAGGTAGAATTCTAGTTATAAAATATATCATTTTGACGAGTATATTTGTCATGAAAAAGGTGCAAAAGTGTTATGACGAGTATATAATTGTTACAACACAACATTTTGTACTTTTTTCAAGTGGAAATCCTATGAAGGGAACTCTAGTTGTAATCTATGCAGTTGGAAAAAAGTTATGTACTTATGTAGGTTTTTAAAGTGATAATTTTGCAAAAAGTGTTAATCTTAAACTTCTTTCTACAATTACATGTATAAATAAGAACTTTATAGAGCATTATATATAAAGATTTTTTTTTTCAAATTAATAAATAATCAAGAGCTTACTTAGTAAGCATTTTCGTGGCTAAGGATACGGAGACGTCGCGATGTGCTATGTGACTATAGAGAGATTTAGCAGCTTCGGGCTAAAATTATTTACCGTCGCTGGTTCGAGGACAAGATCAATTTAATTTATAAATTACGGATGAAGATGTTTGCTGTGCAAATCGCTAAGTGGAAAACTTTTCGTTAGCGTCAGATTTTCGTTTTAGCCTCATCCTCCGGTGACTCACTATAAATTCAAGGAGCGGCCAAAGTGTCTGTTTATTTGTATGCGTGTCTTAAGGTATATACATATACTTAACTACATATATAAAGTCCTATGAATATTTATGCGGACTGTTTCGTCCTCCCCGAAATCCCGCACCTTAGAAACTCAAAGGACGGAAAGCAATTTATTTTCGCCTTATTTTCACAGCATGGGAGCTGTTGGGGATTAAGAGCGATACCAAAACCCTGATAATCCCCCGTAAACACTCCTTCCCGACACATCTCTCCTGCAGGCGAACAAGAAATGGGATTCGAGCAGCAAAAGAAAAGGAAAAACCGCCAAATTTCATTTAAACCCATCTCGGTGGGGCCCGGCCCCACCAGACAGAAGACCTTGGAAGTAATCTTCACATTTGCAGAGTCCTTGAGAGCTTACGTCAAGAAATGTTGTCTCTGGTCATGAACGAAGCGCGCCCCATCCGCCAGAATGGGAGTCGCTCCCACGACCAAACCCTGACGACTCTGTCAGGGACAACCGATCCAGACAAAGGAACTTCGCTGGTCGTTAAAATTTAATTTGGAAAAAGCGGAGCCCCAACCTCCAGTGCCCCCCAGAACCTCGACAACACCCACGGAATGTTTACTTTAGCTCGTCCCGGGGAAGTGGACGGATCCGAACCGAACTCTAGCACTAAAGCCGTCTGGAAATTCAGTGTGGATGTAGCGCTCCGCCCCTTGAAGCCCCCCTGGGCGGTGTATTCCGTCAGTCGAGTGGCCCAAGGTTGTTCGGTGTCCTTAGGCCGGGCCGCACGGAGGAGCACATGCGCCCCAACAACTCGGACTTCGCAATTAAGCCCTAGAATCGGTGGCGCTCCAAGAAAAACGACGAAGAAAACGACGTCGAGCGTCCCCCGCTGGGCTGGGAGCCCACTTTTCTTAAACTTAGACTTTGACATTGGGTGAGTAATTAAATTTTATAATGTAAAGGTTCTGGGCAGCGGCTGTCTTGAAATCCATTGAAATCCAGCAAATTTGCGTCTTAAGAAAGCGCCTTCAGGAGTAAGAATGACCTCGTAAAGAAGTATGCCGCCGCACACGCATAAGCTGGTTTTCAGCCAAGTGCTCCGAGTTATTTACCTGTTGAAGGATGTTGTTGCTTCCAGCAAGATTTACTTTTTCAACCATTTCTCAGGTATTCATTACTTTTGAACGGTGGTGCGCACGAAAGACATAAACACGAATATGGAGGCAGGTCAGGAAATGGTCTAACGATTTTGTTAAAGATATAGGAAAACAAGTCGTCTACAGGGATAATGGGCATTAAATTTTGTTCATATTTTTCTTAAGAACAAACATATCCAGTCTGTGTGGTCTGATTCATTTTTAGATCACAAAACAATGTATTTTAAGTCGATGAAATGCGTATTTGAAACACGCAACAACATAAATACATAGGTATGCTTTTTAAAACTCCGTAATTGTTTTGGTCTCTTCGATGAAATTCGGTATAAAGAAAGGATGACGGTTGATGACGAAAACATAGAAATGATGAGAATTTTAACTGTCTTCAAAATAGAAAGATTTTTTCTATGTATGTTAAACGATACTAGTGGTCGCCCTGTGCAATTCGACCAACTGGGTTTACTACGAAAAATACGAATGTACACAGCCTACTATATGTGTTTGAAATTGGAACTGTCAATAATAAAATTACGACAGTTTGACCACAGACTACTATGCGTTTGGCATAGACAGTATGAACGTAAATAATGAATTTATTTTATTGAATTTAATATATTTGTAACACATATTATATATACATTTTAGCTTTCTGCACTCCTTCTCTATATAAACTTTAACTATGCCAAATCTCGCACTCCTCCGTCTGTCCAATAAGCTTAAAAAGGGGTACAAAGTTTCCCCTTCACGTATTAATATATAGATTTCTACTTTTAATGAACCGATTTTAATTATTATTTTCTTATTTACAAAGATATACCTCCAAGAATTGTATTTAAATATGTCTCCTAAAAAGCAGCAAAATTTATGTTAGAACCTAAACTATCGATACAAAAAGTCTGGAAAAAGTCCAGAATGTATCTTCTAATTGGCATATTTAATAACAATTACATATAACGAACATTATAGCAAGAATACTTCAGTAAATATAAGGCTGGTTAAATTATAATTAATTTTCAAAAATGCCGAGGTAGATTTAATAGTCAAAAAATTAATTAACAAGTATATGTAAGCATTAATCAGGAGGTGAGTATTTTACGTACTTTCGTAGTTACTTTTCTTTGGCACACTATGTTTAATTCAATGTTTTTCAAATTTAATATTCTATTTCAGTCACTTCCAGAAAGGTGGTGATTAATTTTGAACCTTACTCACACAAAAACAAAAAAATAAATAAATGCTAAAATTAACAAATCAGTAAGACTAAATATTATCAATTTACTTTCATTGTATTTTTCTTTATGCACATAATTTAATTATTTTCCTTCGAGTTAATCAACTAAAAGACTTCGAAATGTCTGCATTGTTTCAACTTACGTTCTTAATTCTTAAAAAAAATTTTAGTGACAACAAAAATTAGTATTAATTATAATAATTTCTTAAATATTTAACGTGAACGACCTTTTCGAAAAGACCACGTAAATGAACTCCCATCACCGCAAAATTTCTTTTGTTTAATGCCATGCATCACAAGTTTATTTTAAAAATCCATCAGAAAAAAATGTAAGTCAAGTTCAATCTTGAAATTAAGCGAATTCAGAAGACGACGTAAAAATTTGTGTATAAGGTCGAAATTGTCTGTCAATGCACAAATAAAATGTCAACCTTGAAAACTTGCAAAGTGCGAAACTTGTTTTTCAGGGAAAAAAATTCATTTTCTTACCTCATTTCTTCCGATAGCAAACATTTATAATTTATTGGGCGGCGGATGTGGCTATAAGTTTAAAATGCAATCGCACTGCTTTTTTCAGCCGATTTATAAATTCTTTAACGTGTTTTTAAATTTTAAATCAATTTCAGATAGATTAAATCAAAGGAACTATCTAAAAATTTAATATATTTAAATATCTTACTAGTCCTATTGTCCAACAAAACTCCATAGACAAACTTGGAAGTTAAGATTATTTGGATAAAAGTTAAAATGAAATTAAAGTTCCATTAAGATATATTAATGAAATAAAATCTAAATCTAAATATTTTAATTGTATTTAGAAAGTTTAAGGAAAAAAATGTTTAACAATATGCATAAAAGTGCAATTCATACCAACCTTCTCCAACGATATATTGCACATACAAAATAATTATTTTTTGTTGTAATTACCCGCATGCAATTTTCATCTACAAATGACTTTTTAATGAACCTCATAAAGATTTACATAGAAAACGTTCTTGGCCCTGACATTCGATAGCTTAATAACTTTCAAGAAATCCAATGAGGTAATAAGTTAGAGCCGCCAAGAAAACAAATCTCAGGCCATGAGAACCACATTACCTGAAGAAAAGATGAATGTGTCTGAAACAAAAACGAGAAATAATTATTGAAGGTCACAAACAAAAGCGCTTCATTTGCGCAGAAAATTAGCAACAGGAAGTGTGTCAGTCTATCGTTAGATTGTGATCACAAAATGCAAACACTGATCCCATTATTCGCGGCATGATAGTGTTCTAAAAATTATGTAATTCCGCCTTATTTTGCATCCGAATACGATCCATGGACGGGACTACAAAACCAGGTAACATTTTAATGTAAAACGCAAGGTTAGCGTTGTATAATGAAAAATCTCTAGAAATTCTTCAAAAACTGGAATGAATTGTAAATTAAGCATAGAAGTTGATGCTCTATGAGGCGACGGAGGGAACTGCAAGGGGATCTATTTTATTTTTCCAATTTAATCCTCTATAGTCGGATAGTCGCGGAATTACATAAAGGCCAACCATTCGAGTGAAGCCCACGGTCTGGGCAAGAGGAGAGGACAAGTGAAATCCAAGTAAATCGATCACAGATCGCGATCGATATCCGATCTTGGTGTTCAGCTCCAGAGATCAAGATTAAGATCGCGACGGGGAAGTGAGAATATCTCGTCCGCACCGAGCAAAACCACTTTCAGTTCTGATGAGTCCATTAATATTCGCCTGCCACTTTATAACCACCCTTTTTACGTTTTTGCGATGTTTTTTCCATTCCAAGTTCGAACATCTTTTCAGGGGAATTTCAGCATAATTCTGTTACTCTACTCGACTTAGGCTTAGTTTGCGGCTTCGACTTTTTTTTATACTTTTCTTATTAACTTGAGACACATACAACTCCTTCAAGGTCACTTTTTCGTTCCGACGCCAATGGATGTTGCCACAGCCAAGACCAGCAACACTCACCAGTCGCGGCCGCAGTTGAGAAGCCTTTTCGTTTTCATTTTAATATAAAAGTCGTGAATAATTGAAATTTTGTCGGAGTTACACCAGTCACTTCTCATGCGCTCAGGTATTTTCCGTTCATTTAATTTTTGCGGTCTGGTTAACACATACTGACACGATGGGGAGTTATTTTTTCTTTTAAAAAAAACTTCTTTATGAGTGCTGAAATGCTACACCACAAATATTTTATCCAGGGAATAAAGAAGCACTTTTTCAAATTGATAGTGTCACGCTATCTCTAAAGTCTTTTTCAATTTACTTGGTATAGTGTCTAACCATCTGCATTATATAGCACTTAATGAGCGAAACTAAAAGATCTACTGTACGACTCAATCGATTTGAGATCCTAATTAACCCACTATAAAAAATTTTTCTGAATTTAATTAGAACTTAATTAGGCTTGATGTGAAACTGACAATGTTCTCCTGACCAGGATTTCTTGATTTGGAACCGAGATGTAAAATAATAACTATTATTGGAATTCTTTGCCATACTCAGAACTACTACATGTAATGCTAGCAAAAGAAATTACCAGTAGTAGTATTTAAAAAAAAATTTAATTAACATTACTATGTAATGGTATAGTCATTACTTGGCATTACTTAGAAATACTCTGCATTACCTGGCATTACTTAACATTTCAAAACGCAGATAGTAACTCAGCATTACTCAACAAATCATATAATTCAAATTAATATAAATCAAAATCTAAATAATAAAATTAAGAACATGAGTTTGAACTTGGAAAAAAATTAGTAATCATAATTTCACTTAAAAAAGTCAAGTTTCACCTTAGCTTAATAAAACTGATCTTTAAAATTGTCTAATTGTCTAACCTGAAAGTATAAGATCAACCTCAAAATTAAGTTTATACGCCAAAATTCATTCATTTTCTTTAATTAATATTGTTTTTATTTCCTTCGTAATTTTCTTGAATTTGTTATTATAAATAACTTAATCAATTGCTTGACAATTCAATTATTTATTAGAAAAATTAAAAGGTTTTGCTTGTCCGAAATTAAATAAGATGGTTATTAAGAATGATTCAGTCAGTGATGCACAGAAGAACAAAATAGCATCTCTCAAGAATTACATAGGGCAACAAAACTTTATTCTTTTCTTTATTCTTATAGAATAGATAATGAATTTTTAAACGAAAGTTCTAAATTGGCTCCAGTTTTCATGAAAAATAGAATCAAAAAACCCAAAACATCATATTTTAGCCATTTTGGAAAATTAGTAAAAACATAAAGGTTTATCATTATAGAAGTATGTACACGTATATTACATGGCTTAATTGAAAACTTGAATCTTAATCTAAAAATAGAAAATATCACTAATATCCATAAATCTTTGGTGAATAACTTTTTCGTGGGTGAACGCATGTTTTTTACTGTATGAAATAATAATTGGTTTATAGGAATATATATAATTAAATTTTCTTAGACTTTTATGTAATAGCTTAAGATTCAAGCTAACCTGTGTTATTAACTCCTAGAAAAATTTGTTATATGTATTTCAATGATAAATGGTAGGGGAGACTGGGTACGGTTGAATCAATTTAGCTTTTATTGTCCGTAGCATTGCTATTACCGAACCAAGCACCGATTTAGACATGTTATATACAAGGGCGTGTTTCCATCTTCCAATTTGCAGTATTATTTGAGTGCCCGGTGTTTTGTAATTTGTGTAAAATCAAATTTAACAAAAAAACTGAAATTGTTTCAACCGTCCCCATACCAGGGGCGGTTGAAACAGTGGTTTGAATCAATTGAAACACATACAAATAATACAAAATATTCTTCAGTCGTCTTAGGCAATATTACTACTTAACACACATAAAGTAGGTATGCGCTTATCGAAAACAATAAAAATTAACAGGATTTATTTTAACACCGAATTTTAGCTCTTCGCATAGTGAAATTATTTGAAAATATAAACTAAAAGAATATTTCTATTAACAATGCTATTAATTTTTTTTTTAATCGTCCTGCCAGGCGAAGCCTTTCTTGCACGTACCCCCGACATCTATAAAACAAGAAATTTAAATAAATAAAGCAAGAAATTTAAATAAATAAATTGTTTCAACCGTACCCACAAAAAATGTTTCAACTGTCCCCAAGCCCCCATTTGATACAAAACAGTTTATAGTAATGGCAAAAATAATTTTACACAAATACTAATTACGCTGTCATGTTCTAAAAGCATTGATTCAAACACAACTATACCACTTTACACTGTCACTTTAATGAAAAGTGTAGTAATTGCAAAAAGTGTTGGTACATAAATATTTACTTTTGCTTATCAAATTACAATGGGGCCTCCTATAAACAACCACAACGCGTAGTGAGCGACGCGCCACTGAGATTTGTGTTCGGACTTGTCATCCGCTTCTTTCGTCCCTTACACCCATCCCCCCACCACACACGGTTCGAGAGATATTAGCACTGTTTCAACCGTCCTGCGTTTCAACCGTACCCAGTCTCCCCTAGTATTAGGGCCATTTGTACTTTTTAACCCTATTTTTATTGAAGCCTGAAGCCCAATTGAGTGTTGTTATTTCCAAATTCTTAATCTACGGAAAATATCCTTAAAAATGATGTGTTATTTGTTCAGCCGCCAATTTGGTGTTACGTGCGTATTTTACAGAAACGGGCTTATTGCAAGCACGATGCAGGCGTATTATACAATAACTGGTTGAAATATGGAAAATGTTTGGGTGTACATCGGGCGCGTTACGGGAGTGCAAAATTTGAATCGGATCATAAACATTAACGTTTGAATAAATTCCTTATATGTATATGATTTCTGAAAACTTGACTATGTAATTAAAGACTTTGGAAACCCCATATATGTATTAATTTTTAAACGAACTATGACAAACGTCGTTAAATGAAATGCATCTATAAATTTTAATTCTATACTACTATACAGTAGAACCTATTTAGCGAATAAATATTGTTTTAAGTATTTTAAAATTTGCACGAAATTTTGTGATCATCCAAGGCCATTTTGAAAATCCCTTAATCAGGGAATTAAGTAGATGATGATAGGTTAATGTAAGTTTTAATTAGTGTGTAAGAAATAGTTCTTTTTAATTTACTCTCTCTCCATTTATATATTAAACTTACAATAAACCAAGCCCATTAGAAAACTACATATGTAAGATGATTCGTGGTTGCTCATTAACATTTTGAATAGGTTTAATTTTTTAAGAATATGGTCATATACATAGGAAATATTAATAATTCTAAATAACATAAAAATGAGTCCTTGGTGATCTTTTGGAAAGCATACGTTAAAAAATGCAATAAACTGATGACCATGACTAGAAGATATTATCCAAGTCGAATCACTTGAATTTCGATGAAACCATGTCCGCGTCTGTTTATCGTTCATCGCTCATGGCTCCTGGCCACTCTGACTTCACCTGGACGAGACAGACGCATAAAAAAAGTGTCTTACCTGCCGGCACGCTTACTAAATTAAATCGCTGAAGACGTTCGACACAAACTCGTAAGAAGTTATGAACTGAATGCAAACAGATCGATCTATCTACAGGAAAATATCTCTCCACGGTCGTCAAGAACCAGACGCGGCAGAGATTCTTCTGAATTTCTCCGCACCCGAGGAGTTAGTAAACACGTTCCAAGGCGAGACCGCACCTACCGCCTGGAACGATATCTTTAATAAATAAATATAATTAAAAAAAACCGTCTTAATTATAGAGTCAGAGCGGAAAATCGCTGTTTACCCTGCAATTAGGGAGTAAATTAACAGCAAAAAATTAACATCATCCATCCGACCATGGGGCCTATTGAGTGACATGTTTTTCGACCAAATTTAATGATCATCGCGTGATTTTGTGTGATGTTTTCGCTGTTTTTCGATTAAAACAAAAACCCATTAAAAATTAAATTGAGAGGTTCGTTCAGATGGTGTCACTTCTGGCTCCAGAACTCGGACAGGTTCAATCTCGCCTTCTATTATTATTTTTTATTTATTTATTCCCCGCCTATTTGCGTGCGCGCAAGCAGTAGCTATCCGCTCCGCTGGATTGTGTAAAAACGCACAAGGGGTGCTGCACCGAATGATGGCAGTAATTTTTGCAATTTTTTAAAATAAATTAAATAATAACTAAGGGGAAGAACATACTTCATGAAATCATAAATCAAAAGGTCTCGTCGGCTATTACTGATGGATTTTACTTTATAACTCGTAATTCTTCTCTAGCGTGAATGAATGTTTTCTTGGAAACAAAATGTACTTTCGTAATTCTTCCATTTTATTAAACTACCAGCGGAAAAATGTATTTAAGAAAATAATTTTAATATATGTATTACATTAAGTAAACACCATCAAATTAATTTATACACATAACAAAATAGAAAGAGTTTTCAGGATTCTAAACGGTTGACGAGCCAATATATGAATGTTCGAACAAGCTAAATTTCACCCAAGTAAAATTTTTCTGTCTTTCGAAATTACGTCACTTTTTCGAAATTCGGAAAAATCGTTATTTCACAACTACGAAGTGTTGCTAATTAATTTGATTATTTCTTATACCATGTTTTTAAAAAGGTTACTAAAGTACCTTTCCGTGATACAAAAAAAATTTACTATAACTAATTCAAAAGCCAGGCCTTTGAATATGAGGGCTTTGTTTGGATGTTGTTTGCACCCTGTATAAAAAATTGGTATCGTTTAATATTTTTACACTTAAAGTACATACATTTGGTATTTTCTAAAAAATATAAACATATATCTGCTAAAATGTTAAGAAACGGTTACCAACAGTTACTCAAGTTGCGAATAGTAAAGAAGTTTGAAGCTGAAACATAACAAAATTATTTTTAACTTTAACTTATTCAAGTATATTAGATTATATTTAAATAAAATTTTAGAACCTCAAAATCTCATATAGGTATCTACCGAAAAAAGTTTTGAATCCTACACAAAATCCTTTTCAATTTCGAATATTTAAACGAAAAACTCAAAGTCTTCTTGATTATAAATTGGAAAATTAAAAGATTGAACATAATTTCGTCTAAAATTCTACTTTAAAAAGTTGTGTTTATATAATTTTCACTACAGCATTAATTTTAAAACACAATCGATCAGTTAAATAATTTGAATTTCGAAAAACTTGAAGGCATTTTAGCATTTTCGAAATCCTTATAACTCTTTTTTGTCCAGAGTTATCATCGTCGGCGTTGCGAAGAGAAGAAAATCAATTTAGCACGCGCTGGCCACGAGCTAGAAAAAAGCAAGATATTGTTAAGAACGAGCGAATCCTGTTTAATTTTATTTGAATAACTGCGAAGACGACGACATCAAAAGCTATTTGTTCTATTCAAAACGCCAAAAATGTATAATTAATAGTCGTTGCGTGTCGCCATTTAGCACTTTAATTACCTCATCTCCAGCTGTGACGATCGAGCGCGTAGTCAGCGTTTATGAATTGCTCTAAGTCTTGTTTTCTGTTACCATCGAAATTTTTCAAAATGTCCAAATCATTGATAGACACATTGTATTAATCGCAATTTGGACGCTCTTTTAAAACTCATTGTAAATTTTTTTTTCAGACTCATAATGATGATTAAGCTGCCTAATGGACTCTTTGTCAGTTTTTATGAATTGGAAACTGTATCCAAAAATATCGCGATGACAAGGAATCTATATAAATCGCATAAAGTTAGCTAAGGTGATCTATTAATAGGTGTGAATATAATAAAAATAGTCCCAAATTTCATTATTTCTGACAGAAAAAATATTTCTATACGTAGACTATGACCCCCACCCTCACTTAGATCTAAATAGTATAAAAATAATAAAAAATAAAAACCACCAGATATATTTACGTAATTTCGAATTCATTTGCGTGCCATTAAGTTGGACCTACAGACCGTCCTTTATTTTGAAACACATTAATTAATTTGTCCGGACGCCGACCCTTCGGCGAAAGACCACCAATCGATTTACTGCCCACGTCGAAATAAGATGACAACTATTAATCATAGTTTGTCGCATTAAATCATTAATTATTATTAATTTCCCCCTCATTCAAATTGAAGGGCACCCTTAATGATTACGTTAAATAGGAAAATTACCTGTAAATGCGCGATTCCACTGCTTCCCCTGGGCCTGTATTAGGGCCTCAACAGACAGCATGGGCTTCTCCTTCTTAATCATTTTTGTCGTTGATTATATTATTTTCAATATTATTTTGCAATTTAATTTTCTCTTTTATACAAAAAAATCTCAAAATAATGGTTAATATCACATTTAGATTTTCATAATATGCACAAACGTAGATTTCATTAATCAAAATCACTAAAAATGCACGGAGTCACATTTTGTTCCACTTATTTATGATCTTTAACGTAAAAAAATTTATTTAGATTTATTTTTATTAAATGCCATTAAAATTTTATTTTATTTTCTCAGTTCTGACTTGCTGGAGAACTCGAGTTTAATTTAATTTCATATGATCAGAAAATTGAAAAAATTTAGATTTGTTTTATCACGTTGGTTGCCAATTTTTAAAGAATTGTTTTATTTTAACTTTTAGTTCTAAGTACTTCTTTTGAAATTCGAAAAAATTCTATCTAAACAAAAATATCCACAAAATTGTCGAACTAAATAATTCACATCAAAGTGCAAATGTTGTCAAAAATTCAAATAGCCATTTATTTACTTGCTAAGTGAAGAATGGAAATAAATTCGGGTGAATTTCTGCAATTCAATTTTCAACACTTCTGATACGAAAAAAGTTATTTTTGCGGTCTAATGATATTAGTTTATTTTCAATTGCATAATTGTATAAATGTAGCTACGAAATAGCACACCTGAAAGGAAATTCTGGGTCTTTTATTCTAAAAATAGACATTTTGACGTGAAACCAAAAAATTAACAATTTATTCTAGTCAAGGTTTCACTTTTACTTCTGTATATTTTGTTACAAAGGTTTGGCAAAATTTGAGATTGCTCACATACGAGTAATATGGAAGAGCAGGAAATTTTTATTTTGTCTACCATTGCGACCATTGGTTGTAAAAATAAAGACCATTATTTCTGCTACTTTATGTATTTAATTTTTCAAGTTTTCAGTTATTTTCTTTAGTACATTTAAATTACTTTAATTTTTTTTTTAATTTTAAATAGGATAGCAGAGAATTGACGAATTTAGTGAAGGAAGAAACGAAATAACGATAATTTGCTTGATTAGTAACTACACAACACCAAGTTACCCATATACTGAAGTATTTCTGTTGGATTTCTAATGGAATATTAATTGATACGTTTTTTCCCTATTTCTCGTTGAAAATAGTTGGATTCTAATTCAAACGTTTGCTTCGTGCGACAGAACAAAACTTCATAACTATTCGCAAGATTTAGTTTTGCCTGAGCGAAAATCTGCACCGGATTCAGCAGAGATAAGGGAAAAGTTGAGAAAGTTTCGATTCGGACTGTTTAAGCGTGCTCCTAATGCCTAACCCATTTCACTCGACTCTGGCGTGATATCGCTACCACAAAGCGACGATTCAGCATAATTTCACCCTTATCATCAATGAAACTAGCGTCTAGCGAGCATACACTAAGTCGGGGAATTCCATTCATCTGATTAAGATTATCCGCGCAGGGAGCACTCGCGGGGCCCACTCGCGGTCTCCGGCGGCGGCCACTCCTCTCTAACGCGCTTCTATTATTATTTTGATTCGGCGCTGGTCAGCCGGCGGCGCCCGCGCAGTCTAAAAGGCGCTAGCGGCTAGCAGTCAGCCGGCGCGATCGCTTGGCCCTGAACCATTTTGCCAGGCACAAACTTGACCGATATGCGCAAAATTGCACGCGTTTTATCGCGCGAAATTGCGGCAAGCGGTGCGGGGGAGGCCGCGAAAATAAATCAGGGCCCAGGCAGAGGAACTTACGCGACGCGCAGCCAGCAGAGCGCGGAATCGCACCATGCGACGGTTTTGTTTTGCATCCCGCCGATCTTATCAAAAGCGAACAATTGGCGGTGAAGATCGCGTCACACACACGATCCCCCCTCCTCTTGCCCCACTCTCTTTCCCCTCTCCTGTGATAGTGACCACTTCGCTGACCAGCTCCAGGCGCATTTCGCGAACTTGAGTAAGTCGAGGTCATTTCGCGCGAGACTGTGACAACTGTCGTATATTTCTCGTCATATTTTAATTTATTATTAAAGATGGAGGAGCGGAGGAAGAAGATGAGGAAAGTGATCTTCGCGCATTTCGCGAGCGCATAGTTTTACATCTTTTCCGCCTTAAAGCCGGGCTTTTTTTAACAGCCGAGAGGGTCAAGGTTCAAGACATGTTTTGCTTTCCTATTTTTTGGCGAATATTAAGATCTTAATGGCAATTTAAAGGTTTCCGGTTCTGTGTACACTCAGTAGTTACCTTGAACCACGACGGTAGAAAATCTGTGTTAGGTCGACGATCTTTAGTCAAAACTATGATAATTTAATTGTAGCCAATGTAAAATAAGATGAATTTTTAAAGAAAAATGCCTCATCAAAAATTCAACTAAAATTAAAAATAGCATCAAGTAATTTCATTTTTATGTATCAGATGTTAAGTTCATTCAATCATTACTCAATAATAAAAATCATATTGAAGTAGGGAAGCAGTTCGTTAAAACTGTACACGGGTAAAAAACTTTGCTTATTTCTTATAAGCGCAACTGATCAAATAACGATCATCTCAGAAAATATATTTATTTTTAGTAAGTACTACTGCTTCATTAGATTTTTAAAATAGAAGCGGAAGTTATTAACGAGATTAAACATTAGAACACATGTTTCATGATGTAACTTTAATTACAAAATTGTATGACAATAAGGGAAAACCGCAAAATCCCTTTAAAAAAAACCCCTCTTGTATCCAGTCTTTCAATCAGCCAAATTGAGTAAATTGGGATAGTGCATTTTTTTAAATGTTAACGTTTTTCCGGATAAAACTAAGCTAAATTTTCTTGTAAATTTAACAAGTCACTGATTTTGATCACTTAATTTCTTGAATCCTGTTTAATTTAAATATATTTGTTATTTTAATAGGTTATTACGGCAAAATAATTTGTAATATTATTGAATCAAAATTGTTAATTACTTATTTAACACTAATTGTTTTCTAATATTTTACGAGAATTCACAGTAATTTGAATGTATTCCACGTTTTACTTAACCAAAAGACATATCTTAAAAGTACTATTTGAACTAAAGTTTCCTGGTTAATATAACTAGAGATCATAGGTCAAAATCAACACAAAAAATTCTTAATTTTTATAAGCAATGACAAAATAATATAACTAAATTTAGTTCCAAAGAATAATTCGTAATGAGCCGTAGTGTCTAAATTTTATTCCAAATTCATACAGACCAAAAGTTTGAAATTTGTTAGTTAGATAACAAAAAGTTATTCTAATCTGCCTTTATCTCGGGCAAATTAATTTTTATAGGTTTGTAAAACAGGATTAGTTTTAAAAAAAACATTTTCCTTGACCTTTAGTGTCGTAATTCGAATAAAATTATGAATGTAAGTATGATAGCAAAATACTGATTTAATTTCAGTTTTTTTGGAAGAAAAAAAAATACACCAAAAAAAATTAAAGAAAAGTGACATTGAATTGCTCACACTGTTTTGTTTTCAATTAAGGCCATTATCACACTTAACCCCGTGGTGTGATAACGACTTACGTTGTTTTGTAGTTAGTGAGCCCGGGACCTTGGCCGCGCGGCACCCGCACTTTTTATCTGGTCCGCCCGGAGTTCCAGAAAAAGATACCCCCAAAGTTGGGAGCATGTGAGGCGAAGTGAAAAACAAAAAAAAAATAGGTTTTCAATTAAGGAAAGAAAAACACTCCCCCATTAAATCCTGGGCTGATTAACCAGAGGCAAATTAATGGAGGAAATTTCCGAGCCAGGGGAGGCCGTGACTCCATTGGCGGCGGCACGGCCACGTGTGGGTGGACAGCGGCACCAAAATGGCAAGCAATCAGCTGTCACGATGTCAAAAAATCTGGTCTCGGGCCGGAGAGGCTCCGCTCTAGGAGCCCCCGGGGCCGGGGGCCGGGGGCCGGCGGAGGCGGGTCTCGGGTGCCCGACCGGATGAAATCATAAACAATTTTTACGCTCCTCCGACACAAAACAATATCGCTGGTTGTCTGTCGAGATTTCTTTGATTAAAATTCCCAGAGGAAAAATAATTCAAAAACTTGAAAGCGGACGGTGGACGGGCGGGAATAATTAATAAGTCCGAGTCGAACATAAATTAGCAGTGTATGAATTTTTTAGCGCACAAATGGACCGCTCTTTTCGACATAAATTCGAATTTGCCAAAAACATTCTGTAAAAAAATACTATCAGGGAATCTGGGAATGACAAATATGGCCGCAGGAGGTGCAAATATGCAAAAATTCAAAAATGAAAGGAAGTTTGTACATACATATATGCATACATACATATGTAGGTACGAATGAATATGTTTGGTATATTTTAATTACATTTCGCCTCTGTTTTTTCCATCTACCTAAAAAACTGACAATTTATATTAAGCAGAGCTGAAAATATAAAGCAATTGTTCAACAAATTAATATTTAAACCCTTGAACACATGAGTGGACGAATTTTTAAAAAAATCTAAAAATCACAGAAGGTTTAAATTAAAAATGCACTCATAATAACTTTTCGTTCTATTTACACCTTATAGTCAATGTTTCTGATCTTCTTCAAATTTGTTTATGATTTATATCGATATATTTCAGATTTATAATTTTGGAGGGACAACAAATTTTTTTATTGTTATTAGCCAAAGGTCTAAACAATTAAGATAGACAAAAAGGAGGTCAAAAATTCCAAAAAGTCCACCATTCTGATTTTTTGCAATAAAAAATTAATAATTCTAGTCCCATCTGAAGAGTCAAAAAATTCTTCTAAAATAATTTTTAAACCATCTTAAAATAACCACAAGCACGGATTCTGAACCCCATTTCCAAATTTTCACCCATATTATTGTTGAAATCGTTCTAAAGCACGACACGATGTCCTTTTAAAAACAATTGGTTTTTCATTCCTCAATTTACCCCCTGAAATAAACCCCCATGAATCATGACCATTCTATCTCTCAAATTTTTACGTCGAATAAATTTAGAGAAAATCTCTTGTGACAGACAGGGGGACACCGAAGTGATGATCTGTTTTGCTCATTTTGGCACGGAATACTAAAAATATATTTTACTTGACACGATGACCTATGGTCCTATGGGATCAGAAAAGTTTGAAAAATACATTTTTTTCATTCATTGTCATGTCCAAATAAATGTTAAGATTGAAATTTTAGTACTGAGCTAGTTAGTTATATGTTTTTAATACCAGATGAACTAGCAGCTAAAAACTTTGTTCATTTTCAACACTTTTTAATAAGAAGTGTCTTTCTCTAAATTATTACCTTTTTTAAAAAGGATTCAATAGCTTTAATTTTTAAAACATCGTATTCTGTTCTTTTCAAACGACATCTTAACATAAGATCAGAACAATCAAGTACTCCTGTAACTTTCTTAACCCTTGTTAATGTAATGAATATCTATTCACAGACAATTTCATAAGATTACAATATTTAAAAATTTACTTCAAAATTTACTATTTCACGCCAAAATTTATAACTACAAAGTTTTGAAAATCATGATTTTCTTCATATTTCCTAAAAGTTTCGTTTGAAATTTTATAAAAACCATATGATAAATATGTTTCCATCTTTTTAAATATAAAAATGTAAACAATAATCTCAAAAATACGCGAATTAAAAACAAATAAATCTAATTCAATTTATCAATGACGACAGGCACGCATTTGTCTCTTAGAATGACAGAGTGAGGAAATTGTAAGTTTTCTTTAAATTTTAATTTATTTATTTTCAGAAGTAGTACAGAGTTATTTACAGAAAAACCATGTCAATATCTTTCATATAAAAAATTCCGTTGAACAAAATGCCACTTTTCGAAATTTCGCAATTAAATATCTTAGAAATTTACAAGTGTGCGAAAAGAATTTTTTAAATTTCCTCAAATAATTATTCATACCAAATTTCATCGAAATCGGGAGGAAACTTTAAAACTTAATTTAAGATGAAAAGAACCAACCATGAGCAAAATTGAACGCTATAGTTTTTCGAAAATAGTTTTTATTACTCAAATTATGTATACTACATACATCGCGATTAAATTTGGGCTGACTCTTTTATGGTAATTAATCTAGATTTTTAGTTTTTTTCATTACGTGTACTCTAACAGACTATATATTGAAAATTAAATTAATTGCCTTGAAATTCTAATGGTCCGTTTATTCAAATTACGAAACGTCTTGAAAGGTATTGCCCAAGGTTTTCGAGTTTACGTGCCTCCCACGCACCAGAAAACCTCTAAATCGAGCCCGGAATCAATATCTCAGCCTCTGGCGCCTACAGCGACTATATCCTGGTCCCTGGAGCCGCCAAAATAATTTCAGTTGATATTCTAATTTCCATGGGGCACTTGACCTTTACTTTGGTAAGCAGCTGGTGCTCCGCCATCCCCAGATCCGAGGCCCCAGCGGGCGCGTGCTACTAATGACAATTTTCCCATATTTAAACATTTATCGATTCCGGCCAGAGAAACGTGCGCCCAAAAAGAAAACGAACGTACTTAAGGTCAACGCCTTAAGAAATGCGGTCCGTCTAGTAAGAAACGAACGCACCTGGATTCACCCTCGAGATAACAATGGAATAAAATATGTAGGTAACCGCGGTCCGATAAGACCCCGCGGATTTTACACCGCAGCCCATAAAATGCGCTAATCTAGACACGTGCGTCCAAAATCACAGTCCAGATTTAGAAAGATGCCCGATCAAATTCAAAGTGGCCAATTATCGCTCTAGACAAACTTTGCATACTAAAAAAACGTTATCAGGAGAGAAATTGCCGGCCAAAACAGTGGGACTATTTTTGAACGTCGCGAAACAACATTTTGCCCTTGGCCAGCGCTTTTTAGCCAGATAACTCGCGGCTGGAGTAAATAAATAAGAAAATGATCCACTGCGCCCGAGACGTAAAATATCGTTGCAGTTTTGCGATAACGCTTTCACCAGAACGTCCCCGGATCGCGTTTTTTGCTTTGACTCATAAGTCATAACCAACAAAACGCGAATTAAAATATTTTATTTAGCGAGGTGTCGAGTCTTTTGCAACTTCGCAGGTGAGAATCTGGGTAAAGTTCTGCAAATATTGAGCTGAGCTAGATTTATTCTTTTAACGAATACGGGGATTTATTCTAGATTCATAGAAATATTAAAGAAGATATGAATTAACTCTTTTAATCTTTTAGCTTTTTTGATGACGATAGTAAATTTTTACAACAAACCTTTCTTTTATAAATTCAAAACGAATTTACGACTAAGTTTTCCGGTTTATTTTATTGTTTGATAGTTATGTACCTATTTTACAATTTTGGTCCAACTTATTTTTATTAGTAGTCAAGACATAAGAGGAGATAAAAATAAAGTCAAGCTACTTATTTTACATGTATTGCAATTACAATTTATTCAGAAAAAAATCATTTTCATGCTTTTGAGGACGATGATTAGGAATCGGATGTTCGAATTTTTTTAGTTCAATATGGCGAACCAAACATGGAAGAAAACTTAAAAATTCTAATCAATAATCCTTAACTGTTGGATTTTAATTTGATTTCGACTCCTTTAGACCAGGTGCGTTAAACCTTCATTCTAAAACAATAAGCTTGATCTTACACTAACAATAATTTTTCTAATTTCCGTCGATCTCGATACCTATAGAATTTGTAAAACTTCGAAAAATTTGTGATTTTGGTAAATTTGGCCCGAAAAATTGCACCTTATTATAAATTGTCAGATGAAGCTAACAAATACGAGTGTTACAAATTTTTGTCTGTGGCTAATTTATCTATTGAAAATGTCAAAAAATCGCCTTTTCTTCGACATAATATTAATTCATTAAGTAGGAACATACCTTATTTACATATAATAAAATTTTATAAAGCGTTATGAACATTTTAACAAGGAATAATTATTCTTATTTTCAAATGTTTTAAGTCAGTTTTAGCAGTCGAGTCACATAATGTATATGTTATTTAGTGACCGTCGACAAATATACAACACCAGATTTATAAATCTTGTGCAAACGTCTTGTTTAGACTGTCGATTTATTTAAAGATATCAATAAACATTTGGTGCCATATCTTTGGTAGGTATCTATTTCTTTGAAGATCTTTGGAACATTGTTGACATTAAAACACGAATACAAAACCAAATTATTGACCTTTTGTGATTTTGATACATGTTTTGACTGACCAGATTTATATCTGTTTAAATTTCCAGCCAATGTTATGACTATCAAGTTATTTTGACTGTCGACTTATATCGATAAATATACAACACTAAACTATTGGTAGCTTTTGAGCTTTAGACTAATAGACTAATTTGAAATAGTTTGACCTAAGTTTCCAAGATTTGAAAAAGACCCATAATTGAAAATATATACGAGATACAAAATGAGAAGCAACTTCAACTCCAAAACTCCGTCACCGTGAACGTTCCAGCAGGTCGAACTGAGCAACAAAAAGATAAAAAAAATAATGAAAATAAAAAAAAATAAAAAACCCGGAGCAGGACGAAAACAAAAGCACAAAATAATTCCAATTAGCCACGGCGAGGTCGATTCGTCGCGCCGCGAAAACCTTTGGGCAGACGCGGAGCGCTAATCACGAAATTTGTTGCAAAAAGAATTCCGTCGTTACAAGCGCAATCCGTTCGAACGGAGTGGAGGGGGGGAGGGCACTTTTCTTGGCACTCGGCTCCAATGACACTGGCATTGAATTTTCACTTTTTATACGACACGCCGCCGCGCCGCCACCGGCAGCAGCTCCTAGACAAATAATAATACATAGTAGTAAAAAAAATCGCACAACTTGGTCACTTTCTTCTAGCCCGAGTAGCACGCCTCCACCTTTCTTTGATCGCTTCAAAATTCGAACACACAACGTAAAAGATCTACTCTCTGGGAATTAAATAGAATTACGTCACCGCGCACTGGCCACAAATCTCGGCTTTAAAAAAACAAAATACAAAAAAAGCGCAATTTATTCATTTATTTATTTTCTCTTATCTTCTCAAAATTCGTCACAATAAAAACAACAATAGGCGACAAATATGCACAAAAATCACAGCGTAACGTACGCGTAATAGAAGCTCAAGAATTTTCGCCCGGAAAGTGTCGACACAATGTCGAGGCGCAGTTTGAAATTTCCAAAAAAAAAATTTTCGCCGAGTGTCGTCGAATTGCGGACGCCCAGGCGAGGACAATTCGGCGACAAGGACTCAGCCGCGCGGCGAGTTCGAGTTGACGTCGGTGCGACTCACATCATCACAAACATCACCCGCAAGCGACGGCTGTTGCCACAGCGGAAGAGACCGCGTCCACCTCTTGAAGCATCTCAAGTTCAACTAAGCGCGGCGACCAAAAGCTCCCGGTAAAATTCTAAGTTGCGACGCCCTCCCCCCGACGCCCCCTTTCCGAGAGGTGCGCTGGTCTGCGTCGGATCGCTTGCTTGCCTTCTTCTCGCCGCCGCCGGATTCATGTGCCGTCATCTGCGTCGCGCGAAGAGATCTGGACTGACTCTGGTCCATAGCTCAACATCCCGCGACTACTGGATCTAGGGTTGCCAACTTTTTTACGGAAGGAAACAAGGATGCTTTATTGCCAATGCCAACTTTACGATGCTTTTTTCAAAGCCTTTTGGCTAAAGCCTATCTTAAGTCTACCTTATGTCCTCAAACTTGACTTAAGCCCGGTTCAATTTGAACTGAAGCCTGCCTGCCCTAAACCTAGTTTAAACCTGGTTTAAACCACGCTCAACGCAGGATCATGGACTGCCTCATACTTAAATCAAACCGGACTTTAACAAGGCTTTAACAAGCTTACCTCAAATCAGTCACAAGCTTAGCTTTATTATTAAAAATTAAAACATCTACACTGTTAACGTAGACTTGTTTTTTTGACCTCAACCCTATCTTATATGGTACCTATATAAAAAAAAAACTGTATTGGCCAAAATAAACATTTATGCTTTTTTTCTCATTTCCGTAACAAACTTTGGAAAACTGCTTGTTTTTCGATATTCAGTAATCTCTGCAAATTAAACAGTTGTTTATTTCATATTACTACACTTCAGCCAAAAAAACGCGCCACTTTTTTTACGGAAAAAAGACAATATGCATGTAATTTTGTTATACTTGGTTCTTTTGAACTCTGCCCGGGCTCATTTGAAAACTTAAAGGGTAAACTTTAATATGACGCTGATCTAATATTCTTTTGACCGGAAGTGTCGCCGGAGTGACCGGAAGTTCAAAGTCATTTGAAAAAAAAAGCGCCATGTTTGAAATGATGTATCGCCTGTGTTGAATGGATTCATAAAGCTTGAGTCTTTTATAATAATTTTTGTTCAGGATAGGTCTTGACGTGATGAAAGGGAGAGAAGTTATAATTGTTTGAAAAACGCACAAGCCAAAAAAATAATACATAATACTTCGGACAGTTCTAAATTTCAAAAATTGCATATCATTTTTCAATAGTCACAGTTCTGATGACTTCAGATCAGATGTTGAGAGATCATTGTTGTGGGTTAAAAGGAAAATGGCTTCTCTTCCATTATGTTCATATCCATTATACGTTCCTTTAACTATAAAACAAGCTTTATTATTTTAACAAAATGTGTCTATAACAAAGTGCGGTACCTTGACAGCTGAAATGATACTTTAAAGATTTCGCACTTTTTTCTTGACATTTCCCAACTTTTGTTATTCGAAATGATTGAAATGATCCAAATGATATTCGAAAAAGATTTTGCACACAGCCTAAGTTGTTTAGATAATTCCAATTTCCTCTAAGTTAGAAAACTTGTGTGAGTTAGAGAAGCTCTAAATTCTAAACTCAAAATTGCTACGGAATCTCAGTGTTGAGTTCAATTTGGAAATTCGACACAAAAATGTATTGACGAATTCTCGAAAATTAACAGACAGTCGAATTTGTGACCTTCGAATTTTCACCCCGATGCTGTTTTACCACTTAGCTACCGTCAACAGTTGCCAATGCTTTTTAGTAATTCTGAGTTCTTATAAAAAACGCGACCGTATGATACATAACTTAATAAAATTGAAACGAAAAGTAAGATAAATTGGTCAATTTTATTTGTATACGAAAAGGCGGCAACCCTACCGCTGGGGCAGAAGAGGGCTCCCCGGTGGGATCCAGCGCTAAGGCCGCCTTTATTATTTCACTTTTTTCACGGTCCGCCGTTTTTCTCCTTTTGCCCCCTTTTCCCACTTCCTTCCACGCTCGAAGCTCAGCTCAGGTTGGCGGTGCCGCGCCACGCCGCCGCCGTCGCGAATGGAATCGCGAATTCGCACAAGTTTACAAGGTCACCCCTACAACCGCAGCGGCGACGTCAGCACGCCGTTGTTTTGTTTCTGCTTGAAATGTTGCTAGACGGCGATGTGTCGCCGCGGGCCGGCGTTGCCAGACTTTGGCGAGAGCTTTCAAGCTCCCCCCGCGTGGGGGATGGACCATCGCATCGCGGTGCTCCGAAGTGCAGACTGTCGGAACTGCAGAGGACATCGCGCCGTCCTACGCTGCAATTCGGCGGATGCCGTGCACCTCGGGTTCGCAGGTGTGATAATTATCACTTCCCAGGTAATCAGCTCTCACCTAGATACAAAAAATAGCGCCTCTACCTGAACCTGAACCCATGCGGATTTGCTCAAAAATTACAAATGCAGCATGAGTCATAAATTTCCATTGAAACATGAAAACGTGCAAAAATCTTTTAATCTCATCTCCCAAAGAAGTATTCAAACGTTTTACGACAAATTGAGTAAGTTTTATTTTAATTCTCCTTTCAACATTTTTTTTATAAAATTTGGTATATTGGGGACTTTTGTTCATATGTTCAAGATGAAATAAGACTAAAAAAAACAAAAGAAAGACTGAAAATGGAGTTTTAGACGAAATTCAATGTACGAAATACGTAGTATGGAAATTATTATTCATTGAAAACTGACGAAAGGAAAATAGACTAAAAACACATTACGTTGAGGAAGTTAAGGGTGTTTTTTTTTTATTTTACAATACCAATAATATTTCGTTACCAAATATTTACATCAAAATAAACATCTTAAATTTGTAAAAAGAAAAAAAATTATTATATCATAAGTTTTGTCAGAATGGCGACAACAAAATTATCTTCTTGTTGGTTATCGTAGGTGATGACTCGACAATGGATGATCCAATTGACTTGAAATTTTAACTGCTGACTCTTTAAATGCGGGGGTTTGAATTGTTTGACGATTTTTTTCAATTTTAATTGTTTATAACTTGGGTAAATAACAATAAAAAATTAATAATTATAGCTCTGATTAAGCGACATATCTGAAAAGTCAGCAGTTAAAATTTCAAGTCAATCGGTGCAGTAAATTTTTCAAAATAACCTCACTAGATCAAAAACTGCAGTTTCGAGAAAAACGCGTCTAATGTTTTGAAGTGTGCTTTTAGCGCTCGGACGTTGCAGCTTTCCCCGCCCTGGTTTAACTTGTTGCTAAATTCCAAAATCATTCAAATCAATTTTTGCGTATTTCTAAAAGTATTTCTCGTAAAAATGAAGAAAAAAATTTTTGGAGTTTTTGAACAAAACAAAAAGAAAAGTAAAAAAATAGGTACGGATTGAGTTTGATTTTTGTCTCAAACGGATTTTGATAAAACTTTGCAGGAGTTTTCATTTGTATTCAAAAGTGATGCATTTGCAATATGAAAATTTACTCTTACTTCCTAAAAGTTTTAATTCTGAAATTTCGAAAAAAGACCTTTCAAAATCACGAGTTTTTGCACATTCCCACAAAGTTTCCTTGCAAATTGTACAAAAACCTTACCCCCTACAAAAATTCTTGACGAATCAATTTAGCGGTTCAAAGTAAGTAACTAAATAAATATCTTCCTCGACGTTATCGACGGAGGTGGAGCGAAAAAATTTGGTTAATTTGACAGTCAATTTTCAATTTTATTTATAAATTTTTTGTATTTTCGATCAACCATTCTGAATTTTTAAAAATCGAATATCGGACTCGTCATCAGCAACCTCAAAAACCCTCCAAATAATATATTTCAAGCATTACTAATAAATTGATAGTAGTAGTAAAAAAATCTGTTTTTTTTTTGTTAGTATAAAAGGTTTAACTAGAATATCTACTTATCCTGGCATACAAAATAACAAAAACAAAAATTACAATGTAGGCGATTTTAAGGGTTTCTTAAGAGGTGTTATTTTTCAAGATAACACCATCATCCATAAGAAGTTCGCAAAAAACACCTTCAGAAATCCTTAGCAATTTCTTTCATAATCGCAAGAATTTCTCTCTCCGCAGATATTTTCCACATCTATTTATATTTTATAAACAAAGAATTTGTCTACCTTCATGCCGTGTTATTTTGTAGGTGTTTTCTTCGTTATAAAAACCCGACGAGAATAGATGAGGCCTTCAAATTAATGAAAGCACACGTGAAGTCCTTGGCAAGGCGTTAAACGTTTCACTAGGGCACGTGTAACTCATCCCTTGAATTTCCCGAATAATGTAATAATTTTTTACATCAACGTCTTACCCTTGAAAGAACTCCCAACAAACACAAAGACCAAAGAAGTGGGCTGAAGAAAACTTTCTTAGATTAGGATTAATGGAGTAATCTATTTTCCGACCGAAAAGAAATATATCTTGTTTTTTAGAGTTAAAGTTTTTTTTCGTGAATTGGTGCAACACAGCTGGCTCTCGACTCCCGGTGGCAAAGACGTTCAAATCGCGGATCACCGGTACATCCGCGGATTAGGGCGTCTTCGCTGCTTCGGCATATGTTTTAAAGAAGTCAATCAAGGCGATCGGCAAAACGGCAGATGCAAGCGAATTTATGTCGACGGGGAACTTCGACAGCTTGCATCGATCCTATTTCGGGATCGGCTCGCTTCTATGCGGGCAGCTCCCTGGGGCCTGGACATCCGGAAGGAGTTTTTCTGCTCAAGGGCCGGGTATTTTGTTAGGCTCAAAAAGAAAGAACATTTCAAAAAGCAGCAGGATGTAAATCGTTTTTTATTTATATTTTTTATGTTTCTACGCGTTTTGCCTATGTTATTAAAAAATTCCTGCAAAATTTTAAGAAATTTCATTTGTGGACAAAATAGTGATAAGCCACTATATGATAAGTTTTTCGAAAATTCATAGGAACTTTTGTATTGAAATGTGACTTTTTTGAAAGGATTGCAGGCATATAACTTGAAAACGATGTTCACCAATCGATTTTTTCATATCATTTGAGAATTGTATTTTTTAGTGATCTGATCCGCATCTCGAAAAAATATTATTGGATCTAGTTTTTGATGCAAAGTGGGCATATTATGTCAATGCAATTTGATGCTTTTTTCATAAAATTACAAATTTTTTGTAGGAGTCACTACTTGCAAAATTTGATCCGGATCAGATCATTAAATATACTATACTGCTTGTCCAAAAAGTGCCCACACAATCCACATCAAATTTTTCTGAAGATAGTATCTATGTACATATAGTGTGAAGACCAAAAATTTGATGTTTATATAAATAAACAATAATTTTAAGGCAGTGTATCATCCCTTCTAGTAATCTGAAATGAAAAAATTGGACATTGGAAAATTGTGGCTATTGTTCTGACCTCATTCAAGTCACAATTCCAAAATCTTTACAAATGTCACAAAATTCAAAAAAGGTTAACAGATTTTCCACTTCCACGAAAATCACGTGTCTGCTAAACATTTTAAGCCCAAATTTGTTTTATTCAAACATGCACACATACATATCACGCCAACTCAAAAAACATATAGTCTAATATTAAAAGCTAGAGTAGGGCTCAAAGAATGATTCGAAAAATTGAGTATTTTAATACTTCAAGTTGGAGTAAGGGAGTTTTGAGTACCAGAGTACTCGAGTACTTGAGAGAAAAGTGTCAATTTGAGCATGTAAGTATTTGAGTACTTAATTAAGTATGTACTATATTTATAATTATTGAATAGTCTCAAACTCTAATATTCGAACTATAAGAGTTTGGGACTATTCAATTGATTTGAGCATTGGAGTCCTAAAAAATGTTTATTATTAATTTTAAGGCCTTTTGAACGATGACTCCCCAGATGGGAGCCGAGTTCTTGGATAACTTTTCGGATAATCAGAACTGCATTCCTCAAAATCGAATCTTTAAACTCGAGTACTCGAATACTCATGTGATTAAGTTATGAAGTACTCGAGTACTAATAACATTTGATCTAGAATTTGAAACTTGACACGAAGAAAAACTAAAATCCTACTCGCACTTACCTGTTTTTCCATAAGGGTATAATTTTTCAAAATCTATTTAATTAAGTGATTTTGCCAATTTTGCGTGACCCCAACATCAACCGATTTCAGCAAGAAATTTACTATTTCTCGAGATTTGCTTTTCACACAAATTTCGCCTAATTTAACTAATTTAAGGAGGACTGCTCGACCTGGTTCAGGAGAACCGACGGTCGGGACGGTGCTAAAAATTGCAGTGACGTTCATTAGCATCTCGGCCTCTCGTGTTTGGCAGTTGTTCAATGTTACGAGTGGAATTTCACTTGCGCCCAGGGAATGCACCGAGTGCACTTTCCGCGACCCGCAAGCGCAGGGAAACTTTCGTTTTCCCATTTTCAATTTTCACCGGGTTTAGTCCCCCGGCCCGAGGAGAGCGGTGGAGCATTTATTTTTAATAAAGTCGCTGAATTGCTCGCGAACAGTCGGGGCTAGCCTATACCAAAAATAGAGCGCTCCAATCGGCAGCGGAGATAAATAAGCCCCGTCCTCAGCGCCGCCCGCTCCCCAGCCCGTCCGGAAGAGCCCCATTCCGGTGCGACGGGGAACAGGTTTCGCCATAAATTATTCATCGAGGCATTTTCGGATATTCAATCATTTTTTTCGTAATTCTAAAGAAACGCAAAACACATTCCGCAACCGGCCGCCCCGAATAAGAATTTTGAGATAGATTCTTTCATATTTTTTTTTTTTTCAAAAAATAATTTTCGGTCGCTGCTATGGGGCGAGGGAAGATTAATAAGCGACTAGTTTTTGGCGTGGGGTGCTCAAAAATCAGCTTCTTAGTCAGCCTCTGAGACAGCCTCAGCTCAAGTTTTGTTTTTGATTCGATAAAACGACAACTGAGAGTAAGACTACTTCAAGAAAAGATTCTCGAAGAGTTTTCTGAATTATTTGACCTTTAGCGAAAATTACGTAATGATTCTTAAATTGTTCTCGTGTTTCTGTTAAGATAATGGCCCATTATCTTCGGCCGAGTTATCTCCTTCCTGCCCCCTCTTATAACCCCCGGGAGCAAAACGGGTTGACGAAAAAATCAACAGAGTTTATGACAATTTTGTTATTTTCTGTTTATTTCCCATAAATAAGAAAAGTCGTAAAATTTTGTTGTTCTATTAAAAAATGTTCATTATTTTGGCCCCGTTGGCAAATTAATTTTACATTAAACTAAAATCGGTTTGTAACAATCAAAATATGTTAATAATACAAATTTATAAAAATGTTGCTTAGGGAAAGGCCTGTTTAGGTTTAACAATAATTTTATATGTAAAGTTTTATTTTGTTTTGAGATCTATCAACGTTTCATTACTTTCTTATCTAATTACATTTCTATTTAAAATTATCAAATACTTAATCGGTAGAAATATTTCGTCATACACGGAAGGCTACTTCAATGGGCATGACGAGATTTTTCGTCATGGAGGTTTTTAAACATAATAACTAGTTTTATCTGCTTCTGGTTCTATAGCAAATTTTGCATTGAATTGAACTCTAAAAGCCGTTTATGTAGGTACATATATGAAGATTTTCAAATTTTAAAAAAATGCATCAAATTTCCATGATATTAACTATCCAAACTTCAAATCTTGATCCAGATAAAGTTTTTAGCCCAAAGTGGCAATTTCATTTAATTTTTGTGAAATAAAAATTGATATGGGTAACAATTTATAAATTTCAATTCAGGGCTAAATTTCTTCTTATTCTTTTAAATCCTAGCGTGGTCATATGTAGTCGAAATAAATATAATTATAATTAATAATTGAAAAACGATTATTATAGGTGCAGAGAAAAAGTCCCATTTTGAAACAAGTTGAACAAAAGTTAATTCCCCGGTTCCGGGGTTCCCAGTGTTTGAAATTTAGATTTTGCAGATGACTAGTCAATTCAGTAATTACTTTGCTTAAGCTGAATTGAGAAGTTCACAGGATAAACTGAATTTTCGAACAAAGATTTAAAAAGATGATAGAAAAAACAACAAGGGACCCAAATGGATATCCTGTGGTACACAAGACAAGTTCAGGTTTTCATAGTAGATTATCTAGCTCTTGTCTTTTTATATTGAGAGAAATATACTCATAAATTAATGACTCACAATATAGCCTCAAAGAATGTCTCCTTGGAATTAATAATTAAATCCGTTTAAATCCTCTCGCACCGCTATAAGATTAAAGCTAAATAAAAGACTGACTCTGACAAGATATCATGAAATAAAGTTGCGAAATCGGCCGTTGGAGCAGAATAAGAAGATGTGAAGCATATATGCATTCATTCACTTTGTCGGCAGTCCGACTTGGCGCTTATCAGCCGCCTTGAAGGAGGAACAATAACATTTTCGCTGATTGCAGCTGCTATTAATTTAAACTGCCGCTCAAGGCGAACCGACGAAAAAAAGAACCTAAATTTCCAATGAACGAATTCTCCAATTTTATCTGAAACATTTTGTTTTTTCGATGGCGACTTGCCGAATTTAAAAATCGAATTTTCATGTAAAAAGCAAATAAAATGCAAATTTTAGTGCGCAGATCCGTGTGTGCCACACCGGCACACCGTGGTCCTCTCGGCCGCTTTACAGACAACCACGAAATTTTGCGCGCCAGACGGGACCAACCCAAAAATGGGATAACAAAACCCCCGGCCCGGGGCCTCTCCGTCTTTTATACATTGCAGTGGGTTTTATTTCCAAAAATCCCCAGCAGGGGGCAAGGGCGGATTGCGCATTGTGCGTCTCAGTCTGGGGCTCAACCCCTAGACCCGCCGGCTTAAAGCTCCCACGGGGATTCGAAAACAAAACTGCAGAAAATGTACACACTGGCAGAGGAGACCTTATCCAGTGGCGTAGTTATCACTGATGAAAATAATTGGCATCGTAATAACTTTACAAATCAATTTAATTCAAATAATTTTAAAAATTAACGAACTTCGGTATATGATAATGTGTAAAACTAAAGCAACCTACCTTTTGGTTGCCTCCCTAATACTACGCGTATAGTAGTCTTTATTCTCAGCACAATTTGTGGCATGGACGCTATAAAACTCATAATAGTAGGTTAAGATATGCTTCCCATTCTTTTTTTTCGGTGTTTCCATTAGTTCTGTTTTATTTCGGAAATGCTGAATTGAGACTCGCCGTTTAAGGATCCCCAAATGATTTTCAATAGGATTCAAATCTGGTGATTGAGCCGCCAAATCAAGAACTTGAAGCCCATTTTCATTTACCAGCTTCATTGTGTGTTTCGGATCATTATCATGCTGAAACAGCCATCGAAGTAAAGTCTCCCATTTGGCATGTATGGCAACATTTGCACCTCCAAAATATGTTTTTTTTACGATCCATTATTTCCTTCATTAAAAAAAAAAGTACACACACCGTTCTCCAAAAAACAGGTCAAGAAAAAATTAATTTCAAGAAATATTTTGAGATATGTTTGTATTGTTTGAATTTGTTTTTTTGTCCACTTAAAAATGCACCATTTGGAGAATTTTATTTAAATTCCTATATTTAGTGCTATATGCCTATTCAGTAGTTATTGAAGTGTGAGTTGTGAAATAAGTAAAGTAGAATTTGTGCAAGAAAAAATGGGCACAAAATAATTTCACCTCAGTGTATTTAATTTTTTGTCCATAAGTGTATGTGTAGTAAAACAGTTGAATTACTATTTAACTAATAATGATAACTCTTTATTTTTCATTACACACCATTATTTAGCATACTGCATGGCCATTCGCTTAATCAGAACCGAAACCGAGTAATGGTGAGTAATGGAGGATAATCCCAAGTAATGTTCGGTAATGCATAGTAATGCTTTCATAATCTTAGTTAATGGTGAAGTATACCAGTACTTAAATTAGTAAATTTACACATTTAATATAAAAAAAGTAAGATTTGAGTTTCACAACGCCGCTGGTTCTACCTTCGTGTTCAGATCCATAGTTCAGTCCCCGGGACGGAGAGTGTACGCCTTTAATCAGAAAACGAGAACGACAAAAAGAAGCCCATGAAAATGGAACTGGGGCTTCAAGGTCAAATCGGCTGGGAATCTGTCGCCTCTCCTGCGTGCTGCTGCATGTACCCCATCCGGGGCTATATATAAATGGAGGCTTTATTTTATGTAATAAGAGCCCCGCCGCCGTCCTCTGTACCAAGTGCCACTCGTGCATTTCTAGGGCTCACACGGCGGCGGCGGCGGCGCGCGGTGCAAAATTGATTGAACGCAGCTCCGGGATGAAAATTTTCCAATTGGTTTCCACTTTTGCAAGCTTCTTCTCCCGTCATCTCAGAAGACCGCCAGACATTGAAAGAGCCCCAATGAGCCCCAGCCGCTGGACGTGGACGCACTGACGTGTGCATTTCTGCACGGACGGATGACTCTGATTCTCGGACGTTCTTTAGAAACAAGGGAAGTCACCAGGTGGTCTTAATTACCCCGGAGACGCCCGACGCCACTTTTTCACCTTATTTTTTCTGCAAAATTTATTGGCTTAAGTCAGGATGCTTGGTTTTTTTTTAATATTTATGGTATCGCTTTTTACAGACTGAGATACGGCCGGTTAATATTCGCGCTTCCGCTTAACGTAATTAGGAGGCTTTTCTGGGACTGAGCAACCACAAAAAAAAAAAAAAAAATTAAAAAAAAATATCGTTACAAGTAAAAGTTATGCTCGTGTGACTGCTGCATTATTAAAATGTTAAAATGACCGAGCAAATCATTAATTTTTTCGCACAGCTTGCAGCGTTTACGCCCTTGTGGTTTATAGTCATAAATAGACGATATATCTTCCAGAATTAATGACTAACTTTTACTTGCAGCTGAAGTTTACCTATTGTATGAATTTTAATAAATATCACTAAAGAATTTTTAAAACAAAATCAACAGTAAAAGAATCAATAATATTATAGCTATGACTACATAAAAAACAATTGCACCACGCCCGCACTCAATAAACTTTGTGCAGCCGTGGTGTAGCCATATAAAATTTGAAGTATGTACACATACGGTAGTCGTTTCAGTATTAAAATTCTAGATAATCAAATCATGTTTTTTTATCCATAACATTTATTCTTGTTTTATGACAATGATATGAATAAGTTTTCTGCGTTCATGCGGTTCTTTAAGTTAAAATCTTTACTATCATTCGGTTTTTTAAGTTACGTTTTTAAATTTTGACATAGTAATAAAGCTTACTGATCCTAACTTTTTGTAAACTTCGTCATGGAAAATGATCGAAATTTATAACTTTGCGAATTTAATTCCGATTTCATTGAACATTTGAACTACTATTTATCAATAAATAGTAAGTAACAAGAAAATTTGAGAATCGAGACCTTCAAAAAATTTGAATTATAAACCTAAGAAAACAATTAAATCCAAAACGTATTCTGCTCGCTGAATTTTGTTAGCATAAAATAAGCAACATTTATTTAAATAACCACGTTATCCACTTCGAGTTGAATAATGAAATTGCAAATTGCTGTAATAGAAAAATTAGATTGATGTATAAGATCACCCAATATAACCACTTCCAACAACTTAATGTGGGATTTATTTGATTGAAAAGACAAGTTAACTGGAAGAAACCACCCACTAGCAATCAAGTAAAGAAAATCAAAAGTCAGCAACGATGACTATATTGCCTTAATTCCGTCAGATATGAGACCGCAGAAAAGTGATGAAAACTGTCGTTAGATTTTATATCTTTTGGACGTAGATAGTACCTAAATACGACTGTTTTGACTGACTACAGACATAGATGTCAAAAATTTCCAGACTGTGGCTCGAATGATTTCTACTGTTCATTTTCGCAATATTTATCGAATACAAGAGATAAATTATTTACTCTGGGAAACGGCCAACCCTTGTGTCAAATTTATTTATTTTGTTTGCAGTTTTCCCGCATCCATTTCGTGAGTGTTTTATCTACCAACTTGTCCCATATCAAAAGTCAGAAAAGTCTTGTTTTCAAGGGCAATTTCAACGTCTCTTTTTTGGATATATGCGCCACAATTTAAAAGAAATGTGTCTACGCAGCGAGACAGCCCTAAAACCCGAAAATTGCAAACTTTTTTTTTTAATACTTTTCGAATAGGGATCAATGTTTTGAGAGGAGAATTGCAGGGTCCAATCCAAATAGAGCCTCAGGCTGTGATTAAACCATCGAAAATGCCACGCACTAGACAATTAGCTTTAGCCATCGTTGCGATATTTACGCTGGGAGCAATCTCCAAATTGGACGACCAGATCCAGCGAGATCTAATCAGTCATCTCGGGCCGCCCAGCTCCCCATATGTTACTATGGCGGTGCTGTAGTCACTTTTGTGCGTTTGTGTGTTTCTGCTAGCGCTCCGGTCTGTCCACAGCACGTTTAGAATTGACCTTCAAAATCCGGTTCCGCCATGAGAATTTGTTTTTGCTGGGGCCGGAGTCGAGCATGCGCGCACCAGCAAAACCCCTTCCCTCCCGTCTTTTTTAGTGTACTATGTGCTGCTTCTGGTTTTGTCTTGCGGAGCCCCATCATCGGGCCCCCTTTCACCACCGAAGTCCCCTCCTCTAACCCTGGCGATATAAAGCCGGAGCTGGGAGCTTTTACTTATGCATCTAGTGCGCTGCGAACATGGCCTGACTTGCATAGGAAACTGCACGGTCTAGGGCAAGGGAGGTGCGGGGAGGGCGGCTAATTCAAATTCAAGTTCACGGTGTTGCATGCCGTGAATATAGCGAAAAGGGGCTTCGAGGGCTCTCGCGGTTCCCTTCCTTAGCCCCCTCGCCCTGCCATTTTGACCATTTCGCGGTGCAGGAAATTAACGCATCGCCATATGCACCATTTCGTGAAGGTGAGGCACATCGGCGGCGACAGCAGCGACTAAGCGGGGCTCTGCCGGAGAATACCAAGTTCGTGCAATTTGCTGGATCGGCGCGTTCGTCGTTGCATAATACCTGGACGTGGACCTGGCCACCGTGAGAAAAAAAGCAGCCGCGGAGCCTCCGTTGCCACTCGGGCCGACAGACATGCAAAAGGGGTCGTGTCGCTTGGAGGGCACCAGCACCGCAGTACGCTCCGCAGTTGACCTTGAATATGTTTTTGCTTAGGGTAGAACATGACGTCATATTTTTCTCGCGACTCTGGGGCTCCTGTCCTGTCCCTGCATACGAAGGACAGCGCTGCGCTGCGTATTCTGCAGATTTAAATATGCAAATCTTCCGTAACATATTCCGAGCATTGGGTAATCACTCGTTGGGAGTACGATTCATTGTCAATTGTTCTGAGGGAAAAAGGAAAGGGGTACAGTTTTCGATGGGAGCAGTGGTTGAGTAATTACATACCTTCTTTTCAGGACTATTTTCTTGATCTAGGACAAGTCCAACTGGTTCAGGACATCCCCCAGTCTCGGTATCAATCCGGTCTGATTGGGGAGGATAAGACCCCTTCGAGGGTTTCATACAAGTTTCTTTCAAATCTTTGAACTGAAGGGAATTCATTAACGTTTTCTTTGCCTTAGAATTCCACAAGCATTATTTCAACTTTCAACATTTATTATAACAAAATCTACAAGGAAATAACGTTTATAAAAATCGTTCTAAAAAGCATAAATTGAATAGAGTCTGTAATTAAATTTAAAATTTCAATCGTACTTTTAAACTAGCTATCATATTAAATATTAAAGCGTAAAAATTTTAGATATGTTAGAAGCATCTACCAATAATTTTTGATGTTTAACATTATCTGTGAAATTTGCTTGCAACATTCTTCGATAATGGGAAAGTTCTAAAATTTAGCACGTTTAGCCTCTAAATAGACCGCGTAGAAATTGGAGGAGAAAATAAAGAAGGACCAGAGTATTTTAATAATACGGTTGAGTATGAAATTAGTTGGGAACAAAACTAAGGCAGTACATTAACAAGACGTCGAAACTGTTGATAAAATAAAATACTTGGCAATTATTATGCCCGTTCTCCAATGCGCCGACCAACCAACCACGAGCCAACCAACGAAAACGCTGAATTGGCTGAATTCGCGTGTAAAATACAAGCCCCTGCCTGTAGTTGTGACTGCCGGCTGTCACAACATCCTCGGGCAAATATTTTATCTGGAAGAGTTTTTATCACTATTTGAGCGAAAAAACTACTCACTTTTACTTTTAGTGCTGGGCTGGAATTACCGCGCACATTTTTATAAGCACTTTATGTTAAAATTAGCGCACTGAGTTTCTGGCAACCGGTGGGACAGCTGTCTCACTGACAGGTATTCTAGTACAACACAACCGCTGAATGGGCGACTAGTACTATGTGGTTAAAACGCACACATGAAAAAGTTAGCCAGGTTGACCAAAACACGAGCGAGAGGGAATATGAAGCCAACATAATGTGTGACGCGATGGCGCGATTTTGGTTCGTTCTTGGTTGGGTGGTCGGTGCATTGGAGAACGGCCTTTAGGCACCAACTTAATCTTTACGGAACATGCAGATTAAACGTTTAAGATCGCAAGGAGTTGAGGTTTCTCAATTCGTAACCAATCTTAATTTCTACAAGGGTAAAATGTTATATAACACGAGTTAAAAATATCGGATTAAATTAGGATAAACTCTTTGAACTTCGCTAAAAATCACAAGGATCTTGGAAAAGCGATCATTGGAGCGATGAAACGAAAAAAACAGAATCGGACTAGATGATAGAATATAAAAGTAGTAGTAGTATAAAAAATAAAATTTGTAGGTATGTATTTGTAATTTGTTGAAAAATCCATCCATTTATTTCTGTTAGTAGTTGTAGTAGTCGTTTAATTTTGCTGTTAAGAGAGCTGTTAAGAGAGCTGTTAAGAGAGCTGTAAAATGGAAGACTTTTTAAAAAAATTCTATTCTATGTCCACGCACTTCTATAAAACGGCAGGCTAAAATTATCCATAATTTTGTAGTCTGTAAACTACATTCGTTGTATACCTTCACTGTATACTTTCCAAGATTGCGGAGAATGCGTGCTATACTATTTGATATTCAAGTTATATTTATATGGTACATATATACATAGTATGTTATTTTATTTGTTTTTTTAAGTAGTCATCAAAGAAGAAAACATGGTGCATTCAACATTGTTCGTAGAGTAGAGATTTCCAGATTCTAGAGCTTGTTTTCCTCTTTTAAATTATTTTTGCAGTCGTGTCTTTCTAAATTAATTAATGGATGGTTTGTTAAGTCAAATAACTGGAATAACTTGGAATTGTAAACTATCTTAGTCTAAGATGCGCCATATGAACTTAGCACCCGAGTCCGCTATAATTTAAGTAGGCGTAAATTGTATTTAAGGCTGCGGCTGTTTAAATAAATAAATATAAATAAATAAATAGGTGTTTTTTTTAATAATATAGTTTTATGTATCATAATTTTTGTCCAAGATTTTCATGTCAATATCGAATTCAAAACTTCGGGAGGCACATCTATTATATCCGAGGTTTTTCGATTTAAGAATTGGCCATTTTTAAAACTAAAATAATACGTAAATGCATTTAAACTACTTATTACTACATATTTAGTGTATTTTTCTCAATCAATAGAAATATTTTGTAAAAAGAAAATCTAATTCAAATGGCATTTAATTTGTACGTGGTTGTTGTTGTAAATTGAACATTATTTAATATATATCTCGAAAATGATGGGAGGTGGATTTTTTTCATTATTTTTCCCTTCTTCGCTACCTACAAGGAAATAATGGATTTCATACCCAACCCAAAATAAGACATAAATTCTATTAAATGTTAAAAATTTGTTTATTTCCACGTGTTCAAATTTCGCGGTTAAATCAAAGCCCGTCTGCGAATTTGCAGCCCACTGTATTCAACTACACTTGAGAGCTCCCCACACAGAGCGCCCTGCCACACAGGGGCACCTGTAGAAATCGTGATAAATGAGAGCAGGGCCCCGAGCTCGAGGGCCCTTTTCGGCCTCCTCCGGCGAGCACGCACCAAATCGCAGCCCTGCCCGGCGGCCCCGTCTTCTTCCTGTCCGAAAAGCGTCAATCAACAGGTCAACGGCGCCGCCCGCCGCCAAAGTGGCCGAAAGTGGAGCACGGAGCCACCACACACCACCGAAACTCACCTCTGTCACTGGCATCCATTTTACGTGTTTTCCACCGCCGCGCGGCCTCTTTTAGCTGCCTCTGCCTGTGTGGGTGCCTGCGCCTCTACCTGAGGAAGGTGCGTAGCCCGACGAGAACTGCACAAATCAATTAAATCACACCTGAAAATCACCACAAAAATTGCATCCACCAAATCGAAATTTTTTAGCCTCTCGCGGACCGAATTAGAATTTCCAAAAAATCACGTCTCACACAATCGCACATAACTTAACACGCTTTCATGTATTCCCCTGTGTGTACACGAACTCACACACACAACACGAAATTTATGTTACGTTGAGGGAAAAAGTCTCGCGAGCTGTCAGTGACTTTCGAGGTCGATGAACTCCTTTCTTTCGAAGGTAATTTAAGCCCTCTGGGACCGTCGAAACGGCAAAATTTTTACGTTATTTCACAATTGTACCGTTTAATTAACACAACGTCACTTATTCCACGCATCTGGTGATTATGATCATTTTAGAAAGCTTAAATTGTCCGTCGAGTTTTTCACAAAAGTAAAAACAACAAAAATTCCCCTCTCCCGGATGAAAAAAAACTGTCTTTGATTGATGGAAACGTCATCGTGAACTTGCTACAGAATTTGTACGCGGCAGCACCTTCGTTGGGGAGAATAATTTTTTTAAAGGGATTTTCGTTGGAAGGAAGAGGAGTGCTGGAATTTGTTCGTTACCATTTTTCAGATAATTTCGGAGACAAAAACTTTTAAAAAAACTAAATATAAAAAGGAGTTTAATCGGCAAGATAAAGATTTGTATGGACGTTATAGATTAAGGAAATGTATTCAGATGTAAAACCTAAATTTTTCTAATATAGGTAGAAGCTCTAAAACTCCGGTGCAGCAAATAATAGAGGAGCCCTTTGTCCTCACTTTCGTTTTAGTAACTTTAAAACTTCGAAAACATTTAAAGAGAAACTAACGAGTTCGGATGTAATTATGATCCCCTTGTAACAATAACAAAATCAACTGTTCTGTCGTGAAATTTATTATTGGATTCTGTTACTCTAAAGTCTAAAAAAAGAGTCTGGCTTTTGTAATCTCTCGTTTTCACATAGCTCATCAAAATATTTTTTTCCACTTTAGTTTTAATCGGAACGAGTAGAAATAGCAAATGATAAACTGATCATTAATTTCAAAAAGCATCAATTTGTCTAAAAAATTAAATTATCTTTAATTAGTGGGTATAACAAATTTTAGAATTTTACTAATTCCGAGCCAAAGTTCTAAGCCTGAGATTGATATCGGATCTCACCGTAAAGGATAACTATTTAAATTGTGAGATTAGTTTTGAAATTATTAAGATTTGGCACTTTAAAAACTTAATAATAGCTTCATAATCCTTTTATTTTGGCATTCGTTTACGTTATAAATGTATTCAAAATTAAAGAAAATACTCCTTTAATCTTCTTCCCTGAATATTTAAAAACAATGCGTTTTACGTAAAACAACGCTTTTAAATTTATCATTTCTATTTTAATTAGGAACAATTGTTGCTTTTGGATACAAAACTCACACCAGTAAAATCTCATATAAATGGGAATTACTCCTTCACCTGGCAATGCCTCATCTATCAACTGTCAGCGCTAAATTGATGCTGTCACCCTTGTGTACAAAACAAACGTGCCCGTTCTGGCGATGGGAAACCCGACGGAATTATAATTAAATTAAAAATTAATAAGACGTCCCACAAGACATGTAACAGTGCCAAATAATCGCAAAGATGTTGCCACGAGCGTGTGTGCGATCAAAAGTGAAATTCGTCTTCTTCACGGGTCTCACGCTGCTCCTTTTGGACTATTTTGGGGCCTTCACTCACATGTTTGAGCTCGATTACTACAGGCACTTCCGCTACCCGCTGGACGGGGACGTGCTCCGGTACGCCCACCAAATCCGCTTTAATCAGGAGAAGGAGGTCGAACCGATCAACGTCTACAACTTTTCGTTCCTCAAGGATTGCAGAGATAAGTGCCGAGAGGATGGGGCCCCAATCACTCCGAAGCTGGTGTTTTTGATTAAATCATCGTTGAAAAATTTCGAGCAGCGAGGAGCCATTCGGAAGACGTGGGGCTACGAGAGGCGATTCTCGGACGTCGTGATCCGCACGGTGTTCCTCTTGGGCCTGGGGGACAACAGGGAGCTCCAGAAGCACATCGACATCGAGTCGGAGCAGTACAGAGACATTATCCAAGCGAATTTCGTAGACGCGTATTTCAACAACACGGTCAAAACGATGATGGGGTTCCAGTGGGCGGTGAAATTCTGTCCTCGGAGTCGTTTCTTTATGTTTGTGGACGATGATTTCTATATTTCAGCAAAGAACGTTCTCCGCTTCATACGGAACCCCACAAAGTACCCCGAATACCTAGAAGAGGCTGACGAAACGCTCCGTAAGCTGGCAAGGCGGCTCAATCAGTCCGACCTGAGGAACACCTCAGCCAATCTTCTCCTAATCGAAGACGCCCACAAGGCACTTGCTCAAGGCCTAAATTCGGTAGACCAAAAGAAACATTTCCACCACCTCGAAAAATTTGTTGTAAAAGGTCCAGCCGCCTACGAGAAGGAGATGCGCCCCCGGCAGGCACTGCGACGTAAGAAGCGCCACTTAATGGACATGGAGCTCCCGTCCGATGCGAAACTTTTTGCCGGCTTTATGTTTCGATCGGCGCCACACCGTCACAAGCCGAGCAAGTGGTACGTTAGCCTTGCCGAGTACCCGTACCACCTGTGGCCCCCCTACGTGACGGCGGGGGCCTACATTCTGTCCAGGGAGGCGCTCCTCGAGATGTACTACGTGAGCATGTTCACGAAGCACTTCCGATTCGACGACATCTACCTGGGAATTGTCGCCCTCAAGGCGAAGATCGATCCGTTCCACTGTGAGGAGTTCCACTTTCATAAGGCGGTGTACACGGGGCCCCACAGCTATCGCTATGTGATCGCCTCTCACGGGTACGAGAATGCGGCTGACTTGGTTCGCGTTTGGACCGAAACCCGAGCCGCTGGCCATGCGTAAAGTAAAGGAGAGTCAGTTTTCTTTCATCCAGTTTTAAATGGTGATAGAGCGAAGCATTTGACCTTTTTGTTAAAGTTTTTTAAGCAGTTAGTAAACGAGTGATGCCAAAAACAAAATAAAACTGACGGTCTTTTCCTTTTAATTGTACTTTCCATGAACCTGTCCTTTATAATCCTGGCATTTTATATAATTTAATTGATAACTAAAGCAATAGTAATAAAGTCGACTGTAACTATGTAAACAGATTTTAGTAAAAGTTTCGAAGGGATTTCCCACGAGGAACTCTTATCGAAGATTTCATTTTTGAAGACTTCTTGATTGGATAACAATTCAGTTAATTATCTTTAAATCAGCGTTATCAAGGAACATCTCGGTAACGTTTGCGTTTTTGGTGAGATACTTTTATAAGAGAATCTCAGTAGCGTTAAAATTCGACATATACTTTGAAATTAACTAAATCAGGGGATAATTTAAAGGAACAACCGTTAAATCCCACCCAAATCAGAAAAATCGAATTTTATACAAAATCTACATTGCTCCAAAATAATTTAGAATTACTACATAACTTACAGGATCGTAAAACTATCATAAAAACAGGCATCCATCCACTAGGGTCTCAAATTAAAACTTTAACAGCTCCGACTCACGCTGGACCAGAGTAAGGAGAACTTGCGAGCTTTCAATTATCTAAAAATTACCTTCTGTAGCTCAACTGTGAAATTCTTCTAAAATCAAAAATGTTCCTACTTTAGTCAGCCCATTCTCCGCCTCCGAAAGCGTCTTTTTGCAATCGTTTAGCATCTGAATTTTGTCGTTGATACTCCCGGTGATCGCGACTAGGCGCTGGTTCAAAGTTTCAATTTGATCTAAAACCTGCAAAGAAAGAAATTTGAAAACGAATAATAGAACGATTTAATGGAGCCCTACCGCGGCCTTGTCCTGCTCCTCCTTGGCGACGGCAATCTCCAGCTTCTGCTTTTGGTTCCGCAGGTGCTCGATGTCTGGAAGATTGAAAAAGGTTAGAAATGAGCTCCTTAACGGCAACTGTGGGATCGGGCTTACGTTTCACGAGCTCCTGGTTGTAATTTTGAAGAGCTGCGGCTTGTTGGGCCATTTCGCGTCTTTAAAAAACCTTCCCGGGGAATAAACACACTGAGAAATTTCGCAGCGACAAAAATAACGACCACTTTCTATTCCGGGACTTTAGAGGTTATGTTTACCACTTTCAATTTATATGGGAACGGACAACGGCGTTACCAGATCAAGAAACTTCTGCAACTGCTGATTTTCAAGCATTACAAATGTTTTCAGATATAAGAATAAACCGGGAATCCCCTTAATTTGGTTCCTTATTTTTGTATAAAAATTAAATTTTACAACTCCTTTACCCCCTGAACATATACAAATATTCACAGTGAATCTAAATTAATAAAAGAATTAATTATTTCAGCTCTGAATACAATAGTTCTTCTCAAATTTTATAGTTTTGCCGGAAATCTATACTTATATAGTACAGCAGATTTGGTTCACGATAATAAGGAGGGAACCACAAGACGGTAATTAAATAAAAGTCAAACAATTGTTAACTTATTTAAATCATAAGTTAAGCACTTTTAATGAAATCATAAAAAGGCCCAGATAATGATCTGTTTTACAAAAAGATACAGGTTTTCAATATTTTTTCTAGATAGTTCTTTCATATTTTTACTTTCCCTAACATCATTTTAAATTTAAAACACAAAATGTAGGTACACCGTAGGATCGTCAAGAGAGGACAAGAAGATGATCCTCCTCATAAATGACGAAAGCTCAACTTTTTAACAAACCAAGACTCAAAATATTTTAAATTCCTGAGGGTTTAGGGTTGACAATCATCTCCATATGTATGTAAATAATAAGTTTTTTCAAATACCCTGGCTTAACTTTAAATTGAAATAACATATACAACCTCTGCTAAATGCTAAACTATTTTAGTGTTGTTAATATAATTTCAAACATAATTTTAAAATATTGTTCTATTTAGCAGCTTTTCGCAGGATGCATCAACTATTCTTGACTACAAAAGGCCCATCAGTAGAGCAATACTTGTTTAATTGATGATGATGATTTTAATCAACTTATTTTATTTAAACTACAGATTAACATTTTCTAGATCTTGTATAACTTGCTTCGCCTCTTCTACTTCATTACTTCCTGCAAACAGCTTCGTCGATTATTGAAATTGTAGATTAAAATGATTTTGCCTTTTGGCCAGAATTTACTTAAATTTGTATAGCAATTTTGTTCACTTAAACTGTTTTTTATAATTTGGTCGCCCATATCAAACCGCATTCACACCTTTAGCTTCAGCTCGTGTTTGCCCCAAAGTTTAGACAATTTTTTTTTTTTTTTACATACATATGTACATAAAGATTTTAAAACTTTTTTTATACCTTAAGAAAATAAAATAAAAAATAAAAAATTTGGAAAACAAAACTTTTAAAGATTCTTTTTGAAATTTAAAATAATGCTACTTACAATTACAAAAATTTAACTTCAAAAGCACATTACACAATTTAGCAATTTCTCTTGTTAAGCTGAATTGAGGAGACGAGACGTCTGCAAGAACTGAATTTTTTAAAACAATCAATATTTTATATGTTTCTGATTTCAACAAAAATATTTAACAAAAATTCTTCCTTCAAATTGAGTAGATTGTATTTATAAAAGAGAGAATTTAAAATTAAGCTGGAGAAATTATTGAAAGACGCATTTGGTTAAGTTTTAAATATTTATTTTCCCTACAACTTTTTTCTTTAAATATAAAAACACATATGAAATGAGGGAGCAGTAATTTAACATAAATATTTGTATTAAATACAAGTTATCGCTTCAGCGGTAAATTTAATAACGGAACGAAACGAAAAACTGCTCAGCTACATTGCGATATACGTACATTCACTATATTTATTATATATATAAATGTATGTAATTGCTGGACATGGTGGTTGGTGTGTGTTTTATGTGTAATCGGAGTCGAACAATAATCACTCTTTATTTTTTAAATCTTTTGTTGCAAATTGTTTTGAATCCAGGTCAAATGTGGATCTCTTACAGCCATTTTAGTCAAATGAGTTAACACATTTTTATCTTCATTTTTACATTGCACCTCTGGACCTGTACTACGCAAAGTTTTCTTTTTCTTTTTTTTCTCTTACCATCTAGCTATAGAATATCTCAGGAAAAATAACTCGTAAAACTACCAAAAAATATATAGAATATGTTTTAGAAAAGTCTTACTTCTAAGCGTTAACCAAATCTAACTCTTAAATAGTTCCGACTGCGCCTCTTGCGCCCGTTTTTTCCATTTTGTTTTAAAATTTTTCTTTTGTAAACGACAAATAACTAACAAAAACCCAATTGACGACAATTTCAAATTCAGTGAGAAGAGTGTAACTGAAAATGTTGTTTCAATACAGCTTGAATGGTTTTTTATTTTTGCTTCATTTTTCTTTTGTCTTAGCTCGGAGCTTTTAGCTCATTTCCAAGAAGGAAATATATTTTATTTTTTATTTTTGATAAAACTTATAGGGTGAGAGATTTATTATACAGTTACGCACACTTTAACAGGACAATTCGACTTCAATCAGCCGAAATTCTTTGTTTCAGTGGAAATTTATTAAATGAAAAGTAGCATTGATTCGCTTGCCCAATGGCAGTTTAACGCTCGTATCAACTTTAATTATTTTTGTAAGCCCAAAAAAAACACCCCCACAGAACCACCAAATGGTACCAACAGACGTGTAGGAATGTAAAAATAAAACTGAAACTCGACGCCAGATTGAAAAAAATTAGTTAAAAGTTCGGCACGACGAAAAATTTTGTCTTTATAATCGAACTTGTTGCCTAATTAGCCTCTCTTCTAAGTTGATAAATAACAGTAATAATGAATAAACTAAAAATACTTTAAATATTAAATATTTCGAAATTAAATAACTATTAATCAGAGTAAGAAACGCAGTTGCAAAGCAAATGCAAACAACTGTACACATGCGCCTGCTTAAATATAAGCAACACTACGGCTTAATAGCGATTTTCCACGCCAATTCGCAGTGTATACTCAGCTTTACAGCTGCAATCTCAATTGGTTTTAAAATGTTGATACTTTGGAGTTTTACAGCATTTTAAAAAGTTAATAAATATTATTGCTAAAATGAAGAATAAATAATACTTTTTATTGAATTAGAAAGTGTAAACTGATTTACGACTAAAAGAAAATACGAAAGACTAGTGATTTATTTGAAACTGAGAATTCGAGCACACTTGATTCAAAACAGAGATTTTGAAGTTATGGATAAAAAAATAAATTTAAATAACAATATAAAAATGATAATTTAAAATAAAATGTAGTAAAGTGATTGAAAAAAAAATAACTAAAAGAGTAAAAACAAATATGAAAACTTTTCTGTAAGCTGTAAGCTGTTGTATATTTTCGCAATATCATTTTCACAAAATATTTTTATTAATTTAAATAAAGCAAAAGAATACAAAACAACTGAGTAATTTGGAGTGTGTGTGTGTGTTTATATATGCGGACTGGGAGATTGTAATGCATATCATCATTCAGAAGAGGCGCCCATTTTTTAAATTAAAAACGTTTCCAAACGCTAACCACCAACAAAACATTGAACAAGCGAATAACGACGATTTACCTTTTTTCTTATCGTACCGGAAAATATAAATTCGTTCTTGTTTTGGTTTTTGCTGTTTCCATTTTTTTTTATATATGTATATGTTTTAAATAATATTCCAGATTAATTTAAGCGTGCGTGTTTCTTTTTGTATAATTCTTCCTCTTTAGAACCATCAGTATTTCTAAATTCATTCTTTTTTTTCGTCTATAAATAGCTCTACCATCTCTCATCCCTATATCTCTGCCTTCCTCACTGGTTGGGACACTCGTTTGGTGTTGGTTTCTTTTTATTCGCAGTCTTTTGTTTTCCAGCATTACCTTCCTCATCGTTTGATTCCTCGGATGATTCTTCCTCTTCCTCCTCCTCATCCTCGTAGTCATCGTCATCATCAACAATGTCTCCAGTGTAGTAAAGAACGGCTTTTGGAATAATTCTAGCCCTAAGGAAGTGGCCGATTTCGAAATCGGTTGAGAGGATCTGATTAAAAATAAAAAACAATTTAGAAAATTTTTCAAACGAACAAAACAATTCAATGTTATCTTACTCCTTGAGAATCAAAATCATCCTTATCTTCTGGAGCTTGAGGCGGGTTGAAGAAATTGAAGAATGAATCATTCGGAATTTGCTTTGTGATGGTTCGTACGGCACCACGCTCCTTGTGCTTCTGCTTTTTGCGAATTGTTTTTATAGTTAGATTCATACTTTTTTCCCAGTTAATAGTGCAGCCCTAAAAGGTAAATAAGTTATTAAAAATAAATTATTTTACTCAACATTTCAAAAATTAAAGCCTTTTCAGCCATCGATACTTTACTTACAGTGCACTGAGTAATCTCTGGTCCTTCAAATGCGAACGGATAATCTTCGTCTACAGTTGATTTCAGGAAATATGTTTTTGTAAGAACTGCATTTGAGAAATACTCGTTCTTATCGAAATGGAATTCTAAGGTGTATGACTGTAAAGAAAACAAATAAAATTCAGATATTAATTAAGAATTCACTGCAATGCTATTAAATAATCTTACATTGTAAAGACAACTTTTATTGCTTTTGTCAGTAAACCTTCTAGTAAAAATTTGGTAAAAGGTTGTTGCAAATTAAAAGCATATTACTATTGCATTATTAACAAATTAGAACAATTTTTTCCTTGTTCTTATGCAAAACTATAATGCGATTTCATTTTTACTAATTTTTATTCTACAATCAAGAAAATTCTGTTTTATATTAAAGGGCCCTTTTGTCGCTTTTGTCAGTAAACCTTCTAGTATAAGAATTTGGTAGAAGGTTGTTGCAAATTAAAAGCATTTTAATATTGCACTATGGACTAAATAAAACAAATTTTACATTATTTTCATACTAAACAAATAGTGCGTAATTTTTACTGATATATTACTGAAACGAGCTGGTTTGCTTCTTAACAATTTATCTCACCTCACAAAATTCCTTAGAGCGATTTAATAATTAAAAAATAGTAGTCACAATAACCTAAGATAAAATATAACAAATATTTTACTTACAGTTGGATTCTCATGGTAAATGATTTTAATATCCCGAAGTTTCTTAAAGACGGGCTCATCGTGCTCTTGCACCATCTCTGATAGAAGTTCCGAGCTTCGGAATATGGTAAGCCAAAAATCGGGAATACCTTTACAATCTTCAGGATAGTTGGGCTTAAGGTTCCTGTAAATTCATTAAATATTATTAGTCTGTGATCAATGATCGTTAATTAGAAAAATAATTATAAAATATCCTCACAGCAACAATCGTATTTTAGGTGAAAAATTCATAAATAAAATGCTTCCTCTTATCATCAGATTCGTTTGAGTCCCTCAACTTAAGATTTCATTCAAGCGTATAAGAAAAAAACTTAATCAGCGTATTTGAAAAAATTAAGTAACATTTCAAATAGTCAGAATTGCTCTCATAAAGTTGATTCATGCCCAAAAAAGACATTTAATTCGTACGAAAAGGGCAAGACCTTTTAATCATGTTATCATTATCACTAAACCAAGACAGCGACACAAAAAGTCAAACACTGATTTATAAATAAAAATAAAAATTATCAAAAAATCAAAAATAATGCTGCACTATTTAACTTTTCGCAGAAGAGAAAAATAGATTTATATATAATACCTCAGAAATAAATATTTCTTCAACTTTATTTTGAAAATCTACATTACTACTATAACTTACTTTTGTATTTTCAATGAAAAATCTTTCATTTTTTCTGTCATTTCAGTCTCTTCCTCTTCTTCCTTCCATTTGGCTTCCTCGTTGGACGGTTCAACTTCGCCAGAAACAATTTTCTGCCTTTTGTCGAAGAGCGGCTGATATTTTTCTTGGTACTTCTTTTCCAATTGATAAACCTCTTGATAGAATTCTGATTCCAATTTTAATTGTTCCAATTGAATATTCTTAAGTGCACGAATTCTTGATTGGACCGTTGATGGTAGCATACGGACCATTTCCTGAAGCACCTGACGACGCATAACCGCGCTTAAGAAGCCAGGCCTGTTTTTAAATTAATTGATTAAGTTAATAATTTATATTATTAAGGCACTTGATTGATTTTTAAGTGTATCAACATTAAATTGTTCAATCTTAAGTAAATTACAAGTACATGCCGCCACTCAAAAAGGCTGACAACCACTTGTGAGTCAGTTAAAAGGAAGATAATTTACATAATTGCTATTGATTACTAACTATAACGTTTCCTTGTCGGAACAGGGATTATGTTTAAAAGTGTATAAATTGCATTTTATGGTTTGGTGCATATTTCAGCAGCGGAAAACCGCTTAAAAACTAAAATTGTTTATCTATATTATTTTCTGTTACTAATATTTAAAACAAATAAAGCTTACGATTGGCAAAGGAATTTGGTTGCACGCTGGTCATCACCGCTGCCCTCTGATTCGCTGCCAGATTCAATATCATCTTTTACGTGATTTTTAGCCTTGTTACTCATTTTTGCTTATCTGAAAATAGTAAACAAAAACATTTTAATATATAAAATTAAATTTCTACGCTTAAAATTCAACTTCCAAGATCGGAATTAATTAAAAATAGGGTGCCGTAGCACTTTGTAATCCTTAATATTTTCAAAATATCATCGGGGAAAACCCTCTGTAATGTGTTTTAGAGTTGAAGAAGAGTTAAATGTATTTGAATTGAGTTCAGCCTTCAATTTTCAAGAAGTCTATTAGCTACAAACTTTTATAATATTTAGTGCAAAAGCTTTTTAAAAAGGACTTGAAATCATCATCACTTTTGAGCTCATACAATGTTTTAACAACCAAATGGAAGTCGTTCCTATCAGAATACAAAAGACAACGAACAATTTTTTACTTATTTATTTCTTTTGATACAACTGTAAGTCACATTCTACATCCAGATGTTCTGCGTACGAGTTATGTTTTATTTATTATTATCAAATGGCCGTGACAATGAAAGGAAGCAATATGATGCAATAAATGACCATTTATTTTATAAACAAAAGCTCTGTAGTAAACATTTAAGACGCTCTTTGTTTAATCAGAAACGTTCAATTTTAAAAATTCGAACTCAAACTCAACTTTTCCCAAAGGGCTAAACAAAAAAGGAACAACAGACGAGACCTCTTCTAGAAAAGCTATTTTGGCATTTAATAAAAAATTAAAAATTAATCTTCAGCTCTTTGTCGCTACCCATAATCTAAAAAAACAATTCTGGCAAACCTTTCTATTTGGGGACTTGCCAAAACCAGCAGAGCATCCAGGAAAACCACGAAGGCTCGAACTCCACTAGGATTTTGTATGAAATATTTTGGAGCTCGTAAAATTAATGCAGATTTAGAAAACGCTACGAATCAATTTGTTTTGGAAAAAATTATTGTAAAATTCTGATGCAGTTTCAGTCATGTTTATTTGCTGAATCACTCATAAATCGCTTAGATGGAGAAGAGCAAATTGCTGGTAAATAATTATTTTTTGATTGTTGTAAAATGTTTACGGTAGAATGGAAATTATTGGATAATTATGTATTAAGATTGATTGGGGCCACGGCCACTTGTGGTCTTAGAATTTCATTTCAGAATTGTATTTTCATTTATTTTCAATCCAAATCAAAGAGTTGTTTAGGATCTAAAGCAAACTGAGCCGACAAAATCAATTTAATTTTAGCATGAAAGAATAAATTTTAGATGTTTGTATTTTACTTAACTACGCAAGCAAATACACTTTTAAACTGAAATAACAGCGATAGAGTTTAAATCATTGAAAAATAGGAAAATAAATATTTTTCTTTTAAATAAAAATTTATGGCTATTTAAGTTTTTTCTCGTTTATCGTTTATAACTTGATGACCTAAGTAATGATGCTATAAAGTTCAATTGCGTTTCAAGTATCCCTTCACAAAGGTACATACCTGCGGAAGTTGTCCCACACTTTCCAGTGCATTTAAGCGAAACTGAATTAAACTCCCTCTCTCCCCTTCTTCAGGATTTCTACCTGGTTTTACAGGAAATGATGCGAACTTTATTATACCACTGAGTTTGTGCACAAAGTAGCCGATAAGTAGGTAATAATAATACCATAAAATAATTACATCATTCCTTATTAACTTCTTTGCATTATAAAAAACGTGTGGAAGATATGATACTGTTTCTGAATTGAATTTCATCAAGTTTTTTTTAGGATTGGCCGCAGTCTCTTTCGAGATATTTTTGCAAAATAAAGTTATAACAAATTTTGCCATCATTTTTGTAGGATCTTAGGGATATAAAAAAAAAAATATCCAGACTAATTGCTTTTGATAGTGTCTACGGTCGGGCCGGTTTATAATCTAAAACTTTATGCTGCATTGATCACGGAAATGTAATTTATTGTAAGAAGTTTCTGCACTCACAGGAAGCTGGTGTAATTCAAAATGAGAAAGCGATTTTGAACAAAGAAATAAAATTTATTATTTGACAAATGCTATTCCGGGAGACATAAAAAATTCGCTATCCTCGAACGGCGTAGAAAATTCTTACATAATTGGGAAGGAATTTTTTCGATTGAAGACAATCCCGAGCAAAAGAACCATTTTAAAGATATTAATATGCGTCGGAAAGTAGAAATTGCCCAACACTTGCCGCAATGAGTCATAAAACAGAAAGAATTCTTGGCCCCAACAGTAGAAAGGGTGATCAGGCAAAGATTCTTTTCTTGCAAGAAAGAAATCTTTGCGCGTCTGACTCAGCCCCAACTCAAGCCCGACAGAACTGAGTTTGATTGACAAGTTGGATCTCCTCGCTGGATGGAGGCTCTTGGAATTCCAAAAAGTTCACATCTGCCGCACCGCAAAGCTGGACCAAAAATTTTAAGGAAGTTATAAATCTTGAAAGTTCACTTCCTCTTCTCTTTTCTGTAGAGAGAAGAAAAATTTGAACCCATTCGCTGGGTCACTTTTAACCGTTGTGTGCTGGACATTGCTCTCGACGAATTGAAGAAGTAATCGTTTTTTGTAAGAAAATGTTGCTCTCGAAAAGAATTAAAGGTGAGGTTGGCCTCTTAAATTGCCCAAGCAAAAAAACGTGTCTTTTGCACAGTGAGAAGAGGAGAAAAAAAAAGAAAACGCGACGCACATGCACCCAACAGCGTGCTTTAGAGCGCCTCGCAACAAAGAGGCGACCGCTGGACGGACGGTTTGCTTGCGAAAAAAATAAAAAACTGAGCTCTTCGGCTCCATTTGCGATCCACTGACCCGACCCAAGTCACTGGGAATCGAAAAACGAAGAAACGCCACACCGCGACCACCTTTGGCCTCGCAGCAACCAGAGGAAAAATCGTGAAAATCTCATTAGATTAGAGATTGTCTCACCTTGACCACAGTAGAACTTTTAATTAGGTGCCGCAAAGTAATTTTCTTTGAGAAATGCGCATCAAAAATTCGCCCAATTAAAAAAATCCCGTACAACAAAACACGTGCGTCGGACCGAAACTGCGGAATTTCCCCGAAGTGGCAAGCCCATGATCAAACACCGCATGAAAATGTGACTTTTTTGTTGATCACCGGTTAACTTTCGATTTGGTTTCTTAATTAGTTGAATTAAATTGATTGATTTCTCACCTTTTTTTCTGTAAATTTTCTAACTTCTCCGCTTCTTCAACACACGCCGCCGGGGAAAAATTTGACCGTCTCGAGCTTCTTTCCACACAACACGCACACGACGACACAACTCCACAGCCAGGCCGCTCGGATCTGCCGCTGCAGCCAACAGAACAAAACCACAAAAATGCAGCATGGTAGCTGATTAGCCATTAGCCGAAAGGCGAAAGCTACAGCTGTCGGTAAAAATTGTTACGTTTTAGCGACACCAGCGCCAATTTCTGCTATTCTATTTAAAAAAGAAAAACTATTTCTTAAATTTTAGGACTTTTTTAGGTTAAATCTAATTAAGAAACCGAATTAAAATGTTAAAACACTATAAAAATTCGAATACTTTCAAAATAATTAAAATTTTAATTAAATTAATCAAAACAAAAATCTTCCAGCACACAAAAGTGACATCTAACCCAAGTCCCAAAAACAAAATTGTTTTTATCTTTTGAAGTTTCCCACACGTGTTTACTTTGGCAACTGTCACTTCACCAGTTCTTTCGTCTCGAGTTTTTCACTTACAAAACGCTTTTAAAAAGCAAAATCCCTAAACTTTTCTTTACAAAAGCACAATTAAAAAATGACCGAATTAGAAGAGACAGGAAACTATTCATCAGACGATGAAATAAACCCCCAGGCGCACAAAAAACTCCTCAGCGCTGTAAGCCGAATTGGAAAAACTCAGCACATTAAAAAGCCTTCGAGGAGTGAGCCTGCTTTAGCTCATGATGAATTTCATCTTGTTAAAAGTGCTCCAGAGACTGCAAAGAAGACAGAAGATTCTGCTGTATTTGTTTCCGATTTGGTTAAATTATTAAATAAAACGGAAAAACATTTGGCGGTCGGCAACGAACTTAAGAACACGAAGGCGAAAAAAAAGGTGCTCCCGAAACCCCTGGAGAGGCCCGTCGCTGAGAAAATTCGAAGGCAAATTGGATACGAATCGTTGAAGAAGCAACTTTCAAAATGGGACGCGGTTGTAGAACGAAATAAAGTTGCTGAACAACAGGTAGGTAAAATATTCGCTAGGCTTGGGCAATATTTTTTGGTATTCTATCTAATCCGGACTTAAAAATCGCCTGACTACCCCTTCATAAAATTAAAAACATTTTAAATGAAATGATTCAATCATCAATTTTCAATGAAATGATTAAATCAATTTCTCCTAAACAACGTAGACCTTAATTTTATCCCTGATAATTTCTTAATCAAGCATTTATGATATTCTTCCAAAGACAATTTTGAAATATTTTTAAAATAGTTGATTTCTTCGCAAGTTGATTTCTTCTGATTCAACTACATAAATGACCAAATTAAAAAAAGTTGATCAAGTTCTTTTTACCTTTTTGTGAAATAACAATTATTAAAAGGCCAAAACCAAAATACGTGGATTTAAATGTTTTTTCCTTTATTAGGTATTTCCCCTAGACTACCAGGAAATAAGAGTTGAAATTAAAGAAACCAATAAGCCTCCACAACGTTGCATAAAAAGCGATTTAATGAAAAAATTTGAAGAAATTGAAGCGGAATACAAACCCAAAAGAGAAATCACCACAGCAGAAGACGAAGAAAAACAACTACAGGATAAACTTACAAAAGAGGAGCTTATCGCTCGTAGAAAAAAGTTAGCATACTTGCGAATTCAAGAATCCCATAAATCGTCTAAAGCACGACTGCGAAACAAGATTAAGTCGAAGAAGTATCACAAGCTTCTTAAGCGACAGAAGCTTAAGGAGCAGATGCAAGAATTTGAGGCGCTGCAGAAGATTAATCCCGAGGCGGCGCTTGAAAAACTTGAGGAAATTGAGAAAAATCGGGTTTTGGAACGTGCTAATTTGAGACATAAGAACACAGGGACATGGGCGAAGAATTTGAAAGTTAGGGCCAAGTACGACAAGGATGTTCAGAAGGATTTGGCTGATCAATTGGCGCTTAGCAGAGAGTTGACTGCAAAGTTGAAGAAGGAAGATGAGGAGGACAGTGTCGAGGGGTCAGATGATGAGCACGACGACGGTGACGACGATCCTTTCAATCCATGGATGAAAACCAAGAAAAAAAACGAAGTTGCAGAATTTGTAACTGGATACAGGAAGTACTGGACTGAGCGGAATAAGAATGTGAAAGAGATGGAAGAGCATAAAAAACATGATGGTAATAGTCCTCAAGAATATGTAGATGGGAATTTCCTTCAAGAAAATAAGGGCAATGAATCCCAAGAAAAACTTGAAGACGAATCCCAGGAAATTAAGAATGAAGACGAAAAAGTGGCAAATTCCGTTTTCGAAGATCAATTGAAAGAAAGTAGTGACGAATCTGAGAAAATTAAAAACGAAGATGACAGTGAAGAAAATAGGGAGTCACTTAAAGGAATTCAAAAGAAAAAGCAAAAGAAGATTCTTAATAAAGCCAAAAAGACAAACCTCAAAAGCAAAAAACCAAAACAATTGAAAAATGGTTGGCTTGAAGAGAACAAAGATATCGATGATATCTTTGATGCAGCTGAAGAAATGGTACAGGAAAAGGTTGAAAAAAAATTGAAGGAACTTTCAAAGGTTCTTCAAATAAGAAAAGGTAAAAATCAGAATAGTCCTACCAAATCCACGAAGGAAGACCATTTAGATTTGTCCTTTAAAAAGAAGGTTTCACGCCCACAATTCGATGAAGAACTCCAGGAAACTTCTGCAAAGGATAATGACGATCTAAACGGCAATGAAAAAATTCTAAACGGCATTCAGAAAGTGTCTGCTTCAGGGGGGAAGATAGAAAATCCCCCAGATAAACATGTAGAGGTCATAGATCCTAACAACTTTGTTACGATAAAAGCTAAGACCTTTAAATCAGAGCTGGCAGATATTATTAACAGCGGTGATTTCCTGGAGGATGCTGATGAAGACGACGAAGCAATTGATAACCAACTCTCTCTGGCTACAGCTTTTGAAGACGAAGATATCGAAGCGGATTTCCAAAAGGAGCGCGAGGAGGATCGTAAAAAGGACGCTTCGGAAGTCGACTTAAATCTTCCGGGTTGGGGCTCCTGGTCAGGGTGCGGAGTGCGTCCTAACAAGAGGAAGCGACTTGTCCTTCAATTCCCTTCAGAGGAAAAAAGAAAAGACGACAACAAGGAGAGGGTGGTCATCAACGAGGATATGAACAAGAAACTAAAAGAGCATCTTGTTTCTGATTTGCCCTTCCCTTTCACGAGTGTGAAGGACTACGAGGCGAGCATTAGGGCACCAGTGGGGCCCGATTTTGTGCCTGAAACTGCTTTTAGGGTGCTTACTAGGCCGGCTGTTATCACAAAGATGGGTCAAATCATCGAACCAATGGCTGAGAACGAGTTGCTAAAAGCTCCGAAACTGCCTCTTCATGAAGTTGATAAAAGAATAGCGAAGCTAAATGAAGGTAAAGATAAGAAAATTTTGAAAATATTTAAAGATGCAAATAAAAAAAGAAAAGCGTAAATATCGTGTTTAACAGTGGGTTACCAGGATCACTTTAGCTGTATGTGGCTAACTATTTATGATAAATTCCTTATTTCGGTGGCAATTTAAAAATAAGCCATCTTAGATACCCCGTTTGTTCTATATAATAAGGGACGAATTGTTTTATTTCTTTTTGTCTTACATTTACATACATATACATATCACAAATATCACTATTGGCTGTTATTAAAAATATAAGATTAACACTTGTAGACTTTCCTCTTTAGTACTGTGGCCAGCGTTTTCATTTGTTGTTTGTTTTCATGGTCGAAAACTATTTAAATTTTTACTCGGTAGTATAGTGGTCAATACCCCCCTTCCGAATCATAAAGCCTTGTATGGTATCTGCATAAATGCTTCAAAGCTGACAGTTCACCAGATATTGCGGTATCTGAAATTAAAATAATCCGTTAACTATATACAAAGAGAAGTATCCACAAGAATCTGACTCCATATAAAAAAATTTACATACACAACACTACAGAATCTATGAAAACAAATTCCAATATGGCTGAAATCATCTGTCCGGAGCAGAGGGAGTTTTGTTTTTCTCCTTAAAAAGAGTTGTAAATATGTGATATTCGCGCCATAAATGTATCTCGAACGATACACCAAATATGTTCGGTCATTTTGCGCAAAGTGTCATAAAATGATAGAGCCGCTCAGGTTCAGTGTATCATAAAAATTTGTTGAAAAATGGAAGAAACAACTGTGTCCAGTGAGTGCGGCAATTTTACGATTAATATACCAATAAAACGGAAATATTTGCGTGTCGTGAATGCCCAAAAAGATAAAATTTGCACAATATTTGGATTTAAATCATTTAATGTGCCAAATTTTTCCGAAAACAGTAGCCAGAATGAGTGTGTTTCAGTTCAAGCGATTTCTGACAGTTCCAGTTTGGATGAAGGAGAAGTTGCGAAGCGAATACAGGTACGTTGATTCTTGTATATATATATTATATATTTGCATAATGCGAGCGTGTGTGAGTGAGAAAAATTTTCCCCTTGGCTGTGATAATTTGACACATGGAGGAAGACCCCCGCGAGCCGACGGCAACGATGAGAATTTGGGAGGAACAGGTGCTCTGACATTTCCTGGCATAGGTGCAATTTGAAACACAGTGAGATACAAAATTAAGAGACCTTCCCCCAGCGGCAGTTGCGAGTAATTATCTTTTCATTGAGATTGCCAATTCGGGCCTTAATTCAAGCCCAGCAACGGCGTGCAATTAAAATGCATAACACGACGTTGAAGCCTTGAATTGGACTTGATTTATTGGCCTGTGTCTGCTGAGTATGGAAAATAAAAAATAGAGCTCAGAGAGCGATTTGACTGTAAAAAAATATATTTCAGCGCTCTTTAACCGCTAACTTTTCCCAAACCGCAGCTTCCAAAATAAATCACAAAAGTCTCAGCGGATCGAGGTGACTCAATAAATTAAAAATTCTTGATTATCATCTTCAAGCCGCAGGTTGGGAACTAATGGTGCCTTCTATGGCAATCTTCGTACATCCGGATTGTCATCTTTTGGGTTCCCGCCACTTTTTTTCTTTATTATATTTATTCTCATATATTTTTTTAACAGTCTGATGCATCAATGTCGACTTTTTTATATGTTTAAAATATTAAGGCAATAAATCTTCTAGTAAACGACAGTTATAACTTTATTAAACTTCAAATGGTATAAACATAAAATACGTCTACTCATTTCTTAAATTACCATCCTGGAAAACGATCGTTTTGAAGCTATTAATTTCACATAATGCAGATAAAACACGTGTTATACATATATATATGTATATACTAATAAAACAAAAAAAAAACAATTACACTTAAGTAATTTTCAACCTATTAAAAAATAATTTTTTATGTAAAAATGCCAGAAACAATTATTTACCAACTGTACTGTAAAAAATGAAGTAATTATAGAAAGCAACTTATATTTGCGACTATAAAAAATCTTTCATGTGAAACTGCTTTAAACTGGATAAGTTGTTAACAGGAAAACGTGTGCTTAGATTTAAAAAAGAGCTTTTGAGATTGTTAATCGGAATATAATAAGTTAGTCGGAAATTCTTTTTCCACTTAAATTAAGGGAGTCTCTGAAATAAGCAATACGGAAGTATTTCTAAAGGAGATTCTGTTTTGTTTCAAAACGATGAATTCTTTCGGCACAAATTTTTCTATTAATCGACATTGTTTGAAAATTATTATACAGTTTTTTAGGATCGCTAGTTAAGAATTTTTAGAAAAATGCACATACGATTCGTAATTAACAACCTCAAAAAACCTTGAATATTAAATTCTAAGCCATAATATCAGCTGTGTTCTATTCACATCTAATTTGGATCCAGATTAAGCACGAAACTTGCTTGCTTGCACTAAATTTAAATTTCTGAATAGTTAAGTTTCACATATCAAAAAGTTTTTATTTCGTGAAAATAAAATCAAATTGTTTGAATTTATACATACCTACTTTGCGTTAAAAGCGTAATCAAAAAATTTATACGGTCCAAGGTTTGAAACTTCGATCGGTAAATATGACAATTTGAAGCTGTTTTTCTAAATTTGATTGTAATGATTTTTAAAATTTAATTCAACGGATAGAATAAAATTACGTATGGATACACGTACATATCCATACATAGGAATTTTCGAGGCAGCTGATTTTTTAAAAATGTTTTTCTTCGACTTTTTTCGTAGCTAGTGATCCTGAAAATCCGTAAATGTATGTATATGTAGGTAATTCCAGACAAATTTCCCCAAAACAAACTTGACCCAATTTAGTTTAAAAAATCAAGGTTTTTTCATTATCAATTGTTTACAAGTAATTGAATAAACAAGTTCTTTCAATTCTTAGCGGGAGATTTTCTTGCGTAGACATTTCCATAGTAACTTATTTGAGCGAAACTGTGGTAGAAATTACTTAGATATGAATAGAAAACTGAAAAGGGTTAATTCAATCTCCAGGTTAGAAATAAACTCAAAACTGGATTTTTTATGTAAAATCGCATCATATGATATGCGTCTTGTTTTTTCGTAATAATTTAAAAATAACTACCCCTACTAATTTTCACCCTTTCAACCTCTAATTAAAAAATAACCCAAAAATATGTTCAGGAGATACTTTTACATTCTCGTGTTCCAAATTTTAAGTGCATTTTACCTGAAACAATTTTATTCATAAAAAAATTACAAAAATTGTTTTCTACCTCAGAGTTGTTTTAAATATGCATTCGAATTTCTTATTTTAAATGATCATGTCATTTTACTTTTTAAAAAACTGGACTTGTTCGTTTCTTCGATTTATTGGCTCTTGGTTAAAAAAAAAGGTAGATACTTTGTGTGTTAAAATAACACTCTATTGATTGTTTGTATTCGTTGCGAACACGGCTAAGCGATACTAAATATAGAACCAAAAATTCGTTACTATTAGCAAGATAATAAAGAAATATCAAAAAAGGTGTGACTGCTCGAAATATTGCATATAAAATAACTTCATGAATGAAAAAAGTACTCAACTTTTACGCAATAAAAATATGAGACATATGGAAATTTCTTGAAAGTGAAATATGAGATTCATTCGGGTTTTTTTTTGCGTACCGTAGATCCACCAACAGCCTTTTTTTGCGTCAGAATCGTCATCAGTTCAATTAAACTGCGTATACGAGGCCTTTCTACGTTCATTTATGGAGCGAGAATTTTATGACTCAGATTTTTGCTTATTAAATCAAAATATTCCGAAGAATACACTGTTTTTACAGCATGGACTATAAAATCGGTCGTAGTTAGTTAGTTCCAGTAAAAATACAAAATCAAATTTTATGGTATTATGGGGGATAATAATAAATAGTAAAAAAGAAGACATAAACTTGAGTTTGATTTCTTTAAAGTTGTTTATAAAGCAGAACATTTGTTTATCAATTCAATTTTTTTTAGTATCCAACTTTTCTTTATCAATTCAATTTTTTATTTATACTATTTTACAAATATGAAATAAACGTCGTGAATCGTCTTTCGTTTTATCAATTTTGAGCCCACTTAACCTGAACGCACCTAAGACGAGCCCACAGCACAGCTGGGGATTTCTTAATCGTCTGTTTATGGATGATATTTTTACAGTTTTACAGTATTTATTTATAGAAACCAAAACATCGATTTGTGTTGACGATGTTTTTCTTCGTCGAACAAAAGATGAAACCGGGAGATTTCCTGCTACGTTATGGAAAAATCAGATTTAATCGAGCGTCTCATGAAAAGCTTCCGAATCATTCCATCGACCGTTTCGGCAGATAAATTCGACTGTTGGACCTACTAATTCGACTATTTCCAGTTTTCGAATTATATATTTTTTTCTTTTATCATTAATTTTACCGGCATGGAGCTCGCTGGTACTGACGTCAGCCAACTTACCAATTTATGCGGAACTAGCCGAGACAGCGTCTTTCCATAAAAATTTAATTTTTGCTCTGCTAAAAACTTGTTAAGTTTAAATTTATCATCGACTGAATGTGTCTTGAAAGGAAAAACGAAAAAATAATATTAATAATGAAGTTTGATAAAAAAAATTATAAGATTTTGCCGTTAAATAATTTGAAAGATACCTCCGAGCTGAGCCTACCATTCCCGCGCAGTCGTGCTGGTTCTAAGAAATTCCATTAGGTAACAGATGGGACTCACTAGCCGGGGAAGAAAGACCAATTAGCTGCCAAATGCCACAAGTCGTTTCTCGTTCAGCTGATAAATTTGAACGGGTTTGCTCAAGAAGTTTTGGCATTAGTAATAATTTTCTTGTCGACAGTTCACACTTATTGATTTTAGCTCAAAATATTTTTGCCATAAATGGCAGTAGAATTCGTTTTTGCTTGAGTGCGGCCGTGGTGCATAGTCATAGACACTTACTTTTATTTAAATTCGATTGAATTAAATCGCTATAATTTTAAAGCTAATGAATTTAAGAGCAAAGAAAAAGAACTATATGTTTCGTCAAGTATTCTGCATTGGACATGATATGGCAGGACGCGTTCGTAACAAAAGTAATAAAGTATAATCTAACTTAACGCCTCGTAGGAAACAAGCCCGCGTTGGACATGCATTGTCCACTAAGAGCGGGGTACAACAGGGTTCCATTTTAAACCCCATTCACTGCAAAAGTGTTTGAATTGAAAAATCGCAGTGAAAAGACTAAAAAAGTATAAGACACTATTATCTCATTTATAACATTTTGAATCCGGATTGAAATTGGATCCGAATTGAAAACTGTCTTCAGTTAACGTCTATTCTTAACCCCGTTCGAATTGAAAAGAGCTTACAAAAGCCCCTTTTGGGCAAAAATTCCCTAATAAATTAACTTCTGTTAATTTTTTCTTTCAAAGGGGTTAAAATAATCCGATAGAAAAGTCTAATCAAACTATGTAGGTATACAAAAATATAATAACCTTATAATACCCTTATTCTAAACTTGATACCAATCTGCTTAGTTACAGAGCAACTGTAAAATGAAATTCTAACAAAAATAATTTTGAGACTATTGTTTTAACTGCTCCACCAAGTTTGAATTTTAAAAATAAATTGAATTAAATTAATAGAGCATTTTATAGAGAAATTTTTGTAGTTGAATTGACGCTCGTAGAGGTGGTGTATAATACACAAATTCGAAAAGCATATTTTTCGACTTAGAAAAAGCAAAATGAAGTAAAGACTTAAAGATATGACAGGTAAAATAATATCTTTGGATCAAATAAGCGATCTTAAAAACCTCTAGGTACCAATTTTCATGAAAACAAGATTAAGCTGAATATATAAGCATTTCAAATTTATTTGTTTTTTAAAAAACTGAATGCCTGTAGTACAGTAGTTTTTGCTCAAATGAAAATTGAAATGAAAAAGCCAAAGAAATGCAATCATATGTAAAAATCGAAACAATCGACCTACACGCAATCGAAGACGATAAAAGTGCGATAGTCGACTTAAGAATTTATATATTCTAGAATTGTAATCATTACTCCGCTGGAAGTCTCAACTTAATATTGCTCATATGTTGAATCGATTAAAAATAAAAAAAAATAAAATAAAAAATAAAAATACAATAAAAATCGGATCAGCCCGCTAACGACTTGTGGCATAGCGCGGCGGCGGCAGCGTTGTGCATGGCAGAAAATGTTAATGAACTTCCTACCTCCCATTCGAGCAATTAATTCAGCTTTATTGACAACTTGAATTGTTTACAGATTTTTTTCTACTTAATTCATTTATTATCGTATGGCTACAACAATTTTCTGTAGGCAGGCAGCAATTGCGCCAGAGAACTGTAGGAATGCTGTTGACACGATTGCCGATGTAAAAGATATGTGTGCAAAAAACACCTTGGCGGGCTCTCTTGTCTTAAAATGTGGCACAGCTTCTTTTCTTTTATTTTTAATCGGAGTCGATTTTTCAGATTTTTCTCAAAAGGCCTCTCGAAGATTGGGCAGATAAACCAGGTTATGCTATTTTCACCGTGGTTTTCTGCCTTAATGAGATTTTTTTCCAGGTAAATAGGTTGAAGTTAAAGGTCACCACCAGTGTGGTAAGACACTCCAAAATATTTTTATCGCTGTTTTTGGAATGCAGTATTATAGTATTTTGCTTTTTTATATATTTAATCGTCTTCATAATTAATTATTAAATACAATCTTCCTGGGGCATAGTGTTCCACATCCACTGTTCTTTCTGCTACTACACAAACGCAAAATAGTTGGGCTACTGTAAAGCCCGAGGAGTAGGTAAACTGTATTTTCTGGAAGATACAGTTAATGCCAGTAAATATCAGTAAATTTTTCAAAACCTTCCATGCCTAAGCTGCAGTGCTCTGAGAAGGATTACATATTGTATTTCAGCAGGATAGTGCTTCCGTCAATACTGCAAGGTCCACAAAATCTTGGATGTTGGTCCGCATATAGCCCAGACTTGTCGTCCATTGATTCGCTTTGGGACAAAATGAAGCAATAATTTAGGGAAAAAATCAGCAAGAACACTAGAGAACTACGCATAAGATTTCAGAAATTATGGGACTCAATAACTCAAGCAAATTGTTAGAAGTTATGAAATCTACTATTAAACGAAAAGGAGATGTTACCCACTGGTAGCCGAACACATTTATTTCGAGTTTTAACCAGCCGAACTATTTATACTTGAAATGTTACGTTTTGTTTCCTTTACTATTTATTTTATAAACCTAAGACCAAAAGTATTAATTTTATTATGTTCAGTTAAGAAATATATTTATTTTTTGTAATTGTTAATTGTTGTTAATCCTACGATGAATTTATTACTACTAAAAATTATTTAATATGTAATGCTCTGTAAAAAATCCACGGTAGTCGAACTATTTATGCATTTATGAACAAGTTAACTTAGAAATTTCATCCAATAACTATTAAACAACTCTAATCTTTTATTTTATTATTTTAATAGATAAAATCGATAGGAGACAGACAATTTTTTACAAGACCTGATTAAAACGTCCTCTATCACAAATTTCACTAATGCTATCAAATGAGGCAACAGCGGTGATAAACTCAAGATGCAAAATAACTGCCATATTTTACAAATGCGGTTGAATAAAAGATTTATTTCTTGAATCCCATTTACTCAGAACTTTTTATAACAAAAATAAAAACGCATTGAATATTGTGAAACGTGATCTAGAATCTAGACAACAACTTAACCAGAGCCTAGTTAAATGACCATAATGTTACGGAAACAGTAAATCACTTTCGCTAGAGTCTAGCAAAAACGTATATAAGAACCAGAAAATTGTCTACGATCTCGTTCACCGTCGGAGCCGGCCAAGGTCAGTTCAGGTGACAACAATTATCAGGGAGGCAAAGATCACAATGGGTCATTGATTCCAGATCAGCAGCACCTGAGCGAAATGCTAAAAATCCCACACGTCAATTTAGCATGTTAGTCTCTCTTGCAAAATTGGGATTTCGTCACATTCACATCTGATTTACATAAATAAAATATTTCTACTGTAATCTAATGAATGTTCTTTTCGCATAAGTGCTAGTGATTTTGATCTTCTCAATTATTGCGTCTGCGTGTAATCTTACAGGGTTAAAGTCTAAATTCTAGAACGAGGATTTTGGCTTGCGAACTTTGCGAAATATTTCTCTAAAACCCGCCAGAATTTTTGGGGATCTGTCGTCACACTAACACAACTTGTCGATGGAATGAATTAATCAGCTCAACGGCTTCTAGATCTTAAAGACGTTTTGTTTGGAGGCACTGCACGTCGTCATAGTCTTAAAATAGTTTGGCCAGACCTGGTCTAATGCCACCAGTTCGCCTGAGGCGATCGGATCGGATCTTAATCGAGTCTAACCCACGCCCGAGCCTCATTCAGCGGAGTTCGTCAGCAGGTGGCCCAGCCGACTTAACGCAATTACCAAAGCCTTTAAGAATAGCAATTTCGTAAGGTGCAGAATATTTGAATTTTTGCAACCTAAAATGATAGAGTGGCGCAGTGTAACGCCTCTGTAGGCTCAGAATCAGAAGCGTTCCTGGTTCTAGCGCCTTTTTTAAGCGAAAGTTGTCCTTCGGATCGAGCGTGGGGTTTTGAAATTAATAAATCCCGTCTCGACTTGTCCGAATTGACCAGGTTAAGATTTATGCATATCGCAAAGTGCATAGGTGTTTTACTGCGATCAAGATAAAGTCTAAAGTCGACATTTTATTAAGCAGGGCTCCAAAAGTGGGTGACAGCGTGATCGCGCGCGCGCTTTTCATCCGGTTAACCCAGTTGGGGCCCCGCAGAAGCGGAACAAATCCGACTTCCTTGGCCCCAGAGAGCCCTGGGCAGTGCAGCCTTAAGTGGAAAATGTGCAGAGCTCATTAGTCGCGCCCATTACCTGTGTGCATCGATCGATCGATAGTCACCTGGGAGGGAATCGACTATACGATCACTATGATCACCTCTTGAAGTGGGCAAACAATCGCTTTTTTCCCGGAGTTAGCATTTCACTAGAAAACTTTTACTCCCGACTTCTCGGCCACGTCTTCAAGTTCATTGATCATGGTGAGCACGGATCAGTGGCCAGGTTAGCTCCAGCCGAAGTTTCTATTCAACCGACAAGGGGCGAGGGGCGCGCTAACCGCCTCTTGGTCGAGCGAAAAGGCCACATAAAATCGCGCGCCGCAGCGGAGCTCAAAAGCTGCGAGAAAATGCGGTTTTGCCTGAGCCGGATGTAAACAAAACAAGCGCGCGTACACCGCAAATTTTAACGATCACGAGCCCCAAAAGGGGGCTCCCCCTCTTTGATCGCTGGTTTGACTGTTGGACTGTGACCCAGAGGAAACGGAACCAGTGACCGCGGGGCCCCATGATCGATTCGGAGCTGCGCTGATCTAAACTCGAGGCGGATGAGACACCTCTTGCTGGCCATGTAATGGTTTTGGAAAATATATTTATTTATTTTTTATTTTTTCAAAAAATAAAATTAAAGATAGACAGCTTCATTGAGCATCGATCAGCCGCGGCGCATTCCACCGATCGACGCTTATCCGTGATTTGCATCGCTATTTCCCAGGCATTCACACGCCGCCGATTGATCCGTCGTTCGTCGTTGGCGTAATTAAGATGTTATGCAAAAGTCGTTGCAATGAACTTAGTCATTCCCACAGCGAGAGGCGATTTCTGCGACGAGGTGAGATCTATAGATCTTCGATCTCAGCCGATAGTTTATAGCCTCAATCTGTAGCTGGGAATATCGCATAAAAATTGGGAGTTGCATTCAATTCCATATTTGGGCAATTTTGTTGTACTATCGCCAATTATAGTACCTTTATCGCTTTGATGGAATGAAATGGAATTTCTATGGAATGAAAACGAAATAATTCAAGCTTTAGTTGATTGGGAGTTCGTAACGATAACAATGAGAATGGCCTTGAACTAGCTCAGGTAAATTGATCTGGTTCAAATGTTAACCAAGCATTTTCTTTTTTAATAAAATTTTGAAATTTATAAACATGCATACGTGAGAATCACAGTTTTAATAAGTCGACATCTTATCTTACAATTAGCTATATTATATAAATATTGAACAAATAAAAGATCATAAGCTTGTAATGATCTTGAAAACTTCAAGATCGATCTTTCAAATACTAATAGTTCTTGAATCTTATTGAATACTGATTTTTTCCTAGAACTCCAACGGACCTTGAATAGTTAAAAAAATTAAATAAAAAAATCTGATCATTATCATTGAGGAAGTCCAATAAATCTTCCATTAATACCATAATTTTTCCCAAACAACTGCAGTCTAAATTTAAAATATATAATTTATAAATGGATAAAAGAATATTCCATATTTTTTGATCTTTTAAAGAGATCACAACGAGCTATTAGTTCTGCTGTATGAGTTCTGTTGAGCATTCAAATTATGAAGGCCACACCTTAAAAATCGTTTTTTAAATGCATCGTTATTGTAATAAACAAAAGAGTAATGATAACAAAACAGACAAGACAGTGATATATAGTGTCGTAGGCCTTGATAGACTGTTCAGAAAGGTTTTATATCTTCTTAATTTCTTACAGAATGTTAATGCTAAAAAGATTTGAAATTGATTTTTAAACTGAAACACATTTTATAAAACCGTATTTTTGAAATAGGTAGTAATCAAATTATCCCAAATTTTAAATATTGATAGTAATTCTAGTTTATAAAAAAGAAGTGTTAGAGAGCAAAATTGTGCATGTATTAATGTAATGTAATGTAATGTATTAATGTCTATAAAGTATCATCATGGCAATTATCAAATTTTTATTGTTACTATCAATACTTTTTCTGATACCGATCGATAAAAAATTAATTTTCATAGAAAATCTAAATCCTAAAAGTCAGAAGCTTTGCAAAAAGAATGCCAAAAGAAGATATTTGCCACCGTCAAGAATAGCAAGGCACTTTGTCATCGCTGATAATTTCCAAATGAGCGTGGCAAATAAATATTTATTAATTTGGGATGTGAATATCAATTTGTCACAAATCTTGTTTCGATTAAGACACACAAAAGTGGCAGTAAAAATCAAAACGAGAGGACAAGGAATCTATCAAAAAGCGGATAGATTTTTGATTATTTTAAAGTTATAAAAATCCCATAAAATTGTTGGGGGGCATTAAAAAGTGCCAATTCCTATGTATCGACATCCGTACTCTGGTGCCGAGCTCCCATAAATAATAAGAATTTTTTTGATAAAGCATGTCTCGTTGATGTGGTACGAGATGCTGCTGCTGTCGAAAATCGTAAAGCAAACGATCGTATCGTCATTTTATATTTTTGGTGCCTACGAAGCGCCTAATGAAACGATTTATTTGCACGAAACAAATCCGCATATTATTGAATTTGGTCGTTAGGTGAGCTTGACATTTTCAAAATAGCGCTTCCGCAATGTTTCTTGTTTTTGATTTATCGCTCCTCTTAGCCAGGAGCACGTTGAGCAGCGCGGTAAAAAGTTGTGGGGCTTGTTAATCGCGATCGGACCCGCAAATGATCTTTTTTTAAAACCCTGACCGGAAAAATATAATAGATAATAAATAGATGCAATTGATTACTGACCACTATCTTACTGAAATTGAAATAGCGATAGGTAGCTGATTGTTAAATTATCCGCGGTAAAAAAATCTGTTCAATGTCGATCAGTGTAAAAAGCGATGTTCGACAACCTCCGACAAGCAAGGAGAGTTCATTTCACATTAATCTACAGCACGCGACATTACCGGGTAGAGTTGAATAAGATCAAATTAATCGGTTTGTTATGGTTTCATACAAAAATTTTTTTATGGTGGTTTTAATATTTTTTTTTCGATACGATAAAATAAAAAATAGAAACTTAATATTAGTAAAATAGTCAAAATTCCCAGCAGAGTATATGGCAATTATTAATTTTTGTTGATTTCGTGTTTATAATGCTTGTATTAAAAAAATGAAATTCAGTGGTATGGCACTTACGCTTTATGCCTACATATAAATATATAAAATGATAGCTTTTTTTTACTGTTTATTGTAAGTTTAATATATTAATCTATGTAATGCAATTAATTAATTTAGTGCTAGAATTTACAATTCATTTGTCTATAATATTTTTGTATGGTATTGTATGTATTTATAATATACTAATTACAAACTTATATTAACCTATCATCTACTTAATTCCCTGATTAATGGATTTTCAGACCATGTACATTTATCAAAGAATTTGTCGACATTTATCTGTTATTAAATAACTTCAAAGTAGTCCTAACATGTAGCTCAGTGGTAGAAAAGAACCAAGATAAATTTCATATCATTTTAAGGATTTTATTTTGTAATACTCGAATTTATTTAAATGTGGCTTTGTGCATTGAAACCAAATAAGCAGCATGATAGCTTTTAATTCTTCTGATTAAGAAGAAATCTTATATGCGTTATATATATGTATCTTTATGCGGATATAAAAATTCTTCCATGTCTCTTTAATATTTTCAATACTTCTCACTTAGCTAAGCGCACGGCGAAACTTAAGTGACGACTTAAGTATTTTCGGTTTCACAGTCCTATTTTATTTTACGCTTAACTAAGTGAGAACTTAAGTATTTTACTCTTTTATGTAGGACACTTGTTTCAGGAGGGGCACTCTCATGAGAAACGAATTATTTTGACGTTATTAATTAAAGTCAGAAGTAACTAGAATTTATGAAAATTTTAGAAGTTTTATAATCAATATATGTATTTGATGCGAACAATGACTTCATAACATTCTTCATCACTTAAATCAATTAAATCTTCCGTATCAGTATTCATTTTTAAAATACAAATACCAATTTTTAAAAACAACTTGTTTATTGTTGAATTTTCCGCATGAAATGTCAAAAAATGGCCAATTTTGGCGACTTAAGTCGTAATGAACATTTGAGTTCGCATTTCGAAATCGAAAAATGATTAAACCGGAATTTAAGGGACGATCCATAACATAAGTTCGCACTGTGAAATCGGGCATAAGGAATTAATAAATCTTGGATTCTAGAATCATAACAATATTATTAGTTTAATATCTTTTATCCAGTGCCTCATCGAAACTTTAAAAAAAAAATCCTTCCTTCAATCATCTGTCGTGTAGATTTTAGATTTTAAAATACAGTGATCACTGTACCGTGCCGTGTTTGGAAATTTAGTTTTGAGAAAAATGAATCCAAATTTTCATCATCTGCCGTCAATAATATTGTAAGAAGGTCCTAGATTGTCTAAAACTATAACATAACTTTTACATTATGTACCTTCTAAAAAATATAATATCAAAATTTGCATTTAATTTTGATCTTTTTAAAAAACTAATTTTTACAAGTGGTTATAATAAAATGGCTCCATAAAATCTAAAAAAATATCATAAAGACGACATTTTTAGTACCTTTTTTTTTCATTTCTCCAGCCGATTGCTACTAGTTTTGAGTTATTGGCGAAATCTTGGGCTAACATTTGCAGAAATGATCGCAACGCACTGGAGCGAGTTGAGGCCGTTTAGCCGGAACCCGACTGTTACCATGTTAGGGCCATGTCCAGATTTTGCGCTTTCTTCATCTAGCTGCTTAATCCGCGGCTGCATGCCTGGCCCGTAGCATTTTAGAAAGCCCAAACAATTTACCTGCCGGAGTATTTGTGTCAAAGCGGCGACCAGCAGCAGCAGCAGCCAGCAGCCAGCAGCAGCCGCCGATCGCGATCATTAAATTCAAGACCTAGAGATCGTTTGATCGTTCACTGTCTGCGCGGTGCCGCCGCTGCTTACCAATGCGTCTGTTTTTTCCCCGTGCTCACTTTTTCACGTTTTGTTCCACCAAAGATCCGGGTAGCCAGAAGACAGGTAAAACGCGCTATAGCCACACTTATGCGGGTATTCATACAACTCCACTGCGAAGTGATCAGGTCTTCTTAACTTTGGTCCTCTGGCTACGCGATCTTCGGGTGTATCTTTGGCTGGTAGTGCTCCTCTCTCCGGGGCCCCTGGAGTCTTGAAACCACTTCGTCTGCCGTCGATGGGTTGGTTGTTCCTGTTCACTAACCTCAAACTTGCATATGTTAAGATCTTCTTGATTTTTTCTTATTTTTTTTTTATTTTTTATACATATATTTTGTATTTTTTTCACTTTTTTTTCATCGTTTTTCGTTGGCCTCTTTTGACGCAGTGACGATAAGCTTTGGAGTCTAATTGAACATGAGTTTTTGTCTATAAACCCGGAGAAATCTGCCTTTTGCTTTAAACCACTCCATAAATATTTATAATTGAAGAATTTTGTCATAGTCTCTGGAATTTTAATCGATTATTATTCCTAGAGAGGGAACAAGAAGGCAATCATCATGATTTTCGCTTTAAGGCTGCAATTTTTGCAGACAGTAATAAATCTGCATTCTTTTGAATTTTGCGAAGCAATCAATTAAGACGTTACGTAAGATTTATAATAATTTTTTAATCCGGCCGCTATATCAAGTCACATTTGTTTCTTTCATAAAAAGGAACTCCTTTTCTATATTGTAGGCCTTGGACGAAGGTTTTCTATTCACTGTAGTTATCGAAAAGTAGTCTTAACACGTTGTGGGTTGCGTGTCCCGAAAATGACCCATAAGGTTAAATGCTCTCTCATGAAAGTTCTCTTAAAAATTCTGTGTTGAAAAAGCGAAATCAGGAAAACCACTTTTATTTTGCCAAGATAAAGGAAGGTTCCAACGAAAAGGAAAACATAATTCAAAAGCTATAAATTTCAAAAGGATTATACTTCAAACTCAAATCAGAAAAAATATAGTTAATTTTTCAAGGTCATTTCAAGGTACATACCTATAATAAATTTGTTTTAAAATGAAATAAGAAAAACGTTTTCTATTTAAATCAATTGATACAGGGTATTCACATATCTGCGAGATTTCCCCGTGTTTAGTTGTATCGATAATAAAATTTCATAAGCTTCTAAGCAGCCAATTATAACTTTTATAACGATAATAGGGAAAGTACCATAAACGGTGGATACCCCTTTTTAAAGTTGTTAAAAAAGTAATACTTTTTTTTATTACAACTTATTAAGGAATTCAAAGGTACTAATATGACATTTTTAAAATTTAGTACGAGTCTCTAAATTTTGTTCACCATCTTGAGCAATAAATAGAAAAATATAATTAAAATCGCCCTTTAGAAATAGAGGATTCTTTTATTTTCAAACGAGTGCGTTCAGTGTTCACATGTGTAAAATAATAGAAATAAAGCGTAATAAAATCCGTGTAAAAGCGAAATCATTAAATCAAGGGATAGGTGTATTTTTTTTAATTCTACCAGTAGAAACTTACAAATTGGAAGTATGTATATTGTAGGTTAAGGGAGTATCTTCATAATTGTATGTGTAATTAAAACGTTTTAAATTTTACAATAATACCGAACAATTGTCTGCTCATCGATCCCACTTCTAAAAAACTCAAAATATTCCCGAGAGATATATTTTTGTTTGAGCTTTTCAAAATTTGGAAACTTAGGACAAGTTAACATAGATAATTTAAAATGTTATGGTCTAAGTAGGCCTGCTCAAAAAATTAGAATTTAGGCCTTTAGGGTTTTTAAACATTTTGAAATATACCCTTTTTGAATTTTTCATTATTTACAAGCTAATTCATTCAAATGACTGAGAGGGTTCGTGTGGCTTAATTTCATTTCAGCAGTACTCACCATCTTAAAGCAATGATTCATTCCGCAGAATTTACTCTGCAGCAGAACGATCATGTTCACTTGAGCTGATCAGGAGGCCTCACCTAAAAATAAAAGAAATCTCAATGAAAAATTTATGCATTTGTAAATTGTTCATCATTTATCAATTTCTGACAATGGTCTTGCTTATATTCGTCATATCCGGTTCACGGGGAGCAATTTCCATACTTCTTTCATTGTTATTTTTACTATTTATTTTTTATTTGTTTTCAAATACCACATAGCAAACATCCGACCGCCCTCGCATCCATGCATGCACTTGTGGCCTGATTCAGCGGAGCAACTTTCTATTGGAAAATATCTAAAAAAAAATAAAAAAAAAACATAGAAGACATCCAGAAAATGTTGTGAAGATCATTGTCGCTGGATTTCCAGCTAAGATCGTTTTTACCTGCGCAGTGTTTGCCCTCCAAACCAGGTCCGTTCGGCGGAGTCAATGTCTTCGTCCAAACACGGCGACGACTGGGGCTGAGTCAGTCGCTGCGGAGCGCCAATGTTGGGGCACTTCTCCAGAGGAGTTCTCCTCAAACATGATCGGCCGCTAATCGCCGTGAAAAATTTGTGTAAATATAGACGCCACCACCCGGAAGTTGGTCGTGGCCTGCATTTCGCGGCTGTGAACTCACCACAGTCCAAGTCCATCATACAGGCCCTCAAAAATTTTGCTTAGTATTTCTACCCATGGATGGTGGCTATTTTAAAAATGTGAGCTCAGTGCAAATATTGGACTCGAAATAATAATAATAAAAAAAAAACGTTAAAATAAAGATCAGACTGAGCCAAATTTAAGCAATTTCTTCACGTTTTATGGATCTGGATAAGCGGCGCGACATAAATTGTCCCCTTTGCACGATTTTCTGTATTCCGTGAATTCATAATTTTTTTGGTTTGGCGCGACGCTATTTTAAGCAAATTACTTAATATTCTCTGTTTCGGGTCAATTTGCATTTATATCTAGTCTAGAAGCTGATCCAAAGCGAAAATCATCAGTCAATTTATGTACTTTCAACATTTCGCAATATACTTATAAATTTTAGTTTGCAATTTATTTGAACAACTTTAATTGAATTTTGCTTTGTTTCATACGTTGGGTGCGCCAAAAAATTGTTGTTCATTCGAAACGACATAGTTAAATATAAATATACTATTCAATCGGTGAGATCAGTTGCGGTTTAGAATGGACCAGCTTTTGGTTGAAGCTGGTTCTAGTTGCGAAATTGTATTTACAACTAATTATGGAATATTTGTTTGGAACTCAGTGCGTATATCTCGATAAGATTTCTTATATGAGGTAATTTCTATAAATCTTTCTCAACCCGGATCCTCTGGTGATCTACTCAAAACGAATCACAAGAATATAATTAGTCGACTCGGGAGAGGCCACTCGTAAAGGTTTAACACCTCTAGACTATAGTTGCGGTTATAAATGATAATTGGTTAGTTATATATTTTATATACATACGTGTCTAATTAATTTGGTAGATGATCGTTTGCTTTTCATCATAATACTAAAGATGAGAAGAAAATTAAAATGTTCTCTCTATAAATATTATTCGCTTTTTAAGTTTTCATATTTCAAATACAAAAAAGGATATTTTATATCACGTTCATTTTATTATATATGTATATAGTGTATATTTTGTTTACACATCCCAATTTATCATCTATGATATTATAATAAACGAACTTAAATGTACTTTAAGTTAACCTTAAATCTCTTGCTTAAGCAGCCTTTTTTTTTAAAAAAATTTGAAAGTTAAAGTAAAAGATAGCAAGTACATAGTTCCAATTTCTCGTCAGAAAAAATTCAAGGTATCGCATACCTGGAAATTAGTGCATCGACTTTAAAAATTTCTCAATCTTATTCTTTTGATATCTCGAATAGAAATATCTTTTTTCTTTTCTTACATTAGTACATTTTTAGAGATGGAAGATAAAAGATCGGATATATTCGATTGTAATACTAGAGTAGAGTTTTAAATCAGAGATTAAAGATGGTAGCAATTAGTCAAATTAATCGACTAATTTTATTTGATTAATCGAATAATCTTATGATGTTTCCCTTTAAATTAATCGATTATTTCCTTTCAATATAAATATTCTTTCGAATGATCAAATGTCTTTAATTGTCCTACCAAAAAAGATCAACAAATTGTATTTTCTTTTTTCGATTAACCCATCGATAAAAACTTATCAATTGTATAGTACATTAATCGACTATTTTGTACCGATATAATCGTGATATTATTATTGCCGAACGATTAGACGATCATTATAAATTTTATTTGCTATAACTATAACTACCGTAGATCTATTATGTTAGTTTTAACATTGTTGCAAAAATATTTAATATTAATTAGCATTTTCAAAGAATCAATTGCACAATTTATTGTCAAGCTTGACAAGCGCTTCACACTATACGAATAAATTATAATAAAAACAACAGCTGGGAATGGAAAATAATCTAAAACAAAAAAATTAAAAAATAAAAAGTCTTACGTCCGCAAAAGATCTAGCCATACGGTCAAGTAAAGAAACTGACGAGTTTTTTTTCTTGAGAACGAACATTGCAATAAATCAGGCCTAATCTTTTATAACTACTCGCTTCATCCCATTTCCTTTTGGTTCGCGGGTCTGTCGACTGTCCACTGTCGGGTTGGTGCCATTCATTTCCGGCCTTGTCCGATTGAGGCAGGGTGCCATTAATATTGCCACTTCGTTCAATATTAATGAGCAATTTGAATTGATTTCCGGTTTGGCTGGTGAACGTGTGTTCAAGTCTTACCAGAACTTTTGTTTTTGGTGAATCCGCCATACAGCGAAAGATCCATAGATCTACGCAAGCCGGATGCTTCTTCGATCGCAAGAAGATATCTTGAACGATCATCTTTTCTATTATTTTACCCTCCCCTCCCTCATCTTTCTGCTGAGCCAGCTGAAACAGCAGCAGGCAGTGGCTTATCTAAGATCAAAACATGATTTATGCAAGTGATCCATGTTTTTATTTCTTTCCCGGATGATGATCATGCTGATGATCGCGAAAAAGGAGGCGCTTTTCGTGCAGATGATATATACATCTTGTGGGAAAAGGGGTAAGAAAGGAGAAGGGGCAATGGTACTATTGTTTGTAACTCCATCGTCTTCTTATTGCTTCAATGAAAAAAAAAAAAATCATCTGGAAGATCGGTGATATTCCGAAAGTGGCAATCGATCTGCGTCATTTCTCGCATTTTCTTTTAGTGGATCTTTACCATGTCGCTCGCGAAAGAGGCAGACTCTGGAACTTCCGAAGTCACTTTTCCCGATTTTTTTCTTACTTTCGTGACTTGTCGCGATCATCGCACAGTCGGTGTTCAAAGGTGCAACATCTTTCTTGGTCTTAAAAAGCCAACAGCAGCAGCAGCAGCAGCAGCAAAAGACAGAAAGACATAGAGCGCCCCCAATTTGTATAATCTTGGATGGGTTTTCTTGAAAACCGGGCTTAGATCGGTAGTTAGCTAAAAAGGTGAATTTCAAAGTGAGTTCCTGGCAAACTACAGTTGGCCGTCGGCCGTCTTGCGTCCATTTCATCCAGCATCTTCGTCTTCGTCTTGGCCGGTTTTGAGTGTCTTGAACCGAAGTGCGCCTTATTTGTGCGGCGATTTGTTGTATATTTTATACCCGTTCGTTCAGTCCAAGACCAAGACGAAGACTTATACCATTTTCTGCGATTCGCAGCTTCGAATCGATAGATATAGTCGATCAGATCGCGCGAAATCGCGACTCTTTGCCACAGCCAGTCGCGGACCGCGGCCAGTCGATCATGATCGCTGAATGAGTTAAAAGCTCTCGCGGATTTTTATCACACCTGCCTCTGAAGCCGATTACACGCTCAGGTGAAGCGTTTGAGTTGGCGAAAATTCTACTGTTTTTAAATTTTTTTTGTGTAATCGTATCTATTACTGCGATCGTGCGTTGTCGTGTTGATTTGTATACATTGTTGTTTTTAATTCATTTTTTTTTTTCAAAAGAAGTTTCAGCTTCTATTAATTTTCTCATCGAGTTTCTTGGAATACTCCAGAGAGTGAAAGTAAAAGTGTGGGATCAAATTACAAAAGTTGCAGTGTTTTCGCGCGAGCGCAGTGGAAAAGAAAAGAAAGTTGCTTCAACTGCACCAACATGAATCAGTTCGTAGTTGTCTCAAGAGTGCTTTCCTGGAAATAGTAAAAAAAATAAATAAAATCCAGCACTCTAGTAGAGAAACAAATTTTCAAAAAATTTCTCACTAATTAAAAATTTATTAAAAAAGTATTAGTGTGAGTTCGAAAATTTGAATAAACGAATTGAAACAGTTTTACCTGGATTCGGATTTTGAAGCAATAAACCAGTTCTGGGTACGAAAAACTTTCAACTTCCGGCAGCTCTCTTCTACGTCTTTTGGATGCTGGTAGATGAAATCCCCTCGCCCTAATTAAGTTCCTGTTTCCATAGTACGACGGATTTAAATTTTATTTAAGATGCTGATAACAAGCTACAGCAATGAAAAACAGGTATGCAATCAACAAAAATCTGAAAATCCCATTTCTCTCTGGCTTTTGTGCATGTTGCATAATTTCTGAACCCCCCACGGCAGCGCCACCAGCTGAATTTAATAGCCTCCAATTTATTTAGTCGCCGGACTCGGAGACGATTTTTCACGTCACGTGGAGAACAGCGAGACTGACCTGACTACTGGACAATTATATTATATAATTTTTTTGTTTTAGAAAATATCTTCGATTCAACGGCTTACTGATCGCGTTTTATGAAATCCTCGAAGATCGGGTAGAAAGTTGCAGAAGTCGTTAAACTCGGTGTGGCTGGATTTTTAGACCTGGGGCTTGCATGTAGGTTTGAAGATTTCATTTGCAAGATTTATCACCGTTTTCGAATTTTTCTCGTTATTGCGGACATTAACATTTTAACATCATATGTATGAACTATATTTTTGTGCTATTTAATTTTTAATCTCACTGTTATAACATCTTTTAAGCGATCAAACGTGTAAATATTTCATTTCAAACATTTAAAAAAAAATATTTTATTAAAACTTGCGATATTTATGATGATGATGATGATGATTAAAAATTCTAATTCAATTTGTTTTAAAAATTGTAATAAATATGTATACATATAATATATCATTATTTAGGTATTAGGTATAAGAACATTAAATATTACTATTTTTGTTATAATCTTCAAATTTTCAACGTATCGTAAAAAAATTGGAAAACGCTAACATTCATATTTTAAATAGGGTAATAAAATTAAAAATTTTTTTGAACTTTGAGGATGAAATAATGCCCCAATCTGTATATTACCCCTGCATAACCTACAAACTTTTTCCTATGCCCATACATACATTTATTTGTTTTAAGTTTCTAATAGAAAAAGTTAAAAACCTATACTTTCAATTATAATCAAAATTATCTAAGAATGTACCCCTAGGTTGCCTAATAACTCCTGTAAGAAAAACAGAGTTACATAATTCTTGAATTTCGAGTTAGTCGAATCAAATATTTAGAGTGCAATAAAACGATAAGCTTTATTCTACCTTTATCCAACTGATCACTTAAAAAGGTTGTAAAATTGTTCACCTGTTCGAATCGCAGCCAATGAACCGGCGATTACACAAGTTGTCGGATCTATACATCAATAAAAAATGTAAAAATATAAAAATAATAAATACATTTCCATGCAAATTTACAAACGCGTGTCTTAAATCGATGGAAAGTTTAGTCGATTTGGCTTGAGAATTGTTGGTAATTCAAAGCTTCCAGACGATCTGGATTGTTACAGAAGACTCATAAAAAACCACCTGTTGCGATTTATTTTCTTCCGCCGTTAGATAAGTTTCTTTTATACTTTTCGACGAGTCACTAAATGATAGAAAAAAAGCAAAATATGAAGTAGTGAATAAAAAAAATCAATTGCTCACGATCAAAGGTATTGCTTTCATATTATCGATCAGTCTCGCAAGTGCAAATATTTGTTGCTGAAGCCAAAACAGCGCTGATTTACGGCACAGTCGCGCATTGTTGGTGGCATTTTAATACCACTGGCCGGTCTTGACAAAAAAATAAAAAAATAAAAAAAAATTATTAATTCCACGCCGGAACGCGGCTTAATTACACACACCGCGCGAATTGAGCGTGTCGCGTAATTGTCGCGGCCGGCGTGGACAAAAGAGGAAAAATATGCGCAAATCACTTCGCATTAAAAGTGCAACTCGATTTTCATTGTTTTCATGACATAACTGATCGGTTTCGGATCAAGTGACGTGATCCGCGGCCACAAGAAAAGTAAGGGTTTAATCGGTGGAACAGGCCCCGGCGGAAGTTTACTTTATTCCAACTTGGGTGCGGGAGGGGTATAAATGGATTCAAGTTAATTGGAGTGAATATAAATTCCTATGCGGGTGGTAGGAGTAAAAGAATTATGATTAGTCATAACAAAAATAGCGCGATTTTTAGGAATGGTGTTATTTTAAAACCATAGGTCAAGTCTTAATGAAACTTTGCACACTTAAAAACACATCCATGGAAATGCTGTACATAATTTTTTCCCCATAAATATTAAAAATTGTACGAGATATACTCATTATTTTAAGTCGCTTGCAAAAAAAAGTTTTGCTTTTGTAAAATAATTAGGTATATTAAAGAAAAAGAAAATTTTAAAATAAAATTGGTATCTCGAATAAGTGTATTTCGATTTAAAATAAAATACCATTCAGCTTCGGAATGAATTTGATTTACAAAGTTGTTTACTATTGAATAGTTTTGATTCTAAAATGTTTTGTTAGAATATGACGGCGTATGACGAGACGATGATCTTATAAAAATGGTCTAAAATGATCTCATCATTAAAAATTCGTTATAAAGCAAAAATAAATTTTAGAAACAATTATTTATGTAATTATCTCTCTATTAAGATATTGTAAATTAAAGCCTATGGTTTAATATAGGTACTGAAGAACATTTCTTTAAACCATGTCGCGTGGGATATTTTCCTTAAATTGACTTAAAAAGATAAGCTATAGTTAATCACGATCGTTATGCAATAAAATGAAATAGTTATAAAACCCAAAAAGAAAGCAAAAGGACTTAAGTCTAAAACTGGAAATATTTTTTCACATCCAAGAATTTGATGTTCTTGATTAACTTACAAATGACTCATCAGACTTCGGACTCGATATTTCGTGTTTCATTGTTCGCTGCAAGTCGAATAAAGCAATTAGCTTTTCTTGCTTGTTACTTAACACCTTTCGACAGCTTTTTTTCATAAGAACCTCCAAATTAGAATCTAAATAGACTCTTCAAATAATATCTAGCCCCTTCAGCAAGCTAGAAAAACAGGAAATTTACCGAAAAGAAGAGTCGATAGCCTTATTATGACGAGCTCCTACATAATTTATTAATATTTTAAAAGTAGCAACCATTTATAAGCAGTGGCATATTCGATATTTAGAATTACAAAAGCAAAAATCAGACGAACAAAAAAAAAATTATGAAATCCGAGACTTTCAATTAAAGGCAGTTAGATAAATCTTCAACTGAATATGTGAATTTTTTGAATTTTTTGCTGGAATTTTCCACTTGGCGCCAGATTTAACTATGGGCTTGGGCAAATTTTTAACGCCTTTTCTGGACGGGTAGGTTTTGAAGGATATTGATTGAGAACGGAATTTTGAGTAATGGTGGTAACATTTATACTAATGGGGTAACATTTCAAAATTTGGTACAAAACTATTTATATTATAATTTCGAAGGTTGATCTATCATTTTACAAAATGTTAATGTTGTTTAATATCTTGACGGATTAAAATTTCTTTCAACAGCTACCTTTTTTTTATCTAAAATAGAAAAATATGTTAGTGAGGTGGTTAGCTGGGCGGTTATGAGGTCTATTTAAATTGATTTTTAATTCAAATTAAACCGATTTACGAAAGCGGTTTGTACACATCTTGTTTCCTGGGAAGTTTGAAACCGTTGCATAGTATATTAAAACCGTTTTCGATAACTTTAATAGTTTGCTTAAAATTAAAGAAATGGACATAGTTATTTAAAACATTTACTATACGTTTTTCGTATACCTAAATCATTTTTCTTGGAAAACACATACGCTGCAATTATTAACTAATAAATAATTCATTGCAATGAACGCTTTCACTTAAAAAAAATCCTATTGTTTGTGATAAACAAACTAAATTTTCTGTAGTTTGTTTTTCGAAAAAAACCGATCTGGTTTTTACTTTTAAAATTCTGTCTATTTACTTCAAATTAATGGGAATTACACGACGTTCAAAAAGCTTTTACTGAATAAACAAACTTTTCAATAACAAATAGAATAGAGGTCATAACAGGTTTCTACTTCCAGAGGCTTAAAAAATATTTGTGTTGGACATTATTATATCACTTTAATATCCAGTCCATTGAACTTATTTCAAATAAAAATTATTCCTAATTCTTTTATTTATTCTTTTCCAGAAAGTTAGCTAACATAGTAACAACGTCCGCTTTTGGTTTATTCTCTTTGAAATTAATGGTTCTGAGTAAATTACTATACTATTTTTAGCAATGCAAAAACTCATTGCATGTTCACGTTATGATCATTAAAATCTTGAAGTAAATAATCCGTGAACGAAAGTACAGTACAAAGTCTTCTATTTTTAGAAGATGAACTTCTTAACGAATTTAAGGAAAGAGGTGTTTTTCGAATATGTATGAACGACGTTAGTCAATTAGTTCAATATTTCTATGAGGTATAGAAAACATACATTTTATTATATTTCAAAGCATAATAATGGCAGGAATACACTTAAAAAAGCATGTAATGGTCTTTTTAACCTAAACTTAACTTAAATCTGTGTTACTCTGTAACTAAACATTCGACTCATACAGTACGATTCAAAAGCATTTCGTTTTTTATATTACTTTCATTTATTTCAAGCAAATTAGCGTAACTAATTTTGTCTATTAGACGAATCGTAAAACTGGTAAATTCCGGTAGTCTATAAAACGAATTATTCTATGGCCGAGTGAAGAGCATGTTAGAAGTCAAAATATCCCAATTCCGATCCACAAACCTAATATAATATTTCTAAATATGAATACATACCCGAAAATATTGGTTTCTGCTTATTTTTTTCAATAATTTAATTTAAAATATTATTAATTGAACCAATTTCAGCGTGCTGTTTTCTCTGGTCAATAATGACTAGAATAGAATGTCGTTTCAGTAACTGCAGCATGTATGTTTATTGCAGAATTTTACACTATTAATCCTCTGTTTTATCAGGGATTGTAATGATAATACATAATTACATATATTAATTGATAGTCTAATCCTAACGTTTCATCTAAATAATTTCTTCTATAAGCATGAAAAAAAATTTGAGCCATTTTAAGTTTGAAATATCTTCGTCACGAACGAAAACTGAAACAAAAATAGGGTGTCATAGTGGCTTCTGCCTTTCAAAAGGTTAATAGAACCATAAGCATGAAAAAGAAAGAAAATATTTTGGGAGAACTTCTTTTCTCAAAATAATTATTAGAATTAATTTATTTCTATAGTTTGTGGTTCTTAATATGATTCTGCGACATTTTCGTCACAATAAGCGTCATCATAAAATCTGTATATTGCCTTTGGACTGAAATAAAATCAACTTCGAATGGGTATGTGACTATAAAAGCGTGATTCATTGAATTCATCACTTCATGTAAAAGTTCACTCAAAGTGAGCGTGCAGGGAAAAAATTGCAGTCATAACAAACTGCGATCGATTTCATATTTCCCCCGAAAGAAAATAATCATCTCATAATTGCTCGGCAAACCTCCTCTCAGTCCCAGCCTCAGCCAACACGGATGTTGGTGGCGGCGGCGTTTCAACAAACAGATGACGAAAGCAACGCGTCGCATCAGGTACAAAGTGTAAGCAAGGTGAAACGCGGCCCGTCGCGCCACCTTCGCGCCGCAACCGCGCTCACTTCACGCTGGGTAAATAATTTGCCGCGAAATAGCAGAAGTCAGGAGCTCACCATAAACCAAGTTGTAAGTGAGAAATTCTGCACATTTTTGCCTTGTAAGTCGGTAAATCACCTTCGCCACCGTCTCGAAGAAAACATAAAAAGTTGGAGGAGAAAAAAACGTAAAATAAAATAAATAAATAAATAAACGTGCAAATTCTGCGGCGACAATTATAAAAACTGCGCAGTGCACCTCATTAAGAAGGAGCCTGTTGCCGGCCAGGTGATTCGCAGGGTGCAGACTACCTGGAGAACGCTATTTTTTTGCTAATAAGACTACTAAGGCTACTTTCAACCGTCGCGTCGTTCCAGTCAAATGCGTAGTGGGTGGTCTCTGACTCTGCGTTTTTCCTTAGTTTGATTAGATTCAAAAGATAAAATTCATTTAAAGATGTTTTTGGAAGTCACGGGAGTTTATCTAGCTACATATAATACTTATGTACATAATAACCATTAGTGCGGTTGAAGAAAACCGATTAAATTTTAATATTTGACTCAATATTTCTTATTGGTTTTTACACGTGCAAGAAAAATGTGTCAAACTATCAATATCATATCACAGTTGGTAACATTTCTACTTTTTCGACATCTACTATAAAGAATGACTCTAAAAATAGACCAAAAGTAGCCTAATTGGTAAACCTTGGATAAATTTTTAACCAAAATTTGTGCTGAATGAAAGTTTATAACAATCTTACTTGATAGTAAATTTTGCATTGAATTGAAATTTTGTATTAAAATGTTAACTTAACTACTTTTTCCATTAAAGATTAGAACATTAATAATTGTTTGTTTGTTCCTCAAAATGTGTAAAAAAAATTGGTCTAAAGATAAGTTGTACTATATACCTATTACAACTCAGTATTTCATTTAAGGGTCGCTGAAAACTTCTATGATGAACCTTTATTTATTAATACTTTTGTATTTTACTCTATATATTTATTAAAAATTTATCATAAACGACCCATAAAAAATATTTGAAATTTGTTTAAAAACAGCATCAAACAGCGGGTTTTATTCACTTCTAAATTAAAAAAAAAAAAAAAAAACTTTCAGCGGCAGTCTTTAGAGAATGTAGTGTTGAATTCCCCATGTCCATGACCAATTCACCCCATTTGCGAATATAACTTAAATATTGCTATGGATAATATTTTAGACAAGTCCAATCAAAATCAATTGAGAAATATACGGTCTGCAAGAAAAAAATTAAAATAAATAGGTAACCAAATGAAAGTCCACCTATACTTCCACAAACCCCGCAATTTTTTTACATGATCTACATAGATACCGAGCGGATAAATGCATACGCAAAGCTTGATCAAAATCCATTTAGAAATACGGTAGCTATCGCGGTAACAAAATTACTTTTAGAAACTGATGTAGTTTGGTCAATAGCAGGTTAGAAGTACGTAAGATTTGGGATCCAAACCATTTTTATATAACTTCCGTAGTTTTTATATGCCGAGCCCAAACATTGACAGGATAAACGTATAGGCGATTTTTGTCAAAATCGATGAAGAAATGCAGCCTCTATCGTATCCACAAGTTTCGTTATATCCCATATACATGTGTACCTATATAATTGTCCAAATAATTTTGTTTTTTGAAGCCTATGACGTCCAAAGATTAAATTTATAAAAAATATTTAAAGGTTACAATTTCCTTATAATGCCAAGAATTAATGTCTTTACCTTAGTGGGTGGTCTGTGACTCTGCTTTTTTTTTCTAATTCGATTAAATAAAAAGAAATACGTACAAAGCCAATTGTTGGGGCTCAGATCGCGAAGATCATTTTTCAGGTGAGTGATGCTCACCTGTAGCGAGGAATGCGCGAAGTACGTAAGCAGTGGCCGGGTGCAAACAAAACGCCGCACATACCGGCGAACTGGACTATGAGCTGGAGCACCTGAATCTGAATATCTGAACCGGTACTAAAAATTAGCAACGAATTTTCTACATTGCAAAGAGAAACTTGCGCGCATTCCGTCCTCGAGCAAGCCGCGATCGGTACGTTGGTGTTGCGGCGCCGCGGGTACAGGTAAACCTGCGATCACTCCGCAGTTTTTGACTTTTTTACCTGGTCGTCATTTGAATATGTGTTTCGGAGCCAACCGGAACTTGCTGTATAAAAAATAAAAAATAAAATAATAATGCAAGAAAGCGGCTGCGGCAGAGCGGCAGACATTGAGAAGTACTGCGCCGAGCAACCGCCGCACACCGTTTGAATTTTAAAGATTTAGCGCACAATTGGAGCTTTTCCGCGCATTACGACAACGTGAAATTTCTCTTGGAATTCGCTTGGGATTCCTTTTCTGGTAATTTGGGATTGATTAATTGCCGGTCCGGGGAATTTGCAGCATACAATGGGCGCTGTCCGTCTCGCCGCGCGCCGCATGAGCGGTACGATGTGACGTAGACGCGCGCCGGACTGGCGGACGGTTTTTCTTATGAATGGACATTGGCTACGATACCTGATCGCGCCACTCTTGGCGAATTCCCAGAATTATGAAAATGTTGCTGCGAAAACCCTGCTACACCCCCAGCAGAGCCCAAGAACGTAGCTGGAAAATCCAAATGTTCTTTAGCTGGAAACAGATCCCAAGGAATTCAAATATTTACACCTTGCACTAGGCGATCTTGCGTAATTCTTCAAGAAAATACGCCTCCAGTTGATCTGTCTGAAAGTAGCTTTTGGGCAATTATTTTATTACTTAGATTAGTTAGCCTCTGACGCATGCGTTCTGCTTGCGATTGACCTTCGCCTCAAGCCAAGATCACAGATGACGATTTTGGGGTCGGTTTTTCTACTGCAACAATTTAATTTTAGCATTATCCTCTTCTTATTCTTGGTCATTAGTAAACTAATTTACTCAATTATCTGAACGTTTTTCAAAATTGGAAGGTTTTTATTTTACCCAGGTTTATTTAAAAGTTAATCAGTAAATCATCTTCTAAAAATAGATGGTATATTATTAGTTTGTAGGCTTTAGTGAAACTACAATTTATCTAATTGCACTGAATATCCATGAGTGGACGATTTTTTGGGGAAAAACAAGCATGAAGTCCATTTTAAGTTTTCAAAAAGCTATCGACGAGTCAATTTTATAGTTGAAAAGTTGTTAATTTTTTTATTTTTGCAATAGGATCTAATTTTAAACAAGCAATAAGAGAAAAATGAAACAAATCCATAAATAATGCAAAACCGTAAACTAATTTTGCTCCCCTTAACCGTCTCATCGTTGAATGAATTATTACTCATAAAAGTTTCGCCTTCAACTTGAAATGTAATTAAATTCTTACATAAATGGTAAAATTTCGCAACATTTCAATAAGTGCCTCCTCAAAATGTGTGAATTCGCGGAATAGCGAACATTGCAGGAATAAAAATGAGCTAACAACAGAATTATTCTCATAATTTTCTTGAAACTGAAAACAAGTCTCTCCCATAGTTGGGTAAAAATATAAATAATAGGCACCTTTTCGAGGTGTGACATTGACAAAGTGGCATTTTGTATAGCATAGCTTTTCGGGAATCATTTCCCCAATTGTTTGCAATGACGCTCTCACCGCCACTGGGAATTATTCAATACTATAGAATTGAAAAATGAAAAAAAATAAAATAAATGAGGTGTTTCCTGGTGCAAGGTTCTTTAACCTTCATGGAGGATTAGCTTGAAAACAAACAGACGCCTGGTGGTTCAGTCGAAATCTTTAAATATAATTCTTTAGATTGAATTAATATTTTTGTTCAAAGGAAATCTGTCGTAAAAGCAGTCGTCAGGCACTGTACAAATTTTTAATATATATTTCATATGAACATGATAATTATTTGGATTATAGAAAAAAGGCGATAAAAATGTCGTAGTGGTTAAACAACTTTTATGAGGGGGCACGGCGATAATTTATGTGTGAAAAAGTTCATTTTACGTAAAAACTGATTGAATCAATAAATATTTTAATTTTAGTATCATCGAGATAACGTGGAATTTCCAAGCTATTTTTAGACAATAACAATATATCCCAATTGCGTCAATTTATTTGATTGAATTATTAACCAATCAAATTTATAAAGAACATCTTCGTAACTCAATCTGCGTAATCGTAGAGGTTTAGAGTTATGCAATTTTGTTGATAAAAAAACTTGATTATTTTTATAATTTTATTCCATATTTGTATGATATGTTGAGATGTACGATCTTTAATGGACTAAACGTGTCTTCGATATTTCATTTTTATGACAGAAAAAACATCGATTGTATAAGATGTGAAAACAACAATATAACTTTAAAATGCATAGTGTTCTGAAAATAATAATAAATCAATTCCCACAATTTAATTTTTGCAACACAAACTTATTCATTTTCGAAAATTGAAAAACATTTTCTGTTTTAGATATTTTTAAGTTTTGGTGAATATTTATGAAAATATCTATTAAATTAAATTAAATTACAAAAATATAAAAGTTCAAGATAGAAAGATTCACAGATCAATTGAACTAAGCTTAAAATTTGTGGGACTGTCTGAAGCATTTTCGAAAATAAAAACAAAAAGTATTATAATAGTACCTACCTAATTAGAATTTATAGACAAACATTGGATGGTAAATGTATAAACCATTAAAAGTTCTATAAAAAGAATTCTGAAATGTCTTAAAATCTTTAAATAAATCAGGAAATAAATAACACCATCTCCATATTTAAAACCTAAAGAATTTGAAGTAATCGATCTTAAATTTGGACAAATCCGTATTACAAGTGGAAATGTATAAAATCGGCAAAAGCGGAAGTAATGAAGATGTACTAAAATAAGAATAGAACCAGTTCGATATATAAAAATTTACTTTTTTAGCGCGCTAACAGCTAATAGCACAAGAAGTTGATTCTTGTGGGATGATAATTTTCAATATTTACAAACTTGACAAATACAATATTATATAGAAGTCAAAGTCGACACATGGCCAAGGTGAGCAGATTCGCTGCCTTCTCAGTGCCGGATGCAGTTACGTGCAAAATGCCATCTTTGTTTACAAAAAGAAAAATAAGAAAAAAATAAGGCAAATAGACCTTGATGGGTCTTCAATCAGGACGCATTAAGAAATCAACCTTCGGGCTCCGCAGAGGAGTGGTCTGTCTGGTCACTTTAAATTTTAAAAGAAGTGTCTCACCTGACGGAGTAGACCACTTCACCTACTATAAAAAATAAAAATAAAAAAGTACGAGAGGCTTTATGCTCGGGGCCGGACTGATGCCAGCGAGTCTGCGGCCGCTAAAAGCGGTTTATAAATAAAACCTATTAGCAGAATCTTATGTTTGGACACCGCTAATCCGCCAAAAAATTTGCACTTAATGACTTGCGCAAGTCATGCAATCGCTGACAATTTTTGGGGCGCACGAGCACGGGGATTTTGGCTATAGGTTATTAAAAATCAACTAAGCAGCTGGGCAGCGCAGTTTGGCGTGTTTTTGCAGTCGTTTTGCTCGTTTTGTTCGTTCGCACCTCTAATTGCATAAGCTTATTACAAATTGCTTCCATTAAGGCGGTGGGGCGCGACGTGGCCGGTGGCGGAGCACCCAGCGGCTGATTCTATGCCAGCGATAGTGCTTTCGTCGCACAGCCTCGAACCGCCTCCACTTGACATTTTGTGAGGATTTCTCAACATCTTGCGAGGTTTAAGCACATCCGCCTCAGGTGGGTAATCGGATTACTTGCGGCGGATTTATTGCCATCGTCAATTAGTGCTGAGGTCTATGCGACGACAGTAAAACTGTCGCGATTGCACGCAAATTTAGCGCTGAGTAAGGCGGTTAAAGGCTTCCGGACGATTTTTATGACTATTTTGACTGATTCGGTACTAACAAAGCAATATTTATGACACTAATGGCAAAATTATTAGCAGTTAGCGATATTAATACAAAATTTAGATTAATGGAATTTGGACTGAGGAACTCGTTTAGTGCAATTTTACTGACCTATTAAAGACTCGAGTTGATTTCATCAAAACTCAGTAGAATGCAAAATATTGAAAAACTCAAGTAGGAGGTGCACCTTTGTACCTAAGTCGTAAAAAAGCAAATCTAGTATGCTAAATCGAACATTTAATAGAACCTGCTGCATGCTGGGGGTATTTCCTTATGATCTTTTTTGCTAATGTGACTATTAAATGAAAATGAATCTCATTGAATTCTCTTAGAAATATTCCAAAAGGGCATCTGTTCATCGAAATCAAACATATTAATATAAAATACTACTTTCCAAAATTCCTTGCAGACCAGTTAAGTACATATACAAGGTTAAGTTAACGTATTGTTGAATTTCATTTGATTTTGGATGATCTATTTTATATTTTTCAAAAACCATTGTTATTTGGAAAAAGAATGGTTGGTTAATTTAGTAGTTTGGTAGTGATTTTTACCATTGGGGATTTGTAATTTTAGTTATCTGTAAACTTTAATCTATTAGAATTAGCAGAAAATGAATCTCAGGGGATTTTAATCATGACCTGTAATTCAAGTATTCGCTGTAGCAATCGAACTACTATTTTACTGTTAAATCGATTAATAATAATAAGAAATATTTTCAAAGTTGGAATATTAGAAAACTAAATATATTAACGTTTTACAACTTGCTAAAGCAATTGTAAATAACAACCTAAAATAAATAAGAATATAAAAAATTAGAAAAACAAAGTCATATTTCTTATCAAATTCTCTCAAATTACGTAATTTTCTATCCTGACCTGGTCCGGGTGAGTCTTCGCGATTCGCCAGCAGCTCGCGGATTTTGCAGACTGCGATGAGAGCCGCATTGGTAACCAAAGGCGGTCGCCAGTGAATCATTTGACGGAATTAGACCAAGAGCTCTAAGAAACCAAGGAATGGACGTCTGGACGTCTTGCGTCTTCGTCATCGCATGAACCTTCGCACCGTGCAGCTGCATCAGGGATTCGGTCACATATGTAAATTATTAATAATTTGAATCTATCCGGCTCTGCGCAGAGCTCGCCGAGATTATGTTGCGTGCACATAGAAGAAATTTAAATCTAAACAAGAATAATTGCGACTATGTCGTGACGATTTATGAGTCGAAAAGTGCCCCATTCGTGGAACCATTCTGTTCGTCAGGTGATGACTGCATGTCATTTGGTCTGCAGTGACTCCGAGTGAGACATACAGCGAATCACAGTCTCATAGACTAGATTATAAGCGAAATAAAAAAAAATAAAAATTATACATATGTATTATATTATACATTTCTAAGAATTTGTATATAGTACTAATTTTTAGGACCTCTTCATTGTATCGGCAATTTTTAAATTTTCTGAAGCATACTTCTTCCAGGTTTGACAGAGGAAAGAAATCATGCAGGGCTAAAATAATCCTCAAAGTGTCCTTTACCATTTTGCATAATTTTATATATTTTTAATAATTTATTAAGAAAATGAGAACAATGTTATTTCAACAGTCACTGTGAAAAATTATAGAATGAACTATGGTATATTTTCTAAATAATCCATCTAGATAGTTAGAAATAGTGCTCTGTTTGCTAAATGTTATTTTGGATTTATTTTTCGTAAGAATAATTCACATTAATAAAAATGATGAAACAAAATGTTGATCGTAATAAGATATCTCTGAATTAACATCGGTCTGAGCGATATACAGGGTGTCCCACAAACTCACCTCCAAACGGTTGACTGTTTTCAATAAACTGCAAACTTACCCTAAGTATTTTCTAGTTTTCGAAAAAATGAATTTTATTACACATTTTCTCAAAGACTTATGATTTTGGCTGCTAGTAAGTTGATTTATTTGAATTTTATCCATCGTGAAATTGTTAAAGAATTTGTATAAAAATTGCGAAAGTGAAATAAATTAAAAGCATATTTCTGCGTGTTATCTCGTACATAATTTTGTGTAAACCCACAGATATGTTCAATGTTTTGAATTAAATTTCTTTAGTTTCGCAAAATATTTAGTAGTTTTCGCATAGAGAGTAAATTATTGTAGCTACCATACTACTTTTTTTGACTGTTTTTTTTTATTGTGTTATTGTTTTATTTCAAAAAAAAAACCTATGACCTACCACATGATATTTTGTCATTTTCAAGAAATTGAGTTATAAAGCCTTAAGTATGGGTACTAGTGCCAGATCGAAAATTGCTTATTAACGCAATCAATTAAGAGCATTCTTGATCTTGTCGAACACTAAATCTAATGATTGTATTTTCTTTTTCTTCCAGCACTACATCGAGAGTCTAGCGATCACAGAGGCCGAGGATTCGAGCTACGACTCAGATTGTGATAATGACGATTTGCATAACTCAAAGAACCCCGATCACGAGCAGGTGTCACGAACGACGAGCGACACTCTCGGGCAGGAGTTCGCCGAATACGTTACAAATCCGACGTCACAACTGGGGCCATACCACCAGAGCCCCATCATATCCCCGGGGAGCGCCTCACCGACATCATTGTGCACCTCGACAGGGCTGCAGGAGCGCACCCCGGGGTACACCGCCCGCGTCGAGTTCGCCCTAAAGCTGGGGTACACCGAACGTCTAGTCCAAGCTGCTCTGGCCCGCCTGGAGCCCGATCCAGCGCAGAATGAACTCTTAGCTGAATTAATTAAGTTAGGCGCTCAGCACGGGAATAAGGGCGATTTTGCCTGCGACTCCCCGACAGCGGAGTGCCTGTCCCCAGTGAGCGGATGCGGCGGACCGACGGGGCTCCTTACCTCCCCCAGTGATATTGGCGGACATGGAATGGGGCACCAGCAGACCGCGATCAGTAGTTTTAGTGATGACCCAAATCAATTCAACGGGTTACGTCCAATAGTTATAGATGGTAGCAACGTTGCGATGAGTCATGGCAACAAAGAAGTCTTCTCGTGTCGAGGAATTAAACTGTGCGTTGATTGGTTCAAAAATCGCGGCCATAAGGAGATCACCGTCTTCGTCCCCATGTGGCGGAAGGAGACTTCCCGCCCGGACAAACCCATCAAGGATCAAGACATCCTCCATTCGTTGGAGCGGGAACAGATGCTGGTCTATACCCCATCGAGGGTTGTTGGCGGAAAACGGATTGTCTGCCATGACGATAAATTTATTCTAAAGGTAATTATTTCATTTATTTTCTTCGAGATCCAAAAATTATACACTATATCCGATTTCTAGCTCGCTGTTGATAACGACGGCATTGTGGTTTCCAATGATAACTATAGAGACTTAATACAACAGAGCTCTGAGTTCAAGAAGGTCGTCGAGGAGCGGGTTCTCATGTACTCGTTCGTCAATGACAGGTTTATGCCACCTGATGATCCTCTAGGAAGATCTGGACCAACGCTCGACAACTTTTTGAGAATCCAGCCAAAGTGAGTATAGAGGATTTTAAAAATAAACAGTAGTTTATTATCATAAATATGTAATAGGCATCGTTACAGTGGTGGCCACGAATTTAGCACAACTTGTTCAGGTCGAAATAACAAAGTAAATTTCGGTTCAAAATCAAACTTAATTATATTTTTTCATATTTTTAGATTAAATGTGTAACTAAGTTTTATTTAAAAGAAGAAATTCACATTTGGGTAGCATCTGTAAGAAAAAATATAAAAAATATTGATTTGTTGCTTGGACAAGATTTTAGCACACTTTTTAATTTAAGATAAAATAATTAGATTTTAAGAATTTACCTTAACATTTTGTGAAATAGTATTAGTATTTGGTGGGATATCCTTTGTTTTTCAAAACTGCGGCACATCTTCGAGGTAAACTTTTCACTAATGCCTCACATCGTTTTTTCGGTATAGCGTTCCAAGCATTTTTAATTTGCTCCCACAAATCTTCGAAATTCTTATGTTTTTTTTGTTTAACATGCTGCTCAACGTCATTCCACAGGTTTTCGATCGGGTTAAGATCGGGAGACTGAGCAGGCCACTTTAAAACATTAACCCGATTGACCTCTAAGGAAATCTTAACTAACCGAGAAGTGTGCTTAGGGTCATTATCGTGCATGAAGCGCCAAAGAACCGGTAAATTGTTGTCAGCAAATGGTATCATATGGTTCTCAATAATATTTTTATACACATGTTGGTCCATTTTTGTGTCGATTTTTATTATCGGACCGATACCGTGCCAGGAAAAGGCATCCCAGACCATTATGTTACGTCCTCCATGCTTGACCGTTTTGATAGTGTACTTTGGGTTATGTTCTTGGTTTTGAGGACGCTACACATAACGCTTTCCATCTGAACCGAATCTACAGAACTTTGATTCGTCACTCGAAAGTACATTTTTCCAGAAATTTAACGGTTTATTTAAGTGTTCTTTGGCAAATTGTAGCCTTGCCTTAAGATTTTTTTTTGCCACAAGTGGTTTTCTTTGTGCAATGCATCCACGTAAATTTTTTTCATTCAGGCGACGCCTTATGGTTCTTGAGGACACATCAATACTATATTCCGATGATAACTCGGCTTTGATCTCATTGGAGCTCTTAAAAGGATCTTTAGCCGAAATTCGAAAAATTATTTGGTCTTCTCTCGGCGTTGTTTTCCGTGCTCGAGGACCTTTTTTTACATTTTGTGTTACTCCATAACATTCAAAATGCTTAATTGCGTTGTAAACCATCTTTCTCGAGCACCCTAAGATTTGAGAAATTTCTGCAACGGTTCGTCCATTTGCTTTTAATTGCAAAATAAGTGCTCTTTTTTCCTCAGAGCACCAGCGTCCTTTAGCCATACCTAATTTTATGTTTTATTGATTAGACGTAGGCTAAATATTTCCAAGAGTTAATTTACCTCGAAATCTAACAAAAATTTTATGGAAAAACTACAAAGAGGGCTGTAAATAAGAGATGTGCTAACCTCGTGTCCAGGACCAAATACAAACGACTGACAACAAATCACGCTGCTTTATTAACAAAGGCAATAATGAATCGTCGGAGTAATGGAATATATTTTATTTGTTTGCAGTCATCGTTTACAGAAAATTACACTGTTAAATTACAAAGCAAATGGCGGAGAAATTTAAAAATAAGAAGACCAATGTGATGTGTGCTAAATTCGTGGCCACCACTGTATATAACTGAATAGTGCCTGTAATTGTACTATAATCGGTATTTTTTTATCATTTTATATACGAAAAAAGGCCCAAGAAACTTTAAACGCGTTTTTCTCGAAACCATGTTTTCAAAACTTGCGTGCTAGCTTTCTCAACCAATTTTCAATCGACCGACTTGAAATGTTATTTCAAATGTATACTTTTTATAAAAATGCTTGTATTCCGCCATTTTTTAAACATAGTGGACAAAACTAACTTTGTTTTCTTACTTCATAAAATGTATAATAAACCCTTTAAAACAAATTTTCAATAGAGTTATTTATTTGCCACGCAAAATTTTCGAAAATTCGCTTTAAAATGATTCCCAAGAAATGTAATTCCCTCTTAATATTTGTAAAAAAATTAAAAAATGGTCAGTAGTTAGATTACTTAGTAAGTCGAACGAAAACGACACACTTATTTAAATACTTTGTCCCATGCCAATTTTCAAAAAATCCAAATACAGATTAATATGTAGATTCAGTTTCTACGGGAGATTTTATAAAACCCGTAACAAAAACAAAATCAAAATCTGAATACATATTGTCACGACGCAAAAAATCTTAGAAGGTAAAAATGTTAGGCAACCTAACGTATCAGTTTCGACATGTTCCAGTTTAAATGGAAATTGTTTACAGTACAGCATTAATTGAAATAAAATTTAGCTCATTCCATTTCCTGGTGTATGGTGTATTGTTCGACCAATTGATGTCGAAACGTGTTAAGAGTTTAATAAAAACAAAAAGGAGGCCACACCAAGATCTTGTTATGAAAGTTTAAAAGTTTATATTTTTAGATTCATTCAGAAAATAAAGTTTTTCACTTTGTTTGCATTAATCTTTTCAGCACTGGTAGTAAATTTAAATCAGATTGTGGCTTTGAAACGTTTTTGTGGCAGGTCTGCGTCTGTTAAATAGGTCATGTGTTTTAAGAAAGGAAACGATTAAACGAAACCAAATTTTACAGGAAATGGAATGGAAAATTTATTAACACCCATAAAATCTTGGAATTCCATTAAAATTACATAATTGCGCCTTTTCCAATTTTAAAGGCAAGATGTTGTTAAAAAGTAAAATATTGAGTAATTTTGGCGTTAGTCCTCTTTCTTTCTAAATGAATAGCTTACGAATTGTGATCGTGGCTCGTTTTATTTTATTTTACCTCAATTAAATCAAATAAATGTGTAGTTTTTTTTTATGTAATTTCATTTATTTGAATTTTTCTATTTTCACAGAAAAGGGGACCCTCCACCACCATGCCCCTATGGCAAAAAATGTACTTATGGTAATAAATGCAAATTCCACCATCCCGAACGAGGACTAGGACCTCACAAATCCGTCACGGAAAGGCTCTCTGAACACGCTGCTCGTCACCTCTCCGCCCGAAATTCCTCGTCGGAGCACACCAGGACCCCAGTTCAGGGCAAATCCTTAAGTGTCCCACTGAGCGGCAGCAGCAACGACGGCACCCCGTCCGAAAGACTTTCCAGAAAGGCGCTCTGCAGAACCCGATCCGGAGCCCCCGAGGTCCCCGTCGTGCCTCCGCCGAACAGCTTATCCGGAAAAACTCCTCTCAACCAACAGCAATCTCAGCAGCAGTCTCCGATCCCACCCTGGGATCCGTCGACTTGTCACGTCCTCGAAACGCATCATGCAGGCTTTCCGAAATCTCACAGTATTGAAAATATTTCACGAGAAGCCTACACCCACTCACTGGTGGGGGCCCATCCAAATTACACCTCCTTGTGGTCACAGTCGGGGGCTCCGCAGTCTTCCTCAGTCCAGCCGCAGCAGTCCCAGCCAACGTCTGAGGCTGTGGACGAATCTGTGAATCTCCACAGGAAGCTGAGGAGGCAGCTGACCCTCAATCCCGGAGGCTGTGACCCGAGGCTGTACCAATTGCAGCGCTGCATCACGCCAGCTGGATCTGGCAGTGCTGGAGCAGCGAGCCCCATGGTGCCCTCACCTGCACAGTCGCACTCGCCCCATAGGCCTTTGGCCCCATCACTCAGCGGACCCAGAACTCATCATCCAACTCAATGGGATCTTCATCAGGTAGGTTCTTTTACCCACTCAAAATATACATATGTAGATAAAAACACGTTTAACCCCTTGCCTTATGATAACTTTTCTCATGCGTCGTGATAAGAAGTAGTTTCAGCGAATTTTGCCCAAACCGGTGGACATTAATAGTACTGCATTTACTATTTAATAAAACCACAGAATTTAATAATTGTATTCTATTATTTCATTTCATTAACAAGACATCACGTATCGTGGATACGTGGTTCTCATTTTAGGCACATAAAGGGAATCACGTTTCCCACACGTTGTTTTAAGGCAAAGATAAAAGATAAAGATAAAACAGTCGTTTTGATTCTTGAAAGTTTAGAATAATCGATTAATGAAAAATATCAAAAATCTCCACAATTTCGGTAGCAAAATGAAATTGCTTACTCGTTTTCTTAAATGTTAAATATAAATACCTAAAAACACAAATTTAGACTAATTGCAGGGTTAGTAAGAGTCTGTTAAAATTAAATTCAGAGGTAGGTTAAAGATCTAGTATCAAATGCTTGCGACATAATGAACAAAAATATTTACTTGATCCTTGATCCTTCTTTAAAATATTGGGCCCTATTCTTGTAGTCCTTCGAATCGAATTGCAAAGAGCTTACAAAAGCGCTTTTTGGACAAAAATTCCTTAATAGAGTTGCTAAATTTCTTACAAATTCGTTTTAGTTATTTGTAACTTCAATTAAATAAATTAAATTAAATAAATTTGAACGACAAACTTAATTGAAGTCAAAGATAACTGAATTTAAATTTAAGAAGTTTATTAAGGAATTTCAATTCAAAAGGTGCTTTTGCAAGCTCTTTTCGATCCGATTTGAACGACTACTAGAATAGGGCCCAAAGTGAATTTTGACCAAAATCTGTGACTAAATAGTAGCTATATTATACACTAAAACAGTATAAAAAACTAATTCAAAACTTAATTTAAACAGAGTGTGACTCGCATTGCATCAGCTCCGGATCCATCTCGGCCATGGCACAACGGACCTCCACCAGCGTCTTCCTCGGAGCCCCACATCAATTTGTGGCCCCATCATCCGCCTCCGCCAGTTCTTGCAGCCGCCGCAGATCAACGACGCAGACTGCATTATCATTTAGCTAGCATTTTCCCAGAGGAGCAGGTCCAGGCCGTCATGCAAATGTATCCGGAGGAGACGAACCCCCAAACGATCTGCGCTGCCATCCTGAGTATGTTCCCGAAAATCTAATTTTCGACTGTGTTGAAACTGTTTTACGTTTTAAGTCCTGTGTAAAGTTTAAGCCTACTTTCTCGACAATATATGTATATCAAAATTGGGCCGCACAGCGGCAGCGGAGGCTCCTTTCCGGGAGATGATATCGCCAACAGAGCCCCCCGCGGTATCCAACTCCATTGAGCAAATACTTTGGTTGAAAAGGAGACAGGACCGTTATAAGAAGACGCTTTAAAAAAGCTCTTGAGTAATATTTTTAAAAAATATTTTAAGTACTATCAAGCATTTGATAAAACCCGTGTAAGGTAAGAAGGCGGTCCCGCTTGGACCGGTGCCGGCGTCCTTTTTATAGACAAATTTGATAATCAAAATAGGCTAAATGGGCAGGAACAGGAACAATTCTGCTCCTTTCTCTACAGCTGTAGCTAGGGTCCGAATTTCGCGTGTGTGTCCACTGTTTCCGTTCGACGCTGATATTATTTTTACTTCCACTTGACGTTGACGAGACATTTGTTCGGTCTATTTATGCGAGCTTTAAGTATTTTGTTTCAATGTAATTGAGTATTCGTAGCTTAAGTTAAGCTTTCCTTGAGAAGAATGAGCAACAAATATAGTGGATTAACTTCTTTTTTTAAATGCATTTTTTATTTTGCCCCTGTTCCGTTTACACATTTTTCCAGCAACAATTTATTGAGAAGAGATAACGTAAGTACTTTTTCAGGTAAAAAGTAAAATAAGTTCGATTAGAAAGATTTTGGAAGACTTGTCGACTTTTTTGTCGAGCAGTAGAGCTCCCATGGAAAATTATTTCTAAGAGATGTATATAGTAAAAACAAACTAGTGAAGATAAAGAAGTTAACCTCTTTGCATACAATAACGAGCCACGGTCGATTGAACCAAAAATGATAATCACAAGTCAGGTTCGTCGTAAATCTTCTGGGCCGAAAATGATAACTACAAAGTGGGACATTTTGAAATGGCTCCATGCCTAGCTGACCAAACTGTTGAGTGTCCCGCGCGCTGTTTGAGATTAAATCGTAGGCCAAGGGGGATAAATAAATATTAAAAAAACTAGAGACAATTTAAAAGTGTGATTGTAAATTGCAATGCTATCAGGCAACACATGAAAAATTATCGGTTATGCTTTCTATGTATTCCGCCGAACTCATCGCCATAAGTTTATGTCTACGATATTCTAAGTTTGAAATGTCTTTGCCTTGTAAACAGATTAGTTCGAATTTTGGTCCAATTGAGCTAGGCTTGATTTATTTTGTGTGTTCAATAAAAAGGTTCCAGCTCAAATTTTGATCGAAAGCGGGAAACAGACGATATAATTGCAGTACCAACCTGTGTTATTACGACATCAGTTCAACGATTGCACTGAAGCATCCAAATGGTACGATTTGCGAGTAGTTTTCGTGCGATAAGAATTTTTAATCATTCGCTTTCTAATCGTTGAATTGCTATGATTATGGGATTTTCAAAATAATGAAACCTTTTGCAACGGTTGAATGATTCAAAATACACCATACAATTTACACGCAATCCATGCGATATCGGCCCAAAGGATAATTTCACCCGCATACACGATACAATCGTCGCATGCGACAATAACTTGATATTCTTATCTTCTTTATTAGGCTTGACTTAAAAAAATAGTGTTAATTAACGTCAAAAAATCTAACACGAAAAACTGTTTTTACTAAAAACCAAGACATTTTAAAATGCAAACTTTCCTATAAAATCACAAGGGGATTCCCCGTTAAAATTGTGTTTTGCCGTTTATTGAACAGCTTGGGACTAGAATCTTTAACGTAAGAAGAAGCGCTTTGACATACCCGAGGGGAACAGCTGACTTTGACAATTCTTCTTTAAGTCCACATTTTCTGCTAGGAGCAAAATCATAGAAAAATGAGGCCGGCAGCTTTTGGTATCAGTGTTATTTGCCGGCACATTTCAACGACTCCGGCTGCCGCAGGAAAAAGGAACTTCAGAAAATTCCCTGTTTACAATAAACGCGGCACGAAAGCCTTTAAAGAGGCCCAAATGCGAAACCCGGACCCGGAGATTCCAATTGACAAGCGCGGGGTTCGGGACACTGGGGAAATAATAAACGGAAAGTTTGTTAATATTCCTGAAAAGATCCCAATGCTTATCGTCCCGGACATCACGAATTGCAACCTGAAGCCGTACGTCTCCTACAGAACCCCAGACATCGAGCAAAGTGAGTTCACAAGCGAGGACCTTTTTTACGCGGTCTACGCTGAAAAGATTGCAAAGGACTTCAAGGAAGGGAAGTTGAATGAGGATGGCAGCCCTAAGGAACCGTCCGAGGAGGAGGCACTAACTCCACACGAGGCTTGGGTGAGGGCGAGAAAAACAGGCTCGGATATATTCTAATCTTGTAAAGAATTTTAGCAATAAAAGTTTATTCGTTAAAAAATTTCTGTCTGTAGTTGAACAATTTTCTGGTCCATTTTTCCAGCCTCTGAGTCTCGTTTCCTAGAAACTGGAGAGGAAATTGATTTTGGGCTTAATAGATTGAATAAGTAACTTACATTGGGGTGAAAAATCGACTCCTCTTCCCCGTCACCTTCTTTGAGGACTGGAAGCGAAATAGTTTCATTCTGCAAATCGATGATCACCTTGTCCGGCATTTTTTTCTTGCTGGTGAAGCTTTTCGGGGTGAAGCTGTCGTCGTCGATTTGGCTGAGAACAGACGAATTCACCTGGCCGTCCAGCAGGTCCAAAGATACTTTCCCCAACATTTTGGACGGGTGTGCTTCGGAACCCGATTCTGAGGATGAATCAGAGCTGCTGGAGGAGTCGCCGCCTCCGCTTGGTTTTTTCGGTAATCTCCTTTGTTCGTTTCTCGATTTTCCGGCGTAGCTGGGTGGAGATTTTGAGCGATAGTCCCGATCTTTTCTATACTCCCGAGAAGATGATCTGCCTCGCGAAATTGACCGTCGTTTTCTACCGCTGGAGGATGATGAGGATCGCCTTCGGGAGCGCGAATGTCTCCTTCTGTCCCGGGATACTGACCGCGATCGTCGTCTGTCGTGCGACGATGACCTGGACCTCCTTCTCCGTCTGGAGGCCGACCGGGACCTGTGCCTGTTTCGCGAAACTGAGGTTGACCGCCGTTTCTCGCGAGAAATCGAACGTCTTCTGTCCCGGGAAGAGGATCTGGACCGACGTCTACTTCTGGACGGGGATTTCGACCTCCGTCTTTCTCTGGATATCGAGCGGGAGCTGTGTTTTGGCATTTTTCACGTTTTAAATTACTTTTACATGACAGTTCTCAGGAGTTCGGAGCAACAACCAGCGACTTTCGAGTCTTCTTCTTTATCCTTGAATAATTCGCAGCATAAAATTTTATGTTTGGTGAGATGAAATTTGAAAATAAAACCGTTGAAACAATTATTCAAAATCAAAGAAAAACTAAGCAGATCGTATTATTTTTGTTGTTGTTCATAAATATATTTCAAAACTAAATACTCAGAGCATGAAAAACTAACAATATAAGCTATTTTTAAGAAAAATAAAATTTTCACCTTTGATTAGCTCTATAACTGAAAAATTATAAAAAAGACCTTAAATTTTGCATTTATTGATTTATTTATTTATTTGTTCGTTACTATGATAGTATGCTATACAGCCATTCCCCAATTACAATATACCGCTGAGTGTACTCTTCAATAATATAAATATGAAACTCAAGTTATAATATAAAATTCATTTAAATACTATGACAATTATTAGAAGATCTGTTAGGCGTCAGTAGTGTCTATCTGAATTTGTGAAGATAGATGAGAAAATAAAAATTGTTTAAATGTTTTAAGTCAGCGTAGACAAAAATACTCGTATATCATTAAACATTTCATTTTGGTTTTTTTGAGTGCGTTGCAGTGGCGTTTTGAAGAATAGATTCGTTTTACCAGGAGGAATATTAAACGGAGGTCCTACTTATAAGGGGAATTCTAATTGTTTCTTGTAAAATCAGGGAGCCACACACTTCTAATTAAGGCGTTAAATAAAATATGTTTACATTGGCAACATTAAACGATAGCAAGTTCTCTTTTCATCACTTTTTTAAGTTACAATTTTTTAATATACATAAATGAAAAAATAAATGAGCAAAGGATAGTATATCTTGAGGTCGGGCATTAAATTATGACCATTTACAACTGCCACCAGGTACCTTTTAAAATTATGTTAAACGAACCATTCCATCATACTTTAATTGAAATCTATAAAAATTCCGAGAACAGAGTCGTTTGCCTTTGTGAATCAGCCAGGAAAAAATCCATGCTTCACTTATATTTTCTATTTAGTTAGAATGAAGCTTTTTATTTAATGCTAGAAAACGATGCTTAACATTCAATTATATTTTTGGATGGTTTAAATTCGGTCGGAGGAATTTCATATATAAAATCTTTGTTAGTTAATGTTGCTATACATATGTATACGTAAGTAAGTTAATGAGACGAATGCAAAAACCCAACAAAAATCGCCTTGTGTCAGATTTTTTACTATTATGCATATTTACACATGGATGCCACATAAAAAATCGAAAAATGTAGCCATTCGTAGATTAATAAGTATAGTATAAGCTTATATATGGAATTAATCGTTAATTAAATTTTAACTACAATTTGTAGACGTTTTAATATTAATAAAATTTGTAAAATAAAAGAAAAATTAAAACGCATTTATGTTTCTTTTATTAATTACCCATTAATACTAACAATATTTACAATTTAATTACAGTTCATTATGGCTAGATTTTCACATTGATTTTTTTCTTTTAGTTATTATACTGTATAACAGCGACACAAAAATTAAATCTTTTTACAATTTAGGACTCCACTTTCAAAACACTTGAGCTAAATTTTTTTACCCATCGCACTATCAAGAAAAATTACGTTGCCTTTATATGTTCTACTATTTATACCCATATTCCTCATTCTAATGAAATGAAATCCATTCAGGAATTTAGAAAGAATAAGACTCTGGAAAATTTTATAGAAAACCAAATATCTCAGATTTCATCCAAAATTGGGAAAATAATTTCAAAATCTTATATACATTTTTTTCTTTTGTCGGTTGAAAAAGAAGTTAAATAGCTTTTTATGATGATAGTTCCATATTACATACTCGTCTATGTGTCATTTTGTCATCAGTTATTAGTAAAATTTATTGATAATTTTACATTATCTTGTTTTATTTTATTTTATTTTGAAGAAATTGAACAATATGTTAAATATGTAACATATGTTTTTCTTTTCGTTACTCTGATCAACATTTTTCTCTTTAGTAAAAGGAGTATTTTCTTTGGGTATTGTAAAGTCTCACCTACAAGATTTAATTTTTTTTGAACTCACTAGTGATCAATTTTACAATTTTCATTTTAATAAAAAAACAAAAAACTTATTGGAAAGTACATATACATATATATTAGTTTTTAAATAGAACATAATAGTCCTAAACATTTAGAGTGTTGGTCGTATATGGTATAATGAGGTCGTAATGCACAAATGTCCTCTGGCTGATACTTTATACTCAAAAGCATAAAAAACATAACATAACATAACAATACTCATTGGTCGAAGTCTTCATTTAAATATCTGATATAAATCCGAGTGTCTTATTTATAATTAAATTTTTTATAAACATCTTTTCTACATAGTTAATTTTTTTTTTGTGTTAAAAATTCTAATGAAAAGGGTGGGTTATTTTTACATAAATTTCAGTCAGCAGTTTACATTGAATACAATATACATACATATAATTATTTAAATCCACTGTAAAAATACTGGGCTTTTGGACTTTTGACGGAATCTTTAAAATGAGTAGAAGTTCTGGTTTGTTATTATATATTTACTATTTAGAATTATTGAATTATTAAAACATATTTTAGTTCTAGGACCATTTACCTTTCGTTTTATGTATATCTACTTTTCATTTAAAAGTGTATATATGTTATATAATTGGCCAAAATATAAGTGTTGTACATTGTTTCATATTTTTTCACTTTAGTAGCTAACAATAAAAAGTAAAATATTTTAAACCTGTTTAAGCAAAATTGGATTGGTTTTATTACTACTTATTTACTGAAGTATTTTTTCAAAAATGTGTCTGTAGATTATGAATCTCCATACTAACTTTATTTAATAAAATAATTTAAAAACTGTAGCTTTTGCAAAACTTTTAAGGGACTGTAAAGTGGTTTAATTAAACGAAGCAAGAGGTTGCAATCATTACATCAAAATAAAAGAAGCATTAACACTCCTAAATAGTTTGTTAAAGTCTTTTAATTTTCCATAAATCGATAATTTAAAACATTGTAAAAATCTTGTTCCCTTGGGTAGTTATAGCAATTTTTATAGAAAAATGGTGCTAATCTTTTACAAAATAAGACTTGTGCATTTAGAAATGAAACGAGTGAAAACAATATACTCATTTTTGCTACTTATAGAAGTAGATTTTTCTAAACCAACAGAGCTAAACCTCTTCTCAATTAAGATTTATTGTCAAGCTTGGTTCACGGGTTACGTAAGAAATGTTCAGAATTTTCAAAAAGTACATATCATTGATGGGTTTGATGTGAAGCTATGCCAAATATTCAATTAGGCCAAGGGTGTGCATATTTTTAGACGAGAGATTTTATGGAAATATTTTTAAAAACATAACTCTTATACAATAGGAACCTTCGATTTTAGAAATATAGCATTTGCCGAATAAATATGCAATTCTATAATTCATACAAATTTTATATAAATTTAACGTACCTATTATTTTCAAAATGTGTTTTTTTAAATGTTTACCAATATGCGTTTCAAATAATTGAAGCATCGGATTGAGATAAATATATTTGAATTTTGACTATTTTTGGAGGAACTAAATGCAATATGTATTTAAAAACTATTATTTCAACTTGTAGAGTGGGATATCGAATAAAAGTTATTTTAGTTATTAAAATAACCAAACATCTTTCGAGTTGATCTCCAAGAAACCTTGAAGGTTTCGGCCAAACTCAAGTTTAAAGTCAACATCTAAGATCTGTCCTTTGTTTAATTTAATTAATTTAATAATTTAGTGAGAATGAAAACTGCAAAGTTATCTGGAGGTTCTATTGAATTCTATTTCTGCCTTTGTATTCGATCAACTAAATATTGCAACTTATAAACAGAGTTTACAAACATTCGACAAAAGAATCCCTAAGCCCTAGACTGAGTGTTCAATTACTCCTGCAAACGTGTGCAAATGTATTACATATTTTAAAAAATAATTTATTTTATCAAATAAAAAGGATATAATTTTTTAAGGTAACGTATAAAAAATTGTTGTAGCTTTATTTTACTTACGAGTATAAATGTTCGATTTCGAATATTTTCATTGATTCGTAATTCAGTACCATTATTTTTCTCCTGCTTTTGAAATTATTAAAGTTCTTTTTTTATGGCATGATGATGATATTTTTGTTTGATTTATATCTCCAATTCTATAGTTGGAGAGCGAAGAAATGGATTTTGTAGAAACATTTTAATACGTAGTTCTTAGGTAATAGTTAATGAAAATCTGTTGGTATGATAACGAATTATTCTAAAAATTGACATTTTATCCGATATTAAAAACACCAATTCTTTTCTTTTCCAATTCGAATAGTGTGAAAATTTATTTATTTAAAAGGATATTGTTTTCTAAAAGACCCTGTTGTACCAGATTCTGTAATTCCCTTCAAGTATTTAAAGGACCTTTTTTAAGGCTTTAAAAAACCACACTATGACTAAAAAGAAAAAAATAAGTTTTGTTTATAGTACCTACTCCCTTTTTTCAATTAGTAATTTTTAGTACATCTATCTAATTACAGCCTTCCGAATCATTCTTGTCAGCTAATCTCTCTACTCATAAGTCTTTTTCGAGGGTATACGAGTATAGGTTTATTTTTAAAGAGAAACAGCTAGCGTTTATAAAAGATAATACCTTTAACTACATATACAGAGGTAATCCATAATCTTATTTACCTTCTTTTTGGTTTGGACTACGTAGTGTTTTATAGTTTTTATGATTCAAATTTTATCACATTGTGATTCACAATATTTAAGATTTTTGTCTCGTTTTTTCTTAAAGTTAGAAATATAAATTAAGATAAGAAAAAAATTAAGTAAAAGGTAGTAAAAGCTGTGATACTATAATTAAGAAAATAACAATGAAATACGCCGAAATTACTTTTTAATGGAAGATTCTACCTTGCATACCCAAAGACAAAAGATAAAATTGTTCTCCTTTATATTTTTTAAAGTTAATTAACTAAAATGTTAATTATATAATTAAAAATGTATTTTTTTGGGGATATCCGGGAATATTGCTTTCTTATGTTCCTAGTAGTTTAAGATTAGACCAATATCAACTTAAGATACAAATCAAAATAGCTTAACACTCAAGCATAAGCTTAGACTGCAAAACCCGTGAATTAATTTCTTAAATAAGCCATTCTTCGTGGCCATAGGATAGAATCTTCCCAATATAATTGAATTTTTCTTAATAATTACCATTTCTTAAAAAGAGTGCCAGTAATTAGCATTCCGTTTAAATTTTGAATTAGACCCATCAATCTCGCCTGTATTAGGTAAATGTAAAGGTTGGCGATTTTAAAAATTAATTGAAAAAAATCTTCTAAAACAATTTAATACAAGATTATTTTTAACAAAACTTTTTAAAATGATATTCTTAATTATATTAAAATAAGAAAATATAAATACAATTTGTGTAATTCTCTTTTAAGGATTTATTTTATAGGATTTCTAGTTCTTTTTTTTTCTAAACACGTTTGCTACTCATTTTACTTTAAGTACAAATAAACTCATCTAAATATAACATTATCAACATCTTTGTACATTGTACATATTTCTAAAACATTTAGTAACAGTAGTATAAATCTTCATTCCTATTAACAACAATAATTAACGTATGCTCTCTTACGTTTAACCTCTATGAAAAATATACATTCACATTTATATAAATTTTTTTAATTTACCAACACGTACATATATTTATAATTCTTTATTATTTTTTCATTTCCATTTTTTCTTATGCTCTATAAGCGTTTCGTCAATTTTAATATGCAATTACAAGTTGAGTTCACGCGTTTGAGGAATAATTATTTATTGTTTGGTGTTTACATCTTATTTATTTTTTGGAAAACTTAAAATGTTCAAAATATCAAGAAATGAGCCTGTATAGGTAGAAATTTTATCAATTTGAAAAGGTTTTTAAGGTCTTATGATATTATCGCCTTCAATTATTTGATTTTAGTTTTATTTAGAGAATTTTATTTTATTTTTTAAACTGAGAACTTAGTTATCAATTCAAAAAAATAGATATACCTACTAAAGTCATATTATTATATTTTTGGGAAAGAAAGGTATGGAAACAAAGAAAGTAAAAATGCGATTCCAAAAATATGCATAAAATTTATATAATTTAACTACGAAGAAAACAACTGAAAAATTAAAAATAAACGTATTAAAATAATTGTTAAACATTTTTTAATATAATTTATAATTACACTTGTGAATATAATTTGAAAAACTATAGTCATATATTTTTATTCATAATAATAAATAATAAATTTGAAACGACTTCTGCATTTTGGCGTAATATCATAAAATTTTGAAAAATTCGCACATAATCTTCAATTCTGTCCATCAAGATATAAATTTTGAAGAAATAAAATAAAAAGTTTATACCCAATTTATTTTGACGGTTAAAAATTGACCTTTAAAACGTTTCTTTCACGTATTAATAATAGTCACGGTTCTTAATTTTTAGTCTTTATACTTAAAACAGCTCGCTCTTCATATTTTTCACTCTTATTTCATACCAGAATAACAAATAAAATTGAAATAAAAGGAACAATTTTTAAACTAATTCGATACACAAAACTCTACGTTAACTTCAGTTTATTCACTAAATTTAATGAACCTTTTATCCTTTCTAATTTCATCGAATTAAAACTTTGAAGTTATGATTATATTTTACTTTTGGACGGGGAATTGAATTTTGTAAATAGTATATTTTATTTTCAAAATGTTTAATTTTATTTATTTTTTATTGTTGTAAAGGAATGACTATATTTCAGGTCTTTGGCTTTAAAAGTACTATTGTAAGAAAAATTTTTATAATACAGCTATAAACAGAGTTGAAGTGCTATTCTAACATTCGGTGGGTTTTCGTACTATTCAAATGCAATAATTAATATCGTCAAGATGTTTTCATTTTTATCAATATTTCAATATTTATTTTATTCTCTTTTTAAAATTTCAACTCCCCATCCGCAGATATAAAAACAAGTGAATAAAATAAGTAAGTATAACTATAAGGAAATGCTACAACATGAAATTACTACAAAGACTAAACTGATTCGACGTATAAATCTTAAAAACGAATTTTACACTTATCAATTAATTAGTCAAAGCTCCGAAATAAGGCTCCTTTTCAAATTAGTTAACTATCCTGTTTTTAGCGTCGTTTGGATGTTTGAATTTATCGCCAAATGTCGTTAGGGCACGTTCTCGACCGCTACCTAAGGTGCCAGAAATTACATTTGATGTGGACGTATTTGGGATTAGCATTGTGGCTGTAACTTTAGTTGCATTCACTGGTAAAATGGTCGTTTCGCTGAGTGCACTTCCAACACTATCATTACTATGCAATTCTGGACCTATTAATGGCTGCTTACTAGGACTACAGTCTGGAGTTATTTTCTGTTTACCACTCGTTGTGGACGAATTTTTTCCGTTTTTCGTAGATTTTAGAATACTTGGACCCGGTAATCGGGGCTGCGGTTCTACTACTGCTCCAGTTACAACGACCATTGGAGCGAATGTGTAATCCTGCAATGAAATTTTAATAATTGAAAATATCATCCAAGACAATTTTTTAATAGTAACATCTTCGCTTATAGGGTGATTTTGTTTTACGACAATTGACATGAAACAAAAAATTGAAGAAGTAGGCAAAAAACTATTTATATGAAAATAAGTACTAAGGGGTTTTCGGATTCATTGATTGAAAATTCAAACCTATACCCTACATGGCGAATGATTTTCAAAACTATTGTTGTTGTTGAGAAAACATTTACATAATGGCCAGTAAAATCTATATCTAAACGAAACCGGAAGTTTTCTGGTTCTCTATTTGGCCTCTATTTATGTATTTACGGATGTATGTTAATGATTTTCTAAGAATCCATTAAACTGATTGATGTGAAATATGTTGTGTAAGAATCTTCGTGAACTAAGGCCGGTTTTAGATTTAATTAAATCACATGATCTCAGCAAATAAATATGTTTTTAAACATAAAAGCCGTTTTTTTTAGTTATATAGAAAATTTTGCATTGAATTGAATTTTAAAAGTCGTTATGTAGGTATATGAAGACTTTCAAATATGAGAAAAGTGCATCAAATTGCCATGATATTAACCATCCAAACTTCAAACCCTGAACCAGATAAAGTTTTTGACCCAAATTGGGTAGGTATATGTATCCAGGCAATTTGATTTTATTTTCGCGAAATAAAAATTAAGTTATGACTTGAATAAAAGTTAATTCTCTAGATAACAGTTTAATATACTGAAATCGTTCCATTTATTGTTTCAATCGCCTGCGCTTATATGTAACTCATAAAATAATGTTTGTAGCTAGAAGAACGCGTTTAAAGTTTAAAATAGAGTAGAGAGCAGTGTAATTTTGCGATATTCAAATCGTTATAAATTCGTAAGTTTTTAACATTTTTAAATTTTCTTTTCAAAAAATATATATTTAAGATTCTATATATGTAAAATAACAAAAACACACCTTAAAGATTTTCTCTATAGACAAAAATAAATACGTTATGGAATTTTTCATTAAAATGGATATTTGAGGGACATAAATTCCAGGTAGCCAATAATTTGCTTGTATTTCTTTGAAGTACTATTCGAAATATATGTTGGACTTTTAAATTGTACTTATTTGGTGGATATTTAAATAATTTGAATGTAAAAAGAATTTCCACTTCAAAATGATTTTTATTTACCTTATCACTAGTTTTGGCACCTCTAGAGTGATGTGGCGAGTTTGGACGAGGTGCTAGAGCTCGTTCTCAGAGTTGCAGCACCTCGTCGTTAAAACCGCCACTATCAAATCCGCAGAGTCCGCCGACGGCCGAAGGTGATTCTGATGGGACCCCATTGATTAGAACTCGCGAATTCACCACACTGTCGTAGGTGCTGCTTTGGTAGTTGCTGGGTTGGATGTAGCAAGGTCTTCCTGCAGGACCCCATTCCGGTGTTGGCTTCATTAAAGTTCGTATTTTTTCTTTAAATGTGAGATTTTTTGGGGCCTGTAGGATTTGCTGGAATGCCGTAACAAATATAACAAAAACGGGTAGAAGTGTGATTATCCAGCCTACAGCGTCCGCCCAAAGTGGGTAAACGTATTGTCCGTACGATGCTGGTTTGTACTCAACCCAATTGAAAAATAGAATAAACTAGAAAAAATGAAAATAATTTGATAGTTTTATAGTAAGAAAATTTATTAGAATGTCTCTTACAAGCAATGCTGCTGGAGTAACGAGTCTCCACATCCACGACCAAAACAAGAGCCAACATTTTGAACGTTTCCCAATCATCCCTTGAATATCATTTAAAAATCTCTCAACTCCGTAAAGCCAAGAAATAAGAACACATTCAACTATTGCTATTAAAAGCACAGACCAGTTGGCTGCATATTTGTCCATAAGTTGTAACCAGTACATCCCACTCTGGAAATGATTATTATTAATTGAAATTTATTTTAAATTAATTTATAAATGTAAGTTTAAAAAAGAGCGAAAAGATTGGTTTTAATTTATCCTATGCTATAATATTATACGAACAATATACTTATATGTGTTTGTTGATTTGTTTGTTTGTAATCGCGTTCTCGAAAACGGCTCTAACGATATCGATGAAATTGGTACTTGAGGGTTTTCAGGATTGTTGATTTCAAACTGTCAGAATTTGCAAATTCAAAATGGCAGACTGTCAAATTTTAAAACATATGCAAATGCAATTTCCATCAAAATTGGTACTTCGGGATTTTCGAGATCCGAGCAAGCTCGGTCATCCAGGTACCTACTATACAATAATCGATAATTTTCTGACATCAAAAAATTAGTTATTTGTAATAAATGAAAGTCATTAAATCCTAATCAACAAATTCCTTCTAAAATATTAAAAAAATTCGCAAAATCAAGTTATACTGCAAAGTATTATTTTATAGTAAAATTGCCTTTATTATTTTAATTATAATTTTTATAAATATCCTCTGTATTTTGTCCCGTCCGCATATTTATTATTCTTATCCAGAGATGTATTAAATTTCAATTTCAATTAAAATTAATTAAACCTGATTTAACAGAGGAAAAATGGAGATTAATTATGACAAATTAAAAAAAAGGTCTGTAATTGAGTTTTTAAAATTGAAATAATTGGGCTTTTGAGTTGAGTTATTGAGTTCAGATTAAACAAATTATTGCGGCATTGATGACTTTTATTTTAGAGAAACTTAACAATTTGGAATAATGGAAAAAATTAATGATTAAGTGATTAACTAATGAGTAAAGAGAACCAAAAATAAAAGTTACAACAATTAAAGCTCGACGTAATCAACACACATACATACATGTAGACATTATAATATGTTTTTAGTTTTTTTAAAGAAAAATCGTTGTTATATAACGTATTTTGAACAGAAGAAGACCAAGAATCGATTCCTGGGGAACTCCATTTTCAAGAAGTAAAACCCAAGACAAGGCATCTCCGGCCCTTAGTTACAAATTGGTGATAGTTTGGCAATAAAAGACAATACCGATTTTCGTATAGACGCTGGCATCTTTTCTTTTTCGCGCGGCCAATCTAGTTATTTTAGTTCAGAACAATGTAACAAACTTGTTAAGACCATGTTACCTTTATTCGGAGTCTGAATCGAATTATAATGGTTTGAATTTGGAAACACTCGTATAATGGTCATTTTAATAAGAAAATTAGCTATTTTGTAACCAGTCTTTATTTAAGTTTCTCAATTATTTTTACATGTCCAATTAATGTAATTATGTAATTATTGGCTTTTAGAGAAATGTATGTATATATGTATTTTAGTGGACTACTAATGTCCATATGATCGTTTATCAGTCTCTCTAAAACTTTAGAGAGAAAGCAGAAAAGGCTGACTGAACAAACATAGAAGAACTTTTTTTCTTGAATTATAGAGACGCAATAATTAATTTCAATAGAAAAAATCTAAGAAATTATTTGATTTCCTTATTAGTTGATTGGTATTAATGATAAATAAATACTAAATAATGTTCTTTTTGTTTCATTAAAACTCGTAATTAAAAATAATAATAGGTAAATAAGAATTACTGCCAAAAATCAAAATTAATTACTTTGATCTTGTTACTTTCAGAATTTAAATGAAGATTAATTGAAAATGCGAAAAGAAAACAATTCGATAATAAGACATAATAAAAAAACTGAATTCGAAAATGTTTAAAACAAATTCGCATAAGCTAAGCGATCCAATTAACGAGTGCAAAAGAGGTCCGTCACCAGCAGGTCTCAATTATGCGCTGGTAAAGGGCAAACAAAATTATAAATTTTCCGAATTGCCTCTGACATTTTAAATGGGCCAAGGGATCGATGGGAGTAAAATTCAATTATTAAACTAAGATGAAGGCCACAGCACGCTCCCCGGTGGCCTACCTAAACGGACAAACTGGGCCACTGGCATGCCAGTGTGCATGGGGCCGTCCTCAATTCTCGATTTCTGGAATGGCTGGCTGAAGTTTTCCTTAACCAAATCGATTTTAGGGGGTGGTAGCAAATCTGTTTACAGAAGTATATTTTTTTTCATAACATTCAGTTTTCCGATCTGCGAGGGCGGTAAAAGTAAAGAAACGCTTCTTCGTATTTTTGTTTTTTATATTTTCCAAGTGGTAATCGGAAATGGAGGAGGATAACATCTTTAAATAGTAGTTTTATACTTACATTCGTTGTAAATCCAAGTCCTCCCACATATCCAAAGATTCCGACCGAGAGGACTACCCAAACTTTGAATTGTCGTAAATTTGGAAATTTGTCTAGAATAGCTGTGGTCACCGTTTCCATAAGAGCGAACTGCAAGAAAATCGGTGAATTGAGAGAAAATTACAATATTTAAATTGAAAAAATAACTCCTTTCTTCGATTACACTTCCATTAAAAGTAACGAAAATCACATAATTAGATATAATTCACCCAAATGAAAACTTACAAAAGATGTGTATTATTATAAATAAGTGCATCATAAAACTAAGTCTGATTGTTTTTGTAGATTACTACTGTACTACTGTATAAGGCCAGAAAATTTGAAGTTATTTAACAAATATATAATTTTCGACCATAAAACAACTATACGAGTACAACAATGTAATGTAGTCTTTTCCTTGTTTTATTTAGTAAAGAATAAAAGGCTACCTACTTCATATTTTTGTCCTTTCACGTAACATTACAACTTTGCAATAAAACAATTCAATTTCATTAAAATAATTTTAAAAAAGTTCTGAATTTAAAAATAGATTTTTAAAAACAAGCTTTTATCGCATTCTAAATGTCGAACCCTTTCATTTGATACCCATATCATGGAAATGCACAAAAGAAAAATAGTCCACCATCTTGGGCCGTCCGCCATATTGGATTTAGAATGACGTCACTAAGGTAGCCATGCATTGTCATCCAAACCAAGCGTGTATGCTTATTATTAAGTTGCAAGATTTGACCCGAACATACATACATACAAACATTGCAAGTTAAATAAATGCTTGTAAAAGTAACTAACTTCCATTAGTTCTGTTATATTTCGGAAACGCTGAATTGAGACTAACCGTTTAAGGATGTCTGTAAACTATTTAAAAAAAGGAACCACACTATGTTCATAGAAAATAGGTCCAAAGGATATTTTGTATCTGGATAACGTCAGTGCATACGCCCCTTTAGTAGTTATTAAAGTGTGAGTTGTGAAATTGAGTGAATTTTTTTTGCCTATTTTATCGCCGAATTTAAATAAAATCATAGAAACTCGCCCATATTTTTCAAGTTCAAATGTATTCTGTTATATGAGAAGTGTAGTCGATAAAAAATAGTTATTTTCTCTTTAAACTAGCTTCTGGCTAGCGCTAGAGTTAAGCATAGTTGTACTATCACCAAATTTTTAAGTGATATTCAAGTGATAGTGCATTGTAGCATAGATATGTAGGCAAACATACTTGAGAGTCCAGGCCGAGTGTTAGCAGCATTACGAAGAAAAGCACCGACCAAACCGGCGAAACCGGAAGACGAGTTACAACCTCTGGATAAACGATGAATGCGAGTCCGGCACCCTGATCGACGACTTTTTTCACTTCGACATCGAGCTCATGGGCGAGGAATCCAATTATCGAAAATATTACTAATCCGGCAAAAAAAGACGTTCCAATGTTTGATACAGCCACAATTAGTGAGTCTCTATGGGAAAAGATAAAAAGTGATGATTACGATAAAATGTTCTTATATATTTATATAGTACATATATCCCTGTTTTTCCAAGTAGAAAACCAAGACAGCCAAAAAGGTATTAACCAAAAGACAAGGGTACTTACTTGTAGCAATTGTTGGTAAATTTATTGTACGATGAGAGCGTAATTAGACCTCCCCATGCGGGACTGAGAGCAAAGAATATTTGCACGGCAGCATCGCCCCACACCTGTTGATTGTGAAACATTTGTGAATGGAAGCATAATTACGACTAGAAAACTTATAATGAGGAAAGGGATGCGACGGCAGGGAGTTGAGGTAAATCCCTCAGAAATCGATTATGGCTTGTGCAGAAAAGGTAAGATTTTATAGGAAAGGTACTCCGGTGAATATACTTTCTCGAACGCGTGGGCTCAAATTACTCATTTCCAGAGATACAATTAATGCCAACTTCAGCTGTATCCGATCTAATTTGGTACTCTACCAATTATTACTGCAATAAAACTGGTTGTATGTGGCATCGGAAAGGCAATAGATTTTACTTGCTTTTGCTTTTCTTATAATAAACAGGCGACTACCACTGCAAAATTGTTACGCCTCTGTTCGCCACAGCAGAAAATCCATAAAGCATCGGAATAGTTAAACAGCGAGGAGGGTTTAATTGCCCGGGTAAATATATCTAATTCTTTAGAACGCCCGCAACGCGCCCGATGTAGGTACACCCAAACATTTTCCATTTTTAAGCCTGCAATAAGAACGGTTGTCGAACAATGACGCCTATATCACGCCTGCAACAAGAACGCGTTTCTTAAGAGAGCAGCCTGATTCTTTTGGATTTATTAGAAAATTTTTATATTTTCATATATGAAAGAAGATATATTTTAATTTTTTATCAAAGTATGGCGGTGATATGATTCATCTTTTTATCTTGGTTGGCAGGATTTTTCAAATCTAGAACTTCTGAATAAAAAAATTCAAAGTGCATATTAAAATATAACTAAGCCGCTATCGCCTGAACTAGGATTATGCATTTCGGGTGGGAACAAAACGAAATCGCGGACTTTTAAATTTTTTCTCCCTTCAAGTTTAATCGTTTCAAAATAAGTTTAAATATAAATGAATATTCATAATTTTAGTTCAGCATGAAACTATGTATAAGTATATGTATGTGTAGAATAATCCCTAACTAAAATGTTGAGCCCAATCGGTGCAATATTTTTTTCAAAATTTTGCCAACGAAGTAATAAAACAAACATGTTTAAAACTTAATTTTTTTATACAATTATAAAAAAGTATCTTTCATTCAACCATCAGTCATCATTATTCCTTCCTTCCTTATTATATAGTACACGAAACTGATGTTATTTATTAAACCAATTTAAAAAAAAGCAGACTACCCGCTTAAAGCACACCCTTAACAGGCTCGAAACGTGCTTGCAAAAAACCCGAAACGCGCCCAAACAGATCCAAATTCAATTCAATTCATTTTGTCGTTCAAAATGGTTAAAATAGTCGATACAATTTTTTTATCCATCTATGTCTAACCAATTTGAAGTAACGACAAAATTAATTGTCAAGTCAAACGTAATTGGAATTATTTTATTAAAAATTTAAGAAGTTTATTAAGGAATTACAATTCACGCCGCGTTCAAACTATTAGTAGATATAATTACTGGTATTAATACTAAAATTGCTCCGGAATTTGAAAGCTAGTAACCCGGAAAAATGGTGATTATGGGTATTGGCATTATTTTGTGCCCATAAATAAAATTATGGGTTTGCTTTTAGATACTAATAAAATAACCATACTTTAAACGGAGTATCAAAAGTTGCTTTTGTAAGCTTTTTCTATCCGATTCGAACGACTACAAGTATATTGCCCCATTTTTCTTAAAAAATGTTACGGGCCCGATTCGGGAGTATATCAGATACTTCTTCAGTTTTATTCCAGTCGTGTTGCGGGCTCGTTTCGGTCTTAGGTATTTTTAGTCGCGTGTTTCTTAATACAACTTTTTAGATCTTCCCTAGGATAAGATAGAGATGAGGGATTCATTGTGAACGTGGAAAGGACCCAAAAAAATGAAAAAATTGAAAATAAAAACAATTTACCTGAGCATTCGCCAATTGCTTCCAGTCTGGTGTTAAATAGAAGAGTATCCCAGTTTTGGCTCCTGGCAGCGTCACTCCCCGGAAAAACAATATCACAAGGACTACATATGGAAATAGGGCTGTAAAATAAACAACTTTTCCGGAGGATTGAACCCCCTTGCAGAGGCACAGGAAGACGATTACCCAGGCGGCAAACAGACACAACGCCAGCGACAATTTTATACCCCCGGTTTCCTCGATGCCAACAGACAGACCAAGTACATAGTTCCTAAAAAAATAAAAATAAAAATAAATAAATTGAAAAGGACATATTTAGCTTTTATCATGCGACTTTTGTCTCATGTTACGCGGTATTTTTATGAGATTAACTCACGTGAAGTACTCCTCGGCGGGTGGTCGTTTCACCGCATGAATCGCGAGCTCTGTAAAATTTTGCGATTCCGCGAAGGTCGCGTTGTAGCAGGTCCTCAGGTAAAAGGTGCCATTTGTGGCCTCGCACTGGTCGGCCATCTCGTAAGAAAAACAGTCTGCAAAAAAATGGAGGATATAAAAAATACTAATTTCTTGAAAACAGGGTTTTATGAGTAGCAGAGGACTTTTGATTCTTCAGGTTTCCATCTGATGGCTTTTTATGCGTTCTAACGCTTCTGGAAGCACTCAAAACGCAAGGTCAAAAAAGATATAAGAATTATGAGACGTTTAATACTAATGGTGATGCAAATTTGTGTGCCCTCTTTATTCGTAATTTGGAAGATTGCAGAACTTCTAAAAATCGTTTCTTTCATTTTATATTTCTTTTGAAATCAGCTTGAAAGTGCCTTGTTGTCGTATGAATACTCAAATGCATACAATTTGCATTAAATCTGCATTTATTTATTTCTTTATACAGGGTGTTTCGTAACTTAATGTTCGAACACACGTCAATCGATTCTTTAAAGTGTTTCGATCACCCCCTTCAATTAAACCCTTCAAATCTCACAAATAACAAGCTCAGCATTTAAATTTAAACCTGGTATGATATTCGAAATAATTCAAAATAAATTTGACTGGCAAACACGCAACTATGAACTATGAACTATGTATTTATAAATTTTGTAAATCTTCAAAATGGTCCGAATTATTCCACACCAGTTGAACTATATCTAAGTTTAATTCTAGAACTACCGATAATTAGGGCTAAGTTATTTTTATAATCGACCAGTCAGAATGACTAATTCTTATAAACAATATTTTTATATTTATCTTTACATATATGCATAATTTATAATAATTCTGCAAGAAAAAACTGCAATATAAATCTCCAAATCAAAATGAACGATAAAGAAGAAAATATGTTGAATGATACCATCACTGAAAATTTTAAGAAATTGTTCGTACAGTAAATAGTATAAAATTCTGATTAATTCATATTCGATAAACAGAACACTTTAACATTTTGACGAGTTCCTGCCATTGGTATAAGTATAGTCATGATATAAAATTGTTTTGATATCAAAGTATAAAAAAAAAGTTTATAAATACATTATTATTATTTTTTGAGTTATCGTTGCAAAAGTTATTGCGTCATTGCAAAGAAAACTGAAGCATGCAGTGGGAGTTTTAAAATAATTAGTTTTTTTGTAAGTACCCTTTGGAAAACACTCCTGAATAAACGTACCTCATGTAGAAGTAATTAGAAAGCAATTGCGAAATTCGTTTAATTTATTTATTAATTCAGCGTGTATCTTACATTAAATTAAATTCATATTATATGTACATATAATTATCTTAAGTTTAATAGGATAAATCTGCACGTTTGCATTTTTAAGTCTCCCATTGGCAACAATTGTTAACCAATTGATATAAAATAGTAAATAGTACCTTTTAAATGGAGCTATAAAAATAGGGCTAATATTCCTATTGTGATTTTTTGTATTCGTTGCAGGATAGTGTCATGTATGTGATGTTAAGATTGTTCCATGATATATTAATTATTGTAAAAACTAATAGTAGAATAATAGAAAATTCTACATATAGTTGGCTCTTTAACTTGTTCATAGATAATTTGTAATTCCTACAAATTTTAACTTTAAAGAATGTTCAGACTGTCGCCAAGGGTTTCCTTAAATTTTTGTCCGAATTACCAATTTTATTATTTTATTGAAGTAATTCAAGTGTGACTAGATGTTCAGAGTTCAGTTGTTATTATCTATAACTGTATCGTTTAAAATTATAAGCTAATGAAAATTCAAATAAAGTCAGACCTTATAAGTCTTTATAAAAATGAAATGAAGAATAATTTAAAGGAATGAACAGTAAATACAATTTTCTTAAATAAGAAATAACAGACAATTTATGAAAATATATTATATTAATCACAATTTTTTGATTGAGCCTTTTATTGTAAAACAATATAAATTTGAACTTAATATAAGTCTTAAAAGATTGACTACTGGGTCTTTTAATTCTACTCTATGTGAAATATGGATTTTATATCAAATAAGTTTCTATCATACACAAAATAATAAGATATATAATCAAAGGTTTGATTCAATAAGGAATTTGTAATTTTGCTTATTTTTTGAAATGTAAGAAATCAACAAAACAAATTAATTTTTTTTTTCCTCGATAAAAAATAGCACTAAGTTCATAACCTACAACTAGAGATCGTTTAACATTTCATTTCAAAAATTTTAAATTTAAATAAGCAAAGAAGCTGTGTAGGTTCAAAGAGAGCATAAAACCCTCATTGAGTGGGTCTTTTCTTCTCTGATATGTTTTGCATAAAATATGTATTAGAAGAATTTGCACTACAGTCGCCTCCGTCCCTGTAAAGTGCAAATTGCTAAGAAATAGATTAAATTTTAATGGGCCTATCAAATCTCGATGTCGAGTGCCCGGGGCCGGAAAGCCCAGTATTTGTTTACACGTTAGGCAACTTCATGCCGATGCCCATTAAAAATTTTATAACTTTTCCGCCAACTGAAGAGTGATTGTGTGTCGCATCTATATGAAAAAAGTTCAGATAAACGCTTGGGAACTTTATTATTTTTTTTGCTATTCTAAATTCCAACTCGACTAGTAGTTGCCCTATTGACCTTTTGTAGACCTTACGAATCGATTTGAGAGCGATATAAAATTTTAAAAAAATTTAAAAGCTGGAATATTTATTTTTTACAAAATGGGGATGACAGGAAAAGGTCTTTGACTATGGGGAGAAACGGCAGACAAATGGAGTTTCCGGCAGTTTTTGGACAATGAGCTCGTTTTTGCGGTGCATTTACGAGCCGCCTATGTTTCCTTTGATTCTAGATATTATGTCCCCTAATTAATTTTTCTGTTTATTATTTCGGCCGTCTTTGGAGCTCTCTTTGGATGTCTTCATAAATTGAGGCAGTAAGAAAGATCAAGGCGGCTAGTTCCAGTCAGTCTATTACCCTAATGTTTTTCTAGTATGAAATGAAACCACTCTGATTTTCTCTAACGTAGGTGCCGATGTTTTCTCAAATGGCAAATTTCTTGAAATGTTTACCCATTTGGGTGGGATAGTTTTTCTCAGCATCTCTCTCGTATTTATTTCATAAACAGGCGAACAAACATTTCGGAATTTCGCAATGATTTTGCACGGCAGAAAACAGATGACAAATCAAAATGTTTAATCTGCCGGTTAAAGCACGTGGGTCTCGGTGAATCACCTACGTGGCCTCTTAATGGCTAATTCCATCCCTCATTTTAATTAGACGAAAAAGTCTCCTACATTTGTAACTGCTTTAAATGAGAAATTCATTAATTTTATACTTCATTAAAATTTAATTGAAAATTAAATCAATAGAATATCCTATATGAGCAATGTATGTACCTATATTATTTATATTTCTGAGACGAATAATCGATCTAGCTAGGTCTCATCTTTGAAAAAGGTCATTTTGTGCGACTTACGAACAGATTGTGACATTTTATAGTTTACCTATACGATTTGTACTATTATTGGTACTTGAGGGTTTCTGGATCGCGGATTTAAAACTGAGTCATCAAGGTAGATACTGTATAAAAATTAGACGAATTACAAGAAATCAGTTCTCGCGAACTAAAGTTTTACTTTTCATCATTCTAGCACTAAAAGAAATATGAAATAAAATCGAATTTAAATATGAGATAATTATTATAGTAGCTATAAGCTTGGTAATAACCGATTTTAATTTTTACAACAAAATATATGGTTTAACTTAGAAATTTGGGTACCTATCTTACTGATTTCAATTAAACTTTACAGCAACCTTCCATTTCAAAATTTAAAGTGGGCATCTCCACGGCAAAATTCCTTTATTTTAGCAAAATTCCCCTTAAATATTTTCAAATTCCCTAAAGAGAAATAAGGTCATAGTGTAGTTCTGTGTAGGCCGTGTAGAGAAATTGAACAGATTTGAGTGGAATTTTGCAAAACTAAAGAAATTTTGGCATTCTGTCAACATAAAAAGTGGAATATTTCCGAAACTGTAACTAACCGCCAAGAAATTCTTTCAGATTCTTCCGTTTTAGGCCAAACAAAAGTCACCTGCAAAATTTCATTGAAATCGGTGAGGTACCTTTATGATGTTCTAAATATGTAATAATTTTTCTAAATTAACTAAAATTTAATGTACAGTCCACATAGTTAACTTAACTGAATATGCAGTTTTTTAATTCGATGTTTTAAAGAGATTCTGTAAAGTAGGTGCCCATAATTAGACCGTTCTGTTATTATTTTTATTTAAATTTTGTTGAAATCGTCTTTTCAATTAATTACCATTTTCATATTTTTCTTAAAAATTCCAAAATTATTCGGTTTTTATTTTATTTTAATTTAATTTAGATCTAACGAATTTTTTAAAGATTTCCTATTTCTCGACCCTAAACCAAACATTTTAATTTCAAAAGGTATTAAAGTTAAGATGTTGTTTACAATAAATCCAAATGTTTTTTAGAAACATCAGTAAATGGTAAAAACAACATGACATACTTAACAATTTAATCTAAAGAGAAGAGCAGACAAAAATGATAAAATCTTTGTCCTAGTTGCCACAACAAAGCTAATAAAACCAAAGTTATGGACCACATTAATGCCTTCGAGGTTGTAAAGGCAGATCAGCCATAAATTGCTTGGTTTCAATTAATTTAAAATTCGTTAAAATTTTATTAAATTGAAAATAAACAAGATCCAGGATTGGTTTGAGAGAGGGCTGCCATAATATCGAATTTAATATTTTCTCTGTGAGAGGCGGCTACAACTCATTGCCACAGTACTTGCTTAAAAATTAATTAAAAACCTCTTGCCACTCAGCGCAGATACATCGGAGGGCAATCATTCGAAAATTTCATTATCTGCAATGAACAAAGCAGCGGTGACGACGACGTCGGAATATTAAAAGGGAAGGTACCCACCAGAGAGTGCTATAATTTCATCTAACCGGAGCATCCTTATGAAATAAGGGTTCAGGATAAAGCCACCACCCATCCACCCTGTTGGCAGTCATATCCCACCTTAAGCCTTTCGAGATTTTCTCAAAATTGTGTGCTTTAACTGAGAAGAGGAAGTGGCTTTAAGCCTCTAACACCGGTGACCTCGATATCTAATGAACCACGAAACCAGCTTAAAATCGTCATCGTACCAGCAACGAATCGAATGTCTTACGCCTTTTTGATTTCTAGAAGGTAGCGCTTCAACGGACGGTTTTCTGCTCCGTTGCAAACGTAGTTGAGGTGAAAATCCCTGAAGATTTTTTTTTAAATTTAGGGTGGGTTCAGAAGTTATACGAAAAAATGACCAAACGCCTACAGTGACGAGAAAAATTTAGCTAATAATGGTATGGTACTTGGGGGTTTTGCAAATTACTCATTAAATTTAAAAGATATCGTAAAAGTTGTTGCGTAATATTTTAGAGGGTAAAATTGTCTATAAAAATGCTCATATAAATTTTGACGTCCAATTGTCCGTTTTTTAATTATTTATGAAAGAAAAGTTTCAAATTTAACTTCTTTTATTCTTTGATATTATATAAATAACAATTAAAATTAATTATAAACAATTCGTGCACAATTTAATTCTCTACAAATAATAATAATAAATAAATAAAATTAAATAATATTAAAAAAAAACAATTATAATTCGACAATTATTAATTTATTTCTGCTATCTATTAATCTGACGTAGGCAGGTGTCTTCATGTAATTTGCAGATTAATATAATTTTCGAGATAAAACTATTTTTGCATATTATATTCTTCTATATCTACAAAAAATCGTTAACTTTAAATCTGACATGGACTAGTGTCCTTACCTAACTTGTAGAGAATTAAATTTTGTATAAAATTGATTATATTAATTTTTCCCGTAACTCCGAAATTTTTTGAGTTATTTGCGAGAGTAAAAGTTGTGAAATGGGACAGTTTTATTTTATAAAAAACTCAAAAATGGTCAATTAGACATTAAAAAAATATGTATATGAGAATATTTACAGACAATTTCATCCTCTACGGAACTAGTTTTATAATACCTGTTACCGTCGATTAGTAACTTGGAAAACTCTGGTTCAATTTTGCTCGTCAATGTATGCGAAAAATGCTCTCAGTTTCAAATCTTAAAATTTTCAAGACTGATATTATTTCTTATTCTTATTTTATTCTTGCTTTAAGATCCATATCAAGTTTAGATCTTCAGCTAAAAATAAATCGAAATGTTAAATTTCGTATGCCGGATAACTACAGATGAAACTTTGTAGTAATGTCTATGGCCGCTTACATTTCTAGAAACCTTAACTTAAAAGTTTCCACTGAATTTCTGTAAAAACTCTACACGAGTGCTGAAGATAAAAAAAAAAAAACAAATTATTTACTTCATATTCAATTTGTTATTCCATAAAACAAATATGCGTTCCTCATCACTGTCAATAACTCGAAAAAGATATTTACCTTTAATTCGTTAATTTCAAAGAATCTTTAAGGATGAAAAGTTGGAAATATCCTTAATTTAAGGTATTTTTACAATTCGCAATGAAACTCAATTGAGAAATTGCAAAGTTAAATATCTGGGGACAAGTGACCGACAAATTAATGTTTTGCATATTCGTTACTTTTGATTCCTACAAAGTTTTATCAAATTCCGTGAGGAGACTACTCAATTTGGTTTCTTAAAATGAGTTCCTCAATAAATAACTTTCTTCACGAACAGTAGTTGTGATTTGCTTAATATTTTATTATTTTCTGCGAAGTCCACAACAAATGGATTTATTTTTTTGCAAATCATTTCATGTAGTACGGATGAACCGTCCATCAACAAGTCTGCAATTCCCGCGTTATGGGAATAAGCAAGAACCACTTATTTCCACAAATGAACGAAAGGCGCAATTTTTTAAAGTAAACAGTCTACCTATTTCGTCTTGGACTGCGCTGGATCTCAATCTTGGAGGTTTAGAACCATAGAGCATATAAAGTCCAATATCGCGATTTTAAGAAAAGGAATACTAATGTTATTGCATCAATGTCCCCGTAGAGTTAAACTCAGTCAACTAAAGGTCATAACCTTCCGGCTTCCGGGCCATCTATCATACTCGGAAATTACTGTCCTTATTTTGAATAAATAAATACTCTCCTCGAGGTCTTACAAGGCCCGAAGACGGAAGACGGAAGACGGAAAACTTCTTTTGAAGAAGTGTTTTATCGAAATTGCATCCTCCCACCCCAAGAGGTGGTTCCAGAAGGCGAAGGCTACTCCCTGGGGAACTTGTCTGAACGCGACCTACTGATAAATGGCAAAAAAAAAAATTCTTTCAGTAAATAGAACCTTGTAATCAATAAAAATCAATAAAAATTAAGTTGAATAAAAACTCCACTCTCAGGGCGACCTCATTGTAGAGATTCGATTTAGTTGTGGATCATGCGGTTGAAGTTGAAGAGTACTTTTCTTCGTCGTTAAAGTTGAATTAACACAGGAAATTGGGATCACAAAGCCAATTTCCTTTAAAACTTTTAGTTGTTATCATTCTAAATTCTAAAAGGTGGAGCAAGATGAAAGTTTTCAGATTTAAATTTATTCCTTAAGATGTTTGTGCCACTCTTATATAGGTACCCTCATGGAATTGGTATAGTACCACTGCATCATAGCGTTCTTTTTCAGAACCCTCCTATCCTTATTTTAGTTTTAGGGATAATGAACTGCAACCCTTGCGGTTAGATTTTGAATCAGGACTCCAGGGAAACAGGAAATTGGGAAAGATTGGGCTTCTATTGTTAGCACAACTAAAGAAAATTGTTTGCTCCTATAATATTTGCTTTTGATCCCAAACAAAGCAATTTGTGGAAATTTTTAAATCAAACTTTGAGTAACCTTCTCTAAAATGTAAATTTTCACTGTTTGATTTTAAAGTTATAGGCAGGTGTCGTCGTATACCTACAGAAAGGTAAAAACAATCAATCCTCAAAAACCACATTCTTAGTAGAGTTTTGCTGAAACTTAATTAGTAGAAGAATGGCAATTTGGATATGCCTATTTTAGATTTAGATCATTACAAATATAAGTTAAAAATATTTTTGTAGGTCGGTAGTATCCCTGCTTTTATTTTATGCGGAATTGGAATTACTACGTGACAAAAGGTTTAGTAATTCATTTTATAAAACTTCATCCTTCTTCGAGTTTGGAAATTATGTTGCTTTGGCAACCTTAAAATGTAGAAAATTAATAATTTACTCAGGGACTGCTAAGAATCTTTAGAAGGAAACCATGAGGTCTCAACCTTTACTTATTAAAATTTTAAATTAATTAATGCAATTTTTTTTAGAACCACTCTATCTATATAAAACATTTATCAATTGATGATGGGAGAAAGAATAATTATGAATTTCTTAGAATAGTACCTTAAAAATTGCAAATTATTAAAATATTTATGTAACATTTCCATTTCCGATGAGTTTAAACTTCTTGGCACTATAGTCGATGTGAAAATTGTTAATAAAATACTGGAATTCAAAACTTTCTAAAAACCATACGTGTAAGAAAATTATTATTTTTTTATAGGGTCTGCTCGAGTATTTTTTTTTTAGTGCTATTGTTTCTGAGGGTCACCTTAGATGTGTGTAACTAGTACATTTCTTTCTTTAGGAACTTCACACACACTTATTATAAAAATCTCATTCAACAAGAGATGGAAATGGGTCTTCTAATTTTTAAGTCCAATCTTTTCACTCAGCAAAACTTCTTAATTTATTTTCATGACTTAGAGAACAGAAATTTATTTTAAGAAAGACTCATGGTTGATGCCACCGCATCACTTAAAACCAAATTTGTGATAATATTTTGTTTTCCTAAAATGTCTTTATTTAAAACATTCATATTCCCAAATTGTTTGTTTTAAAAGTAGGTAACATTCTCAATGTTTTTATACTTCAAACACTATACTACTCCAAATTGGACTGTCACATTTTTTTTATAAATTAACAATACAAATTTGTTTTAAAATTTTGATAAAATAGATTACTACCTAATATTAGCATCTGTTTAAAAATAAGAGACATTTTTATTTGTATAACATAGTACAAATCATAAAAGTTGCTATGCAATTAGAATAACGCATCTCACCTTAAATATTAACACAAACCAGTAAAACTCAAATAAAAATGTGCAGTATCGTCTATCGTCAATGCCAAATCATCTATTGAATTTTGGTTGACACTATTTTGTATGGAAAGCAAAGCGATATGTTTTTATTTTTTCTTCACAACAAAGACGGAATCGGAACTGAGTTCCATACAGAATACTAAAAATATTTTGTCATGCCATTTAAAAATACCAAGTTAAAGAAAATTTGTACCTGTAACGATTCACGTGGGTGGTTAAGAAATATTGTTCGAGAAATAATATTTCTTGCACCCACATGAATTCTAATCATTTCGTCACCTGACTGAAAGTGTCAATAAAAATATTGTCAGAGAATTTTCACTAAAAAGCTTTAGTTGAGTGAATGGATAAAATAGAGATAGATGCTGCGACAAAATGGCCATGAAGTTCCTCCTACCAAGCATAGATTACTGACCTAATTCAAAATTCATGCAGGTGGAAATTTAATATTGAATGGAAGGTTACGGCTACTTACGTTCCGTGCTCCATTCGGTTTCGCAATTCTGCCAGGGGAGCTCCGCTGTCAGGGAGGCGAACATGTAGAAGATGGTCCAGGCTATGATGACATTATAGTAGAGCATAACGATGGCGGAGACAATTATCATTCCGTATCCAAGTCCTCGCATGAGTGGGCAAAATCGACGGTAGATCGCCACCGGTCCCAGGGCTGCGTATTGCCCAAACGAGAGCTCCATGAACATCAAAGGGAGGCCCGCAATCACGAGCATTATGGTGAAAGGTATGAGGAAGGCTCCTGTGAATGGTAAGAGAAAGTTTCAGTAAGTTTGCTGCTTTTCATGAGCATGGGTATAATAATTAACTGACTCGGAAATTAATTTGAACGCCATTTTGTACTTAACCCTACAATAGAAACTTGAGATAGACAATGTTTCAGCCGTAAAGCTGGTTAAATTAGTGCAAAATATGCTCTGGTCAAATTTATGTGAGACATAACCAATTATGGTCTTTGGAGCCGGATTCGTATATTCAAAGGTATTTCGATATTTTGTTAAAATCAATGTCGGATTAAGATAAGCAAGTGGTATCTATTATTTGAATAATGATAGGTAAGTGATAAATAAAAAAAATGGATAATAATCAGCCTTAATTTTAATTAATTTTATCGCATACCTACACTGATAAAAATATCGCACTGTAATTTCAAAAATGCGAGTTATAACATTGTTAAGATTCGTTACAGAGCTTTGTAAAATCAATAAAATATAATTTAAAACAACTTTTAAACACATTAAGTAATACATTCAACAAGGCTAATTTTAGATTCTACAATCTTCTTGTTAAAAATTGTGTCGATGTAGAATTTACATTTTTTTATTTCAAATTGAAATACAGTATAAACACACAATTTTTCATTGAATTGAAATTGTTTAATTGTTTTTAATAGAATTTAAGACTTAATTCAAATTCAAGGCAATTCGATGTTCTTTTCCCAAAGTTAAAACCTTTGTAAGGAATAAATTTTATGTATTTCAATACCGCATCAGATTGCGAATTGGTATATAAATATGTAATATGAAAGAAAATTTGATTTGTGTATCTTATGAATAGCCTTTCTTTCCTTATGTAGGTATACAAATATGTGTTTCAAGTAAAAAACCAAATAAAAATTAAAATATGTACTTGACTTTTATTTCAAAGTTAAAACAGCTTAAAGTGCATGACCGTCCCGGGACTTTGTTTACACGCTGTACACGCTGTGTATAATTTTCCATCCAGATCACTTTTAAGATGTTTTTCTCAGAGTGGAAGCAAAAAAGTAACTTTAGGTTCATTCTATTTTAATACAATAATTGTGCTGTTTATCATAAGAGCATCTATAAGAGTTTTTAACCATGCACATACATTGCACAATGGGGCATCAAATCTAACCTTTAGACAACTATCCGTTTATATGTACATATATTATAAAAAAAAACAAGTTATTACTATACTATTTGCCATTGACTGAGCTATATGCTAAAATACTATTTTACAAAATTTAAAAGTGGATATCTATCCGTACTTTACCCCATCTCGAAATTAGTGTTCACAAAAAGACGTTTTCAAATATACTAATAGGTATATCATAGTTTTTAAATAGTCACTACATATAAAGTATTTTAGTTAATTTTAGTTAGGTTGGCTTCTTTTCACTTTGGTGATTTTGATTACATATGTACATACATAGGTAGTAGGTACATACGTAATTCAGCCTAGGAGATTTTCTTCAAAAAACTATTGAAATGAAATTGATAATGAATAACAACAAATCTAGTTAAAATAAAAACTAGCAAATATAAATTAGACAGGTTAGTCTAGTCCTCTTTAAATTGTTATATGTAATTTTATCATAGTTTTCCATTGTTTCGTATATTGACAAAAATTAAATTCTAAATTTACTAGAAAATAATATATACAGCAAAACCTTAACACGTCCAGGATAAATTATGTACGATAAGGTCTTTTGAACCCATATGAACTCTTTTGAATTAATATCGTGTTTCCTTTTACAACTTCCTTTTCTTCAACCAGATAAACGTATTTGGGTAAAATGCAAAACAGTAGATGTAAATATAATAAGTTAAAATCAGAACCGATTTTTTTTATGTTTCATATTAATTTTTAAATGGACGTTTGGTTACTAGAAAAATAGAAATAGAAATCGTTCACCCAAATTGACCACAGAAGAGATCAAATATTCCACAGAAAATACAAAAAGTAGTCTTTTATACAAGATTACTTTAATGAGTTCAATTAAAAGCAATATAACTTAAGTACTATACCTATTTTTAATTACAACAATGAATTCGTTTTTCCTCCAATTATTCAAAAATAAGCTCTAAATTTCTGCGGATAGTTCTTATTTCCCAAATTATTTGTGCTTCAATTATCAGTTTAAAATATATTTTAGAATTTAACAAAGTTATGGATAGGGTAATCTTGACAGGTGCTTTATCTGTAATTCATCAAAAAAAAATTGTTTTTTATTTTACACTGCCCGAACATTATTTTTGCGTTTGACCCATTTGCACCTCTGCCCTCGATTGAATTGCAAAACGATTTAATTTATGTTATCACAGATCTATAAAGTGTAATTACGAATTAAAAGGATCGAAGGAAAGGAAATCTGTTTAAGTTCAGGTAGCCCCATTATTGATCCGAAAATTGCCGAAAATTGAAAAGACCGTTTTACTTTCTTAGCAGGTTTTCTTATAAGTGAATAGACAAGAAACACCTCTGGTTCAAGTTCTAGATAGACTATTGGAAATTTCCTCAGTCCATTTTTGCGATTTTACGAGGAGTGCCTCATTAGCAATTCCACTCACAAAGGCGTTGACGAGCTGCCAGAGTCCCCAAATTACAGATTGTTACCGAGGAGCAAATTACAGGGGAACTGGATTTTCTTGAAGGCATTTCTTAAAAGTACACCCCCCGGAGTGACAATGTATCAAGTGGGTGCGCTTTAATTTTAAAGAATGAACGAAGGAAAATAAAAAATACGCGAAGAAAATCTCATTACCAACTTGTCACACATTAGAGCCTTTTACGGTGTTAAGTGCTGCCGAGATTCGGGCTCAGTTGGCTTGAGTGGCATTCCCAATGAGCTCCGGGAAAATCTGATTTTACTGCCTTCAAACAAGCCTTTGATGAGGTGAAGAAACTTCTACACTAATCGAGTGGTAGAGGCCCTTGTCAAGGCAAAAATTAAAGGTCGACGGGACGACATACCCAGGACATAATTCTGAAAGATGAATTTTTGATTTGGTTTTCAACACGAAAGCTGTCTATTGACATTTCTCAAAACTTCGATTTCATTGTAATTGAATCGATCATTGCGAAAATCTCATAAGTCACTTTTTTTTCAAACACGCTTCCTTAAAGGTAAAAATCACTTTCGTCAGTACATCCCTTCCTCTTCAAAAAATACCGTGTAATTTGCTTTCATTGCTAAAACAACATAAGTCAGTGACTTAAGTAGTTTTCGCATGCTCTATAGACCAGACCAGAAAATCTGAAGAAACAGATTTAATAAAAGCAAAACTCTAAAGGATTGAAGTCTGCGTAGTTTAAATTTATTTCAAGACTCGTTTAATCCTATCTCAACCTTTCTATAGTTAATAAAACTTAGTTGAAATTTTGCTTTAGTTAAAGTTTAACTCAAGCCTAACTTTAGGCAGTTTCAAGTCTTTAACGCCATCACAATTTCAAAAGCAGTTGTTCTTATAACTAAAAATCTGACCTTTACTCGGCTAAATTAATTTTCTTAAGAAATATTATTTTTTTTAGTACAAATAGTACCTACTTTTGGATAAATGAATTTATTACGAAGTAATAAATCGTGAGTTTTAGTTTTTTTTTTAAAAAACCTCGAGTCTTAGTTTATTTCTGTTTAGTTTTATTTTATGATGAGCTCTAATAATGAAAATGAAACGAGGCAAATAATAAATTATGCTAATGTGGTTAAGAGATGTATTATAGAAATGTTTATTTATTTATTCATTTCATATTTATATCAATTTTAGGTACATAATATTTTTAATTTATCTTAAAAAGGTCATGGATCATGGTATTTCATTAGCATTTATTTTTAGTTTGCTTTTTGGTAAAAAAGCACGATTTTCTTTTTCTATTGATTTATCGACATTCAATTTAATTTTCCATTTGTGAACGTATGCTATTGAGGCCTATTTAACAATTTTTCATAATATTTGCAATGTGTTCTTCTATTTAAAATCGTAAGATAAACACAATCACAAAATTTCAAGTCTAAATTTTACTGCTATTTTCAACCGGAAATTACTCTATGTTAACTATCAGACAATCAAAAAATAAATATTATTAAAATCGGAAAAGAAACGAAAATTTGTGCCATTTTTGGGTGGAAAGTAAGAACTAATTCGTAATGAATTCCAATTTTACTACCCTTATTTCGTATAAAAGTGAGAATTTCAAGAATTAAAGTATATACAAACTTTTGTCTTTAAAATAAAAGAAAAAATTTTCGATTAAAGATACTCACCTCCTCCGTTATTGTAGCACAAGTAAGGAAATCTCCAAACATTTCCCAATCCAACCGAATATCCAAGGAGCGATAAAAGGAAATCAAAGCGACCGGTCCAGTTTCCTCTTTCTGGAGGATCCTCAGGTTCGAGGGTGTTTCCATCGTTCGACACAGAAAATTTATCCTCAGTCTGAAAGCACATCCCAAAATGAAAAATGAGTTAACATTTCGTTAAATTAATTTTAATCAAAGTTAATTGTCGAAAACCAGGACTTTCGTTTTCGAGCTCCAGGGTGGCACGCACCGTCAAACTTCAGAGCCCATCAAGCATGCAATTAATCTGGGAAAATCTAATTCAGCAGTATCCTTTCAATTAAAATCTGATGAAGGGATTCTCAGGGATGAATTAAATGCCGCACAACGGAGCCGTGGTGAAGATATTAAAAAGCAAAGTTAAAGTTAAAGTAAAAGACGTTACAGCGGTAGAATGCTAATAAATATTTTGTCTCAACCTATCATCGACAGTTCCGGGGAAGAAACGAATTTAAGACCAGCTTGGATGCCCAAGATCCCCGGGAACCCGTGAAAGACGAGAAAGCCTGGACAGAGCAGCCGGCATTTTCCAGAAAATTAGATTCATGTCTGGCCCTCATCCCGGCCAGAAACAAAAGAGGGACTTTTTGGAAAGAAAAGGAAAAAGGTTCGGTTTGGTCCACAGGACGAGAGAAATCCATCAGCAGACATCGATCGAGGTCCAAGGACCAAACTTATTTTCAGTTTTCCGCCGATGCGGGTGCGATGGCCCACGGCAAGGTGGTGGCTGGACTTTTCCGACTTTTAGTGATGTTATTAAGACGCCAGAAAGCTACTAACAAAAATCTGAGCATTTCCCAGGCGGTTCGATAGCCAAAAAAATCTTTTGAAGATAGAAAAAAATCGCTAGTAGCACAGCTTCTAAAGGAGATTTGATGCAATAAGCTCGGCAACAACAAGGAAGTTTTCTTAAGAAAGATGAAAGTTGCAAAGTTTCTTATATTCGCGTCGAAAAAAGCGAAAACCCTGCCCGACGAGGGTTTTAGCTGCTTCTGAAGAGATAAAACAAAATTAAGTATGGACCTATCTTAAGATGAATTTATTTATTTATTTTTTTGTCTTGATGGCCGCGTTTGTTATGAGCCAATGCCGACAAACGCATTAAATCATAGCGAGCGTGAGCTAAATCCCTAATGATGAGGCTGATTGATTTGGTTTTGATTGAACGCGAAGAGACCGATAAGCTAGACAAAATCAATTTTCGAAGTGGCTGCCGTTAAATAATGAGGATTATCAGAAAATATCGTTCGTAAGGTTAAAAGAAGTATGATAAACATTGAGTAATCAGTCTCAAATGGATAAATAATTAATTTATCTAATCGGAATGCTTTTTGAGACAACAAACAGCACCAAATGATGTTTACAAACATTAACCAAAAACTACCCGAATTTAAACGGCGACAGTGAACGAACGTAAGTCAAAACCAATGCCTAATATTTAAGCCGAATTACAATATTTTGAAAGTCTTAAAATGTACATTATACATTTTTCCTTACTATCCTAGTATAAAACGACTCACTAGAATTCTATTGTCATGATTACCTATAAATAATTTTAGTTTAGTGTAAGTGGTTTTCTGAGAAATATATGTAACTATAAAGACAGGAAAACTTTACTGAGTAGTAAAATTTATCTGAAATATAGCAAAATTAGCTGAAGTATATATGTTTTTAAATTCGAGCGGACGATTTTGTTGTTCATATGAACATACTTATTTCTATTTGTCAATTTCAAGTTCAAATTAATATCTTTTTTCCAAAGTTTCATCAAAATTCGTCAGAAGTCCTCAATCTAATTTGTTCCAGTTTGTAGTTTATCTTTATTTGTAAAACTTCAAATCATTTTTAAAAAGAACATATGTAAATATTACACAAAAATTTATAGAGTAGGTATGTTATAAAGCTGCAATATATTTATACTCTTTCGATGTTATATAAATTGATGTGCCTAATTTTAATCTATACTATATACTGTACCTATTTTCTTGAAATCGGAACTTCCAACCCTCTGATATAATAGTACAAATTGAGATTGCCATTTAAATTCAATATTTCCAATCTGTAATAAAGAGTATCCAACTCATCAATTCATAAGTATTTAAGTTTGACGTTTTAGATTAAGTAATATACTTTGTTTTTTTTTACAGTGAACCCTTCTTTTGGGCTTTATCATATAATTTGGTAAAAAGGGAACCTATTTCGCAGGGAATATGCCTTTTTAATTTTTTCTAACACGAGCTATTAGCAAATAAGTTACATAGTTTTTAATAAAAAACATTCCTGAAAGTGATTCTGTTTTTTGGCATTATTGAGCATTATCCCTTAAGGTCAAATCGAAGCAATTCTCGTAAAGATTGAACCAATATGTACTTATTTTTAAAAGCTGATGAAAAACTTGTAAGCCAGCTGGGAGAGAAATTGAATGGAGTACGCTGAATCCAGGACTTATCGCATGCACGTCTGTGTACACAGCCCGTTTATAAAGTTATATAAAAACAGAATTTCATTTCATACTAGATCCGTCCGGCACCCATTCCTTCCGCTGATGTTCCAAACATAGCGAATATTGTGCCACGTCACTTCCGACGCAGTTTGCGACACATCCGCCAGCGTTCGAACGGATGTGACTGTGTTATGTTGTTATGCTTAAGCTTATGCTGTTACCCCGCTCTTCTCTGTCACCCTGTTTTTGCATTTGTCCGGATTATCGTAGAATCTCTAGGCAAAACCCATCCGTTGTAGACTGGCATATTTGCATTGCGAAAAACATGTTTTTAAGGACAACTTATCGCTTTAAGGAATCCAACATCCTTATGCAAGGATTCTTCATCACGCTCCCGGGGAAAGGTCTGAATGCTTCAATTTCTGCAGTTTCTGGAATGGGGCGCTCCTAGTGTTGTTGCTGCTGTTCGTCCTCCACCCCTGCGACGCCCCGGGAAGGGCAGGGCAGAGCACCGGAGCTCCTGGAGCCCCCATAGGAAAGTGGAATTGTGTTGTTGGCAGTCATAGCGTCAATCAGAATTTTTCTATCGGTCCTCTGTAACATGGCCCTTGTTAAAGTGCTCCACCTTTCGAGCATTTGCGTGTCCCTGTCCCTCCCCGAACTAATTTCGAATGCTCGCGGTGGTGCAGCGCCCGTCGCCGCTGTCGCGTGTCGCGCCACCGTCGCGCGTCGCTCCGCCAATCCGCCCTTCGCGTGCTCCACTCGCAGCAGGAAAAGTAATTTTTTTTATTATTTATTTTTTTTCCGTATATATCACGGGCTCCACTTCTACCTGATGCGCAGTTTTAAGGCGCCCCCGCATGAATAAGCAATTGAAGCGTTTTGTTTACTATTCAATGGACGCGGGGCAACAAAAAAAAGTCGCGTGTGTACGATTATCGCCTCTGTTGCGCATAAACATTTTATCGTCGATGGGGGGCCGATTCGAAGGAAATTGCTCTTGACGAAGAGGGGTGGGGATTGGGGGAGAGGGGGGGATCTAGATTCTAGGCGACAATTGTTTTATTTACTCCCGTGGATCGAAATAAGGCAGGTGTTCTTGAGAACCTCGAGACTGGCGGGAATGCATAAAATGTTCAAGGTTGAGGATGCAAATCCAAACAAAGGGGGCATCTGCCATATATGTAGACTAAATAGGGTAAGATTGCTCAAGTCGTACCCCTTAAGGGAAAATTACTGCAATTTTTAGGGTAATTTAAATTAAACAAAATAATTTGCTGAAATTTCACTAAATCTTTGATTATTAAGCTATAAACAGTCTTCATAAAAAAAACAAAAATCGTTTATCAAAATATGTATGTATATTATGTATGTAGAACGTTTTTAAAAAAATTACTTTCGGTACGACTAAGGCACCTAGTTGTCTAACTCGTACCATAACTGTAAATTGAGGGAGTATTTTTGTACATGAGTACGAGTATGAGTGTCAGAAAATCAAGCATTTTGAGTATGAGTAGTATCAATTACTCGGAATCAGAATTTTTCGGGACTAAGTAAAAGCCTTAAGGTACTTTTCGCATTCGAATATCTTGGCCTTGTATTTATTGCTACATCGTTTTCTTTACTGAAGGAAAACAATGTTAAATAAATTCAAGGCTTTAATTGGGAATTGTATTATAAATACAATGTTTCAACATATTTAAATGGTACTTAATCATTTAAATATCGACTTTTTTTGTTTTTTTATTTTTTGTTTTGTAAAATTCAGCCTAAAATTATTTTTAGATTAAGATTAAGACTTTAGTTTATAACTAGTTTTCTGTTCACATGGATTCTTATATAAATAGAAATATAATAGGCGTAAAAGGGGCAATAAACATTTGTATGTAAGTAAATAAAAGTTAGAGACATGTAATTTGATATTTAGATTATTGATTTAAAACACCTTTAACCAATACCAATTTTCCAAAGAAAACTTTTGGATGGGTCCAAACTTTCATCGCCTCTTTTACCTATTTGTACCTATTTTTTTGATAACATCTTTTAGAGAACGAATTTCGTAAAGTACTTTTTTATTGTCTGCTTACATCACAAAATAATTCTACTGTTCAAATTTCATGTAAAAGCTTCAGCGGTTTTGGTTTTGCAAAAAAAAATTTTAAATATGGCCTTTTGTATCTTTTATTTTTCTTGGAAACGAGAACGAATTTAGAACTTTCATTTGAAGATAAATAAATAATCTGTGGAGAAAATGCTATATAAATAACCTATCACGCATTCTGCCGCAAAAACAAAATAAAAACTGCGTAATTGTTCATACTTTTAAGCTGGCCCATAAGTCTCGAAAATATTTTTCGTTTACCAAAAAATAGTTTTAGAGAATAAACTTTGCGCCAATTATTTATTTATTATTTAGAACTGTATAGTCAAAGAATGAAAATCTGCCATTTTTAATTAATACGTAATATAATTTAATTCGTTTAGTTATTGGTATCACAATAAAAAGATATTTCTGCGGTGGGGAAAATGTAAACCGTTTAACATATTTTAAAATATGACTTAAAATTATTAAGAATAGAATTTGAGATATGAAATATAAAAGGGATGGTCGAATACCTCTTAATAAATATTTAAATAAATCACTCACCTCCCAAATGTCTAAATCCAATTTAGTACTCGATTCTTTATTCCTTTTGATCTTCTTCGCTTTTGATTTCCTTTCATCCGCCATAACTAAAGTGTCTCGACCTTAAAATCACCGGAATTATCGATAAAATTGATATTTCAGAAAAATTTCCATCAATTAATAGAATTTTAACATAACAACGAATCGCAAATACGCCGCTAAAAATATATATAATAATTAGGATTTGAAGGAATCTCCTGGACGTTCAGAGCTATTTAGCGTGTCACGAGGCAGTGAATGGCGCTTCTTCTTAATGATCAAATAATTTATTTTTTTTTCAATTTTCATCCATGCGCGCGCATTAGAGTGGAAATTTTCTTTCGTCTTCTTGTTGTTCTATTATTAATTGTTTAGCACTTCAAAACTCTTATCACATTTAATTATGAAGTGTCCGAAAAATTCTCAATTCCATAATAATTATAAACGCTAATTAGATACTCAAGTGTGACGTCACACTGTTGTAGAAATCATTCAAATTTGTTTTACAATTTTATGGTAGGGGCTACCCCATCTTGCTGATGTAGGATAACTGAAGTTGGTGTTGAAATTCTGGAAAAAAAGAATATACATAAGTAAAAATAATTTGTTATAAGTTTAACAAGAAGAAAATTAAAATGTAAGAAGTTGTAAGATTAAAAAAATTTTTAAAAACTCACTTTTCTAAAAAATCTAGCCAAAAAATGAACTAAAAATATAATAAAGGTTCGGATAGGTAAAAAATTACCATGGATTATTGTATTGTCATCCGAAACCATAGTCTATGCAAAGTTTCAGAATATTTCATTGATAAAAAGTGTCTAAATAGAGTTTCTCAGATTTAATTTCAGACAAACAAACAAACAAATAGACTTCACGTCAGTGAATTAAAGAAAAAGTATATATTAAAAAATATTTAAATATTAACATCACAAAAACCAAAGAAAACTACTTTTTAGAACAGAAGGACAAACTGCATCCAATTTATCGGTTGACATTGAATCACACTTGGAGATATTTAATCAATCGAACCCGAAGGTAATAAATAGAGTCTGTGGTGCGGCTAAGGTCCTCTATAATCGCCGCTAATGAGCATTGATGGTGTTAATTAGTGCATGATTAACGAACTCCGGCTAATGCGACCTTCTGGGCTCCTCCAGAGTTTTATCTTGTTGCTTACTAACTAATCACCATGGCCTGGGTGAAAGTCAGTGCCATCGGAAAATGCAATTTAACCTAACAACGAGCTTGATTATGGCCTAGTTTCATGCACACGATGCGTCAGTGTGCAACGTCCTATGCACCAAGGGAAAACTTTAAGTTAAAAATACTTCGTTCAAAACAATCTGGTGGAAGGAGAGGTGCAAAAAAATAAGCGAGTAAATAGATTATTGATTTTTCGGTTACCAAGATTAGACTGTTTTACTTATAAAAATTATAGATTCTAATCATTTTATAAGAATATACAATCAGCAAGAAGCGTTTTAAAATTAGATATTTATATAGGTACATATTTCTCGACTAGGCCATATCCTGATCAAAACTATATTTACCCGAAGACTAAGCAAATAGTAAATTATGAAAGAAATCTGTTGTTTCTATTCATTCAGCAGATCTACTCTTTCATTTGCTTACTTTTCAATACCAAGCACTAATACAATAATGTTGATTCAGGTAAAGTGTAGTCATCTAATTTTTTAACATAGGTTTTAATAATTTTTTTCACTGTCCAAAACTCAAGTGGCTTAAATTTGGTCGAAAAAATATCAACATTTAGCCAATTTCATTATCAATTCCAGTAAATTTAACAAATTACAAATATACTGCATTCCCAATATTTTTCAACAATTTAGCAGGCATCTATCAAAGGTTTAATTTAAGTCAAAATTCGAACTGACCCTACAATAAAAATATATCCTTATAAATTTCATTCTAATCTTTTTTTAATATAAAGTCCTGGAAATATAACAGAATCCAAAAAAAATATTCAAAGCCGTTGAAATAGGTCTAGTTGAAACGTTATCAAAAAAATGGTCTATAATAACGACAAAATAACTCTAATATTTAATACTAGTATTCCTGACCTAACACGTAAAAATCACCCAATTACTTTTATTCCTGATCTAAAAAAATAAGAATCATCTGATAATTTTTATTGATGATCGAAGAATTAAAATTATTTATAACTTTTATTCCTGATCTAAACAAATAAATGCTAATTCCCTAATTTTTCCACTGAGTAGTGAATCGGGCGAAGGCGTCCAAAGATTGGAGGGAAGGAAGGATACAAGAAGTTTTTGAAAGAATATTCTGTGCCATCAGGAATTAAACTTTTAGGCGAAGGATTCATTTTTCAAAAAGACAATGATCCAAAACACCTATCACATCTGTGCAGATCATTCTTGAACGAACTGGAAAGCAACAATATACTAAAACAGATGGCATGGCCACCACAATCACCGGATTTATGTATCTCCTACGAACTTCTCTGATAGAAAAACCATAAAGCTCTAAGTCCTAATTAAAGAAGACCTCTATAGACAAAACTTCTTCAATGTTGGAACGAGAAACTTTGGAGAAATTGCAGGAAAGAATGCCAAGAATTTATACAGCAGTTATAAAAGATGATTGTGTAGAAGAGAATGTGTAATTATACCTTAATTTATTTGGCTTTATTATTATTTTTTCTATTAATACATATATCTTAAGGGGTTATACCTGTTTGGAGCCAAAAAAAGGGTTTTTCTCAATGAGTTTTCATGAATACTTGGAAGCATAAAAACTTTTTTTTTTCATAATCTGCATGAGTTTTGCTAATAATCTTAATTTTAGGATTTTTTTTCGTGAAATAGTGTGTGTTTAAAAAATTCGTGTTTTTGACGAAAAAAATCGACTTCATTAGTTTTTAAAATTGAATCGTTATAATCATGTGTACTTCACTAGATATTTGAATGAAGTATGCTACAATAAAAATTTTTAGTCAATCGGATGAAAACTGTTTAAGTTCTACTACTTACTTGTGGACTTTTAAAACTAGGTTTCGAAAAAAAAACGCATTTGAAATTTTGAAAATACTATGGCTTTGCATCAGAGTTACTCTGAGAAAATTTCTGAGTTATAATCATACATTACACATTATTGATTATCAAATTTTAAATGTGTTGGCGTAATTGAAGCCAATGAACAAAATTTTGAAAAACAATTTTTTCAAACAGATATGACTCCTTATGGGATACAAATGTATGCCACAACTCAATTAAACTGTTTTAAAAAAAATATCCATCCACAATTGCAAAACCAAAAATTGTTCGAATAATTATGAGCGGTAGTCTATACAATAATAACAAAAATGAAAAAAGGCGTATATTTTCCTAGAAAAGAATAACCTACAATAACCCTTTGGCAAATTACCCTAAAAAATTTAAAAGCAACTCTCGTATCTAAAAATGACCACAAACTCTTTTTTCCATGGCCAGTTAGTCCTTGATAAGCTTCTTTGGGGCAATTTTTACTTTCCTTTCGTTTTCGCAGAGTTTTTCCTGGTGTCCGTGCGCCAGGAAGGAAATGGAGCAATAAAAGAACACTTAATTAAGATGCCCGTAAAAGCGCCAGGCAAACAAACAAAACGTTCGAGGACGAAGGACGCCTCCGCCCTTCCCAATGGGGCGCAACAGGACCAGCATCTGGTCCAGGACGATGGTTCCGTTTCCCCCCCGCCAGATGGCTCCACAGTTTTCCTTCGTCTCGGAAGCGGAGGGAACGTGGTCTGAGGCTTTTTAAAATACTCGGATATATTCCAGGACCACTCCTGTGGGGCATGTTCAGAATATTTACATAATTTTTCCTTGATATGCTCCCTCCAGGGCATAGTTGGCTTTTACGGCGAGGCGATGAACACCGGGCGCGAGATCAGACGAAAAATTCTTCAGGATCTCCAGTTGTGTAGCAAATGATACTATTTTCGGCATTTCTTTTTAAAGGTGAAACAATTCTTTGGGCAGCGAGGAATTCTTGTTAATAAATGCGAGCTTTAATTTTTCAGAGATTTTCGAAATTACAAAATTTAGAGTAAGGATATTCATGGTTTGTCATATGAATTTCCTATTGTATAATTGTAGAATTTTTATATTTTTTCACAATTCGTTTGAGAAAAAGCGAGAGTCAGGTACAAAAGAAAGTGCATAGGTATTTTGGGTATATGTACATATAGGCGGACATTTTATTATTACTAATGTCTTAAGCTTTATGTAAATGAATGAAAATTCATTAATTTTTGAAGTCTTGGTAAAACTGGTAACAAAACTGCCTTGTTTCATTTTTATACATAGTTTGCTGAGCCAGATCTGTTTAGTATGGCTGAATATCCAGTGCCCTTGCTACAGACGCCACAATCGTGCGAATCGAACACCGGTCCCTATATCTAGGTTCTTGAATAAATTTCAAGTATAAATTACAACGAAGAGAAATTTTGTGACAATATGTATATACTAAATAAGGTATCAAAAGAAGCATAACATATTTTGCTGTTTAAATTAAATAAGAAGTTTTACGATTTAAGGAATGAGACCATGTATCAAAGTTACCCAAATGTTATTAAATGTGGATTTGGTTAACTTAGTTAAATTTTTACTTGAAAATACATAGAATTTACTGTCGTTTTTGTCAGAACCTGAAAAGATTACTGGAAAATTATTGTAATTTTGGCTGAGACTAAAATAACTACACAGGTACCCGTACCGAAAACTTCACTATTTTGTCTGTTGAAATTCCCAAAACCTGTTTAAAAACTTTAATATGTATATTAACCAAAGATATTCGTTGATATGTAATTTTAATTTGTTTATTTATTGATAAATATAAAATTTATGTTTGTTTCCTTTTACTAGTGTTTTTTTTCTTTTCTCAGTTTAATTTTGTTTCAAACTTTTCCGTCACATATGTACAATAGCATCTATCGTATAGCACCTAAGTAATAAATATAAATATTATTTTACTCCATTTCCTCTTTTTTCGATTCTCATCAAATCAACTGATTTTTTGGCTGCGATAGTCTGGTAAAAATAATAGTTTTGAACATGAAATAAATATTAAAGCCCTGAAATTCGCTACGCAATATTTATCGATATATTAGATATGTATTAAGTGAAGGTAATATTAGAAGAAAATAGTCACTTTAAACATTTTTAAATTGAATATTTTATAAAATATACAAACGATCGCTTTCCCATCAAATTCCATGAGAAGACTATGAACCCTAATTTATTTATTTATTTTGAAGCTTATTGCAGCTTCTCTGATTTTAGATTTACATTTCTTTCGATACTTATGTTAGGTACATATGTGTTTTTAAATATTTTATCTAATTCCTAATCCGGTCGTAAAACAGCTTATCCTAAAGCTCTGAATTATTTTAACAGTCTGCAAATATAAATCAGCTTTAAAAAAAAATGCCCTCTCTGGAGCCAAAAGTAATGTGTCTGGAAAATTTGTTTGGAGCTCTTTTAGACTAATTTACGATTGATCCATTTTTTAAGTTTTCTAAGTATCGCAAGCAAAAAACACGACTCAAAGTTACTAAGCATTAAAAACAATCCTCTTACCCCTTTGAGCGACAGAGGATAGATATTCCAGACATATACTACATAAGATTATATAAAGTATTATATAAAGTAGAGGATGGTGGGGACAGTACCCGGATTAAAGTACACATCCCTTCCAATTTTCTCTCTGCTAAATAAAATGATAAGACGGCGAGTTGAATGCAAAAGGAATCCACGTGTAAGTTCGGTTTCGTCTCAGACTCCCTCACTCTTGCCCTAGTTAAGTTAGTTAATGAATAAATATGGGTACGGAAAAATTGGCGCACACACAACCGCACTAGGCTTTATGTTGGTCAGATTGATACATTTTGCCTCCATCGACGCGTGCTTTGCCGGGAACAGTAACATGATCCCGGCATCGGGTTTTGCTCCTGTAATTTGATGAGACATCTTGTTACTTTATATTCCCTTAAAAAAAATGGGAAATTTGGTTTCATGCTGACGAGTACTGAATTTCACCGGGATTAGCTGTGACCCTGATCCGTTGTGTGGGCAACGGGAAGATAGTTAACTGCAAATTATGAGAAACATAAGATGGCAGCAGGTCAAGGACATAGGAAATCCCTTCTTACTCTAGATTAGTTGCATACATTCATTTTATATATCTTTCACTATAAGAGAGATTATGACCAACCATCGATTAAGGATACTGGTTGATTGAACTATTTTATTCTTAAGAAGATAAAAACCTTAAAAAGAGATAGAGGAGATAAACAGCGTTAAAAGTGAAAATTATGTATATAGGTATATAACTTAGGAGTAGGTTCTAAGAAATAAAACCTTATAAACGAGAAGAAAGAATAAATTGTTTCATGTTTTGCTTGATTATAAAAATTAAAAGAGGTACAGTGTTAGAAGAAACTAAAGTAACCCAACACAAAAAGGTAGTGTTTAAGAAAAACAAACAATTCAAGTTCTTACACGTAATAAGAATGGCCTGAAACAAACTAAAACAACTTTTATTCAGGTCAGAGAACACAGGGTGTTTCGTTTCGTTTCTGAATAGAGAGGAGTATGCTAACCAATTCTACATGGTCTCCTGATCAACGTTTGTTCGGACAATGTAAAATCGGTACTTCACACCTAAAATCGCAACTGTAATTTGGAAGGGGTGAACCTAGAAAATACTTTAGAAATCCTTTGACAGATATCGTAGGATTTTGGTTGATAGTGTGTTTGAAAGCTGAGCCTTCAAGCTTTCCAACGATACCCCTCATGACCCACCCGTCAAAAAAAAAGCAACAATCTTTGAAAATTGCAATTTTGATACCTAAAATTTGAGTTTGGTCCTTCGTTTTGCATTTTTTTTTTTTAAATTTAAAAGTTCCTTAAGATAATTTAAATGCGCTGGAATTTCTTTTGCCAATTAACCTCTTCAAGGACGAATTTTCTAAAGGAGGAAAAAATGATCTTATGTCTTATTTGATTACTTGTTTACTTAGTGTTTATTGACAGCTAGGGGAAGGGGACCCACAGCGGGCACCTTAAGGTTAAGTAAGAGAAAAACATAATTAATTAATAAATACGTAAGTGAAAAAAAACTGTTATTGCTATTAGATGCTAAATTTAATGTAGTTTGATAGTTAATATTTAAATTTTTCGTATATCTCAAAAATATAAAACAGGAACTCAAATACGGAACCCTTTCGAATACTCGCTTTGTCCGGAGGGTTGGCCTAAAGCGGGCATAGGCTTAAGGGCAAAATGGGCACGCAGCGGGTGTATTATTTTTTATTATCTTCGTGGAAATAATTGACAAATAATAAGGAATAAATTTACGAAAACACAAGAAAGGCATTTGGGTAATTGCAGAGCTATGCTCACGTTCTTATTAAACCTAACCTAAAATTGCTTCTAATATTTTCATGAAAATATGATTAAATCAGATTAACATAAACACAATACACTAGGCAAATCTTGATAATAACATAACTTACTCATTATTAGATAAAACACAATGTATTTAACAATAAAGTGCTTTTAGTAAAAAAAAAAAGTAAAAAACCTCATTTTACCAATTATGTTTCTAATATAAAGCAATCATTAAAACTGATCAAATTTTATACTTTGGATAATAATATATTTATCAAAAATTTAGGATATTTTTACAAACAAGTAAAATGAAACCTCACGGTAATCAGAGGCAACTCTGAAATGTTTTAAAAGCAATTAATTTCAAGTGGAATAAAATGCTACCCATATGCTGCAATAATTCAAATTTTTTGGTCTTATTGTCGAAATATAATCTAATATAAGTACCTACTTAGTTCTTCAACAGATTTTAATATTTTTTCCAGTTAGCATAATTTTAATTTTTAAAAAACTAAGCGTACTCATATGTGCCAACGTCCCTGAAGAGATTAATATAATAACTACTTTTTCAGCATAATGGTATTAAATTATCGGAATAATGCTTTTCGTAAAACTTAATTTTGTAGCATTTAAAGTTTCCATTAAAACTGAGTCCCCTGGTGCAGAACAACCGTGTTTGTCTCAGCAGTGTTATCAATTAAAACGCAAGAAGCTGCACAGAATCCATTCATTCAATTTTCGCAGAATGTATAGCGAGATCAATTTATAGACCGATTGAACGCTCCATGGAAACGCTCAGACGAGTTTATAAGTGGACAAGAGCACTATTGACGACGACGGCGACGAAGATTAAGATTAAGATGGAAAAACTCCCAGCCCCGTGGAATGTCTTTGCAGGGCAGGGAAATCATAACTCAATCAGTGGCTCGTTTTCTCGAAATTCGTAAATAGAAGCGCTCTTTGCGGAAAACATCCGTCTGGACCGATTTCTCGTAATCAAGCAAAACCGGGGTCCCGTGCTCCGCCCACCGTCAAATTGAGTCCAGTAATTGATTCAAGCAGCAAATCGACGTCCATGTCCTTGGCATTGGTCGTAGTGGTCCAATCCGCCTTGGGATTTAGGTTTATTGGAAGCTGTCGAACTATTCCTCGACGAAAGAGCATCACATTTAAGACGGAAAGGTGATTTAAGAAAAATTTCAAAGACATCCAAGAAAGTCATCATATTTGTGCAGGGGCCAGGGGCTAAAGCAATGCTACAAAATTAAATTTTGATGACATACGCGATAGATCAGGCCCCGGGCCGCTTTCAAAGAGATTTATTCGGTGCGAGCGAACGCTGCAAGGTGTTTGCTGCCGACCGCTGTGACAGTCAGAGCCATCTGGACGGAGGGGAAAGGAGGGACATGGGCGGGTCATTTTATAAATATCAATTAATCGATTCCGCCACAAAGTTGTGAATTATTGCGAGGAAATCTCAAAGATAGTTTTTATAAACCAGGATATTTGTTTACGAATACTGACTTTAAGGTAATGCACATTAAGTCTCCATTTATGTTATAATAAAGAAAGGATAAATTAAACTAAATAGGTAAATATATACAGTGACAAACAAAATTGAACCAATGTTTTGCAAGTTACTCATTAACGGTAACAGATATACTAAAAATTGTTGCGTAATATTGTAGAGGGTAAATTTTTCTATAGAAATTTCCATATTTTGATATCCGATTGACCATTTTGAGTTGAGGTTTTTATCAAATAAAACTGTCAAATTACAATAAATTACCCTTCCAAATAACTCTATTATGCAACAAATTTTTAAAATAGTTTTATATCGAAAGATCACCAATACCTAACCAGTAATATTCTAGGTAAGCTCAGTTCTATCCTGAAAAATTATAGTAATTTCTTTTGCAAGTTGCTCTAAATTAAATGATCAACATCAAAAATATATTTTCTTTTGAAACTAGATACTACTTTGAATTATTAAATATTTGGTAACCTCATTTGATTTTCCAACTTTAGTTCTCAGATTTGAATATAAAATACGAAAACCCTTTATTTAATTTATAAGTATAGAAATCTTCTTCAGTTGAAAATCGAATAATTGGTTCGAGTATTCACAAAATTCAATAATAAATTCACTTCACTACACTACACTACACTTTCTATATCATGTTTACACTAATTTTCATTAAAATCCCTTAAACGTGAAAAAAATTGGCCGCTATATTAATTTTCCAAATTTTGAAAGGCGCAATAAGGTCCTAGAAAAAAACCCAAAAGACCAATATTCATAGGAAAAATAGTGTGTATGTTAAGTCGAAATAAATCGTACTTTCAGACAAAAAGTAAAAATTGTCGTTTTCTGTAATAAATCTGTGTTTAAACACATTTAGGTTTATATTTGTTAATTTTACATTACATAAATTTAGTTATATGTATAGTCAAGACAAATATTCAGCCCATTCAGGGTTAATAACAACTATTTATAGGTTTTAATCAAAGAAACTTTAAATTATAACAAATAACTATAAAAAACCCGACCTGTCTGTCAGGACAGTACAGACATGAAAAAACTATTTATAAGGATTCGATTTTTGTCATTTGGCATTTCAAAATCAAAGAGACATAAAAGCGTTTTAACTCTAACATTAAAAAGTTAATTCGACTATTAAACAGTTATTTTTTACTTTACTATGAACTAATAAAACAAGTACTATAAAAGAGAAAACTTTTATATGGGTTGAGTTGAAATACATACAAAAGCTCTAAATTCATCGTATCGTGAAACATTTTTTTATTATCTAACAATTTTTATGTTTGCTTTTTTCAATTCGGTTAATACTTAATATATTGAGGTTATGAAATTTTTATATATGTAGGTATTTAAATTTTGTAATAACATTTAAAATTAAAAATATTAACACTTTAGGAAATATTAAAGTAGTCAAATGAGAATTTTTCAAAAAAAGTCACAGTTCTATGAAAAATAAGAATGAGAATCGGTCATATTTATACCTTAACTATATATGTACTTGAATTTATGCAATGCCGACGTTAATTTACTTTACACTATACTCCAATGTTAGTGAATTTGCATAAAATTTCCACTTCAATTTATTAGTGCTTATTATGCAAATAACGCCGAATTAATTCATTTTATTACGCCCAGTAATTCGGATTATAGTTGTATTCCATTTACCTCGCAAAATAAAGCATATAAATGAAAAATTTGGAATTTATGATACTCAATTTAAATTATATATGATATTTCTATTCAAAGCTAAGAAAAAGGATGACGTTCAAAACCTCAAAATGTATGGAATCGTATATCGAAATACCTTAAACCCACAATGGCCACAACTGAAGTCTGAACTCAATTGCAAAAATATTGTTTAATTCTAAGGCGAGGAAAGGGCAATGAAAGTTCAAGGCATTTTTACGAATGAGTGGGTCTATTACAATTTAAGAAAATTACCCATCTTACAGACGGTTGTTTGAAATTCTAATTGTTCTTTAAATTAACCGACTAATTACATGCATTTATAAGAAACGAGCATACTCTTTTTTGTTGAAAATTTTAATTGCATATTATGAAAATTTGTTTCATCTTACTTGCTTTGTGCCAAAAATGTGAGTGACGTAAAGACTAATTTTGTAAGTTGTCTTATAAAAAGGACACAAAACTATTTTAATTTTTCAGATTGTTGTTGGTTAACAAAAAGACAAAATAAACAATATGCCTGATTCTTAGGTTTTTGGGCGAAGTTTTTGACGGATTTTCTTTTAATTTCGGTGCAATTGTACCAATTTTTTAGATCACTGAATATATAAAATACACCTAGATATACATACATATGATGTTTTATATTTAACTATACTGTGTTTAATACGCAATATATAGTACCTACTCTTTGTTGTAAAGGACTCAAATTTTCTCTTTTAGAGTAGGAAAAAATCGTAAAATGATTGGGAAATACAATTATGATTTTATAGACCTTGAATTGAAACTCATATGTGTATCTTCTACAGTTTTAAATTGCAGACATTAAAAATTATATTTTTATTTTTTATGCAAGCAAAAAAATGTTTATGTAATAAGGCCCCGCCTGGGATTGCTACATCAATTTTTGAAACCTCAATTAAAGCCATCGTTTAACCCAAATATATAGAAAAGTTTCAAAAATTCATATTGCACTCAGTTTTGAAGGCTTAAATTCCTTCACTTCAAGATGTGAAACCCCCAATAATTCACCCACTTATCCTTACGAAACACATCATAAATTTATAAGAAAATTTCATACCTTCCCCGCAATCACTCTCCACTTATCGTCTTAAAGTGAATAATCTTTTTACAGACATGTGTCAGCCCTCTCTAGGAAATTCTGACTGAAAAATTTCGGCAATATACGGGGGGTCCCCATTAAAACCGATTTTTTTTTTCGGGCCGCAAAAATTGATCGATCCCTGTCTACGGACTTCGGAGTAGGCTTTAAGGCCCTCAACATAAGTAGGATGTGTAAATTACGTAACGACCACTTCTGATATACTTCATCATAACCTTTTCCTTTGCAAAATCCCCCAATTAATGATACCAAGGCCATGGCACCATCGCACCACTTCTGCGTGTCATCCGTCGAACACACCCGCCCACAGTGTGACTGGTGCCTTGTGCCCCGGATGTCGTCCTTTTTTGATGAAATTTACATGAAAGTGACTCGAGTATTCGATCCCGGCAGATAGAGCGAGCGGCGAACATCGATCGCTTTTTATCGAAACTCCTCCATCGGAGGGTGCAAGTTTTGAGGTAGTGTAATTTTCTCACTTTCTTCCAACTCCCAAGAGGGCATGATTTCTTGGAAATTTAATATCCGGCGCTTTAATGCATGAACCGCGGGACTCCATCCTTCGAAAATGGGCCCACGGACATTTTTTTCTTTTCAGGGTCGCCATAAACTTTCTTTCGAAAGCGAATTTTTTCAGCTTTTACGATTTATAATTAACAAGCTCAATATTATTTCTTATAAACAAGAAAAAAAAAATTTCGTAAGGGTTTGAAACTAACCACAAACTCAATAGTCCAGTAACAGAAGACAAATTACACTGAGAAAATTTTTTTATGGATTTAATAAAAATATAATGGTCATCAATCATGTTTACAATATGTACATATATGTAGTAAAACTATAACTATAGTTCTGGATCCTTTAGATAGATGAAAGAAGAGAATCATCCTATATAGGTATGCATATAGGTATGGTTCTCTCAGAATATACATAGTTTAAAATTTTCGTTCAGTATATTTAGTGTTGTAACACGATCTTATAATATTTCTAGATCAATATATTGCGTCTATATTTTATAGATCTCAACCGGGTAAGTACTTTTCGCATATCTCGATTAACATATCACTTGTGTTCAGAATTTCGTATGCCTATTTTAACAATAGTAAACAAGTAAAAAAAGTAGGCTATATCACTCCTAACAATTTTGATGAAACTTTACAGACATAAAAAGGATTTTCATGTCTGCAAAGTTTCATCAAAATTCAGCCGTTTCGAAGATTAGCCCGGACCCGACCGACAGGCACAAAAAAAAAGTAGCTTATCATCAGTGCACTCCTTTTAATAAAACGTAGTAATAAGTTCAGGATTACTAAGTTTGCTGCAAATCGCACTAACTTAAAAAGTTGAATTTGTAAATTCTAACAGTTGATTTGAAGTCAGCGACCCCAAGGCCACAAAGTACCAAATTTGATGTAAATCGCATAAACTTTATGACAATCCCCTATATTGTATTCGTAAATTCTGACAGTCAGCTTTACATATCTCAGCAACCGTGAAAACTCCCACGTACCAAGTTTGGTGGAAATCGTCTAAATGAAATAACTTATGGCTACAGCGCCACCTATCGTATCCGAGTTAAAATTTGTATGTATAAAAGCCCAAAACGAGCCCGCAGCACTCCCGGATCTTATAAAAATATCATCAACAAAACTCCATTTAATTTTTCATTTAAATGAATAGAAACTAGTCTGTAAAAAAATTATTAATTTTAATAATCAGGCCCTAAGGAATTACCCTGCCGTAGGGTGGAAAGTATATTTAATATTTATAGAAATTGAAACTTAGGTAACAATTTCAACAAATTTTTAGATAAACCTTGGTATTCGAAATTATCGCAAAACCTGCAATACTTTACGTATACATATGAGACCCAAAGCCTAGCTCAAGCCAACCTAACTTGAATGTAACCTATTTTTTGAGGAGTTTATAAATAATGACTGTTACAGAAAACCAGATTTAAATTTTTTGTAAGATTTCATAAAAGAATTCACAATTTTTAATCATAATTCCTAGTTTCAGTGAAGGTTAGCTTTACATACATTTAAAAAGCGGAAAAAAACAACTTTTTCGAAATTTTTTCATCATTTTTCTCTTTCGTGTGCTAATTTAAATAAAATTTTAAAAGTCTTCATCCCTAGAAAACACTTCTTAGGAGTGCGAAAAAAAGAGGGTCGATTTCTTAAGAATTGAAAGATAATGGAGTGGTAAATTTGTGCGTAGAAGTGCTAATTAAACTAACAACCTTTCAAGAAATGTATAGAAAAATAATGGAAACTAGAACAAAAGAAGTGTACCTACTATAGTAATCTAAACCTTAATTTTCCTCTTAAATGCATTTGAATTGATCACGTACCCAACAAGGGAAGGAAACTTTCACTTTCCCCTAACTAATTTGAATTTTAATTTATTCCAGACCAAAAACACAACCGCATCGATTTCTACAGAAGCAATTTAAGACTAGACTGCCTCTGTTCTGCTGCGAAATCGAATCTCTTCTCTTCCTCCCGGAAATAAAACCGCCTAGCAAACAAAACAGGGAGGTCCTTGTAAAGCTTTTATTTTGCCATTTCAACTAAAAAGAGGAAAAAATTCAGAGTATAAAAGTGTTTTCGTTAAAAAAATTTTCATGCCCGACAAAAATATAAAAGCGCGCAAGTGGGCGATAAATTATCAACTTGATAGACTTCCAAAGCGCGCGTTATTAGATCTAGCTATGGGAGACGTAATAAACAGCAATGGAATCGAAAATTATATATGTATATTGTATATAGTGCTACATACTATTACGTATATAACTAAACTGATCTCGTTCCATGTCCTGTGACGCATTAAAAATTTCATTCATAGACCCCCCACACATGGACCAGCAGCCGCAGAAAACGCTTCTGAGGATGTTCGCATTTTTCCAAGTTAATTAACAGCCAGCTTGTTGCGAGTCCATCTCCTGTCTGATTTAATCGATTTACAGCCCACCCAGATGGATGTCGAGCTTAGTATTAGATGGGGACGAAGGTGTACGAGAAAAAATTATTTTACGGTTGTTACCAATTTTGTTGGCTATATCCAATAAATCCTTCAGATATGCACTGTAATAAATCGATAATATTGATTTCTGGTTAATTTACTTTACAAAAGAAACATTGTTATATGAAAAGGCTCATAACAAAACGTAACATTTTCAATTTAATTTGTTTTGGTGTCAATGTATTTAAATAAGAATTCAGAAAAAATAACCAAATTCTCAATGTTTGCTAATTTGATTCCTCTAAATTAATATTTTTAACATTTCGCAAAAGTAATTTAATTAATTAAACAATTAATTTTTTAATAATTAAACAATTATTTTTTTATAATCAAACAATTGTTTGTTGATAATTAAAAGCAAAACGTATGGAAGAAGAAATAAGTTTGAATTTAATACGGATCATTACTTTTAAAGTAATCATGGTCATCGATTTGAATCCTGTTTTAAAAAGGATGCGTTTATAATCACTTGCAACGTCAGTTTTGCTTTGGTTACCAAAAAATTTTAAACAAATATTTTTAAATAGTTGTAGTTTATTAAATTCAAATTTTATGACTAGGTCAAAATGTTAATGCTTTTCTTTTTACACTTTTCGTATAAGAAATATAAATGCTTACAAAAATTAATTACTCTCAACCCATTTGTTCATTGAAAACACTGATTCTTTGTGCCTCAAGTCAAGAATCTGGTAAATTAACAAATTTAAAAACTTTCATTTAGATCTAGCTCGAATATTTAAAAGAAAAAATCTTAGAACTCCTGAAACCGGTGCAAATAGAAACGACAAATTGAATTGTAAGATTGTGCAAAATCTTTTCATATCATTCAGTCCCAGAATTAAAATGAGTATCCTTCTGTGAAATTGTTTGCTAGCGACAGAATCCCGAGGATCTTCTTTTTTCTTTCGACCACCTATGCCGCACGTGGTAATAATTTATCCAAAAAAGTTGTTTAGCTGCTTCGTCGACATAGCTCCTCTTTTACTAGATTTACGATTCACTTTCCATACTCATTCATCTCCCTGCTCTAATGGATTAGGAAACAAATAGATATTCTCTAGAGACATGAAAAATGTAAAAACATACCTGGTGAAGTACAGACGAAAGGTATTAAAAAAATTTAAGAACAGATTTTATGCGTATTCTTTTACAAATGTCGACAGATATTACCACAGATGTCTCGAGAGTATTTCTGCTTCTTTTTACATAAAACATCAACTAACAGTGTACATACTCGTACATTAGTTGATAAATCATAAATCAAATGAATTTAATTTAATAATAAATTAAAAAAGAAAACGAGTATTTTCAATAATCCAACTTAAAATTTGAGAAAAAACATAAACATCTCTTAAAAAACAAACAATGTACCTACAATAAAACCGATCAAGTATGACAGAGCAAATTTTTCAATCATCAAGTAAATTTATTCGTCGAATAAAATTGGCCCAGTAACCACCTTGGATATGATTTAAAATAGTTAGCCGATGGAAAAAGTTATCCTATCCTTAATGCTCCAGATAAGACTATTATTCGTCCCAGATAAGACTATTATTCGTCAGTTAATTTGTGACAAAAAGAGTGAAAATTAATTTTTACTCACAATCAAGTTAATGTTTTATTGAAGGAATTAAGTTATAAGTCTATTGAAAAATCGGCCCTTAGAATTTCTACATTCATTTTTCTGAAACTTAGCGTATATAATTTCAAATTCAAAATCAAAATCTTTTAAGATAAAAAATAGAACGCCCAAATTAGAAAATTTTTTCTAGCACAACAAAAATTACTCAACTTAAAAATAAAACAAAATTGGTTTTAGCAGATCTTACGAATGACTTTTATAACTTCCAAACATAATAATCTCCATTATGTTCATATGTATATGTATGTAAGTTTAATCAATCACAAAAATCGTTTAAAAAACTGTCTCATATCTAAATAAATGGACACAATAGGTACAATAAATAAATCGGGATAACTCTTTCCCTTTTCCAAAGCTTTACTATACTAATCCTAGTCGCTACAAATTAACATCCTTCATCCTTTTTAACTCTAACTTAATATTTAAAAGATGCGGAACCCGAAGGCATACGTCCAATTTATTCCAGATCGATGAATTTTTGCTGGTTGAGGAGGCTTTCAAGAAAATTTTATGGAGCCGATTAGGTTTATAAGGTTTAATTTATTTCCGGGCTTTTGGGAATGTTTTCCGGTATTAGCATTCATTATTATCAATTTTTAGCCGCACTAGTCTAGTAATATAAAGGTGCAGATAAATTTAATCGATAACTTAATTACTTTTATAATTGAATTATTTTAAGCTACATCATGAATTAATTAATTTTAAATTTTACCTTTAAGTGGTTTATTTAATTCAAGGTACACAAGCATATTTAAGTATATAGTTACATATATTGATATACATCTTGGTGAAAAGGATCTTTAAATAATTTAAGATTAACGCATTTCGCTTCATTTCATTTCTATCGACTGTCCGACTATTCCAACAAAAAACTCCTGAAGTAAATTTCTTGGTACCAAATCGGATATACATAAAACTAGCATAAATATGTTTGGTAAGATTGTAAAGAAATCGTATAAGAAAAACAATTTATGCGTATAAATTTTCTTTTTTGATTTATTATTTAAAATTGAAAGTTTTGCAATCTTGAGCAATTTCCATACAATTTTGAAATTGAAGTCGTGTCCATGTGCAAGTTATGTATTTACAATACAAATAGTATATCACTTTCTTTTCGAGAGTTTCAGGAATTACGTGAAATGAGTACTGCAGACTTTACAAACATATTCTCTTCTTGCTTTCTAGGATTTTGTTTACCAAACAAAATTTCGTTAAAGAATTTATTTCCTTTCTTTGAATGGTAGAATTAAAGGCAAGATACCTACTTATGGAACATTCTAAATGGAAACTGATTTCTATCTAATTGAGGATAGACATGACAAATTTAATCACCAGCACATTACAACATAAAATGCGTGAGGCCAAAGGCGGATAATTCATGTCGTTTTTGACATCCTCTGGTACACATTTTGCCAAATATGAAATGCAAAATTTCAACTAATCTTCCCAGAAGTCCAATTGCATAGTCGCCTTCTAAAAAGGTCAGAAGGACATCAAAAATACAAATTTCAAATTGCGGTTCCTTGGTTTTTAGATAATTTTTACGAAAATAATTTCATTATATTGTGAAGATTTCAACATTCGACTTTTAGGTTGCTTATATTAATTGAAATCTTGGTACACATTGCATATTTATATACGTATTTTATGAAACATTGTAAAAGAGAGTTATTGTTGTAAAATATTATTTACAGCTCTAAATGCGAATTTTAAATCCAAAATCTTCAGAATTTTTTGGCAATTTTTTGTATGTATGTAGATACATTCAGAAATTAAACTTTTTGTTTATTATCTCTCCAAAATTAATTTTTCCACAATTTCACATAATCGATCAACTTTCTCACAAAGGTCCACTAAGACTTAGACTTTCCAACCTTTAAATTAAAGGGTATATAATTACCATTAAATGGATGTGTTCATAAATTAAAATGGTTCAATTAAACTAATTAATTAAATTCATCTTGATTAACTGCTTTTCAGTTCTCAATTCATGGAAACAGAATTCCGACAATAGTTGCTAAAATTGAACATCCAAAATAAGATTTTGTAAAATTATCGAATGAAATGATGAACGATTTTCGGATTCTTTCCTTTACTTGTGCTATGAGACCTTCTTTCGTGCTAATATTTCAAGATTCTAGGTACATACATATGTATATATAAAACAATTTTTAAAAGAATTTTCCATTATTTTAAAAATACTCTTCATATGTGATCAAACATATTTCAAAACTTAAATTCATTATTTTTGTTGCGTCCTACAATTATTGTCGTCTTCACCGTCGCGAATATTTTGAATGGATTTGGCAAAATACCGTAGACCTATAGCCCCAATAAAATTTCAATCAATATCTTTATGCTGCGTATAATAATGTCACAGTCCGAATTGTCTTTTATTGTTGTTCATATGTTTAAAAGCTCAATTTGTGAATGAGATAAAACAAAAATGAGCTTTTGCTACCTTTACACTGTATGTCACGCATAATTTTATATAAGCGTATATAAAAAATATCACATATTTTCATTAAAAATTAATATTTCTGTTGTGTCTATATTTTATTAATTAATATTAATATTAAATTTAAACCCAAAAATGAGTTACATATTTTTGAATAATGAAAAAATGAGTTGTTGCAGCTACTTTAAATCTTTAATTGTATAAAGGAAATTATTGTAATTCGACATTTTACTATCAATATTAAGCTTGAAAAGGCTTTAAAAAGCTCTATGTATTAAATAAAAGTTAGAATGGGTTAAAATTCTTTCAATAACTTTAAAAATATTCCTAGAAGAATTCAGATGATAATTCTTTAATAATACCAAAAGATTTGAAAATTTTCAGATAAAAAATAAAAAATTTTTGCACAATTTCCAAAATATTTTATACTCATCAAAAATTTATAGCGTAAACTAATATGTATAACAATTTTCTTTCAATTAAACGAAGATATATAATAATAGCGTGCATACCAAATCTTTGTTTTTTGACACGCTTAAAATTAAGTTTTTCTAAAAATATCAACAAGTTTTTATAAAAAAATTTCCATATAAGATTTTTTTGAAAGAAAAATACTTACTAAATTTAAAAAGAAAACAAGTTTACTCCATAAAGTTACATAACACAGTCAAGTGCACTACACTGATCATAAAACAAATAGATATCTTCACTTTAAAAATAATCAAATATAATTTAATTTTCCTTTTAAAGAGCAAGAATTTACCGATGGAACACAGAAGTGCAGTATAGTATCAAAAAATCCTCAAAGTAGCCGCCGATCTCTGAAGAAAGTTGTCCTTGAAATGAAACACTAACAAATCAAACACTCTCCACAAAAACTAAAGTGTAAAATCGGCTGTAAAATCCAAGTGCACTATATTTAACTAGCAATTAGCAACAAACTTCTACTTGGACTTGAAACACTAGCCGCGAAAATTGTAAAAAAGATAAAATATATTGTATTTGTTTAATCGAGACAATAATACATATGGATTGGTGAAATTTGGTGAAAAACTAATGGATCCACGAGAATTAAATTGCTGCCTGAATTAAATGGCATTTGAATGGAGACTGGACGAGCGGCCCTCTTAAAACCGGAAAAACGATACTCAACAGGCCCACGACTGATTTTAGCTTCGAAGGAGCTCCGCTGTCTGGCGGCTGATCAAGGCGTTCGCAGCTTGAGATAAAACTCACCAAAGATGGGGGAGGAAAATCAGGAACGAAAAACAGATTTCCATGCTCCGGAGCTTGGGCCCGGCGGTGCGAAAAAGCTCCCGTGTCTCGATATATGTATAGTGGGTGGGATGTGGGAAAAAAAGCTCCTCGAAAGAGCTGAAACAAATTTGAACGAGATGCACCTGATGCTGGGCTCCCCAGGTGCGCTGGACCGGACCATCTTCAGCTTGTTGCTGGCATGGGATGCTGCTCTCTGCATGGACCATCTCCAGCTCGCCTCTTACTTTTTATTTCAATGAAGGGACTTTCAGTTTTAGTTATATGTACCTACACCCAGAGAAAAAATGGCATTTTAAAATCATATCAAATCAATCAAATTTTGCATTGGATCGAAAATGAATAGTTATTCATATCGAACTTAATTTTATTCCGTGAACATAAAATCGAATTGCCTAAATTTATACCTACTTTGCGTCAAAAATGCATTTGCTTCAAGATTTGAAGTTAGTAGGTATCATGGCAATTTTATGAGTTTCTCGCAAAACTTAACATCTTTGTATAGCCTGAACTATAATGCTCTTAAGCATGATTTCACAGTGCGAACTTAAGTTCTGATCGTCAAATGAAAATCTACAAAAAATTAAAAGAAATAATGTTTATTATGCAAAGAACTTTTTAAAAATGTACTACCTAAATACTATAAAATAACAAAAAAAAATGTGGAAATAAAGGTGTAAATGTAACAAAATCATACAACTTGTAAAGTTCTATTACGATCACTGCTGAATTACGAAAAATCTCTATGTATTGCAAAATAGCAAATTCATATACGTATTTTGCCTGTCTTTACAATGTACAATGCTCCAAGAGCCAAAAATCCCAAGCGCAGGCCCCAACATCAATTTAAGGTAAATTAATTTCAGGGATATTAGATGTTCCATTAAAGCCAGGTAGTGCCTACTGCATCCCAAATAAAATTTATCCCCGGCCTCATACACGGTTCAATCTGAAAAGATGAGTGCTGCGGTTTCGAAAGGAAGCTGCCAAAACACCCTTTAAATACAGTGACTAACATCCAGTTCCTCTACGGCCAGCGGGACGTAGAGGGCGGCAGTTGTGTGACCCCGATAACTTCTACAGTTGCTCCTCTATGGGACCCGGTCAGATGGGAAAACATGAAAGTTAGGCCGAGTTGGGGCAGCAAAAAATACAGCAGCAGCATGGCGCCTATCTCCTGGTTGATTAGAGGGAATCGCCATCACCCGTGCAGTGGAACAAAAACCGTACATGGCCGCATGAATTAACACCCACACCGCAACCACCGGGATTCGTTGATAGTTTTCTCGTGGCACAGGGACTGTGCTCCTACTTTCTAGGACACGTTTTCCATATTTTTGGGGACAACTCTATTTTGTATGGTACTATGGCACTGTGGTCATGTATGAGCTAACTGAATTTTCACTCACTGTCCCTCAATCGACAATGACACGTAATTAGTACGAAAATTTCATATCATCTTCTATATTTTTATTTTTATTTTTAATTCGTTTAACCGCAACATTCTACAAAGCATGCAATTTTATAATCCAGTTTTTAAATTCAATGATTTCTAGCAAAATGTTGAATCCACACTAAGAAAAAGAGAGGGTAAAGTAATTTTTGAAAGTCTTGTAAATAACAAAATTATTGTTGAATTGTTATTTTTTTTTCTGTAGATATATTGGTTATTATAAGAAGTCTACAAAAAGAAGAAATTATAATTTTTGTTAAATTGCATTGAATCCACTGTGGATTAGAGGTGTTAAAAATGAGGTATAGTATGTATCAAAATATAGTGGAGAAAAATATACTATTTAGATAAAACACTTGTTTATAAAACAACGCCTTTTTATAACCAATTTTAATATTTAAGTAGTACCTACATTTTTCCCCATTTATCTAAAAGAAAAATCACTCTAAAATCAAATCACCTCAGTTTTTAAAGCAGGCTTCTCTGCAATTTGTTTTCTGTGTTAAGAGTTAAAGTTGTTAGATTTAAAATCACATACTTTCGCTTCGTCTAACTAAAAACTTCCTCACTAACTAAAGTATGTTGGTATAAATAACAATTATTTACGTATTTAGTTTTTATAACACTCAAATTTTAAATGTTAGTCAATGTAGGAAAATACATATTCTTTATCATACGAGTAAGTAAAGATTTGATTTTAATAAGGAAGTAGTAACATTCTTTTAAATGAAGAAAATGTCTATTAGATTAATGAAAATTCTTGGGTTGTCAAATTCGCTATATGAAAATGTCTACCACTTCCTTAAACGTTTTAAAATAAATACTACTTTTACTATAACTCTACGATACTTTTGTTAATATTAACTTGACGACGCATTTTGTCTGCTTTTTTATACATATATGTATATAAATAAAATAACTATTTGCATACGTACTAAGTATTAAAATCTACTATACAAACTGTAAGCAAATTAAGAAAAATTTTTACTATTTAGATTAGCGAACTACTTTCACATACTAAGTAACTCTAAATGAAACTTTATTTCAGCGTGAATGGCTTAAAAGTTTTTCTTTACTTCAGTATAAAAAGTTCCCTTAATATAATTTCGTCCTGCACATACATATTGAAAAAATATACATCTTCAAAGCTGAAAATGGCTTCCTTTGAGCAGAGGTAAATAAAATTCACTCTAAAATACTATCAGGTAAAATTTATCAAAGATACAACCCTATACTTTAGAAATAGCACTCTAAATAAAATAAATCCATTTAAAAGAAACAATGTGTTGGATTAAAACGCATAATAAATGTAGAAATGCATCCGTTCGTTCGAAAGTCTTATATAACTTACTTTCGGATTTTAACACTAAGTTTATTTTAAATATGTACCCTCCAAAGAAGTTCATGCCGTAATTTCTTAATATATTTTTATGCACATTTATAAGATAGAATAAATATGTATATAAACAACAATTAATTAGATATTTCCATAAAATAGGAGAAAATGAAAATGAGAAAAAAGACTCCATAGTAACATTATATACATATACAGTAGGTGATCAATGAATTAGAAACACTTGAAAATGTAATACAATTTCAATTTATAATTTGCAATTTGCATTAAGGATGAAGTCTGATAACAAAAATTTTTTCATGAAACAAGTAACGGAATCTCCCACATCGGTTAGGTAGGTAAATTTTATAATATCCTTCCTAGAAAGGGTAAAAAGGAGGTATAAAAAAGGCGATTTCAGTTAAAGTGCTCTCATTTGTATGAAGGAAGTTATCGAGTGAAGTGATTATAGAGGAAATAAAGTGTTTTTGTAGACAATAATAAACAGTAACTATTGACAAAGTAATCTTCGAGTGAAGTGCGAAAAAAAAAGAGAAAAAGTATGGGTTTTGGTTGTGTATGAATTTTTTTTTTGAGTCTGTTAAATTTTTATAGTGGGACGGCTAAAGGACATTACAAGTGGAAAAAAAATCGAGATTGCAACATTGTTACGATTGCAAAAGTTCTCTATCCGAGAAATAGCTAGGAAAACTGGAGTTTCGGCGGCCACCGTGAGCAGAATTTCGAAAAATATTGAAGCTGGCTTGTCTCCTCGTCATAATAAACGGCAAAATTGTAGGAGCACAAGGAAAACCACTCCAAGAACTGACCGGGAAATTATTCGAAAGGGTGCACAACAACGTAGGGCACCAGTACGCATACTCACTAGAGAGCTAAATGAGCAGGGAGTGAATATATCAGCGGTAACAGTTAGAAGAAGATTTTATGAAGCCTCTCTAAAATGCAGAAGGCCTGCAAAAAAGCCTAAATTAACGGAAAAAATGAAGAAGAAGGGATTAATTTGGGCTAAACTCCATCAAAACTTAACCATTGATGATTGGAAAAAGGTAATTAAAAATTAAAATACTAGGGTTGCGTTGACCCATGTGTTTGATCAAAATACCGATTTTTCATTTTTTCTTAAGTTTCTTTTTTTAATTTAGGTCATCTTTAGTGACGAATGCCGGTTAGAGGCTGTCACGGAAGCAGCCCAGTTTGTTAGAAGAAGACCCAATGAGCGTTTTCACGAAGACTGCCTCATCAGAACGGTAAAACATCCACCAGCAACAATGATTTGGAGTTGCATTATTGGAGAAAGTTCCGGTCCTCTTTATTTCGTCGAGGGAACGTTATGCTCGGAACAATATAAACGTGTCCTGGCAACAGTCCTTCTTCCTTATATGGACTCTCTAGCTTCTAGCAGATCTTCCTACACGTTTATGCAGAACGGCGCACTATGCCATACCGCAAGATCTGTTAATGATTTCTTCATTTCCAAAAATATGAATGTTCTTCCTTGGCCGGGCAATTCCCCAGATCTAAATCCCATTGAGAACTGTTAGACCTTCCTTAAATCTAAAGTTTACTCAAGGTCAAATACTACAATCGAAATTTTGAAAAACAACATCGAAGATATCTGGAATAATGACGTTGAAATTACGGCAATGATCAAGAGTTGCATTGAAAGTATGCCAGATAGAATTAAAGCAGTAATTAAAGCTAAGGGGGGAGCAACGAAATACTAATTTTTAATTTTTTTGTTTACTTTATGTACACCAGAGGAAACTGAACAATAAATATGCAGTGCATAATTTACATAATTTTTAATTATTTCCTTAAATTTCCATAAATACCCGAAAACTTTACAAAAAATTCTAATGTTTCTAATTCATTGATCACCTACTGTACATATGTATGTATATTGTTAGTAATTAGAATTAGATACTGAAATTATAAAAGTAAAGATGAAAAAGAAGTTAATAGAAAACTATTGAATGAAAATGTTTCATATTTCTCAGAATATTTCATCGATTATTGCTATGAATTTTTATCCAAGGGTTAAAAATAAGGAATGCTTACCAAAAGGTGCTTTTAGTTTGTTTATCATAACAAGCAATCATAGAAAATTCGAAATCAATCCTATTTATAGTTTTTTATTATCTTGACTTTATAACTTTAGAGTCAATGCTCCGATCTTTATGAATTTTTGTAGAGCAATATTCTTGAGAATGTTACACTGAAAGAAAATGCAATAAAGAAAGCTAATTTTGTTACCTATTGGATTGTATACGTACATATAACGCCTTAAAAGGCCACAAAACGTGGTCAAGAAAATTGAATGAATTTTCTGAGATCTTAATATAATATTTACTGTTCCGGTATACCTTTATTTCCAAATATGTTGTAACCTACAGTATTCCTCATTAAAAAGGACGAAGTTATTAAAATAGCATACTTTGCAGCTCAAAAGAACTATTTGCCAATACCTACCCTGAAAAAAAAACTCCGACGGCATGTACAAAACAAACCATTCACCACTTTGACATTCATTTTATCGGAATTTGTAAATTTCATATATTTTGTTTGGCAAAATCGTTTCTTCCCGTACGGGCCTAATCCAAAATCAATTGGACAACATTCCACTACTACTAAAAATTTGTGTAAGCTCTAAACCATCTCCATCTCAGCTGTTTTGAATGAACAAACCTGGATCATCTCTTAAGGGTGAAAAGCCCTATATCAGTTCAGGAATGCTTTTGAAAGCTTCCCGCTCTTATATACTTTAATTCTAGCATATACTGTACCTTAGTTCATTTATTAGGTGATATAGAGCTGAGGCAATGTATTTATTACTCCGGCTTATGTGCTATCAGCTGATTTTTGTGCACTTGAGCCAACCCATACAATGATTCAAAGATGGTATTAAAGCTGGTCCACATCCTGTTGCCTGGCTACCGGAACGATGTGTTTGTTTGTTCTGGGGAGGTACTAACCATTTTCATGATCAATACTTTTCAAGCTCAAAAAAATAATACAATCTCTGGGACTAACAAACACGGGTATCTACATAAATATTTGATATTTAGGATAAATAAATTTTAGGAATTTTTGAGTTTAATATTTTAAATGGTTCCTATTATTAAAGAAACAGTGTTTTAAAAAAGTTGTTAGTAGTCTTATTTTAAATAATTCTGTTCAAAGTTCGAACCGGACTAATGGTTTATATATTTTGTCCCCAATAAACACGCAAAAGCTTTAAATGTTTTCAATAAAAATCATTTTCCTGACCTTGAACGCTTACCACATAAATAAAATTTCCGACCTAACCTAACCCCCGGTTCTGTATAACACTAGCTGGCTCAGGGACATACCCAAGGGCCGTACAAAAAGCCCAGATTCTGTGAATGGTGTTGCTATCGAGACCCGGTAAAATTCTTCCCCGCATTCGGGATGCAATGCAAAAGCTCCTGGGAAGTGCGCGTGTGCCCTTCGTTGGCAGGTAAAAAAAAGGGCAGCTGATTATATACAAAGTCCTCCCCGTTCCAGGAATGCATTTGCACTGGTAGTCATGGTGCATCCTAGATTCAGTTCAGATACAATGCAACAGGCTGTGTATTTATACAACAATAAAAAAAATTCCCAGCCATTGCTCATCCACCAGGCTTCTTCACTTACATAAGTGGGAGTAATTCAGAAGTGGGATGAAAATGATTCAACACTTTCGATTAACACTGAGGGATCTCATCCAATAAATGCACAAAGATAAAGTTACCTTTTTCAAAGGTTTGTAAGGACAATAGAATTGTATATCATACATATTGAGAACAATGAATTGTCCTCCATCTGTTGTTACCATTCATACAACCTACAATACATCTCAAATTTACACCTGGGTTTCCTTATGCACTTGTGGCTATATAAATTTTTTAAAGGTTTTATAAGTTAATTAGAAAATTATATCACTCACAAGTCTTGTAATAGGTTCTATGTATCTTATCTACAAACTAGTTCGCTATTCATTTCTCAAGAGCTGTACGTTGAATTTTCTAAAGTTACATACAATATTCCATCTAATACTAACTTAATTTCGTACTTCCTTCTTAACATTCGATAATATTAAACATGATAAAATTGCCCACTGTCTTATATGTATATATACATACATACATACATACATGTACATTTATAAAGTATACTTAAAATCGTTTACTTTATAAAATTGTTCCAAAAGCATACCAAAAATAAATAAATATATCGTTAATACCCTGATGGTTCAAAACCCTTAAATAAACTTAAAAGGAAATTTATATTAAACTTTTTACTTTTTCTTTGGAGTTTCCAATTTTCTAGGCCCAATAAATAGTTTAACGTATTTATTTTTAAAATCTCTTTTATCTAAAGAGGTAAAGAGACTAGTTCAATATTTCTAAATTTTTAAGACATCACGCCGCGGGCAGAACTATGCACTCAAAAATGGGTTGGATAATCAGGCCCAAACCATGAAGCTAGTTATTTTAGTTGGGAAATGTGTCAAAACCATACAGCTGCATAGTTTTATTGGAAAATCGGTGTATTTCGGATTCTCAATGTGCAAAAAATTAAACATTTTACAGATAACACTTATTAGGGGAAATTTTCATTGGCCCGTAAATTGGCGGCTCACTTCGCTACAACCTGAAGTAAATAAAAATTATTTTGCGCACACCAATATTACATATTGTACTTAGATTTTAATTAATGCTTAGGGTAATTTGACTCCCTGAACCTTACGATATATGAACATATGTATTCTTAATATGAGCCGCTTGATTTTAAAGCTGCAGAGTCAACATTGTTAACATATAATTTTATAATTTCAACGTGTAGACAGTCTTATTTTCTAAATGTTTATTTATGCTGCTTTAGAGGTAACACCTAATATGTGTATGTATGTATATTATTTAGAAAAATATTCTTCAGAACAAAATTAATTACATCCATAAAATCATTCAAAAACTCACACATTTTAGGACGATGTTCAACCCCAAGGGAATTGTACAAACCTTTTTTTTATAAATCCTTTTGCTTGGGATTTTCTTAATATGAATTATATATATGCTTAATTGTAAAATGGTAGAAAAAATAAGTGACTTACTTAAACAAGAGTCGTTTGCTTCTCTTGCACAGTAGGGCAACCTGGCGCGATACAACAATCCATTTTTATTTACTTCTTTATTTAACTCTACAATGAAAACAATTTAATCAAAATATGTATTTCCAATTGTATGCATTTTAGAAACTTACCAATTTTTGTATGCTTTGTACGTAAGGAGTTTTAGAAAATCTCGTGATTGCTGTTGTAATGTGCTTTCGACAAATCGTATGAATTAGCTGGAATCAGTTCGACACCGCATATGAATTAGTTAAAAATTATCCAGTATTTAGGTAGTTGTGGAGATTCGTCCAAACAATATCGTTTGTGATGTTATGGGAAAGGAGTTTCAATTGCCAAAACAGAGGAAGTTAAGTAAAGAAAAAAGGCAGTTTTATAAATATATTATTACATTTCACATTTAAATGCAGGTTTACATAGTGAAGTTCTTCAATCGTAGTTTGAGAAAATTTTTCAGTTGCTATTCTAATTTTTTTAATGCATTCTGTAAGTTCCGCTTTTCCTAATTCAAAGTTGTTTTCAATATCTGAAGTTGTAAGTCTTGCATCTACAAAATAAAATAATAAAACCAAAAATACTTATCTTCAGGTTGGATATTACGTTGTCTCATATTCGTGTTTTCAATACAAGTTTTCGTATATTTAAGATTTTCGTGTTTTGATACGAAAAACGACATTTACAAAGAATACGCAAGTTCATGAATATACCTAAACGATTTTTATTCGCATTCATTGAATTTAAAGCAAATGTCATAAAATTACGGTAAGAGCTTTATATAGCGCTAGTGTAGATTAGGCTTAATATTAAATTAAGGGAAAAGGTTCGGTGCACGACTGTCAGTTGCGAGGCATTCTGAGCCGCGTGAGTGAGCGCTGTCAGTGGTGTCGCTGTGAACCTGGCGTGTGGCTGCAGAAGTCGGTGAGGATTCTTTTTATATGTGATTTGGGAGTGATTGTCAGTTTTGGGGAGCCATAGACCGGGCGGTGATGTAGTGGAGGTGGATTTGTTCCCTGACCACGACTAGCGTGTTTGGACACGTTTGCTTTTGCCAGCCGGCGCTTGGGAATCCGGGCCGTTCGTTCGCCTTGGGGCCCATACGGCCGACGGGTTACCACCACCAAAGCATGGGTTCGTTGGTGGCAGTGTGTGTGTCACACTCCACCCAATGAGGAGATGCCGTCCGGTTGTGGTTCTCCCTATATACCCGTAGTGCGAATGTCTGGGATAGTGTGCTGGTGTGGGATTTGAATGCCTAGTGGTTTCCCCTCACTGAGCATTGTGAATGCTCATCCTCTATTATTATTTTCAGGAGGGACAGAGACGGATGGCCGCGGCAGGCCCAGAGATACCACGAACGCCGACGTTATTTTCAAAAATTGTGAAACCAATAAACATATTTAAATGTCAACGGTTTTTTTCTTGACAGTTGAACTAATCCAACTAAAACAAATATTTTTAGAACTTTTGTTCAACAAATATTTTTATTAGCATTCAGCAATTCCGCATTCAAAAAATCTACGGAATCGGCTTTCCTGCAATGCGATAAAAGTGAACAGCGCTATATGAATTCTTAAATATCTTGTCTCGTCCTTCTGTTATATTACATATGTATTATAAAAGAAATTAAATGCTACGAATTTATTAAGATTAATTTCCAGTTTTCTTCTTAATTTTTAATTCTATGGCTAGAGAAAAGTTCTTAACAAACGCAACCCAAATGAAAATCAAATCAAATGTCAAATTGAAGGCCGCTCAGCTGTGCATAAACAAAAAGGTGGTCGTTTTGAGTTGTTTTTGATTTAAAGCCATTTGAAACAATGTACAGGCCTGCAGATGATTTTTCCTCCGATGAAGACTACGATTACGATGGTTTCTGTTTTGGTGGACCGGGTCACGATGTAAGTGCATTAAAATCGTTCAAAGTATAAAAGTATTGAAACGAACAAATTCTCCAGAGCCCAACGCCGCCGAAACCTAGGTCCTATTGGGTCGCCGATCCCGAGAAGGACATGTACGACGCTGTGTACGAAGGAAACCTAGAGGAGCTCATCAAGCAGGTTAAAGCGATTCGTTTCGACATAAATCAACCTGTCCAAGGAGGGCTAACTCTGCTCCACCACGCGTGCAAGTTTGGGTACCCCGAAATAGTTAAGTACTTGCTCCAAAACGGGGCTAGGCCCAACCGGCAGGTGGACTCGGTAACTCCTCTGATGGAGGCGTGTTGCTGCTTAAAAGACGGCGAGGCCGCCCGTGACATTGTCAAGCTCCTGCTGGACCAGGATGCGGTGATAAACGTGTCGGACAAGTATGGGATGACCCCCTTCATGTTCGCCTGCAAAAGTGGATTTACGGACGTTGTAAAAATGCTGATTAAGCAAGCCTCCCTGGACGCAAGTGATAACCAGGGCTGGACAGCGCTGTTTCATGCCATTGAAAGCAACCATCCAGAAGTTGTCCAGCTGTTGATAGCAGCCAGAGTGGATATTGAAATTCCTAACGAAAAGGGCTACACTCCTAGACAGGTTGCGCAGTTCCATGGATTTTACGATATACTCGATTTGTTTCCGCCTGAGGAGTACAAGTACCTTGTTCCAACCACGTACCTCACCTACAACAGCATCCGCGATCATATTCCTAGAATATTCTTGAAATCAGAAACCCCCGAGTATTTTCCAGAGATTTGCACCATTCTCAGGAATATGCATATGGAACGCTTTCTAGAGGTATTTGCTAGAAATAAGATTGACCTGGGCCGCTTTCTTATTGTAACTAACGAGGACCTAAAGACTTTTGGAATTGAATTTCCTTTCCACAGAGGAAAGATATTACTAGGACTTTTAAAGTAAGCCACTCATTTTATATTTGTTTAATAGTTTCATAAAATTATTACATTTCATAAATTATACTCTTAAGAAATTTATCATTGTCTACCGAATCGTTCACTCTTAATTTGATTTTGCGATAAAGTAAAATCTACAGAGCTGACAATAGATTTAAACGAAATCTTTTGAAAACATAAACGAACCGCAATTTATTCGGTATTGGAAATTTAACAATTTATAGATTAGAGTTTCTATCATCAGGTTTAAAAGTATGAATAAAAAATTGCTTTTTGAAATTTTATGATGGTATCCTTCATCTTTTAAAACTCCACTTTTTAAATATTAAAAGTGTAGAAGATACATACGTAGATGTAGTAACGAAATTAATAAGCAAATTATAATTTGTCTAATGTAACCGCCTTCTTACATAATTGGTACTAGAAATTAATTAATTTTTATTTTTTCCCCAGTTACCACTTAAATCATTGGTCGAAGAGCGCCATTTCTAGAGTAACAAGAAGAGACTCTGAAACGTAAATTATTTCACTTTATTTCATATATTTTCAATTATTTATTTTTCTATTGTTTCAGCTTTTATGATATTCTCATGTTATCTGCAAACCATCTGCAAAATTTAATTATCGTAAATGCATCCCTTAAGTATATTTTGCAAAATCTTCAAAGAGGCATATGCGGTCCTCTCTGTAGGCAAAGCGTAAAAGTTGTGAAACAATGTATTAAAGAATATAGAGGAACTATATCGCGACTAAAAAGAACAACTAAATATGTAAATAGATGCTTAATATTTTTCAGATTATAAATCTCACATTTCTCATTTTCAGCTCCGCCAATTTAGCCCTGAAAGGCCGCCACTTTTAATAGATTTTAACGAGTACAAGGCAGTCCAAAGAAAAAAGAATTGTGTGAAAAAATGTGTAAAGTACTCTATTTTTATAGGTAAGTTTATTTAGTCTTTATTTCTCAGTTATATAGGTATCATTAACAATTCTTTTCTCCATTAAGGTTTGTCTATTGTGATTTGCTTGAAGATAAAACGGGTAATCTGAGAACAGAGAGGAATTAAATTAAGATAATTTTAACTTTGAAAGACCATTTATAAACTGCCGTTATCGAATATGACTTGTATTTAGTTAGATATATTATTTTTCAGTTAAATGGAGTGATATATGAAAGTTTTCAATTATATATGATTATTAGCGAAACATTTTTCTCTCAAATGTATATACAAGAATAAAACGCTGAAATAAATATAAGTCTTTAAATGCAGTTAATATTTCCCCAAAATATCCTTATAAATTCATATTTTTAAAAAGTTTATAAAGTTTTGAAGTAAATTTCTTCGTAACGAGTACTTTATATATTACATTTTACATCGAAGGTGATAGTGAAGTTATTGATAACTTGTGTACAACATAATTATTGAATATTTTTCGAGACGTGTACTCTACCAATTTGGAAAATGTAGTTTCGAGAAAATGGCTAGAATTCAAAATCTAAGCATTATTTATTCGTATAAAACATTTTGGGTAATTTTAAACAAGTAGACCTTGTTGCAGTTTTTTAATTAATGATGACTTACATCAAATTAAAGTATGTATGTAAAATAATTATAAAACTCCGGCTTAATCCCTTAGTTTATTTGAGTTCCATGAAGTTATATTATTATTTAGTAATTAAAAGGCCCAGAGTCTGCGAGTTTTGGAAATATGAAAATGAAGGGGAAGTTTCAACATTTAAGACTTGATTTTTCTTTATATTTAAATGTATCCCTTTAATTTTGTGGAATATTTTGGAATGTACTTGAAAGAACCCTTTGTGAACTGCAATGCCGACTAAATTCACTTGCAGAATCCCTTCGTAAAGCAATGTTTACTGCTTCTTCTTCTTTTAATTTTTTGTTTGACATTTAAACAGCTGTTTATATTTGGTGCCTTCAGACTGTCTGGTGTACCGTGCCACTGTAATTTCAATTGTATTTAAAAATCTTCGCTTTCTACTCAATAAATTGATTTAAATTATATTTAACAATGTTGCGACGAGCCTTGGTAAGTAAAAGAAAGTAAAAATTCATCACTTAAAATAAAAATTGTTAAATTTGAGATATGTTGAAGTTGCATAACAAATGAATAAGCTGAGTAACAAATCTAAAATTAAGATTAGAACCTTTTTGTAGACTACATTTTAAGTTTTAGATCCTATAATAATCACGAAATTAATAACACACTGCAATAATTGAGCAAAATGCCTTGGGCGCCAGCATGACTGGTTTGCTGCTCTCAGGCAAAACCCCTCTTTAAAATTTAGAAAATTTATTGACTACAGATTTGCCAATTCGTTCCGTCTTCAAATCGGCAGGATAAAAACTAATTTACGTCCAGGTAAAAAAGATTAGAAATTCTACATTCTCTTCGGCTTTCTTAAAATTGAAAAAATAATTGGACTATGATTCCATATCATATTCACAAATTTTATTAGACTCCAGGGTGTTCCTGGATTCCGGTACTAGTTAACTAAAAAAAGAAACTGTTGCAAAGTCAGCCGTAATACATTTTAATGTAGTTTAAAACATTTTCAAAATTTATTTTCAGACATTTGGTTGGATGCCGAAGAATACATTAAACATATATCGTGGAATGGCTTCACAATTCGAAGGATTACCACCTTCGAAGGAGCAAGATATTCGACAAATACCAATTATTGATTTTGAAGACCCAGAACACTTACCGCTACCAGTATATCCACAAAAGGAAAATGAATCTCTTAAACAAAGGAAGCAGAGGTAAGATCTGTCGAACTTATTTTATTTAGAATATTAAAATCTTTCAAGACGGTATATATCTTAACCTTCTGTGTCTGATTAAAAAAATCCATAAATTTTTTAAATTTAATCTGAAAATATACTCAAATATTTTATCAGAAGATTTAAAAGCATTATCTAAATGTAAGTTTGATGTTAAAATATGTTTTTGTAGGCTTATTTATCAATCACGAAAGCGTGGAATGTTGGAAAACGATCTATTGCTGAGTACATTTGCTGCAAAATATTTGGATTCAATGAACGAAGAACAAACAGCTCTTTACGACAAATTAATAAATGGACCCTCAAACGATTGGGATATTTACTACTGGGCAACAGGAGCGAAACCAACACCCAAAGAATACGACAATGAAATGATGAATTTGTTCAAAAAACACGTAATGAATGATGAAAGAGAAAAACGATTGCGTCAACCAGACCTTCCTTCAGATTAAAATGATTTACTTAAAACCTTTATGTTTCTTTTTTTTTGCACCCTACAATTAAATAAATTAGAATAAATTGAAATTAATAAAATTATATTTTTAGCATCTTTCAAAAACTTTGTACAAATTAGGTATGTTTGCAAGTTCAAAAAGGTTTGTCTTAAGAGTGCTATCAGGAATTAAATGCTGCTTTATTTCTGGATAAATAACATGCTCAACTGTCCACTTGTGTTTTTTCGAACCGGCTTCTGAATACGGGACTTCGCTATAATATTTTGCAGTTTCTTGGCAAAACGTCTCAAAGCATTCCTCTTCTGATTCCCATTCCACTTCTGTTGCAAGACGAAGCACGTACATTGGTAAAAGACACATTGCTGGTGTATGATTTTTTAGAAGAACTGGAAGTGACTCCAGTTGTCCTTCATCTGAAATCCTTAGACCGAAGTACTCTCGCATTATAGCAGATTTTTTAATTAAGATATTCGTGGCCTGCTCTGCAAGGTCAGATTTATCTCCATCTTCTTCAGTCCAACCACATTCTGAATCTTCCAGAGCAATTAATATGAGCTCGTTAATCGACAACGAAGGGTTAAATGATATTTCTTTAAAATTTTCAAAATCGTATATGAGACGTTGATAGAATAATTTTCGACTAAAATTGGAAAATAGTAGTAGAATTAGATGAGCCCTTTAGTCTGTAACTTACCTTAAGGCGATAGTATTACATAAATACAGTATTTTATCATACTGAATAAGTGCAAAAGTTCTATCGACAACTCCAACAAAAACGGATTCTTTAAAAGTTCTCCTAAGCATTGAACTGCAAGCGTTACCAACTTTTCGTCTCATTTGCAATATACTACTTAATTTCGTTTCCTTTCGCTTACTAGACGGAGAACTATTAATCTTCGAAAATGTAAGATTCATAGTAGTATCTTCGATGTCGGAATTCGCTCCATTTGGATCGGATTTAATTTTTTTTTTAACAGGAGAAGTCACAAGAAACCTCTCTAATTTCTGTTCCTTTGCATCTGTTCTAACGTAGTCTTTGGCATAAGTTTTCTCACATTCCTCTTTAGGCTTCTCGGAAACTTCTGAAGCTCCCGGAAGTCTCGTTTGTTTATAAAACGTTCTCGCACTATTACTACCAACTAACTTTGCCTCTAAATGAAGTTTAATTTTTTCAATAATTTCATCTTCGTAGAGAAAATGTACTTCATGTTTTGTTGGATGAACATTAACGTCGACGTTATGAGGTTCTAGTTCGAGATTTATGTAAATGAAAGGATAAGTACCTTTAGCTAAATAAATGCTGTACACTGAGTCAACAGCAGCTTTAAGACCTACAAAAAAAAAAAATAAATAAATTTAAAAATTCTTTAAGACCTTGTTCAATTACTAACTTGGTGAGTCAACGAGCCTGTGATTGATGAATAATAGAAAAATTCCTCTCCTTGCCGAATAATTAACGTTCGTTATCCATCCTTTAATCTTGAACTTATGTACCTCATCTTCGAAACCAATTTCCAGCAATTCTTTAGCTATTTGTGACCCATAAATAATTTTTATATTTTCCATTTCAGAACTCTTTGGCGGTGTGCGCATTGTAACATTTTCGCCGGCCTTTTTTAGCATAAAACCTACGGAAGAGTTATGAACCGCATACTTGCTAACAACGTCTGATATTTTTTGAAACTCTTCGCTGGGTGATTTAAGTGCTTGACGCCTTTGTGGGACATTATAAAACAAATCTTCAACTGTTATTATGGTCCCTTGATTTCCAGCACATGGTTTTGGAGCTCCTTTTAATTTTCCATCCTCATAAGATGCTCTTAAAAAAATCCAGATATTATATTTTTAAAATAACTTCCAAATAATTTAGTTTAACGGTTACTTACTTAAAAGCGCACTTTTCCTGAGCGGTTTTGGTTTGAATAGTTAAATGTGCTACATGACTTATGCTTGCCAATGCTTCACCTCGGAATCCGAAAGTTGCAATATTTGTGAGATCTTCGAATTTTTCTAGTTTTGAAGTCGTAAATCGTTCACAGACAATCTCAAGATTATCTTTACGGATGCCCGTGCCATTGTCCTGGATTTGTAGTAATTTTAGACCACCACTCTTGACCGTTATTTGAATTAGAGATGACTTTGCATCAAGACTGTTAAAAATTTGGATATAATAAAATGCATTTTGAAAATATTATATTAATGCTAAACCTAAAACAGACTAAGATTACACAAAAACATAAAAATTGTAGAGCGTAGAAATTATGTTTTTTTGTTATTTCCAATCAATTGTTCGTTAAAAATTTAAGAATTCTTTACTTAATGGTTGTTATGTAATAAAATGAAATATACTTATTTAAAAACAGATTTAACTTAAATCGTAAATTTTCATTCCTGGTAGCATCATTCCATTATGAATCTTCAAACGACATTTTAAGTTCGTTCTTGTTTTAAAGAAAAGAATATTTAAAAAGATATGTATTTCTTGGAAATTATAACGAAGCAGACAGAAAACCGTTTCAGCTTTGTTATTAGTAAGGTAAGGATTATAAATTTACCTGTTTTCAACCATTTCCTTCAAGGCATTTGCGGGTCTCTGGATAATTTCACCGGCAGCAATTCGATTAACCACAACTTCGTCAAGTTTCTTTATTACACCCGGCTCCATGTTTTACGTAAATAATAGTTTTAATTGAAAATGAGCATTCTTTGAACGGAAAACTCTACTCAAAGTTTTTGGCGGCAAAACACATTTGACACTGCTTCAAGCTGAAGCTTTGAAGAAGCTGAAGTGACGACAATCAGCTGATCGACCGGCCGATGTTTAGGTTTGTTGTCAGAGGCTGGACTGGTATGGAGTTTTAAACGCCCAAAAACATCACAAAAACGGTGAGATTTATAAGATAGGTAATTCAATGTTTTAGTTTAATATAAATCCTTTCAGAAATTCTATAAAAGACTACAAAAAACCAAAACAAAAGTTGTTCTTATCTCGCGTTTTTTGAACGAAAAATGCATTCAGGATCATCTTTTCTAAGCAAGGCTTTAAGCTCGCGAAGTTTACCTACAATCAAATTAAATTTAGATGCTTGTCGTGAATTTAGAACCACAACAAAAAGTGGAGCTATTCAATCGACGATGAACATTTTCGATAGAAAAACAAAGCGTCTTCAAAAGGAAAGAGCCGCGAAAAAGTGAGTTTTAATAAGATTATTCTCTGTATGTATTTTCGCTATACGATTTTATTTTTCATCCGGAGCTACACATTCTAACTTCAAATAAAATATATTTAGGGTTTCAAAATCAAGAATCTATCCAAATTTTTAATTTCAAGAAATTGCCATGAAAATTGGTATTTAGGGAGTTTTCTTTAAAAAAATTAAATTCATTGAAAGTTCTAATTTAGTTTGGTGCTAAAAAGCTCAAGAAGTTTATTTATTTAAATATATTGAATTGAAAAACAACGATAACATTACAGTCCAGACGTTGGTCTCTTTGACTATATCAAAGAAGAAGTCGGATTCCGACTATCCGATCGGATTTTTGATGTTAAGCGAGAATTCAAGAAAGCAGTCGATTTAGGATGCAACCGTGGATTCATTTCAAAGCATGTCTTAGCAGAAACCGTCCACCACTTGACCCTTTGCGACACGAGCCCTTCAATGCTGGAACAAGCACAAGGCACCCCTGGTCTCAATATCACAAAAATAGAGATGGATGAGGAAAAATTAGATGTAGGTGGGTATCTTTAAGAGGCTTGGACACTGTATTACTTTTTTTTCTATATTACTATTTCAGTTCGAAGAGAACTCACTTGATTTGGTCATATCCAGCTTAAGTTTGCATTGGGTCAATGATTTGCCGGGATGTTTTAGTTCAATTATAAAAAGCCTAAAACCAGATGGTGTATTCATGGCTTCATTATTCGGAGGAGAAACACTTTATGAATTAAGATCATCCCTGCAACTAGCAGAATTGGAAAGGAAAGGGGGCTTATCACCACATATTTCCCCTTTTACACAGGTGAGGTGTTTATAAAGGTTATAAAAAATAATCCTATCTTTTATGAAATTTTAAAATTTCTAAAGCTATTCATTAGATTAACTTAAAATTTTCAAAACATTATACTTTAAGAAAAATGACTTCTTCTGACTCCTTAACTTTAAAGAATTCCATTATTTACAAAAAAAAATCATTTGTAGTTATAAACGTTAGTCTTCTGGTTTAAACGTGGGAGTTTGTAGTTAGTCTTGATAAATATATTCACAAAATATTCTTTAAAGATCAGAGATGTTGGAGCACTCCTGAATAGAGCGGGCTTCACAATGCTGACTATCGACACCGATGAAATTGTCGTGGGCTTCCCATCTATGTTTGAACTAATGTGGGATTTAAAAGGTATTTTAAATTTGATCCTAAAAATTCTAAAGAATATTAAGTATACTGCTTTTTCTAGGAATGGGAGAAAATAATGCGGCACTCAACAGACCCCTTCACTTGAGCAGGGACACTCTTGTGGCTGCCGCTGCAATTTACGAGGAGCTATATGGGAAAAAGGTAGATGCACTTTATGCCTAGCTCATTGCTTCACACGAGGATAAACAAATTATTTTCATTGTGTAGGAAGGGGGTGTACCTGCAACTTTTCAAATCATCTACCTCGTGGCATGGAAACCTTCACCAGACCAACCACAGCCACTGCCTCGCGGTTCTGGAGAAGTCTCCCTTAAGGATTTAGCAAAAGTTATAGAAGGAAGTAAAGGGAAGAAAAATAAATGAATTATAGTACATTTCAGAATGAAATAAAACTTTAGGACAAATAAATTAAATTTTTTCTCAAATCGTAATTGAAGTACGCAAATTCAAAACGAAAGATTTAAATAGCCAGCATGTTTATTAACACTAAAATGGTTTAAATAATAAAACTTCTATGAAATGGATTAAAAGATTTCGGAAAAGCCCCGTAGAACTCAGACTTTGGTAACAAATTAACACATGTACATTTCATCAAAATAGAACAAATTAAAATTAACATAAAATTCATAATATATAAAGTAAAAAGTAATTAACTTTCAAATAAGTTTTTCTCCGGTATATGTATGTTTATTTACTCTAAAATGGTTCAAATCATAAAACTTCTATGGAAAGGATTAAAAGATCTCGTGTGAGCCCGCCAGAACTTAAGACCTCTGCTAACAAATTAACACATGTACATTTGGTCAAAATAGAACAAATTAAAATTAACAAAGCTCATAAAAAATGTACAAAGTAAAAAGTAATCCACTTTAAAATTAACTTTTCATTGGAAGATCATACTTAGTACTCCTGACTTTGGATATTTTCCTTTTCCTCGTGGCGTTTTTTGGTCGCCTTTGGCAGCAAAACAGACTCGATGTGGGGCAGGACGCCGCCGTTGGAAATAATTACGCCCTGCATCAGCTTTTTCAGTTCTTCGTCGTTGTAAACAGCCAAACTGATGTGCCGCGGAGTCAACTGCTTCCTATTATTGTCTTTGCAGGCATTTCCCGCCAACTCCAGAATCTCCGCTGATAAATATTCTAAAACCGCGGCCAGGTAGACTGAAGCCCCAATTCCCTGCCTCTTGGAAGGATCGAAGTCTCTCAAGTGCCTCAGCACCCGAGCAACGGAAAAGGTGAGCCCCGCTTGAGCGTGCTTTGTTTTCTTTACCACCTCTGAAACAAATTTTATTAATTTATAATGCAAAATTCAGATTAATACGCAATTACTTGGCATTTTGAACGTAATTTGCACTAGAATTGAGAAAATACAACTAAATAAATCAACCAAAGTTATCTTTTTCGGCTCCGTACTCCCGTTATGTCTTGCTCGTCTTCGTTTGAGAAATTTTTGAACAACTTTGAAGGTTGTTCGCGGCAAATTGTGTTTGATATAATACGACGGCAACACTTACTCATTGGGTTGCGTTCATTCAATTATCGTTGGCGGTTTAATTTGAAATTACGAAAATTTGATATCGTTGTACAAAAATATATTATAAATAATCATTTAACTAAAATATGAGTTAAATACTTTCTTTTTTATAATTACATTTTTTCTAAGAAGCTCAAAGTTGTGATTTCGCTTTAAGTAATTTCTGATTGTTATGTGAATACCTATTTGCAAATTTTTTTACACGATAAAAGATCTGCTTTTACTAATATAGAAGTTATTTATTATCGATGAACTTTTTTAAATTATAAAACATTAATATAAAAAATTCTTGTGCATTACAAAATTAAAATTTCTTCGTCAAAATCGTTATTATTTTTGAAAATATCACAGAATTCCTATTTTCATAATTTGTTATGCCTTTTTAGATTCCTTCATGATAATTGAGCTTATAGCTTATTTTTTTAATGGGTAATCCGTGCGCTACGGCTCTAGACAACGAAAGTTAATATATGTTCCAACGATTTGAAAATTACTTACTTGCTTGCTGAAACTCTTCAAACCTAATTTTATAATAATCAAAAATATCAGAAATGTGCGCCAACTCTAATTAAACGTTAAAGCAAAAGATATGAGCATAATCAAATAAAAATACAAGGTCTTCATTGTATATAGAATATATATTATTTTCTTTACTGATTATTTGCGTAAAAATATAAATAAAAATTTTCTTACACACTACTTCTGTTACATACATAAATCTCTAGTAAATTAAGTGTACTTTTTTTAGAATCACCCGTAACTGAGCATTATTGCAACCAAGACTTATAAATATGTATTGAGGAGGCACTTAAATGGTTCATCTTAAACTACAACTCTAAAATAAATTATTGATTGCGGGAAATTGTTATAGGAAAATGAATTGAAATACACTAAGAAATATTTTAATTATTTCCAAATTAGGATATTTTATTCAATAACAGCTTACGTGTTTGTTCTTCTTTTTAAAATTATAATTTGCTAGGCCTTAGTACAAATGCTTGTGCGTTTATTCTTATATTCTGTATAAAATATATGTTTTACACATGTTCCAAAATCTAAAAAAAATTCAAAATACATTTTATTTGGTATTCAAAAAACAAAATATATGAAAACAAATTTCACAAAATTGTATAAGTGCAAAAGTTCGATGAATTTGAACGATTTTACGGATTTATTTCCCCCTCAAATACACATTATAGCAAATAGATAAATTGACTAGATCTGCTCAAGATTCAGGAGTATCGCTAGAGGAATAGTATCCATCTTGTGAGCCAGAACTCGTTGATCGAGGGCTGTCCGTATTGGCACCAATTTCTGATATAGTCACCAGACTAGGAGACGCTGTGCTATCTTTCTGTGATATTGGAAGTGTGTTAAAGTCTGGATTAACAATAAGGAGATTCACAGAAACTAGGAGGGGGTACTCTAATTTATTTTCAAATAACATCAGGGAGGTTTCCTCATTCTTTTCCATGTTTAGCGTTTTAATTCCAGTGCTTTGAGAGTGAACAACCTGACGTTGTTCATTCAGAGATGCCACTGTTACCCTGTAAAAGGTGAATGAAAAATAAAAGTAAATAAAATAGTTCCCAAGTATCAATTAACGAGAGTTTGACTTAAATTAGCACAGATTTTTAAAATCAATTTATCCGCATAGCTTTTTAATGATGTTAATACTTAACTGACAAACATTTCAACTTACCTAATCATAAATTGTCGTTTCACTTGTAAACTAAGCAGCCTCTCGTTTTCAGCCTTATGATGCCTCCTTACAGATAAAAGACGTCCCTCAGCAGTAAGAACTAAATCTAGCCCAAAATTAAAACCCGTCCACCTCCACTTTTGGAAGGATGATTCAGGCAAAACTCTCCCACAGCGCATACAATTTTTGTAAAATACATCTTCTTTTACGTCTAGAGTACTGAAAAAAAAATAGTTAAAATATACTAAAAATTTAAACTTTCAATTAAATAAAAACTTACGTTTTATCCCCAGCATGATCTATTTTGAGTATGGAATTCCAGTGCCCCATTAAATAACTATGAAGCCACTCTTTTGGAATAATATTATCATTAAGGATAATTTTCATGTCTGTATGATGAATGAGCAAATGTTGCAGTCTAAGTGAATTAAAGGCTGCTTCAAATTGAATACCCTCGGGGGTACGCAAAAATGGTGTACTATCAGTTCCAGTTCTTTTTGCGAAATATTTGTGCGGGGAACACTCCTCTTCGTTGATTTTACTTTCTGGATCGTATTCCGGAAATATTTTAAGATACATCCACATTCTTAACAGGGAATATACGGAAAATTCCGTTTGCATTACATATAATTCTGGACTAGCGACTAGTTCAGCCATTAAGGTGACTCCTATTGGTCTAAGCCATTTGGTATGTTTACTGTAAAAGCTTAACAAATTTACAAGTAGCCAATTAAATGAGGCTTTCTTCACAGATTGTACACCGTACTGGCAAGCCGCTTCGAAATAAAGTACTGCAGTCTGAAAAGACAATGTAAAAACTTTATTAAATTTTATTAAAATTAATAGTGCTAATGTGTTCATCTGTTATTTTATTGAAAAACGATTTAAACTAACTAACTTTAGTCATTATCGGAGTCGGATTCATTTATTTAAACTTTTTTAAAAAAGACGGATACAACAAGAAAAAATATCGTATTTTAAATGTATTTTATTTTTGGTACCTCAGCGTTTGTTGTTTCCATCATAACTTCGGCACATTTCTCAATAATGCTTTCAAGCTGAAATACTGTTGCTGTTGCTAGTACGGATACCACATTGACTGGTTCTATAACAATTTCATCGGAATAGAACGAACCAAAAACTTTTTCAAGAGCTGCATACAAAAGAATTATATTAAAAAAATTTAAAATTATGAATTACAAATATGACTATTACATTCAACGGTGATTTTCGGATCTAATATCTTTATATGTATAAAATCTTGATCAGATTCTCGCCAAGAACCATTAAACATACTGGAGAAATACGGACTTTGGCACAAATAAACTTTGTGCAAGTTCCACACCTTTCCAATTGCCAAAACAGCAACATCCGAGTTCTTTTGTTCTTTAAAGAGGGCTTGGTAAATATACTGAGTCGTTGTGAGAAGTTTTTTCCTAAAGATTATCATAATTAACTTAATAGAGTAACTTAATAAAGCAATACGATACCTTTTAGGCTCTTGTAGTGACTTCTCTAGGGCATTTGATATGTCTTCGGAAGAATCATCATCCTCACGTTTTCGCTTCCGGCCAGCTATTAATTGCGTAACGTTGCTAGCGTACATCAAGGGCTCTTTTAGTTTGCTTACAACTTTCCCCATGTCTGGAAAGAAACGACGACTTAGTAATTAGAATGAATACATGAACATTAAGATTATTTTACAGTCGTTGTACTATACAAGTACTACCCCAGAGTGCGAAAGCCTCAGAGTTGAATAATTCAGTTCATTTACTTATTTATTTTTACTTCATTGGATTCATTACGCTTTTACCTTAATTTATGCCTAATTAATGTGCAGATCTCACGAAAGGTCCATATTTTTTATTATAGTTTTACCAAGTCACGATACAACTGTACAGCCGGGAACATTACTGCTATTGCTGAAAGTGAGCGCCTAAACCCAAGAACCTCAAGTCTTCACAGATCTCAGCGACTGAACTTTAGCCTTACAAGTTTGAGGCGAATTCTGCCTAAAGACCTCAAATTATTCGTTTGCAAGCTCCAGCTAACCTAATTTTCATTAAAACAATAAAATCTGGAAATTTTTTATTTTAAAACCATATTAAGGGCCCTATTCTAGTAATTCTCAGTGACCGGTCACAAGTCACAATCGAATCACAAGAGTGCGGCGATTAATGAAAAATCTTGTGACTTGTGATCGGTCACAACGCTCTGAATAGGAGGGTAAATTTAAACCGTATAGATATTGAGAACGTGTGAAAATCGTGATGAAGTCATAAACACTATTCGATCCTCGTTCAAAGATTAGCTGCTTAATTATAATTATCATAACTGACGAAGCTCTTCCAAGGTGACTCAAAAAAGTTAAAAAGGCAGGCAAACTTTATTTAAACTACGAACTGCACTTAGCCAAGAAACGGACGCATATCAAATACAGGTGGGCCTAAACCAAAGAATTGATCCGACCAGAGGGACTCACGTGGCGTCGGTGGGTATTGGCTTTAGCCCCAATTAGACCACAACAAGATCGCTGATCATTTGATTGCAGCGGCCCGCACGGACCAGTCTCAGCCCAGCAGCTGGCGACCGAAGTGACTCACTTCTATTCAAATGCGATCGCTGCGACATGCTCAAACATGAACGCGGAGAAGTGGATTATTTTATTTTATTGTGCTGGCGATAGCTAACCGCTTCGGTAATGGCTATTTTTACGCTTCCAAAGGTTTCCTCTGGGGAATTGCGACAATTTCCGCCAATTTCAAGAAGCTTTTTGGAAGCATAACTAAGCGAAGATCAGACAAACTTTTGATCTTTCCGGCCCTCGAGTGTTTTACACGATCACAACGATTGTGGGCGGAGACTCCAGAAAAATGAATTTACTAAATATGTGATGTCATGTATAGCTTTAAAAAAAGGAGATAAAATAGCTCAAGTATGTTAAATAAGAATACAAATAAAGTTACATCTTAAAGTACGCATGCAACCAACTCTGCTTCACAGTTTTTTGTATGCAAGATTGGAATCATTGATCTAAGAAATGTTTGTGGAACAATTAAAAGAAAGTTACCGTCTCAATTGCGCATTCGATTGTAGGTTACAACTGCAAATCCGATCAGTAGGCGATTTTTTAATTTTCGTTACGTCTTTTAGCAATCTGAATAGTAGCTTTAACCCTTTCACCCATGACTTCTGCTTGCAATTTTTTAATCTGGAAAAATAAAATAAAATAACGCAACTATGTACATATTTTGGCCATCTTCCAAATCAAATTATTATGCTGCTAACCTTCCCTAAGTAAAATTGCTTCTTAAAATCGATATAATTCAGTCAACTTTGAGCGGATTTTTGTAAAACTTACAGAAAACATTTAAAGCCTTGTGCATTAATTAATTCCTTAACAAAACTTGATATGATAAAATAGTCCATCGTATCGTAACTATCGGCTAATATTTAACATTCAAATGGTATTAAATCAAATATAATTATGTACTTATGTACAATTTTTAAAGAAATTAATTTATACATTTATAGCGCTAAGCCCTCATATTAAAGTCGAATTGTCTCAACGCGACTCATTTTTATAGTTGAGGTGCTAAGAAATTAAGTGTCTTCGGTAATCGAGCAAACTTGACTTCCGTAATATGGCCCCAAGCTTAAATTATTTAAAATTAAGTAATAAAATAGTTCATATTTTCTTTTAGGAAATATTTTAAGTTGGCCTTTTTACTTTTCACTTTTGTTTAAGAATCATTTTAATCGGGTCGTAATTTCTTTATTACTTTACTTAGTTTGATTACAAACACTTTGCAATTTAGAAAATTCTGAAAAAATCGTTTAAGTATATTTTAAGGTCGATATATCTTTTAAACAATTTCTGGAATTTAAAACGGCCAACGACAGTTGATAAAGCGTTAGACATTAAAGGCTGCGGCACAATTAATTCTAATTAACAACAACAAAACGCTCACTACTTATAGCAATGAAATGTTTTCCTTCAGTATTTAATTATTTCTACATAGACAAGCATTTGGGAAATCATTGGAATTCCGAAAACGTTTTGGTAGCCGTGTACCAATTTTGGTAGATAACAAGTATAATTTAGGTATATTCTATGACAAATCGACAAACTCAAAACCTCGTCATCACTAATTGAAGACACACACATATTACCTGATTCAATTGAATCAAGTTTCACATGAAGTCTCTTGAAAGTTTTTATCCTTGTTTAGCTTGCGAGTACTTACTTAGTAACCTCAATGTTGAACTTGGTACGTATACTAAATTAGAACAAAAAGCACCTTATTTTCGGTTTTCATGGAGGAATTATTTTTCTGACTTCTTAGCCAATGCACTGACTCCAATAACCGTGGTAGCTCAAAAAAGGAAATCTCCAATTAAAATAACATTTTGTAGAATCAATAAAGTAATTTGTATATTTAGTTATATTTTTTATACATAATAATAAAGTATGATATTATGAAAAAAAGTCAGATGGTTTCTTAAGATTGTTGCTAAAATATATACATACATGTGGGAAGAGATTTAAATTCAAATAAAACTTGCGGAAGTTAAAATAATAAATCAAAATTATTATTTATCGCAAAAGATCTGGTTTCTATAAGGGAACATCAGAAAGTGGAAAAATAACAAAAAACAACGATATGTCCCGCCGCTCGACTAACTTGATTTATATTTTCTGACCCTTCTACTTTGTCGGTGTCGAGCTTAGTTACGCGACATCTACATCCTCGGTGGGAAAACCAAGGAACTCCTCATCTGACTCTTGGTCCTCATCTGACTCCCACATTCGGCCGTCCTGCGATTCATCCGACTCGGATGAAGAATATCCGCCCAGCCAGGGCTTCATATATTCTGCACAAGTAGTTGTAAACCGTGGTCCAGCATGGTCGTCACTTTCTTTGGATACGTCATAGGTATCATTGCTCTTGACTTTAGTCACTCGATAAGGTAACATATAGATGTTTTGCCTTCAATTTCAAGTGTGGACCGAACTGTGTACGTTTGATGGCAACCAGGTCGCCATCTCTATACTTCTCGGGTTCCTTGCGTCGTCGATTGAAGATATTACGATTTTCGACTTGCACCTTCTGAATCTGCTTCTTTGCGTCTTCTCTTAATTGGTCGCGTCTCTCCTCGAAAGACCTAACTAACTCCTCTTCAATGAGTTGCACAATGGGCAGATCGTTCTGGTTGTGCATCTTAACTCCTGTCAGTAGCTCAAAAGGTGTCCTTCCAATGCTCCTTTGGAACGTAGAATTCATAGCTCGTTGGACAGATGGTACAATCCTGTACCATTTCGTCGGGTCATCGATGCTTAGTTTGGAGATGATTGACACCACTATCGCGTTGATTCTTTCGATCTGTCCATTCGCTCTCGGTAGCCCGGTAGTTATTGAGACGTGCTTGATCCCTTCCACCTCACAATACTCTTCAAACTCTCGGGAGGTAAACGATGTCCCTCTGTCAGTAATCACTTGTACCGGACTTCCAAAATTCGTTTTCTGCATCTCCATCTTAGCAATCGTCTCGACGGATTAGGTCGTCTTAACAGGATACAGCCATGTGAATTTCGTAAAGGCATCGATTACACAAAGAATATGATTATATCCCTTGTGCGTTGACTCGAGTGGCCCAACGTGATCCATGTGGTAAGTATGTAGCGGTTCACTCTCCTTAAACAGAGGGTGAAGAAAACCTTCCTTCTTGCCTGCCCTGTTTACAACCAAACATTTCACACAGTTGGTGATGACTCTTTTCACCTTGTTGGTCAAATCTGGAATATAGTACTCCTGTTTCACGCCTTCTTCGGTCCTCTTGGCCGCGTAGTGTCCTTTCTCGTGCGCAGTTCTAATGATCTCTTGTTGCATTGCTCGAGGAACCACCAAGGTTTCTCGTCCGTCGACAAATTTGAACAAGAGTCCATCTCTCACGACGAAATCTTTGTACGTCTCTTTCTCCAAAATCTTTTTTATTGCTGTCAGTCCATCGTCTTTTCCTTGGGCATTTTTAATCCTCGCTGCTAGGCCATCAGGGAATCCAAACCTCACAGCCGCACATCGGCTTAAGGCATCTACATGCTTCATCCTTGTAGCAACTCGGTGTTCGATGACGTACGAAAATTCCTCCAAAGCCATAGCCCATCTAGCTACTCTTGGTACCAAGTCTTTCTTGTACATCGTCTTCTGGAATGCTGCACAGTCAGTTACGATCTTGAATGAAATTCCAAGCAAGTACACTCTGTACTTCTTAAATGCCACTACCACAGCTAAGATCTCTAGCTCGTAACTGCTGTATTTTTCCTCCTGGAGCGTCGTTTTTTTGCTCATGTAAGATACTGGGTGTAGCTTGCTATCGTCTGGACATTTTTGCAACAACACTGCCCCATATCCACTCTTGCTAGCGTCAGTGTGAAGCTCTGTCTCATACTTCGGGTTATATATTTTCAAAACAGGCTCCGACGAGAGCAAACCTTTGAGTTTAGCAAAAGCACGCCGTTGTTCCTCTCCAAATTTAAACTCAGACTTTCCTCTCAACACGTCACTTAATGGTTTGGCTATGACTGAGAAATTCGAGATGAACTTTCTGAAGTAGCCAGCCAATCCAAGAAAACTCTGCAACGCAACGATTGTCTTCGGCTCTGGAAAATTACAAACGGCAAGAACCTTTTCAGCTGAGGGTTGAATCTGCCCACTTTGAATAGTGTACCCAAGGAATTGTACCCTCCTCTTCAAAAATTGACACTTTGCAAAGTTTATCTGCAATCCATACTCTGCCGCTATATCAAAGACGCGTCTCAGTATCTCAATTGCTTTATTGTCGCCTTTTGCTGGGATGATCAGGTCATCCATGTAGATGAACACTAGACCCTCTCGTGTCAACACCCAGAACACGGCGTTGATAAAACGCTGGAAGACAGCCGGTGAGTTGGTACTCGCTTAAACTGGAACTGTCCGGAATAGGTCACGAATGCCAGATACCTTCGACTATCTTCTTCGACTTCTACGTGGAAGAACCCATTTTTGAGATCTAAGGTACAGAACACCGCGGCGTCTTGTAATCTGTCCAAAAGATCCTCTATAAGTGGCATGGGATAACGGTCCTTGATCGTGATTCGGTTCAGCTTCCGATAATCCACACAAACACGGTGAGAACCGTTTTTCTTTTTGACCACCACCACTTGGCTCGAGTATTCCGATGAACTTGGCTCGATAATATCGTTGTCAAGCCACTCCCGGACTGGATTGTCGACGATCTCCTTCTCTCGTGGCGATAGTCGTCTAGGTCTACTGAACGCTGGCTGTTCCTCCTTAACGGTAATCTTCATTTTAACATCGGTGGACTTCGTCTTAGTAGGAACGTAACTCTCTACCAAGTCTTGGATCTGTTTTTTCTTTTCCTCATCAGCACAACTATAGATATTCAGTTCTGGCTCGTCGAACACCTGGATGCACATGATGGGAATTTCCAGTTTCCTGATAGTGACTACCTCCTTGGTCAGGACAACTTCGCCCTGATCTAGAAGATCATTGCCAATTACCATGTCCAAGCTCATCGAATTCTCGGAAACAACGTAGATGTTAGTGGTAAACTTAGCTCCGTCGATCTCCACAACTGTTGTGAAGTAACCCTGGGGAACAACCTTGCTTTCTCCAAACCCTGACAAAACAACATTTGTCTCCTGCAATCCTGGAGCTTCCATGGTCTCATAAATATCCCGTCGTAGAAGGTTGTAATGACTTCCACAGTCGACTAGCGCCTCGATTCGACGTTCGCAAAGTTTGACCTCCTTAAACTTAAGGTTACTCCTCTTCGCCGCCAGATTGTGAATGTTCGAATTGTCCTTTTTGTCTCTCTTCCTTTCCTTAGTACATTCTGATGAGATGTGGCCAAATTCGTGGCAGTTAAAACATCTTCTGCCCTTATCCTTATGCCCACATTCCTTCGAATTATGTCCATTTCCACCGCGATTGAAACATCTTTGTCCATCTTCACCGTTTGTCCTTCTTTTCTTCGCACCGTCAAAGCGCCTGTTTTCATCTTTATCGTTTGTATTTTTGGAGTTCCCTTGGAAGTTGTTGTTATTGCCCTTTGAGCACTTTCTTGACGATGACTTCACCGCCATTTCGTAATTTCTCATTCTCTCCTTGAAGTGTCGAGAATCCTTCGCTCCATGGAGAAGAAGTTTTGATCCTGAATCATCTTCAATCCCGCCTATCACATATTGAAAGACAGAAGCCTGTTCAATGTCACCCCTACTGGCGATTTCTTTCATCACAAGATAATACTCCTGAAGAGATTCATCTCGCTTCTTTCGTCGTTGAGTTAACAGTCTATGTATATCTATGCTGCTCGTCGCCACGTCAAACTCCTCCCTCAGCGCCTCTTTTAATGCTGACCAAGACGTCAGCCCTCGTTCCCCCTGAACAAAAAGCTGAGCTAGACCGTCGAGTGATTTTTTAGCGAAAACATACATCTGAAGCTCACTCCATCTCATCAAAACTGCCGTTTCTTCAAAATCAGAAATCCATTTCTTCACTGGATATCCGTCCTTGCCATTGAATGTCTTTAGGGCGCCCTCTATGTCTCGAAACGATAGTGAGAATCTATGCTGCTCCTCATATCTTCTCTCATATAAATTCATTCTTGATATATCTTGCCTCATTTTTTCATCGTCGGAATTGTCTTTTTTGTCAGCTTGATTCACTTCGGCTCCTTCTTCTTTTTCTTGTTCAATATCGTCAATTACCTTCGATGCAAGTTGGTCAAGATTTCTCAAATAAAGACATACATCGCTGATCATTTCCTCCTTTGTCCCGCTGTCAATACACAAGATACCAGCAACATCATATAGTTCGGCGAGTGAAAACGTTTCCTCGATGAATTTTTTCTTGGCTTCTTCTTCAGCAGAATCCTCTTCAAAATCAAATCCAGCGAATTCTCGTAGTCGCTTTCGACTCTTCCTGTCCTCCGGAATCGACTCAAAAATAAGATTGTGCAAAGCCTTAATTGCTTTCACCGATGCATTGTTAATATTTTTCTTTACTCTTTCTATGTTGCCCAACGTCGCCATTCTGTTTGATTACTCAGTCAACAAGTAAAGTCGTTTCCGTTTCCTGTCGCTCTCTTTTCAAATGAGCCCCTATCCTCTCGTCGTCGTCGAAATTCGTCTTCGCCGCAGTTCTACTATAGTGGCTACTGTCGAAGAGCGAATTTTGCTACACTATGGATCCTCGTCGCAGATCCGCTCGTCGTGGCTCGCAAAACTGCTCGTCGTATCGTCTACAGGCAAAATGGTTCGTCGGAAACTTCCCTCGCAGACAATATCGTCGTAATTTTCGTGGTAATTCGTATTAATTCAAAATCCTCCAGAATCCCGGTTGAGCCCCCATTTGTGGGAAGAGATTTAAATTCAAATAAAACTTGCGGAAGTTAAAATAATAAATCAAAATTATTATTTATCGCAAAAGATCTGGTTTCTATAAGGGAACATCAGAAAGTGGAAAAATAACAAAAAACAACGATATGTCCCGCCGCTCGACTAACTTGATCTATATTTTCTGACCCTTCTACTTTGTCGGTGTCGCGACGTCGACGCGACATCTACATCCTCGGTGGGAAAACCAAGGAACTCCTCATCTGACTCTTGGTCCTCAACTGACTCCCACATACATATATTGGAAGACAGGGACGTTTACAAATTAATATCAACTCTTACAAATAAACAGAAATTTCCTCGAGAAAAAGCTTTTCAGAAATTGTTTATATGATAAATCGAAGGCTGCAGACTGAAATAATGTGCTGGATTTGTTGTTTTTCCTTTGCAGTCTTAATCAAAAAATGTTTACCTGTAAATAGCTAAAATATAATCTGGAATTCAAGAAAGAACTTTTTCGGGATTATTTGTACGATATGATTCTGTGTAAATTCTGAGTTGAATGGCATTCAAGTCTAAGCAACAACTCTCGAAGCCAATAGATTTTATAAAATTCATTTAATGATTTTTTGTATTTACGATGACTTCAACCAAATCCTCCTGATCAACTTGCGCCAGTGCAACATATTTTTAGTAATGAAAGGTATAAAGGTAGGGATAGTGGAGAAGTTAAAATCAAGTCAATTAAAAATAGACTACTTCCTAATCACAATAAACAAACCATAGATTAAATATTTCAAATCCTTCTGAAATCTAAAAGTAACGTGAAAACGAAGCTCTATGTTTTTATCGACGAGCAAACCAGGCGTGTTTCTATAATCGATCCGAAATAACTTTCCCACTTTATTGCTTTCTTATAGAACTGATAGTTGTTATTCACTTTTATTGCTTTCTTTGTACGAATTCGACCCATTTTTGGAGTGAAAGAACGTCAATAAACTTGAATTTAGGTCACAAGTACTCCGTCAATTACTTGGTCAATGCTTTTTAAAAGAGATTAATTAGCCAATGAGATTAATGATATCAATTAAAGAGGATACAATTTCGTAGTTCATGTATTTTGTTTTCATTCAGCAACAGCTGATTGCTTTCATCTCTTCGGTTTGCAAAACATTTGCGCTTCCAATTTTTTATGCTGTAAACTCGCGATATATTTAGATAATTCTGAATGGGTGGCCGGTGAGCTAATCCTTTTTATTTTAGGGAGTGTTAATTTGGGATGGGCTATGCGGCAATATTTATACCTGCTAATTCGCGTTATCAAAATGCGTAAACCAGTCATGCGTAGCAAGAACCGTAATAAAACTAAAAGCCCGCCGGAGAAAGTTGATATCCAGTCGGACGAGTGACATAATCCTAAAGAAAACCTTCAGCTCGACTTCAACACGCACCCACCAAACGAAGGCAAGAAGGTGCCAAAAGGCCGTCTAGTGGAATTGTGATGTCATCTGACCGAAAATATCAAACAAAGCTTTTTATGCTCGGCAGGCCTAGTTTTTTATGGGTGTAAACAAACATCATATGGTTGATTTTCGCCTCGCAAATGCATTGTAGCTTTGCTTTGTCAGCCTGATGCGATTTTGTGCAATTTATTGCAACACCTTACAGCTGGGTCTGAGCATGTAAAATTTACCTGGCCAAAGTCGTTGGTTGAGGAGTCACTTTAGTAAATATCTTATCCAAAAAGTCCGCAGATGCATTCACACTATATTTATCCTTTAGTGAGTTATTTTTCCACGTCTTTCACTTACTAATAAATTAAAAATTTCACGCAGCACAGTTCACATTTTGTATGAAATGGCAGTGAACGTCATTGACATTTGCACCGGAAAATAAACTGCACCCGCAAATTTATCACGCCCACCAGAAAGAGTAAACAAAATTGTTGCAAAACACTGTGCGAACTTTTTTTTTATCATAAAATAGCTGCGAAAAATTATCTGAAATAAACTGCACTCGCAAAATATCACCGACCTCCGCGACAGAAATCAACTCTCCACTGAAACGCAAACGACACAAAAATCACGGCCAAAAGCGAACGAAATAACTGAACTGAAAATACATAATTAAAGAAAAATGCCAAACCGTACGTCAGTCGTCTGTGGGAGGGAGGGGGTAAAATAAACGCATAATTGCATCGTTGCCAGGTAGGAGAACATTCAGTTATATTTTGTGTAAATTTTGCACTGCAAGAAAATAGCTCCGATTCGATTCGATTCGATTAAAATTGTAGCAGTCGTGGAAGTTAAAATTTTATCCTGCAAACTTACAAAATATTGCTGGCAATCAATGAATATAACTTTATTTTAAGCATTGGTCGGTTAAATGTTAATCAGTTATTTAGAAGCAAATAACACGAGTACACTCATCCTTGGTAGCGAATGGGTTAAAAGCCCTCAGGAATCTTTTTAAAACTTTTGTCTCACTAAAATGTTGTTTTTAGAATTACTCATTACTAGTTAGATTAATTTAAATTATAAATTCATATATAAAAGTAGTTAATCTACATCAAATTATCGTTCTGAAAAGTTTTCCACTATAATTTGTAAATCCATATTCCAAATATGTAGCTTCAAATTTCCTTCAGAGTCGTTTCGTACAGTCTTATTTTGAGAACTAGATTGATTTCCTTTACAACATAAAAGTTACATTTCGAAAAACACTCCTCTAGTGTTCTCATTTCGGCCCCTAATTTAATGTATTATCTTCAAATATAAAAAGCTAATTTGGAGTTTTTGCATTCTTTACTTGACTGGGCGATACTCGGACTTCGCCTCTTATAGTTTCGTTGTTTTTTAAAAAAAAAGTACACTTATATATTATAACTTTTAATAAATAAAACTAAACTTAATGTGTTTATATTTTATTAACGAAAAATGCCAACGTATCTAATGTTTTTAAAAATATCGCCTTATAACAAAAAATGTGAAAAAAATCAGCAATAACTTTTCCAGAAACAAATAACTGATGGTGGGGAATAACATTAAACCTAACCGTTCCTAATAAAGTCAACTCAATAAAATTCCTTTTACATAATGCATTGTGATAAGAAATTAAACAAATGTGGCACCTACAACAAACCTTTCCTTTCCTGCAACTTACAAAACTTTTAACATGATTAAAAATATACAAAAATTATCGTCATTTTAGATGTAAAAGAAAGCCTAAGAGTAGAGATAGTACCTAAAATTTTAGAATACTTCGTCTCACTGGCTAAACTTAACGCCTATGTTATTAACGCGATTTTTCATGTGTTGTTGGATGTCTTCGGCGAGCTCTTCTACAGTCGTGTATCGCACCTTTTGAAAATTGAATATATCGGAGAGGAAACCAAGCGTTTCTTCTCGGAAATAGTGGCAAATATCCTTCAGATTTTCATCAGGGCCGAAGAATCCCCACGCCATTAAAGGGGATATTTGTTCAGATATTGTGTAGAAGTGGGACATAAACCCGCTCTGATACTTTAGCATTCTCTTCTTCGCCTTAAGCACCGACCAAACTGCTGTTGTTAAGGCCTGCAAGAAAAAAATTAAATCTTCATAATTTACATATGGAAAGGTTACCAACCGTCTCCTTGAATCCATTCGAAAGGAACCTATTTTGTACTACAGCAGTTACGCTAGCGGGCGGAGCATCCAAGTCTTTAAAGGAGTCTAAGATAATAAAATCGATGCAGATGTCGTAAAAAGTCATGGCTTTTACACTTCGCTGTTCAAGCTCTTTTTCGATAAGAGGCCAATTGTTAGGGTCTTGAAGAAAATTCATCATATCTTCGTAGCCCACTAGAAAATCTTTTGGATCTTTGTCTCCTAAACAAAGAAGATCAGTGAGAATTTGTCTCCCCGTGTCAGCCACCCATTGACCAAATGTGGGATCCTGAAAATGTTTATCAATTTAATTATTGAATATTTTCATATTAACTAGTGCTGCGTTTTCGAGACAGTGATACTTAAAAATTTGACGAGACTGCAGCTGAATTAGACATTTGTGAGACTTTATGTGGGCTCATGTATAACTTAATTAAAAATGAAATATAAAAGAAATCTTACTTTAAATAAATACTGGAACGATAATCGAATACAGTGCAATTTAGCCAAATATTCCAAATCGGTGGAGCAATTGACTAGCTCTGTCCGTACAGTGCGAGCAGGTATTGGTTGAATTTCGTATTGCTTGATAGCGCTCTGATAGAGCGGATATTGATCAAATTCAGCAAATGCTTCCGCGAATTCTTCAAATTCCCGCAAGTCGGCGACTTGATCTAATGCAGATGCGAAACTTTCCGCTGAATCGAAATTAGGATCTGATCCAGATCTAGTTAATCGATTTCGGGATTGCTCCTTTTCAGTTTCTAATGCCGTCTCTTCACGAAAAAGCACCGATCTTTGGTCGAGGAAAAGAAGCTCACTCTGATCTTGGAGAGTGTAGGCCATATCCAAAAGATTTTGAATTTCGCGACAGAACTCAGACTCTTCGGCTGTTGTGAGGGCCTGAATACCACCAGGGGAATAGTGAACTGCGAGGGCGTCCTCCCAGTGATTTATAACAGCCTCAAGGGCTTCCATTCCCATAACACCAAGTTGCTGGGCAGTTAATTGTTGGGTGGTTACAGCACCAGGCCCTACAGACCCCGATGCCATTGATACTTTGTCCGAAAGAGCCACCATCGATCCAACTGGACTTCCTGATCGTGCAGACGCCTTCGAGCCGGCTACAGATGCTAAGTCGTTGGGACTTCGCATGCTGTTTCTGGTTCGGCGACCTCCATATTTGCGGGGACGACGAGTTGGTCGGGGAGTTTTTCTACGTTTTAGGTACCGCGCGAGTACTCCTAAAAGAGCCACTCCTGCTGATACTGAAAGCACCACTATCTGGAAGAATTATAGGACGGGTTTAATTAAGAAGCTATTGAAGATAAATTATATAAGTCAAAGAATAGAATGAATTCATAAAGTTATTGTAGTACATCCACAATATCAAAGCAGCCCCGATTTCCTCTCGATTCGATGAAATGTTTTTAACTCAATCTTCCCAACCGGGGAATTTATTTTTGTTACACTTCCACCCGGGATGAATTTTTCGTATACATAATTATTTTAAAAAATGAGTTTACGTACACATGCCAAAAAGAAGGTAGATTAATAAATAATTGCTAGCAAAATTATTAACGATTATTTTTACAATGAAATTTTTATACTTGTAGTAATTGTTGTAATAATTAACAGATAAGTTGAGGGGATAGTTTGGTAGTTTAAAGTGAGTTTGGAAAACTAGGACAATAAGTAAAAAATAAGTGGTGCACATTTTCCAACATAATTAAGTATAAATATTTCAATGTTTTATGCAAATTCTTTTTAAGCCCGTCAAATTCATCAAAAAATAACCACTTTAACAAGAGGATCTTTCTTAACTTATGGGTGATCGGTTTCATTTACAAATATTAGAGGTTATATGAATCTGAGAATAAATACGTTTTTTTGTACCAAAAAAATATTCGGTTATTTCAGCAAACTGCGGACGGGTGTAGCCTCAGATGATCCTAATTTAAGAAATACATATTTTAGTTTTAGTTAGGGAGCACTGAGTGACGTAGGCGCACAGTTTACTTAAACAAGCCCATTACTTTGCCGCCTTTTTTTCTACATCACAGTTATGCAATCAAGCAGTTTTATGTTATAAACATGGTTTTCAAATGTTAAAAAGTTAGAAAGTGGAAGTACCTTTTGCGAGGTGGTTAGCTTAAAGGGAAGAATCCTGGTCTCGAACAACTTTGCTGGGAAGATAGATTTAAGCATTTTGGCAACTTGCTTGGGTACAACTTAATTGAAAACGTCTGGTAATCAAGCAACCGATATAATTCCCATTTTTTATTACCGCTTAATCCCTTACAAATTGGACCTAGGTTTCTCTGATAACAAACAAATTGAACTTTCTCCAGGGACTGATTACGTGCTTCGCTTCCTCCCGTTCGGTTGCTGTTTTGGGGTGAAATTCTTTCAGGTTATGTGGGTCCGGTTAAATTTTTAAGCACTAAATTCGATTGTGTGTCACTTGACATAATTGTTTAATTGATGAGCATACGCAATATGAACAGTTTTGCGAATTTCTTGGGAGAATTAACACTTTTTCAAACGAAAACAGCAATCTGTCAACCCAAATAACCCGATTTATGACAGAAGAGAAAGTGCGTGCGAAAGTTTTTTGGAGAAATTATTCTATGGGGAGTGTTCAGAAAATTTGGATATTCGATGCTTTCATTCATTAATTTTCTTCTAATATAGATATTTTATTCGATACTATTGTGGCTTTATTATCATTAATGTGAAAACTAAATTCTATTTTTGGTAAGATAAACAATATTCAGTTAAATGTTTACTCCAGTTGGTGCAGGCCATCGGTTCAAACATCAAAATTTTTAGTATCCCTAAACTGTCAAAAAAAGAATTTGTGTAAAACTTTTCTCCTGTGCTGTGAAATTGGCGAAAATAAGGCAATCGACTGAATGTGGTGGAAAAATAATATAAAATAATAAACAAAAAAATGGATATCAACGATCTTCCCGATGAACTGTTGGAATTTATTTTTAGTTACCTTCCGCCCTACAAGGATTTAGAAGTTTGCCAAGCAGTCTGCAAGCGATGGGATTTACTCGTTAAAAGTACCCTTTCATATTGAAATTTCCATGTATTTCCATTATATTACGTTTTTCAATAATTTTTAGATGTTATGCGTCGCACAATTATGAATCTGAACAAAGGATTGACCAGTTTTCGGCTATGCTGGAAATCGAACAATTGCATGGACATGACGGCGACGATTGCCGGACGTTTTTCCCACTCTGCTGTGGTCCATGAGAATTCGATGTATGTTTTTGGGGGATGCTCATCGAGCGATACCACTTTCAATGACCTCTGGCGATTCGATTTGTCGAAGCGAAAGTGGATAAGGCCATTCTCGACGGGAATGTATCCGTCCCCGAAGGGATCCGCTTCGATGGTTTGCTACCGGGATTGGCTGTATCTTTTTGGTGGCTGGAGATATCCCCCGCTTCAGCCACCCTACCAAAGTTGGACCCTATTCGACGAGCTGCACTTGTACAACATTAAGAAGAATCTCTGGTCGACGGTCGAGCACTCGGAGGAGTACCCGCCGCCGATGGCTGGCCACTCAGCTACAGTTCAGCAGAATAAAATGGTTGTGTTCGGGGGCTATCAAGTTAGGAACGACGTTAATTTTTACTCAAACGATGTATGGTGCTTGGATCTTGAATTCTATCAGTGGAAGAAGCCAAAAGTTAGCAACAAAAAGCCTCCACCTCGCTGTGGACAATTTCAAACCGCACTGGATGATAATAATTTGCTTATAATGGGCGGATGTGGGGGCCCCAACAACATTTTCAACGATGCATGGGTACTAAACATTTCCGGAGAAGTATGGCAGTGGAGGAATATAGCGGTTAAGAATAAAAAATGGGCTGCAGCAAATTATTGGTGCAATCCTGCTTGTAAAGTAGGCACAAAACTTGTTGTACTCGGTCCCACACAGTGCGAGTTTGGAATTCTTAGGACACCGCGAACAGATAGAAGAATCGTTTTTCACATACCGAATGCGCCTCGGAGGTTCGACAATTTTAATCCTGCATTGGATGGGGATGGCGAAAATAATAGAGTAGTGCCACATAATGCTAACAACAATAATAATAACAATAATATAAATCCAAATCCAGCGAATGGATCTATTCGACACCTTCGTGCTCGGGAGGCGAACGCTCCGCCACCCAATCAACAGAATAATGTAAATAATATTAATGAAGATGATGCAGCTAACCGATTGCAAAGGAATTTAGCTCTGCGGCCAAGTTATCCTGTAAACTATTGGGGGGTAATGTATATTTACTTAATTTTTTATATGTAGCTCGTTCGTTTTGTTTTGAAATCTTTCTGATGAATTCTTATAATCAAAAAGTGAAAAATTAGGTTTCCTGAGTAGTCCTTCGATTTTTGTTGAAATGATTTTACATTGATTGTCCTCGTATTCCTCAAGCGATATTTATTGAAATGAAAATAAAAGAGAGTATTTTAAAATAATTCTTGTACATCACATCATCAAAGAAAAGAAACGAAATCATATTTATGAAATAATCTTGTATTTAATTTTAACGTACTTTCGATCTTTTCTTATGCAGCGGCATATTTTCACATTTAAACATACCTTTATTTTATTACAGGATCGTTTTCATATGGCTGCGTTCAGCGTAGATAGTCGAACTCGAAGTATTTCAAGGGAGCGCCACCAAGAAAGGATTCGTCGAATGGAAAAACAAATGAATGCTTTGCGGAACAGTGGTAGAAATAACATCCAAAAAGTAGGAGCTCCTAGCGGAGGAGGAAGCGGCGGCTCAGGTGGTGGCGGTGGTGGTGGAGGAGGTGGTGGAAGTGGTAGTGGGGGGCCCACTTTGAAAAAGCCAAGACGTAGCAGTTTAGGAATGTTTATCTGCGATATTTCAAAAGCTCTTGACGAAACCGAACCATGTTTAGAATGGATGGAGAACAAGAACAATGGAATTGTCTCTGGTGCTCCTGAAAGACTAATATTATCCACTATCGTTCCAGGGAATGGAGAACTTATTATGTTTGGTGGGGTACATAAGGAAACCCTATCCGCATATACTCACGAGGTATCAAACTCAGTTCATTTTCTTACAGCGCCCAAAGAAATTATTTAGAGGATTTTAGAAAAAGACGGCCGCTTTATGACTAAATCGAAAATGTTTATAACTTTTAATTTTTATGCCTCTGTATATAGGACTTATGAGTTTATTACATGAAATTTCTCAAAGAACATATATAAAGACTTTTCTTTAAACCATTTCAAAAAGAGTTTACTTACTATAGGGTTAAAATCAATTGTTTCGTTCCTGTAAATTAAAGAAACCAGAGGGCAAAAACGAAATTTTGTTTTTATTGAACTAGAAAATTTTCTATAAAATTTGATTTTGAACCCCATCATTTGGAAGCGGATCCTAGCAAGTGGGGTATCTTTGGAAAGGTATTTTTATCCCCTTTTGAGGAATCAAGAATCTATGAGGACCTTAAGTGAGCGTATCTTTTATGTCAGTTTTGAATGGAAGGAGAGAAGGGAATCAAAAACAACATTTTGCTCAGTACACCCCAAGGAATCGATTAGTATAGCGTTTCCTGCGTATACCTAACACCTTGTATTTGGTATTATTTCGAAAAAATGATATTTTCTTCAAGGACTTCTTACGGATTAAAAAACTTAAAAACTAAGTCCTGTTTAACACCTTTGTAGTTCGCATTCGTGTTGTGTCCTGAATGTCGGTTTATTTTTGTATCATCCAACAAAATATAAATTAGCATTATTAGGGGTATTCACAGCTCGATGTTATTTGTTATTGTATCGTTGTATTGAGTGTAAAATTGTTGTTTCTAAGTAAACGACTTATTTGTAATGATACAAATAGCAAACAATTCTCCAGGATCTTCCTTGTAAAATTCCCAACGAACAGAGCCTCTTTCTACAATTGACCACATCCTTCCCTGTGACTTCGATGTGGCAGCCCCAATGAATTTTAGTCAGTTCATTGGAAAAATATCACGTACACCACGGAGTCTGACATATTGTGAGTAATGGCGAACAGGGCTGGTGGCCTCGGGGAAAAATAGTTTCTATCCGCAGCTAAACGATAAAAGTTTCCTGGAAATCATCCCGCACGGAAGGAGCAAATGTCCGAAGTTACTAGTGATAAAGTTTAAGCGACCGGAGCCGATTAAATGCAGTTAGTTTAATCTTGTCACTCCCAAAACTGTTATACATTATCAATGAGAGTAGTGCATCGAGGTAAATACGAAAACTGTCCTCGGCTGGCTTGATGGCCGATTTTGAATGGAATGCTTTAAATTGCGACCGCATCGAAGGGTACTCGTGTGGTGCATTTCGACAGAGATAAATTACAGCCGAATATCTCAAGGAGGCAGGGGGGGAAGGGTGTGAAAACTATAAGCCCCCAAAATGGGTCGTGGTCGAAATCAATCTGGCACCAGTGGGAGCAGCAAAAAAATCGTAAAATCAAAACCTGGAGCTATTCTGATGGAAAAGGATGATCAGGAAAGTTCTGATGAAATTACACTGCCGCAAGGGTCGCGGATTACTCGACGGAGGCTCACACTCGCCAAGGTAAGGCCCCATTTTAGAACAATTTTACTTTCTGTAGAAGAGTGGTACTTGATTTTTGTAGAACAATTACCGTTTGGTCACTGACATTTCTTTTTTTTCCCTTTCGATATAAATTTGCGTAGATTCTATTTCGATTCTGTCAAAATTCTTTTGTTCGTAAGTTGTTAGTTTTATTTTGGAATGATGTTTTATATTGCACATTGCATGGTAAGACTTTTTTTTTACAGCAGTGTTCCCATAGAGGCAAACTTTCCTCTGTGAAAATTTCAATGATTCGTCGAGATATTTGCGAGTTTTTTTACATATCTCGTCGAAATATGATAAAATCTTGCTTATTCGGTGGTTTTTCGCGAGAAATTCTACCCGAAAAAGTCGCCCATTAAGATATTATTTATAACAGCTTACCCAAGACGCAAACCTATTAAAATGTGAAACTTTGCAATTTGTTTACCTCCCATTTAACAGGCAGAATCACTTAGCAATTTATTTATTCCTCAGTTAAATATGATAATTGCGGATGTCAACCATTTTGCGATAAATATTATTAAGAATTTTCAGATAAATTCTTCTCCCGCCCGCCATTTACCTCCTCAGCCTCCAACCAAATATTTCGCAGCTATCTCTTTCTTAAGGCATGAACTAATTTTTAGAGTTCCGACAGCGGGTATTAAATTCCCTTTAAAATATATTTTTTCATCAAAATTTTAGCTTTATAAAGCAAGTGCATGAATAATTCGCACCTCAAACACAAAAATTTCCACAATTTTAATTCATCGCTTTAGAGATTTTTTGATAGGAAAGTTTTCCGAGTCACGTATAACAGTTACGGGGAAATGGAGTCGCCTTGTTTACCAAAGGGCAAAGAAACACGTAATGCTGATTAATGCAGCTTTAAGTGATGCTGCTGGACTGCTTTGGTGCTTTTATCATATTTGGATTAATTAATGTGCCTTTTACAGATAATTTCGCTTTGTGGACACCTTAGGCAATTGTCAATAAAACGTCCATGGCTATGTTTCCGTCGATGCCTTGTGCTTTTTTCTCCGAGATGGGCTAACTTTATTTCTCCTCCCATTGAGCAACTAGCGACTTTGCGCTGTGCATGTTTTATTTTTTCGAAAGAGTTTTTGGAGGCCAATGATTCCCGCTTTGTTGATTTGTGTTGCGATTATATTTTTTGAAGTTTCATACGAATATTTGCGCAGTAACATGCATTTAGATCAAATTTCCAGAAACATGGAATTACACGTCTTAATGCCAATCTAATTATCGATATTTTTTTAAAATCTAAATGTGCACAAAATTCTAAATTTAGAATATATTCATTTCTAAATTTAGATGCTAGTATTTCTTACTGTTTTCATCAGTAAAATCATTGGAATTGTTTCTACATAAATAATTACATCAAGAGGATAGTTTGGTTTATCTACATTTTTAAATTTTGTTAATGGAATCTCAACAAAAGAAAACAATTTTAAATAATTTTACTTTGTATATAATATGTCTCCAACGCCAAAAGAATGCAAACAGATTCTTAATTAGTTATTATTCATAAAAAAAAAACTAACAAAATGGAAAAAATTTTTGCCTGCACTGTTATCGTCCTTCACGTTGGCAAATTCTTACATAACCATGTTTATGCACGTACATGAACAAAAATATAAAGAAGCGTGTGCATGAACATAAATATAAGAGCGTATTGTTAATATGTACCAAAGATAATCAAAATAACAAGATATATGTGACACTATCTATGCAAGCGCAAAGCTCTAACCCAAATGCGATTCCGAAAACGGGATCAAGAAAAATTTTGCTTTAGTGCAGGCAGTAAAGAACTGCCATTCCTTATGTAAATTCCAATAAGAGCGAACGAGACAAGAATAGGCAGCCCCAAAATGCTCACCTACGGCGCTTACAGTGTAAACAATAATGTGAGCATTTTTTATACACGCGTTTTTAAAGGCGCTTAAAATTGGCTGCGCACGTGTATGCTTGTTGCGTGCTTAGTATTAGTGCCCGCCTCTTCCAATGTTCCAAGTATAGGGATGGCCTGGAATTGAAGAAGGGGGAAGAGGCGGGTAGCAAACACAGAGCATAAATACGGATGCGGTTGTTTAAATTTTTTCATTTTGCACTTTTAAAGGCGCTTGAAATTTTCTGTGTTCGTGTGTGGCGAAAAGTACGGGGTGGGCTTGAATTTTTACAACTTAACCAAGCTAATATGAGAATAAGAATTTATCTTACAATAATATGAGAGTAAGGATTTATTTCACAATTTATTTATTTTAAAAAGAAAATTCAATGATAAATGATAAATGCAGTGTATTTATAGAAAATTTGTAAAAAATAAGAGGCGCCCTGTAGATTGTTTCAATTCTCGGTCCATTTTTCCCCCATTTCCACTCAAATTTTTATCCCTTTCTTACACATGACTTCCTTATTACTATCTAATTCTCAAGTTCGTTTGGGTAACGGTACCAAGGTCAAATTTTTACGAGAAAAATTTCGAGAGGATATCTTATTGTGTACATAATCTTTGATATGTTCAACCTTTTTACTATGTTCGCCCAAACTACCAAAGGTCCAAAGGATCAATCTTAACCCTTTTTACATAAGTTAAAAATCAAAATTCCATTTTTCTAATCCAGACTCTACCCCATTTCCTGAAAATATTGATTTCTTCCTTCAAATTGCTTAAATTATTTTTGAAAAAATTTCAAGTAGAAGAGGTAGTTTTTTTGCCTATTATAGGATCTTTTTTTGCCATGATAAAAATATTCTAAATGTTAGCCCATCACATAAGCTACCTATATATGTATATTCCAAGGTTAATTTAAATCCGTCCTGTAGTTTCTGCTTTTTTGTCCTTAATTTCATGTTCAAACAAGGCCCCGTTACAGTTGAGCAAGTATAACGGCAAAAGGAATTTTCATAACAGACAAGGCCGAGCATTTTAGAATTGGTAATAATAATGATAAATAAATTAAATTAATACGTCCTATGTATGTATCATAGTACGATACATACATAGGACGTATTAATATACTTCTCAAATGGAATAACTTTTAGTCCAGTTGTTAATTGGCTAAGAACAAATTTGTAAAGTTAACATCGGATCATTTTGCTGCATCACGAAGTATGATAAAATTTATAAAAGATCGTAAATCGCACTATTAGTATGACAGATTAAGGTTTTCAATATAAAATATAATACAAAGGAATGTTTAATAAATTCATTTTAAATACAATTCATAAAAGTATGTATTTGATTTTTTAGGCTTACTCTTGGAATAAATGAAGAGCTTTCATACAGAAAATAAAAATATTGTACTTAGTAATACATTCTTTTTTTTCAATTCGATTTGAAATTTCCACAAAATGAGATATGATAGCATGAATTTTATGTTAACGTTGTTGGATTGCATTTGTTGAACTTGATATTTATAGTTGTGAGATTTTAAACAATTCTAAGAATGAATATTTTACTTAAAATCGAAAAACTCTAAATTTAAAGGATTTAGTATACCTTGGCTAATCGTGTTTTCGGAATGTGTTAGTTTATATTTGTTCAGTAACGTCAACCTCTTTCTTCTTTACTCTTTTCTTTCTTTCAGGAACAAAGTGAAAAAGATAAAACATCAAAAATAGAAGCGATTAGTACAAGTTCAAGTACTCCAATAATGAATACAAACGTTGATGCTGCTGCACCAAGTCGTGGACGTCAGCGGGGACGTCCCCGCAAACATTTAAATAAATCAGCACCTAATTTAGTTAATATAAGTTTGAGTATAGAAAGTGAAGTTTTAGACAGTGAGAACACTGCATCAACAGAAGATATGCCCATTATCAATAGCGAAGAAATGTTCATAGATAATATAAACAATGTAGAAAATGTTGTGGAAATTGGTGATTATAGTCAAATTGCAAACACTTTGATTGAAAATAGTGATAGCGATGATAAACAGACAATTACTATGCCTGATAAAATGAAAAATTTCGAAACAGGCAGTTATGCTTTGAGCAGTTTGGAGGATGATTCACAGAGTCAGTCGGATAGTGTTTTAGCGCAACAGGATGAAAATAGCAATAATCCAGAAGAGGAATATGTTGTTGCGCAATCAGAATCACCTGTCATTCAAGAAGAAATTAATTTAGATAATAGCCAAGATCAAACGTCGAAGATTAATCCTAGTCTGTACGCATTCGCGTCTCCACCGCATGGGAACAAACAAAGTGAAGAAACTGTTCGCGATCTTAATATTGAGAGTACACAGAAAATTCAATCACCTATTCCAACTTCTTCATTAGCTAAATCTAGTTTAAGCCATAGAAACACCCCAACACCTGATAGAATAGTTTCATCACCGGAAATCTTACATGTACGGACAAATTTAAAAGCACCAAGGACTTATCAAAATAAGAGGAGGGGTAAAAGCATATCAAGTACAAAGGGTCAAAAGGAATCAGATGAAATCGTTACGAAGAATGAGTATCCAATAGCAATATTTCAATCTCAAGACAAATCAAATATCATTCAGGATAAATCTTCTGGACAAGATACTTTGTCAATTGCTACTGAATGTCGGCGAAGTCAGAGGAATAGAATAATCAAGTACGACATCAGGGACTTATTGAATAAAAATCGCAGAAGTAAAATTCAAATTGAATCGAAGGTAGTTTTGAAACCGAAGTCTGATAGTAGCTCTCCAAGTCTGTCTTCAAATGTATCGTCAAGCTTATCTTCAAAAGACAAAAGTTCGGAGGAGTATGATACAGACAGAAGTAGCTATCTGGACAGCCCGCAAATTTTTAAAGGTTTCTCTGATTCTGATAATTCGAAGAATTCACCTATTACAATCAAAGAAAAGATCATAAGTCCTCAGAAGAGAACCTCACCTGTACGAAGTAATGCTATCCAAAGGAAAGAAATTAGTATTCAGACAGACTTGGATGTAAGAAATAAAAAGGAAATTAGTATTGAATTGTCTTCACACAGTGGTCAAACGATAGCTTCTTCGTTGAGTGGAGTAACTCAAAAGGAGAAAACCGAAGTGGCTAAGACAAATAAAACACTTCCTAGTCGCAAATCTTGCGATGAGATAACATTACAATCTTCATTTTCGGCATTGGGCGAGTCTTCAAAGAACAATCCAATTATACATAACAAATCAGAAGTAAACTTCACTCGAACTCCTGTGCGACGTCTTCGACCTTCAGTATCTAAAACAGTTGCTCCTGCAATTATTGAAATATTACACGATGATGAATCATCTGAGGATGAAAGAGGATTGCAACCAATTTTGGATTTTCATAAGAAACCTACTAGAACCCAGGAGATATTTTCAAAATGTTTGAAAAGATCACAACGTGTTGAAAGTCTAATAGAATCTCAAATAAAACCGCAGCGAAGTTTGATTAGTAATAAATTCAATACTACATATGAGCCTCCGAATTCATTTAATCATTGTGAAAATATTATAAATCTAATTGACGATGATACAAGCAATGAAACAACCTCTTTGCCAGAAATATTGGAGACGGACAGTACAAAACAGACTACAAGTAAGCAAGCATTTGATGAATCTGATGAAAATAAAATTGAGAATTATCAAGAAGTAAGAGATACAGAATCTCTTGACGACACTGTAATTGTTGTGGAAGTCCAAGAAGACGATGACTCAATTGAAGAAAATGCTTCTGAAAAAGATATGGAGGCAAAAAGTACCAAAACAGATACTTCTGTTAGTCAAGTATTAGACTTTAGCAAAGAACTTGATTTGTCAATAGAAAATGAGCAAGAACCTTGTAAAACACGTTCAAGGAGATCAAAACAATGCACAGAACTGAATAGGACAGAAAGTGTGGAAAAGGATGGTAAATTTAATATTAAGGATAAAGACGATGAGGCCGAACATTTAAAAGCAGTTGAGGACGCAATAGCACAGATGGAAGGAATATCAGATGAAGTATTCCCACACCATAATGAAACCATGTCAAAGAATGACATACAAGAATGCCATACACAATCTGCACTTGTTTTCCAAGAAGGTGAAAAAAATCAAAATACTGAAGAATTGCCACAAAAAGTTAAAAGCCTTGAAAACAGCGATGAGGAACAAAAATTAGTTAGTAAACCTGCAAAAGAAAGACCTTCGAGGAAAAGTAAAATCGAGCTTCGAGAAGATTTCGAACATCGTCAAGAAAAAAAAGGAGATGACGTGTTGTCTCAAAATATAGAAGAAACAATAGAAAAAGAAATTCTTAAAAGCACTAATAATGAAAAGATACTAATCAAGCGGAGAGGAAGACAGAGAAAAATTAAATTGGGATCTAATTCAGAAACAACTAAGTATACTGAAGAAGGTAAGGAAAAAAGCAGCATTCCTAAGTATGAAGATGATTCTAGCTCCAATTCCCTTGTATTTAAAATTAAAAAAGAGTTAGAGGAAACAATTGCTAAAGAAAAAGAAATTATTGAAAAGCAATCTACAGAGGAAATTTCTGAAATTAAAAAATCAAGAAAAACCAGATCAAGTAAAAAATCCTTAAAACTTTTGAATGAAAGTAACTCACTAAACATTTCTAGTGGCGAAGATACAGATAATGGTAAAAAAGTTGTTGAAAAACTTAAAGTAATTAAAAAGGAAGAAAATATAGTGAATAAAGTAAAAGAAAAATCGTTAAAACCTCGAAAACTGAAGAAGTCTGATATTGTGGAAGAAAATGAGGAAATCGTTGACACTTCTGAAGTTGATTCGGTAAATGTTGCTTCATTTGAAGAACCTAAAAAGGATTTTAGAGATAAACATTTATTAAAAGAAGATTATGATGACCATAAAGAGACCACTGATGTTAAAAATAAAACTATATCTCATGACTTAAGTTTAGAAAAAGCTGCTGAATCAGAACACCTTAAAACAGAATGCGTTGATGTCGAATCAAGTGGACTTTATTTAGCAAAAGTTTCTGATTCTACAGAAGTTGAAAAGGAATCTAGCGAAATCAATTTAGAGTTCAAGGATCCTAAAAAGGAACTTGTTGGTACCAAAAAACGACGTGTGCCAACAAGGCTGTCCCTTAGAAATTCTCTAACCAGGCAAGAGGCAGGCACCTTTGAAAAGTTTGATGAGAAATCAGAAAAAGATGAAAAGATGGTAGAAGAAGAAGTAGAAGAGCTAAAAACTTCAATTTCAAAGGAAAAAAACGTTGAATCTTTAGAAGATCCATCTCATCTCCTGCCAACTAGGGGTAAATATCGATTAGGTTCCGTTGATTTGCCTTCATCTAAGAGTGAAGATCATGTTAAACCAAAAGACTTATCTGGAATGGATAGAAAAGATACTGAAATCTCTTCAGACAGATGTCAAGATCAGGTTGGAACTAAAAAAGAGTTAAAACTTGTTGATGCCGTAGAACAATCTTCATCTACAGTTCAAAAGATTATAGAAAAATCTGGAAAAAGTGATCTTGAGCTTAAATCGGAGGCCGCAACTTTGGATGCAACTGAAAAAGAGTATACGAAAAAGAAGATAAAGATCCCAAAAAAACGCAAAGCAAATGAAACAGAATCGGCAGAATCTTCTATACTAGATGAGAATGCTCCTATTAAGAAGCGAGGGCGTAAAATATCTAAAGTTGATTCAGATTATATCGAAATAACACACAAAAAGAAAAAGATTACTACTAAAGATGTTCAAGTGGAAAATTCTGTTGAAAAATCTTCTAAAAAGGGAGATAACACAGGAGAAAGTTCTATAGAAATTGAAAAATTACCAGAAAACGCTATTGAGGAGAAGATAAATGAAGAGGCAATAGAAATAGACAAAATTCCAAAAAAACTTGATCTTCAAAAAGAGGGCCAAGAATGTAGTACTGACGAAAATTCTAGTCAAATATGCGAGAAATCGGAACCACCTATTCTGAAAGAGAAGTCCATCGAAAAGACTGAAATTGCTCCTCCAATTTTAAAAGATGAAAGTGCGACACTCCAAGAGTCTGAAAAATCCAAAAATGAAGAAACAACTTCAAAAATTGAAAAGCTATCTGAGAAAAAGTGGTCTGGAAATTGTGAGATGCTTCAAGTGTCTACGACGTCGAAAAGTGAATTTTCATTTTCAAAAGGCGAAAAATTGTCAGAGAAGAAGAAAATTTTGAAACGAAGGAGTTTACGCTCAATTAAAAAAGATGATTTACCAGTGAAAGAAGGGGAAAAAGAAAAGAAAGTTGAACAAGACTCGATAGAGATATTTAAGGAGACTGAGACCAATTCGTTTGATTTAGCTGAAAATGATAAAGTGATTGAAGAATCTGCTAAGAGTACTTCTAAGAAAAGATCAAAAAGGAAAGAGTCTGTAAATCCATTTGATAAGTTTGAAATTAAAAGCATTACTGTCGTAAAAGATCCTAAATCTTCTAATCTTGATGCTTTTGATGATTTAAACCAAGAAGTGATTTGCGCTACAACATCAAAGGAGCATCGCATAATTGATTCTTCTATGGAAAGCACAACTACGGAAATAAATATAGATGGACAATTTGTTGCTACGAAGGATGAAGTGAAAGAACTTACTGAAAGTAAAAATATATTATCGAAATCGACGGTTATAGGGGAGGAATTAAAAGAACCTGCTGAAATTAAAATGTCTTATTCAAAATTTGTTCCCGCCCATGATAAAGAATTGATCGAACAATTTGAGAACAAAAAATCTGTTGTAAAACAGAAAAATAAACGTGCAAGAGAGCCTTCTGAGAATATTGAACTCGAAAATGAGCATTCACAACATGATAATTGCAATGAAATTTCTGAATCTGTTGAAAAATCTGGGAAAGTAACACCCAAAAAATCAATAGTTCGCAAAAATTCTATAGAGGTAATTAACTCTAAAAAGACAATTTCTGATCGTGCTAGAAAATTAGGCAAAAAACGTTCTTCTGATGTTCATAGTGAAAGAAAGAGCTCTGTCGATTTTGGCGATACTGTGGAGAAATCAAAACGTGACAAATCATACGACTTTCTTCAAGATAAAAAACCAAAAGATGATCTTGAAGATGTAACTAAAAACTTAGAGTGTGTTGTTCCTGAAAGCGGTGAAAACATTTTACCGCCTTGTGAAAGCTCTGATTGTTTGGAACAAAAAGATAATAAGAATGATCAACAAGATCTGTCTCAGAAGATAAACCTTTCAAAAACAGTTGAACGTGAAGAAGAGGCTGAAATTATAAAACTATTTCCATTTAATGAACAATCGCAACAAAACATTGATGAGAAACCAAATGAAGATGAGAAAAAATCTTCATATGAATTAAGTTCTGCTCCTAGCCTATCTGACTTACATTCTACGAAATCAGCTATAAAATCTTTAGACGAATCCGAAATAAAGCAAAGTTCAAATAAATCAGATTCAAAGATCATTAAAGTTAATGACAAAAATGAAAAATCTGAGAAGTCCAAATCAAAATTATCTGAGGATGATTCAACCATAGATTCATTAGAATCTTCACAAACTTCGTTTAGATCGCAGATATCAAATAAATCTATAGATCAAAAGCCATCAAAACAGTCCCATGCAAGTGAGAAAGTAAAATCAAGATTAGAAGAAAGCATAAAGTTTAATGATTCTGATAGAGATAAAGAGAAAAAATCACATAAAAAGTCTACATCTTCTCACAAAAAATCTGAGAAAAGTAAAGGGTCCGAAGATTCTAGAAAAATTCCAACAAAAGAAGAAAAGGAAAGGATTTTAAGCAGCGTTTATTGTCCACAAAAAACTACAACTGTCCAAGAAAGTATTAATACATTTGTCCTAAGCTCTGAAAAAGATAAAAAGGTAAAAATTGAAGACACCAAATATTCGCTTTTATATAAAGGAGATAAAGAAGATGATCCAAAATACAGTGAACGCAGCAGCATACATAAAGAACGGAGGGATAGCAAAGATATAAGCAAATCAAGAAATTTCGAGAGAAGCACAAAACCACATTTTGATAAATACCACTATTATCGGAAGGATAAGGAGCAAAGTAAACCAAGCATTTCATCAGAATATTTAAAGAGAGAGAGCAGAGATAATTCTAGTGAATCTTCCAGCGATAGGTATCAATCCAAAGATGATAAGTATGATACATCATGGAGCAGCGATAAAGACCATTCTGAAAAGAAATATTGGCAATCATCTTCATCTACAATAAAAGATTCGGCACCTCAGAAAATCCCTGAAAAGGAAAACGTATCTCTAAAACTTCCAGAGGTATGTACTTCTTCAGAAAATACTGAAAAAGCAGAACTTACAAAACCATTGTCCTTTGAGAATTTATATAAAATTGAATCCGTACAGGATGAAATTTTTGTTTCGGCTGAGAAAGCTATAGATGATGAAGTTAAAGCAACTTCAGAATTAATAAATGCTGAAATAGCAATGATACAAAACTCTGCAGTAAAAGGACAATCATCTGTAGATCATTCTGAGAAAAGTGAACAAATTTTAAATGTTCAAGAAACTATTAAGAGGTTAAATAATGAAATTAAATCTGGAAGTACTTTTAGCAATATTCAAACGTTTGTCTTCTCAAATTACGAAGATAAGACACCTAAAGAAGGAGCGATTAATATTGGTGAAAATGTGATCAAGTCAAATGTAGAAATTGTTAAATCAAAAGATAAACCTCCAAGAGTGCGGAAATCTCGTTGGGATCAAGTATCATCTAAAGATATAGATTTGAATGTACCGGGAATACAAATGGTTCAGCCTTGTGAACAACAATTACAAAAATGTGATGTTGTAGATGACGCTAAACAGTTGATAGAAATTAGTTCAGAAAATACTAATGAAATAAAACCTTCAGAAACAAAAGTATGCCCTTTAGTATCAAAAGCTGCTCTAAAATCTTATCCAGAAGAAATCAGTTTTATCGTATCGAAAACTGTAGCACAGCAATTCGAAAATATTGGAAAGAGAAATTCACCATGCGATTCTACAACAAAAAATTCACCATGCGATTCTACCACCATCACACTGACTGATTCAATTACAAACGTTTTATCTGCTGAAAGTACCGAAAATTCATCAGTTTGCGCAGTTTCGAAACATCCTTCAGCATATTCTACTACAGAAATATCACCAATAATTTCTATAAACGAAATTACACCACCTGATTCTACCACAAATATTTTACCATTGTCTGAAATTGGAATAAAAATATCTCCAAAATTGAATGAAGACAGCCAGACCTCGTTCAAAGAGGATAAACAAAAACCTGAAGAGGAGAAACCATGCAGTCCAAATAGCGACAAGCAGCTCTCCTCCAAGGAAGATAGTCAAGATTCTCAGGAGGATCCGAATAGTAGCAATATTCGTCGATCCCATCGTTTAAAGTCAATTTCTAAAACGAAACAATCTGTGGGTCGTGGATTAGTTAGAGACAAAGAGCGTTTTGTTGACTCTGATGATAAAACGCCAATGTATATCAGCTCAACTGATCTTGAAGCAGAAAACGCGAAATTCCTTAAAGATATGGAAGAGCGTCTAAGTCAGTTCCAAGTAATTAAAGAAAATGAATATCGATGCGAACGGGTGATTAGTAAGGAGGCGAAAAAGATGACTTGTGACTGCTTCTTAACCCGTGAGGAAGAAGATCGTGGTGAACTTGGATGTGGTGAAGATTGCCTGAATCGTCTTCTAATGATTGAATGTGGTCCGAAATGTGTAGTTGGAGATCGTTGCACGAATCGACGATTTCAAAAAAATTTATATGCTCCTTGTAAAGTTTTTAGAACTGAAAAGAAAGGTTTTGGTATTATGGCTGATGGTGAAATTTTGGCTGGAGAATTTATTATGGAGTATATTGGAGAAGTTCTTAATGATAAACAATTCAGGAAAAGAGCTGAGGTATATTCTAAGGATAAGAATAAGCATTATTACTTTATGGCACTTCGGAGTGATGCTATTATCGATGCAACGGGTAAGGGGAATATATCACGATTTATTAATCACTCATGTGATCCAAATGCTGAAACTCAAAAGTGGACGGTTAATGGAGAACTAAGAATTGGATTCTTTAGTAGACGACGAATAACTCCTGGAGAAGAAATTACTTTTGATTATCAGTTTCAGAGGTATGGGAAAGAAGCCCAAAAATGCTACTGTGAATCAGCAAATTGCAGAGGTTGGATAGGAGAAGAACCAGATTCCGATGAGGAAGAAACCAGTAGTGAGAGCGAAGAGGAACCTGACAAGGAAATAATTCCTTCTGAAAAAGAAATTGATAAACCTATTGAACTACCTGTACCAGTACCTCTTCCAACTCTCCCTCTTCCCGTACCACCGATTGGCGCACCTATGCCTGTACCCCCACCGGGATTAATTCCTTTACCAGTACCACCTCCAGTTCCATTATCCGAAGAAATTATAGCCCAAAAGCCTGATGAGGAAACTCAGACGACTGACCAACCTCCACTTCAGGTTGAGCGGAAAAAACAGAAACACCGAAAAGAGTTTAGACTTATTAAGAAAAAGGCAGAATTCTTGGAAGATCCAGATCTTGAAGAAGAAATTGAGTCTCTTACTCATACTGGTCTCAAGAATCAGGCCCATACACTTCGTCTAAATCGTTTGATGGTTCGAGGTAAAATGCTAGCAACTCGCGTTCGCCTGCTAGAAATTCTTCGGACAGGAGAATTGCCTTGTAGACGACTTTTCTTAGACTATCATGGATTGCGATTACTCCATGGATGGATGAATGAAAATGAAATAAAAGACGTTGAAAAAGAGCTTGAAGTGCGTCTACTTATGGTGCAAATTCTACAAGTTCTTCCAATCCCCAACAAGACCATGTTAAAAGACAGTAAAGTCTATCAAACAATAGAAAATTGGGCCAACGAAAAAGAAATTTTACCAGAATCAAGTCCAAATGATTCTCCAACAGATAGTGGCTCAGCAACGCCTGTGAATAGTGGCAGTTGTAATGAAAGCAATTTAGTTGTAGAAGCTGCAAAAAAGAAAGTAGAAATTACACATCCTTTAAAATCTGAAATTGCTCGTATTTCATGTAAATTGCTTGATATGTGGGAAGGTCTTCCAGAAGTCTTCCGTATACCAAAACGTGAAAGGATCGAACAAATGAAAGAGCATGAGAGGGAAGCTGACCGAATGTTTAAAGCTCTAAATCTAATCGATGAAGATATCGATAAAAGCAAACGATCTAATGATAGATTTGGTAAAAATAAACGAATTAATGTAAGCACGAATATTCACACATGGGTTCGTGAAAAGGTTGAGAAGAAACCTAAGGAAAGAGAGCGTGATATTTTAACAGACATTGATATGAATCTTACAAAACTTCAAAGAAGACAGCTCTTTGCTGCTAAGGTAAGTTTATTCTGGTTAAGGTTTTGATTGACGTTCTAAAGGTTTTTTTCAAAACAAAAAATAATTCTCATTAGGTTGCAAAGGATGAAGAAGAAAAGCGTTTAGCCGAGGAACGTCGCGAATTTGAAATTAGATGTAAATTTTACGGTTTAGATCCGGCTAAAACTCAACCAACAGACATGCCATTTTATGTAAATCCAGCAACGGGGCAGTGGTTTTCAACTGATAAAAACGCAATTGAAACACCTCCTAGTCATGTAAGCAAATATATTTTAATACTAGAAATTGAAGAAATAAAACAAATTTAAACCCTTTTCAGGCACATATTGCGGTTCCTTCCAAACCTCAGTCAACAGATCCCAAAGATTACAGAATTTTACCAATGGATCTTCCACCGTTCTGGAAATTCGCTATTGATCCACAAGGTCGAATTTACTACTATCATGTAAAAATTAGGATACCTCAGTGGGAGCCACCAATCAAAATAGAACCGCTGGTAGGATCTGCCGAGCAAAAGGATGAACCTGTTCCTAGCACGAGTAAAGAAGCTGTCGATGAAGTTATCGATTGTGATAGTGAAGAAGAAGATGATTCAAGTACTTCAGGATCGGATGAAGATGTTTCAGAAAGCAAAATAAGAAAAATAGGTAGGCATAAAAACTAGTAAATTTGTAGCGCTTCTGGTTTTTAACGTCGTACATAGTTAAACTTCTTCCAGATGATAATGTCGACGATAATGATAATAATGATACAAATACAACAAGTGGGCAAGGCCAAGAATTAAAGCGAGAACGAAAAATGGAACGGTATAAGCTTTTGGTGCAAGAGAGACCAATTAGTGTAAGTATAGCGTGTTTTTGACGATTGGCTCGGTTTGTTAACAGCACGTATATGTATATCAACAAGTAATTATGATCATAACAGATTTTTTTTGTGTGGTTTCATAATAATATAATGATTACTTACCTCAAGACTAATTAGGTACTGTAATTCCACCCTAATCTTTATGACCAATGTACCTTTTGGACCTTCCTTTATGAACAATTTTCTGTTTTAATAAAATATTTAATATTTCATTTCTATCCATCAGCCTCGTCGTGAAGAGGATCGTCTTTACAATCAACATGAGATGAAACGTTACAAAGAAAATAAGGAAAAAATCCGAAAGCGACGAGAAGCAATGAAACGGAAAAAGGCTCAATTAATTAAAGAAAATGTCACTTCACCTCCAACATCTTCACCTACTCCAAAAGTTGATAAAACGTTAGACGAGATGGTTCCGCTTCCAATTCAAGATTACTTATTCTCTTCGGATGAAGAGGAACAATTAAGGGCGGATAGTACTAGTCCTTTGCTAGAAATGTTTGTACAAGGTGATAAAATTGTTGATGAACTTGATGCTCTTAAAAAGGAGAAACCTCTTAAGAGACCGCTTCCTATCAAAGAAAAATATGGTTCGCAGCGTAAACGTACTAAAACCGATGAAAGAAAAAGATCAGAAGAGTCCAAGGAAAGTAAAAGGTAAGATGCGTTTAGTAACTGAAACTATCTACTTTTCAATTAAGCTTTGGTGGCTATATTTTTGTTTTTGAAATCAAACTGTTTTTTATGGTAAATTCTTTTAATGCATTCTTTTAAAGTTTAAACTTTTAAATCAACTCACGAGTTAATGGGGTTTCCCCTAAAAAATGTTATAAGAACAAAAGTGTATCACATCAATTGCAGCCAGGCTTTTGTAGTAGCGATGTGCATCAAAGTTTCCCAAAATACTTTTTATAATGAAATCATCTGGACGTTTCATCGCTATTTCTAAAACTCATAACAAATACACCTTGTTTCAGATATTTAATTCGTGTTTTCTTGTTTTCTTTGATTATTTTAGTCAAAAGTCGAGTAGACTTAGCGGCAAGTATTTGGCCAGAAAAGCAAAGGAGAAGTTCCGTTCGGATATTGCCGGGGTCATTGTCCATCATCTTACACCATACCGAAAAGATTCCTGTCAAATTGGTAGAATTACAAATAACGAAGATTTTAAACATTTGGCTCGAAAGGTATACCAGTTTTTATTTTCCAAGACATTAATTCATTCTATTTTTATTGCAGCTAACGCATTTTGTGATGATCAAAGAACTAAAGCATTGTGACCTTACAGGTCAAGTTCTTGAGGTGACAGAGTCTGTTAAAAACAAGTCAAGAGAATTCATCAAGAAGTACATGGCTAAATATGGTGAAATCTACATTCGTCCAGAAAACGACCCCGAATTTAAAGATATTCCCCACAAGGACTAGGATTGATATAACAACTGCTTTTTTGTTTTTATTTTGAATAGAGTATTTGTTTTCCATCTTTGTAGTTTCACAACAAAATCAGATAGTTATTTTTGTTTTTCCTGTGTAAGTAAATTTTCTTTTAGCTATTAATAATTAAGTAAGTTTCAAGTATTTTAACAAACCAAACCACATAGAATGTGTTCGATTAGCTTGTTAAGAAACAGTTATTAAGCGATTTGAATAGAATTGTCCGCTGGTAATTACTAAATATATTAGGGGCGTTCTTAAGGCATAACAACAAAATAATCAATCATCTTTTTTTTCCCCCGGTTAAAGGCTTCATTCGATTTTGAAATAATCATAATAGAGAATTTTGATGTTGATGAGTTACATTTCCGAATCTGAAGTAGCTACTATTGTACATAATTTTCCCATATTTTATTCATGAAACGGCTGTGTTATCGCATATAAAGCGTTAAGGATCTTAATAAATATCGTCTTTTTATAAGAAAATTAATATGTAAATAACATCTAGAAATATTAGACGAATAAAACACTGTTTATATATATTTTAAAGTATCAAAAGTACGCAAACGGAAATAAATAATAAGTAATTTAATAAGGCCTTTATAATCTTGTTGCTTTAGACAAAGTGGTAATGTAAAGTTTTCTCAAATTTCAGGATCCTTTACGATAATTATTGCATTTAATAGTAACAATTTCAAATGTCCTTTGCCAAAATTGAAAAACACAACAAAAATAAATAGCGTACCCAAATTCTTCATTCTTGCAGACATCATTACAGGCGTAAAAAGGAAAGTAATTTTAAGACGGCACACCGCACTTTGTACTCAATTGGACTTCTTGTAATTAATTCAGCATTACAATAGTAATTTATTTGCTAATTAAATAGCAGTCGAATGTTTTGTATATGGACTCCACTAAAGACAGCGTTGCATGTCTATTAACAAGAACACTTTAAAATTAATTAAAGTAAACAAAAAATGTATGTACAATTCGTCAGTAATAACTATACAAGATACATTCTACAGTCCTTTCTCGCTCTGTCTAGTTTGCTCAAGTATTTTTCTTTGGAACACTTTATTAAAGTTATTTATTTATGGTAGTAATCAATGCAATGATTTAAAGCTCCATATTTTAACATTTTCTTAAGACAACTGTACCCGAATTATGTTCGGCCTAACCTAAGGGTTCCGATCCAGCTTTATTAGTTCTATATTTTTTAATTTTTCTTGGTCTTGGATTACAATTTTTTCAGCGGTCAAAAATAAAATAGGTACCCCTTTTTTGTGCACATTTTTGGTTTTTCTAAACTTCCTTTCAACTACATATTTATCAAACGTTTAAGATATGTATATTATATAATGATTTTGGTAGAAAATGTTTGTTATCGATTCAAAGCGGGGATACCTTTATTTTAGGAATGTAGGTATGTATGTTTGAAAAATATGTATAAAACATGTGATTTATTCGTATTTCTTGGAAGAACGTTTTAATCTAAAGTTTGCAAGGTGTTGATGTAGGCATTTTATGCTGTCGAGGATGTGGAGGCGAATACATTCAGGTAATATTTTACCTTTTAATATTTGAGGTATTTCAAACCGGACACGAAAGGTAAGTACATATAATAGAAACTGTTCAATGTAATATTTACTTTTGAGATATTTAATTTAACGCTTGAAAAACTATGTACCTTAACTACAAACATGATAGAAAATAATTTTGAAAGGTTGTTTAATGGTTTTAAAAATTGTTTAAAGTGGGATCTTAAAAATGGCAATCTTAAGACCAAGTATAAACTATTAATTTTAAAAGTAATTTTTTATTTCATGCTAATAACTGATTATAAAATAATTTAAATATTCCTACTTGTTGTATTTAAATTGTCCGCGCGAACTTCAGCCGACTTACCATCAGCAGAGTCATCTAGCGATAATTCTGAAATAATAAAAAATGTATTTGCCATTGCGAAATTCATATTTAGAATTTATGGAATACGTTTTAATGCAAGCTCTAAAGTAATTTCTCTATTTTTATAGTTGAAGCACAATAAATAATGCTTAAATTGCTGCTTAAAACATTTTTCCCACACTATTTAAAATTCCTCTGGCGGAATTAAATAGAATTTCTTCCCCGAACACATGCCGCTGTCAAAACAATTTTCTTTGACATAGAACTGTCACTTGTTCTTTTTCCGGTCGGCCATAAGACCTGTAAGTTGTGCGACTAATTTGTGGAAAGTAATTTGATGTCATCTGTAATAAACAATGACAACTTTTGCGTAAATTGTGCGAAAAACAGGATCACAGAATGCCCTTTTTGCGATTATGCGTTTATTTTGCGTATATCTCGTGAACTTCACCGTGAAAATGCCTATTTAACTTAGGTGTCAAATGTTTTTATGTTTGAACATTTCTAGATTCACTGGACTTCTTCTGGAGCTTGATTACTTTTTATTAGTGCTTATAAAAAAGTTTGTCTAAAACTGTAGAGCTCCGAAGTTTTAGTGTGTGAAAATATTTCAGGAATTTTAGTGCATAATTGGGTTTTTTCACAGATCTGTTTATCGCACAGTTTCTACGTCAATATTCTTATTTGGCGGGTTTTGCAATTGAACATCACTAAAGTCTACGTCGAAAGCGACTAAGAAAGTGTTCTGCACCTTTTACTAGATTTATAGTGGGGGATGTGTGCACGAAAGTGTACCATTTGTCTAATTTTATGATATTAAACGTGTCTTCTGTATTCTCTTTTTAGATTCAAAATGAGGAAGATTATGAAAGTTGGGAAAGTCGTAATCGTCCTGAGTGGGCGTTACGCAGGACGTAAAGCAATTATTGTCAAATGTTTCGACGACGGGACCTCCGAGAAGCAGTTCGGACATGCCCTTGTTGCTGGTATCGACAGGTACCCAAGGAAGGTGACCAAAAAGATGGGAAAGGCTAAGCTAAAGAAGAAGTCCAAGATCAAGCCCTTCCTGAAGATGCTAAACTACAATCACTTGATGCCGACCCGCTACCAGGTCCAGGATATCTCATTTGATAAGATGAACACGAAAGACTTGAAGGATCCAGTCAAGAGGAAAACACACCGTTTCCAGACAAGAGTTAAGTTCGAAGAAAAATATAAAGCTGGCAAAAGCAAGTGGTTCTTCCAGAAGCTGAGGTTCTAAACGAGCTCGCGTTAGGATATGAACCGATTTTTAAGAACTTATTCATTTTAATAAAGGAGAAATCTGACATAAATTGATGCCTGCTTTTTCATTTTTCAATGTTAGGAAGAACTCAAATGGTTTTGTTTTGGATTGACTCATTCTGGTATGAATAAGAGATATTTTTTATTATAGCTCTATTTCAACTTGCGTTTCAAAAATGTAGGCTTATTTTTCGTTATTATCTTATTGAAATATATTAATACGTGAAGAGAAAACTTTGTACCCCTTTTTAAGCATATTGGGCGGATGGAGGAGTGTGAGATTTGGCATAGTAAAAGTTTATATAGAGAAGAAGTGCAGAAAGCTTAAAATTTATGAATAAGATGTGGTACAAATACATTAAATTAAATTAATTCATTATTTACGTTCATACTATCAATTTTAAACGCATAGTAGTCTGTGGTCAAACTGTCGTAATTTTATTATTGATAGTGCCAATTTCAAACACATAGTAGGCTGTGTACATTCGTATTTTTCGTAGTAACCCCAGTAGGTCGAATTTCGGCCACAGGGCGACCACTAGTTGAAATAAAAAGACAAACGACACACAGATTAATCGTATAAAAGCAAAATGCTGTGGACAGCCTAAAATTGTATTTATATGTGTTTAAAAAAACCACCTATAGATTCTATTACAAACCACATAGTAAACCTCAGACTTCGAAGAGATACTATTAAACGATTTTTTAAGAGAGAAGTGAAATTTTAGTTTGTTAAATATACCAAATTGTTTCTAAATGACTAATTTGTAAGTTTTGGTAGCTATCGTCCAACATAATTTATAAAATGAAAAAATATAAGTATCGATAATTTATTTTGTCTTGAAACTGTCTTTACGAATTTGCTAATAAGTACTTTCGTCGAAAATTTCACCGTTTTCGACGTACTTGTAATCAAACATTTTTTTATCAGCGAACTTTTCTGTGAAACAACCTCAGAGTCGAATAACAAAAGTCCATATTGGTTTTAAAATTTGCTTGAAAGATTAATTTTGCCTAGTAAATCTCGTACATTATTTAGAACACTTATACTGATTAGTATACAAATTTAGCCTCTTAAATGTTATTTCTATCTTGAATTCCTAGTCTGAACCAATTTTGACTCAGGTGAATAAAATTTAATTAAAAATGTAGAAACACGAAACCAGGTTTCAATTATAATTTTTCAAATATGGTTTTCCTGCTGGTGTTTGGGATTTGAAAATTATACTGAGAGAAGAAATTTCAAAAGTGCAGCGTTAAATTGTTTTGAATTATTGAAACCAATAAAATTTAGGAAATCTTGGAATGCAGTGCATCCTTATTTTTTAAGGTCTAATTATGAAGGGTTATTTCTAGATCGACCAGTAATATTATAAAATTTTAAAGCAATTTCTTAAGCTGTTACCTGGTAAAGCATCCTTAAACAAGATATCCTTATACAAAAAATTTAATTTATTCTATGAGTTAATTTAGCGTACAAACAATTCTAAAACTCCTTAAATTAAAGCCCGAAAAGCACCTCACAGTTCGATGCCTTCCTGGGCAGCTAAGCTAGATTTAATTTTCATAAGCAGCTCCTTCTTTACGGCATCGGGGACCCGAGCCCTCGCCTTGGGAGTGACCTCCTGGACAATTTGTTCGACGTTGACGCTGCCCCCCTTCTCCTTTATCACGTTCCGGCACATGAGCCGCACCTCCTCTCGCCAGCCGCACTCCGTCAGGCGGTGCCGCAGCAAGTCCTTTAGTCTGGAATATTTGCGGGGTCGCATTTTGTTTAGGTGGACTTCAGAGGGACTAGGGCTGATACTCACTTGGCACGGTCCCCCTGCAGAATGGTGGCCTGGTCCACCGCTTTGGTTAGGGTCATCCTCGCCGCGTCCTCGGATTATTGAAATTCCTACACCGAACTTGTTCCTTCAAGGGTTGCGCAAATGGCAAGTCTGCCTTTTTGTTGTTGACCACTGAAAACGTCACTTTGGCAGCTGATTTGTTTTCAATGCCATCTACATTTCAGTTTAGTAAACAAATTTTATACCAGTAAAATGTATTTTTCCCGAAAGAACATTCCAACGATTTGGGTGAAATTTAAAACACAGTTAACTTGAGCAAAATTAAAAAAGGGTGTTTTTTTAGAGGTTTGGTTTTTAAATTGGCAGCACTGTTTCTGATGGCGGTCAATTTGACAGTAAACAGTTAATTTGTGGTCAGTACATTTTGCTATTTCACCATGAATAACCTTACTTCAGAATAACGCTTCCAAATTGTGTAAATTTATTTTGAAAATCATGGTTCAGTTCGCCAAATTTACTGTGCGCTGCCAGGTCCACTTTACAGTCGACATTCATCCGAGCAAGTAATTCGGAAAACCATAGGTCACTTTCGTACCACACATACTCTTAGCTGATAATAATTATCCACAAAGACGCTATACAAGTGCGCACAGAAGAATTTATGGAACGTCAAGAATACGGAATTTTTTAGAGTAAAATATCTCGGAAACTATTGATTTCCGACCATAAATTTTTGTTATTTGTATGTTCTAAATCCATAAAAATGTTTCTGTAAGGTTTCACTGAAATCCATGAGGTTTCCGCATTCTTGACTTAAGCCGAACGCATAATTTCGCATAAGGACCTATGAGTCCTATGAACTCCATGATCGTGTGATCTCACAACTATGGATTACTTTCTTTGGGAATATGTAAAGTCACTCGCCTAAGCTATAAAAAAAGTTTTCGGAACTCAGCGACCTAATGAGATACGGCAATTCTTGTACGTTCCAATTAAATGGAAATTCTTGTGCGTTCAACAATTAAATTATGCAATTACAGAATTCAATACATATTTAATGGCTAAAAATCGCACATAAAAAGACCGCATAAAAAAAACAAATAATTTCTAACAAAAATGTTATTTTTATAATACTGAAAATGTTTCGCACATTTACAGAAATCATCTACAACTTAATGACAATCACATATAAAAAGTTAGCATCCGATAAGGGTTAAAAACTCTCTAGTCTATTAAAGAGTTTTGTGAGACTTCAATGAAATTTAATAATAAGAAACCATTATGATTTCTCAGAGTCGGATTACAGATTTGAAGTCAGCCACCCTAAATAGTGCTGCCCATACTCCTCAACTTCAAAAAATTTATATTTGTATTAAATCCGTCCCGAGCAACGATACTAATTAAAGTAATAAAAAATGTTTTGCCGATTAAGCTTTTAATGGAGTTACATAAAAAAAGTAAAATATAATCACAATAAATAGAGTGTAATAACGCGTCTTATTTTGCGAAGCACTTCACTTCTTTTCTGATAGCTTAGCAATTCGTCCTTCTAATTTAGCGACTTCCTTGTTAACATTCTCAAGATTTTGAACAAATGCCTCCTGAACTCCTTGCAAGAGCGCTTTGTTGTTTCCAATGCCATTAATAATTGTAGCCTGAGTAGCTTCTAATTCTGCTATTATCTTTGTGAAATTGGTTGCTGAAAAAAGGAAATAATTAATCAAAATATGAATCCTGTCTGAATATAAAATCGACGAAATAAGATTATAATTTTTAAATAACTTCGGACTACCTATAATTGGGGCATGCTATGTAGGAAACTTTAGTTTATTGAAAACAAAGTTAATGCTGTTAATTTCTTTACATTCAATCAACTTCAACCGAATTGTATTTATGACTTACATTCTGTTATTATAGGAAACACTTAATTACCATATTTATGAAGAGCTTCCAACGCCTGCATTCGCTCCAACATATCCGGCAGTAACTGAGTAATCGGCTCAGTTCTTTTGGCTATTTCATATAGCTCGAGAACCTTCTGATCACGCTGACCGTCCTGATTGGAGCCACTTGTCTTCTCAACGATCGAGTCCATTTTAGTAGCCAAATTATTAAGCCGTGCTTCTATAAGATCAAGCTGACCGGGCTGCAGGAGTGCTGCCTTGGTGCTGAGTTGTTGGACCGCTTCCAATAAATTCGGAGTGCCTACAGATGCGGTAAGGCGGCTTAATTTCTCGTCGCGTGCTCCAACAGCTTTTTCCAATTCGTGCAATTTGTGCTCTAATGTTGCAATTCGAGTGGATTGCGCCAAGTCGCCCTTTTGTGGTGGAAAGGGGGTCAAAACGCCAGTTTTCTTGAACTCTTCGACTTGGGTTATTAATTGTTTAACTTCCTTTTCTGAGGAGGGTGGAACGCCCTCCTTCCCAAATACTTGTTCTAAACGAAGGCTGTCCAAAACCCTTTTTGCGGTCGTAACTACGGTTGCGACAGCCTCGTAGGACTCCTTCTCTTCCTTTGAAATCTGCTTCTCAACTTGGAGGGCAGTAATTTCATCCATGAACTCGCTCAATTCGCACTGCAGCCGCCTACACTTCTGGATAGGGGTCTCCTTTTCGCCCTCGCCGACCAGCTCATATTCCGTGGTCCATGCGTCATAGCCCTTCCGCATGCGTCTGCCCAGTCGATCGGAAAAATCCACATTTCCAGAAAGTTGCTTGTCTTTAAACTTGCTGTAAGAATCTTTTGTAGAAATGTGTAAACGCTCGATGTTCTCGTTTTCGGGTTCCTCCTCGTAGTAATCGGACGTGTCTGCCTCGGGGATATCCGGAGTTTCGTACACGTCGGGCTGGTCGTAGGCCTTTTAAATGAAAGCATTTAAAGAAAGTTTATTTTTAAATTTCCGCACTTACGATCCCAGGTAAATTTGCAAACTTTGGATCGGCCATTTCACAAACACAGCGATATTTAAAAGAAATTTGCGAACTTTCAAGGAATTTGTTGACAGCTACTAACTACTTGACAGATCGCACCCAGATGACGCAATGCCTTTTAATGGTTGCAGCGCCTCTGATGGTAGGATAGCATGAGATAAATACAGTTTTACGTTACTGTCGGTTAAAGTTTAAAATGAATAAATTTTGTGAGAAAATAAGACACGAAATGAATTAATTACTTATCCTAATTGCATTAGTAATTGAGTTTATTTAATTAATTAAGTGATCTAAAACAAGATACCAAGTACAAAATTACGCATTTATAAAGTGGTGCCATCTCCGTTTCAATACAAAATCGCTTAACAATTTGAATAAAACTTAACGAAATGTGCAGATGATAACCATGAACATATGAACGAAACTGACATTTTCTTCGTTGAATATTGTGACATTCGATGCAGTGAAGTTGTACGTAGTGCTCCAATACGGTGTGAAGTGATCTTAAAATCGTTTAATAAACGCGAAATTAGCCGCATATTGCTTAAAATTTGCAAACAGATATGTCAGGTAAAGTTTGACATAAGATGGAGTAGAAAAATTGTAAATAACGGCCATAATCGTTTGTTAATTTGATGAAAACCCCTTCTAATGCGTTGCTTATTGCGTCTGGTGATGAATTACAACATTGAAATGTTACGCTTAGGATATTATCGCTTCAGGCAAATAATTTTGATGGAACCCAACTACTTGCGACAATCTTGAACTCACCACTTATAAAAGTTATCAAAATATGCAATTCATGCGGCTCTTTTTAGTTCTAATAAAATCTAAGAGGTGAGCTAGAAGACCTTGAAGTCTTTAGGCATGAAACTAAACCTGATCCGATCTTAGAAGCTGTAAAAATCTCTGAAAAGTATATTCGCAATTACATGGTTTCATTTATTTAAAACTACACTCGGGCTACTGCGAATAATTTGGGCCCCAATAAATCGTACAAAGTGCTTTCTGCTCTCGTTTACTGAGTTTGTACTTTACAATGCATCGATATGCGAAGTCTATCTGCCCCGCCTTAAACTAAAATGTTTCAGAGCCTATCTACTTGAAATAGCGAGATTAACAATGAATTATCAGAGTAACACCGTATTTACACTTTTTACAAATTTTTTAGTTGAGAGAGCAATTTGTAATTTGTGCAGGTCTGGTTCAGTCCATTCCTTAGGATGATGACACTGAAAAATTGGCGTTTTGCGAAATTTTTTTACCACTTGAAATACAATCAAAAGCTTAAGGGACATATGATTTTATTTAACACACTTTCGACCATCGTGTGATATTTTTGAAGTGAAACTTCTATAGCCGCGTATACAACTCTTTTACATATTTAGAATGAGGGCTAAAAATCGATGTAACGAAAATTTGTCGACCGGCATTTAGGCTTTATCATTTACCAAATCTAGTAAATTGTATTGACATAAACCTGGTTAATCATCGTTCGAGAAAAAGAAGAGGGCATTGTCCAATATAAAAATTGATTATGGTCGCAAACAATTAAATTAATATGCTTCTTCTAAGCATTAAATTCAATATTTGTTTCCTTTAAATTCTAGAAATACCATAGAAAAACTAAGCTTAGTTATCATAATTAGTTATCAGTAATGAATCGTTTCTGGTTTTAAGAATATCGAATTTAAAATGGGGTTTACTCAAAACTTCCTTTTGGGCTTCTCTTCGTAAACGCAGAAACATATATACATAAAATGCTAAATTACTCTTAGTTATCATATTTAAATAAACATTTAGAAAGAAATTTATTATTCGTATTATAGGAGTTCGAGATACAGACCTCGAGGATGAAATTCCAGCTAATCGAATAATAACTATCAGCTCTAATGATATCCTTCAAAATGAGAGCATCTTTGCTGAAAGTAACAATTTCATTGAAATAATTGAAGATGATGGAATTGAAGAAGTTGTTGAATATATAACATATAGCGATGATGAGAAAATTACGATTGAAGATTGTCCTTCGGATGAGCAAAATAATACTACGGAAGATGGTTATATTGACGAAAGAGATGTAATTATTAAAGTGGAGCCTATCGATTGCGAAGAAGAGTTACCGCATCCAGACGAATCTACGGAGCTATATCATTGCAGTTCTTGCGATACGAATTTCCATTCAGTAGTTGATCACATCAATGAATTCCACAAAGATCAATCGGTGCTTGTTGATACTGGTGATAAGGACTCACCGACGAGCATTGAGGGTACTGTTATTAAAACCGAGGAACCTTCTGGTTTAGAAAATACTCCCTACACATATTTATTTGAAGATTCAAAAAGTAAAAAAATTGAAATGATAAGTGAGGAAAAATGCTTTGATTCGAGTGGAAGGCCTTATATGAGAAAGGTAATATGAGTTATTCTTCTTTATTATATTAAATTCTAAATTGTTTAGAAGAAAGAAAGATAAATTAAAAAGTTATTATATTATATTATACTTATTATTAAAAATATAATGTTGTTATTAATTTAAATTTATTGCAGAAATTGCGGGTATTCGACACTGGCATGCCTAAGACTTCTGAAACTCATAAGTGTGAGAACTGTTTGGGAACTTACAATTCAACTGAAGAGTTGGAAAAGCACATTTGTGAGGTATTAAAAAAAATCTATTGTTTAGCTAATGAATGACAATACATTCTTGCAATGTTTTATTAATACGCAGATAAATCCAGTTAAAGAACTTAAATATGGTAGCGAAGCCAATGTGGTAAGCGATTTAACATTTTACTGATTAAAAACAATTAGATATACTATAATTTCTATTACATACTTGTAATAAATAAATTCAAATTTATACAGTACGCTTGTCCCGAATGTGATACTCTTTTCCAAACTCATCGTTCCTTAAGTACTCATTTAAAAGTCCATAAAAATGATAGTAAAGAGAATCCCCCCGAAACGGATACACGATGTGATGTTTGTAATACGAATTTTCCAACAATGAAGAGCTTGAAGTAAGTAAATATTTGTTCAGAATTATGTAGATTTCACTCCTAAAATTGTGTTTTTGTTGATAGATTGCACCGGCGTATGCACGATCCAATTAAATCGAAAGCTATAGAAGAAGCTGTGGGATACGAACTCAAATCTGTTTCAAGGGACGGAACTCCAAAAGAGACATTCTTTTGTGAACTTTGCAATAAAAGGTTAATGTTTATATGTTTACTCAAATTTTAATAATAATTGTATTTTATTTATATTAACAGCTATGACAAAGTGTTTCAGGAAGTTCATAAAAAGGCGCATAAATCTGGACCAAAACTTATTTGTCAAATATGCAATAAAAAATTTTCTAGTAAAGTTAATCTAGGGATGCATATGAAAATCCATAAGGAACAAAATAAACCTAAACCGACTAAAGCAGAAGCTTTTGGTATAACTCTGCCGTACGAGTGCTCTTATTGTGGAAGACAATTTGCTAGACCTCATGAAAAAGTTAAACATGAAAGAATACATACAGGTTTGTTATTTAGATTATTAATATTTAGCAATATTATTTTATTTCTTTTGATTCAGGCGAAAAACCTTATAAATGTGAAATTTGCGGTAAAAGTTTTCGAGTATCCTATTGTTTAACACTTCATCTAAGAACACATACTGGAGCACGTCCTTATGTTTGTGCACATTGTAACAAAAGGTATGATTTATTTATAGTAAAATGGGAACATACATAGCTCTTTTAAAAACCGAAATAATAATTGTAAAGACTATATAAATATTAACTACTACTACTACTTTTAAATAGTCTAGGAGTTATGTATTTTTCGTTATACATAATTGTGTATTTCACTGATGGTTGATCTTACAATAAAAAGTATTCTGGCCATTGCGATGGATTTCGAGTATTATGTTTCTACTTATGGCGCCACTAGGCGCCGCCTCGTCTTGAAATTCCTCGTAATCTGGCCGTAGTTGTATTTAGAAAAAAATTGATCACGAGTTCGCACGAGTTTTGCGCCATTTAACTGAAGGGAAGCAATAAACATTTTCAGTAAAGCTTGGCTTTACAAAACCTAATTTTCTACTGACTATTTATAGCACAATTTATATGCACATTAAAAGAAGTAAAAAAATGAGGTATACTAACGCTTTTATTTTTTACTACTTTTTATGGAATTATAGGTTTAAAGCATACTCGGTGTACAATCATCATTTGATGACTCACTCGGAGGATAGACCTTACAAGTGTCCTTTCTGTCCGAAGGCTTTTAAAACTGCAGTTCAATTGGGAGGACATAAAAATAGCCACACAAAGCCCTTTAGTTGCCCGGAGTGCAACAGACCGTTTGCATCTTTATATGCCGTTAAAGCGCATATGGAAACGCATAAAAAAGGAAGCACAAATTTGAAACATCGATGCGGTATTTGTGGTGCTATATATGCTAGAATTTTCGCCCTACGGTTGCATATGGGGGAACAGCATCAGACTAGTTTGAACGAAGATGCTGAACCCTCTGATGTCCCTTCGGATGGAGCTACCTTGGAGAGTGAAAATAGAACTTCTACACAGTCAATTATACCAGACAATGAAGATGAGGTACGCTTATTTTTTATTTAAATTATTCAGGAATAAAAAAGTTTGAATAAACAACCTTTTTTCCAGATAACTGTAGGTGACTTGGAACACTTTCAAACCGAAGAAGTTGTAACAGATTGGTTGAAATAAACGTGTTGGTTGTGGATTTTCTGTTTATGTAATATATTTAATTTATGAATTTTAGCAAATAAAACAGGAAGTGTAATTCTTTGTAAGAAAAACTTTTACATATTCAAAATTTGTTCTGCCTTTAATATGCAAATCATGACTAGAACTTTATGGTTTCGAGGTCTATTTCACAAAATTGTAAATATCGAAGAAATCCAACTTTGTATGTTCTTCACATAGACTTTAAAGTTGCAAGAATTTCGATTTATCGAAGGTTGACTTATTCCTAAATTGGATGGTTGAAGAACCTGAAAATGATTTAATGTATAAGGAAAATATAAAAGACAAAAAAAAATATGCACAGATTCTTTTCTTCAAACTTAAATACGGCGAAGATGACAATAAATAAAATTTACAAAAATAGAAAATTTTTTAACAATAAAAATATATCTTCAACAACAAAACGCAATAGTTTGCATAGAACAAAAAAAAAAAAATACCCTATTTATCTATGTTTTAAAAACGTGTTTTTTTCCTTATTATTTTGTGAAATTCTCAAACTATTTTCAAAATCAAAATAAAAACGAATATAAATGGCAACCAATGTGCTTAACTATACTTGAGATTAAGTAAATTGCTGAGATGCATATTATAAAAATTGTGAGCCATCCTATCAGTGAGAACTGGGTTCCATGTGGTCGAATATGTTCCTGTAGTCCGGTCCAGCCCCCATTATCGGCCAGCCACTGGACGAGGTCATCTTCAATAACTTCAGACATTCCATCGATTAGATATTGAAGAAAATCATAGTGACCCTGACGTACACAATCTATCGCAAAGCCCCCACAAACCGCAAAAATTGAAATTATTTTGCCCCATGTTATGTTTGTCTTAAATAATTCTTTGGCAACTACGTTAAGAAGCATCGGAGCTGTGTCGGCATCCTCAAGTTCACCGAAAGGCGCACTAGATAATTGGCGTGATACATTCGAGTATAAGCGTGGATGCATTCGTTCCAGTTCTTGTCCCATCTATATTAGAAGGTAAATATTAAGAAGATAGAGCATTTTTTTCAGAAACTTTTACTTACGCAATTTAGAGCTGGAAAAACATCATAAACAACGCTGGATGATGGTTCTAATATTGCACGCAGTCTTTGGGTGACCTTCCTATTTAGCATGCCAGCACGCCGCAGTCGAGCTCTAATGTACTGCCCACATAAACATTTCCCCTGCGAATTATTTGCTTTATTAATTAATTAATTTCGTACTTCTTAAAATTGAAATCCAAAGCATAGTGTCTTGGATGTTAAGTCGATAAACGACCTTGGTGCTTAACTTTAAAAGAAAATATTTTTATTTTAAAAGTTAAGAAGAACAATAGCAACCTTTCAAATATGTAGTCGAAAGGCCTACAAATAATCGATTCATTTCAATAATCGAACTGCAATAATTGTATTACGATGATTCGATTACTTTAGTGACCCATTTTTATCGCTGTCGTTTTTCAGATTTAATCCTTCATGATTTATTTAATTTATTATTAATTTTAACATTCATTTTATTGCTCTAAAATTAAAAAGTTTTTTATAAAAATTCGTGGTATATTTCAAATCGAGCATCTACATTATTTTTTGTAGAGTAAATGATCTAATTAATAAATTACTCCTTTAAATTACCCTAATTGATCGATTCGATCTCGAAATCTATTGCTAATGATCTTCGTCGACATAATTGAATTTGCTCAAGAGTAAACGAAGAACTTTATTTTGACCTATTATGCTTGTTTTATTGACTCATTACTTTGAGTAACATTGGAAAAATAAAATTGTGTTTATTTTAATTTCTGGAAATTTTAGATTTGTGATGATCGAATTATCAATCATATTTTTAAAATAACTGGGGTTCCCTGGTTATGATTTTTGATTTTTTTGGCAATTTAACATTTGTACTATAAGGCAAAAACCATCCAATCGCAACCTGTTGCTAAAGCAAAGTTATCCAACAGCCAGCTAATGGATGCCAGTTTTTCTCAATTTGTCAAAACGAAATGCCATCCGCCTTGGCTTCATGTTTTGCAAAAAATATGGTTCTTCCCGTGCACTCTTTCACCATCAATGACTCGAATTTGAGGGACGTAGCACTTTAGGTTCATTATGTAGCCTCAAATTGACCAAATGGGGGATTATCTGAGAAATTAACACCAAAACACGAAAGGCGTACTTTCACCACTTTCCATATTTGGGATTTTCAGCTTAAACATAACCTTATAAAAGTTGTTTTCATAAACAGATCACAAGAGGATATATGTTTAGGGGATTTTTCAATGTTTTTACCTGGTATACCAGCTCCTTTTTGTACTCTGCAAAATTTGGGTTTTTCCGATTCTTCCATCCCGAACTATTTTTGTATAAACTTGTCTCCTCGTCCAGCGGCATACAAGCGGATTGACCATGCGCAGAAACTCTCCCAGCTGATTAGAATATGTACGATCGTACGCACACCACCGCACCAAATTCGAGCCGAGACATAAACCAAGATCTCCACTCCATTGGTGAAAGGTTTTGGGTCGATAAAATTTAACTGCTGTGGTGAGTTTGTGATCTGCGTGATTTTAAAATTAAAAACCGTTCGCGAATGCGACCGCATTTTTGTTTAAGATACATTCACGTTTTATGTTTATTTTCACAATGTCGATCGTGATCACAGAAGCGATGCGATCACAAACTCGCTTTTTAAAATTCTGTAAGATAGTTATTTTCTGCAAGAAAAGTGAATATGTATGTGTTCTAGGTACCAAGAAAAGGCTTTATTATTATTTGCTTTATGTGAGAATGAAGAAGAGAGGAATATTTTTATATACAATTTAGTTATTTGAGAATTATTTAAGTTTCAGAGCTGTTTGATGATTTGTAAATAAAGGACATTGGGCATTATTTACCCGGTTTTAGAAAACTCGCGAACAAAAACCGAAATACCTTTAAATCATAGAGTTGCCAACTAGATTTAATTTTCTGTAGTTATTTTTATGTATAACAATGGGAAAACGAAAATAATCAATAAACTGTAGGTAAATCATTATTTTGTCCTGACTATTTTTTTAATTAAAATCACCACTCTGTAAGTTAAAATATCACACCGGCTTACACAACTATTTTTTGAAAGATTCTTTGACTATGCAGAACTACTATTACAAGAAATAATGCCACGAGAGGTAAGGTTCTTAATATTTTTGCTTTTATTAAATTCCTATTTCTATTATAAAGGCTAAAGTTTTGTGTCGTCGCAACGGAGCTATAGATTGACGTGATTTTATAGGTACTTAGTTGTACTTTTTTGGGGCATATTTAAATTCAATGCTGAATATAAGTTGCCGTCCCCACACGACCAATATTTTTCACCTGTCATCGTCATTTTGAAAGATTCATATACTTAATAGTAATAGTCAGTAGTGACTCCGTGCAGATGAGCATGTTCCTCTGTCCTGTGTCTGGGTTATTTATCTATTTAAGTATGTATATTATTTATTTGGTACACATAATGCAGGCTCTGTATACTTTACGATATTTTTTGAATTAACTATATATCCAAACCAGAAATCTTTTATTTATTATTATTTATTTCATTTTTATTATTATTTTTTATTGTGTTCTGGCATCGGTCAGAACATTTATCTTATGCTAGATATCTAGAGGAATTTCACGCAACCTCGGCGTTTTTAGATGAAACAATGATGGATTTGGATGCAGCAGAATAAAAGCAAATAGAACACTATGTTTTTTTCTTTTTCATTCCTTTGAAAAAGGTAGAAAAATATTAAGTTTTTCAAAAAAGTAGAGAAATATTAAGTTTTTGTTTGAATTTTTTATGTCCATTTTCTCGTTATTCCCATTACCCACAGAAATGCGACCTATACCATTGTAATCTAGATGTAATTACCTATCTTTCTGATCTAATTTTATTTTTGTTCGGCGTGGGTAAGTGTTCCATACAAAAATGCCCATTGTCCTTTAAGTTCCACTCGCGATCTGCAGCGTCCAACGGGCGATAGAATACGAGTTTTCAATAATTAAATTCTCAATATTTATATTTGGTCAATTATTAAATTAAACTACCGTTGAAAGCAGAACTAATGATATTTTAACTTCTGGGCAAGAAAGACACCACCACATAAAATAACTTTTGTCCAGATGGAAAAGGTAGTGTCTTCAAATCGTCTTATAGTCAGAACTATTAGTAGAACGCGTAGTTCTTAAGTCAAAGTTCTGCTATATCTATAATGTGATTTCGAAAAATAGATAAATAAAAAGTCGACTTTAGCAAAATACTAAACAATAAAAGTAAATATTTCACAAATTTATTTCAATTTTATGATGACTTAAAAACCATAAATGGTAATAAATAAACAGCGATTAATCGTGCAACTAATCCTATCACTAATAAGGCAACAATGCAACCAACGACCAAAGTTGTCCATTCCATGGCTGTAAATTCATTGTTGGCAGGATAAACGTGGTTATTCAGTCCAATCTTGATAAAGAAATATGGAAACTAACAATAAGAGATTTTACTTTTACAACAAATTTAAAAACCACTTACCCATCCACCGTTTTCATTTATCCAAGGGACTAATTCGTCTTCTATAACTTCCGAAACGCCTTCTACTAATTTTGGAAGATATTCGGGATGCCCCTGTTTTACACAGTCCACTGCCAGTCCGCCAGCTATTGCAAAAAGTGATATTACTTTTCCCCAAGTGATATCTGTTCGAAAGAGATCTCTTGCAACTGCACTCATTAAAATTGGCACAGTTTCTGATGATTGAATTTCGCCGCCAGGACTACGACAAATTTGTCGGGCGACACTGTTGTACAATCTGGGATGCATTCTTTCCAACTCGTCTCCTAACTACTTGACTTTTTATTATAATTTGTTTAATGATTTTTACAATTTCTTAAGAACTTACAACCATGAGAGAGGGAAAAACTTCCCGCACCACTGTAATTGAGGAAGTCCCAAGAATACTTCGTATTCGCTGTAGTCCTAGCTTTCTGTTGAATAGTCCTGAACGCCGTAGCCTCCGTTTTATGTACTGACCGCAAAGGCATTTTCCCTAGAAAACAATTGAATCTTTTTACTTACGTTGGAATCGTTGGATAAGAACTTAATAATTTAATAAATTTTAATTTATAATGCATAGTACAACAAATTTTACAAGAAATTGATTTTGGTTTTTTACTCATAGAGACTTGGAAGAGCTAATTAAACATCTATCTATGTACATACATAGGTATGTAAAATTTTGTAATCACAAGGTAAGTATACGAACGTAATGACAAAGTAAATACACTAACTCACTATTTTTAAATTTTAAAGCTTGTATTTTCAATACTGTGTTTTATACATACGCATAGATGGATCCCTACACTGCAAAACAGTTCATTTGTTATGAACTCCGTTCCCTTCCATTCAGGATATTTCGTAACAAGGATCGTTGGAATTATTCAAAACTTGGAGTATACTCAAGTGAAAAACCTTATAATAAAAAAAGTGTGTAGTACTTATACATTTTTGGTTAATTCATAAAAAGTATTTACGGATACGGATATTTATTTTAGTGGCAGCTTTCTTATAAATAGTAAAAATTACTAACTTAATGAGTAAACTAACCACTGATGAATAAACAGAAATGATATTCTAATGAGATGAAATTTTGTGGTTTTCTATCAATTCAGCTATAATTAGACCTTAATGAGATATTAATCTTAATTGATCTTATTAATTTTATCTGATCCATTACAATATGATAAAGTAGCTTTTAGATTACCTATACATATGTAAATATAAGTTAGGCAAACATCGCCCTCAAACTCATTTCCTATAAAAAAATAGCAAAAACATAAATGTTTGACTTGCCGAAAATCCTGAAGTGATGGATTTTTTTTCATTATTTTCCCATAATCACCACACCAAAATCTATAAGAAACGCTGCTTGAATTTTAAAAGGGAAATTCCGTGTAGACCTCTAAATTAATTGTTATTCAAGAGGTAGGTATATTGACGATAGCCAGATATTTATTTCGCCAATCTATTTATTACCAACTATAACATTTGTTAGATCTAAATGAATTAATTTTTCAGTGTATGCTCTTTTAGTATAGTCGTTTTATGCATCGTCATAAGGTGTACCTCCAAATAAATCATATAAAACTGATTTTTCTTTCAAATGTCAGGCTCTTAAAAGTACTCTAATAGAATGCCGGGTTTCCTTCTACCAAACTACGCAAACATGTCCATGATCATGGCTTTGGTGCGATTTCTACAAAAACGATTAGAACTAGGAACTGAAAATGAGTGAAAATTGACCTAGCAAAGTTCTTCATAAAATTATCTACAAAACGTTACTGGTTACCTCGATATTAGCCTCAAACTGTAACTATGAGATATAGTACATAACATAAAATATAATTTTTCTATATGTAGTTCTTTTTGTGGGATTTCCATAATAATAAGAAGTTCTTGATTTAAACATAGTTTTTTTAAAAGCAAGCTTTTATCATAGTCTAATCGTTGAACTGTTTCATTTGATACCTATGTTATGGTTATCAAAATAATACACCACCATTTTGTCGTGTCCGCCATTTTAAGTTTAATGTGAATGTTTTGATTTTACATATTTTAGTTTTAATTTAATTTTACAATTACCTGAGTTATGATGTCCTGTGCTGGGATCTGAGCTGATTTCCATCCGATGGTGTATGATAATTTTCTCGTAACTGCATCACTAACATTGCTTAGTCTTCTTCTTGCTGATATATTCACGTCGAGTAATGTGGCTTGATGAAGGGTTGCAGGAAAGCTCAATTTTCGTTTCGCTACCAGTCTTTCGTTAAAAGGACTATCATTTAATGGTATTCCGGTCATATTAGTCTTAAATAGCTGGAAAAAATACATAAGTAAATAATAATAATATTAATATTAGTTCAATGAGTGGTCGAAAGGTATACGTCGACAATTGGAGCCAAAAAGACTACTACCCTGAAAAGCTTAAGAAATTTTTAGAGAGAACATTACTTTTTCGACCTCTATGATAGAGTAATTGCGAAATTCGAAATGATTCACGGCTTGTAATTATAGAAAATTTTGATATGGATTAAATCAAAATAGTTTTGTATATGTATAGAGTTCGTTTTGCACGAAATAAGATTTCCGATTTTTACGAGAGACAAGAAGAAATTAATTTATGTAATGCTTACCTTTCCAAAAAGTCTTTTGGCTATACCGCGTACATCATCATCAGAAATATTTGGCGTAGTACTCCCTATTAAATCAATTTCATCTAATTCTCTTTCTAAATGTTGAAAACTTTTTCTCAATTTTTCCTGATCTTCTTTAATCGCCTCCATATTCACCTTGACTGATTTATTTATCATATCAACACATGAAATAATCATGTACTCCAAAGTGGAAATTCTTTTTATTACATCTTTGTTAAAGTTATTAACATTCAGCACCAAATTATCAAATTTCTCATTTAAAGCGCTAATTTCAGCGCTTGGACACATTTTATCATTAGCATCTTTTGAATCTTTATTTGGAAATTTTTTACCACCTTCACGTGAGTCATATCTCGTAACACCCATTTTATATATCATTTTAGATTTGTTAATTTATTCTGGCTACACAATTTTTTGTCAAATATGGAATAATTCGAAGAAACGACGAAGGTAATGTTCTATTCACTGATTTGACTTGGAACGAGTCAATAAGATATTTTAAAGGAAACCCTACACAAACAGAGTTCAATGCTTTCACTTTCTAGAAAACTTGTGGGTGGCTGTTTCTATTTAGCGGTGTATTTATTATAAATTGGAAATATTTTTGTCAATGAGCTTAAATACTCTGACGACACTTCTTTAATTAGTAAAACAAATCAGTTACAAGAAAAATACTTAAATTTATATAACTGAATATGAAATGGTTTCACAACTCAAGACGAAATTAAAAGAAAGAAAGAAAGTTGTATCATCGATTCATTTTTATTTATTATCGCAAAACGATCAAAGATAAGAGCCATACATTTTCTGATTATTAAGTTTTATTTAGCCTTTTCTTATCTAAAAGCAGATTTAAAAATTTAAGATCTTTGTTGCTTTAATTATGTATTTCTATTGCAGTCAAACTAAAAGAAGTACTTAAAATACTTTTAAAATATTGTTAAAACCCCATACTTTGTTGTAAATAAATTGTATTCTTCAAATGAGTTCTTTATTGAAATGTCAGCCATGAAGTTAAAGGCTTTTCTATGAAAATAATAGAACATTTTTTAAAATTAAAAATTATTTAAATAGTATTTATAAGAGTTCAATTATTACTTCAGTTTTTGGACCTAAATTAGGCCTGAATGGTATTTTAGAAATCTATTTATATTTGATATTGTTGAAAATTTAATTTGATTTCTAAACAATTTTCATAAGACGCATTTGCCAGGTATGCAAATAATATAAAAGAAGAAAAATTTCAATTAATTTGAGCTACATACATGGATATCGTATATTTTGAAGACATTAGATAACTATTTGGAATTACATTAAATCGCAATTTTCATAGAGGGAGTGCATCCCTAGTATTTCACGGCTTTAATTAGTGTAAAAAGGGATTCCAAAACAAAGTAATTAACTTCAATACCTATATTAATTTACGCGGGACCCTAAAAATATACCCCCAATTAAATTACAACAAAGCCTGTTTATATGTGTTTTCTTAAGATTAAAGTACCATATTTAAATTTAAGAAAATTTTCTTGTATCTGGAACATTGCAGAAAAAAACCAACACAACCTTTGCAGCAATCATTATTTAAATATTTACATACAATATAGGGTAATTCTACGAATTTTTTAAAGTATAACAACAAATATTATTCAAATTTATAAAATAACAAATTAAGACAATTGATGTCTTTTCCGTATTTTATTAAAAATTAGTTATTTTCAAAAAATCGAAGCGAAGAATATCGAAGCATTATATGTATGTTGATAAATGTAAGTAAGGACTTTTCTAAAAATGTAGTAAGCATTTATCTATGGTAAAACAGTGATAAAAAAGGTATCAAAACCACTTTTGTGCAAAATGGCTAAACAGAGTTAATTTCTTGAGACATTGCTCTGACATAAAGTTGAGATAAAACCGCATAAATTCACGTCTCTCGAGTAATTTACACACTAGAATTCTTGAGTGACAGCCAATGATATTCATGCAACTGTGTGGCTGTTCTATAGCTGTGCACCTTTTTATCAAACATAACAAGTCTTGACAGACATAACACGCACAGGTGCTATGCAATTGAAAATCGCCAGTAATGGCTGCGTAGGCACCTCAACGAATCAATTGTTTAAAGTCAAATAGATCAGCCAGATTAAGTGTAAGATAAATCGATAATTGCTACATAATTTCTCACGTCCATTTATGAAACGATTTCAATATGTCAACTGACCCAACATGATCGTGGCTGTGTGAGAAGTCCAGTTGAAAGTCAATTAAACGAACCATTTTAGTTGCCGTTTCGATTAATTAAGTCGTTACAACGATGTCGTGATTGATACTCTATGCGACTGGAACAGAGAAAGTATTTAGGAAAGAGTTACGGACTCGTGATCAAGTATAAGTAGAACTCATGTCATTTTGGCGGGAAAATGAGGGTAGTTGACTTCCAAAATTCCATGACGTTCAAAAGTAGCCTATATGTCACAAATAAATACGTTATAGTGTCACGATCGAGGTGAATTTGGGTAATTTGTATTTTATTTTTGTATATAAACAGAGGTAGGTAAAAATTTCAAAGTCAGTCTTATTTTTGAATTATTTCCGTGAAGAAGTAGAGGATAAGATGGTTGCGATTTTACTTATATTAACTTTTATTGTGAACAGTGTAAAAAGTGATATTTCTCATTTAAATCATTTATTTTTTGGAAAAGTGAATAATCTTTATAATGCTCCTTCAATACCGGCAACTATTCCAACTCAGACTTTTTTACCCGAAGTAATTATTAATCGGAAAATTAAAAATCAAGGATATAATTATCACATCCCAGAAGATCACTATCTACCACCGTCAAATGTACCGAACAATCCACCGGAAAATCATTTTTCTCCGGAATCAACTTCACAAAGTCCTCCTGTACCATTTCCTCCAATTGTGGTTGGTGATCCACAAGTACCACAGCCACCACCAGTGCATCCTGGTTTTCCGGATCAAGGTTATCTTCCACCAAATGAAAACCATCACCCAGATATTGTGGTATCATATCCAGAACCAGACAGTAGTAATGAAGATGGATATCATTATGAAGCACCTTTATCGACAACTTCAACTACTCAAAAACCAGTTGGATTTCTTCCTGGGTCTGATATACCACAGATACCAAATCCAAACCCTGGATATATTTACAGCACACCTCAACCGCCACATTCTTCGTACTTACCACCAGAAGCAGAACGATCACCTAAAGACCTCTTCGGTGATCACTCAAAAAATCCTATCCATTTACAAGTGATTGAGATGAGGTGCCTCGTGAGTCAGGCGGGCTACTTCAAGTCATCACTGAAAATAAACAGCTTCATTGCGGCTGTCCCTGCAATAGACAACGATATCATTGATACTCGTTGTGATCTTCGTCTTCACCGATCTTATCTCATCGTCAATATAGCTTCTGAAGACTTTCAGAGGTGTGGCGTCGCTCATTGTGGTCAGAGTAACTTATGCCTGAAAATTCGTTTTCCCGCAATTAAAGGAATGAAAACTTCTAGTGATTCTGTTCTAACGCTGCAATGTAAAACTCAAGATCGAATTGTGGCTAAAACACACTCAATTAAAATGGGCGTGTCGAATAATGAATTGTGAGGGCGTTTCTAATATTGAAATCGTTAAGACTGATTTATTTTATTAATAGGCAGGGAAGGAGTATTGGAACATTTGCTCAAGGCGGCAATCAACAGCCATTTAGAACTCATGTCGAACTTTTGAGAAAATCATCCAATGGTTGGAGAATCATAGAACGGAGCGGTGTTGTTCAGCTAGGTGAAGAACTTCAATTACGAGCTCAGGTGCATGCTGGTGATGGTAGGTTTTAATTGGATTTTTAAATTTTTTATTTCACTAATTATTCAGGTATAAAATTATAAATACAATCAATTCTACTCATAAAAACCCATTTGAGGGCTTATTTTTGTTGCCAGTATTTACTAAACTAATTCAAAATGAAAGCATCTAAAATTGTGTCCGACAATTTTAAGGCGCCTGACACCTAAATAAAAATAATGTTCAACCAGCTACTATTTTCGAGAAAAATAGATTAAAAAATATTACATAAAACCGTATTTTGGCCATTTTTGAAAAATTATTAAAATAAAAGGTTCATCATAAATCTTAGTTTGTTAAGTTGGCTTAAATTAAATTCTAGGTTTTTAATCTAGGAATAGAAAATACAACTTTTGCATTGCGTTGTTTTTGTATAAAATAATCATTTTATGGAAAAAGGTTAAATTCACGGATTATTTCGAAGTGTTTCAAAGCTTTTTTTGTTTTTAAATAATAGCGATTTAAGCTATCATCGAATTCGTGTTCTACGGGAAACATCCTATGGATTTTCCAATTCTTCGGAAAAAAGTGCTGGTGCTGTAGAACAAATTTTTGATTTTATTCACGTTAAAAGTTACCAAAATTGGCTCATATATGAATACAATTTTCAAGATATTTGAAGTTTACAATTATATGCTTGAAGAATACTAGCAAGAAATAAATACTGTTTTCCTACTGACATTCGTAATATTTGGCAAATATATGATGTTTTGGGGTGCTTTATAATATTTCAGAAAATATTCTAATATGGTCATTGGAATTCTCGAATGAGTATTTCTCCTATTTTTTTTCAGGATAATCAAACAATAGTTGATCAAACTAAGTTTGTTTCTTTTATCTTTTTTTCCAAAAGCGTTCCATTATTTCTTTTGTGCGTATGAAATGTGATACTAAAAATAGACTGACTTTTTAGCGTCTTTAATGTTTTAATTTTATAAATTTTCAGTTATTTCTTTTAATTGTTGATTTTATTTAATTAATTCAATTGCTGATATTATTAAAAGTGAATTAAATATATCTCTTAGGTTGGAACTTTACACGACTATCAGATGTTCAACTCCAACGCATTTCACCTTCTGGAGAAATAATAAACTCAGCTGTTCTAGTGACTTCATCTGGTTGCATTAATCCATCAATGCGTGCCATATGCCCCTATCCTCCAGTTTTAGAAACTCTATTAGATCACCGCCTGATCTTCAAGGCTGTAATGTTTCAGGGTATGAGGAGCGGAGACGAAATGTTTATGACTATAAAAATAGTTGGATGTATGGAACAAATTGATTGCTTTATAAATACTGGAGCATGCGAAAATAACCATCACGATCAGCTAAATGGTTTAGCGAGATCAAGGCGAAGTACGAAAAAAAATAGTACTGAATATTCCGATATTTCTACAATTTCTTTTCGTGTTGAAATGCCACACTCATCTCAATTGAATTATGATGATAAAATAAATACTGCACACTTTTTTGTAGGGGGGGTTCTCGCTTTTATTTGTCTTTTAAGTTCAGTTGCTATTATAATTTATTTTAAGCAGAGAAAATGAAAAAAATGTGTTTTTTCTTTTTGTTAATTTTATTTTAATAAATATTAGAAAAATTATTAATTTATTGTAATCTATTGACATGTAGTTAACTGCCATAAATCAAAATACTTTCAGGGATCACAACAATTTCAATCACGATCATATTCAGTCACGATCTTTTATTGATTTCGTAAAAGGAGAACTTTTTAAGTCTCCATTCACATAAAGTGAAAAAATTAATTGTCATAATCCTTGAATCGTTAAAAAATTGTGTCACGTTAACACAGTAACAAATACGCCGCCTTTTCAATACACTATTTATAAATTTGATCTTATAATCCCATTGAGAGATCTCCAGCATTGATAGTGTCCCCTTTCTGTAGATTGACATTTTTTTACCAAATTAACCGATTCTATCCAGCAGGTAACAAACTGCAAAACAGAAAATTCGTACCTTTTACAGTAGCCATATCATGCAGCGAAGGGAGACAAAAACGACTGATCGTGCGATATTTGAAGTTGATCGCGTCCAAGTCAACGTTTTATTAAATTTTTTAAATGCCGATCACTTGGATGACTGGTCTTAGCAAAATTTATTAACATTCAATTATCATCGCAAATCAGTCACCGTTTGCTAAAATTTGATGATAATTAGGTGATCACCCAGTTGCGATTTTGTGCGCCTTTTTCTCCATTTAAACACTGTACCGCGCCACCATGGAGAGATTTTTCTCATGATTACTTCAAAGGAAGTGTAAATTGTTTCGAAACAGTTTATCTCCGACAAATGGATCAAATTCCAGCTTCTGAATGGGGACCGGTGAAGAATTCCTCTCTTTGGATGCTGCGATGCTTCGCACGATTCGGATCTTCTACGAAAAAGATTTATGAAGAGACGACGAGTGGTGTTACTGGTAAGATTTTATGCAAATATTACGCGCGCGCATTTACATTGCGCTTTACTAGCAGTAATAAAAGGAGTGTCGCAAAAATAAACTTGTTGTGAACGTCTTGAGTCATGTATGCCAACGTTAAATGTTATTTGATGTTTACTCATGTCTTCTTGTATATTTATCGTATTTGAAAGTAATAACAATCTGAGTGAATTATAATCACTTCAACTTTGAATTTTAAAAAGTTTTGCTTTCTTTGAATGACTGTCGATATTTAATCAATGGCCTTGAGAACGCTCATTAACATTAGTTTAGTATATTACATTAGATTATAATGTTAAGCCTAACTAAAACTTGGTCCAAATCGGATTTACTTAAAGTTAACCGTCATGTAAGTCTAACTCAATCCGTATAATATGGTGTATAAAATATAGCTTTTTTTAGAAAGTAATTCTGTACAGCCTATATATGTAGTGATACATATCTTAATTAAAAATTTAAAATCGGTTGAATATACTTTACAAGTTAAGAATAAATCCTGGCCTAGGCCTTGCTCAAATTGGCCTGTGGTTCAAGCTTAACTAAGTAAGTTTTGCTAAAGTTAGAATAAGTTTGGCTCAAGCCGGACAAAACTTAAATCGACTTAAGCCTGGTTTAACTTTGACTGAAGACCAGCTTAAGCCGCATAATATTTGAGCTGTTATTTTCATATGTAACCTGTCCCTTGACTATATAGTGTAGTGTATTAATAAACATTCTGTAAGTAAGATAAGTATATAAAAATAAAACAATTACTTATGTAGAATTTTGTTGTGTTTGGGAGGTCTAAAAATGGACATGAGTTCGTAGGAGTAGATAAAAGAGTTATTATGAATTTTTAATGATACTCATGATACTCTCAGAGTAAATGTTTTATTTATATATACCTACCTTTACCTACTCAAAAATAATTGTTGGTAGTTTCCGTCATATTGTGTTAAACGTGAAGTCATCCTTAAGTTTAATAAAAATCTAACAAATCCTATTTCAATAAATTAATGGGACAAAAACGATTAATTAATTAAAGAGTTTAGACCGCAAATGGGTCCATTTACATTTACGTTGAATATATGAAAAACGAAAAAGTACTAATCTTCACCTGCTGTTCAAGCAGCGCTTGATGAGATGAATAACTCAGAACCGACAGGGTCATCAGACACGTCAAATATATGTAAATTATAAAACTTTTCGAAGCATTTGTATGACATCATCATTATTATTGTACGCTTAATAGATAAAATAAGAAAACTAAGAATCCCTACTTGAAAAATTATGAGCTTAAGGAATAATCTCCTTTTTGTTGTATTCCTTTAATGAATGCACTTTGCCTTCACCAACAATTAATTATTATTTGAAGGGTTCAAAAGAACGATGAACAACGAGTTCTATTTATTTAATTTTTTTTATCGTATTTATAGGAATAATTTTTACTATTTCAAATAAATATCAGATAAAAGGTAGAAGGAATAAAATAAAATTATTTTGTGAAAAATATTTAACTTAACATTTTCTAAAAATAACATTGAATAATATTTTATGTTAATACCTGCTAAACTACAGCTCAGTTTTACGAATAACAATGTTTTATTACCGGTGGCATTATAAAATTTAAAATCGAAAAATGAGGTCAGTAGCGAATGGTGTGTCGGAGTTATTAATAGGTTTGCGTTTCTATCATCAAATGTTTTTTAATTGTTTTCACATTAATTTATATAAAACAATAGTGGAACGGTCTTAGAATTCATAACATTTCAAAATATGCTCATATGAAAACGTTTTTCATTATAACGAAATTTTAATATCAAACTTATAAACATTTCATTAGTAATATGACTGATATTATTTTATGTAATTTAAGTAAAAAGTAACAGGTGCTCTGTTTACCATAAATGAAAAAAAATCGTTTTCTTCTTCAATTCTGCTGCTATGCACTTACTATTTCCTAAAAATACGAAAAAATTCAACTGCAGAATACTGAGCAATTTATATTTCAACGAGCCCATCTAGCTGGCATTCATATCTCGGTAAATGTGACTATTATTGATTAAATAGTCATTACCCCTCCTGTAATCGATTTTCGAACGTGCGGAACGATTGTTTATTTACTCAGAAAATGTTGGGGCGAGCTTCAAACGAGACCCGGCATATAAAACTTTCATTACTCCGAAACGACGGCTATTTCTGCGCTATAGACCGATTCTGGCGCTCCCTCAAAGGAAACAAAAGACCATAAACATACTTTTACGAAATTCAAATCAAAATATGCACGACCACTTTTCGGCCCATCGAACACGACTACCTGCAGACGCAGATCATTAGCGTTGCATGCTCACCTTTTTTAAGACTGTTTATTCACACCTAGCTTTAGTTTTGTGCAATAGGCCCCAACATTTTAAGAGTATATTACTTTCCTTTTTTCCTAAGTGCAGTAGGTCGTACCTGAATTAATTGCCAGAAAATAGGATCCAAAGTAAGCACTAGAGAAATAAATTTTAAATTGTATTTCACGGATAAAATATTCGAGTGCCTAAGTTGCTACAAACGAAAAAAATATAGCCGAAATGGAAAAGGCGCGTGCTGACCTTCGTTTTCGACAGGGACTCACACGATAACTGAATTTATTACCAATTTCTAAATAGCGTCAGAGAAATAAAGTGCGTGTGATACGTACGAGTACTATCTATTAATTTCGGAGTTCATTATTATCTCTCTTTGGGGCGGTGGAGAACAATATGCCAGGTTCCCTAAGGAAACAATTGGAATATTTTTGTCTGTAGTTATGTAGTAAGTCTGTAGTAACTAGTCCGAATAGCTGACATTTTGTCCTAGAAAATATAAATTTTCCTGAGACGAAATATTGAACCTCTCTAGTTGGATTTAACATGATACTTTTTAATACTACAACTGCTAATTTGAACCTCCTAACTTTTCCTCAATAAAATATATGCTCCTCTTTATGCAATCATCAAAATCCTCATCGGCTCAATTGGACCTGTTACCCTTCTTAGGTTAAATAATAGTTACCATATTGTATAAAAATGTAGGTCTTGTTAGAAAAAAATAAATTAAAATATAAATAATATCTATCATAATCATTCGTATTGCTGTTAATGTATATGTAAGTAAATAAATAGCATTCATTCTAATCTATGTATATCAATATGCACGCAAATTATATTTAAAAATAAGTTAGTTAATATACATATAGCACACGATAATGAATTTTTATTTGCTTGTAGTTATAATTATCGTAATAATTCAAATAGTGCTATACTTTATAATTGCAAAGTGGTGAAAATTAATTATTTTTTGACTTTTTACCAATTTATTTTTGAAAAGTATACATACATACATATATTAATAATAATAGTAACAACTGGATAGGATTCAAATCCTCAACGGAGGTCAAAACTGACGTACTATTTTGCGCCTAAACAGGACCTAATTTTAAATTTGATACTTAACTTAACTCCTAAAATATTGTGGAGGAAAAGGTTCAAATATCGTTCAATATTTCGACTCGGGTAGAATATTCGCTGCGAAAAATAAGATTAAAAAGTAACAAAGCCGTAGTCCAGTATAAAATTATAACAGAATTGAGTAGGAGTTTGAAATGCTATTTACATGAAAGCTTAAAGTTTATATAGCGATAGCCATAAAATATATAGCTATAAGTAAATTATTCGTAACTTGTTTGGTATTTATTTGGGGTGGGCACATCAGCAAATTTCTTTTATAAATTCGTTGTTTAATTAGAGAAACTATGTTTAAACCATCTAGCTACTAATATATTCGTTGAGTGTTGAGAAAACAATATTTAAGGAATTTTGAGAAAAATTCTGATAACATCTATGTATATTTTAAAACAAAATTTCAGTAACGAAACTTCAAAGCCTTTTCCGTTCATTTGTCTATCAAATTACGATTAATTTTTAGAACATAAAACATCTCTACTTCGCATTGCCAGAAAATATATGTACCTTATATATAATATCATTTTATAAATTTTGAAAATCTACAAAGGAACCCGCAGGAAATTGGTTTCCGGTAAAATTAGCTTAATTTTTAATATGTTATAGTACATGTCCTCCGGATCAAAAGTTCTCATGGGCATAAGTCGCAAAAATCAGTAGTTTCTGAGATATAGGCTTCGAAAGGGGGCGATGGATTTAATTAATTAAATAACTTTTTGGTGATATGTATAAAAAACCTCACAACAGAAAGTAAGTGAAGAAAAAATTATAATAAAAACAAATGATGCGGTTGTACGTAATACGATATGACATCACGAACTATTGTAACTTTTATGTTAATTGCTACTATTAAATTCATTCTAAGCAACGCTTACCAGACATGCATAATTAATTGTGGGCCTATTGTTGATTGTTTTGCTTGGAGATTCAAGAGGTTTCTAGGTTTTCTTTATTATTTACCTATATAAGACTAAGTGCTATGAAACTTTAAAAAAAAAAACATACAAACTATATTACATTAATACATATCGTGCAAGTCTAAAGTGAACCTTCATCATCGACATAGAGGCAATTTAGCGTGCAGTGAATGAAACGCAAGGTGCATTCACAATTTAATTCATGAGCGAGTTCATACGTTTGGAATGTTTAAATAACCCCAACGATCGTTTCGAGCGTGCTAATAAAATTCTCAAGAAGTTCTTAATTATTCATGATAAAAGATGAGCAACGTCGACATGTTTGCGCAAGGAGAGCAATAACATTGGATCAAGTGCAAAATACATTGCACCTGAACATGTCTGGCGTTTACAATTTTATAAACGATATGATCTTTTTTCGCGCCATCAAAAAAGTGCTACTATATTTAAACTCTGCTGTTTTATTGCACCTGCTGTTGAAGATGTTACGTGACAGACATACTGAGTAACTGCTCTGGGTAGTAAACACTCAGTCCACCTGTCAGCTAATACAAATTATCTCATTTCCAGCCAATTCCACCTAATTTACTTTTCCATAATTGAACGCTACGCAGATACTTTTCGATTTTAATTGAATTTTTAATATTGCGTCACTGTGCCAATCTGTTTCACAATATTTAGTTCAGTGTACCTGATTTCATCGCTTCTTTATCAGCAGATCTTAAAAAGCTATAAAAAATAAACAATAAATGAGTACCTTTGTCACTTTCGGTTTTACGTGTACTGCTTTCACTGGGTCCAAAGGTTCAGGGCAAATTAATGGGTAAGGTGATTTCAAACAGATTTCATTCATCTCTCTTTAATTTACTTTGGAACGCTCTGTTATTATACAAATTATGCTTATTTATTGGAGGTTTGACTTAATAACTTTTTCTTTTGTATCGTACGGTCATAAAGATCTCAGTTATTCGACTGAAAAATTTGAATTTAAGTAGCTCAGCGAATTGTGGGAAATTATTAAACTTTGACTAAAAGAAAAAAATAATAATAATAATCTGACCTTCGTATTTTTCAAAAAATTCAGACTAGGTAATATTGTATTTTAAGTTGAATAATATTAGTAATATTAATAATGCTTAAAATTAATATCATATCTAAGATTTTTAACGTATTTCCAATATTACCAAAATTCGTATTTAAAAACTAATAATCTACGGGAAAACTCCAGCAGACTTTTGTAATGGGATTTTCACCTAATTTTAAAATTTTAAAAAATTTAAGAGATTGTAAACTATTATAAAATTTGAACTCTGTCGGTGTGCAACGATTTATTTGCAATGTTTTGAAAAGTCTGAAATAAGGACACAATGCATAGAATTTGTGAAAAACAAACTCTGTTATAGATATTATAAAAAGTAAAAGAGTCAAATAAAAGAAAAATTATTTAGGTAAGTGAAATAACTTAGGTAGGTACTTCATATGCTAAATATACAAAAGAAACTCATAACAGTGATCTGCTTACGCAATTCTGAAATGGAAAACAATAGTTAATTCGACAATTTTTTTTCGAATTTAGGATATAGGATTCCTCTTCATTCCTTTATGAGTATAAATATTTTATATTTTATTTTAAAGAATAGGTGTATAAATTTTCAAAACTATTATCAGCATATTCATCAGTAGAGATCTCTAAATTTAAATAAAACGGTACGAATTAATCATACAATGCAGTCTCCAAAGAGTCTGTCGGACATACCTCAATTTTAAAAATATTTTTACAGAGCAATGAAATTTAGGATTGTTTTGATAAAATCAAAAAACCAAAAAAAAAAACATTTCTCTAAAACAAACTTACATACGATTCAAAAATCATAAAAATTCGTTTTGCAGAATTTACTTACTCTTTACTTAACAGTCGCTATATGATCGTTAAATTAAATGAAACTATTATATATAAGATAAAACCAAGACTTGAATTTTGGAAATGAAATGGAAATTTATTTATCCTCAATATTTGAATTCTTTGAATAATTTGTTATTATATAACAAACTAAATATTTTTTTATTTGGTACTGATATAACCATCTTTTTAAACTGAGAACTCTAAGGGGTGTCATAAAATTGAGGTTAACAGTGTTTTAAAAATACATTTAATTTTTTAAAGCTGCAATAAACGGCTAATTAAAAGTCATAAAGATTTGTTTTTCTTTTTTACGAATCTCTCATTATGAAGTAAAAAATGGAACATGCTGCAGAACGTCGAGCCACCCGAAATAACTCTTGTTATGATAATAAATAATTTTAATTAGAAGCCAATAAAAGTGTATCATTAAATGAATTTGTTTGTAATTTCTTTCAAAAACTTGAATAAAAACATATTATATAGTCGTTGCAATATAAACATGCTAATGTTTCCTTCATCAAACATTTTCTGTTATATAAATATGCACAAGTTTCTCCAATTTGTAGTATAAAAAGGAAAAAACGAGATTGTTCATCAATCCACACTTGTTCAAACATTTAATGTAAACTCATTAAAACTGATCGTAGGAAGAGGAATAATATAATTTAGCCATTTAATATCCCTGGATTAAAACAAATGAAAACGTAGTGAAACTCTTAAATTTATTTTATTTCGCTGAGCTTTCAAAAATATTCTAAACAACATTTTTCATTTTTATTTTTCTTCTACGTTGCAGTCAATTCATTGTAATATAAAACGCGATTCAAAATTTGATACGATCTCACAGAAGCACAACTGTCCATTTATTTATTTTACAGTCTAATTTTCCGCAAAAGTAATCCATAAAATTACTCAGTGATAATAACACTTGGCATGTCTGTGGTTTTTGAGATAATTGAAATTATTTTTCAAGGTCTCTTTTTCTTTACTGAAACTTAATGAAACTTTGAAAAGAAAATTAAAAAATGTCATTCATTGTAAATTGCATCCAAATATTGCACTGACATTTTCAATACTATGGTTAGAGCAGAACCAATTTAATTATTGCCGTAAAATCTGCATTATATGTTCTACATAAGTTTCGTAATAGAAAGTACTAATTAAAGTAATTAAATGGAAATTAATTTTAAAAGATAAAAATTAGCTTTACATATAGGTACGTCATATTTGTCCAGGAGGTTAATTAAAATAGAGCACAGGCCTACTAATCAAAATGTCTTAGTCTAAATATTTTTATTCTAAATTAAATATTTCAAAGAAAGATAATAGTTAATGCATGCTGCAATAAGAGATCTAAATGAACAAAATAGTCAAATATACAGCAGAAATTTCGCTCTAAAAAAATCAAATTATTGCAATGATACCTATCTACATTTTATATAGAAATGCTAAGATATTCAAGGTTTACAAAATCTCTTTTTATTTCTATGGTAAAAATTAGTAATGAGACGAAAAGCTTTCGAAAAAATAATATTCTATCTATACATATATCTATGATTTTATCTAATAATCTTGTTAATGATACTTCTTATACGTATGCATGTATAAACATACAATTTAAAGGGTACGTACCGTACCGCATAAGAAAATTAATTTATTATAAGAAGTCGCTGTATTTAAACATTTCTGAGGAAAAAGACGTCTTTCTCCTTTCTTATTTGATTGAAAGGCCAACAAAATGCAAATTTAACATTTAGCAAGCCAGACAATCTCTCTATAATATCTAATCGATAAATTAATAAATCAAGCTGTACGTCTTCATAACTTTTACGTCACACATTTTGTAGCAGGTAACACACCTCCTCCGGTGCGAGGTAGACCCTCATATATGTACCTAGTTAAACTGCCGAAAGATACAAAATTTATTCTTGGAAACATTAAGATAAACGTGTAGGTGTACATTGATATCCAAAAAAACAAAAATAAAAGAGATAACATTTCGGCCATTATCACATTTAGAGGCAATTGGAGCAGTGACTCACCCGATAAAAAGTGCTGCCCAAACAGAAAACGATAGACGCTGAATTAACCCTGCTGAGGTCGTTGCTGATAACCACTTTCACTTTACCAATAAAATTGGGCTGTTTTATTTAAAAAAAATACATATTCACTTGGCACACAGGTTGAAATATTGATAACCACCTTAAGATATCAGGTAAATGCCACAAGATCTCTGGATCGATTTGGACCTTTCTCTGAACCTTCGTCATTCGTAGGATTGGCCCGCTCGCAAACCTTAGGCCGCATGACCCGCGCGAACCGACCACTTTTATAGGGTAAACCTGGCCTGGGAATCGCACTCCAGACTAATTCAATTGTTTAAACAAATTACACGATTGTAGTGTAAATTGATTAAATTAACGCAATTAATGCGGTGGACGAATAATCGCGGAATGGCGGTGTCGGGACCGCGCGATCGGACTGGAGCCCACTGCGCTGCCAGTGCGGGGCTAAGTGGGCAGCAAGCCGGAGCAATTGCCTGCCACAATCCCGCGATTCGGCTGAGACCCCAAGCTCTAGCGTCTAGATCGGCTCGATAGTCACTCCCCGGACTCGGGCATTCCGACTCCCTGGCTGCTGCAGTCCGATCCAAAGCTTCGCCTTTTTCTCATGTTGTTTTATTATATGCTCTTATATATATATTTTTTTTTTTTGTTTTCAGCATGTCTGGCATTTTTCGCGAGTAAAACAAGAACGCCGCTGAATATGATCAGCCGGATTAGCCGCCGACTAGCACGAACAGCATGAGCTAAAGATCCTACTAAGGGGTGTCTTAAAACCATGTTTAGAAAATTTGAATATGCTGAACGAAGCGCGATCATGCCGCTCAAAAAACAAATGGCGATTGGATTCTTCTCTCCGAGTTTGTGTTTTTGCATAAACACAATCCGTGCCAAAGCATTAAAAATTAATGAAAAACAAAGGAAACATATGTTTTGGTACCTACTGCCTGTTTTCATTTTTGTTTTCTCTGTTACTTTAGTATGCAAACGCTAGTGAATAAATTTTGATAAGATCAACAGCTTCAATTTGTAGGACTGTTGAGTCGATTGTACGCAGTATTTATTTTTAACATTTTTATTATGCAGTCTTCCTTTCGATTGCCAAAACAATAAAAAAAGAATCAAAACTAAAAACAAACTATTTAATATTTTTTGGAACAGCAATAGCATGCACTATTGATAAAATTAAAGTAAATGTTTAATGGCTTTTAGGTAGGTATGAATGGAATTTTGGTATTTGATCTGCAAAATATGAGGGACTGAAAATTTTGACTAACTCGTAATCAATTTGATTTATGTACATATGTATAATTCAAGGTCATCCATGTTTTGTCTCATTTTTTAAAACTTATATGAAGTGTTTCTTTATTCCTAAACTCATCTTCATTTACTTATATTAGATATTATCGAAGTTATGATCTTTGATCTTAAAATTTTCACTTCAAATTCAATAAGCAATATCATTTTATAATGAAATCACTTTAATTTTAAGTTTTTCTGAAATTATGTAAGCGAAATATGTACATTCAATTTTTAAATTTGTCAGTAGACTTAAAAGACCTATCTTAAAGTTGGCTTTTAAGTATAATTAAATATTTTTATTACATGATATGAATGAACTACATATGTATGTATTTTAAATATTTTGTTTAAAAATTCCTACTTAATGGTAGGTAGGTATCATTTTACCTTTGACCATAAACATTTTCAAACATGCGCCTTCTGCACGCTGTTTTACTAAAACAATTATCAGACTTAAATTCGCAAAACTAAACATTTAAATTTAGTTACACTACAATCAATACCATGCATTTTTCTTGGTTGTGCAACTCTTAACTTTAATTTGCTATCAACATTTTTTTAATTTTATCCATTGGTCAACTTATGATTTTATGTAAAGTTGATAGTATAATATACACTAATATATATTTTTCAAACAGACAATTTGTTAAAAAGAAATATTTAAATTAATAATATTCAAAATTCCTTTGCATTAATTTTTAATCGAATATATGAAGAATTTATACAAAATGTACTGTATTTAAGAGACTTCTGTTGGAGGAAGTATAAGGTGCAAATAAAACTTTAGAGGGATTAATATTAAATCAAATTAATCATAAACTAAATGGAATGGAAGGATACATATACATATATATCTTTCATCATATTATAACTTTTGATAATGCAGATTGACATTTCATCATCCCATTCCAAAACAAACTAGCGTTAATTATTATCGGTGGTAGGAAAATATTTTTAAACTACATATCTGCAGACATTTACCCCAGAATATCCGGAATACCTGCAATCACGTAATGAACTTGTAATCCCTGCGAGAATTTAATTAAGTCTAAAGCTTTTTGCAGTATCAGGAATTATATTGATGATGCCTTTTAGTGCTCCGTGTGATCTCGTTCTCCAGTGAATTTTACGTATGTGCATTAAATTTCCAGGTAATCACCTAATAAATAAAGCACCAATGGCCTCAATACCATTTTGCTACAAACCTGAACCAAGGGTAATAGGCGTTTTAATTTAATTGCGATGTATTCGATTGACTTTAGTTTAGATATTAAATATTATAGCACTGCATTAATTTACCCGCTTGAGAGCAAGACCTAATTTGTTTAATTAGCTATTGGAAGAACATAAAATTAAGTAACATAAAAAGTTCTCTAAAGCATATTGCAGATAAATAATTTTATTTTTAAAATTTCTTTTCCCACTAATAGTTTAAAAAAAAAAAGAGGTTTCTTTTTAACATTTAAGGAAATAAAGGTATAAGTAGTTAAATAATCAGACTACATTTTAACTCTTAGAAACTCAATGAAACTATTTTCTCGAAGATTCATTTACCACAGTAGACTTCTTGTGAAATTTTTTGTTTTTAATGGCGGGCGTCTAACTGCCTTTGACTAAAAATTACAAATGACATAAATAGGTAAAGAGTTTTAACTTTTTCTCAAGGATATGAAAACTATAAAAACTAATACTTCACAAAACAATATTGACCTTAAAATGAGCTTATGATGATGGCCAAAAACCAAGCAAAACTTTTTCATCAAATGAAGTTGATTTTGAAAAATTTATCTATTATTTGATTTTATTTTCGATTGAAGAAACCATTTTTAACGAATAGTTAATTTTTCTTAACTTATGCTAATGGAAAAAAATAGACTATTTCTTAATAGAACGAGTCTATAAAAATGTCGTAACTTTTTTTCAAATAGTGGAATTTATTCTGGGCATCTTTCATAAAAAGTTGCTTTATTTAATATTTAAATACTTATAGCAGAAAATTTATATTTTGTTCATAGTGTAACTTTAGAAATTAAGGACAATTTCTTTTAAAAATTATTGGTCCTGTATTTTGTTCACAGAACCAAAAAACCAAACGTCCGGTCCGGTAAAATGCGGGACAACATAATTTATTTTATTCTCTGTGATTTTAGATTTATTAATATGAAGTCACTCTTTGGAGTTACTGGCGTTCCTGAATTCCAATTCTAAAAACTGTTCATCGTAACAGATATGTAAATCAATATTTCTCGTTAATACGATACCTAGCTCATTCGCATTTACACCCATTCTACCCCGGTTTCTATTTTTATTTTCCGGTTAAAAACCGGGAAAAATTATAGCTGCGGTTTTCATGTGGTCTGTTGGTCACTTTAAAAAAAACCGGCAATTCAATATTTTAACCAAAAGGTTTCCTCATAAGTTTCGTTTCCACTTACGATTTAAATATCGGTGCTACTAATTACCGATAAAATTACCAAACACTTACGCGCCGATAAACTATTGATAAACTATTGAAACGTAAACGCCGCGTTATCTCCCTCCGGGCACTTGGCGGACGCATCGAGACGCGTCTCGACGCATATTAAATTCCATCCGTGCGCCCGTATCAAATCCCGGGTTTCCTCATAAACGACTCCTCATTGAGACGATTAATTTATTCGAGCAGCTCTGTTTCCTGGAAGTGCGAAATATGCTTAAGTAGATAAACTGATAAACCGATAGTCAAGCGAATCCTCTGGTGGTTACTATGATTTATCGTCTAGCTTAAAGTGATGTTGCTGCATCATTGATATGCTCCTTAATTATTATGTTACAAATGGTTCTAATTTATATTTTACTGCTTTTGAAACTTCCCACAATTTAAAGGTTTTTACTATGAATGTTTGGACATTTCTCATATTGTAAAGTAAATTTTTTCAAGAGTTAGATAAAATAATTAAATGCCATTTCTGTGCATGAAATATTTTTTTAAAATTATAATCACGTTGGATTGATATAGCCGTCAATGTAGCAATTTCTACAAATTTTGCATGCATGCCTTCCTATCCGTTTTTCTGTTTTTAAGAAAAAAACAAACAAGTTTATGTTTTATTTTAAAATAAAATATGTTCAAAATAATCTTCTAACATCCTTCTATATAATAATAAAATAAACTAAATTCAACATATCACATTGAGAGAGTTTAAGTTCTTACACGTAATAAAAATGGTTTGGAAAAACTAAAGAAACTTTTTATTCAGGTCAGAGAATACAGGGTGTTTCATTAAGGTCTGAATAGGGGTATGCCAATCGATTCTACAAGGTTATCTCCTGATCAACGTTTGTTCGGGCCGTCTCAAATTAAACTACGCGTTCTGAAATTATTAATGCTAAAGTGGATCAGCTCGAGGGACCTTCATGTGAAGTTGACTTGCTTTAGTTTTTTCCAAAACTGTAGATATAGCTTATGTGATGGATCAACGTAAAGAATACCTTTTATCCCAGCCAAAAAAAAAAAAAAATTTCATAGATACATATACATATAGTAAAAAAGCTACATATATAATACTACATACATATGTACTTATAATGGCGATAAATGAAAAAAATAATGCATACATGCTTCTGTTGCTTGTGATTTGAGATTAACCATTTTTACTTATCCTGTAGTTTTATACACCCTATATGAACGCAGTTGAAAAGTTATCTTTAAAACTACTGGATTTATGTATATGTATGAAATTAGTACTAATTGAATTTTTTGTGTAGGAAATTTATAAATTCTCAAAGAATTATTATTAACAGTTAAACGAGTTATTCACGTTTATGTAAAATGGTAATTTTAATAAATATAGTACCTATATGAGACTTACACTCTGTTTTTGTTGTTCTTAGGTTTTATCTAGGACTCCTAGACTAGGAGTTTGAAATTTCGGAAAGATTTGTGTTAGATCTAGGGCCAAAACATTGGCATATGGGGTCGAAAAAAAAAACACCCTAATATGTATATGCAATATATCAATATATGAGAGACCAAAATTAACAAAATAAAAAAAGATAAATTTAAATTGCAGGCAATCTTAAATTTCATTTTTGAACTTTTGGTATATTTTAACATATTTGAAAGCAGGGGATTACTTATTTTGTTCCTGAATTTTAACTTAAAAATAAATAGAATCATTAGATGTGTATAATTAAATTTCCTTATTATCAATTTTGACCTACAGTCGAGTGGGACGTTGTTCGTTTTCCTTTCATGTTAGTTCTTCGATAATCCAATGTTTACAATGTAAGAAATTGACCCATTCGAGGTACCAACAAATTTATAATAAATTAGCATACTTATACTAGTCCCCAAATTCAAATTAACTGATTTATTATTTAAATTCTAAAGATAGATTAGTATAACACTTTGAATATACAGTAAAGGAACGGCTATACCCTGTACGTGTAGTCTGTGTGAATGAAGCATCTCCAGCGGGGAAAATTTCAGGGGAAGTGAGCCTTGAGTAAGAAGAAGATACTTTAGCAACTTAAAAAAATTGTGATTTGAAGGGATCGCAGCCTTTCTAACCATTTTTTTGTATTAAAAATGCAAAGACAGAAGGTGAAATGTGGTTAAAAATAGTGTGTATGATACTGGCTTTTATTTGGTGTGTATTTAGTGTAAGATAGTGATGTGTGTGATAAAGAATTGCGGCGAGAAGAAGCGGCGACTAAATTAACGAATTACTTTTCACCGGTAAGCCGGAATTTGAAATCTTTTTGCCGATGTGATTGATAGATACCTGTGGTTTTTATTGTTCTTGATGCATTAAACATTTATTTCATTTTAAGCTAAATTTTCAAGTTTTAAAAATATTTTGGTGTATGTCAGTCCACGACAGTCATGCGCAATTTCGACGCGCCCTGACACAGAGAAGTCGCTAAATATTTTTAAATCGTGATATAAATGGGCACCCAAATATTTATTAAATCAAGTACGTGAAAAACGCCTTTTCATTTTCACTCAATTTTTGCATCTGCACTGATCAATTTTCTATGTAGTAGTAAGCTCAGACTGGTATTCGTGAGATGCTTCACTTTCAGTGATTTATGTCCGTTCCTTTACTGTATATTCATAGCTTTTAGGCTACTTAATATCAATTAGACTCGCTAATTTTCTTTGACTTTGCGGAACTTTGTTTATAAAGTTCACGGCTCGTTCATCAAAGTTAAAGCGAGGTGCTCGTTGGCGGACAAGAGTAGGTATGGAGTCACTTGAGCCTGGGAACCAAAACCGGTTATGCAAATGAGGGGCGTGGCTGGGGCGCGGGCGTGGCTAGGGCGTGGCTAAGGCATGGCGGGGGTGTGGCTAGGGCGTGGCTAAGGCGTGGTTAGGGCGTGGCTAGGGCGTGGCGGGGGTGTGGCTAGGGTGTGGCTAGGGCGTGGCTAAGGCGTGGTTAGGGCGTGGCTGGGGTGTGGCTAGGGCGTGGCTGGGGTGTGGCTAGGGCGTGGCTAGGGCGTGGCTAAGGCGTGGCTAAGGCGTGGCTAAGGCGTGGCTAAGGCGTGGTTAGGGCGTGGTTAGGGCGTGGCGGGGGTGTGGCTAGGGCGTGGCTAAGGCGTGGATAGGGCGTGGCTGGGGTGTGGCGGGGATGTGGCTAAGGCGTGGTTATGGCGTGGCTAGGGCGTGGCTAAGGCGTGGCCGGGGTGTAGCGGGGTGTGGCTAAGGCGTGGCGGGGGTGTGGCTAAGGCGCCCTAGCCACGCCCTAACCACGCCCTAGCCACACCCTCGCTATGCCTTAGCCACGCCCTAGCCACACCCCCGCCACACCCCCGCCACACCTCAGCCACACCCCTGCCACGCCCTAACCACGCCTTAGCCACGCCCTAGCCACACCCCCGCCACGCCCTAGCCACACCCCCGCCACGCCCTAGCCACGCCCTAACCACGCCTTAGCCACGCCTTAGCCACGCCCTAGCCACGCCCTAGCCACACCCTCGCCACACCCCAGCCACGCCCCTCATATGCATAACCGGTTTTGGTTCCCAGGCTCAAGTGACTCCATACATTGGCCATTTCGGATGTCAAGTCGCTCATACATGGGACCCGGGAGTGGTCCAGCTGCATCCTGGCAAGAATTCTTCCTCCGGGAATGGCAGACTGCCACTCGAGGCTGGTGCCCAATTACGGCCCCATCGTGCCAATTAAATCCCCTAAATCACTTGCAGCTCCCCCGGGGAGCAGAGGGGCCATTGTATTGAAATTTCCCTTAGTAGTGATTTTTAAGTAAGACCCAATGCAGGACTTCATGTTTTGGTGCTTGAGTAGCCTCTGTCCGTTGAATGGTCGAACTTCTTGGGTATATTGTCCTGTCGTTATGCTATTTGCGCTTGCTGCAATTTATTGACCATTAAAAATAATTTAAAAAGTTTTCTCCTCTTGGATCGAATTCCTCCGGGTAAAAGATATGATGGCTGGGCGTTCGGATTTGGAATGAAAAGTTTCATTAAGCAGCATGTTTTCTTTGTCCATTTCAACTTTTCTTCTAGATTTTATACCATCACTCGGTCCCACCAGGCACTGCGGGGGTCCCTAAGGAGCCACTGGATGCAATTGGGTGCAGCAAAACTATATTTTAAGCTAAATTTTCAAGTTTTAAAAATATTTTGGTGTATGTCAGTCCACGACAGTCATGCGCAATTCCGACGAGCCCTGACACAGAGAAGTCGCTAAATATTTTTAAATCGTGATATAAATGGGCACCCAAATATTTATTAAATCAAGTACGTGAAAAACTCCTTTTCATTTTCACTCAATTTTTGCATCTGCACTGATCAATTTTCTATGTAGTAGTAAGCTCAGACTGGTATTCGTGAGATGCTTCACTTTTAGCGATTTATGTCCGTTCCTTTACTGTATATTCATAGGTATAACATAAGTTGAGTTGGACTTAGGTTAACAACTGTACTATTTGTTAGTTTAAACTTTTAAAGAAATGTTGATTTGGTTTTTAATATAAAAGTTTTTCTTTTTTTTTTTCTTTTATAAACAACACTTAATGATGCCCTAAAAGGATTTAGGTATGTTAGGTATAACAACTTATCCCAGGACGCTAACAACTCAAATATGTATTTTTTTTTAAATCTTGGGTAAATATTTAAAGGTGCATAATATTTAAGCCTACATCGTAATAATTTTTCGAAATTATTTGCATGTTCAAATAAATATAGTACTAGTACTAGGTATCCCCTATGGTATAGAGTTTATTATAATCGTAGTTTTTTGCAATAAATATATTATTTAGTCTTTAAAACTAGTTAAATTATACTTTTATTAATATATAAAATAAAACGCTATGTTCAAACGGTGGAATTCTGCGACAAACTGCTAAATAGGCAGATAATAACTTCTAGAAACTTAAGTAATCGCAATAAATTACCAATTGTCATCTAACGCAGCACTGATTTATGGACAATATGTCAATTATGCTTAAATAACTTTATCAAAGTCATAAATTTTCAGCAGCAGTACATCGAGCGCAACATAAACGGACATCGCGGCCGAATGTTGTTCGCGATCGGACGTGTTTTTGCCGACCATCCGCCGCGATGTCGAGCGAATAAGGGACAAGCGCGAGCATAGGTTTCTTCTGATAGTGCACCAGAAAGGCCGTTTCTCAATGTACCCACTAAAATTAATTGCAAATAAACACAGCTACAGCTCTCGGCTTGTTGATTATAGTTGACATCAGCCTCGCATAAATTACACTCGACCAGAATTTTAAAATGTTCACCCGCTGTCCCTGTTTGATGGTGGCGCAGAAAATCAATTCCTCACTCACAATCGATTCCAATAGTTGATTGAGTTAAATGTTCAAAGCGTAGATTTCGATAATCCAATTCAACCATTTCATTCATTCAGCATCCTTAAAATTAGTTCAGATTTTTTTTTTCCGGAAAATTTAATTTAAATTGTTTTAACGTGCAACAATTTTATTACATTTTTAATTTGTGTTTATCTTTTTCGGAAAATTAGGAAAAGAAGTGCATATACATACATATGTATGTAAATATGAGCCGTTGAGAATCATAGTGGCGTAAGTCAACAATTTTTAAAAACTGAGTTAAGATTAATATCACATCACTTACCCCGCACCCTGTTAAATACCACATACATAAACTATTGTAAATTTCAAGGAATTGCTATGAAAATTGGTATTTAGGGGTTTTTGAAGCTTTGATTCCGAATCTACCCTCGAAATTTGGAAATCCAAGATGACAACAATTTTCGAAATGCAACGAATTTAAGTAAAAATTAGTACCAAGAGAACTTTGAACCCACTAAATTCGAATCTATTATCCTAATTTGACTGTTATGTTATGTATGTCGGAAAATAATTGTAACATGGCTTAAAAATGCCCATCTTTAGTCTTAATTTGTTATTTCCTTAATAAATAATACTAAAACAATTTATTGAGAGAAATCTTCAAATTAAAAGCTCAGTTTTACCCTAACCAAATTGAATTGTTTTCCACAATAAACACCTTAGAATTAAGAATTATTAAAAAAAACTGAAAAGTTCCAATAGAGTTATATATTTAAAACAATGTTATAAATAGTAAACAAAAATATTGACTACAATAAAAAAAAAAAACAATTCATTTGCCGAAAGGTTTCTTAAGCAGCAGCCGATCTTTCTTCTTCTCCCTTTGCATGAGGAACTCCCGTCTAGCGACGCTGGACCGAACGTCCAAGATATAGACGATTTTATCTAAAATCTGCTGCGCCGTGTACGGGTCCGTTTCGAAGTCGTAGTACTTAAAACTACTGTGGGTCTGGGCCTGGCTGTAGTGTTGGGGACTGGCAGTCAGCATGGTTTGGTTAAGAGGATGCCCCTTCGGGAACAGCTGCGAGTCGGGATAAAAGTGGCTCGAGCTGCTCGGAGCCGAATGCTGATTTACGTACCAAATCCTGAAGACAGCCTTGTTGCCCTTGCGCTCCATCATTTCACAGTAGGCAATGGATTCGATGCTGTAGCTGATTGCTTTCTGGCGGGACCAGAACTTTGGATTCTTCTGTTGGACGGGATCGATTTCGATTCTTTCGCCCGAAACACCCAGTTGAACTTCTGTTTTGAAGATTCCCTTGGCTATGATGTTCAGGCGATAGGTTCTGTACATGGGAGCTTCAATCATCGAATTGTGTCCGATCATCCGTGCCATGTCGTCAGAGTTATTTTTCTCTGATCCATGCACGTCTGCGATTGCAGCGTCCCCGGCAGCTTCAGTTTCTGATGTCATGGAAAGAGACCGATAGTCGATTCGGGTAATGTGAGCAGAGGGTCTCCGCTCTGCCAGTGTTAAATATTTGAAGCCGAACTTGGAGCATGGTTCCCTTAAGTCCAAAGGTGGGAAGTCAGTGTCCATCTCGCCGTTGTCTTCCGTAATGTATAGGCCGTAGTGCCGCACAGATTGGAGAGGGATGTCTGGATTGTGGATGCTGCATTTATAGCAAATGAATCCGATAACTTCTTGGATTTTAGCGGCTGCTGATACGCAAATTTTCATTGGGTAATTGCGTTGGTCCTCTGGAAGCATACTAAGAAAAATTAAAAGGCTCTTTGTAGCAATTCCGGTCTGAGAGGTGCCGTCAAAACGGGCATATTGCAAGAATTTGTTCTGTGGCTGCTTAGGGCACTGCAACAACTGCTCTGAAAGTCTGCTTAGGAGTTGATCTGACTTGGGCACCTGTTTCCTTTCAAACAAATCCTCTCGGACCACATCCTGGACTTGGGAATCATCAACTTTCACCGTTTTGATTCGAGCCGCCTTCCTGCGCGCCATGTCCAACTTTTCCAGTTTCTGTGCTGTGTTCGAGCGATAGCGATGGGCTGTAATTTCGGGATACATTTGAATGTCAAAGGATTGCGCTGTAAGGTCAAGATCTTCGTCGTCACTCAAATCTAGCCCCGGGTAGCAAATATACTCGACGCTTTCGTCCGAACGGGCATTGTTCGGCCCCAGCGCCTTCTTCTGTTGACACTTTTGCAGGAATTGTTTGGGCAAATCATCACTCAACATCACCGTCTCGCAGAGTCCCGTGTCATCCGTGGAGATGAACGAGTTTCGGATGTGCGACAGGAGCCAGTGCTGATTGTTGTACGTCGCCATTCTTAGCTATTTTGGCGAAATTTTAAAAGTACATCAACCCAGGAACCAAACTGTTTGACAGTTATCAACACTCCACTGACGTTGACTTGACTTCTTCTTTCCAAGATTGTTAAGTTGCCAGCTTGGAGGGATATTCGTTCGTTCCTCCAAGGCTGCCAGCTACTTATGCCTAATCTCCATAGAAAACCAACCAAACCAAAACCAAACCAAAACCACAAAACCACTTGGCAGCTCTTTCAATCGCATTGCAATTTTTTGTCACCTCTCTCGCTCATTTTGGTCAACATGCTCTAGCTTTTCGTCTGTGTGAGTTAAACCATCTTTAAACCAATTGTAATTGCCACATTCAATTTAGCGCATTTAGTACAGGTTTAGTACTTGAAAATTTCTATATGTAAACAATAAATTGAGGTTAAATATCCCGGGCCCTAGAGTTCATCGGATATTTATTGCTAAATTAGGTCGAGAGGTGCTGCAAGGTGCTGCGGCTCCGCCGTCGTAACGAGGAGCCCCAAAAAGCCCCGTGCTGCACCGCAGGTCGGACGGGCCCAGTGCACCTAAGGCTGACTGACATTTCACAACTACATTGATGATATGTGTGCAGATGTGATTTGTCAGGAAGTGGTTTTGTGGTTTTGGTTTGGTTTTGGTTTGGTTGGTTTCCTATGGAGATTGGGCATTAGTGATGTTGCTGCCTGGAGGAACGAACGAATATGGAGTGGAAGATGAGTATGAAATCCCTGCCTGTGTGTAAAGCCAAATGTTGGTGTACTGGATGTCAAAAAGGTGTACTGGATGTCAAAAAGGTGTACTGAATGTCATAAGCCAGATAGTAAGGTTAGGTACACCGGTCGCAAGCGAGCAATGTAAAAAGTGTATAAGGCTTAACATTTATAAAAAAATCTGAATCTTTCAAAAGCCAGAATATTTGCGGTGTATTAAGTGTCAAACGAGAAACGAGCGTCGATTTGTCAAGTGCACCGAGAAAACGAGCCGAAAAGGTAATTTTGTGCTTGTTTTTGGTTAAATGTGAGTTATAAGGTGTAATTTTTATGTTTTAATGTTGCCTTAATTTCTGAAAAGGGCTAAGTACATATATATGTACATACATACATAATTGTGTTAGTTTATAGAAAATACTGACAAAAAATGCCCAAGAAGTGTTTTGTGCCTGGCTGTAAAAATTTGCAGATATACCGGAACTCCGGAATTTCTTTTCACAGGTAAGAAAACTACACTTAGCGGTTACGTCTGATGAATTTGAGTAAATGATTAAATTTTATGTGAACAAGTCATTCTTAGATAATAGAGTAGAGGATACGCCACAATGTGTAAAAGCCCTGCAACAGAGCGACCAAATTTCTCTTTCCGAAAATGCGTAGGGGAAATTGTTTACTACATTAGAGAGAGCGAAATGGCACTAGAAAATGGGAGCCAAATTTCACTTGTGATTCTAAAGGCTGGGATACTATGGACGGCGAGCGTTTTTGCTGCGCCGCAAAATTCAATTCGATTACACGAGAACCCGCCTGCCGCGTTTTTCCTCATCATTCCCCACCGCGGCGCAACAGAAGCGCGTCCATTGTATCCCAACCTTTTCGCTTCGGCTTGGAGGAACGAACGAACATGGAGTGGAACAACCGAATAAAATCCCTGCCTGTGGGTGAAGTCAAAATCCCGGACTCTGAATGTCAAACAGGGACTCTGAATGTCAAATTAAGTGTGAAACGAGAAACGAGCGGGAACTTTAATGTGCAGTTTGATACTCAGTAAACGCGCAAAGAGGTAATTTTGAGCTTGGTTTTGCTTAAATGTGGGTCTAAAGTCTAATTTTTATGTTTTAATGTTGCGTTAATTTCTGGAAGGAATTAGTTTGTAGAAAAACTATTGAAAAATGCCGAGAAAGTGTTTTGTGCCTGGCTGCAAAAATGTGAGGAGTTACAGGATCTTTGGGATTTCTTTTCACAAGTATGTATTTAAGAAAACTATACTTAGTGATTTCATGTCATAAATTTGGCGTAAATGATAAAATTTTATGTGAAAAATTCATTCTTAACTGAAGTGATTTATCTTCCACAATTGTCAGATATGTGCAAATGGAGTCAGAGTCGTCACCATACAGGTTTTTATTGGGGGGTAATACGTAATCAAAATTAATTGATAGAAATATTACTTTACTTAATAGTTTTTTTTATTGGGTTTTATGTTCTCGAGCAACGTCCATTTTCGGAACAAATGGTTTCAACAGATTAAATCACCTGCCTCTTCGCAATGTCCGCAAAATTTTACGCCTGCATTGAATGATGTCTATGTGTGAGTATTTCTACCCACACATCTTTGAAATGGCTTCACTTCTTTCGGCTAGTTTCCACTCCATATTCGTTTGTTCCTCCGAGCTCTAACGTACTGCGGAGAGAGATCACGATAACAAAATTATTTTGAGTGTTTTGAAAAGGTTTTGAAGAAAGGAATATTTGTGGTTAATTGGAAGTGCAATTTATTAAATGCAGAAGTGAAATTGGTGGTCTAATAGTATTGTGGAACTCATATAATTATATATTTTTAGCGATGAAGTGTGCAGTGCTAGGATGTAGGAATAACTCCTCACATATGCGTGGGAAACACTTTTTTAGGTAGGTTGATGACTGCATTAAGTGTAATTGCATGTAATTTACTGAAAGTAGAAGCAATCATTGAAAAATAGAGAGTAAATTTGATAAATTCGTGAAACATTTTTGATGTTGACATTTGGGGAACATCTTGTCAAACTAAGTCATCGGCTATCAGCTGTTATGGAGCTCAAATCAGTTGTGTAGTCTAAGAAATGTTTTTGGAGGGGCTAAAATTTACATTTTCGCGCCTTTATATCTCAGATCAAAGAGTACAAGATAGGACATTGGGAAATTTAATTGAAGCAATTCCCGTGATGTGTTAGACTTAGTTTGCTGAAAAGTGAAGCATCTCACGAATGCCAGTCTAAGCTTACTACTACATAGAAAATTGATCAGTGCAGTTGCAAAAATTGAGTGACAATGAAAGGGCGTCCATTGATATCACCATTTAAAAATATTTTGGGTCAACTGCAATCGCTGTCGCGGACTGACATGAAGTTGGCGGCAATTCTTACAAACTGCCTTCTGACTGAAAATTTTCCTTTTACAAATTGCCTATTGACTAAAGATTTTTACATACTACACAAATTGTTGCTTGTCTTAGCATGAAAAAGGTTTGTTTTAAATCTATTCCACAAATGCGTGTTTGTCTGCATGTGAAAAAATTTTGAAATGCAACCAACTTCAGACAGCGACAGCGATTGCAGTCTTACCAATATTTTTCCCCACGCGTGAGGGAAAAGTGTCACTAAAACGCACGCCTTTCCGGTTTGACAGTGGCTCGCTTCGCTCGTGCGTTTATTGCTGCCAGCGTGCGCAATCGGCTACTTTCTGCCCTTATTGCACAATATACTATACCGACTTCTCTGTGTCAGGGCGCGTCGAAACTCCGCATGACTGCCGTGGACTGACATACACCACACCTTCTGTCTTAGCATTTTTAATTCACAAAAATGGTTAGAAAGGTTGCGATCCCTTCAAATCTCAATTTTTTCAAGTTGCCAAAGCATCTTCTTCTTACTCAAGCTTCACTTCCCCTGAAATTTTCCCCGCTGGAGATGCTTCTTTCACACAGACTACACGTACAGGGTCTAGCCGTTCCTATACTAAATACTGTATATTCAAAGGTGTGCTCAACGTCGCCAAAATATTAATAAAGGGCACTATTTGGAACTGTCCTCATTAGTTCTTAACTATATCTGTTACATACAGATTCATCGATATGAGTGTTGCCAGCTGCAAACAAACTAACTACTACAAAGCCAACAGGGGGGGGGGGGAGATAAAACGTAAATGGATATATTGATAATTAATTAATTAATTACTTTCTTTTTATCGACTTTTAGGTTTCCGAGCGATGCCCGTATGCAGAACAGATGGCTTCAACAGATTAAATCACCTGCCAAGGTTCGTTCAACGGCTGTGGTTTGTTCGGATCATTTCCTACCCGCAGACATTATGCATTTGAGTAACAAGGCGGTTTTGCAGATTAATGCTGTGCCACATTTGAAATTGACAGAAAATTCGGCTTCTGTTTTGCAGGTTCGTATACCTTCTTAAGAATCCAATATTTTAACACCGCTATATATAAATTGCGTTTTACAAACTAAAATATTTTTGAAAAACTTGCTGTGACGAAATGGCTTCACTTTTTTCGGCTCGTTCCCACTTCATGTTCGTTCGTTCCTCCAATTGTTACTGCGCTCGGTAATTAGTTGAAACTACTGAAATATTTTTTCTATAATCAATTTATGGCTCAGATTGTACCTACTCAAATTTGTTTTTGGTTTTGTATGGTACAATTTTCGCGGCAACTTCAACTGCAAGAAAATCAAATTGCAAATTAGTTTGAAATGCAGAAAATTAAATCACGGTTTTATCTTGGAACATACTGGCATTCCGCCAGAAAGAAAAGTTGAGATGCCATACATCTTTTGCTAGAATTATATTAATTAATTTTTACATTTCTTAATGTGTTTTTTAAGTGAACGTTTTTATGTGCCGAAATTAACGTTTTCGTTAGAGTTTTCAACAAATTAGTCTTGCGCAGTGTTAAAAGACAATGTTTAGTGTATGCTGTTTGCTTTAGTGTAAACAATTGGTAACTACTTAGTTTACTAAAGGTAATTTTGAGTATGAAGTGCGCGTTATCCTGCTGCAAAAACAATTGCCGATATACTAAAATATTTTTAAGGTAACTTAAATTGTTATTTTATATTTTAAGTGAATGTCGATTTTTATAATTGTTGACATAAAACATACAAAGTGAAAAATTAAGTTTTAAATTTGCTCTTCGAGTGTACAGGCAATTTGACTGAAGATTTTCTTTTTCTTTTTCTAAACTCTTAACTTGTTCCTGGCTGGTAATTTCGAGAAAAACGCGTTTGAAAAGCCCCTTGTTTTTGTAAATTATTTCCGAAATGGCTTCGAACTCTTATTGAAAATTTTGTTTGTACCTTTATTCTGGAATTGTTTTGCATCCAAACTATTAATGAGAGCTTGTTCTTAAGCGTGCAGAATAGAAATAAAAATAAATAGAATTTTTAAATTTGCCGCTTTTTGAAGGCGCCTAAAAATGCCTAAATCGTCTAATGCGAAAGAAAAAGACAGAGCTATGCTCCCTTTTTTGAAAGCTCTCCCACCTTTCAGGCAACAAATGAGTGATCCATTTCTACATGTCAGTGGTGGTCCATTAGTGTACGTCAGTGCAACGTCGTGAATAAAAGGGAAATTTTCTAATTACAAATGGCTGTCATAAGAAAGCATTGCCACATTTAAAATCGTTTCAATAATTTTAATATTTCTAGGTTGAATAAAATTGGTGTTTTTTAATTTTACAAAAATTATTACTATGCATTTATAAATTTTATTAATTTAAGCTACCTGTGATATTTTTCTTGCAATTTAATCCAAAAGTAATTTTTATCATATGGCATTACAAGAAATTTCCCTATATAAATGAGAAGAATTTCCTTGTATTCCGCAGATTCCGCCATTACACGACTTATCCCTTGTTACCTAATTGTACTCACGTAGCAGGAATTGTCAAAGTTGTGTTTACGTGCAAAATAAATTTCAAAAATAATTTAAACTAATGACAAGCATCGGTGTTTCTCGTCTTGTGGAGCTTTAAATTGGCCGCTGGACAAGTGCGCAGTGGACAATAGAAAATGGCTCTGACGGTGGTGAGGTTGAAGCGTTCTCAGACCCAGGACACATCGCTCCCGAAGTACATAAATGTCTGCCCGACTCCACAAAAGGTAAGAGGCAAAAATTCAATCAATTTTGATTGCCCCACCATCGCGATGCGGAAGTGAATTTTTTGGCGCTAGAATTAATTTCCGCAATACGTTTCAACAATTTAACTTTTTTTTTGTAAAAAAAAAGTCCATTTTGGCAACATTGCGTCCCCAAACTCCCATCAACAAAACAAACTTCGCTTCGAGCCACTGTGGGAAATTTTGTGGCGGACGGACGCCTGCTTGTGTGTGCGGGCGACTGGCGATCGTAGCGTACGTCCGCTCCGCTGTGGTAAAAAAGGAAAATGGCAGATATCAAAATGTCAAATCGGAAATTTTGAATTTTCTTAATTTTCGGGCGTTTTATGACTGAAATTCTTTCGATTGGGTCAAAGGCAGCTGGTTGCCCGTTCGTATTTATGGAGAAAAGATATCGAAAGTGCGCCGTGCACGACTGCTCCAAGGTATTTCAAGTGGCAAAGACCAGGCAGAAGCAATGGCTTAAGGGCGGCTCACTGCAAGAACTCGCTGATTATTACCTCTGTGAGGAGCATTCGAAAGTAAGTACGGATGGGAAGAAACGCTTTCTTCGGTCATCAAATCGGACGCTGCACTAGAATCAATTTCTTATCTAATGGGGGGAACGTACCTCACTAGCACCAACACGGTTCACTGTGAGCGTAGCTTAATGCAGGTGTACGACGATGCCAATGGGCGCGAAATCCAAACGTTTCTGATAAGTCCCCAGCATTGCAGGAGCGTAATTAATAGTTCAAGGTGAAATTTGATGATTCAGTTGCTTTGCGATTTAGAGGATTTGCGTTAATCTTAATTTTCGGCGTTGCTTTATTTTGTTCCGTACTGGCTTTAGGCCTACACGAGTAAAATTCTCAAAAATCAGCACCGCGATGGGTTTATCCTTCTTTTTGGGCCAAGGGAAAAATTTTGAGTTTGAAAAATCGTTAGACGTTCAAATTTTTTGAGTCCTCAGAGTGAGAATAGTGCTGAGGATGTAATAAAACACAGTCAATGACCGTAAGTTCATTCAACGCACATTTGGTTTGAATTTTGGAAAATTTTCCACCTACACTAACCTGGTACTGGTACACAATAAACGCAATTATGCCGTAATTACATGACCAAAACTCATTCATAATTGGAAAAAAAACGTAAATCAACTAATTTTCTTTAAAGCCTATCTTCTTCTGGTTTTGCAAATCAAGAACAACTTTTACCGTAATATACTTTCGTTTCCGTAAATAAAATGAATATTAACTATACATTTTATTTTAAATGCGTGTTGTATGTATGTTACGCGATATTTTCGCTATTTGTAAAGCGATTTGAAATATTTTTATTTACCTAAAAGGGTATACCTTTGGAGTGGTATCATACATATAAATTTGTTTAAGATCTGATAAATAATAAAAAGTGTGAAATAGCCATTTTTATCTAAATAAATTGTATAATCAAGAGATTGTTAAAAACCCGTTAATACTTTCAAACAAGAAATTTTGTAAGTGGGTTCTTGATTGTATGGAACCGTAGAATTAGCTTTTATTTCCTGTCAAATGAAGAGCTTCGAATACCAGAAAGTCCTTAAACAAAGTTCTATCCATGTCTAGCGCCTTATCCTGAGGGTAATTTAATTTATCAACAAAACAATGCCAGACACCACGTAAGCAATGTTACAAAAATCTGGTTTTCGTAGCACAGCATAAATCTTCAGGGCTGGTCGGTTCGATTTCCTGCAGTTAAACTTATGGAAAACATTTAGCGATGGCTGGTTCAAATAATTTTTAGGGATACGCGGCAATTTAACATCATCGATGAAGTTAAGGAGACCATTGATTCAGCTTAGCTACCGTTGATCCCAAAAATGGTGCAACCGTACGTGGGGTCTTTGCCAAAAAAGTTTCTGGACATAGTGGCCAACCATGGTGGAGTTAGTAATTATGTATTAATAAAAATTTGTTATAAACTTTTGCGCATTTTCATTTGTTCCCACTACTTTTTATCTAATTATTCCACAAGTACTGCTCCAAATTTTCTAAATCTTTTTTGTTTGATTAAGGGAGACAAAGTATATTTTGGCATCATACTGCTTTTTCTCTCTTGTTCCTTAGATGGGATATCGCACTATCGCATAGTGAGCATTTGGTTGCAATGCAGTGTATACAAACATTTAAATAGTAACAAATCATTAACACCGATGGTTCTTTTCACATAATCCAGGGCTGAAACCCGGTGAAAATAACGCACGTGCTATATATAACATATGTATATAATATTAAAATTTTACTCAAATTTGTACCTGGTATAATTTCAGGATCCCTTATTAAAAGTAGCAAGTATACAGGACGCTGGTACTTTGGCAACCACAAGTGCAAACGCATCGCCTTTGAAGAGAGCTAGTTCTGTCGAAGGTAAAATATATTAACTTGATAAAAATCTGTGCGTTTGCCAATATTTCTCACATATTCCAGAGAGCCCAGTGGAGGCAAAAACCGCAAAACTGACTTCCAAACAGCAGGTATCCGTGCAACCAGTCGTAGCTCCAAGTTCACCGGGTGCAGGATTCACAGGGACATTGGTCAGCGTACAGAAAAACCAGCCGGTCATAAGGACAGGCAATGCTATAAAATTCAAGCCGGGCACAGCAATTAAAATCTCAACGCCAAACAAGCAGTACACTATTCCATTTATTTCATCAAATGGGGCTTTAAACACATCAGGGCCGGTCCGGCGGCCGACAATATTCATAAAGGGTCCGGCGAAAAAAACCATTCGCAATGTTACAATTGAGCTGATAGAGAAATCTCCAAAATTACACTTAGGTGTAACATCGGATCGGTTAAATATTTTGAAAACTATAATTTGTACGAAGGCAAACATCCCCCTCGTTGAATTGTATATAACTCTGAAAAAGTTACGTTTGAATGAGGATTTCTCTCTTATAGGTGAATACTTTGAATATTCGGAGGCGGAAGTACAGAAAATATTTGCGCGAACCGTATGCAAATTGTCAAAATATTTAAAATTTTTAATTAGATGGCCAGAGGGAAAGCGATACTATGATCGTCATAAAAATTTACCAATCGCTTTCCGTTCAAAGTTGTCTTACGTTCAGTCACTGATAGAGTGTGTAGAGACTGCGGTCCAACGACCAACGAGTCCGGCGCTAGAAATGTTAGACTGTAAAAATTTTAAATTTATTTTAACGATCACGCCCACGGGCATTATAAGTTATATATCGGACGCTTATATGGGCAACAATGATGACTTGACAATTTTTAATGAATGCAACTTCCGGAATATAATTCCCAAGTATTTGTCACTTGTGGCGGATCCGGGGGAGGCGTTACGCCGCCAGAACAACGCATTTGATTCGGATAGTACGACGGATTCGGCTGATGAAGCTGAAGATATGAAATATCCTCAGCGTTCTGGTCATAGGCGGGTAACAAGTGTTTCCCATACAATGAACATTGTAGATAGTCAGCTAACATCCCTGAAGGTGAAGGACTTCAGTATTCCAACGCTGCGTGTCCGGGAGCCCGCATGCCGAATGCAAATCAGAAGTCTTATAGAAAATCTGCGAGAATTCAAGGTCTTGCAGCCGTACTCTGTATTAGAGCCACAAGTGTATCAATATATTAATGAAATGCTAGTAGTAATATCAGCCCTTACGAATTTGCAGAGGTAATAAAATGTTTTTCTCTACGTAATGCTAAGTTTTCGTAATATTAAGTTAAAATATTGTTTCAACATTTTGTTTATGCAGATTCCTACACTATCTCCTCTTTTTCTAATAAACGACCTGTTAAATCACGTTCATTAGTTTTTTTCGGTCTCAATATCCAGTCGCGGACCAATTGTGATAGAATGAGCTACCGGGGATTAATTGCTCGGTTCGTTTTTTTTTTCGAGGCCTCATTTTAATCAATGTTTTTAAATTTAAGTTAGGCTACTATTTTAGCATCAGTTTTGTTCCAATTTAGAAAGGTGTTTCGTTTTGTCTACTTATTGTGCATTGCAAATACACAGTTAAATAAAATTAACTCTGGGGTTTACCTTCTCATAATATTTTGAGTTTGTGTATATTTTTCTATATAATTTTTATTTGAGGAAAATTTAAAGAGAACTTCTAAAGCAACGTAATATGTAATTTTAGATCCGTAGGCACACTGATTAATATAACAAACAGAAATAAGAACTGCAGCCTTATTATGAAACTTAAATATGAAACACATTTTTAGCTAAGCTATTTTAAACCTAGAATGCAATTAGAAAAAGTGTCTTGAGGCTCTATTTTCTACAAAATACAATACAATCGCATGCAAAAGTTATTATAAAATATAAATAAAGGATGAAATGAAGTCATACATTTAATTTCCAATCATAAGGACCCCGATTTTACAGAAATGACGTATAAAAACATATCTGCACTTTATCAAGTGGTTATCATTTAATCAACTTCCGGACGGTCGTTGATTGCACAGGTTTGTAAAATTAGATCGAAAAAATTAATACATATTTTATAAATTCCAGTTATAGTTTAGGGTGCAATTCATTTCAGTTTGTTGTAAATGTTTTCAACTATCCATTAACTTTTGAATTTTTAAATACATATGTATGTTCAAATCAGACATTTTCTTACACGGTGAGTAAAAATAAAAATAAATATAAAATGTACACACTTGATGCATTCCAAGAAACGCTTATAACAATTTGCTATTAGTACTTAGTGTGCGTCTAAAGCCAGATTTGCTAAAGTCAAATTTTATCGGGGATGTTATTATTCGGTTACAAACAGTTTTATGAAAGAATGTGATATAAAATTTTGAAAGAAAATTTAAATATGTAGTTTTTTATGTATATTGGATATTGTGCTATACATTTCTTTAATTATGCATAATGAAAATTACCAGCGAATGTTTTAATTATTATCATATACTTACATCAGGTTTTTTAATCTCAAATTTAAAATCAGGTTTTTTATTTAGGTATAATATCTCTTATAGCTGGAATTTACGAGGTGTAAGTATAATTTGAGAGAAGCTTTGGTATATCGTATTAATAAAATTTGAGTTTGCTTCAGAGTTATTAATAAGAGATATTTGAAAAGCAGTCGAAGGGTACATAAACCAAGGAGACGTGAGCTGTTTTATGAGGAAAGTTAGGTGCCAGGCAAAGCAATTTTATCGTAGCATATCACCACCATTCGTCTGGGTAAAATCAAAATTTAATACTTCGCCACTTAATGAGGCTGCTAAACGAACTAAATTAGAGAAGTTTAGGAAATATGTAATTAAAATGCTCTTGGCGACTAGTTGCTTTTAATTCATAAAATTATTATAGTTATTGGGATCTCTATGAGTACTACAGGATGGTATAAATTTTCTATTTTAGTTGATCGTTGTTGCACTTACTCCTGAGTTATATAGAAAGTTAATTTTACCTTGGTACTAAAAGTGCTTCACGCTATTTCTTCGGGTGCCACTTCTGGAACTTAGTTTAGTAAAATATCGCGATGAGGATTGAGGATGAATATGATGAGTATGACTGATATTTTGTTCCTAAAGAAACAGGAAGAATAAAAATTAACCTATTAACAAATAAGCTTTTAAAAAAGAAATAAAAATGCCTAATGAACCCGGGAATACCCAATTTATTTCCAATTCTGGGGTGGGAAAAAAGCGATAATTTGTAGAATTACAGAGCACAGCTAGCATCTCACAGTAACACAATTCTGCGAAGGTTGTTTTAGTCTTTCAGATGTTATTTTTTAATTCAAACATTTTTCGGTGCAATCCAGACTTAGATCGGCGTGAGTTTTAAGCCAGGTAAAATTTTCTTGGACGCGAACAAATGCATTTTAGGCAATGATTTTCAGCCAGTTGAATTGGTTCTTGATTCAACCATTAATTTGTTAATCATTTTTAACTTGTAAAATTTTTGTTTGAATAAATATTTTCTTTAGTCAAAAGTTAGTGGGTTATTGCATCTAACGAAATACTCTAGTATAACAGACCTAAGCCTTTTCCGATTTTAAAAGAAGAAATTTACTCTTAGTATTGTTGCTGCAAATAAAGAAATTGCTTTGAATATTTACCGGACATTGTTCTAAATCTGTTTTTCTTAATAATAAGTTTTATAAATACGAGTGAAATATTCCCTTAAAAATAACGCACGTTTCACGGAATATGAGTTTTACTCTTATCTTTACGTGTAGTACCTACATACTTATATTTTTGACTCTCGAACTTAATAATTCTTGCCTAAGGGGGAAAATATGTACCTATATTTAAATAAATGAATTGCATTTAGGTTCATAAAATTAGATAAAAAGATGGTCTTCATTTAAGAACGTTGTAAAATAAAACAAGAAAAATCTCAATTTTTCAAATTAAGCAAAAATGTTTTTGTAATATAATAAGAACTACATAGATACATACATATATTCTTGACCGAAGGGAAAATACATGTATGTATATAGATTAAAAGAAGGATTACTTCTTGTTTTCAAAATAATCTTGAATTTGGCGCTCTTAAAGATCTTGAAATGAAAGTACATTAAGACACAAATTGCTTATTTGCAGAAATATCGAATTTTCATGCAAGTATTCTTAATTTTAGAAAGATATTCTTCTAAGTGAGGGCTAGGCTAGTTTTCCCAAAAGAGCTCGATAATCAATTTATTTTAGTTTTGTAAAATTAGTAAAAAAAGGATATAAATTCAGGAACGTGTACGAATTTCGACAAAATTATACCACGATTGCTATCTCGTTATTTTCTCTTTAAATCTATTAGTGATAACGACTCCACAATTCTTTCCAAACTGGATAAAATGCAATGGTAGCGCTTTCTCCACTATGCCCGAAAAAAATTAAGGTTCATGTGAACCTCTAAATTAAGAAAACTTTAGGTGCAGCGCTAGCAGCAGGTATAAAGGCGTACCTCCCGGAATTCATGTTGCCCTTAATCTAAAAAGTGCAATAATTTTCGGGACTGTAATCCCTCCCCCGTAAGTCAGGAGGATTCATTGCGCCATTTATTCGTGATGAAGAATCCGCGGATGCACCTTTCCTTTCGAATTTTCAACAACGTCCTGGAAGAAGGAGGAAATCCACACCGGGGCAGAGTTAATCTTGGGAGTTTGAGACCTTTTTCGACGATTTAAAATACTCTGGACCCCAGCTGAACCCGGCTGAATCCCTGAGCCCCCCGCTGTCTAAGTCTACCTTGGCGGGATCCGGGAAGTCCAACCGGGGACGGGACAAACTTTAATCTGTTAATTATTTGTCTTCAGCACCTGGTTGCACCGACACCTGGTCGAGCGGGTGGGAGGGCGGACTCGAGACGGAGGTTCGCAGATAAGCGGCTACCGAATAAAGGCGCATAAGTAGCAATCTCCTTGCAGCCGCCTTAAATAAATTATTTATCCATTCCGAATAATTAAACGCTTTCTTTATCGCGCCAACCTGCAGGGCAACGCTACTGCTGCAGCAGCAGCCCTTTTGCTGTGCCGCCCACGCCCCCAAAACTTTAACGAAATACGCCCAAGTTGGTCCCTGAGGAGCGAACGGGAGATGTCCTCTTTATCTTATTCAAAAGTTAAGTGTTAATTGCTTTATTTTTTGTTTGTGCTTTATGAAAGCCCTTGGACTCTTCCCGACGACGCCGATGACGCCAACAACGACGCCGAGGACGACGCCGAGGACGACGCCGAGGACGACGTCGACGTCGAGGACGCCGTTGAGGAAAAGCTCTGCCATTTCTGTGCCTTTTTCAAGTGTTTGAGGAACCCACACACGCGGGGGCGGTACGTGGCTAAAGTGGCGCCCGGGGCGCAGGAAGGGGGCCCCGGGGAGGGGCTTCTTATGTCCCTCGCATGCACTCACCGGACCCTATCAGGGCTGTTTGTGTTCCGGAGCGCCCCCTCCTCGGCTCCTCTGAATGAAGATCTCATCTGGCGCCTTTCCAGCTACGGCTTGTATCTAGTGAGGGATGAAATTGACTCTTATCGAGTTAATTACTTCGCAACTTAAACAGAATAATTGAAACAGTTAAAACGTAAAGGCGACGGCTTTTGGTCGAATTATCATGGATTTGTCAACTTAGTTTTCAACATGCATAATTAACACTTGCCACTTGACGGTGACTTGGTCAAAACTTGAGTCATCTTTTAACATTTCGAATTTTTTCTTGGTCAAAAGGGTATGGAAAATATTGATTCATAATTACCATGGGTACTACTACAGTGACGAGCAAAACTGGTGAAATGTTTTGCACTTTTTTGTTTCGTTGCATGTAGAAAAGTAATAAAAACAAATGAAATCCATTTATTTATTCACTAGTTACAACGAAATTGTCCTTCAAATAAAAATATCATGGATATAAAGGTTTCAATGTGCTGAACCTACATATGTATATCTGAAAATAAAAATTTTCCAGCACATCAAGTTTTCGAGAAATATTGGGTTGAAAAGTGAGAAAAGTCATATATTAGACGTATTTGAAAACCTCTAATAAAAGATTAGATACTTAACTATCTATATATGTACAGTGCAACCTCGATAATGAAACTGAAGGGAATTAGAAAATATTCGTTATATCAAGTAATTTTTTAATTTTTTTCAAATTACGTAGGTACTCATCTCTTTACTCTGTTATAGCGAACGATTTCCACTAATAAATGAAAACACATTTTAATGAAAACAGCAGTGTTTAGCATTAAATAACAATGATTCCGTTACGAAAAATTTAACGTTTACTGTCGAGACATGAATTACGTATGTACATATTGTGGAATTGAGTGCGAATAATTGATAGGATACGTTATATGTAAAGGTTGTATGTTGATAAAATTCATTAAATAGAGGTTAATAATACTTTCTATTTATATTCTGCAATGGATGAAAATTCTTTATAAAGAGGTTTTTGACAAATGTATTTGTAATAGAAAGCTATATTTCGAATTAGCTCTTAAAGGCCGTTCTAGCGAATTTCGAAGAATTCGTTAAATCGAAGAAATCGTTATATTGAGGTTCGTTATATAATAAGGTTACACTGTATGTAAAATCAGTTATTTATAAACTTTCTTAAAATTTGATTACAGAATGAGTTTTTCATGAACTTTTGCTTAGGCCCTATGAAATAAATATTAACTGCGGGCATATGTAGGAGGAGGACTTCCATGTGTATTTTCTGAACAAATCTTGATAGACCTTTCAAATAACTGATGTTTTATAAGTGCAGTTAAACATTTAAGTTGTTTTTAGAGATAATGTTTCGAGCTCTTACGTCCATTATTTTTTAATAAATTTTCAAAAATGGCCAAAATAAGAAATATTTAAACGGTTTGGTAGCATATGCATATTATAAAGTCTAATCGTAATTATCTAATGGTTGCTAATAGTTTTGTAAATAAATGGGTCAGTTTTTTACAAGCTTTTAATTTCTTTTTGTCATCTAATAAATATTCTTATCTATGTTTCATCAAAATTAAGTACCTACTTCTTGAAAATTCAATCAGTCTGCTGCTATCCTCAGTTGTATTTTAAAATTAGTTTTTCGCAAATATTTCGTAATCTATTGAGGTAGAATGGGAAATTTTTATGGAAAAATATATCTGGGTACATGTACATACATATATTTATAGAACCTAGGATTTTTAATTGGTAGCTCCTAGTCTTTCATTATAGAGGCACTAGCCGGAATTATCGTCTTTAACTGTGTGTTCACACTATAAATTTCTGGATCACAGGTGGAGCACTTATAAATGAGAAGTAATGCACAGAATGCAGCAGAACGTGAAAACGAAAGGACCATTTATAATAATCAGAACTCATCAGTGCTTTTTTTTTGGCAGGCAATCGATCTCCTAAAAGATGCGATTTATGACGGCTTCTAAAATTTTTAAGACGCCCACTCGGAGGAGGAAGTAACTTGTGAGGAATTTGTATGCCTGAGCGGATGCCTCGTAAAGTACATATTCCTCCCGCGTTGGGGTTTTAACTTCACCCCGTAAATTCCCACCCTGTATGGATGGTATGTTCATTTCTAATTTATAACATCCGAATTCCAGCGAACCATCTTTTTTGAAGAAACTTTTACCCAGCTGCACCGAAACTCACCTTATGTCTCCCAGTAGTGCTACAGAGCGTCGCGACGCCCGCCGCCGCCGCCATTGAGCCACCACACCGGCAGTATTATGGGGCCCACTCGGTTCGCATTCTGGTTATAAATTTGCAAATGTCGCATATGTGCACAGGTCTCGGCTCTACAGTGCGCCCCGAAAAACCCAATAGAAACTTGAAAAACCGTAAATGAATAATGCGCGTTTGAGAGCGGGACGCCATGAGGAAAACTTAAGATGCCACCACCCAAGGACTAAAGGAGGCGTCGCGTCGGTCGGTGGCGTCGGGATGCGCTGCGGAAGGAAGAGATAAAACAAGTGGAAATGTAGATGCCGATGGTGCACCAGCCGCTCCCCAGGACCTGAAAAGTTTTTAAAGCTTTCCGCTTTATAAGCGCTAAGTGATTTCTATTATTCTATAACATGTTTATGGGGCGCACTTGAGGGGGGCGAGTTCTTGGAGCCCTGGGGCTCCTCTAACCCGGCTCTCGGTACCGCCACAGAAAGTAATGTACATAAGTTCGACTTCGTTGCAGAGAGAACAATTCGAATGCGTCTTGTGCAGAGCCAAGAGGTTCTCGAGGAGATCCCGAACAATACCCTTGAATGCAAATTGAAAATCTTGAGGAATCTGCGGGTTTTGTGCATCAGGCCTTAAAAAGAGAATCCTTCGGATCCCAACCTTATGTAGGTCCCGCAGAAGTTGGCAAGTATTTACGGATATCATTTATAATTAATAGAAACCAGGACGGGGGTGAGCTGGGCCCCTGGAAAAGTTCATTCCTTCTGCCCTTCTGGCATTCGAATCCTATTTGCGCTCTGTCTGACTCCCAGGGGGATTCGGCTCGAGAAGTGGCAGACTTTACGAACCACTGACTTCTTGGTTTTACTGCTTTTCAATATGTAAATACCTTAAAGTGTTCGGTTTACGGGGAATTTAAGAGTGTCACCTCGCTCGGCTTCGTCCTCGGCCCCCTGCCCCAGGGGAACACCAGCCAAGCCTCCCATGGTCTTTGGGGGCACTCTGGGAGGTGCCATGGAAAATTGAATTTGTTTAGCTCGAGAGGTGGCGGCGAATGGGGCTGCAATTAATTTTGCATGACGTCCTTTCTTTTCCACCCTTTTGTAGAAGCTTTGGGTGGCAGTACTGAAAATTTTAAGGAAATTGCACAAAATCGATATTCGCTTAAAATGGATTTTTTTTTTTCATTTGGGAACTGTATACACAAAAGTGCATAAAAAAGTGCAAATCATTTTTAGATTAGAGATTTCATCTATGATCTTTGCATTCTGTGCATCGTTTCTATCCATAAGGACCATAGGTATTTTTGTTCGTTTCATATATAAAAGTTACTAGTTAGCTACCTTTTTCTGTAAATATATCCTAATGAAAAAAAATGTATGAAAAATAATACTTTAATTTGACATAGAAAAGCATATATGTAATAAGTTGTGTTCTTTTTCGAAGAAAAAAATCGACTGGACTTGTTCTGTTAGATGAGCAGGCTAGCCTGCCTTTGATTCGGTATGGTATGATGCATTATACACAAAATGATGAGGTACAATTTTCCTGTTTCCCTGACCAAAATGGTCCACAATTTCTTACACAATCTATATTTTCAAGTACAGCTATGATCCACATCTTCCGACATCTTCCGCATTATCCCTGCGGGAGTACCCGAAGGGTCTGTTTTAGGACCAATACTATATAACTTATTTACTTATACACGGCTGACTTCCCTTTTATTCCTAACTGTCTTTCATTCATTTTTGCTGATGATACTACTGCTATCTTTAGCTCACATGAAGAAGCCAATCAAATTTTTAGTGGATTAGACAACTTACAAATATATTTTAATAAATGGAAAATAAAAGCGAATCCTAGCAAAACACAAGCCATGTTCTTCACTCGCAAAAGAAACCTTAGAAACTTACCAAACAAAAATCTGATCATAAATGGCAGCAACGTGACATGGAATGATAATGTCAAGTTCTTAGGAGTCACATTAGATAAGACCCTCACCTTTTCTAAACATATCTCAACAATACTTAACAAAATTAGTTTGCTCATAAAAATAATGTATCCTTTTATTAATAGGAGATCTACATTAAACCTGGATAATAAGATTATAATATATCTAATATATAAAGTAATTTTTCAAGCCGAAATGTTTTATGGAGGTCCGGTTTGGTTTCAATATGCACGCACGCATATTAAAAAACTTCAAGTCATGCAAAATAAAATACTCAAAATGATTTTAAACTTACCCTCGCATTTTTCCACTTTTGAATTACACAGTAAAGCAAATGTTGTTCCCGTAAGTGACAAACTTAACGCTAACAATCCGTTAATTAGACAGCTTACAACAATCAGGCGCCCAGCAATAGTAGTATAGTGTAGGCAAATAGTTAAGTAGGATTAAGAAGTTAGGTTTTATTTATAGTTAGTAGTTAGCTAAAAAAATTCACTGGATTTTTAATAAATTTTTTTCCCAAATTGTAATACTATGTATATAATTTACATTCTTTGGCTAATGTCATACGTAGATAATAATACAGCTGAATTAATTACTAATTCTAGCACTGAACTCAACCTTTCTTACTCTGTATTAATACAAAATGGCAATCTTGAAATAATTAAATAAATGAAAATGAAATGAAAATTTTTCGAAGAAAGGGAGCATCAGAATATTCGCAGATCTATTACGAAAAAAACGTGAATATATTTAGTAACGGTTTAAAGCTAAGATTTAAAGTATGTAGGAGACGTTCAAGTATTGCATAAGCATAATTCCATTGATTTCAGACCCCAACCTCCCCTTTATAAGACAAGATAAGAAAATTGTGAACTCCTCTTCCCCCAAATAATAAGACGTAAGAAGTTTTTTTTTTAAATTTCTTATTAGACGTCACAATTAAAACAAATTAAATTATTTTCAAAATTAAAGAACTATATGTACTTTTAAACTGAATAACGACAGAATTATTTATCTTATTTAGGTATACACGTTTTAAAACCATATTAACAAGCTAACACAAAGCAACTTCTCATATGTAGTTCTCAACGTCGAGTAATTCCCAAAATTATCGGGGACATTGACGCTTAAAATTCAGATATATAAAAATATATATTCTCCTTAATTTAACGAAGTTTTGTCTGAGGATTGGAAGGTGAAACGAAATAGCAATTTTTCTATCAAAAAGTGGTTTCAATTTTGACGAGCTATTTTGTCTTGGATCAGTGTTTCATAATACTGATGTACAGATACGGGAAATTCCCGCTACGTGTTTTTACTATATACTTATATAAAATTTGTAAATACATTTTATTCAGAAACAAAACAGTAATTTTATTAATGTGAAATAATGGATAATATTAAAATTATCTATTATGTAAGTAAGAAAATATTTAACACTCCGTCCATTAAGCTTGCTTACTTAATACTTGAACGCCCCTTACTAATTTTAGGCTTTCTATATTATGAATTTATGTTGTAGACTAGAGGCTTTAATTAAATATACAAAGGGGTTGCAATGCAAGAACAATTGGATGTTCGTTGAATATTCGCAGTGAAGTTTCAAAAATTACAAAAAATCAGTGATAGTGTCATGTAATATTGCTTCAGCAAATTCTAACGTTTGGAATGATTAAAATTTAGTCGTTCAGTAAATTTCATTCGGTTTAATTTAATTTTAGTACTTGTGAAGCTGAATTTAAGCGTCATCTATTTTATTGAATAATCTTTCAATTAATGAAAATTAAAAGTATAAAGGACGGAAAGAATCCCATTTCATGATTTCTCCGAATCCGATTTTAATGGAATTTATATGTACCTACATATGTATACATATATGTATAAAGGTCTTTTAAAAATCTATAATATAAAAGATATGTAATTATCATTACATTATGATCTACCATACTTATTGAAGAGATAAATATTTGTGAAAGATATCTATAAAATATTTTCCCAATTAGTAGCTTCCACAATTTTATTTCGTTTTGTTTTTGTAGAGTAATTTCTTAAAGTATTAATTACCACAAATGAGTGTGCATTTTCTCTGCAAGCCCTTTACAAGAATACCACACGTTATTAGTTAAGTTACCTATTTCTTTATAAAAAATATATTTAAATGAGCAGTGAAATGAATCCTTGTAGTGCATTACCACTGCAAGTGATTAAACTAATTCAAAGGAAACCAATGATTGCCGCAAAGCTTGCGTCATTAATACGGTGCATAATAATTATACGATCGCAATGGCAAATCATATGCTGATTACTCCTGCGGGACCTGCGGCTGCCTTCGGGCTGTGGTCTTCTGGCAGTAATGAGCCCGACTCTGTGCGATGGCCTGCGTCGAAGTAACGCAAAACACCGCCTGCCTACTAAGAATGGAAAACTAATTTAGTTGAATAGCGCAACGGAATTATTCTAATTGCCCATTCCATTCATATTATGCATGCAGAAACTAATTTACATTTAAATCTGAAAACAATTCGGGGTTGGGACGCACGATTCCCACCATTCAATTGGCAAGTCGAGCGACTAAAAACATAGTCGAAATATATGAAATTGTGAATAGAGACCGGTGAATACATATTTTGTGAAGACGATAAATGAAAATCAAATGAAGATTAAAATAAAAATGAAATCTCAGAAAATTTTCCCATCGCATAAGGTAGTTTTAAGTTGTACTGAAACGTGAAACACAACAATGTTGAGATGTAGTATGTAATGCCTACGATAAACCTTTTTTGTTCAGAACAGAATTACCTACTTCTCTTTATTGAAAACCTTTATTTTTTGTTTTTCCAAAAAAAGTGATTTAAATTGTAGTGTATCCTTACATTTTTTCTTATTAAAAGTTAACACATATTATAAAGGTAACATACAGTGACGGACAAAACTGTTCACATGATGGTATTTAAGGTTTTTGCAACGTAATCATTAACTGTAACAGATATCGTAAAACTGGTTGCGTAATATTGTAGAGGGTAAAATTGTCTATAGAAATGCTCCTATACATTTGATTGACCTTTTTCGAGCTATTTATGAAATAAAACTGTCAAATTTCACTACTTTTATCCTTGCAAATAACTTAAATAATATCGCAGTTACGGGAAAAATGGTAATAATCAATTTTGTACAGAATTTAATTCTCTACACTTGCCCAAGTCAGAATAAAAATTAGCGATTTTTTGTAGAAATAGAACATAAGGTATTGGGTAAAAAAAATTGAAAAACAATTTTATCTGGAAAATTATAAGTCTATTTATTAATTTACAAATTACCTGAGGACACCTGTTTACATCAGATTTATAGTTAGCAGAAATAGACTTTGCTTCGCTTTGAAATCCGTACATATAAAGGTTGGGTTGGAACTAGTGAAAAATTATAGATCAGATACGAGATCTATGTACAATATAGTAAAAGCCTGGGTAGAACACATTTTGAAGGACTTTATTTATTGCGCGAAAAATTTAGAATGTATTTTAAAAAACACTTGCAGACTTGATACTGTTTTAACCCTCGCCATAATATCGGCAGTTTTTTTTAAATCTACTCTATTTAGCAGCTCTGTTCTTGATCAGCCGTAAAGATTATGTTATGAGCTAAAAGCGTTTGTTTCACATTAGAGAGGCGTAGTTAACTCCGCACATCTTTACTGGTCATTTCAAGAAGTTCTTTTTTTAATTTCGTTGAAAGCATTCTTGCATTCTTAAGGTTTTTTTGAGTCGTTTCCTGGGTAGTGGGTATATCTACGATGAAAAACAAGAATATTACCAAAATTACAACCGTACACATAAGAATTGTTACTACCACACCCACCTCTTTTTCCGTCATTAAAATGAACCCGAGTAGAGGCAAAATAACCTACATGAAAACATTCACTGCTTATAAGCTTTTAAATATGAATTAATTAAGAAGGAAAGTAGTCAAGAAATGAAAGTCGTAATACCAAGAGATCTTTTGGAAAAAGAATAATGTACCAAATAAATTATTGCTACTTTTGGTCGATTAAATACAAGTCTTTTTTTACTATTTCAAAATCAGTAAAGTTTTTAAATTTTACTGTATAAGTATACATAAATATACTTCCGTTTCCGTGCAGAAGTATTCGAACACTCCGAATTTTGCTTATAAATGCCTTCTAGCTCTAGATCGGAAATTGCGAAATGACCAGCCAAAAAGTCGAGAAAATATTATGGAAAGACTACAACACTACTGGACATAAAAACAATTTTGTTCATCAATTGTTGAAATTTAACCCAACAATAAACACAAATTTCAAAGTGTTCGAATATTTATGCACGGGAGTGTATTTCTTTTTGATATGTCGGTTATTGCCTTCAAATTCAATATTATTTTTACTGCATGAATTGACAATTTTCAACCTCGAGTAAAAATCATAAAAGTCATTGTCACTTTTGATTAAGAGGATTTCAAAATTTTTAAAAGATGACTAATTTCTAGTCATCTCGTCACCCATGATTTGGGGGAGCTGGGAACGTAGCCTTGTCATATCTGGCTGACGGGCTGCCAATTAAATTCGTACAGGCGAGAGAAGGCGTTCACTTGTTGTGCAGCTTTTAGCACATTTCCTCTCCGGGAAAAGTGTGGAAAATCGCACTTGAGCTGATTCTGCGGGCACAGGGGAGGCTTAGCCCTTCATGAGGCTAGCAGCGGAGCGGCACCAACAGAACGGGGGGCGAAGCAGCCCCACCCGCATGTGAGGGGGCCCATGGACGCAGCGCTCCCAGCTTTGGTGCTTTAGCTTTTACTAATTCCGGGGAACTGCATCCTCCTTTTTATTATGCATAAAGCAGAGCCGTGCACTTAAATCAGAACACACTTTGCGCACAAATCTTGGCACTTAATCTTTCTTACAGCAATTAGCTGAACATACAAATGGGAGGGAATAAGTGGGGCCCCATAAACATCCTCCGGAGCCCATTTGCAGATGGTGGCCTCATGGGGCCCTCGGGTGAGCGAGAACTGAAGGAGCCTCGATCCGCAGGGGTGGGTGGGTGGCTGCCAATGATGCGGCACAGCAACAGCCATGAGCCGTCTGTGCGGGGGCGCGGGCGCTCCGCTGGAAAGACCGGCAGAAGCGAGCAACAAACCTCAAAAAATAAAAATAAAAAAATTAAAAAATTGTGCAAACGAACAAGCCTCAAATAAAACAGTTTCCGTTGAAAAAAAATCTTGGCTCGAACGATAGAGGGGAAGAAGGGACGGGAGGAGGAAATTCATTTTCCTTTTCAAAAATAATTATGGTACATAGATTTACCGTTATGCAAAATATTGGTACCAACCCCTCGGGTTGGCGTTCGGTGGAGCAGGGTGCGGTTGCAAAACCAAAGAACGAACCGAAGGGACGGCGTGTTGCCACAGTTGCTGCAGCGAATTGTAACAATGTAAACGCACCCGGGAAATGTGGAAAATGTGGAAATGTGAAAATGCATCGAGCAACACGGACCCGATGCAGCTCATAATGGCTTAAGGGGGTGCTTTGATTGAATCGAATTGCACTGCTGCACCGGTGCATCGGCTGTGCCGTAGAAGTTGGCCGGTTATAGGACCTGGGGATCGGGACTCCGCCACCGTCACCCGATGCTGCCGCAGCCGCCGCCGCCGTCGACGTCTTCCATCGTCCTGGCGGAGCCCCACCGGCGGGGCGGGCATCCATTGGCTCAACTGATTGACTGTATTGATTCGTTTTGGGACTGTGTTCGCAACACGACGCCCGGGTGTGGGGTGGATTACGGAAACCCAACCAGAAATTTGTATTCCGGAGAGAGAGCCCCGAACTAATGGAATTAGCCGAGTTGATATTTTATCGAAACAGTAGGGAATTGGATTTCAATAAACGTTGCTCTCCGATAACAACCCGTCCTCGTCCACATCTCGAGGGCTTTGTGTTTCCCGGAGTTCTCGAGTCTCCGCAGACGTCGGAATTTGCCCCATCGCTCGGGCCGCGCCGCCCCCATCGACATTCCCGCAAATTGTCTTTCCATCGTCTCGGTTTCGTTTCGATAGCGTCCTTCATCCCTCCGGTGAAAGCCAGCTAAAAACGCTTGTTATTGTCTCAAAAATATTGTTATGGTCGCACACAACGGGTAACCAGGTTCGCATAGAAGGTCCAGTTGTAGCCTCACCCTTAGCCCCGAACCAAACATTTCCTTATTTATTTAAATAACACTCCTCCGGGCTCCTGGGTATCGAGTTGCCACTCCTCTTCCTGGTCCGGCTGACTGGTGGTAATTACAAGGGGCTCTGCTCAACGTTTTATGGGAAAACAAACTTGGTCTAATTAGGCACCTTTCGTTTATTCATTTACATATGTATGTACATATTTTCATTTTTCACGCAAGGCAAAGCATTTTAACGTTGATAAGAAAATTGACTCAAGACTATAATGGGAAAGAACTAGAAACCAAACTATAGGAAAATAAGAGCAAAATAAGATAAGATGAACTTTATTAACAAAAACTCTTTAAAAGAAAAAGAAATAACGAAAGTGAAATAAATTCCTTTTCAAAGTAAAATTAAACGGTTAAGAAACACGAGCTATTAATAAGGAAACATTTTAAATAATCAATTACATTAACGGGCATCATTTTTGCGATAATCAATAGTTTACTTTTAAATTGTTTTCTGTAAAATCTTACCCCTTGATGATTAAACATAATGTACATAATAAATCTGCAAGCTCCAAAAAAAGTTATAAGTATTTTAAAACGATAGTAATTTAATTTTTTTATTGATAAATAATAAATATTTTATTGCAGGAATAATAACAGATGATTGCACATAAATATAAAGATAATAATCTAAAAACATTCAAGAGATAATATTTAAACAATTTTATTTAATTTCCTAATCTGTCTTTAAAGAGAAACATTCTAAAATTGATTAAATTTTCGGTGTTGATAAGGCATGCAACCCTTAGAGAACAGAAGAAAAATTTCAAGTAACCCCCGTCATTCAAGCGAAATACCTTAGGGTTGGATCCCGAAGTGTCCTCACCGGCTCCAACTGATCCTAAGAAACTCAATTAATTGTAGTGATTATCTCGAATAAATAATTCTTCGTCGAGGCCCGGTGTGTAGTTAAGTGCGCCGGTGAATGGCAGACAGATTTTCTTCTCTCGTCTGCAGGGCTCCTTCGGTCTAATTACATTAATATCCTGCTCCTGGTGTTTTATTCGTTGCGCACGTCAAGTCAAACGAACTTACCCTTTCCTTTTGAGGAGGCTCTCCACTTGATGGATAGATCCTCGAAAGGTATCTGGGAAAAGGCCCTTTCTAGCATAATCTTGGCACGAGAACCTTCATATGCACTCGGCTCGGAACAAGCTCCATCTGGCAGAAGGGTTCCGTGCCCGGCCTGAGTGAGGGTGGGTGCGGTTCGAGGTTCCGGCAAGAAGGTACCAGGGAATTCATTTAGATGACCTATTCACGTTAGAACGTCGGAGAACAAATCTGGTGAGCTGGCCACAGAGCTCAATTAAATTCTGTGCAGCATATGGCCGGGTATAAGTAATAACAACGACGACTCCATTCCTTGATCTCATTTTGCGGCTGCAGATAGCTTGTCCTGCTGTCCCAGCTATTTGAGGAATGCGTACGGCGAGGCCCCCTCCCGTTTCAACTCTCAATCCCACTTCTGAATCTATTCGGCTTAATTAATAAAAGCGCCAACAATGAGCAATTTAACTCCTCCGCAATTGCGGAACTATCTCAAGAAACTGCGGGGGCTCGTGTCTTAAGACGAAATCGATACTTCCATGGTCGTTTTGCAGATAATCAGAGAGTGTGGAGGAAGCTTGACGCCTCGCCTCCGTCGCGACGACCGACGACATCAAGAGGATGACACAATGCACTCGTTTGCCCGGTAATGGCATTTGCATGCCATTGCTCCGGGAAAAGTTTTGCATGCAGCCGCCTCGCCGATGCACAGCTCGGGGCGGGATAAAGTTGCTGAAACCTTTGTTGCCTTATCGCCCGGGCGGGACTCTTAAGGTTCCCGGGATCCTGCCGGGGCAGACTATTCAAATCATTTACTAGTTAGCTCCCTCGAAGAGCTCTGTTTGTCGTATACAAGACCTTTTTCATGCTCGCCGAATCGCCTTTTGATAGCAATTTTTTCTCAATATTTGAGTGGAACAGAAGCTTTAAGGAAATTGAAAGGATTATGATAAGGGCGAGTTCTTTCGAGCCACCTGCATGGAGATATGCTGGCAAAGTATGGCCCAGGATGAAGATTCTCTTTTACTGGTGGATACTAGATAGGGCTTTCGGATACATGAGACTTCCTGGATTCCTGCTTCCCTGCAGTTTTTGAAGAATTTTAATGTTTTATTTTGCAGATTAGACTCTAAGTTTAAGTAAGTTAAAGTTGTTATGATAGTCTTCATTTCTAGTCTTTCAAAAGTGGTCAGATTTTTAACGAAAAACAAGTTGGCGCTCTTAACAATATGTACAAACGATTTATAAAGATTTTCTATCAATATATTATTATTTTTTAAATACATACATATTTGGTCTGTTTAAACTTTCTACTAAATTTCATTTGAATTAAAAATGGTCGACCAATTGTAATATTTAGTATAGGTATCCATCACACGTGTTCAATAGTCAAATATTTGTAAAATGATAGGTCATCAGAAATATGTTAAGTCTCGAGGTATTTCTTTTAAAATTGGTACCTATTTGAGGTACAAGCCGTATAATAAAATAGTCTAGTTAAATATGTGGAAAAATGTATTGAAATCAAAGGTAACTAATCAATTTATGAGAATATTAGCGATTTTATTAAGGAATTTTTATCCAAAAAGGGCTTTTGCAAGCTCTTTTCGATCGATTCGATTCGAATTGTTTCAGGAATAGGGCCCCTGTATAGAAAATCAAATAAAACTTGGAATTTCAGATTTGTATGGGGAGAAAGCGTATTAAGAACTCTAGATATAGTTCATTAGATAAACGTAGCTATGATAAGTACTTATTGTTTAGGTAAATGACCTTTCGATAGAAAATTCTCAACTAGAACTAGCAAAATGATGATGCTATCAGTTTCAACAAATATTTTGAATTCAAATGAAAATTGGTTTACCAACATCAAATTCAGCAGAAACTCTATTTAATTTGTCGAAAACCAGTTCCGGAACCTTTTCTACAAAACAACTACAGAAATCAGGTACAATAAACACCTATGCTGTCGCGGTTTGTTTACTTTATGTCCAGCTCGAGATCCATCAAAAACCCTGATTTTGTAAATGGTGTGGTCGGAACCAGGGCTTCAGGAGGTTATCTAATATTCCGGATCCTGGGAGCCCGAGTGGGGTGCGCCCCGAGCCCTGATTTTACATGAACACCTCATGAACACGACCATCTCCTGGACTTTACCTCTAATTTATTTTTGCCCGGGGGGCTGCAAGAAGGCCCTGTGTGATTTAGAGTTTTTGGGATATTTTCCTTGACAGGGAGCGGCCGGCGTCGACCGTCCGTAGAACGTCGACCGGAGGATGCATGCTTCATGAATGGAAGTGTTGAAGAAACCAAACTGCGGTCACTTAAATCACTTATGCGGCTTCCGAGTGCGGCCGTTTGATTTATTTTCAGCCGCTCGGGCAATGAATGCATAATTTATGTTATCTTGGAAAATGCCCTGAAATTTCACTTTTGCCACTACTCAGCACGCCATTGTTGTCATAACAAAAAGTGGGCCATCCAGAACACTTCAACTTGATGAATTACATAATCATGGGGTTCGCCTCGACCAGCTCATGGTCTCCATGGATGTGGTGCAGCATTTAAATCGATTTATTGGAAATTAGCTTCGTCGAGAGGTGCGCCCCGGAGACGGGGGCCAGTTCAGAAGCACTCCTGCCTGATTGAATAAATTACGTATTATTGCCCTAATTGACGAATACTCGTGATTTGTGGTCGGCTACAAAGACTACGTGAGTTTCAAATAACTCACCGCTTTAAGGGATTACATTGTGCTCTCAATTCGGTTTTTAAAGGTATATTAATTTCAAACTTACTTGCATGAGAATGACGATAAATAATGAGAAATTTTTAAACATTTTAGAATTCAGTGACTTAAACTTAAACCTTACTATCCATCGATAGACTCTCAATTCCTATTAAAATGATGTAACTTTTGAAAAAAATGAATTTACTTCCGTGAAATTTCTCCTCCACTTAGGTATGTATAATTTCTCAGGTATAGGTATAGCTAGTTTAAAACTGAAATTCTGTTGAAGTTTCACAATTTATATCTAACCTAATCAAATTAGATAGACGAATTTCTAAATAAAAAACATATAAAATCACACAAAAACTACGATTCGAATTTCATAAAGAATAAAAGTAATTTTTTTCCAAACTTGATGATTATATTTTATATCTGCTATTATAAGCAGTTTGACTACTTGTCTTTAAGGGAGAAGCCTGGAGTAGCGGCTTCAAAAAATTGACTGTTTTTGTTGCTTAAATTGAATCATGATTTTTAACATTTTTTATGATGAAAAAACTTAATAATTTAGGTATATCGGCAAACTACACTCATAAACTTTACGAATTTTATTTTTTTAGATATATCTACGAGATGCTAGAGTGCATACGGCGAAGAAAGATCTTTCGGATGCACCTTCCTATTTTGTATAACTTACTTAAACTTTCATATAAAAACAATAAATAATTTGAACTGTCCAATATGGAAATATATACACAATAAACGTTAATAATCGCAAAAATTATATTGAATTAGTTTTTGTTTCTTTAGCTTTTTTGTGAATTGAAAAAGTACTTGCTTTTGGCGTTCTACACCTGGCTACCCCGTTAATTTAACGTCTACTCAAAATCTTTTATCTAAGATATAAAAGTAGTTTTATGATATTTTTTATTTTTATTTTTTCTAGTTTAATAAAATTTTAAAAGGTATATTATATTGTCCAGATAGAAGTGATAAAAAATAATAATTCAGTCCAATAGTAGTAGTTATGTATGTAGGATTATACATAATTTTATGGAAATCGATCAAAGTTAAAATCTTGAGGTCGCATCTTATGTATATCGTTTCCGAGATTAGACGGGACGAACAAGCAGACAGGATAGACAATAATTAGTTGTAAATAATAGCCTATACCCTTAAGCAAAATAGAAAGTATCACCTATCGGTTATGGATCAATGAAAACATTTTTTAAATCAGTTCAGTAAATTTTGAATTATCTCCGACAAACTCATAAACTTTTTCTATTTTTAGCACTGCACGCATTCGCTACCAATCACGTGGTTAGCAATAGCTGAAAATTTGGGTGAATATAATCTTGGCAGCGAATGGGTTAAATTGAAACAATAAATCTTTAAATCATGTAAAAGAATTCAGCCAAAAATGTTTATCGAAACAATGTTTTCTTACAGTTTTTGAATTTTATAAAAATAATTATAATAAATATATATAATAAATTTTGAAAAAAAATGCTGTTTTAAAAAATACAAGTTAACAATGGTATAATCCAATCGTGTGTCGATTTGAAATGGAATTACTACATAGTAGCGCTAATAATAACATTTTGAAAATTGGTTCAGTTACTATAGGCTAGCTATAGTCGACGATTTGATTTATACCATTTTGTGAAGCCTATGCGAAAACTCATTTTTACTCAATTGAAGCGGAGGATTGAAAGAATCCTCAAAAAGCGACGAAATAGGCGGAAACGTAATTTATCACTCGGAAACTGCCAAGATGAAATAATATCATTTGAAAACTGAACTAGACCTATGAAATATGAAAAGGATAGCAATCTCAATTTTAAGTGAAAATAATTTAAATTTAAACGAGTATTTTTAGAAAAATCAAAGTATATTACTACTTTGAAAATAAGGACAAAGCAGTTCGATTCTCGAATAGAAAGCTCAAAATATTTGCTGTGAAGCGATTGCTGCGAAATCACGAAAAGAATCATTGATTTCACGTTTTTGCTGTGAGCTACCCCCAATCAGTATCATTTTCTGTTCAACAGAGCTTAAATTGGAAAAATACTCTTCGAGAAGTCGACTTGAAACGGAAAAAATTGGACACTGAGGAAAATCGCCAATAAGTGAGGGTGGCAGCGACCAGTGTCGGCAATAAAAAACGACCAGCTCCCCAAAAAAAGGGGAGGCGAAACTGGAGCTGTAGAAGCTGTCGTGAGACAGTTTAAGGTCATTAATTCCTCTTTTGGGGTTTTGTATTGCGCCAGGACGTGTGGCCGGTCACTGTAATTAATCTTATTTAAGTTTGTTTCACATTTACTGTGCAAGACGGCCGCCCGTGTGAATACAACTTTTAACTTCGCGCATTTCAATCAACAAAGGAGTTTTTTTCCATAATTCACTTACTGCTTTCTGGACTTGTGATAAACGAACTTCCTGAGCAAATGGTTTCTTCGTGGCCGGAAAAAAAATTAAGTATTTTTAAATGTCCCCTACAATGAAAGGCTTGCTTTTAATGAAAACCGAAAAACAATTATGTAAACCCTAATCGACTGTACGCGTTAAAAAGTTTTTTGATTAAATTTGAATGATAAATGACGGCATTTTCGATTTAATGACTTGAAAGGAAACTTTCTCATCTTGTTTTGTCTAAAGTTATTTAAAACGTTGTGTGTCTAAACAAAATCCCAATTTAACCAAGTTTAGTCAGAGTCAACTGTGTAAATAGCTGATCCCTGTAACATTTGTGAAAAAAAGAAGATAATAACATTTCTTCAGTTAATTATACCAAATTTATTTTCTTGCAGTAATTGAAACTACCGGCATTATAATGCCAATATTACTCTTAAGTCTATGATTCTATGATTTTACAAAAGTTATTTTTTCTTACAAGATAGTAAAAAAGCACATTTGCAAACAGTTTTTTTTTTCAAAAACTACTTGTTAGATTTCATTTGTTTTAAAATATTATTTACAATACATATTACATAATATAAATTATAAATTTTCAGGCTACTGGAAAGATGTACTGCGTAAAAAGTGTTCTTTTTTTTAAATTCTTTGGCTGTTACGCATAAAAACTGAGCAAATGCTCAATCCCAATTTTTATAAGAAAATTTGAGTTTTATCTCACCCAAATTGAGATTGAGCTCCAGTTTTCTATATAAAAATTAAGGTTGAGCATTTGCTCAGTTTTTATACATAAAAGTCTTTGAAATTATTATTTCGTTTTTTGTACACAAATAATTTTACTGAGAAAAGCCCGATGGGAGCTGATAAACTATTATGTATATTATTAGATAGGTAAATATTTGAAAAGATCAGTTAATTTTAAATATGGAGAAAGTAATTAGTTTGAATAGTGCCGTTTTAGATTTCATAATTTAACCCATAGATTAAACTATTCACACTAATTTTCTGAACTCATTTATTTGTTCGTTTTATTTAAATGAAATAATTTTCTCAAAGTAAACTAAACTAAACTACCACCAAACATGAAATCACGTGATTAAACACAATTTTACTCGAATGTCGAAATAAAGTCTACACATAGCCACTAGCTGAGTACACTATCATACTTTAGACTGTGGTAATTGCTTTGGACTTAGATATTTATTTTATGTCATCAAAGGGACAAAGTGAAATTGAAGTTTTGGTGAAATCGTCCTTCCATTACTTGGAACCGCCCATTTACAAAGTTAGTGGACGAAAGTTTCCATTACTCCTTGCAACGTGCGTACTTCGTCGCTGTATAGTCGTTTTCTGAACCCGTCCCCTTCTCAAACTAGAGTTGGTAAAATGCAAACGACAGAGGAATTCTCTGGGTTGGAGCAAAAAAGCAACAAACAACCTGCCGAGATAGCCCTCGATGTTTTGGAAACGTGGAGAGATTTAATTATCTTAAAATCATTCGAATGCACCAGAGAATTGCACCACCGGCCCAATCGGCATCCTTCGGCCTCTTCCTAAGGCACGTTCGCCTCAACTCAAAGCGTGTGAAGCTCCAAGTAGAAATTCTACGCCGCCGTAGAGCCCGGTGGTGGTACAGTCCGGTGCTAATCCCTCGGTCCCCGCTCGGACCTATTTACTTTACAAATTAATTCCATATTGATTTTGGGTGTTAGTGTTATTACAGTTATTATTGCATACAGAGCCATCCCCCGGCCTGCCACTGTATTACAAAATCGCTGTCGGACTCGGAAAATACAAGACTCAGAACGACGGCCGGAACCCGAGAAACTCGGCACCAGACCAGATCCATGGTATAACATTTATGTAAATTTGTTTAAAATAATATCGTTTAATGGTCTATGGATAAAGTGCGGTTTCTGTTTGTCTGTATGTTTGTCGGCAAGCTGTCCGGGGGTGTTCAGAAACTGCGAGGGGTGTATGCTCGGCAAATTTAGTACTTTATTTAATTTGAATTTGGACTCGCTTATCAACGGTTTTAATCCACTTTCCGTGCAAAAGAAGACCTTCAGATGGCAGATAGAAGTTATGAATAATTCAGGGGATGGCAAGTTTCGCCGGAACTTTGGATAGGTTTTAGCCAACGAACGCAGTCTAAGTTATGCTAGAAGACTTATAAAGGTACTAAAGTGACGTCGCCTTCTCTCCTCCCGGCCCCGCCCGCGATATAATTACTTTATAGGGAGTCCGCGGAGCTCGTTTCGCTGTCTTACAAATGAAAACAGTCTAATGAAAGCGAAAATTTTGAAGCGATAAATTAAAACGACTACCAGCAACCGGTTCGTAAAGATGGATTTCGCATTCATATTCCTGTTGGCTATTTTTGAAAAGAGTTTTGAATGATTTTAATTAACAGCTGCAACTTGCGCCTCAATTGGAAACGTTTTGTTGTGTATTTTCAATAAATATCTCTACATAAGTATACATATGTAAATCTCCTCTCCTCCTTAAGGGAATTTTTGGATTGTTTTTTGAAAGAAAAGTTTTTGTTTGAATTCAACATCTCGTAAGTTTAAAACCCATTCTTTCAAAATTAAAACAATTATCAAATTAAACCTACTAGGTATAAACCTAAATTGACTTGACATAAGTTTCGAATTTTGAAGATGTTTCGTATTTATTCATTATTCCAAGAAAATCATGGTGAAAGTGTGCAACCATAAATTGTCAGTTCTACATATTTATAATTTTAATAGTCAATAATGTAAAAAAAGTTAATAAAAATTTAAATTCTTCTAAATTAAATATATAGAAATGAAGGTTGTACACTGAGAGAAAAAAATATTAAAATAAAGTAATTATCACAAAAATACGAGTCATTTCCACGACAACAAAAATATAGGTAATAACTAAATACAAAATGATTTTTGTAAATTCATTTTGTAATTTCAGTAGTGTTTACTGTTTAGTGACAATGTTTTATAGTTTCAAGTATGATACACACTTTTCTAATTCCCAGTGTATTGTCCAAGTATATTTTCTTGTAATTTCAAACAAGATCTCTAATATTATCAACCACAATGTTTTGTAATTCCAAATATCTTTTACAATTCTTGGTATACCTACTTTTATTGCAATACCTAGTACTCAGATTATTTCTTGTTTTCATTTTGTATTTAAAGTAAGTTACCACAAAGCTATAATTTGCTATAAATACAAAAATATTTAAAACTAGGAACAACTATGTGAGTAAAACAAAACTAACTTATTATAATTGCAAAAAGAATAGTATAAATGTAGTTCTAAGTGTAAAAGTTCGCAATGTATAAAAAGTACATTTGCTGTAAAAATGACATTATAGATTTATTATTCTTATTGTAAACAAAATAAAAATAAGATAATACTCCACAATTCTTCACCAAACTTGGAAAATAATACGATTTAAGAGAGCCACAAAGCATAATTACACCCGTCTCTGTTAGACCTATTTAAGGAAATGACGCCAGTCTATCACGCCGCTGTATTTGCATTGCAGGAATTCCAAAACGTTTTAAAGCGATATTGTTTCATTTTGTAAATGATATATTTGTATCGCAGGGATTACAAAACGATTTTTTTACTCAAAACAGCAATTACAAAACGGTTTTGTAGTCCTTTCAAAGAAATTTTTCGCGGTTTCTTAATTTTTTGGCCACTTTTTTATAGTTAAATAAGCGGAAAATGTAGAAGTTATCTTCTGAAAGGTTAGAATTTTCAGCTCAAAATCCGTAAGTACAACGCACATGATATTTTTCAGCGCAATGAGACAATCTTCTGTCTTTATTTGCTTTTGTTAAACAAAAGTATCATTAATATTTTTACAATAATTAAATTCGCACCTAACTTCACGAAGTGCCAAAATTTTAAAATTGTCTTCGTTGTCAACGAGAACATTTTCTGGAATATGTAGAAATGCAGCGAGCGAGGGCCATTAATTGTATAAAGCGTGCGCTCATAAATTTCCTCCGAACAATTCCACATACACAAAAGCTGAAAGTTTCAAGAGCTAATAACTCGTTAATCCCTGAGGACTACAACTGTAAGCCGGCGTTTTGCATGGTCAAACACCTGAAATAGAGGGAGCGCAGCCAGGTGCTGCAGGGGTAACTTTTACCCAATGGCACCAGCTGAAAAATTTCACCTCTATAACTTTCGATTAGTCGGGACTCGGGGAGCAAAATGTGGAGCTCCCGGGGCATCATTAAGTGTGCACTTCCCGAAAACAAATTTTCTCTTCATTACGTGGAAATTATATGGAGCCAGCCGCTGTTGGTCTGGTCTAACGTCTGGCGGACAGACAATTCCCAGGGATGGTCGTCGGTCGGTCTCCAAAAATTCCTCGAGTAAGGTGACCCATGTCTTACAAGGATTTTCTGTCCAAGTCCTAGATCCCAGCGTCTAGGTCTGGGGCACTGTTGAATGCCTTTCACGGCCCCTTCTAGAGGGAATTTATCATCGACAGGACGGCATGAATTCGACCGAACACCGGCTCCAACTCCAACTCCAACACCAACTCCAACTCCAACTCCAACCTGAATCTTCACATGCAGGTGGACGTAGATGCTGCTGGTGCAGGAGTCTTCAGGCGTCGGGACGCTTACATACACGGGAGGGGGGGTGGTCATATATTTAAAGTCCTTGTTCAACAACTATACCATAAATTACCGATAGTAATTTCAAAGTTGTGTTCAGGTCGTTTGTTAGTTGCTCCCCAGGGCAAAAAGGATGCTGTTAACTTGAAGGTGTTTTATACCTCTGTGGAGGTACGAAATTTAAATAGACATGTATCAGTGGTTTTAGCATGCTTCTGGGATCGGGTGCTGGACCACGTTACTTGGTGCATCATTCACCGGAATTTCGTGTGCACCGGAACGAAACCTTGTCGCTTTTCTAGGCGGATATTG